>JAESUZ010004037.1:1288997-2577994 GCA_017311185.1 Proteles cristata cristata | reverse complement strand
AAGGGCTTTTGGATAAGAACTGCAAATGTTCTCTGTCTTGAAATGAGTTCTTATATAGCCATGCTGACTATCCATGATGTTTCATTTTGAGAGGAGCCCATGACTTTGCCTTTTGGGAAGTTCCTGTCTAGTTTATTGTCCTCTGTGGCCACCTTTGAAGTCCATTTGAGAGCTGACCAGCTTTTGCAGTCTGATTTCTTCCGGTACAGAATGATTTAATTTAGAGCTTGAACAATAATAAATCTTTATAATTTAGCTTGTAAATTCTTTGATAATACAATGTCTTCCAAAACTTGGTAGGCTTTTGCTCCTTCTCAGTTTCATTTTGGAGTAACCACAGCCCATGTTTTGGACATAATTCTAAAACCTGAAATCCCTGGTTTTTGTTTACTGGTTTCTGAGTTTTACTCCCCTACCCCACCTTCTCAACATAATGGATAATATCTAGAGGCTGTTTGACACATTTGCCTTGGGTGAGAAAGCAATGCCCTTGATCTGACCTTTGACACTTGGCTGGCCTCCACTATCTAGCAGATATTGTAAGGCCCCAGATCACCAGCATAAACATCACCCACCCAGGAGGTGGCAGTCTTGAGGGGTAGTGGAGAAAGGAAGCAGAAGTTAGACAAAGGTGTGAGGGAAGGATTATGCAGTTAGAGAAATAAGGGATGAAGGTAAAAGAATTGTGGTATTATGAAAAGAAACATTAACAAAGAGATAAACTAGAGATAGGACTGAAAATGAAGCTGAGTTCAAATGATGATGGAAAGTTAATACACTAACCAAAGAGGGCCATTTTATGGCTTCAATAGAGTGGCAGCAAAACAGATTTTTGGTACTCTATTCTAGCAGTGTGAAGGATAGACTTAAGGGCCAAAAATATTGAGACAAAGAGACTAGCTAAAAGGTTATTATAGTAAACCAGACAAGAGATAATGAGAGAGTGATAATAGGGTCGAGAAATATTTAATAAACATAATTGGTAGGACTCAGTGGTCATTCAGTTGTAATAGTGTGAGGGAAAGAAAGGAAAAAGACAAAGTCAAGAACTTACATAAAGAACAGTTAAAGGAGACTGATTCCATCTCAGGGGTATTGAGATTAAACAAACAAACAAAAAACACCTGTATGAATTCCAAGTGTAAATGTTCAGAGGAGGAAGATACAAGGGATTTTTCTCAGGAGAAGACTATCCTGGAAAAATCTACTGAGGGAGTCATTAGTGAACAGGCAATAGTTAAAAACCTTGAAACAAAAGAGTAGCTCTCAGAGTATATACGATAAGAAGAACATTTGAAAATCATCAAGGTTTTAGAGAAAGGCAGGAAAAAAAGGGGTCCCTGAAAAACCCAAGAAAGGGTTGGAAGAGTAATATGAGAATCACAGGAGAGTTGAAAGAGAATTTCTGAGGGGTAGGGGGAGGCCCGATGGCAGTAGGTTGAAGAGTGAACTTGGAAATAAACACTGCTATGACATCTACAGGGAGGAAAGAAGGAAAGCAGTGTAATACTGAGAAGAGAAAAGAGGGTCAAGATGGGACTTGTTTTGAAGGATCGGAAATGTGTCTATAACATAGGCCAAAGGCAAGGTAAAGAGTAGGGGTTTAAAGGTGTTGGAGAGACTAGGATAACTGATGGAGTAAAATCCCATACCAAGAAGAGAGGGAATCATTAGCATGGTGGAGAGATTGACTTTGGTTGGGAGGTCTCACTCTGAGACTGACAGACATGCATACAAGTCAATATATCAGAACCAGGGGAAAAAGGGAGCTAAAGGAATTCACACGTATGGACTCAGTCTTGCCGCCGAGTGTGAGAGTGGATGTGGCTTGGGGTCTGCTGCCCTCTTTACAGTCTCTGCACTTACACATCATTTGGATCAAGCCCAAAAACATGGGGTTTAAACATCCTGTGATCACACAGGAATACAGGAGAGTGAGTAAGACAAAATCTTACAATTTGATCCCTGCAGACCCCACCAAGAGGGTCAGGGTGCTGTCATTTACATCTCTAGGAGGTACCTAGAGAAAGCAAAACCTACTTTTCCTCCCTGGGCATCTGCCATTACCTCCTGCTCTTACAGAGTGGAGGTCCCTGAGTTTCCATTCAATCTATAATCAGTCCAGAATACTCAGTAGGGGCAACCTGGACACAGTTATATTTGAAAACTGGGCCTTAAAAATCAATAGAATTTGACAAAAGTTTGCTAATTTTTAAATAACACTTTGGTAACTAATCAGGTATCCAGCACATTTGAACTGGCATTCCTAATAACCACTCCATGATTATAATGCTTAACCCATTTTCTTTTTTTTAATGTTTATTTATTTTGAGAGAGAGAGAGAGAGAACATGAAATTGAGCAAGCATGAGTGGGGGGAGGTGCAGAGAGAGAGAATCTCAAAAAAGCTCCCTGCTCAGCTTCAACTCACAAACCTAAGATCATGACCTGAGCCCAAATCAAGAATCTGACACAACCAACTGATACATTCAGGTGCCCCGGCTTAACCCACTTTCTCACACTGAGTTTATCTGAGCTTAGTCAATCATAAGCCAGTAGTAATACCATTTGAAAGCCAGGGGAAAAAATGGGAAAAGAGAGAGAACAAAAGAGAGAAAAAGAGAAAATGTTATGAGAATAAAAATGAACATATGAGCTGAACTTGCAGAATCAAAAATATTTCACCTGGGAAAGAAAGATTTTGCATTACCCTCCACAATTGTTTGTGTGGGCAGTAGTCTCAGAGTTTACACCAAGGCTTTTTAGAACCCATACCTAAATTTTCTCTTTTTCCCCATTCTTTTGAAAAAAGTATTGCAAAATTTGAGTCCTTTGAGATCTATAATGAGACAGGGGACAAATCAAGAAGTTTTAGGGGATTCTGGCATACAGCAGACTGTGAAAATTAATGCTAAGATGCTGCAGAATTTCATTTCTTATTAGAAACACCGGCACCTACTTCTATAAGGCTACAATGCTGAGCTGCTCCCATATAGTTACCTAAACAAAGCATAATATTTTATTTTAAGGTGTAGGGTATCCTTTTTTTAAATTTAGTGATTTGTCTGATTTTCTCTGCTCCTTTAAGCCGTGTTCATTCTTGATTTGAATCCTGTCCTTGAGAAATTTCTCATGATAGTATCAGTAAGCACAGTCCTTAGAAAATTTGTAGAGTTAAATGTCACTATTCTTTTTTATCAGTGCCTTTTCTTTTCTTCCCATGATCACTAATATAGTGTCAGTTCAAACTTCAGATCAATGGAGAGAAATTCAATTTTATCATTCTCACATTTTGTCTTTTTCTCTTTGCCAAGGAATAACTTCTCTCTATTATGACAAGATGAGTACATAACTGCATAAATAAGTCCCTCTTATCACATACACACACACATGTAAAAAAAAAAAAAAACCAACAACATCACCAGACTCCTACAGAAGGAAGAGAAAGTTTGAGAGAAATGAACTTCTGTGACAAATTTTCCAAAGTGGACCAAAAATAGCCCTTCTGCACTAAACCACCAATTCAGTGCAAAAAAAAAAATTACCATCTGGTTACTGTCAGGTCTGTTAGTGCATAAAAGACTCTGTTTTTGTACTTTATTTTTCTTTCCCCAGACATGCTGGGTTTCTTCCCCACTATGTGTGTTGTGTCTGAAAAAGGCCTATTTGGTACCCCTTGACCAGAGAGTCTTAGCAGAACTCTACTGAAGCACTATCATTGGTTTGAACTTAACATTGGTTTGAACATGAATGTGATGGGCTAACTTCACTATTTTAGATGATAGAATCTCGAAGGAAGTCCAGTTCTGACATAACTTCTTACTGCTTTTATGGAAACTAAAGCCATCATAATTTTATCTACCGTTAGCACATGTCCCCACACAGAGCTTTGATCCCAGAAAAACTGAACTACTGTGTTCAGAAAGGAGTGAAGCCCTGAACAATGCCCAGGAACCATCTCCACTGGCGTTGTTTGAAGATAGTCGTGATGTAAATCCTGGTCTACACTGCCAGATTTTCCAACCCCCAGAGTGTGAAGGCCTCACTGAGTGCTTCTCTCACACACAAGTCTAGCACAGCTGCTTTTATTTCCCTAATAATGAAAATAGCAGAAACACATCTGTTTTCATGCTTCACTGTTGACAGTTAACCAAAAAATGTGCATCCAATAGCTTTTATCCAAATAGACAGAGACATGTTGGGTCCAAAACACAGAGAGGTTATATGATGTTTTGGTTTTAAGTTTGTGCAAGAAATTCAATTTTTACATTTCATGTCACGCCTAGAACAAATCCCTCTCAAATTCTGACACTATTCTTAGTGAGGTTCCAGACTATTTCTTAGAATGTCTGCAGTGTGTTAAAAGCTCACTTCTATTTTTTATAAAGTATATTTTGAGATAGTTATTTGAAAAAAATGAATTATGCCAAGTATTTCAGTCTTCAAAGCAGGGAATTATAAAGAAGTACAAATGAATGTATAATACATCTATAATGCAACAGGAAGATGTGAGCAAAAAGAGAATTGCTTCTTTATTGTTACTCGGCCTATCTGTATTTGATCTTACTCTAGATTCTCTACTCCCCCACCAAAAAACAAGCCAGCTTGGATATAAAAATTTATTTCTTTTTGGTAAAAACCTGTGTAGGAAAAATTTTTATTTTAACAGACAAGTATTTTTTTACAGTCTTGGAAAAACAATACATGCAGTGTAATTTTACCACTCGTAAAGAGAAGGAGACAGGATAAGAAATAAAGCTTGTGAAATTTTGTGTTCCTCAAGTAAGAGACATTTTCAAACATGTCTTTTCAGGACACTCAGTATAGATGAGTGTCAGATGAGTAACTGTAGTCAATGAAGAAGGTTTTGGGAGGAGAACAAAGAAATGAAACGTTGTCAGCTTTCATCTTAGAGTTTGTTTCAACCACATCAAATAGATATTCGGAGTATATAACCATATACTCCTTAATAATAATAATTATGTCATTATTATTATTTCAGATTATTAGAATTTAAGTATTTTAAACACGCACCTAGCTTGTCTATCTGTGCTATTAAAATTCAGTTTCAGAACTAAATCTTCTGATTAATCTCTTTTTTGTAATTATAAGGCTGAGATTCTTCCGTTTAATAGTAACAGCTAATTGATTATCATGATGAAAAAGGAGTGTAGCCTTTTGTTTGAGATGAAAAGATAGAAGAACTTGAAGGGGATCTCACATCCACTCATGTCTCCAAAGTTTAGACTGTGTAAGAACCTACATATACCTAAACAGACTATTGAGAAGGATTTAGTTGCTTTTCTAATAAAGGAACAAATAACACTTTTTCAAGGAATTAGATTGCTTTGAAGTAACAGTCTCAATACCTTCATTGCCAGAAGGACCAATTAATACACAAAGATCTAAAGCTCTTATAGTAGAAATGTGCAGAATTATTTACTCGAATTTTAGATTAATATTTTTCAAAGATTTATTTCAAGAGGAGTAGAAGTTTCATTGTTGACACATACTTTGGTCTACATCTACACTCTTTTTTTTTATCAAGACAAGCACAATTTATGATCAGTATGAGTTACCAAACCTACATTCACCTGCTTAAACATGTTGAAACTGAACTTCAGATGTGATGCTTATATGCTTTGGACAGTCATTTATTAGCTAATAAACCAAAAATAAGTAGCCACTGTCCTTTTCTAATTGCTTGCATAAAAAAAGAAACTAAACTAAACTGAATCACCTTGTGAAAACATTTGCCACATATTCACACAATGTACGTACACTATACAGAATGCATGGATGATGCTGTGCCTGCTTTCCAGATGATTAAGATGTAAGCATTTTTTTAAAAAATCCAAAATCAATAGATACAGTTAAAATGGAAAGAAACAGGGGTGCCTGGGTGGCTTAGTCGGTTGAGTCTCCAACTTTGGCTCAGGTCATGATCTCATGGTTTGTGGGTTTGAGCCCCACGTCAGGCTCTGTGCTGACAGCTAGATCAGAGCCTGGAGCCTATTTTGGATTCTGTGTCTTCCTGTCTCTCTGACCCTCCCCTGCTCTCTCTCTCTCAGAAGTACATAAAACATTTTAAAAAATGGAAAGAAACACTGAGACTCCTGGGCAGCCCGGTCACTTAAGCATCCTACTCTTGTTTTCAGTTCAGGTCAGGAGATTTTCAGTTTCAGTTCAGGAGATTGAGCTCCACATCAGGCTCTGTGCTGACAGACATCTTGGGATTCTCTCTCTCCCCCTTTCTCTCTCTGCCCCTTCCCTGATCTCACTCTCTCAAAATAAATGATTTTTTAAGTGGAAAGAGGTATAAAAAGAAAAAAAAGTAATATTAGGACCAACTTCCTCAGTTATAAAGCAGGGGTAAGTGAGACACCAGCAGTTCAATTTTTTTTCTTGATCTTAGAAAAGTCAGAATATTCCAGAAAAGGAAGAAAACTAGAAATGGGAGAAGAAAGACTTGCCTTTAGGCATTTCTTACTGCACAGGATGCTGTTCTCCACAGCTTCTCTCTGTAGTCTTGTTCATACTAAGCCCCAAATTTTGTTCTGCTAAACATTGTTCTCTGTGTTGATTCATCATTTACCAAAAATAAAAGGTCTACTCAAAAAAATTCTGCACTAAGAAAGGAAGGACCTGAATTCTAATTCTCCCATTAGTTGAGAATTCATTTTGGCCAAGTCCACTGAACTGCTCCATGACTCATTTTAACTCACTGATAAAATGAGTGTAATAATGTCTGTGTTGTCTTACAAAATATGTTGAAAATAGAGAGGATTTTTAACATTACATGTGTTCTATATTATTATTGTTAGTAAACCTGCCAAAAATTGTTTCTAAATTTAAAACCTAAAGTCACAAATGAATTTTTCATTTACTCAGTCATATGGAACCTTGAAACACAATGAAAAGATCTCTAAGTGGCCCTAGGAAGTAAGTCATAAAACAATCTAGGTTTCCCAACTACTGGAAACTTTACTCTGCCCCCAGCCACACTGCTCTTCTTCCAGTTCCAACTCACAACTTTTAATCTAATAAATGAACTTGGTGATTTAAATACAGATCTAGGACAGCATAATGAGTAGTTATTTTATGGTTCTGTCCAACTGTATCTCTCAATATTTCCCCTCTCTCACTGTTCCAGCCATAATGGACTCTTGTTTATACCAAGTCTTTGTCATAGTGTCAGGACTTTCCCTTTTGGATTATTCACCCCTTCCCCATAGCTTCACCTGGCCAACTCATTCTCATGCCTCAGATCTCTGCTCAAACATTACCTTCACAAGGAACCTTCCATGACCGTGCTATTTCCATTGAAAGAGGTCTCTCCCATTACTCCTTAATCATGTCATTCTCTTAGCACTTACCACTTTTATTTATCTCATTCATTTTATTGCTTAGTATTTGATGAAATGAAAATGGAATCATTCTTTATTCTTCTCTTTTCCTCATTCCAATACCTAGCCTATCAGCCAGTTACCTCTATCCCCAAAATGTATTCAGTAAATGTCCATTGATCTCCATCTCTACTGTTATTTTTCTATCAAGTTACCAAAATCACTACTTTAGACTATTGCAATATCTCTCTAATTGGAGGACCCACTTATACATTTATCCCCACATTTTCAATTTTTTCCATGATAGTCATAATAATCTTTTTCAAAAACTTAAGTCACATTTCTCATGTACCTTTTAAAAATCCTCCAGTAGTTTCCCAAATGTAGTTGATTCAAACTGTTTACCATGACCTTTAATGCCTGACCACTTCTCTAATGTCCTCATCCACCTTCCCTCCTCACTCTCATCAGCCACACTTCAGTTGGCCTTCTTCCTGTTCCCTCAGGGCATTCACTTATTATCTATCTGTACTTGAACACTTGTCCTCCTGGCCTTCACATGATGGTCTGCTCTCACCATTCAAATCTTATCTCAAATGCCACTTGCTTAAACAGGTATCCTTCTTGACCTTTCTCCATTCTTTGTCAATTTTTGTCACTTCACTATGTGTTATTTTCTCCATACCACCAAATACTATATGAAATAATCTTATTCTTTCTTTTTCTCACTTACAAGTTTTTCATCTCTTTAGAACTATGAAAGCAGGGTTTTTTTTGTCTTATTCATTGTGGTTTCCTCAGTACTTACAGTAGGATCTATCAAAATAGATGCTTAAGTGATTCATTACCTGTCTTCCTCATAAAAAATGTAACTTCCATGAGGGCAGGAACTTGCCTGTCTTGTACACTGCTGTATTCCCATCAAGCAGACCCCTGCTTGATGAGTACTCATTAGTTATTTTTTAGATATTTGTTGAATGCAAGATAAATGAATGAATGAGTTTGAAGAAGGTAATAGATGTAAGCATTTCTAGGCTACTAACCAAAATTTATTTGTAATGGATATTGTACTAACAGAAGTTAGAAACTCTAATATCTTTTGGCAGTCTATGCAAAAGGAAGGTAGCCAAGAATTTCCTTTGTAAGATGTGATTGAATCAGTAAGTAGAGAGTCTCATTCCAGGCCAAAGTACTCAATCCCTTAGCTTCCAGGATCATTGTCTACTGATGGCTCTCAGCTCAATCCTCTCAGGGATTGCTCTCTGCTGAATGGAACCACCTCTTCAAGGTTATGCTTCTTCCAAGGAGAGCCTGCATCCAATGACAGATGATGAAGAGGTACAAAGGCTTAATCCTCCACCTCAATTTGGAACATTTCCTAAGTGCAATCCCACTTTTCAAGGCTCTCTGTGGGATTGGATGAGACCTCTGTTGGAATTGTAGTACAGTTCTCCAGAGCTTCTCTCTGAGCCCAGTCCAACTTCTCTTACTTTCAAAGTGCTGCTACAATGAAGAGTCACCAATAGACTACCTGCTGGCCAATTTACATCCAAGAATCTGCTTCCAGGAGAACCTGGCCTATGCAATTATTAAACTAATGTTAATTTAGGACAAATAGTTTAACTTTGAGTATTTAGTGATTTTGACTCCAATTCCCAGGTGTAGTTTTGTCTCCACACCACCAAGAAGTTCTCTGACATCAACTGAGTGTCCTATAGTTCAACTCAATTCTGAAACTGTCTACCTGGACATGGCATCAGAGTCCACAGGTTAAGGACTCAGTCCCTCATGACTGCCTACTCTATCACCTATGCTTCTGACCAATCAGTTAGAATTGAAGGTTCCAAAAGCCCTCCTTGGGTTCAATAAATAAGCTAGAGGGCTCATAGAACTCAGAAAAACATTTTACTTACTAGAGCACCAGTTTACTATAACTCAGTAACAGCTGGATGGAAGAAATGCCTAAGGCAATGTATGGGGAAAGGGCATGCTCTTCCTCATTTTCCTTGCATCTACATATATTCAGCAACCTGGAAGTTCACTGAACCCAGTCCTTTTGCGGTTGTTTTTTTTTTGTTTGTTTGTTTGTTTTTTTAAGGTTTCATTATACAGACATGATTGACAAAATCATTAGCCATCAGAAATCAATTCAAACTCCAGCCCCCCTCTCCCCTCCAGAGGTCAGGAAGGTGGAACTCAAAAGCTCCAACCTTCCAATCTCATAGTTGTTTCCCCTGGTAACCAGCCCCCAACATTAGGCAGGTCCAAAAGTGATCTTATTAACATAACAATGACACCTTTATTGGTCACCAGGGAGGAAATGCCAAGATTTTAGGATCTCTGTTCCAGAAACAGGGATGACCAAATACATATTTCTTAATATAAATCACATCACAGTTCTCATGATTGTCATTACTTTTTGTACGAAAATAGCATAAGTTAAGCACTTATATCATACTGAAATAAGCAAAACATAGAGGGACCATTTTGAGGAGCTCGCCGTCTTTCACTTTAGGGAAGAATAATATAGTGCAATATAGTTATAGAATATAGCTAGATAAGAAGATACACAAAATAGACCATCAAATAAAAAACCTAGGCACTAAATTTGTATAATATGCAATACCACATCATTTGGTTTTTCACAGAAAAGGTGTTCTCACATGGACAGAAATCTGACTATAAGCAGGATGTCTGTAAGAAGATGCACAAAATGTCATAAAATCCAAGTACTAAAATCATAAACTATATTTGCAAAAAACTCTCAGAACTCACCCAAAGTTTTTAATTGTTTGAACTTTAATTCTAACAGTGTTTTCTGGTTTGGACTTGGCTATGCATTAGAAGTTCTGAATTAAGTGTCTTTGTATCAGCATAATGTTATTACAATAATAAGAAATACATGAGACAGGAATGTTTCCATGGGAGAAAGACCCATAAAACTTGTGAGCAGACTAACAGTCAGTAAAATGGGCTCTGAATAGGGCAATCTATTCATGTCTGGCTCCCTTACCTCGTTTGTGTTAATTACTTCACTTGAACTCCTTATTTTTAAAAATCTCAGTAATTGTCGTTGGCAAAATAATAAAGCCCAAAGATGTACACATGCTAATATGGTTATTGTAAAGATCATATCAAATAATGCTTGCAAAATACTTAATGTAATTTTTAGTACATAGAATATTAATTATGGTTCATTATGTATGGGAGCCAAACTGTACCTAATTCACTTCAATGATACTCAAAGACGTTTATAAGCATGACCTTATTATCAAAAATAAGTCAAATCTGCTGCTAGTCTTTTAAGAGAGCAAGAGAGTGTGAATATATTTTTCTCTAAAAGTTCTTAATCTGAAAACAAAAATCTAAATTTCCTTTGACAGTAAATGCTCTTGGAAGATCACATCATTTCTCCAAATGTCAGCTGGATTATTTATATAGCTATATACAAGGAACAAATCATGGCATTCCCAAGGTCAAACACAATATTTGTAGAAGAGAATCTCACCAGCCCTTTTTGAATGTATTTACTGCACTTCATACACTCCGATATTGACCCGATAAAGAAGGTCTCACAGAGTATAGAACCAGTATCATCTCACACAAACCTATACAACTACATAGAGAAGAGAAATTGCTGAAAGTTTATCTGTAGAAATAGAAACATGCTCATATCAGAATTTAGTTGAATAAGCAACAGTTTTTATGTGGGAAGATAGATTGTAAATAGATGAAAAGAAAAAATAAACCAACAAGAAAATGAGGAGTTAATGATGTGGTTCTAAGATCATAGGCTCCAGTTTTGCATTCTAGGCCATAAGTGAGAGAGAGTAAATCTTGGAGATTATTTTCACTAGTAATTCTAAAACACTCAAAGAGCAAGTGCTGGGCTTTTATGAAGTTTTCACAAGCCTATGGAAAAAAAGAGATAAATGAGGACGATGCAGTCATTTTCTTACCGAATCTAGATTTATTCCATTTAAAATACTGATATGATTCTGAGATTGTGTTGTTTTCATTTCTTGGCCTTCAAATCCTTCTTTTAATAAAATGAAAATAGTAGATGGTAGAAGTTTGTATTTTTAAAATGCTCTTATTTAGCAAAAGAAAGAAAAGAAAAGAAAGGAAGAAAGAAAGAAAGAAAGAAAGAAAGAAAGAAAGAAAGAAAGAGAGAAAGAGAGAAAGAAAGAAAGTTGGCAGCCCCCTGTCAACTTCTTTTGTTTTTAATTTTACTGACCCATGAATCCCACAAGTCTGGGAGTATCTGCTGTAGTACCATTTCTCTATACTGCAGGGTAAGACATGGAGGCCCAGAGAGATAAGATACCCTTCCGAAGATATCCTAACTAATCCATGGGAACAAGCCTGGAACCCAGTCATTTTACTCTTTTAGTTAATTTTTTGAAGAATAAAAATAGCCTCATTTCCACCCAGAATTTTGAACATTTTTTTTTCTAAACTAGAAAGAAGTTCCAATGTTTGTTGGCTTATCCAAACTTTATCATGCATATCTAAATTTATTTATATCTCAGCAGAGTCTAATGTTAAAATATTGCCTTTCCACTGGTGTTTGCTTTAGTGTTGATTCCCTTTTTCAGAAATACCTAACCCATAGGGCACTTCTGTCCCAATAAATTATAGAAGCTAAGTGACAACAGAACAGCCCAGCAGGTGACAAACATTCACATCCCAGGAGGGCAAGTGCTTAGAGTTCTCAGTTGGATTTTAAGTAGTTTGGAAATGTTAGCAGGAGTTAGAAACTCTAGTATCTTTTGCAAAGAGAGGTAACCAAGAATTTTACTTTGAAAACTCTAATTGAGTCAGTAACTATGGGTGATTTTTATTACTAATGTTGCTAATGGTAAAGATAAGCAGTATTTGTTTGGAGGTAGTGTAAACATCTCTGCCTTGAGATAAGTAATTTCCATATCTGGAGAGATGACAAAAAGGAGCCTCCCCAGGGACCTGACATTGGCTTTTCCAGGCCTCATGAAGTGACAAGAGTTGTTTCCTTAACTGCTAAGAAGCATTATATTAGGTACAATCTTAAATAAAACACAAGGGTATAATGTGAATCCCTAGGCAGGCTACACTTAGATTGGTTTATTCCTGTTGTCTGAAAATGAAAGTTTTTATAATTGTGTACATAATGTCTTTGATCTCCGAGCATCTGCCTGCAACAGCTGTTTCTGATTAAAATTAAACCAAAGCTTTGTCAGTGGAGAATCTGCAGCAGATATAAAGCAAAAATCATGGGACTATGCAAGCTTCAACTTTCTTCTTTTCACTCCAGATTATATGTTGAGGCCCTTGATCATTTTAATTTGATAAATAGGAGTTTAATGTTAAAAGTTGAAAATCTTTGAAGACACATTACATATTTTTCAGGCACACTGCTAATATTTATTTATTTATTATTTATTTATTTGTTTGTTTATTTATTTATTTATTTCTAGGAGAGAGACAGCATGAGCAAGGGAAAGTCAGAGAGAGAGGGAGATACAGAATATGAAGCAGGCTCCAGGCTCTGAGCTAGCTGTCAGCACAGAGCCGGATGCCGGGCTCAAACCCACAAACCGTGAGGTCATGACCTGAGCTGAAGTCGGATGCTTAACCAACTGAGCCAGCTAGGCATCCCTACACTGCTAATATTTAAACCAATTTAGTAATTAAAAATAGTTCAGTTCTTCAACAACAAAAATTATCAATGTGTAGTTGACTTCTTTCGTTATCTGTAGAAGCATTTGCTATGATAATGCTATTTGGGGAATTTATAATTAGTACTATTATGGGAGCTGTATGTCTAATTCTATTTCATTTCATTTATTTTATTTTATTTATTTTATTATTTTTTTTTTTAGTATTTTTTATTTATTTCTAGGAGAGAGAGAGAGAGAGAGAGACAGCGTGAGCAGGGGAGGGTCAGAGAGAGAGGGAGTCACAGACTGTAACAGGCTCCAGGCTCTGAGCTGGCAGTCAGCACAGAGCCCGACGCGGGGCTCGAACCCACGAACCGCGAGATCATGACCTAAGCGAAAGTCGGATGCTTAACCGACTAAGCCACCCAGGCGCCCCTCATTTCATTTATTTTAAATAGGTTTCATGCCCAGCACCAAACCCAACACAGGGTTTGAATTGATGACCCTGAGATCAATACCTGAGCTGAGATCATGAGTCAGATGCTCAACCACCCAGGTGACCCATGGATGTCTAAATCTAAATTCATACTTTCTATGATGGCTGGTTTAATATGTCACCTTGGCTAGGCTGTAGAAACAAGTTATTCAATGAAACACTAATTTAAGTATTGTTGTGAAGATATCTTGTAGATATGGTTAGCATTTGCAGTCAGCTGACTTTAAGCAAAGATTATTCCTTATAATGTTGGTGGGCCTGCCCAATCAGTTGAAAGGCTTTAAAAGAAAGCATTGGGGCTTCTCTAAGAGGGACCAATTCTACCTAAAGACTGTGTCATCAACTTTTGATATTTCCGAATTATAGACCTACCCGTCTAAAGTTCAGCCTGTTAGCCCTCATCATAGTGTGAGCCAGTTCTTTGAAATAAATCTCTTTATATATACATATATGTCTGTTCTACTTGTTTTTCCTTTGGAAAACACTGACTGATACACCTTCTAAACACAGTAGTATTTATCTATGAGGGATGTGTTCCAAGACTCCCCCCCGCCACACACACACAGTGGATGCCTGAAGCTACAATTAGTGCCAAACTCTATATACACTATATTTTTCTTATATATACCTATGATAAAGTGATAAAATTAATTTATAATTTGGCCACAGTAAGAGATTAACAACAATAACTAATAGTAAGTTAGAGCAATTATAACAATCTACTGTAATAAAAGTTATATGAATATGATATCTCTTTCTGATTCTCAAAATATCTTGTTGTACTGTACTAATCCTTATTAGATGATACAATGCCTACATGACGAGATAAAATGAGGTGAATCAGAAGGAGAATCATCTACTTCTAGCCAGCGGTTGACCACTGGTCACCAAACCTCAGAAAGCAAAATGGCAGATAAGGTGGGATTGTTTTAATAAAACATTTTTTACATGCATGAAAACAACCCTAATATTTTCAACATGAGAATCACTGTTTATCATAAACTAGCAATCACTGTAAATTAAAATCCTCTAATTCATCTATCATTCAGGCAGCAAGATATTTCTATACCTCAATTCCTCATTGGTTAACTTCAGACTGATTAATTATAATCTGAAGTCAAATATTAAAAATCAAGGCAATTTTCTTAATTTTTTTTCAAAAGAAAAGATTATCCCTGCTTTAAATATGTGAAGAAATGAATATAGTTATTAAACTCCTAAAGCTATTACTCATCAATAATAAAAATATTCATAAAACTCTCCTCCACTCCATTCTCAGCTAGTTATTTGAAAAAAGAAGGAAGGTAAGAGTGGAAAATACAAAAACAGAGAGACTGAAAATAATTTTGTAGAGTTTACTAAAACTGCAATAGACTATTACCTAATGTGGGGACTTGAGTCTTAGAAAAAGTAGATATTTTGCTAGCTATCAGGGAATTATTCTACCACTGAGAATTCATCAAAGGAGTGGGAAAAGCAATTAAGTTATAGTGCCTGCTTATCTGGTTTAGGTTACCAAATACAAAGATGAGTAAACTCTGATCCCTATCTTCAATGTGTACAGAGAAATACACTATGACACCAGTTATAGTGGCAAGGTTTCAATTTCTCTACGAGTTTGTCTTTAACCTTGTGTATCTATTCTGCTGCTTCTCCTATGCCTGAAGGATTTGTGCAAAAAAAAAAATAGCTTAAATGTTAGAACGCAATTAATTATTAAGTAGCTATTTATTGTCCATAACACAATACCATAAAACTTAGTAGTTTAAAACAATTTACATTCATTATCTTACAGTTGCTGCAAGAAATTGAGAGCAGCTTAACGGGATGGTTCTAGTTCTGAATCTCTCAGGAGTTGTAGTCAAGATGTCATTCAGGGCTACAGTCGTCTGAAGGCTTGCCTGGGACTGGAAGATCTTCTTCTAAGATGGCTTTCTCACCCAGATGTTGGCAGGAATCCTTAGTTCCTTACCACATAAATGTTCCTGAGTGTCCTCACAACACAGAATGTATGATTTAAGAGAGCAAGGGTTAATTTTTCAATGTCTTTCATGACCTAGCCTTAGAAGTCATTGCCTGTCATTTCCACAATATCCAATTGATTATCCAATTCAGCCCTATTCACTATGGAAGGGTAGTAATAGTGTCATGAATATCAAGAGAGAGGATATTTTGGTCTACCATGGAGGCTGACTACCATTGCCATTAAATAACAAGGACAAAAAATATATTTTACATCAACAAATGCGTATTAACAGAGTTAAAAATGAACATAACCATTCTCAATTGATAACAGTAGCATAATCAGAATTAGAATTTATCATGCAGGGTTTTCTGAAGGAGATAAGGAAGTTCTAAGTGGAGTTTTAAAGAGATGAAGGATTTATTTTTAATGTACAGAGAACATCTGAAGTGGGTGGACATTCCAGGTAAATGTACATGACTGTCTCAGTAGGCTGCTGCAGGGTAAGAACCATCCTCTAAGAGAGTGTGATCATCTACCATTAAATCAGAGTTTGCAGCAACATTTATTTATTTTTAATTTTTAAAAAATGTTTTTATTTATTTTTGAGAGAGATAGAGCACGAGCAGGGGAGGTGCAAGAAAGGAGGGAGACACAGAATCTGAAGCAGGCACCAGGCTCTGAGCTGTCAGCACAGAGCCTGATGCGGGGCTTGAACTCACAGACTGCAAGATCATGATCTGAGCCAAAGTCGGATGCTCAACCAACAGAGCTACCCAGGAACCCTTGCAGCAACATTTTAATAAGTGGTTAGAATAGATCCCAAAGCAACCTTCTCCTATTAAGGTAGGAAAAATCTGAAGCATTACTATCACAAATATCCAAATGTTTCTTTAAAGTAGATGTTTTCTGGGGATCCTAGATGCCTCATTTGATTAAGCATCTACTTTTGATTTTGGCTCACATTATGATGTCCACACTGAGTGTGGAGCCTGCTTCAAATTCTCTCTCCTCTCTCTGCCCTTCCTCCACTCATTCTCTCTCTCTCTCTCTCTCTCTCTCTCTCTCTCTCTCTCTCTCTGTCTCTTTCTCTCTGTCTCAAAATAAATAAATGAACATTTTTTAAAGTAGATGCTTTCTTTACACAGATGTAAAGAATCAAAATTACTGAAATAAGCAACAAATTTAAGGAAGTATATTTAGTTAAATATAGTCATGTTTCTTGTGTAGATGTAAAAGTGTGTGTTGATTATTAATATCACACACACAGTACATCTTTTTCAAGTTTCTGTGTGCCTTTGCATCTCATTTTTTATGTAAACTCAAATTTGTAAATTTAAGTTGAAAAACGGGTTATCAACAGACTGCCAATGCTAACAATTTTTAAGTTGTCTAATTTGCCTGATGCTGATTAAATCATTTGGAGCGAACTCTCGATTATAATTTGTCATCTCTTTTATTTCCCACTCAGTAAACATAAATACTATTTCCACTAGGCAGTTTTAGTTTTTATTATAAGTTAGTCATAGGGCTTTATAAATCTGTCTAGTAAGTCTATTGTGTATCAGTTCACAAGACTTAGTTCATCATCTCAAAGAATACTGACCAAAAAATTCTAAGGATCTAGAAAAGTGGATAACCAATCTCTGGAATGTGAGACTCACTTTAAATCTTCTTTTTTCACCAAAGTTCTATTTGATCAATTGGCCTCTCAGGACAAAATGTAACCTGAGTCTGCACAAGTATTTTTCTTTACACTTTGAATAAATCAAAACTATTAGATCAAAACTAAGGGTCAAAATTTCGGGAGGGAAATTATAAGAACATCTATTAGAAAGGTAAGAGAATTTAAAAAATCCTCTACTCTTCCACTGAGAAGACTTGATGTTATATTTTCTTTTGGAGATCCCTAACTTACCCAAATGTTTATATTTTGTGTGGCATATCAGAAAGAATAAGATGAAGAATTACCAGACATGGATTGGTTTCAAGTCCTTACTCTGGCACTATTTATCATGTGGCCTTAGAACATCACCTCAACTTTTTTCAGACTAAGTTTCTTTGACTCTAAGAACTGGTGTTTAGGTTAGCTGATTTCTAAAATTCTATTCTTTGAGAACTTCCTTTTTCTTTATAGGCTACTAATAGCAAATCCTTCAGGAAAATAGCATAGTGTAAAGAGCCAAAACAAGATATTATTTCTAAGAACAAAAACAAAACAAAACTTCAGCTATTACTGCAAATTTATTTAGTATGCTTTAAAGCCTTCCATGATTATCATTAACCTTTCTAATTGATGCCATCCACATGAAGATTTCAAAAAAGAACAGGACAAAATTGAGGCCAAAATTCCAGTAGCTGAGATATGATAGGCCAAAGGCCTAAAATATTGTTAGACTGTGAGAATGCACAAACAGGGAAATCAGCCAGTGATCCTTAGTTTTTAAAGTTCACCTTGCCCACATCTGTTAACAGACACAAAACTCCTGAATGGGTCCTGGACATTTGTACAGAAAAAATGGTTTCTGCAAAATCAGGGTCACCCTAACCTTCCAAAAAAAAAAAAAAAAAAGCAGTATGTGATTTTGATTTATCTGGAAAATCCTAGGTATGCTTTTGAGATCACTTTCTGTTAGGTTTTATTTGAAAACACCTCCCTTTATCCCACTGCCTACTGCATGAGCCTATGTATGCGATAAGCATCAAGCATTTTGAAATGCTCTGACGTCTTTATAAACAAACTTGACTGGTCTCAAACTCAGATAACAGTATGTGTTTTTCATTTGTGAATGATTACTAAATGACTTTTAGAAATTGAGAAATTCTGACAAATCTGCAGAAGAAATGTCCTTATTTTTAAAATATTCCTCTTTTAGGAATAATCATCTTCCTACTGTGTAATTCCTTTAATTTTAGTAATTAAAATTACATTCTTCTTTCACAAATATTTCTATCCTCTTGAAATAGAGCTTAAATTGCTGTGTTTTATGGAAAACACATGATGGCTGGTTTTCCCTTGAATCAGAATTATTTCTCAAGTTAAACCAAATATATTCTATTTCCTTAAAAGGCAGCTTGAGGCACAGATGGGAAGGATAAAGCCCTTTATAATCATTGAAAGTAATGACCTCCTGTACAAATTTTTCCTGTCACGTTCCTATCACCATTTCTATCAAAGAAGTGGGCTTCTAGCCCTTTTATTTTTATTTATTTATTTTTTTGATGGAGACTTTTCCAAATCAATGTTTTGCATACTGTGGTAACCGAAAAATGTACAATAACGTATGGAGTGAAAACCAAAATGAAAAATTTTCTACTAGAGATAATATAATGACATAATGCAAAGTTAATATTTCAATGGTACCCCGTAAAAGAAAAAGGAAAAATATATTCTGTAAGATTAAATGGAAAGAATATTGAGCTTAGGTTTGGGTCCTCATGGTCTCACTTCTGTCTTTACCTTGAAGAGGCCTTTGTTTTCTCAGGTATAAAATGAACATATGTTATCCTGTTTCCCTTCAGACTTAAAAAGCTAAAACTATATTTTTAATTAACCGTGTCTCTGATGAGCTGAATTGTGGCCCTTCCAAATTAGTATTTTAAAGCCCTAAGCCTTTGTACCTCAGAATGTGACTGTATTTGGTGATAGGGCCTTTAAAGACATGATTAGTTAAAATGAGGTCATTAGGATGAGCCTCAATTCAACATGACCGCTGTCCTTAATAATAAGAGGAAACGTGAACATAGAGAAAGTCAGGGATATGTGCACACAGAGCAAAGACCAAGTGAGGAGACAGCAACAAGGCAGCCCTCCGCAGGCCAAGTAGAAAGTCCTTAGAAGAATCCAAACCTGATGAAATTTTTATCTTCGACTTCCAGCCTTCAGAACAGTAAGAAAATTAATTTCTGTTGTTTAAGTCATTATCTGCGGTATTTTATGGCAGCCCTCTCACACTAACACTGTGTACAATAGTAATAATCATTAGTTTTATTCCTCCTTTATTTTAAAAACAAGTAAAAAAGAACTTTCAGTATTAAGTATATTATTCAATGTCAAAAATATCTCATGCATAAACTGATATTTACATTTATCCAATAAAAATATTATACCTTCCAATTTATATCTTGTTTTGGTATTTTAACTTTTAAACGCAATTAAAAATTCCCTGTTACATAGAACAAGGATTGGCTAACGTTTCTGTAAAGCACCAGATAATAAATATTTTCAGTTTGTTTCTGGCCACATGATTTTTATTGCAACTACTCAATTTTGCTGGTGTAGCAATATATAAAATAATGTGTGGCTATGTTCTAATAAAACATTATTTATAGATGCTGAAATTTGAATTTCATATAATTTTCATGTATTATAAAACATTATTCTTTGAAATTTTTCACATATTAAAAAAAGTAAAAATCATTCTTAGCTTGCTGGCTGCAGTCATAGTTTGCAAACCCTGAAATGTTACAATAAAATTAAAGTGTCCAGCTTCTGTTTATTCCTCTTTACATCACTGTGGCCATTATTTATTTTAAATCTATGTCTAATTGCAAAAACATGCAGGACCATGGTGATTTGAGACCAGAACTAGGCAGATGCAAGCTCAAATGATTCCTTACCATGAAGAATTTACTCTAGAAATTAAACTATGTAGTTGAGTCTGCATGTGTCAGTGCATCTATAAAACTAGGAGTTCTCTGAATTAACTTTCATATAGAAAAAAATGTTTACTGTAAGATAAATAATAAAAGTATGCTAATTTTAACCTTACATTTATTGTTTAAACTCATCAGTAAATACAATTTTACTTAGTATTTGCATCACATACTAGCCTGCAGGCCAAATTCTGCCTGCTGCTTATTTATCTAAATAAAGTTTTATTGAAACACAGCCACACCCATCCATTTATATATTGTCTATGGATGCTTTCTCTCTACATTGGCAAGGTCGAGTAATTGTGAAAGAGACCTTACATTCCCAAGGCCTATCTGACCCTTTACAGAAAATGTTTACTGACTCTAAGACCAACAAAACATTTTTTTCTGTTAAAAGTATTTTAACACTAATATTGTCTAGAATGTCTGCAGTTTGGTGATAATAAAGAATAAAACAACCATAGCAAATATATATGCTTATTGTCTGCATATAGGGTAGACCATTTCCACACCCCTTTTCTTGGTATACGACTAATGTATAAAAAACTTTTGACCATATAGGGATCTAGGGCTCAGACTCTGTAGATATTTGAGGTTGTACAAATCTTTACAAAACATATTAATTAGACCTTAGATTCTACCTGGCTGATGTTATAGAGATATTTGAATACATAAATATAGATGAGGTAGAACCTTCTAGGAGAAAGGCTGGAAGTTATCACCCCTTCTTTTTGAAGTTCAAAATGATTAAAACAAATGGTAGATTATTTCTTTTTTATCCACCATTGTTTGAACTGTGCCTTGGACATAGAAAGCATTCAATACATATTTACAGTCAGACAAGAGACACTCCAACCAAGAGAGGTGTCTGCAAAGGATGGTGGAGATGAGAAGGTGGAATGGATAATGTTAATTACTGACCAGTTTAAGAAAGGGTATTGATTCCCCACACAACCCAATCAGCCTGGAACCTTGGGTGCACTTGGGGGAAAGTGGCAATGTGGCAATGTGAGTGAACCTAAGAGTTCATCTTACACCATTAAATCAGTCAACTTTGGGGCCCAAGATTCCACTGTGGCCAAATCTTTGTTTTAGCAGAATCAAAGACCCAAGATGCAATGGTAGTGAGCCTGAAGATGTACATGAAGCCAATAGAACTAAGTCTATGAGGTTGTTGAGACTTGGCCCTTAAGCTGTCACCCTAGAAAGGCAGTAGACATTGAAGTCTCAGGAGCTCTCAGTGGCTCCAGAAGAGAGTAGAGTAGGGACCTCCAGAATATATCAGCTCTTTGGGAGAAAGTGGTAGAGTCAGTTGGATGAATTCCTGTTCTGTAGGAGAGAGAAAGAGACAGAGAGAGAGAGAGAGAGAGAGAAGAATCAATTTCCTGTGTACTGAGAAATATCACAATACTTAGAAAAATGAGCCCAGAGAAAGACTGGCAATCATACAGAAAAAATGAATAGACACACCAATGAATGGCAATTGAGATTCTAATGTAATGTGACATATTTTTTTAGTCAGTGACTTTTGAGATAAAAATATTTAAGTTACAGAGTTAGAGTTAAAGATATAATCAGCCAGAAATACCTAATTATTAACTGTTGCTTAATAACATCTATCTCCATCATGCCTCTCTTCAAATACATTAAATCTTTCTTTCTTCCTTCCTTGATTTATTTGTTAAACTTCCTTTAAAAGAGAAACCATAGTTTAGAATATTTTGCTCTTGGAGGTTAATCTAAATTTTTAGTAGTGGCAGATGGCAAAGATGAGTGATGTAAGCTAAAGGCCATCACCATCAGTATAGGAAATTTTTCTTACTAGTATGTTACCTAAAATGGCTATATATGTTCTATTTTTGAAACTGTTAATAGGAAACACATATTATCCCATCTTTTATTTCTTCACTTTTGGTTATATTCTTATCTGGTAATAGGTTTATTTTACAAATTTGCTACAATGGGGATAAAGAGTCAAAACTTTTTAATTTTTGTTTTGCTTTGTTTGTAGTCTTTATTTCTGACTTGGTTTTAGCTTGATTGAGATGCCAAAGTCACTGAACCATGTCCACATCCTTTGTTGGAGATGATTGTTTTTTTATTTCACATTCAAGATATTAGTTTCATTTATTTTCTTTTCGGATAGAATTTTCTGGTAATTACTGCTCTCTGCCAGGTAGTAAAGAGTGATTGGCTAATCAGTCTTTTGCCTTTTTAGAAAGACAGGGTTAAAACACTACCTCCTGCATAGAAAAATCTCAATTTTTAAAATACTACTGCTATTAGAGACAATAGTTAATAACATCCAGGCAATGTGTTTGTTGGTTTTGTATTTATTACTTAATTAAATTCTCACAAAACAAGGAAACATGTATAATTATACCCTTTTTACAAGTCAGGACCTTAAACCTTAGAAAATTTAAATGAATTTGTATATACAAATAGACAAGAATGTATGATTACACATAATTAACAAAGGATTTCTTTAAATCTCAGTTTCCTCTAGTAACAATAAACTACTATTCTAACTCCATGAGTCAGAAGTGCATCTTGAAAAAAAAGTACACTTTAAAAATATATACAAAAGGGGAGCCTGGGTGGCTTAGTTGGTTAAGCGTCTGACTTTCGCTTAGGTCATGATCTCGCGGTTCCTGGGTTCGAGCCCCGCGTGGGTCTCAGTGCTGACTGCCAGCTCAGAGCCTGGAGCCTGTTTCGGTCTGTGACTCCCTCTCTCTCTGACCCTCCCCTGCTCACGCTGTCTTTCTCTCTCTCTCCTAGAAATAAATAAAAATCTTTAAAAAAAAATATATATATATATATATACAAAAATAAGCAAAGGGAAAGCTGGGGAAAAAATTCATCTCTGGTGCAAATAAGAGAGGTCCCAATATAATATTAAATTTTCATGTGTAATATATCATATGTATGCCATGTCTCATGTGTATGTAGTATAATTTGTATTATAATACGTCAAGTGTGTGTGATGTGTCATATAATAAATAAATATATATATATAAGTATATATATATAAATAAGTATATATATAAATATATATATACACAATATAATTTGGATCAAGAACTGGACACCGAGAGTCAATGCATCATTTCTTAGTTTGTGAGCACAGGACAGTGATGCAGAGAGTGGATGGAAGAAATGCCCAGTGGTTCATAACAGGAAAAGGCAGAGCCTGGAAGTGTGGGTGGATTTCAAGAAGGACAAGAAAGAGCAGTTATAAGGGCCATTTCCCTTTGTAAACCGGAAAGGACAGCGGGGCTGGAGAACACATTCAATGAAGATATAAACCTCTCCCCACTTTGTTTCTGATCAAAAAGAGTAAGATATACAATATGATAACTTCATAACAGCAGATTAGGGTTAAGCATATGGGGAAAAATACATGTTGATTAATAATGCACGTGAAAGGAAAAGCTATAAATTTAATTCTTAGAAAAATTGCTAGCTTGCCATAAAGATGGGAAGTTTAATGATGTTGAAAGGATACCTCTGTAGAGACAGGAATATCCCCAACCCTATGGAATCAGTTGCAGAGTTACAAAACATTTAAGGAGAAATTGCACAAAGTTCTCACACTACCCATGTTTTGACTTCCTACCACTCTCACACAACAAAAAAATTACTGAAGATAAAACATGTATTCTCTGTTTAATTATCTGATTGCATGTAAGGAAGAGAAAAAAAGACTATCAAGGAATTTCATTCCTTCTATTTTAGACAACTAACAAACCCACGTAAATTATGACCATCCAAAAAGGATGAAACTGGGAAGAAAATAAATGCAAATTGGAAAATATAGATATGAGCAATATTTTAGGAGATATATTCCACATAGCAGAAGAAAACTACAGAGTATAACATCCTCATATTTTCAAGGAAACTTACCCCCAAAAATGAACACTTTACCCATTTTATAAAATGAAATCATCAAAAAAGAAATAGAGTATACAAGAAAAGAATCAAGGGCAATGACATTGAAAGACTTCTAAACTTTAATTAGGAACTGATCTAATCATATAGTATAGAAAACAAAATCAATGATATGAAGCTGTGCTTGAAAAAACTCTACAGAAAGCAAAAATGAAGAAATTGGAGAAAATATGATACCATGATGAAAAAATAATAATGATAAAATATTTAGAGGACTAGTATGCATGAAAATACAATAGAATGGTTAAAGCTGTCAGAAATATTTGAAGATATAATAGACAAGTTCACAGTAAATTGAAGGAAATTCAAATAAACTAAAAAAAAAAATTAAGTACCTGAAGTACAGAAAAGTAAATTGATGAACTTATGCCACAGCACCTTCAACGGTTAGAGTAAAGGCAAAGATATTGTCAATCATTGTAGCTGAAGAGTTTGGATTTAGAACCACATGGAGGGAGGAAAAGTTAGTACAGATACATACCTCATTCATAAAATTGAAACAAACTAAATGAAAGACAGACTGCAGAGAATTCACCCTTTGGCAGAATGGGGAAACAAAAAACTTATCTGTGTCTTTCTGGATTCATGGAAATTGGAAGCCCAAAGTTTGCCCTACCATACATAATTTATTCCAAATAGCCATGTCAGTCAAGGTTAAAAAAAAAAATCTGATGCCATATTTATAATTGTTTTTTACACTTAATCTCCAAATCTCTAAAACTTTTTGGAACCACACTCTCAAAAGTCCTTGGGAAAACCTGATAATAAAAGAACAGGTTGAGATTGAAGTAAAGCCAAAGTGAATTCTGAGTCCTGAACCTTAAATTAACAGGAGAGGTAAATTGAAACTTAGGTTTGGAGGTTTTCTGGTATGAAAGCCTTTGAATTAAATAACATTTAACCATTGGACTACCTCTATAGTATTTCTGTCAATGTTCCTATATGAAAACAAGCCAATTGTGAGATTTTTATTTATTTATTTATTTTTTTAATATTTTTATTTCTAGGAGAGAGAGAGAGAGAGACAGCGTGAGCAGGGGAGGGTCAGAGAGAGAGGGAGTCACAGACTCTGAAACAGGCTCCATGCTCTGAGCTGGCAGTCAGCACAGAGCCCGACGCGGGGCTCAAACCCACGAACCGCGAGATCATGACCTAAACGAAAGTCGGATGCTTAACCGACTAAGCCACCCAGGCGCCCCGTGAGATTTTTAGAAGGTTATTACTTACCATCAGCAGAGATAAATTTTATTAACTGCTATTCTTGGTGACCCAGAGGATAGTGGCTTACAATGCAAGATTTATACCTAAGTGACCTTGCTTTCTCCTTTGAAATAAAAGATAGCGTTGAATTTGATACCATTTAGTATGTATTTCTGAATGATATCTGGAACAGAATTTTTTTTTAAATAGTTTATTGTCAAATTAGTTTCCACATAACAGTCAGTGTTCATCCCCACAGGTGCCCTCCTCCATGCCCATCCCCCCTTCACCCCACATCCATCAGTCCTCAGTTTTTGTCAGCATTCAAGAGTCTCTCATGGTTTGCCTCTCTCCCTTTCCCCCACCATTCCCCCCCTTCTTCTCCCCCTTGTTCCTCAGTTAAGTTCCTCCTAATCCTCCTATATGTGCAAACATATGATATATGTCCTTCTCTGCCTGACTTATTTCGCTCAGCATAACCCCCTCAAGGTCCATCCATGTTGCTACACATGGCCAGATTTCATTCTTTCTCATTGCCGTGTAGTATTCCATGGTATAGATAAACCACATCTTCTTGATCCATTCGTCTGTTGATGGACACTTGGGCTCTTTCCATGTTTTAGCTATTGTGGAGAGTGCTGCTATGAACATTGGGGTACATGTGCTCCTATGCATCAGCATTTCTGTATCCCTTGGGTAAATTCCTAGCAGTGCTATTGCTGGGTCCTAGGGGAGTTCTATTGTTAGTTTCCTTAGGAACCTCCACACTGTTTTCCAGAGGGGCTGTACCAGTTTACATTCCCACCAACAGTGTAGGAGGGTGCCCATTTCTCCACATTCTCGCCAACATCCAGAGTTCTTTGATTGGCTCATTTTAGCCACTCTGACTGGCGTGAGGGGGTATCTCAGTGTGGTTTTGATTTGTATTTCCCTGATGAGGAGGGATGCTGAGCATCGTTTCATGTGTCTGTTAGCCATCTGGATGTCCTCTTTGGAGAAGTGTCTGTTCATATCGTCTGCCCATTTCTTCACTGGGTTTTTTTTTTTTTTTTGGGTGTGGAGTTTGGTGAGTTCTGGATAGATTCTGGATATTAACCCTTTATCTGATATGTCATTTGCAACTATCTTTTCCCGTTCCGTTGGTTGCCTATTAGTTTTGTACGTTGTTTCCTTGGCTGTGCAGAAGCTTTTAATCTTGATGAGGTCCCAACAGTTTATTTTTGCTCTTGATTCCCTTGCTTTTGGGGATGTGTCAAGTAAGAAGTTGCTGCGGTGGAGGTCAAGGAGGTTGTTTCCTGCTTTCTTCTCTAGGGTGTTGATAGTTTCCTGTCTCATGTTCAGGTCCTTTATCCATTTTGAGTTTATTTTTGTGCGTGGTGTGAGAAAATGATCTAGTTTCATTCTTCTGCATGTTGCTGTCCAGTTCTCCCAACACCATCTGTTAAAAAGGCTGTCTTTTTTTCCATCGGATATTCTTTCCTGCTTTGTGAAAGATTAGTTGGCTGTATACTTTTGGGTCCGCTTCTGAGTTCTCAATTCTGTTCCATTGGTCTATGTCTCTAGAACAGAAAATTTTTTTTGGAGCAAGACATATTTTTTGATAAAGGCACATAGGGCTATTTTACAAAACAAGTATTTGATTTCTTGTTGTGTCTCTAAAAAGTACAACGTGAACCTTGGATATATTAATTATAATACAAACCTCCACTAATTGAGCGCTATCTATGTAATGATTATCAGTAATTTATCATGAGTTTTGAGACAGGTACTATTATCATGACACTTTTACAAATAAGACACTTTGGTTCAAGATGGCAGCAAAATAGGTTAAGATCTTACATTAATAACAACAGTCAGTGCTTGATCTAAAGGAGTCCAAAGGCTTTTTACCACTTTGTTCAACTTTGGAACTAATAGGAAAGCAGATTTTAGCTCTGCATCAGGAAACTGTTTAAATTAAATTAGGCTCTTTTAAGTTAAAACTAAAAATGAAAATGGACTAGGCTGTCTTGGTGAGCAGGGAGTTTCCTTCATAGAGAAAATCATACAGGGCCAAGAGTATACTAAAAGTCTAAGGTCAAGACACAAGCAGATGTGGTATCTGGTGAGAGCCCACTTTCTGGTTCACAGATGGCTGGCTTTTTGCTTCAACCTCACATAGTTGAAGGAGCAAGGGGCTCTCTTGGGTCTCTTTTATAAGGGTACTAATCCCAATCATGTAGGATCCACCCCCATGATCTAATTGTCTCCTGAAACTCCATCTCCAAATAGCCTCAATTTGAGGATTAGGTTTCAACATATGAGTTTGGAGAAACATAAACATTCAGTCAGTCTATAGCAGTGGTTGAAATAAACTTTACAAAAACTAAAAATTAAAAAGCAGGAGTATAAAGGATGTATTGAAGAGACTTAAGGGATCATTTAGAACAGAAAGAAAGTAAAGGCTACCTTAAAAGGGATTAAATAGAACCGACCAGCTGCCTTGCAACAGGCAACCTGTCACTAAGTTTTCTCTCTCTTCACGTCTGCCCAACTATCTTAGTCTAGTTTATCTTCCCCTTGGTCTGCAGCCCAGCTACACTTAACCTCCATGGCCTTCCATTTAAAGTGCCTATGGGGATTCTGGGCCCTGATATCAAATGCCTTTGGGAGAAAACTGATGTAGGAGGAAGAGAGGCCAGGAGAAAAGATTATGGAAGGAAGAGTTAGAGCAACTGGAATAAAAGAAGACTGGGTAATAAAATAGAAAGCAAAGAAAATATTTTTAACAGTGAGAAATAATGTTATGAGGACATTCTCAATAAAAATCAAGAAAAAAAAACTGGGCACCTGGTTGGCTCAGTTGGTTAAACATACAACTCCTGATCAGCTCAGGTCTTGATCTCAGGGTCGTGAGTTCAAGCCCCATGTTGGGCACCATGTTGGGACCCATGTTAAGCCCTGTATTGGGCTCCATGCTAGGCATGAAGGTTTTTTAAAAATTTGAGGAAAAGATTATCTAAATTTTTTTCTCATAACTGAATTTATAACTCTATATTACTTATTTGCTTTTTATTTCTATAAAAATGCTTAAAGTTCAGCTTAAATTTATTAATATAGGAATATATTTTCATAATCTCTCTCTTCATCCCTTTCTCATTCTTTTTAACAGATCTTGCCCAGTAAAATTGGGAAATTATAGTCAGGGATTTCCTGTATCATGAATAAATGTTTCCTAGCCAACTTGTAAATTAGATGTACAATCTACCTAGCACAGATAGATTTATGCTCTATCATCTTTACTGATTTTGTCTTTCCAATGCTGAGGTACAAACTACAAGCTGGACAACTCCTTAGTTTTGTGATACAAATGTGCTGCATCCAGGTTCACATAACAAGGTATTAAACTTCACAACAATCCAAGGGAGTTTTTATTTATTTGCTTTTTACCATATCTTATATATAGTAGCTTGAAATATGCTTTTATGTTTTAGTTCTTCTCTGGCTCAGGTAGGAAATCTCACGTTTGTTTTTGCTGTTGTTTTGGTGCTTTGATTTGTTTTTCAGAACAAGGTTATATCAAAGAAAAAAAACGGAACTTTATATATATATATTTTTTTACCTAATGATTCAGTGACGAGAACATTGTCTTCCATAAGCACAAATAAAATGGGTCATACAATAAAAATAGACCTTGGGTCATGGTGTAAGAAACTGGAATTTTTAAAAAATGAGGATGAACTCTAGCCCTCAACAGCTCTGATTTAATTTCCTGTAGAGTAAATCCATTCTCAGGCACCCGTGGATAAGTTTGTTATTTAGCACTCCACTGAGTCTCTTTTTGAACTTTACAAAGAAACAGACTCAGGGTCACAGGGCCCAAGAGCTTTGCCTTGTTCTCAGTGGGAATGTGGACCATCCTCTTCCACACAACACTGACCTTTTAATACATGGTCATTGCTTTTCGCCCTTGATCACTGGGTAGGAATTAGCCATGTGTGGAGAACCGCTTTGTTAACTTTGGTCATACCATACATTCCTGGTAAAAACTAAAGAAGGATTACTGGAGACAAGAGTGGAAGAGAAATTGAATTACCTGGTTTTTAATACATTTTTAATATATCTTTGTGGGGCATGTATTTTGTCTCACAAATATCACAGAAATATTTTGTTTTCTTTTCAGAATTTTGACTTTTTTAACCATTAATGACTTTTTTTTTACTTTTATAAATATATGCATTCATACTAGTAAAAAAAACCTTTTTCCTTAAATAATCACAAGTAGAACATAGTAAGTTTGTCAGAAGAAATCTCCTGGGTCATCTGGTCCAATCTATTTATCTTCTGGATGATGAATGTGAAAAAAACCAGGAAAACATGGATTTCTCCTAGAGTCATGCAGTGAGTTAATAGCTGGGCTGACACTTGATCTGAATTCCTTGGACTCATGGTAAACCTCCTTCTCCCAGGACAACCAGTTGCATCTAGGTGAGTGGATAATTGGTTCTTTTCTGTCTGGGACTCCCTGATGTTTTGCATAACACACCTCAAATTTTTACAGGTAAGGATATTGTTGATGAAGATATGGAGATGATTTCACGGTCAGTGCTTCCTGTCTGATATATTCTGAACTGCTGATGACTGATTCACTGAGGATTGAACTCTGGAAAGCTCCTCTCAGGTGGCCTCCAAGAGCTGCAGGACAGAAGATTGTATTGTTAGCTAAATGCCTTTCCAAAATCCAGAAGCTTTTGATTTACTCTCTCATGAAGTAGATGCTCACTTAAGAACTATTTCTCTTTTCAGATAGAATTGCTGTAGAATAGGAGTAAAGAATGTTACTATGAGGGTTTAATTCTCTAAAGAATCTTCCATATTACATGTTAATATGGTATGAGAATATTTAAAATATTTATTCTAAATATTTTCTTTATGACTCACAAAAAAAAAAACACATAATGGATATGACGTCCAATGGTAGGATAGTTTACTAAAAATTCTGAGAAATATAGTAAATCTTGAAATTGGCAAAATGTTGCTTTTTTTTAATTTTATAAAAGTTTCCAATTATGCAGGAAACTTTTAATCTCAAATTTTGTCTTCATATCTATTTCATAACCCATTCAGTAAAAAAACTTCCTATAAATTTAGCTGTAATACGATTTCATTTCACTGCAGTGTTCAATCAAAATAAGCTTAGTTCTACTTAAGGAAATCAATCAAATAATTTAAAATATCTGAATGATTTACATCCTCTTGGGGATGTTATAAGAATAATTAATTCCTAAAAGATAAAATTATTAAATACTTTAGCAAAACAATAGTATACAATTCCAAAGTATTATTACAAAAAATGTTTTTAAAATTTTTAATCAATATTACAAAATGATAGTTACTATTTCAACGTAAGAAAACTTTGGTGAAGATTTACTTTAATTTTATATCCATCTATCAATTTATAGCCCAATTCATTTGTTACTTGGTTTATTATATAAACCAACCAAAAATATTCAGTGGTTATAGCTAAACTTAAGTGCTATGACTTTTTAAATATTCAGAAATAGTATTTTTCTTTTCAAGTCTGAGTTCCCGATAACATACAGAAGTAAATGTAAATGAGTGGATATGTAACCATACAGGAAATAGTAAAACTCTTCTTAGTAGTCTTTAGACTGTGTTACATTGCCAAAGTGTCCCAAGTACACTTGCATCCAAAATTTGTGTTTTTAGTGCTTTTTATTTGATGGGCATATCTCTTCACAGGGAGGTAGCACTGCATGAGCAGGACATTCACCAGAGACCTTTTATCCACTGACAGTTCCCTTTGTTTTTATACTTATTACTATGAAAACTGCATTGAACTGGTGATGAGCAGGTTCCAGTAGTAGAGAATAGCATGATCTTCTTACTAAGTTCTAGTTGTTGGTTCCTTCTTGGCCAGGGTACCTCTGCAAGCACATAGCCTGAAAGGGGCTGTGTCTAACAGTAGGACAGGGACTAAATGAGCCCTAATGCATGCTTGATTCCTGGCCTCTAAGGGAGCATCTCGATTTCCTGAGTTAGTGAATGGAGCCAAAAGACCTACATGTTGAAACCACGATGGATAGACTCCTAACTAGAACTGAAAAAAAAAAAAAAAACTATTAGGGTATTTCAGTGTCGTTTATGCAGTCAGATTCCATAGCCTTCCTTCCGTTCTCTCTTTACACCTCCCATTCTTTTATAACCATCTTGTCATCTTCCTTTTCTTTCTTTCCTAGCTGGCAACCGATTTCTGCTAAGGCATTAGCTGATATCAGTGTGCAGTGTGAAATTAATGTCTCATGTTCTCCATTTTTTGATACACAACTCACTTAAATGCCACTTTTTGGATTCGTTCCATCCAATGCACACACACACACACACACACAAACACACTCACGTCCAAATATAAAGGGAGGCCTTTTGGGATTAGAGGATTGGTTTCTGCTCTACAAATTGCACTACATGTGTAGTGACCTTTCGTCCTATTGTGTGGCCTGCATAGGAAGCCCTTTCTCTTGTATTGCTACATAACCTTTGCCTGATTCATCTTTCCTGCTCTTAAATGAAATCAGACAGAAAATTGTACATACATATGGAAATGTAATTCATTTTAATGAGGTTGAAGTTCCTACAGATGAATTTTTCATTATAAACATTTTATGTTTTTAGAAATAAATGTCAGTGCAGAGTTTCTTGTTTTTATAGGCTTCATAGATTTGAAAGCCAGAAGAGAGCAAAACTATAAAATTATTCTTAATGTCATAGGCAACAAAATAATAACAAAAATCAATGAACAAGTGAGGAAGAAGAATTTTATTTGATTTAGCTATGATTACAATAGGGAGAACACTCTAGATATGAAGATGAGAGTGTCATGGCAGGGTAGTTTTTCCCTAGACTTTTATAAGAAGGAGTAGACAAGTTTCCAGCAGGGGTATTATTATAGTCGGATTGGTTTTGTCATCAGAGGAGTCTTAAGTCAGTCAGTTGAGTAAGAAATGTTTATCTCTGTGTCTAAGATCTTTTGTCAGGGAGAGGAAGACTGGCTAGTTACTTAAAAGACAAAGAATGGAATTTAGAGGACCCATGTCTAGTATGATCAAAGGTAAACATGGGAGTCATTGAGAGTCTTATGGAAATCAGGCCTGAGTTGACAGTGAGTCTTAACTAAGTCATATGGGAAAGATGAGTGTTTGCAGTAAAAATTGAGAAACTATAAAAATTTTTATTCATAAATATATTGAAAATAACAATAAATACATTACAGGATGTATTATGTAATGATTTTTGCCATTAATATATAATTTTCAGTTAATATAGATAACAGTTTTACAAAACATAACTATATTTTCGAAGAAAAGTATTAACAGAGTGCCATTCACGTTTTTTCTTTAAATTTTAAAACATTTTGTAATGTCTGGTTTAATATAAGAGAGCTGGAATTTCATACTGGTTTCTGCACTCAATTGGTTGCAATATTTTGGCTGAAGTAAACAAAGACTATCAGGCTTCACACTGATGTGTAGTTGGAGAAGGGAAGAGTAGACTTTTTAGATAATTCCTCTTTGATATTATCCAAAACTCAACAAGCTGTAAATTTTAAGATTATTACCAGGTGAGACTTGAATCTGTATCAATGAGCTATTCATACTCCATTACAAAGACTATATAGTCTATTGGTCTATTTTCATTTTGAACAGATCTTTTACCCACATGTGGTTTTGTAACATTATGCATTAGTCTTATGGAAAACATTGAGTTACTAAGCAATACAGATTTTTTAATGTTGACATATTTCATTATACATTATAAAAAATAATGTTCATTAATATCACCACTGATCAGATCAGAAACACCTTTCAGTATGGGAAGTTTCTAGTGTTGGTCAGACATTTTCCAAAATTCTGATTTTTATTTAAGAAGCCTAAATTTTATCATTGAGAACAAATACTGTCAGTTGTTTTCCTTGATGTAAAGGCTCACTTTGTTTATTTTTGAGAAAATTTTGCCAAATACCTAAGTCCTCAAAGCCATAGTTTGTCTGATAGCCCTTATTTTAAGAAAAAAGTTGTTCCATCAAAAAAGGAGCTAGTTCATTCAGCTCAGAAATCAAATGCATAAGTGCTTTTCCTCAAGACAACCGCTGTTTCTTGGTAGGCAGCAGAGGTGCTGTGTGCATACTCCTAATTCTTCAAACAGAATGCCAGAGTCTTTTTTTTTTTTTTTAATGTTTTATTTATTTCTAGGAGAGAGAGAGAGAGACAGCGTGAGCAGGGGAGGGTCAGAGAGAGAGGGAGACACAGACTGAAACAGGCTCCAGGCTCCGAGCTGGCAGTCAGCACAGAGCCCGACGCGGGGCTCGAACCCACGAACCGCGAGATCATGACCTAAGCGAGAGTCGGACGCTTAACCGACCTCGCTACCCAGGCGCCCCCAGAATGCCAGAGTCTTAAAAGCAGTCTACTCAAGGCTTGAAATTTAATCAAATCTATAAATTGATTGCTTCATCAAGTGAATATTCTTGATTGATACTAGTTTTTTTCTTTTTGTTTCCTTCTTTTTATTGTGATCTCATGGCAATGAAAATTCAATGGACAGCTTGAAGCCAATGCCTTGATTTGTACTAAAGAGTCAACAATGCTACCTGTCAGTGATTTTGCACCATCAATGTAAATGTCAACCTAGTAAAAAGACAAATACTGTCTTAATATTATTATGAAAATAGTTTTGACCTTGAGAGGGTTTTGGGAATTCCTAAGAGCCATTAGACTATACTTAGAAACCTGATAACCTAGTATGATGTCTATGTAAATAAGAAGACAAAAAAAAAAGTTGCCATGGGTAGAAGATTCATTCAAAATGCAAATAGACCAATAGACTACAATGTAACAAAGTGTGGAGAGTTCATTGAAATGATTTCCGATCCCATATTGGAATAATCTTAAACTATTAAAAATGTGGCCAGAGCCTAGTTATCTATTATCAGGTCTGTTAATATTAAGGAAAAAAAAGAAGAATTAAGAATTCCTGTATATCGTTAATATCTTCTTCAATAACTTGCCTTGTGGTTTCTTTTTTCTTTCTGATACTGCTCTAGAGACTTTTCCAGTATTGCCTTTCCACATTCTAAGTAATCTTAGCTTTCGCAGTCAGAGTTGTTTCTCCCTCCCCACATTTGTTCCAAGATTAGTAATTGTTTTAAATCAGACTGCTTTGTTTTGTATTGCATCTTGTGAAAACTCAAAGGCCCAGAAGCTTTTATAAAAATGTCCAATTTTTTCAAGTATGGTCTGTTTTTTAAAATCGATAGAAATTAAAATACATTTCTTTTTAAGAACTAATGAAATATAAACTTTTTCAACAAAACATTAATATAAAGCCATACATTGAGTCAATACACGAGACACCCCGTGCTTTACCCAAGGATTTGTACCTCTTACATTCCTTGCATTCCCAACCATTTGTTCATCAATAATAATATTTATCCATTTTTTCTGGTAACACACTCTATGCTTGGTTTCACTGTGTACTTTCTAAACCACTGGCATATGCAAACATGGATCACAAAAATATTCACTTTAACAATACAATCCTCTGGGCAAAAGAAAAGCGGGCCTCAGAGTTCTTATGGGAAGTTTAGACAGTGAATGTCTGGAACACTGTGCCCCAGGCGCTACACTGGGGCACAAAGGAGCCAGCCACAGGCACTGCCTGGAAAGCTGGCAAGAAGCTTTCTTTTTAAAGGGATGCAAAGCAAGCATCTTGCAGATAGGGTAACACCTTGTATCAGTTTACTTGGGCTGCCATAACAAATACCACTGACTGCATGGCTTACACAACACAAATTTATTTTCTCACAGTTCTGGAAGCTCAAAGTCCAATATCAAAGTGTCAGTAGGCTTGGTTTTGAAGCCAAGCCTGTCCCCTTGTAGATGGCTTGTAGATGACACTCTCTTGTATCCTCACATGGTTTTTGCTCTAAGGGCATGCACAGCCCCAGTGTCTTTTATGTGTCCAAATTTTATCTTCTTATAAAGACATCAGTCAGTTTGGATAAGGCCAATATGATCTCACTTTAATTTAATCACCTCTTTAGAGACTTTGTACCTAAATTCAGTCACATTCTGAGGTTCTAGGGGCTAGGGCTTCACCTGTAAACTTTGGGGGACACAATTAAGCCCATAATGTCTTGGCTCTTTAATTTTGGAAGGGTGGATGATTCTTCCCATACACAATGAAAACCATGGCAGTGTTAGGCTTAATGATTTCTCTTTCTCAAGGAAGAAGTGGCTACATGTGTTCAAGTGTTATACCAAGTAGAAAGGAAGTAGCTCAACATATGTTACTGGGGAGGGCACGTTTCATACTTTTTCTTACTTGATCCTCACAATACCCGAATAAAGTATGATTATAAGTCCCACTTTACAGATAATAACCCTGAGATTCAGAGGTATAAATTGTTACCCAAGGCATATAGTACTGGCAATGTCAATTACCACACCCTGACCCCTCCAAATCCATCAAGGGTCATGTTCTTACCACTACACTTGACAGCACAGGGCATCTTCATGCCCTAACACTGAGTCTGCCACCTGGAAAGCATGAAATAAATGTTAGATATTCTCACCACCATCATCAATCAGCCTTATCATGATCATCACCGTCATCAATGCCAATTATCATCATGGTCTACTCCAAGAGGTCAACATTAGTATTCCCATTTTGGTGATGAGCAAATTGAAATCTAAAGAGGAAAAATATGTGCACTTGGGAGTTTTTGACACTGGTTTTTTTTTTTCACTGCAGAGTTCTTTCCACTATTCGCTTTTGCCTCTCATAGCATTGCTTTCTGCAATTTGAGGACTCCATTCTCCAATTTTCATTCATGTGTTATTCCATCAAGGCAGGAGTCAGAGAAATGAAAGTAAGATAGTGGTTAAAAGCTGGGAACTGTGAATCAGAGCTTCTGGCCTCTGTTCTGTCCACGTATGTGAGTTTCTCCACAGAGTATCTTTATACAGTATCCATTAGTCAGGGAACTTTTGTTTGCTGTGGGAACCTAAATGAGGCATTCTCCATTTTAATATAACTTATTCTTTTTTGGAACTTGGGCATTTATCATTCTTAAAAAATATATAAGCATATTGTGAGAAAAATATGGCACCCTTTCAAATTAGTATCAAGTCTTAAATTTTAACTTATCATGAAAATACACACATATTTTCTTAACCTTAGAGGGATTACAATTCCCCAATTATCAGGTTTCCTCCTGGAAGCTATGCATGCTTTTTAATTGTGTTCAAAACCACTTGTACATGATCATGAATAACTTGGATTGTGAATATCTACTATGGAGTTTCACAGTATATGTGTGTCATAAAGAAAATAATCAACTGAATATTTCAGGGTACTTCAATTCTGTTACAGCTGAATCCACAGTCTAATTTTCAAAAGACATATAATATCCACATTGCTATGAATGTATCATGATTTGTCATTTCTGACCAGTAACAAACCACGTATTTTATTACCCACAATTACAGTTCATTTTCAGTGTGTATAGCAGGGAGTTCACATGTTTTCAAATAATTTTTGGTTCTTTTTAAATTTGGCACTAAAAAATATCTGCAGGTATTGTATGCTTTATAGAAAAAGTTTTAATAAAATTATCATTTTTCAATAAATAGTGTAACAGAAAAAAGATGAAATAGGTCTGATCTCATCTCATGGGCAAGCATGTTTCACCTATTTATTAAAATAAAAGTTTGGTTCTGTGAAAGCAAGAAGTGTGTCTGGTACCTAACATGGTCTTTAACACACTAAGTAAATATTGAGCAAATAACTGACTGAATGAATAACACTGACCTTGGTATCCAAAACTACCAGCCATTTTAACAACTAATCAACTCACCACATTTATAGTTGAACGCAATTATAACAGAGTAGGAAAATGCTAATAATGTCCCTTGGTGCTGTGAGTACTAAGAACTGAGAATTTTGTTCTTGGTAAAACGTGTTCTTGGTAAAAAAAAAAAAAAAAAAAGGGCATTTTTATACAGCCTATACAATGTAAAAAAGTTTGAAGATTCTTTCTCTCTCCTGTTGTTTTAGTATATCTTGATTGTTTTATTTATAGTTTTTCCTTTTTTAAGAAAAATAGAAATACCACAGGACATGTCAATATCTAAAAACTTCCATCTGCCATGATTGAAGACAGTTATGATTTCTTTAAAGCAGTTACTGACCTCAGACTGACTGAGTATGGCCGTTGAGGACTGTGGCTGAGGGCTCACCACCTAGAATGCAGTGAGTCAGCACTCTGGGTTTTCATTCCGAGCAAAATCATTGACTCATGTGTGACCTTAAACAATCTTTCTGTGACTCAGTTTCTCTGAGGAAAATAGCTCTCATATAATAGACAAGGTTTTTAGTAGGAGCCTCAGTTAATGTTCATAGGCATTTTTAAATCTTAATAGTCAAACATAATTGATTTTTAAATTTTGGTTTCTCTTTTCTTCACAAGTGAATCATTTAGGGTCATATCATATTTGTCTTCATTTTTACTCTTTTCTCAAAGATTATATACTACAGAATACACACACACACACACACACACACACACACACACATTCTTTTAAAAAAAAAAAAAGAATGGTTTATATAGGACATATCAAGAATACCTGAAAATCTAACTACCTCACTTGAAAGCTGTAATTATTCAATGACAACAATATTGATATTTTTAATATAATATAGGTATAGAAAAGAACAGATATTTTAATAATTAAATTAAATATGGTACTTATGTAAATTACTCCCTAAACCTTATAGATGAAATCTTTTTCTTAGTATAGTAAAGTGGGAAGATGACTTTACAAAAACTCCTTTAATATTCCTCTATCCCTTTTTTAAAATATCTTCTATTTTTTATTTTTTTACATTAAAAAGGGCTTGATCAGGGAGGAGGGCAGAGAGGGAGAGAGAAAGAGGAAGGGAGAGACAGAGAGAGAGAGAGATTGAGAGAGAGAGAATCTTAAGCAGACTCCATGCTCAGCACAGGGCCAACACAGGGCTCAATCCTATGACCCCAGAATCATGACCTGAGCTGAAATCAGGAGTTGGAGGCTCAACTGACAGAGCCATCCAGGTGTCTCTCTTCTATTTTTTATTTTGAAAGAAAAATATCTTCAAGTTCTGAAAACTTGTTAACTTTTGTGCCTAAAATTTGTTCATTCATTTATTCACTCATCCTACAAATGTTATGCTCACTATGTGTTAGATGCTGCAGACAAAGCTATGAACAGAATGGACTTAGCACCTTTCCTAATGCGTTCACCTGCTATCAGAGAATAACTGGTGTGTAGGAACAGTCAAGTAAAATAACTGCAAATTGTTGTAAGTTTAAACAAAGAATTACAGTAGAGCCTGTGACAGAGAATGAGAGTGGAAGACCTTTTTGAAAGTGTGAACAGACATCATGTTTCTAAGAAGTAACAGTCAAGCAAGCCCCAAACGAAAAGTGGCCTTCTATAACAAGGAAACTGAGTGAAAAATGAGGCTGACATATGACAGTATGTGGTGTGTCCAAGACTCAACCATTATGACTAAAGTGTAATGAGGGATGTATGTACAGGCCCCAGGTCATGCAGGAGCAAACAGGCATTGGGAAATTTATTTTAAATGTTCATTTATTTTTGAGAGCACATGTGTGTACGTGTGTGTGTGTGTGTGTGTGTGTGTGTGTGTGAGAGAGAGAGAGAGAGAGAGAGAGACAGAGAGAGAGAGAGAGAGAGAGAGTCAGGGAGAGAGGGATACAGAGAATCCCAAGCTGTCTCCACACTGTCAACACAGAGCCCAACATGGGGTTAGATCTCATAAACTATGAGACCATGGCCTGAACCAAAATCAAGAGTCAGACACTTAACCAATACCCCCTAGGAAATTTAATTTAAATGCAATAAGAGGTACATCTGGACGGCTCAATTGGTTCACCATCTGATTCTTGGTTTTGGCTCAGGTCATGATCTCATGGTTCATGAGTTTGAGCCCCACATTGGGCTTCATGCTGACAGTGCAGAGCCTGCTTGGGATTCTCTCTCTCTCTCTCTCTCTCTCTCTCCTCTTTTCTCTCCTCTCTCTCTCTACCTCTCTCCCATTCGCTCTCTGTCTCTCAAAATAAATAAACTTAAAAATTTTCTTAAATAAAAATTAAAATAAATGCAATAAGAATTTTTCATAAAAGTTTACTATAAAAATTTTTATCTATTATTGATATTTTTAATTCGGGACACCTAGGTGGCTCAGTCAGTTAAGCGTCTGACTTTGGTTCAGGTCATGATCTTGAGATTGGTAAGTTCAAGCCCAGAACCAGGCTCTGTTCTGACCGCTCAGAGCTTGGAGGTTGCTTTGGATTCCGTGTCTCCCTGGTTTTCTGCTCCTCCCTCCATTCACGCTCTGTCTCTCTGTCTCTCTCCATCTCTCTCTCAAAAATAAATAAACATTAAAAAAAATTCTTAAATATTTTTAATTCTCTTTGAATGACTTCAATGATCATTCTTTTCATTTCATGACAAATCAGCCCTTTTGCAGTTTCTTGTTTTCCTCAATCTCTACTCCCACTCACCACTCACTCTTCATTTTGCAGGTCTCCCCCATACTTGATTTACATACTTAAACAAATAGTATAATTTTATGTGTTTATGAGGTTTTGCATAAATGGAACTAAAATCTCATTTTGTTTCCTTCTCACTCAATATTGTGTTTATCCATGTTGTTATTTGGATACCTAGTCTGTTACTTCTAACCCTGCAAAGAATTCCATACAATGCACCCATATTCATGTATTTGTTCCCTGAGCGAGTGATGGACTCTAATTCTTCAATAACACAACAAATGCTGTGATGAAGCTTCTTCTGCATGGTTACTTGTGTGCCCCAATGGGATATGATCTGGAAAGTATACTCAGTGGTGGCATCACTCATGGACACATACATATCTCATTTACTTGTGGGCTTTCAGGTTGCCTTTATTTTTTTATTTTTATTTTTTTATTTTTGAGAGAGAGATAGAGACAGCATGAGCAGGGGAGGGTCAGAGAGAGAGGGAGACACAGAATCTGAAGCAGGCTCCAGGCTCTGAGCTAGCTGTCAGCACAGAGCCCAATGCGGGGCTCGAACCCAAGAACTGTGAGATCATGACCTGAGCTGAAATCGGACGCTTAACTGACTGAGCCACCCAGGCGCCCTTCAGGTTGCCTTTAGACTAGCTGTACGAATTGACATTTCCATCAACAGAACAACAAAAAATTCTTGTCTCCCTATATCCTCACCAAGACTTTGTGTTGTGAACCTTTATAATTTTGATATTCTGATGTCTACACTGATATCTTTGGTTTCCCTTTTTGTTTCCTTATGATTAGTGAGCTTGAGCATCTTTTCACATATTTGTTAGCCATTTGGGATTTCTTCTGGGGAGTGGTTCGGTCATTATTCTGTCACCTTTATACCATCAGATTTTGCTCTTTCCCTGTTCATCTATAGAAAACCATTATGCACTCTAGTAAGCAATCCCATATTGCTATATAATAGTCCAGTTGTCTTTGTCTACTCTATCTGCTAGATTTGTTATTTTTGTGCAGATATCTTTAATTTTAATACAACAACCTTTCAATTTTTTACTTTGGAGTTGGAGCTATTAAAGACTTTTTGAAGAAACTTTTCTCACTCCTAGGTCACAAAAAGATCCTCCTGATTTTTTTCTTCTTGTTAATTTAGAGTTTTATATTTTACATTGAGGCATATAAGCCATCTGGCCTTCTTTTGTATGTGGTATAAGTTGGGAAGACAATTTTACTTTTTTTCAAATAATGAGGAAATTTTTCCAACATCCTCAAGTAGAAAAATATGTCATTTTCATGTTGCTTTTTGTTGCAATTATATCATGAATTATATCCTATATGTCTTCTTCTGAGTTTTGTTCTGGTCCATTGGTTTGTTTTTCTGTAGCTGTCAAGACTATACTTCTTTTTGTACTAGTACTTGGCAAATTTTCCCATTTGGTTCTTCTTTAAAACCTTTAAGAGAGTACTTAAATGCATCAAACTTCCTAATCTCACATAGGGAGGAAAGAAATTTTTAAAAAGATCAGAAAAACTCCAATATAGAAAAGAGAGATTGTATATGGCTTAATCATTGATTTAGGTGCTGGATAAATTTGGTGCTCATTCAAATGAGGTTCTTACGTGTAAAATGTGGATACATACATTCATTTATATATATATGCATTCATTTTCAAATACATATGTACATATATATTTTATGTATACATATATAAAATCAAGTGCGCAAGGTGTGAATTGAAAACCAAAAAATGTCTTATCACCATTCTATTCATGATACCTTCGTGATACCTAAAATCCAATTATTAAAGATGTATTTTTATAGACTAGTTGTTTAGGCAAATGCCTAATGAGAGGAGTAGTATCAATAACGAAGGTGATAGTCAAATTAATTCATTATTTTCAATTGGTTAAGTATAGACGTCTCAACTTGACTACTGTCTAAGAGTGTTTTTAGGAGTACAAAAAAGAGGAAAGACTCAGAATGGAGAATAAAGGGGGGCCCCCCTCTGTTCCTCTGACCCCTACTCTTCCAGACTATGTCCCTAGAACAGCATGGTACCCTCATGCTGATGGCAACTGCCCTAGTCTCTACCACAAGATTTGTATCCCCAAGCATGGTGTTGTATTCCTTTAGAAGAAAACAGCAGCATTTGCTATTTGGGACGCTGAAAGATTGTTTTTTTTAAATTTGTGGTTAGAATTAAAATATTCAAAGCTGACTGCTATTTGATACTATATTTCTTATTACATTGTTTGCCCAATACCTTTGTTAAAAACAAACAAAAACCCCAACTCTTGGTTTTCCTGCTGTGATGATTGCCCAAGAATCCCCCACCTGGGATTCAATCTAGACATTCTCTGGACCCTGTGGAAAATGTCTGATTTAATTAAATGCTTAGATGTCAACCCTGTGGTTTATATGCAACTACTGCCATTCCTTCTGCACCACTGCTCTTCTCATCTTGCAAGGTCATGGGATTCCATGAAGCAATGATTATTTTCTTTATGTAAAAATAACAAATGGGAAAAAATTGACACATAAAGAAGGATAAAGAAGGAAAAAATATACAAAGAATATAAAAGATAATTGGGACATTTGTTAATATTATTCTTTAGTAGAAGATACGTTCTGTAAATCAACATGCCTTGCTTCTGTATTATGTCCTTGGTGAAGGAAGGTTGGCTGACAATAACTTGACCTTTGTTACTTTTGTTATGTCTCCTGTTTTCTACATTTATAAAACAAATACAATCTATAAACCACATACTCATGAAAAGTGTGTGGAAAATAAAATAATTAACTAGAATATCTTATTTTACGAGGAAAACATATTCTCTAATTCAGGCTTTCACTTTTATTACTCTAACTACTATCAGCAATTTCAATTTCTTTTTAAATAAATTTTCAATTTTCTTTTAAAACAAAAATAAATCTAGTATTCATTTTTTATGGGACTTATCACATCCTTTTCCCTCTTCAGTTCCACATTACTGTACCTGGAGATATCAGTTATTTCAAGTTAATGTTATATGTTTGAGATGATTCAATTCTAAGCTATCTTGTACACTCATGTGGTAAATTTTCTTCTACTGACTTATTTTGTCTTTCTTATTTAGTATAATATTTTATAATTATGGAGAGAATAGAAAATAAACCAAATAGGTTTGAACAGCCCAAGATGGCAGAGAAGTAAGGAGCTTTGTACATTGCAATCGCCCCATATCTCACAAGGAAAAGATCTGAAGCCATAGGAAACCTTACAGAACCCAAGAGATTGGGAGAAAAAGGATGCAGAATCCACTGAGAAAGACTTCTAACATGAGTGCTAACTGGGGGAGATAAAATCGGGCCGGGATCAGAGATTCCAGGGACGGGCGGTCTCCCTCTGTGGGGAGTGAGAAGAGAAAGAGAGAGTCCAAAACTACTCAAGACACAGTCCTTGTCGCTGGGGAACAGAAAAACCTCCGTTCGGGGCACAGAAGGACCGTGCACGCCAAATCCCTGCATGCCAGTTCCCCACGCGCCAACTTGTCCTGGAGGGGCCGCAATCCTTTGTGCTCCTGGCAGGCTGAACCCCTAGAGGAGCCGTGTGTGTACCATGCCTCCATGATCCTGGCTTGACTGGACCCCTAGAAGGAAGACGAAGGGCTTAAAACGGAACATTTGCCCGTGAGTTCGTGTTCCTGGTGACAAGAAACAAAGGGACCTGATTTCTCGCTCTCCAGCGGGCCCGGCGCACCCCCCAGACAGGCTCCGTCCTTGCTCGCCAACCTGACATGGAGAAGAAGGCAGCAGCAATTCTGGCTCCATCCGCAGGGCTAGGCAAGAGGCTTGGAATTGCCCTGAGGGGATCATCTGGGAGGTTGTGTCTATGGCAATTTCACTGGGACTTGCAGACTGGGATTTGGAAACTAGGCCTGGCCTGGGTTAAAGAACGAGAACAACTTTGGCTGCGCCCCTGGCATAGGGAGTATACACACCCAAAATAGTGAGGTGCAGCGCTTGGTTCAAAAAGGGACTGGAGCGCTGCCACTCTCCTCCCCACAACTGCCAAGGCAGAACTCCCGCCTGACGCATTGATCACACCACGCCCATCCCTGCTAGAGAGCTGCCCTCCTCCTTTTTTTTCTCTCTTTTCCAGAACACTCACTTGATTAATTCTAGTCACCAGCTTGCTTAACAGCCACATTTAGTCCATTCTGTAGATGTAAATTCTACACCTACCTACCTTATCATCTATTTCTCTCAGGAGTAATTAGACTATATAGTTTCTCTGGATAACACCAGCATCCTTCTCTCACCTCTCCAACCATGTTCCACCCTTTAGCTCTTTGAAAAAAGCTTCTATCCCTCTGCCTGTTCATTCTATTTCCAATTTTGCCTCATCCCACCCTGTCTTCTATCTCTTTCTCTATGCTCTTCAACCAGCACTGCATACACCTGGCTATTTAATTGTAGCTGGGAAATCTGGTTATATGCTTTAAACCATTCTTTGTCCATTCGTTTTCTTCTTTTTCCTTTTCTTTTTTTTTTTTTTTACCTTTTTTGTATTTTTTATTTTCTATTATTCGCCTTCCCTCCTCCGTATTTTCTATTAACTTTTTCGTTTTCCCTCTCCGTTTGCATGTTTGTTGGATTTGTCTGTGTGTTTGTGTGCCCCTTCTCCCTGTGTGTTTGTCTGTCTGTTTTCTTCTCCAGGCCTACCTCAAGAAACAAGCCAAAATACACATGGTGGAGAGTTCCAAATATCACTACGAGTAGGAGAATAAAATAACCAAGTCTCAACAAGAGAGACCAAGAGATACCATTCAAAAAACACTCTCTGAAAGGATAGGCCCTGGACAGTCAGAGTCTTCTTGGGTACAGCAGCGCTCACAGGTGCAGAGAGCATAACAAGTCTTTAAAACTAACAAGAGACAGAAAGGTAACTAAAATGACAAAGCGAAAGAGCTCTCCTTCAAACAATTCCAAGAAGAATTGACAGCTAATGCACTGCTCAAAACAGATATAAGCAGCATAACTGAACAAGATTTTAGAATAATAATCGTAAAATTAATAGCTGGGCTTGAAAAAGCATAGGGAACATCAAAGAAACTATGGTTACAAGCAACATGGAGCATAAAAATAGGCATGATGAATTTAAAAATGCAATAAATGAGATACATAATAAATTAGAGGCCTCCAAAGCAAGGCTTGAAGAGGCAGAAAGGAGAATAAGTCATTTAGAAGACACCATTATAGAAAAAGAGGAAACTGAGAAAAAAGAGACAAACTAATCCAGGAACATGAAAGAAGAGTTCGAGAGCTCAGAGATATGGTCAAAAGCAACAATATCCATATCATAGGAATCCCAGAAGAAAGAGTGAGGGAAAGGTACTGAAGGAGTCCTGGAACAAATTATAGCAGAGAACTACCCTAACCTGGGGAATGAAGTAAACGTTGAAATACAAGAGGCTCAAAGGACTCCCCTCAGACATATGAATCGATCTTCAGCATGGCATATCATAGTAAAAATGTCAAAATAACAGGACAAAGAGAGAATTTTGAAAGCAGTTAGGGAGAAAAGGGCCCTAACATACAAAGGGAAACCTATCCGAGTGGTAACAGACCAATCTACTGAAACGTGGCAGGCCAGAAAGGAATGACAGGAGATCTTCAATGTGATGAACAGAAGAAATATGCAGCCAAGAATCCTCTATGCAGCAAGCCTGTCATTCAAAATAGAAGGAGAGATAAAAACCTTTCCAAATAAATAGAAATTGAAAGAATTTGTCACCACTAAACCAGCCTTACTAAAACGGGGGACGCTCTGAAGGAAATGTTGCAAGGAACAAAGATACCAGAGACACCACCACAAGCATGAACTCCACAAAGGACACAAAGACTCAAAACCCACATATTTCAATAATAACACTGAATGTAAATGGGCTGAATGCTCCAATCAAAAGACATAGGGTAGCAGAATGGATAAAAAAACAAAATCCATCTATATGCTGTCTACAAGAAACTCATTTTAGACTGGAAGATACCTTCAGATTAAAAGTAAGGGGATGGGGAAATATATATCATGCTACTGGAAATCAAAAGAAAGCCGGAGTAGCTATACTCATATCAGACAGACTCGACTTTAAATGAAAGACAATAACAAGAGATGAAGAAGGGCACTACATAATAATTACAGGGTCCATCCATCAGGAAGAACTAACTATCATAAATTCTATGCACTGAATATGGGAGCACCTAAATATCTAAAACAATTAATCACAAACAGAAACAATCCTATGGATAAGAATTTATCCATAAGACTTTAATACTCCGCTTACAGCAATGGATAGGTCAACCAGACAGAAAATCAATAAAGAAATAATGGACTGTAATGACACATCGGACCAGATGGGTCTGACAGATATATTTAGAACTCTACATCCTGATGCCAGGGAATTCACTTTCTTCTCAAGTGCGCATGGCACATTCTCCAAGATAGATCACATACTGGGACATAAAACAGCCCTCAATAAATATAAAAGGATTGAGATCATACCATGCACACTGTCAGATCATAATGCTTTGAAACTTGAAATCAATCACAGGAAGAAGTCTGGAAAACCTCCAAAAACATGGAGGTTAAAGAACACCCTACTAAAGAATGAATGGGCCAATCAGGCAATTAGAGATGAAATAAAAAAATATGGAAACAAATGAAAATGAAAACACAACAGTCCAAAATCTATGGGATGCAGCAAAGGCAGTCCTAAGAGGAAAGTACATTGCACTCCAGGCCTATTTCAAGAGATTAGAAAAAGTGCAAGTTCAAAATCTAACAGCTCACCTAAAGGAACTAGAGGCAGAGCAACAAGAACACCCCAAGCCAGCAGAAGAAGAGAAATAGTAAAAATCAGAGCAGAAATAAACAATATAGAGACCAAAGAAACAATTGAACAGATCAATGAAACCAAGAGTTGGTTTTTTGAAAAAGTAAACAAAATTGACAAACCTCTAGCCAGACTTATCAAAAAGAAAAGAGAGAGCACCCAAAGAGACAAATTTATGAATGAAATTGGACTTATTACAACCAACCCCTTAGAAATACAAGCAATTATCAGGAAATACTATGAAAAATTATATGCCAACAAATTGGACAACTTCGAAGAGATGGACAAATTCCTAAACACACATTCACTACAAAATCTCACATGGGAAGAGATAAGAAATCTGAACAGACCCATAACTAGTGAAGAAATCGAATCAGTTATCAAAAATCACCCAACAAATAAGAGCCTTGGACCTGATGGCTTCCCTGGGGAATTCTACCAGATGTTGAAAACAGAATTAATACCCATTCTTCTCAAGCTATTCCAAAAATTAGAAATCGATGGAAAACTCCCAGACTCATTTTATGAAGCCAACATCACTCTGATTCCCCAGCCAGACAGAGATCCAACAAAAAAAGAGAACTACAGGCCAATAACCTTGATGAATACAGATGCAAAAGTCCTCAACAAGATACTTGCAAATCGAATCCAACAGCACATAAAAAGAATTATCCACCAAGATCAAGTGGGATTCATTCCTGGGTTACAGGGCTGGTTCAATATTCGCAAATCAAAGTGATACATCACATCAACAAAAGAAAAGACAAAAACCATATGATCCTGTTGATAAATGCAGAAAAAGCATTTAACAAAATACAGCATCCCTTGGGGCGCCTGGGTGGCTTAGTCGGTTAAGCGTCCGACTTTCACTTAGGTCATGATCTCGCGGTTCGTGGGTTCGAGCCCTGCGTCGGGCTCTGTGCTGACTGCCAGCTCAGAGCCTGGAGCCTGTTTCAGAGTCTCTGTCTCCCTCTCTCTCTGACCCTACCCTGCTCACGCTGTCTCTCTCTCCTAGAAATAAATAAAACATAATTTAAAAAAAAATACAGCATCCCTTCTTAATAAAGACTCCAGAGGAAGTCGGGATAGAAGGAACCTACTTAAACATCATCAAAACCATCTATGAGAAGCCTTCAGCGAACATCATCCTCAACTGGGAAAAACTGAGAGCTTTCCCCCTGAGATCAGGAACATGACAGGGATGCCCACTCTCACCACTGTTGTTTAACATAGTGCTGGATGTCCTAGCATCAGCCATCAGACACCAAAAGGAAATCAAAGGCATCAGAATTGGCAAATAAGAAGTCAAACTTTCACTTTTGCAGACGACATGATACTCTACATAGAAAACCTGACAGACTCTACCAGAAGCCCATTAGAACTGATCCAAGAATTCAGCCAAGCTGCAGGGTACAAAATCAACGTACTAAAATCGGTTGCATTTTTATACACCAACAATGAAGCAACAGAAAGAGAAATCAAGAAACATATCCCACTCACAATTGCACAAAGAACTCATAAATTACCTAGGAATAAACCTAACCAAGAATACAAGAGATCTGTATGATGAAAACTATAGAAAACTTATGAAGGAAATTGAAGAAGACACAAAGAAATGGAAAAACATTCCATGCTCATGGATCAGAAAACTAAATATAGTTAAAATGTCATTACTACCCAAAGCTATCTACACATTCAATGCAATTCCAATCAAAATTGCATTAGCATACTTCTCAAAACTAGAATAAACTATGCTAAAATTTGTATGGAACCACAAAAGACCCTGAATAGCCAAAGTAATACCGAAAAATAAAACCAAAACGGGAGGGATCACCATCCCAGACTTTAGCCTCTACTGCAAAGCTGTCATCATCAAGACAGTATGGTATTGGCACAAAAATAGACACATAGACCAATGGAACAGAATTGAGAACTCAGAGCTGGACCCAAAGGTATACAGCCAAGTAATCTTCGACAAAGCAGAAAAGAATATCCAGTGGAAAAAGAGAGCCTTTTTAACAGATGATGTTGGGAGAACTGGACAGCAACATGCAGAAGAATAAAGCTAGATAATTTTCTCACACCATGCACAAAAATAAACTCAAAATGGATAAAGGACCTGAACGTGAGACAGGAAACCATCAAAGGAACCCTAGAGGAGAAAGCAGGAAACAACCTCCTTGACCTCCACCGCAGCAACTTCTTACTTGACACATCCCCAAAAGTAAGGGAATCAAGAGCAAAAATAAACGATTGGGACCTCATCAAGATTAAAAGCTTCCACACAGCAAAGGAAAAACCCACAAAACTAATAGGCAACTAACGGAACGGGAAAAGATAGTTGCAAATGACATATCAGATAATATCCAAAATCTATAAGGAACTCACCAAACTCCACACCCGAAAAACAAACAACCCAGTAAAGAAATGGGCAGACAATATGAACAGACACTTCTCCAAAGAGGACATCCAGATAGCCAACAGACACATGAAACGATGCTCAGTATCCCTCCTCATCAGGGAAATACAAATCAAAACCACACTGAGATACCACCTCATGCCAGTCAGAGTGGCTAAAATGAGGGAATCAGAGAACTCTAGATGCTGGCGAGGATTTGGCGAAATGGACACCCTCCTACACTGTTGGTGGGAATGTAAACTGGTGCAGCCCCTCTGGAAAACAGTGTGGAGGTTCCTCAGAAAATGAACAATAGAACTCTCCTATGACCCAGCAATATCACTGCTAGGAATTTACCCAAGGGATATAGGAGTGCTGAGGCATAGGAGCACATGTACCCCAATGTTCATAGCAGCACTCTCCACAATAGCTAAAACATGGAAAGAGCCTAAGTGTCCATCAACAGATGAATGGATCAAGAAGATGTGGTTTAAAAAAATTAATTAATTAATTAATTTAATTAAAAAAAAAGAAGATGTGGTTTATCTCTACAATGGAATACTACATGGCAATGAGAAAGAATGAAATGTGTAGCAACATGGATGGACCTTGAGGATGTTATGCTGAGCGAAATAAGTCAGGCAGAGAAGGACAGAGTTTTTGGAGAAAATTTTACATACAGAGGAATGTCTGTCAATATCTAGCTACCTCCTTCTCTCTAGGGTCTTGGTTCATGCATTGTCAATAAGTCAGCTGTGGTTTTGGTTTTAAGGCCGTTGGATTTATCTCCATACAATCCATGACAGTGAGAGGTTGGTTTCTTTCATCCCTTTCAAAAGTTTAAAATATTTTATTCAAATATAGATATCTGGGTATTTTCATTGAGCACACAGTCCTTCAATGTCTCATCTCATCCTCTAGGTAAACTTCATTTTTCACTTTACACACTAAGAAATCTTCAGTGAAAAAACAAAGAATAGTATTAGTACTTTATGAAGATTATGAACTCCTCACAGCTACTCTTTTCTTCCCTGTGCTCCTCCTATTTTATTTCTAAGAGGACTTAGATACCACTACTTTTAAGTGAGTTTAGTCCTGTTCTGGTTTCACTGTCTTTCAATAGTATCCCCATATCTGCTGAGTGATGGAGAGAATAATGTGATAACCACAATAAAACAATGTCTGCTTGATGCATTAGCATTCCTAGGTAACACAACGCTAATGTAAGGGATGCAAACTCCACAAGATTAAGAACCACAGAATTTTATACGGAAACCAACTTGACAATAAACTATTTGAAATAAATAAATAAATAAATAAATAAATAAATAAATAAGAAAAAAAAAAGAACCATAGAATTTTATACTCAGATAAGACTTTTGGCCTTCTTCATATCCCTCATACCACAGATACTCCCAAAATAATTGTTCTTGATTTAATGACTTATTTAAAAGTAGTAATATCAATAAAATGGTAATAATATTTGTCCCCATGACAGGATTTTAATAGATTTGATTCAATTTTTTTAAATGTCTTCTTCAAACTATGTTATGGAAGCAACTTGATATTCTGCCTAACTCTAAAGTTAGGTGTAAATTCTGTTTTGTAATGTCTTTAACAACAGAAAGTAATACCTTTTATAACACAGTCTTACTGCAATTATTTATCACTGCATAAACTGCATATATTGATACAAGATAGATATATTTGGTGAAATTCATTATTGAAGAACCCATTTTGGATTGATGTTAGTATTTTCATTTTTAGCATTTTGAATGTATGGCTTGTATTTATAGCTCACTCATTTAAAGCTCACTGAACTCACCTTTTCTTTTAGGAAATTGTTACAATGTCAATCCATTCCTTACGCCTGTTTCCATGAGCTTTCACAGTCTAAATCATTACCAAGAATGCTTATAGAATGAAATCTATGGTTTATATTATTATCTTGGAATGAAATTCATCCAGGCCTGGTGATCTAACTCATATAAGGCTGTTACAAGTTTTCTTCTGCGAAGCACTGTCATATAGTGGTTAATTTATTAGACTCTAGAGCCAGGCTGTCTGGAATTAACTGTGTGATCTTCAGAGAGATGTTTAACTTCTGTTGGGGAGGAAAGCGTTTTCCTTCTTCCATTCTAGTTTCTTTGGCTAGTTCTAGCAATTAAGTTTACCTAAGACAGGTCACCAGGGGAAAAGCAAATTTAATTTTGTATGTTGAGAAGCTCAAATAATATGAGACTTAAAGAAATGACCAGAGCAGGAAGCTTTTAAATCTTTTAGACAAAAAAGAGTGAATTTGTGAAGAATTGACAAGACAAAGAAGTTTGGATTTGACATAGCATATTAACTAAGTAACAAGGTTTATTTATTTAACCTTCTAAGGCCTGAATTCCCTGTCTCTGGCAATAAGGATGACTTCTACCCTCCAGATACAGAGAGGGTACCCTTCACATGGGCAATTTATTTCTTGCTTTCAAGGGGACAGAGTATCATTCTGGAACTGTCTGTTTTTTGATGTGTGTGTGTGTGTGTGTGACTACAACTGACTTTATTAAAAATTATCTCGAGAGGCTCATACCATTTTAATAATTTAAAAAACTTAGCTGTCAACGTGTTGATCATCTTTTTTTTTTCTTCTGATGTTTCTTTCTTTTTTTTTTCTTAAATAGCTTATTGTCAAGTTGGTTTCCAGATAACACCCAGTGCTCATCCCAAGGAACTGGCTGTTTTTTAAGTAACTGTGATTAAAAATAATTGATATCCCATGGGGCGCCTGGGTGGCTTAGTCGGTTAAGCGTCCGACTCTCGCTCAGATCATGATCTCGCTGTTCGTGGGTTCAAGCCCCGCGTCGGGCTCTGTGCTGACTGCCAGCTCGGAGCCTGGAGCCTGCTTCAGTCTGTGACTCCCTCTCTCTGTGACCCTCCCCTGCTCACGCTGTCTCTCTCTCTCTCTCCTAGAAATAAATAAAACATTTAAAAAAAAATAATTGATATCCCAAAGTAGCATATTTTGGGGTGGCTCACCTTGAACCCCATCACTTTTTGTGCCTCAGATTCCTCATCTGGAAAATTTTAAGATAAAGCAAGTATAAGATAAAAACAATACCACCGTGTATTATTTGATAATATCTGTAAAACACGGAAGTCCATATTTAGTGATTAAGCAAGTCAGGGCTGACCTGAGACAGTCAGGCTGACAATACCCATCCCAAAGACCCCATAGGCTGGCCAAGATCTCAGTGAGCCTACACTAAGTTCAACTTCTTCCTTTGTTTGGTTCATTCCTCCCTCTTCCTTTCACAAATGTTGATCGCTAATAAACAGTTTGAAACCCAGACTCCATCTCAGCACTGAAAGACCATCAGATGTTCGCAGAGATCCCAGAGTACAGCATCAGCTCATCAGAAAACTCTCAGAACTTTCTTCCAGCTGTTTTCTTTTACATTCCTCATTGATGTAGTTCATGGTTGAAGTAAGAGTTTAATTTTCATACTCTCCCAGCATAATTTTAAGTCAAATTTATACTTTTGTCTAAGTTCATGAAATTATACCAGTCCCTATTTCAAAATTTTACTTATATGACTCTAGGTTTTTAAGAAACAGTATCTATTTTCCCATAAACAAATATATGTGGATAACTTAGAAATTTTTTTAAGTACAGGAAATCCTTTTTTAAGTAAGGAAATCATCATTGTCACAGCATTAGAATCAAGCTATAGGCTCTTATTTGTATATCATTGTTCGCATTTAACATATTGAAGGCATAGTCCTGTGCTATACATTTATGTAAGTAGTGCATCAATATGCTTTTATGACTAATAGTAGTTGCTAACATATACCAAGAGCGTATGTGTCAAGTAGTATTGTAGGCTATTTCATCTCATTTATTTTATCTCCCTTATATCTTGTTTTGTATATCCAATAAGCCTATGAGGTACTATTATTTCTCCATTTTAGGGATAAGGAGAGTGATACCCTAAGAACTTAAGCAAATTTGCCAAAACTCACAAAGCATGCAAGTAACAGAACTGGGTTTCAAATCTAGCCACATGACTCAGTCTATGTTCTTTTAAGCTTAAAAACTACCACCTTTTTTCCCCTGTGCATTGTTAAGTAAGGGAACAGTCTAAAATCTAGGACTTATTAAACAACTTTACTTTCAGATTTTCTGTGAAACCTCTAGCTCTGATTTAAGCACCACAGGTTATTGAAAGGCTTAAGATGGAACCTCAATCTTAAAAGTGATCTAGGGAGAAATAAAGATTAGAATAGGTGATGTGAATATATGAGAGCAAAATAAGTGCTATCATGGGGTAGAGCAAATAGCAGTTCGAGAAAAACGGGAGCAGATTCCAAATGGATCTTCAGAAAGGAGAAATAAATCTCAAGAACTTTTAAACTGCAAGAAGAGCTTTCCAGACTGAGGTAAGTATGACAAGCAAAGACATGTAAACACACTGAACAAGCTTGAAAGATGATGGAGAAACCCACCAAGACACAATAGATCTATTTCATCTTACTGAACTGATTCTTTGTTGACCAGCTGCATGGAATTTGAGTATTTATAAATGAAATCACCTTTCAAAGTGCTGGGGCACTATCTAAATGAAATCATTTAACCTTAAGTAAAAAGCTAAGGATTCCTTTGTGGAGTGTAAAACCGTACCTCTTCTTTAAAAAAAAAAAAAATCTAACTTGTAATTCTATCTTTTATATATTTAGATATAAATCAATGGAATCTGTCTTTTCTTGTTTTATGTAGTATTCTTTATAATTCATGGTTCTGTTTCTACTTTTTATTTTTGTAGTGCTTTCTTTCTTTCTTTTTTTTTTTTTGGTTGTATTTCTCATGTTTCCTTTTCTAAGTCTATAAAACTGCATACCAACAAAGGAGATACAAAAAATTTTCCCAAAATGATTTAAAAATCAAATTTATTTTTGTAATTTGATTTATAGGTAATGCTGAAAAAGGAATTGGACAACATTTTAAAATAACTCCTAATTACTAACAGATGAAAATGTATCGGCTAAGTTTAGGCATGGAATTCAGGCAGCTGATTATGTTGGAAATGCAATTGCATGCTTACATAGGTGGATACAGCCCCTTTTTTCTAAACTGACCCACCCAGTGCTTCAGTGTTCACACTTGTCAGTCTCCATATGCCCGTGTACTTATGTAGTACTGGCTGGAAGTATTACAAAATAAAATTATCCTAATACTAAAGAGTTTTAAACATTCAACTTCTCATGCTTTAAAAGATATTAACGTTGTATCTTCAACAGGTATTATTCTACTTTGTAAAACTGTTGTTTTTATGTTTTTCATCAGCTTCGAAGATAAAACGTGATTCTGGTCCTGAAGAGCAGCATCAGAAGAAGATAGCCTCTCTCACTCTCCAAAAGGTACTAATCTTTTTCCTTCACCTTCAATTGCCTATGAATAGAAAACTGTAGAGATAATCTGACAATACAGGAATGAGGGACAGACTGAGTATAATATTTTGGCATATTGATATCAAGGTTATAGGTGTGTATAAGCTAGATCTGCTGAAAAAGGCTAGACTTGATATTGACTGATGCTAACTAGTGCAGATTTTTAATACTCCTACATATTAGCCAAGGTTAGAGAGAGAGGTGGGGGAGGGAGAGAAAGTACAAAGCAGCTGTTTCCATAGGAACATTTTCAATAATCAGGAAGGCAGCAGACATGTTCAATTCCTTCAGAGACTCAAAAAGCATAAAAACCAAAGCAACTGTGGTGTCATCTGCAGAATGTGTATGTTCATATTTCTGCTTGGTGTAGTTACCAATTAGATGAGCTATACAGGAGTAATCAAGTTTGTGAGGTCTTAAAGTTTATAATATTTTGGGGGCTCTCATCTTATTTAACAAAAGTAATTTTTAAAAATTATTAATAAGAAATTGCTAGGACCTGTCTTTGGTGTTAGAAAGGACTCATGCAAATAAGAGGTCCTGACACTAAAGTTTTAACAGCTTCACAGATATTCTGCTTCTGATGCCCCAAGGAACTTGAAGATGTTTGAGGAAATTCTACTATCATCTTCAACTTATTAGCTAGAATGGATAACTCCCAGTCAAGATGGTAACATTTTTTAAAGGAAGCTGGAAAATATAACGGAGATTGCATATGCCTGAGAGGGAGCTTCCTATAAAATTTATTCTCCATACTGTACTGGAATCAGCTTATACAAGTTCACAAGAGCCAATTGTTAAAGTTTTAGGAATTTTGTGCCATGGCTGATGTCACATTGGTAGCTTGAAATCTACCATGATGGGAATATTTATAACCTGAAAATGGAAAATGTTATAATTCAGGGATTCTTCTTCCTAAAGAGTCAGTATATCAATACTGACACTACAGTAGTATCAGTACCTCACTAATTTTATAAGAACTCAAAATCTACAAAATTACTAAGTGAAAGTTATGATGGAATTTAGGGAAATAAAACTATAGTCTGTTATACTAATAGGAATCTTATTCCAGAGAAAGCTTTTCCAGAAACTTAAAAAAGGAAAGGCAAGTTACAAGGAAGATAGTGGAATAAGAAAACCCTAAGCTCACTTTGTCCCTTGAGTACAACTAAATAACACCTACATCAGTATATTAAAAAAAAAAAACAGAAAATAATCCTAAATTTGTCAGGATAAACTCAGATAAACTCTCCATAGCTAAATGTAGATAAAAAGCCACATTGAAGAGGGCAGGAAGGGCAGAGACTTAACAGACCTTTGGGATTGTCTGTGTGAGGTAGGAATGCTGCAGGTTCAGAGAGGGGAAACAAACAGATCCTCATTCCAAGCACCCCAGGCACAAGGAACTTGCACAGAGAAGACAAATTCCCATAGCATTTAGCTTTGAAAATCAAAGGGGCATAATTTCACAAATTCTTAAAATCAACAGGGCTTAACATCTGGAACTTTAAAGAGAGTGAAAGGAAACTGAGTCCCCATCTTTAAAAAGATAGTGCAATAAACAACCCTGTACAGATAGAGCATGGAAGCAGCAGTTTTAAAAATGTATGGGGTAATTAGGAGGGAGAATTGTTTACTAATCTCAGAGCATGTGCTAGAGGGGCAGGGATCCTTGAGAGACTTTTCCAAAAACAAAGGAGTTGGTGGGTGCCATTTCCCTCCCTACCCCTCAGCCTAGACACACAGACACCTGTGAGAACCAGAATGGCATCAACATTCTACACCTAACATGCTAACAGCATGCCCTGTGTACATATTCTCCTGACAACCCACCTCCTCCAACATACCCTTGGCCAGTGTCGATTCAAACAAAGTAGTACCACACACAAGCTTGGCAAAGTGCAAGCAGCCCCAAGAGGGACGAGCACCATTCCAAAGTGACTCCTGCCCCAAGAGAGAAGACAACCACACACACCATTCTGACTGCAGCTCTAGCAGTGGGCTGGGGCAAATATCTGACTGCAAGCCCCACCCATCAACAAAATCTTTTCAGAGGACAACATAGGGAAAACACCCTGCAGTTCAGTGATACATCTCTAGTAAATGCCTGGTTTGTCTCGACCCAAGCCCAAGACAGCCTCACACTCACCCACTAACAACACAAGGATAAAACACTGCTGACAAAAGGCAAAATGAACCATCACAGGTGAATGGACTGAAGGTGAATGTGGCTCAACCACAAGAGTAGGATGCATGCAACACACATATGAGATACCCCTGAAGCCCAGGTTCTGGTGAACAGAGGTCACTACAGGATCTCTTCCTCATAAGGCCGCTACTTTCAAGAGCAAGAGATGTAGCTGACTTTCCTAACACATAAGAACAGACACAGAGAGTTAGACAAAAATGAGGAGACAGAGAAATATGTCCCAAAGGAAAGAATAGAACAATATGACAGCAAAAGAGCTAAACAAAATGAAGATAAGTAGTACGCCTGGTAGAGAATTCAAGTAATGATCATAATGATACTCACTGGACTTGAGAAAAGAATGGAGAACTTCAGTAGGATCATTGAAGAGTAAGAAAATGTAAAGAAGAACCAGTCAGAGATGAAGAACTCAACTACTAAAATTAAAAATACAACAGATTGAATAAATAGATGACTAGAGAAGGCAGAAAAATGGATCATCAACCTAAAGGACACAGTGATGGAAAGCAATCAAGCTGAACAGGAGAAAGAAGAAAGAATAATAAAAAATTAAAATAAACTAAGGGATCTCAGCAACAACATCAAGAATTATATCATTTGCATTATAGGGATCCTAGAAGAAAAAGACAGAGTAAAAGGGACAGAAAATGTATTTGAAGAAATACTTGCTGAATCTGAAGAAGGAAAGAGAAATCCAGATCCAGGAGGGACAGAAAGCCCCCAACAAAATCAATCAAAGGAGGTCACATCAAGACACGTAATAATTATAAATGGCAAAAAGTAGTGATAAAGAGAGAATTTAAAAGCTACAAGAGGTGTGCCTGGGTGGCTCAGTCAGTTAAGCGTCCGACTTCTGCTCAGGTCATGATCTTGCAGTCTGTGAGTTCAAGCCTAATGTCAGGCTCTGTGCTGACAGCTCAAAGCCTGGAGCCTGCTTCAGATTCTGTGTCTCCCTCTGTCTGCCCCTCCCCTGCTCATGCTCTGTCTCTGTCTCTCAAAAATAAACACTAAAAAAATTAGTCTTAAATTTAGGATTAATTACAAAAGAATAAATTACCTTTCACTAGACTCTTTCAAACACAGAACTCTGGAATAAGATCACACATTAGTAGAGAGGATGGAGAAGATCAAGATCTCTAGAAATCTCTGCTTCTAAAATTCTGAATGTTTTTAGAGTAAGAAATGAAGGAGAAAGAAGCTAACTCTACTCTTCACCAAATACATGCCAAACATAGAGAGCATTAATGTTTATGCCAAGTAATTCTTATATTAAGTCTCTGAGGCAAGATTATCTCTGTCTTATAGATGATAAATATACGTGAAACAATTGACAAAAACAGAAAGCAGGTAGAAGTTGAAACATCTATAAGTTTTTATGCTGCTGGCTCTGGATTGGAATTTCAATTGGTCATGGGGCCAGATGCATTTCTCAGTATTTCCATCAGGGTCTCACCTCAGGATGAACCAACCACACAAAGGAGATTCTAATTCTGCACGTTTGACTCTTCCTCAGATATCATAAGGAGAAATTTTACTCTTCATGTTCATTTGGGCTCAAGCAGTAGGAACAGAGAGTGATACATCCTCAAGTATACCTCTAGAACATGTGCTTGTTACTTGGAAGCAGGAACGGAACTGAACACATCAATAAGATAAATTCTACCAAAGACTCTGTCTGGTCATGATCAGATAAAACAATTGTGATTTTACAGGAAAAAAGTGAACAAGGAGAAAAAGAAGTCACAAGTGTGACTCTCCCAGTGATCCTTTAACAGAAACTTGAGAGTGATTGTCTCTGAATATTGGGATTTCAGATTTCTTTACTTTTTTATTTACATACTGTTTGACTGTATTATAGTTAACATGTGTTTTTACTAAACCAGTAATATACCTGTCTTCTGTTTTGTCTTCCTTTTTTTTATGTTTTATTTATTTCTGAGAAAGAGAGACAGAGACAGCGTGAGCAGGGGAGGGTCAGAGAGAGAGGAAGATAGAGAATCTGGAATAGGCTCCAGGCTCTGAGCTGGCAGTCAGCACAGAGCTCGACGCGGGGCTTGAATCCCTGAACTATGAGATCATGACCTGAGCTGAAGTCTGACGCTTAACGACTGAGCCACCCAGGCGCCTCTTCTGTTTTGTCTTTCAAAAGCTTTTTGTGTGTTCTTCCAACAGAATGACTGTTCTGTCCCTATTCTGCCTACATGCTATGAACATCAATATTTATCATTCAAAGACTAATTGAACTACCACCTGCTTTTAAATTACCCTCTGCCTTCCAATAATAATAATTATACCTACCATACGATTTAAATTACCAGTTTACTTGTTTTTCTTCATATTAAAGAGACTGACAGCTTCTTGGGGACTTTGTCTCCTTCATCTCATTATCCCCAGGACTACAAATTATGCCAGTACATAGTAGCTGCTCAATATATTTTTATTGAATTGAATTAAATATTATTTCCTAGCTGAATGACAATGGGCTGATGGGTAAATCATCCCACAGGGATTGGGCCTAGTGGTATAAGTGATACCATTTAGCCAAGTGGCTTTTCTTTAACTCCAGTTTGGAAAAGGTCAGCATCCTAAACATTTCTGAGAACTGGCATATGGCTGCCAGCCCAGAGAACAGGACTTGCCTCCTGATGAGACTTTACCAATACTTTTCCTTCCTAGTATTTGTCTTTCAAACAAAGCTGTTTTCAAGAAAGAACTCTCTGCTCCCTGACAGTACAGAGGCAATTGGCATTCTCCCCGTGTTGGTGTATTTTTAATTAGAACATTGCAGTATGGGGTTTTTTCTACACTTAAAAAAATCACCCATGGAGCTGAGGATTTCACATTCTTTTCTTAGCTGAGAAGTGCACTTTTTAAATACTTCAATAAAATTTTATTTGGTCACTTAAAAAATAAAAAACTTGTTGAAAAGCAGTTGTAGTTTTCTTGCCTTTTCTGGTAAGAGAGCATGTTTTTGAGGGTACAGTATGCCCCATAATTAGGAGTCCAGACTTTCGAGCCGAATTTCTCACCAGCCTGTCTCTACCACCTCTTTGTCTGACTCTAAGCAAGTCACTTGATCCCTTTGAGCCTCAGTTTCCTTATTTGTAGGATGAACCCATCTTATAACATTACACTAAGATTAAACATTATGTATTTCAAAGAGTGATTGGAAATAGTAAGGTAAGATTTATGATCTCTAAAAAGTAGTTACTGAGTCTTAGCTATTATTAATTTTATTACCTAGAAAATGTGATCAACATAATTTAGTATAGTTTTAAAGGACAGTTTGTAAAATTAGGGATAAAAATGTTCATAAGATCCATTCTGAACTGCTTCAAAGTGAAATGAAAGATAAATTTAACCCAAAATTAAAAATAAATTTAACCCAAATTAACAACTGAAAATATGCTTGTATGCAATAGGTTTTTGCCTCAGCTTTTCATTGAAAATGTGGCCTGTAGTTAATAAGCCCCTGCTTTACTCTCCACAATAGCTAAAACCTGGAAAGAGCCTAAGTGTCCATCAACGGATGAATGGATCAAGAAGATGTGGTTTATCTATACCATGGAATACTACATGGCAATGAGAAACAATGGAATCTGGCCATGTGTAGCAACATGGATGGACCTTGAGGGTGTTATGCTGAGCGAAATAAGTCAGGCAGAGAAGGACAAATACCAAATGTTTTCACGTATCAGAGGATTAGGAGGAACTTAACGGAGGATCATGGGGTAGAAGAAGGGGGTAAATAGTGGGAGAGAAGGAGAGAGGCAAACCATGAGACTCTTGAATGCTGAAAACAAACTAAGGACTGATGGTTGTGGGGGGGGCAGGGTGGAGATGGGCATGGAGGAGGGCACTTGTGGGGATGAGCACTGGGTGTTATATGGAAACTAATTTGACAATAAACTATTTGTAAAAAAAAAAAAAAAAAAGAAAAGTGATAAAGAAAAAATAAATAAATAAATAAAAAATAAAAATAAAAGAAAATAAAATAAGCCCCTGCTTTGTTTTCAGACTATTCACTGAAAGTTTCCTGCTGTTAATGTCATGGCATAAGAAGTGTCTCTTACTGCCGGTGTCAGGATATAAGAACTATTTGGAAAGTCAGTCTTAAGAATCAATGTATAGTCCTACCTTCAGGCTAAAACTGTAGATATTTTGGGCATCAAAAATTTACGGAAGGGAAAAGTTCAATCAATATGCCATGAAGGATTATTTTCCACCACGATTAAAAAGAAACACCTTGCTTAAATGATTTCCCATCTGCTTATGCTTTGCCTTAGCTCTTCACCCTTTATCTTCTATACTGTGACCCCATGAGGCCTTGCACAGTAAAGGGCATATGAAAAAAGACTGGAAAATGGTCTTTGCATTTTTATCTACCAAATCTCTTTAAATCATTCTAATCAGATTTGTGTTGTCACCATGCAACTGAAACCGCTCTTGTCAATGACCCTAAGATTTAGTTTCCTGTTCTCATCTTACTACATATAGCTGAGCCATCCTCAAAATTTGAAGCAATTTTCTCTCTTTTATGTAACACTTCATCCCTTGGCTTTCAGGACACAGTGTTCTCCTGGTTTTGCCCCTACTTCAATGGCTTCTCCTCAGTTTCTTTCTCTGGCTCCTCTTTCTCCAAGAGAATCTAAATGTAGATGGATTCTATGGCTTTGTCTTTATTCTTCTTCCCCTTCTGAATTTACGCTATCCTTAAGCAAGTCCATCACCTCTAATAGGTATGAATGTCATCAATGTGCCAATGATTTCCAAATTTATGTCTTTAGCTGTGTTGTTTTTTTTTAATTTTTTTAATGTTTTATTTATTTCTAGGAGAGAGAGAGAGACAGCGTGAGCAGGAGAGGGTCAGAGAGAGAGGGAGTCACAGACTCTGAAACAGGCTCCAGGCTCTGAGATGGCAGTCAGCACAGAGCCCAACGCGGGGCTCAAACCCACGAACCGTGAGATCATGACCCAAGGGAAAGTCGGACGCTCAACCGACTAAGCCACCCAGGCGCCCCTAGCTGTGTTGATTTTAAAAACACTTCCACAAATATTTTGCTGCTCCACCTAGGAGAGGTGAATAATAATTTCCCTTCTTCTGAATATAAGCCAACCTTAGTGATTTGTTTCTAATGAATAGAAAGAGGCAAAAGCTAAGCTGTGAGATTCCTGAGACTAGGTTAGGAAAGGTGATACAAGTTTACTCTGATTCCTTCTCTCTCTCAGTATGTACACCCTCCTCTCTCTCAGCAGGCTGCATGGAAGTCAAGCAGCCACATGGATAGGTCATGTGTAGGTTCTGGCCCAGCCTAGCAGATAACTGATAACCATTATCATCAGCCACCAGATAGGCAATTGAGGCTTTAGATGATATCAGCCTACAGCTTTCTGGTTGCCCCAGATGATCCCCCCCAAAAAACAGAAGCAAAATCCCCATCAAGACCTACTCAAGTTGCAGATCTGAAAAACTAAATTCATGTTGCTGTTAAGCCATTAAGCTTTGGGAGTTTTGTTACACAGCACTAGACAACCCAAACCCTATCTACCCTACTTAGACCCTTTCTGTGTACTTTAGTATCTGTCCATCCAAATCCCCCACTTCTATGTATTATAGAAAATTCAACTTCCTGTAGCAGAAAAGAACTCATGGTTTCTTCCACAAAAACTCCTCATGCTTCTTCCCTATCTTAGTCAGAGGCACCACCACTCAGTCCATTGCTCAAGCAAAAGCCTGGAAATCTTCCTTGAATAAGGCCTTCTCCTCACACCACACATCCAGTCTATCAGTAGCAGCTATGTTCAAAATGTAACTCCAAGATGGCATTTTACCTGCTTGCCTCATCACCTCTTGTAATCATCACCACTACCCTCTCTTATAATATCTAGTGTAGTGTAGTAGCGTTATTCCCATGCTTACCCTGTACAGTTTATTCACTGGACAAGCATCCTCTGCTAACATGCTTGAATGTCCTTCTATCACACTAACATGAAGTCCAGGTCATTACCAAGCCCTACAAGGTCACACATGAATGGGTTCCTGCCTTCAGCTCCAACTTTGTCTCCTACTACTTGCTCACTTGGTTCATTTATTTCTGTCACAGTGGCCTTTTTGCTTCTCCTAGAACAAACTACATTCATTTCTGTTTCTGAATGGCTAGTTTTTATATGTTTGGAAGACTCTTCTCCCCAAATCACGTGACTTACTCTTTCAAGACATTCAGGTCTCTGCTCACACATCATCTTCTCAAAGAAGTCTTCCTCTATATTTCATGTCCTCTATTCTCCTTTATTAGTCTGTATTCCCTTGTGACTTTTTTTTCTCTCTAGTATACTTTCCTCTTTCTGGAATCATATTTATTTATTAGCTGTTGACTCTTTCCCAGATGAGAATTTGGGTTTCCTCAGCTCAGGGATTTTCACCTTTTTTTTATGTTTCTATAATCCTCGGTGCCAAGAGGAATTCCTATTGCAGCTGTGAGCAGTCCATACACAGCAGATAAGTAAATTTTCTTTGATAAAAAAAATAGTTTAATCAATTAATATATGATGTGTAATTAGATTGGTTTAGGTTAAAAATGTGTGAAGAGCTTTACTGATATGTAAGCTATTTCCAGGAAGGAGATCTTATTCTCCCTATGATGAGGACTTTTTTACTGAACTGGTTTAACTCTGGATTATTTCAAGATAGTTTCTGACTATGATGTTACATTAGGGCCTTGGTTGTAAAATAATAATTGGAACATTAAAAAATGTAATGTGGCATCAACACTGAACTTCACTTTGGCCTAGGTGTTCTTTATATATCCATATGCATGTTTTTCTTTCCTTATCACAATAGGGTTTTCTTGTTTGGCTATTGTCGAGAACTTGACATTAGATTTGAAATTTTTACCCTGCTTACAAGCTAAAAGTTGGCCTGCCACAGATTTATGGATATGGACAAAAGACATAAGATCTGGGTGAGACCAAAGGTTGTTTATTACTCACAACAATACCAGGAGCCAAGATATCAGGATTTTCTTTCACGTATTCCCTGAGCCCTAATTTCCAAAAGCCAACTTGACAAAGTGAGCTGTGTTACAAGAAAGAAATCCCAAATTTAGAAAGACCCAATCTTTTTGATGGACTGAAAAAAAAAAAAAATCTGTCCAATCTTGCCTCAGAAAGAGACATTACTTTATTAAACTGCAAAATAAATAACATTGTGGGGTGCCTGTGTGGTTCAGTCTGTTGCGCATTGACTCTTGATTTTGGCTCAGGTCATGATCCCAGGGTCATGGAATTGAGCCCAATGTAAGGTTCTGCAGTGCGCGCTGAGTGTGGACCTGCTTAAGATCCTCTCTCTCCCTCTGCCCCTCTCCCCTGTTTGCATTCTCTCATACAATAAAATAAGATTAAATAATAAAATAAAATAATAAATTACCCTGTTGTCTAGAAGGAGACACTATCTCTGTATTCCAAAGCGATTTGATTTTGTGACAATTTTGAAAAGACAGTCCAGGAAAATGCTGTCACGTCTCTATTCATAAAACATGCAGAATGCAAGTGACTTATGCAGAATCATCTCCTGTTACGGACTGAATTTGTGTATGTATGTATGTGTCCCAACCACCCCCATTCATATGTTGAAGCCCAAACTCCCAGTGTGTTGGAATTTGTGAGGCCTTTGAGAGGCCCTTTAAACTCTTTGAATTAAAGGAAGGTATGAGAGTGGGTCCCTCATGATGGGATTAGAAGAAACATCAGAGAGCTTGCTCTCTTTTCTCTCTCTAAGTGAGCACAGAGGTCATGTGAGCACACAGGTAGATGGCAGCTACCTACAGATCAGGAAAAGAGCCCTCAGATTGAGACCTATTTTACTGGCATCTTGAACTTGGACTTCTCAGCCTCCAGAACTGTGGAAACATGTATGTATACAAAAAACATATATATATGTTTTTTAACCCACCCACTAAGACACCTCCCAATATATATTTCCTTTATACTGTCATTTTTTAAAGCTTTTTCTTAACCCAAGCAGCAAATAAAAAATATTTTAACAAAGAACTATCAGAAAGTTCTTTATGGAAAAAATATTAAAATATTATTACAGCAAATGAAGTACAAATTCAGTTTTAATTGACTATAGGCTACTTCATAGTTTGTTTAGACATTTTCAAACAAATGGGTTTACATACACATAACATGAAATCTGGAATTAGTATAGAACTGATATATTGACTCATTGATGTATCAGGAACCCACATTTCTATAATTTTTCGGCCTTGTCCACCCTAACATGTTAGTAAGATATGGTGTAGATCATTGGTCCAGCCATAGAATGTGGTGCTAGGAAACAGAACTGGATAAGGAGTCAAAACATTGGTGCTGGCATGTAGTGTTAATGTTCATTGCATCAAGCCATCTTATCTCCCTGAGCTTCTGTGTGCTAAACTACAAAACAACAAGAATGGTGACATTCATCCTCTGTACTTTAGAAGATTATCATGTGGATGGCAAATGCAAATGTGAATGTGGACAAGGAGTTGATCTGATTCTTAAGCAGAACTGATGTTTTAATAGCATGTTTGTCATCTAAATTATAAGAAACACATCATTTAAAAATATTTCAAGGTGATAATTGTCAAGAGACCAAGAAGAGACCATAATTCTATTGGGTGGATAACTATCAATTATCTATTCTTATCCTCCAAGTTTGAGCCCTGAAGCCACATCAAAAAATTTACTACTCCAGAGAAGTGCCATGAAATTGTGAACTTTTGAGAGTTTACACAAATGTCCATTGACAGCAGTCTGTCCCTTCAATCTATACTTGGTATTCTTTAAGACAAACTGAAGTATCAAATCTGGAATCTCTTTCCCAGACTCCTTGAGCCAACTGCGCTCTTCCATTGTGCCGATTTGGTGGTTATTAGAGTACATATGTATCTGCTTACTTGTGTGTGTACCTGTTTATTGAACTAAGTAGTGAACACTTTGATGATTAGGGATCCCATTTAATTTACTTTAGAATTCTCAGTACCTAAAAGTGTCTGACACTTAGTAGAGGTTTAAATTATATTTGATGGAGGAGAGAGAGAGAGAGGGAAAAAGATGGTAGGGAAGGAAGACAAGGAGAAGAATTCTTTAAAATTGATTATCATTTTTGATACGTGTTTATAATGACATTCCAGAGCATGGACTCTGGAATCAGATACTTGAATTCTAGCTCAGTTCCCTATTACTTGTAAGCCTTGAACATATTACTTATCTTTGCTGTGCCTCAAATTTCCTCATCTATAAAATAAATATAATACCAGCAGCTACTTGATAGAGCTTTTGTGCGGATTAACTGAATCATCTGCTACAAACAACTTAAAATTGTGTGTATCCACTTAATAAACATTAGCCACTGATACTGACATTGATGCATCTCCTTCCAATACCACTACTAAATAATATACGATGACTAATTACAACTTCAGAGATTGATAATTTTTCAGAAGCTATCTTTGAGATGTTTCTTGTTAATGGATATTTTCATTAGGCACAAAGCCAATTTCATTAAAAGAAGATTATAGAGAATATGACTATATGTTTTGGAAAAACTGTGCTTTGTTTGAAATGTTAACTGTGGTCATTATTACATAGAACTCTCCAGGTTTATTTTCATGTGTGCTATGTGTTATAATACTATTCTTGGAAAACATACCTTGCTGGGGTTCAAGGAGAAACTAAAACTCTCCATCTCTTTACCCATCTTTTTGAAAACTAATGCCTCTCTCTCAAAACAACAATTAAGACTTAGTGAAATTTCCAGGGCTTTACCAAATCCACAAGAATAGATTTTAGTACTGTCCATTATGTGTGCTTTGCTTTACAGATGCAGAAGCCATATGCAGAGGCATGAAGTCTAGTCTCATCCAGCCAGTCAGCAATGCCAATTCTGCAACACAGGTTTCCAGATTTTCAAGAGCTCTTAGATTCACCGTATTAAACAAAAGTGATTAGTTGTCAATGAGACATTTTCTTTCCCTTCTAGTATCAAACTATTGTTCCTTTATTCTTTTTTTTTTAAATATTTTTATTTATTTCTAGGATAGAGAGAGACAGCGTGAACAGGGGAGGGTCAGAGAGAGAGGGAGACACAGACTCTGAAACAGGCTCCAGGCTCTGAGCTGGCAGTCAGCACAGAGCCCGACGTGGGGCTCGAACCCACAAACCGCGAGATCATGACCTAAGCGAAAGCCGGACGCTTAACCGACTAAGCCACCCAGGCGCCCCGATCGTTCCTTTATTCTTAAACATATTTCGCTTTCTGCTCCAAAAATATATATTTTAGACATTAAATGTGAAATGAAAACTTCTGGTATTAAAAGAGATAAAAACATGGTGAGAAATTTAAAACTTAGACATTACAACAGAGGTGGATTTTGTTATTTTTATTTTTGTCTAATTTTTTCTAGGCATAGATAGTTGAAAAAGTACCCATATGTTTTGAACTGGATTGTTTGAGGGTATAGAAGAATGCTTGAGGATACTTAGGTTGTTTTAAACAATAACGCTACTCACTACTGCCACCTTGGTTTCACGCCAAGAACGTGTATCATTTTATGTGAAACAGTGACCAATGTTCATCTTCCAATTGGTCTGGCATTGACTCCTGACATTGCCATTAGTCTGTCATCCCTTAATGAATATCGCAGTCTGTGCACATTCCACACGGGGATCCTACGTGGAAGGTAAAACGTGCTTCATGACACTGTGACACTATCTGGAGAAGGATGTTAATTCTTTGTGAATATTCCCACGGAGAAACCTGACCTCTGTTCATCACAAACAGGAACTTTTTTCTTTTTTTTTTTTTTTAAACCGGAAGGTAGAGTGAGAGAGGAAACAATGTTGATTTCTGGGAGAAGTGATGTTGGAAGTCCAGTTTGCTGGCTTTCGGAACAATTATGGGAAGCCCCACAGAGCATGTCCTTTTTACTCAGAATAATGGAAAGCACTTCCACTCCTCTGCGGAAACAACAGTTCAAAGACAGGACACAGAGTCCCTAAGCTCTGGCAGCTTTTGAATAGTCCCTCCCACCGGACTCCTGACACTGGTGTACTGAAAAAGGACTCTCTCATGTAGGTAAATTGGTGTGATGTGGGTCTCATTTATATCTCAGAACACTATTTGCCTTTCGGGATGAAACTGACTGGCCTATCTGGTCCCATTTATTTTTTTGGTAAGGGTACACTAATCATTTTCTCTGCACTGAGTCAGACAGTGTGGACACAAAAAAATGTCCTTGCCCTCAAGAAATGTATAACCTAGACAGACACATGAATTGAAAAGTATACCATTCTTGAGAGCAATTACACAACATGTAATCAAATTGCTATCAGTGAGCAATCTTTCTCCTATTAACTTTGCTGGAGAAAATCTCACCCAGGTTCTGAAGGGCTTAGCAACAAGTTGGAGGCAATATAGGTTCCATCATCATGGAAGCACACTATGGGGTGCTTTGCCACAGTTAGAAGCAAAGAATTAGATTTAACAGAAGAATATCAATGAATCTTTAAAACACATGATGCTGAGTATGAGTAACTTAAAAAAGAAAAAAAAAACAGAAAAATATTATAATACCATACATGTGAATAAAAGACATGCACACAAACAATGCCCATTTACTATACAAATAAAAAGGTATTTGGAAACACATTTAAATAATGGCTTTTTGTATATAGGACCATGGGTAGAGAGACTCAATTAAAACGGATCAGGTAAATGAATAAAATAAGAGTCTTCATAGATTGATGATTATGGGACACAAATGGAGTAACAATAACTTAATTCTCAGCCAAATTCCTAAAATGCTTTAAAAAAAGAAGTATAAAGCAGTAAGTGCACTTTCAATGCACTGCTTTTGCAGAAAGATCCAGGAAAATATTCTGCGGGAGGTGACATCTAGAATGAGAGGTAGACACTCAATCTCACAGCTGCAGCCATTTCTTTCATCACATACTGGCTTGTCCTTGCCTTTGAATGAATTTAACTTTATAATTTAAGAAGCCTTCTTCTCCAATTATATTGAAGATATCTTTTCTTATTCATTCCTAAGTAAGTGGGTAGTCCTATTGCAGATTGGGAAATAGAAATTCAAAGATTAGCTGGCTTTAGCTTCTCAGCCAGATCTATACTGCTGAGATAAAGCACACCATGCTCAGAGCCCATTCTGCTTGGTATGGCTCTTGCAGGGCCTTCAAGGTATAAATCCATACTGGTCATCCTGTTCCAGTTTTGTGCCCTAGACTCTTGCATTGTTCCTTTGTTTGTTTTGGTTTTGTTTTATCGTAAGACACAACTGTGCATTTCCCCTTCAACAGTTGGGTCCCTGGCTCACTCTACCTATAGTCTAGCCATGTGAGACTTATTATTTGATTCCTTTGTCTCTGGATTGTGTGCCACCAATTCTTCCTGGAGTCATCAGATCCAGAATTCTATTATATGGTCACCACACCACTGCTTGAGTTTAACAGTCTATCATGGAGAGATCCACCTATTCTCCTTTGCTAGACCTCCCCCACTCCCTCTTGCCTTTGATCAGTACATACTTTTCACCTTAGACTCCTCAAGATTGCTTTGTCTGCCAGTCTGGCTTTTCTCTGGTATATGATGCTGGCAGTGCCCTGAGTGTATCAGACACAGGCTGGTGTAAGCAGCATAGTGCAAGTCATTATGCTCTGAAGCCAGGTTTTCTAGGTGCAAACTCAGATGTTCGGTTAACTCACAGCACAAGCACAAGCAGGTTATTTAATCTCTTGGTGTATGTGGATGAGGAGAGGCATGTTATATCTCAGGACTGAGAGTTGTTATAACATTAAAGGAATTGATATGTGCAAAGTCCTTATAGCAACATCTGGCACTAAGCAAGTGTTCTGGCAATGCTGTCTGTGCTGCTATCATCTCCAGGCTGTGTCAGCTCTGGGATGCTGGTTTCATTCCTAACAGCTTCAGTTCTGGCTCTGGGAACTACCAAGGGAAAAAAAAAATTAGATGATACTTTTTTTTTTTTTACTAAAAAGCATTGTTTTTGGGGAAATGAAATGGAATATAGTGGGAACAGCCCAGAATCTGATTTCAGATGACCCAGGTCAAAGTCACAGCTGTCCCTTCCTCACTGTGTAGTGGTGCTGGGGAGGTTTATCTCTCTTGGCCCATTTCCCTGTTTATGGAATGGAAATAGTAATGACCTCTACCTCCCAGGATAGTTTTGAAGATTCAGCAAGGTAAAGCTTGTGAAAGTTCTTTTATAAAATGGGTGTCAAGCTAATATTTGTTACTGTTGTCATTGTTATCTGTCTTTTGTTTCAGGACAGTAGTAACTATGTCATAATACTTCCTGTAGAGTCAATGAGTGATAATATTTGTTCAATAATCTAGGAATGAAGTTAGTCTTTCATGATGGTTAAATCTCATTTTTTGAATGATTCACTGTGATTCTGGAGGGGAAAAAAATTGGTGTGTAAAGCTATGTCCCTTACTAATATATTATCATTTAAATGTGAAAAACAAGTACCCCTCCAGACACACACACATTTAATTTTTCCCTTCTATTTCTCACAACTTACTCTTCAATAGTTAGTAGAATCAAGAGGACAGAGCAACTCAGAAAAACAGAGACTTTCCTAGAACATATATTGGTTATATCATTTAATGATGACAGCAATCCTAGAAAGCAGAAGACATTATGCTATACTTTTGTGTAGATGAGACTCAGAGGAGGTGGGAATTTCCATCCATATCATCTGGCTAGTTAGTGTTGAATTGAGGATTAGAAGCCAGGTGGCTGACTTTTGTTCCATGTGGAGAAGAAACTATAGAGTTCTTTTTCCATATAAATCCAGAAGAATTCATTAGCCCCTGCTCTTTGCAAAGAGTAAAAGGATGTGTTTGTACTATTTTAGGCTAAGATGAGGGTATAAAGGAGATGTTGCTTTACATAAATACTGATCTGAAATTGTCTTCCTTCACTGGAATACATTGCAATGCATTTAAGCATTATCCCAGGTTCACTAAAATATGTTCCCCACATAGATGTATCCCTAGAATCAATCCTTATGTCTCCCAAACTATGCACTTTTAATACCTCCCTATTTTTTACTCATGTTGTTTCCTTTGCTTCTGATGCCCTCTTTCTTACATTTAATTTAGAAGAATATTAGTGGAACTTTAAAACTCACTTTAAAATGTGTTTCTCAGTGTGACTGGATGGCTCAAAGGTCAAGTGTCCAACTCTTGATTTCAGTTCAAGTTGTAGAATCAAGCCAGAGTGGGGCTCCACACTCAGCATGGAAGCTGTTTAGATTCTCTCTCTTTTTCTCTCTCTCTCCTTCTGCCCCTCTCCCTTTTCACATGTACACACCCCCCTCTCTCTCTAAAAAAAATGTGTTTCTCTAAAGACTTCTAAATCCTTTTTGAACTCCCATATCACACTGGACATGTGTTTCTTACAATTCATATTGTAATTAATTGGTTTATCTAGTTGCCTTCCCCACTCCCTATAAAGTCAAAGGACAAGGCATGCCATAAATATCTTGTAACCCAATATTAGCTCTGGGTGATACTAGAAGTTCTGGGTGTGTGTATATGCCTATGTGTCTCTGTGTTTTAATAAACTGTTAGTTTCAGGAGCTAACTGGCTGCATCTCTTTAAATGAATCTTAGTTTCTCTAAGTTTTTTAAATTGAGAAAATTATGTATTAGGCCCTTTCTGACTAAAATTTTGATTTATAAGAGTAAAATAGAAAATAATTGTAAACATACAGAGAATAAAAATATGCCATAAGGTTAACAAGTACAAATGTTTTTATGTAGGGGCGCCTGGGTGGCTTAGTCGGTTAAGTATCCGACTTTCGCTTAGATCAAGATCTCGTGGTTCGTGGGTTCGAGACCCGCGTCGGGCTCTGTGCTGACTGCCAGCTCAGAGCTTGGAGCCTGTTTCAGTCTGTGACTCCCTCTCTCTCTGACCCTCCCTTGCTCACGCTGTCTCTCTCTCTCTCCTAGAAATAAATAAAAACATTTAAAAAAATATTTTAAAAAAATGTTCTTATGCATAAATAAACAAAGATTAAAGTGTTTCAAGTAATTACCTAATCAAGCTAACACTAAGTGGAGATTTCTTCTTTATTATACTTTTAAAAATTTGAAACCCTTCCATGAACTTATTAATAAATGTGATAAAAGGAAAGAAATAAGAAAGGAGAAGGAGGACTATATGGAATAGTGGAGAGACTGAGAGCACTCAGATCAACAGAGGCTATTTTAACTATTTCTTTGTAGGATGACTGGAGTTTGATTAGGATGAACGCTGCATTTAGAAGAGGAAGTCTAGTGACTGGGCTTCTACATTCTACAGGATGCTTTCCTTAGTTAGATGAGATTTTGAGGAAATGATCTTTAAAACTTATGACTGACAAGTGTCTCCTTTTCAGAGACTACAAATACGAAAGAAAGAATGCATCATTTTTGTTTGACTTGAATTGGAAGATAGAAAATAAATTGTAAGGAGTTATAAATGTCTCCAGATAAGTCTCAGTGAAGTTTCCACTAGCATTTCCAATTAAGATAGTGTTCATAATAATAATAAAAAAAAAGATTTCTGCCAAACCACAGTGAAATTTTAGATGTAGAATTTTTTTAAATCTTATTTTGTGATCAGATCCAAAATATTACAAATGATTGTTCAATTTGATACACTATTGTTAGCTATTATTGCTGTTCAAAGATAACCTAGTCCAGAGAAACAAAGCTGAGTTCAAGGGCATTTCTTTGTATTCTTCTCCTGTTTTCAAAGCATTATACTAATTAAACTGAAGAATACTAACGAGCTGAAGACAAGGTCATCGACCCCAAGAAAGACAAAGGTAAAACACAAACAACAAATAGACAACACAAGTAAAGCCAAAATCACATACCTACAAAGACTCCATGAGTGCCAAGAAATACAAAGCCTGGAGCTAATCTCAAAGGAGGGAAGTTAGTCTGGGAAGGCATCGAGGAGAACAGAAGCCTCTAGCAAGGTCTTAAAGAAAGCAAAACTTAGGTCATGCAGCTGAGGAATGAGGGCCTTCCAGGCAGAGCAACGACCTTAGCAAAACCCATCCAGAGGTAATGCTGGACCAGATGTGTGAGGAAGTTTCAAGTAGCTTGATTAAAGTGAAGAGACTGAGCTGTGACTTGGAAAGAGATAGTAGTAGCAGGGATTCATTTGGAAGATCCTCAGGTAAAACTAGCATTTAATCCAAGCAGAAAAGAAGAGCCAGAGTTTACACAATAAACTTTTCATGCTTACACCATCCATAATCAAGAATGTACTATTCTAAGGTCCTTAATATCCTTAATGGATATTATTCCATATTTCATTCACTTCCTCAGCTTAGCCTTCAAAAATTCCCAAAGAAGGCTGAATTCTTTTTTTTTTTTTATTGTTTAAACATTTCTTATTTATTTTTGAATGACAGAGCACTAGCAGGGGAGGGACAGAGAAAGAGGGAGACACAGAATCTGAAGCAGGCTCCAGGCTCTGAGCTGTCAGCACAGAGCTCAACACAAGGCTCAAACCCAGGAACCATGAGATCATAACCAGAGCCAAAGTCAGTCACTTAACCGACTAAAGCACCCAGGTCCCCTGAGAAAGCTGAATTCTTATGCAAGTAATCAAGACTCTTCACAACATGGTCCCAATTTAACCATTCCAGTGTGATGCCCTATTTCTCTCCCATAGCCATGATGAAACTAAAGACTGAGGATACTTCTTTGTATTCTTTTGCATAAGAGTATGTTTTCTTTAACATTACTATCATTGCTTTCTGTTTTCACTTTTGCCTGAAGTGTCTTCCTCTCTCTTATCATCCTAGGTCCTCTCCATCCTTTGCAGACCTCAGAGTTCATCTTCTGTGAAACCTTTTCAGCCTTCCCAGCCTACAGTGGTTTCTAGCCCTGTATACTTTTGTGCTTATTTTTTATAACACCCTTTTAGCATGAAAAACTGACATTAAATAGTTATCTTTATGGATACAATTTATGTGTAGTTACAAACAGATAATAAGCAACTGGAGGATAGATATTTCTCCTATTTTTTGTTACCCAGAATCTCTTGTACATTTTAAGTGTTCTAAGTTGTCTTCTTCGAACATATGAGAATGGGACAATCTTTTAGTGTCTTATCTCAGTACCTTGTTCAGCAGCTAATATATCTTATGTTTTTATTCCACATAAATAGATTGAATGAGCAAATGATTAATATCATGAAGTGGAGGAAGCATAGCCTCTGTAATCACACAGATCTAGGTTTAATTCCAGTCCGTTCTACTACAAGCTTAGGACAACTTTGCATAGATTCTCAACTCCTTTAAGCTGTATTTTCCTCCATTAACATTGAGGGTAATAAATATCTCATTTGCAGTATCTTTGGCAGATAACATGCATAATTCTGGCATTCAATAAATATTATCTATTATTAAAGTTTTCCACCTTAATTTTCCCTACTACTCATTAAATGTTATACTTCAACAGAGAATTCTTCCCCTGCTCATTTCACCGTTTAAAATTTTTTCACATATCTTAGAAATAAATATCTATCCTTTCTTTAACAATCCCCTCCCCTTTCCTTCAAAATACTCTTATTCTCTTAAGATTCACACTATAAAAGTTTACGACTCACTACTACCTAAATGCCATCACCTACTGATATCCAAGTCATTCTCCATTATTCACGGAAAATGTGAGCATCTGGTCACTAATTTTCTTCCCACTGTCATCACTATCATCAATTTTAGCAGTCCCAACAGAGAAACAAACCTAATATTCACACCTTTCAGTTCTTTGACCTCCCATCCAATACCTTTTTCCCTTCACCCCAAATTGGCCACTGATTCCCTTGCTTATATGTTAGACACTGGCACATACTCTGAAATACTGGTACTAAACAACTCATTCTGACCACTATTTCTTATTTTTCCAGTTGAATTATTATAGGTTTCCAACTCCAACAAGTATTTAATTCCACTGGAACTCTTATCTGTTGACTCCACCAAAAGCCCCTTCATGCCCTCATTTTCCTCCTAATCCAACACAGATCTCATGCTTCCTCAGTGAGATCACTCTTTTGCACACATCCTCAATTCTCTTGCCCTTGTATCCTTCTATTGTAACTCTTTGAAAAACTTTAAGTCAAGTTAAATACTATTTATCACCTACCAGAGCAGTTGAACATGGCTAGAGAAAAACACACAGCCAGGCTGAGATTTCACTTTAATTGTATGACCCCAAATCTCTTGGGGGATGTGAAACATTTCCTGAAAATTCCACTACACTTCTCTAGACAAACTGCTCTTCTACAATCCAAGATAAATTCATACTATCTCCTGTCTGGTCAATCACCTATTAACACCTTCCTTGCCTTGCTTCATACATGACTGACAAAATAAAAGTAACAAAAATCCATCTTCTGACAAATCTAATAATCCTACTACATTTGTGTTTACAAACTTCGTCTTTTCTTCTATTACATGAGATGTTATCAGGGCAAGCAAACCGTCCTGCATCCCCAACTCTTCTTACCTAATCAAGATCCTTATTTCTTCAGTAATCCCCTTTATCCCCTATATTATCAGTTTGTCATTTTATATCCCGTAAATAGGTAATATTCCTAAATGTATTTGTACATCTAAATAGACATGAATATGCTCAAATTTCTCTCCAGCTCATGTTCCATTCCTTTTCTAGAAAATCTCCTCAAACAATTGTCTCTGTGTATTTTCTCCAATTCTTCTCTTCCAAATTCTTTGTTTTCTCAATCAGCCTCTGTCTTTAGCCTTTGTCAAAATCACTGATGACCTCCATCTTGCCAAATCTAATGATGAATATTCTGTTCTTATCACACTTGATCTCTCTGCAGATTTGTATGTAATTGGCTACTCCCTTCTTAAAACTTTAATTTTACTTAGTTTTTCAGATACTAGTCTCTTTCAGCTTTGTTACTATCCATTTTTAGTTTCCTCAGCTGCTCTTTTATTTTTCTAACACTTTGATTGTTGTAGTGCTTCAGGGGTGAATTTTCTAACTGCCTATACGATATTGACACACATACCAATAAGCCATCTTGAACTTAACATGAATCTTTGAATCCTCAAACCCACCTCTTACCTTGCCCAATCAAGTTAATGCTGCTATTATTCAGCCAGTGAATCAAACTGAGAAATCATTTTTGATTCCTCTTTCCCTTTCACCGTGTATTTAATTTACCTGCAGGTTTTGGTAATTCTACCTTGAAAAATTGAGTTTCTTTGTTTTTACTTTTGGCCTACTACAGTCTATGCTTTATACAATGGTCAGAATGATCTGCTTAAGGTATAAATAGACCTTGTAAACATTTTCCTTTAAAAAAAATTTATTTTCTTTCCTGTTACATGAAAAAGAAAGTCAAATGATTATTTACACTTTTGTTACTTATATCTGGAATTCTCACCCTAGATTTTTGTACGTGTCCGTCTTTTCTACTTTTCAGGTCTCTGCTCAAATGTCACCTCCTCAGAGACTCTCCTCTCAACACCTTATGTAAAATATCTTCTGCCCATAATTTGCCATCTCCCCATGTATAAAGTCAACATCCTCCCCCTTGTCAGTTCAGATGAAAGCATGAACCCTAGAAGCCATACTATCCTCAGGCATGGCTGGACCAGTCAGGGAATGTACAGACCCAGGTCCATGAGATAAGAATGCTTGCTTATCATTCAGAGGAACATGTAGGAATGCAACCTCACTAGCTTACATATATACAAGTAGTTTATACCCTACCCGTACAGTTAATCCACACTGTCTTACATACATCATCACCAGATGTACCTAATGAAATCTCTAGCATAAAGAACAAAGATATTTTTCAGATTACAAGTGTCTTGAGATGGAACAGATCTCCATGGCACCAGAAAAAGTGGCACCAAAAGTTATTAAATAACATCTGTCAGCATGAATTCATGGGCCTCCAGTCAACAGTGTCCACCTTCTCAAGAGACTCCTGCCCCAAATTATGCCTTTGGGGAGTTTGGGACTTTTGAGCATTAGCTGCCTGTTCTCCTGGGTGGCACGACACTAAAAAAATGGCCTATCTTTCTTCACTGCAGAAGCTCTGTGTCAGTTTTTTTATTGTTTTACTATATTTTGGGTGGACAAACTCTCATTTGATTCAGTTACATCTGTTTCATTTTCATCATACAAACTTACCACTATTTTAAATTATGTTTTTATTTACTGATATATTATCTATTTCACTATATTATAAGCCCTATGAATGAAGAGACTTAATTTCCTTTGTTTACCTCTGTATCATTAATACCTAAAACCGAAGCTAGAACATTTTAGGTATGGAAATAATATTTGTCAAACGAGTGTTAAACAAAAATATTTAAATACCAAATCCTATGGATCTCCTTTTACAATTTATTTCATGTTACTGATTTCTAATGCTACCATTCTAATTCAGGTAATTTTTCTGCTCACCTGTGTCTCTTTATTTTCTACCTCCAATTCATTTGGAATACTGACTTCCATTAGTTTTTTACCAACTTTAGCAGTTTCTCACCCTTATTAAAATTAGTCTTTAGATCTAAATCAAATTTTACACTTTTCAGTGATTTGCATTATTAAACTCACTTGGACATGCCACCTACAAACATGAAGATCCTTAGTGATTCTCTGCAGCCTAAAAGTATTTCACCTGACATTTCAAACTTTATTAATACATCCCCAACCAACATTTTGAGTTATAGTTTAGATTTCATTTACCCTAGATTAAAATAGTATCTCTTTCTCTTCTGAGTTTCTTCAGTGCATTGTGTTGACACAATAGTGTGGTCCTTTCACATATTACATTGTATTGTTTATATATTTCCTGAAATTGCTAAATTGTAATTTCTTAGAGGGCAGAAAACATATATTATGCATGGTTGTATCCTCTACAGTAGCTAACAGAATGATGTATTTACCTCAGTGATCAGTATATATCTGACCCATGATTTTTTTTCTTTACATTTTTATTACCAAAGTTAACATTTGTATTAGAATTCATGACTAAAGCTTTTATAAAATATATGCATTCAAGGTTATGTGAAAAGAATATTGATCTTGTCTTCTAATTTAATGGTTTGGATTAAAGGGGCTATGACATCTAGTCTTGAGGGACTATGTATCACATGATCAAGAGGGAAGTTCTGGAGCTAAACTCCCTGGGTTTGGAGTTGGGTTAGCCAACTCCTCTACTTACCGGCTTTGTGATCTTGGGCAAGATGATTAACTTTTTTGTGTGTCTTTCCTTCATATTTAACAAAGGGAGAATATTTAATAACTACTTCACTGGTTAAGAGGATTACTTGAACAAAGATATGTAAAGCTCCTAAAACACTGGCTTGCACAAGGAAGGCACTCAATAAATGTGAGTTATAATTAGTCTTCCAATTTCTTTTTTTTTAATTTTTTAATGTTTATTTATTTTTGAAAGAGATAAAGAGAGAGAGTGCACACAAGCAGAGGAGGGACACAGAGAGAGGGAGACACAGAATCTGAAGCAGGCTCCTGGCTCTGAGCTGTCAGCAAAAAACTGGACTTGGGGCTTGAACTCATGAACCATGAGATAATGACCTGAGCCAAAGTTGGACATTTAACCAGCTTAGTCTCCCAGGCACCCCCCCCAACTTCTACAGGCAAGTATTACTACCTCCAAATAAGGTGCTAAGGAGAAAACCATTACTACTGTTCCTATTGGGATAATGGAGTTCATGTTTAAGGGACAAATAAATGTTCTCTATCGTGTATAAATCTATAGAATCTTAGATAGACTTTTATCCCAAGCTCTGATTTAAGGTAAGAAACTGGAGATCAGTGTTATTTCATGAATATTGAAAGGATATCCTCGATAACAAAAGGATAGGCACAAAAGATTAGCCAGCTCCCTATCCTCACCTTAAGGCTGACTGTTTTAAGAGCACACAATTATATATTTATAGTAACCATAGTTCAAATGAAACTCCTTAAAATTAAATTTATTGTATTGAGTAGTGTTCAACTCTAAGCAAATAATGAGAGGTGTTCGTTTGCTAGTTCATGTGTCTGTTAGCCATCTGAATGTCTACTTTAGACAAGTGTTTATGAATGTCTTCTGCTCATTTCTTCACTGGATTATTTGGTTTTGGGGTGTTGAGTTTGGGAAGCTCTTTATAGATTTTGATATTAACCCTTCATCTGATATGTCATTTGCAAATATTTTCTCTCATTTCATCCCTATTGCCTTTTAGTTTTGCTGATTATTTCACAATAGCTGTCCAGTTTCCCCAACACTGTTTGCTGTATAGACTGTATTTTTTGCATTGGGTATTCTTTCTTGCTCTGTCAAAATTAGTTGGCCATATGTTTGTGAGTCCAGTTCTCGGCTCTTTATTCTGTTCCATTGATCTATGTATCTGTTCTTGTGCCAGTGCCATACTGCCTTGATGATTTCAGCTTTGTAAAACAGCTTGAAGTCCAGAATTGTGGTGCCTCCAGCTTTGGTTTTGTTTTTCAGGATTGCTTTGGCTATTCACGTTTTTTTCTGGTTCCATGCAAGTTTTAGAATTGTTTGTTCTAGCTCTGTGAAGAATGTGTTGTTATTTTGATAGGGATTGCTATGTTAGCGTTTGTTAGTGGGAAATTAGAGACTGGCCACAAACATTTATCTTCATCCCCTGGGAACAGGTTTAATGAATAAATCTATAAAGATTAAGAACAATTAATGACAAAAAACAAATGGGTGGAATATGATCATGTGTATCTGTAAGGATTATAAATAGTGTCAGAAATTTTAGTCAAGCTTCTCATGGTAAAGACCAGTCATTCAGGGTGCATGATTAGAATATCACATATCTGGGGTCACCTGAATGGCTTGGTAAGTTAAGCAACGGACTTCGGCTCAAGTCATGATCTCGCAGTTTGTGGGTTTGAGCCTCATATTGGGCTCTGTGCTGACAGCTCAGAGCCTGGAGCCTGCTTCAGATTCTGTGTCTCCCTCTGTTTCTGCCCCTCCCCTATATGTGGTCTGTCTCTCTCTGTCTCTCAAAAATAAGTAAATGTAAACATTTTTTTTTAATTTAGAAAATCACATATCCTTTTTTTCCTAACCATTATGGAAGAGAAATTTTAACATTTTATAAACAAGCAATACTAAACATGGGAAAATAGTAAATAAACAAATAAATAAATACATCTCATATGATAGGATGCTTTACAACAATTGTTTCCAATTTAGATTTTTAGTTTGTTTTTACAGAATGAATACCAGTAAGGCATATGGGTGTGTTCCTTTCACAGAACTGCTGTTTGGAAAACTGAAAAAATTCACTTCATTTTTCCTTTTGATACCAGAGTAGTACCAAAATATCTGTTTTCACTGATGTATCCTCAACCAACCAAAAGGGAGACTATTTCAACTGCCTACACTGAGGTTAAACATCCCCTAAGAAAGCTGGATGGTTAGACTGACCTCAAACTAGACAGAGCTATGACCAGGTTTTAAGAGAAAAAGGAAGTCAAATATGTTGTGTACCATTTCAGTCTAGAAAAAAAAAGTAAACAAGTGGAAAGTCCAAGCAAAGAGATTCTCAAACATTTTTGGCAATGCAAAATCTGTTTATTATTTGATTACATAGTCATCTTCCTTCTGTCTCTACTAGCTCCTTTCTCACGTCCTGGGGAAAACAATGTATGCTAAATTATATGTTGAATTTGACAGACTTAACCAAAACTATTTTGTTTTGAAAATTTTTATGACTCTCTAATTGCACACATACTAGCTGAAAACTTCTTGGGATGTTGTAAAGCGAGGACCAGTAATCCATATTCAATAATCAGAGATTTATTGTGATAATCTGCTGTAGAACTACGGGTTTGACTTCACTGAAAAGAAGTGAAATTGTATCTCCCTGCTTTTCTGTCTCTTCTCCCTTCCCCTCTCAATTCTTAACATAAATACCAATTCTTTCCTGAGATGGAAAACCAGGTCACTATCATCCGAGGCTCCGTGTGCTGGCACATGCTTCCAGTGAGATGTGCTAAAGACCATAACCCTTTTTTGGGGCAGAGGGAGACAGCAATGCAGTTAGTGAGTATGCTCAGTGGCTCAAAGTCTGTACTATCTTTTAAAAAATAGAAATACATTTATGACACTTGCATATTTCATTATAAAAACTAACTAAACCACTCATCCTATTGCCAAAGAGCCATATATAATGTATCTGTTCTGATCTGTACTGCTGTCTGCAATATATATAATGCCTGATAAATTTACATTTGTATATGAGATCATTTATGCCCTTGAAGACTTCATAGCTACTATGCTTGGAAAGAGAGAAAATATGCATAAGAAGAGAAATAACATCACAAGATGACATAGGATAAATATTGACTCTACTAGCAGTGTATGATGCAGGGGCTGAAATGAGCATCAACTGCTGGGTTGTAATATATACACATAAAATGTTCCTGTACTTGTTGTGTGTGTACGTGGTGTATATAATATATATTTAGCATATATATTATAAATATAATGTATAAATATATAAAATTTATGTCCGCTTCATTTTGTAAATGTATTTATTTATTTTGAGAGAGACAGTGTGGGTGGGAGAGGGTCAGAGAGAGGAGACAGAGAACCTCAAGCAGGCTCTGTGCTAGTAATACAGAGCTCAACATGAGGCTTGAAATCACAAAACCACAAGATCATGACCTGAGTCAAAGCAAGATTCAGATGCTTAACTGACTGAGCCACCCAGGCACCCCTATATTCCTTTCAGTTAGCAAGATTTTATTAAGTAACTAAACAGAAGGTTTCATGTATTTTGAAGGCATCAGGGGAAGGAATGGTGGGGTATTGCTCCTACTAGTATCTACCAGTCCCTTCTGGAGTCACTCCGAGTCAACACACCATCAAAGTAAAAGTAATGTGCTTTGCTGTGCTAGCACAGCCTGAATATATGTTCACTTTCAGCCCAGTCTCATACCTAAAGCCCTTGTTAGGAGTTCTATACCTAACTCTAGGGATTTTACCCATTTCAACCCAAAGTACATAAAATTGAAGACGATAACAACCTTCCTTTCAGGAATTTGTTTCAAATCTACCTGTTCAATACAAATAGAAGTTTAATTCATTGTTCATAGGGAAAATACCATTTCAGAAAACAATATCTAAGGTAGACATTATTGTGGACAAATGTACAGTATCTGAGATGACAAGACATTTTGGAGGGAGGAACAGTACAAATAGACCCCTTGAAAATATGCATAGTGTTTTAGGAACTCAGCTATACCTACGAAGATGCTGAGCATCTTTATCATGCTGTGGTTCTCCAAATGAGCATGACCTTGATTTTAAGGTCACTCTATGCACTTGGCAACACTGCATTTTAGGATAATCTGTAAGTAGATGAGACTATGTCAACTTCTTGCCCCCAATAAAATATTGAAATTGTCTGAATCACCCGGTCTTTGATATATAAGCTTCCTCATAAAAATCGATGCAGCAAAACCTATTTGCTTATTTCATATAATAAAATTGCCTATGTCATCTCAGGAGACCAATAACATTGCCTATGTCATCTCAGGAACCCTCAGTCCCAGGCTTGTGAACTCTTAACTGTATACATGTGTCTTATTGTCTAGTAAATATGCTTTCAAAATAGCACTGCTAGTCTGCCAAGAGTAAACTCAGAAAGATCTCTAGGCATTCATTCTGATGCTCCCCAAAACCCATTTCAACCTTAGCCCAAGGCAGGAAGAGCTGCCCATCACACCCTGCTCACCCCACCCTTAGAAAAATTGCTTTATTTGTATACTTAAAAAAAATACTTCCAGTATTAAGCAACCCAGATGTATGCTGATATTTGGCTTCGAAGAGAGATTATTACATTTTTTATTAATCCAAAATCTTTTGTACACTTGCTAGCCTTCTATCTTAAAACCTCTTTTGAAGACAAATGGACCTAATATTTAGCTCGGATCTAACTAAGGGCAACACAAATTACATTTCCTATCAAGGAGGATTTAAATGGAGATAGCTCTTTACTCAGTCTTTCTTTGTAGATTATATCACAGAAATCTTCCAAGGTCAAATTTAAAACACATTTGTTTTACAGTTTGCCAAGTTGGATATTATTTCTCAATTTTAGTGGCATTTGATTTCTATGTAAAAATGTTTTTCTGTCTTCACTCTGCTCCTCAAAACCCATTTACATCTCTCTGTCTCTAATGTCTATGTGCAGCAAAGACACTAAAAAGAAAGTGAATTTTGAAGTAGTCCTGCTTTTGTTTGAAAAGCATAATGGTCCTTTCTGTAAAAACAAATCAGAAGCTTCCTGCGTTGTGGCCCATTTTACCCCATTGTAATGAGCATACTATATATTGTTTATGGAGCTATTGGAAGCACGCTGAGAAATGATTCAATTGGTGGTTATAAGCATGTTTTACTACACATCTATATGCATTGAATGCAGTAACATTGCACTTGCTGACCCCAGCACTACCCAAAATCCATGATCAAAGTCAGCATAACACTCCTTTAGAGTTCTATCATTTCTCCTCAAAGGATTACTAATGCCTTCATAATTTTTGTTTCATTTATAGGATCTTTTATTTTAGGAGGTCAGTACATGTAAATTGTTCTTCGATGTAGCAGACACTCCTTGTTGCCTGGCCTGGTGAATCCTGGAGTGAAGTCATGTGATTTATGCTACTAAACCCACTCAACAGCAGATTGAGGATGCCAGCATGTGATCAGTCTGAAAGTCCATACTGTTAACATGGTTCCTTTTGTTTCATTTCAGATCTCAAGAGACCTTGATGCTGGTCCAAGAGAGTTTGCCCAACTTAGGTCTAGGAGAGAGCACTTTGCAAAAACGATCCGGAACAACCCAATCCTGGAAGAATGCCGCACGTAACAACTTCATTTATTATAAAGCTCCTTTAGGAAATCATTCAAAGGACATGAAAGCTATCATCGGGGCATGCTTAAAATTCTATGAAGACATAATTCTGCGTCTATATTTTAAATTAAAAACTAAGAAACCTATAAGAATATTTTTATGACCACAATCTCACATTGAGTGCTTATAGCAGTCCCACCTGGTGATGTGAACTTCATATAATTATCATTTGATTATCTCCACGGCTCTGTGAGGTGACTCCGATTGTCCCTACATCATAGGTTTTAGAAACCACACAGAAAGGTTTAGTAACTTGCTTATTATCATATGTTCCATCAACTTCACAAATGTTCATAAAGAGTTTAAAAACTCTTCTTAAGAGCTTCCTTATCTATATGTTAAGGACAAAAATTTTTATCTCATAAAGTTTAAAATCTTGTTCTCATCAATCAGGGAACAATGACCTAAAAATTAGCATACAAAAGATTTGAAGAAAATATGAAGAGAAGTAGTTTTTTTCTATGGGTATATGGAAATTTATTTCAGAATATCAGCCTTCAAATTGAGCACAAATTTTTAAAATGACATTATTGGTCAAACTACTCTGTAAGAACAAGTCTTAAAGTCACCTTCCAGATTACCTTTATGATAATGTTCAATGAGCAACAGAGACTCATTTAAAATATCTTATCTCGGGGCCCCTGGGTGGCTTAGTCGGTTAAGCGTCCGACTTTCGGTTGGGTCATGATCTCGCGGTTCGTGGGGTCGGGCTCTGTGCTGACTGCCAGCTCAGAGCCTGGAGCCTGTTTCAGAGTCTGTGACTCCCTCTCTCTCTGACCCTCCCCTGCTTACGCTGTCTGTCTCTCTCTCTCTCTTCTAGAAATAAATAAAACATTAAAAAAAAATTAAAAAATAAAATAAAATAAAATATCTTATCTCTCTTTGGTTTTAACCTGCATAATTTATATCAAAACACCATGCTATAAAGACTTATGTTAGAGCAACCAAAAGCATGAGAGACAAAACAAAATTCAAGATATCACTGACAGATAAGAATGGGACACCATGAGAACTGGACTCTATACCCATCTTCATCATGACCTTGTTTGTAGATAAAAGCAAGTTACTCAATCCATATGGGTCTCAGTTCTGTGAAAAAGTTATTGACTAGCGGATATTAACATTTCTTCAAGTTCTCTAATTCTAAGTAATTGTTAGGTGAAAAGAGACAATAGCCAGACCATAATGGTGGACAGTAGTCAGTATCAGAGACAAAGTTGTTCCATATAAAAGTAAATCACACACACCAGAAGGCAAGCCCACATGGGTTAAAACTTGGCATGGCACCTCTAAATGATAGAAAAGAATGTATTTCAGTTTTTCAGTTCTATTTATACACAGTAAAATATTTAAGAGCAAACTTAAGCATTCTTTTGAGGATCAATTAAAATACTATTTGTAATCTTGAAGCCAATATTCAAGAAAAATATATATTGTTCTCAGATATTTTTCAAAAATCAGTGTTTAACAATATTTTTGGCAAGGGGAAAATTGTGAATAACATGGTATGCAGCTGTGTATGGAAAAACTAAAAATGGAACTGTAATTTGGTCTTAAATTAGAAACACATATGAGTTTTGTTAACAATTTGAGAGTGATATTAATTTGTTTCTTTCACTCAATTGTTTTATTTGTGTCAAAGAGAAGAGACTGGGAAGGAGAAGAAGAAGAAAAGGAGGATGAGGATTCAAGACAGGAAAGGGAAAGAGACAATGTTAACAACTAAGGACAGATATCACAGTTCAAATGCGAACTCTGTTCTGCTTACACTTAGGGTCTCTACAATTGGCAGTAGTACTTTACCTTGAAAAGAAAAGCCATTGAGTTCTTTCAAAATCAACTAAAAAGGCAACATGTTTAAGATAAGCCTATGACTTCTTAGCTGTATAATCTAATGGTGCTTCAGCCTTACCATTACTTCCAATAACAGGCACACTAATACAAAACCAATGAAACCCACTAAAAAGTCCTATAAGACTGTGAAAACTATATTTGACTAAATTATAAAATCTGGGGCGTCTGGGTGGCTCAGTTGGTTAAGCGTCTGACTTTTGCTCAGGTCATGATCTCACGGTTCGTGGGTTCCAGCCCTGCGTCGGGCTCTGTGCTGACAGCTAGCTCAGACTCTGGGTGCTGCTTCAGATTCTATATCTCCCTTTCTCTCTGACCCTCCCCTGCTCGCACTGTCTCTCTTTCTCTCTCAGAAATAAATAAAACATTTTTAAAAAGTTAAAAAAAATAAAGTCTAAGGGCATAGAATAGATATATTCGTGTTACTTGAGCTCAGTAATGATTACTAAATGACCATAAAAGTTTTTTATTTAGGCCATACCCCACTGCAAACAGGCTAGCTTCCCATGTATATTCAAGGACACTATATCTATAGCCCAAACACAGTCATTTTCATGAGACTAATCTAAACAATCTAATACATTCTCTGAGAAATTTATTTAATGCTAAAAGAGGTGAACAATGGGACTTACATGTGTTAAGTCACACAAAATCAGAAAGAGATTAAGAAATGCATTAACCTTTGTCACAATACCAGATACTACCAACTTAGAACTTAAATGACTTCTCAACACCCAAGGATTCCAAGTTGACTCCCTTTTGTTCTATGTCTAAATTGAAAGTTGTACTACAGTAAATCTGTAACATTAATTTGCATAAGAATAAGTCAGCTATTTGTTAACAAGGACCGTTCCTTTTTTTTTTTTTTTTAATTTACTTCTGAGAGAGAGAGACAGTGTGAGCAGGGGAGGGGCAGAAAGAGAGGCAGACACATATTCCGAAACAGGCTCCAGGCTCTGAGCTGGCTGTCAGCACAGATCCCGACATGGGGCTCAAATCTACAAACCTGAGATCATGACCTGAGCCGAAGTTGGACGCTTTACTGACCGAGTCACCCAGGTGCCCCACAAGGAATGTTCCTTAACCTTGTCCAACTGATTCTAATTCAGAGATTTGTGTTGCCACCCAGAATATATATTTTTAATGGGTACCCTAAGATCTAGAATCTAGGAAACTTCATAGACTATACCTTGAGAAATGCTGAATGCTTTATTTCTAAGGCTGTTTCCAGCTATAAAATGTTTAGGCCTTGTAGAATAGAAAATGGTAAAAAGAAAGCAGAGGAATAAACATGAGTGATGATATAAAAGGACACATAATATTAATGAAAGACTCATTCTTCATCAGTACATACTGCCGATATGCCAAGCACAGTACATGTAACTAGTAATAAAGAGATGAAGGGGAGCTCTCAGTCTACTAGAGGTGACAGAAAATAAACAAATAATTATGAGACAGTAATATAAATGCAGCGATGGAGGGGAAAAACAGAAAAGTATTCTTTCTGATGGAGAGAATAAGGATAAGAAGGGATTATTTCTCTCTTTTTTATTTTCCTCTTTCCTTCTCCTCTTCCTTATTACACTGATACATTCTAATATCCACCTCCAAGATGACCCATATCAATACCTTCATCTTCATCTATGTTATTGTCTCTATTGTTTTATACAAATACCAGCTACATTCATAAACAAGTACACATGTATATCTGATTTTTTTTCATTGTTTACCATGCTGTGGCAGACAGACTCTCTGAGAATCCTGATATTCTCACCCATGTATAATTCCTCACCTTGAGTCAGGGTGTGATCTATGACCTATGATATAGTAAATTGAGTACACCAAAGGTTATTGGGTGTACATGATTACATGTATATGATTATGTTGCATAAAATTATAATGCCTATCTTAATGAAAGATTCTCTCTCTGTTGCTGGTTTTGAGGAAGCAAGAATCCATATTGGAAAAACTCACATGGCAAGGAACTGAGGGCATCCCCCATCTGACAATCAGAAAGAAACTTGGCCCCTCAGTCCACCAATTCACAAGGAACTGAATGTTGCAGCAACCACATGAGCCCAGAAGTGAATCCTTTGCCAGTCAAGCCTCAAATGCGGCCCCAGCCTCAGCTGACATCTGGATTGCAGGCTTGTGAGATCCTGAAGAGAGGACTCAGTTAGGCTATGCCCAGACTCCTGATTCACAGAAACTTGAGAAAATAAATGTGTGATATTTTAATCCACTAAATTTGTGGTAATGTGGTTATGCAACAATAGATAACTATTATAGATATAAAATGGGATTATTATGAATCCATTTCTATGAATCCATAGAATACATTAAAAGGTAACTATCTCAGGTTTGCCTGAGCCCTGACTACTTGATCATCTGGGTAGGATGTGCAAAGTAGACTACTGAAACCAAAGTTCAGACCATTTCCCAAATCTTTCTTCAGGGTTTAAAAAAGTTGTGTTTAAAGACACCAAAGTTGGAGATCAAAGAGAGGATTTCATTAGAAAGAGCTATAAATTTTCAGACTGCTAATTCCTGCTCCCCTGGGAGACTGAGTAGAAGGACTTATCCCTCACCTAAAGCCTAGTGTGAGGAAGATCAAAGAAACTATTTAGAAAGTTTGATACATGGCCCCAATGCCTATGGAGCTACAAGATGAGTGAATTGCTAAAGGGGGCTTGGTGGAAAATTAGAAAGGCATTTTTGGGAATTAAATGTGGTCTATTTACAGAAGGTCAAGTATATCTTTTCTGTGGACGAGATGTGAGCCACAGAAGAGACAGTGGGGTGGAGTTATTATAAATCCTGCCTAAGAGGGATGTTTGGAGTGTTGAAGAAGTCTCAGCAGAGGGAGGTTGAAGTCACCAGCATATGTTCAGGGGACTAGGAATAAGTAGGAAACTACCAGACAAAAGAGTTGCATCAGCCCAAGTTAAGTGAATTGCAGGGAGATATGTCCAGTTCTCCAAAGAACGCATGGACTATTCATTAGAAGTAGAGTCAGCCTCAAGCATCCACCAAGTCCAAGGAGTGCCAACTGAGGCAAACTCTCACATAAAATCTTTCCTGATCCTTTACGGTTTTTTTCCTCCTCTCTTCTTTCAGCAGTACTCCTTTGATTCTGGAAGAGTCAGAAACCAATGTTAGACAATTGTGGGAGAAAGCGTAGAAACACAGGAAGATAATTAGGTTCCTCTTTAGCATCAAGCTAGGAAGAGGAGAAGCTTTAACTTTGAATGAAGTCTTTAATTATTACACTGACTGAACATATTAATTACTGAACAGAGTCTTTTTTAAGCCAAAATAATTTAAAGATGCTTCACTGTTCAATAGTGAGAAGTAAACAATGAGCTTGCCTTATATTTTATCCAACAGCCAAAATTCTAGAGCTCTACTAAATGGTTGTGTAAGAGCAGTCATGGGTGAGAAATAATGCCTATGATTACCTCCTATAAATCCTGCTCTTTTGATGGTTTTCTACACTTTTTTCATTCAACTAAACTGCACAGAAGTCTGACTTCTCACAAGTCATCTCCTATAATTCTAGGAATTATAACTCTAATGCATTTATTTATAGTGGTTTGAATGAAGCATAAATCAGTTTGATCTGTTGATGGGCACACTCTTTTTCCCCTATCAGGTTTTATTTGCTTGTTTGCTCCTTTAAGCAGCAATTCTGGTATTAATGCTGCAGCAACTAAGATTGTCTATATAAATTTTTAAATATTGCTGATTTTCATTTCTATAAGATAGTCCCAGGAATGAAATTTCTTTTTTGAATGATACATACACATATACACATATTTGATAAAGGCTGAAACCTTAGCATTTTCACCAGTAATGAAGGAGAGTGATTTTCATCATGTCTTAGCCAGAAATACATGTTAAAACTTTTATCAATTTTTGTCAGTCTACTGGGTGCAAAATGAAAATCGTTGTATTGATTCATATTTATTTGAAGAGCAGCAAATCTGAGCATCCATGATTTTACAAAACAAAGATTTTTAGAATGGTAGAAGCTTTTATAAAGATATACTAGACATACTTACCACTATATTGTAAGTTTGAGACAAAGAAAATTTTGACTGACTTGTTAGTGTCACACAGTTCTTCACTGGCAAACTTAAACTAAACAATGCAGTTGTGGTCTCTTAGTTTTCAAGGCAATACTCCTTTCATCAGAAGCCACTCTTTATTAGGAAAATATGTGATTAGCAAATAAATAAGAAACATAGATAATAAACACCATGAGTTCCAAAAAGGAGAGAAAGTTCATTATGAGCTATAATAGGCACAGAAAAATGAAAGTAGAAGTTTAGAAAGATTAAAAATACTCTTCTTTAGAAGAACCACATTCATTCAGCTTATGAGCTGCTCCTTGGAAAAATGTCAGATGTAAGGTAACCTCCAGAAATCATTGAGGCTAAAATCCCATAATGAATTACTATTTTGTAATAAACAATGGTATGCCAATCGCTTAAAAGAATTACTCACACAGAAAAATCTTACTTATTTCTTTGGTGTGAAAACAATTCTATATAAGAAAATCCATGCATATACTTTTTAAAAATTCTGGTACAGCTAAAATACAGTGTTATATCAGTCTAGCTGTATAATAAAGTGATTCAACAATTCCATACATTACAGAGTGATCATCATAATAAGTGTACTCTTCATCCCCATCTCCTATTTCATCTATAACTGACCCACCTGCCCTCTGGTAACCATCAGCCTGTTCTCTATAGTTGAGTCTATTTTTTAATTTGTCTCTTTTTAAAATGTGTTCATTGCTTTTATTTCTTAAATGCCATATATGAGTGAAATCACATGCTATTTGTCTTTCACTGACTGATGTACTTCACTTAGCATCATACCCTCCAGTTCCATCCTTGTTGTTGCAAATGGCAAGATTTCATCCTTTTTTATGGCTGAATGATATTCCATTGCATATATACACTACCTTTTTTTTATCCATTCTTCTATTGATGGATACTTGGGCTGCTGCTATGTCTTGGCTATTGTGGATAATGCCACAATTAACATAAGAGAGTAATATTTTAATTTCCTTTGGTAAATACCCAGTAGTGAAATTACTGGATAATATGGTAATGTAGTTTTTAATTTCTTGAGGAAACTTCATACTGTTTTGCATGAGGGTTCCTTTTTCTCCATGTTCTTGCCAACACTTGTTTCTTGTGTTTTTTATTTTAAAAATTCTAACACCTGTGAGGTGATATCTCACTGTGGTTTTGATTTGCACTTCCCTGATGATGAGTGATGTTGACCATATCTTCATGTGTCTGCTGACCATCTGTATTTCTTCTCTGGAGAAATGTCTGTTCATGTCTTCTGCCCATTTTTGATTGGTTTATTTGGTTTTTTGGTGTTGAGTTGTGTGAGTTCTTTATATACTTTGGATACTAACTCTTTATCTGACATGTCATTTGCAAAGATATTCTCCCATTCAGTGATTTTCTTTGATAGTCTCTTTTGCTGTGCAGAGTCTTGTATTTTGAAGTAGTCCCAATTGCTTATGTTCACTTTTGTTTCCTTTGCCTCAGGAAACATATCTAGAAAAATATTGCTATGGCTGATGTCAGAGAAATTACTGCCTGTGCTCCCTTCTAGGACTTTTATGGTTTCAGGTCTTATACTGAAGTTTTTAATCCATTTTTAGTTTATTTTTGTGTATGTTGTAAAAAGTGGCCCAGTTTCATTCTTTTGAATGTAGCTGTCTGGTTTTCCCAACACCATTTGTTGAAGAGACTGTCTTGTTTCTATTGCATTTTCTCACCTACTTTATTGAAGATTAATTGAACATATAATCATGGGTTTATTTCTGGGCTTTCTGTCTTATTCCATTGAACTTTGTGTCTATTTTTGTGCCAATGCCATACTGTTTTGATTACTACACTTTGTCGTATATCTTAAAATGTGGGATTGTGAAACTTCATATATATACTTTTTTAGAACTAAGAGTAGTGTAAAATACTATGCATATAAGATAAATAATAAATGGTATTGAACAAGACCTAGATAATTTTTGTTACTCAGATTCGAAATTTCCTTAAATATTATAGAGAATTATAAAAAATGTTTTAAAACAGTGAAAAGAAAGTAAACAAAAAAGTCTATAACAGAAGTCTATAAGATTATTTTTTAATAGCATTCAGTGAGCTACAAAGAATGGGACATCTGGGTTATTTAACTATGAAACACAAATAAAAATAAGCTCTTTTTCAGTTGAGCATGGTCAACATATGAAATTTGCAAGCCTTAGAGATATGTTTGAAAATGATCTCAGAAAGTTTGAATTTACTCATGAGAAATTTATATTTTCACTCCAAATCTGCAAGTGTTATTATATACCCAGCTATGTGCCAAAGGTTTTGATAGATGTTAAATAATCAAGCTTATGAAACATGTTCTTTACTTTCATGTAACTTAAAATATAAGATGAAAGGATGTTGGAGCACATTGCTTTTTTATAAGGTTTCTTTATTTATTTAGAAATAGTGAGAGCTGAGCAGGGGAGGAAAGGAGGGAGGGAAAGAGAGAGAGAGAAAGAATCCCAAGCAGACTCCTTGCTATCACTGTGGAGCCCAATGTGGGGCTCAGTCTCACAAAGTGTGAGATCATGACCTGAGCCAAAATTAAGAGTCAGATGCTTAACTGACTGAGCCACCCAGGTGCTCCCATTGCTTTTTTTTTTCTTTTCTTTTTTTTTTTTTTTTTTTTTGAGTCCATTGCTTATTAACCAACATACTTGCTGTTAAAACATCACTTTTGTCACTGTTATAAATAATATTCTGGGATTAATGTGAGTCTCTTGGCATGATAGTTTTGTGTTATTTTATTAAACTATACAAGGTCAGTGATTTTCTCATCATGACATTTTAAAAATGTAGTTTAGTTTATGTTTGCAGGAAAAGCACATTTTTCTTTCTGCTTCCTCTAAACTTAAATGGAAGTTATCATCTATACTACTAACTTAACACTTATTTCTTGTTTCCTTCACTCATTCAACACATACTAGGAGCATTTATTATGGTTCATGCATTATTCTGAACGCCTTTTAATATTTCTGGTTATACTTTAAGGTTATATATTAGGGAAGCATACAACCCTCAACTAAGTTTACAACTCTGTCAGGCCAAAGAAATAATAAATATATACATACTACTATATAATATATATATACTAGTACTTAATGTATCTAGCACTTACCTACATGGGCTTTCTTTTAGTATAGTATGACATCTGGAATCAAACTACATCAAACTATTGTGGTTCAAATGCTGGACCCAAAACCTGTGCGATTTTGAACAAGTTATTTGACCTGTGCCTAATTTTCAAATCTGCCAAATTAGGATAACTAAACACGTATAATAAATAGTAACTGGGATGCTATGTGGCATGGTGTTTTAGTATATGATTGGTATATAGCACATAACAGTTATTAGTATTAAAGGAGTGTAGTGAAAATGTTTTTAATATGGCATAGGACTTTAATTGCAAAATATAAAAATCAGAGTAGCCTCGGAAAGTCCAGCAAAGTAGAGGAGTTTTAGGGAAAATGGGAAAATTGTTTAAATTTTGATAACTTAAGTTCTCATTTATAAAACTTCTAAAATAGATAAAATTTTCTCTGAAATTCATTCAAATTCTACTATTCTTTTATTCTATCACTAAAACAAAGTATGCCAGGCCTTAATCATAAGATACAACATTGGTCTCACATACCAAGTGTGAAAGTTTGTGATAAGAAAATCGTAACCCTTTATGCACCTGTTTCCTTTGTATACTCATTGCTCACCTCTCTAAGGTGGCAGGACACAATTAAATGAAGCTTGTGAAAGAATGAGATATTGCCAAAAAACAAGGCACTACTATTACTTAAAGATAAAATATTGAATTACTGGAAAAGACATAGGTAACCATCTCACAGACAGTTCCATGCTATTCATTTGGGATACATTTCACAAGCAATGCTTTTATCATAGTGATTCAGGAAAAAGTAACTGCCAAACATTTTCTCAAACAGTTGAAAAAAAAAAAAACTCTGTGAGAGGCAAATGTTGGCTAATGTTCTCTCTTTTCCCTTCCCATGTATTGTAAATCACATATACCAAAATCTTTACAGTGTTTTGACCTTTCAACAATTTCACTATGAAGAAAAGATTATGATTTCTTAAATCTTGTAGAAGTTTTCCCTAATAAAATGTGTTTGAATAATTCATGTAAAATAAATCTTGATTTCCTTACAGATAGTAAAGGACAATAACAGTGTTATCTGGATCTCATTTCAGCTGCTTTGCTCAGCTTAATTGCAACAAATTCCATCATCCTTTCCAATTCGATTTTCTCTTTCAAATGTTTTTGAATCCCAATCTGTGCCTTGGAGGGAAACCTTGCTTATTGACCTCAATATAATTATCAGCAGCCATCCATGAAGCACAGCATGTATTGTACAAATATTTGGACTGATCATCTATTGTGCCAGAAACTTTAAAAATTGTCTTGCTTCACACACGATTTGCCCTCTAAAAATATGGACAGACACTGTTAACTTGACAAGAGAGGAAAAGGAGAAAAAAATAATTAGATGCGGGCGGGTGAAAGAGAGTAGTACTCGGTGTTTGAAAGGCAATTTTGTACCATCGCTAATTACAGGAAAATAGAAAGGGTCAGAAGCAATGGGAATGTCATAATTTAACATTCAAAGAAGTAAAGAAGCAGGAATAAGCAAGAGAAAGGCCCTGTGATGATACCTCTTTTCTGGACAGTTTTTTGGTCCCTTTTCTTTAAAGCTTATATAATGGCAAAAGAAGGAATATTAGTGAAAATCAAAGAAATGAAGACTGTTAGTTTAAGCTTTCTATTGGCAACCCATGTAAAGAGACACAAATTAGGAGTGAGACCTGGAACGCATTACTTCACCTCTTACACCTCAGTTTTCTCAACTGTGGAGTGTTTTGACTAGAGAGTGGCAATGCCACTGCTCTCATTTCTAAGATTTGTATATGCCTGGCTGATTTGGCTGTCAAGAGAATGCAGTCATCCAAACAACAAATTAAATTAGCTATAGCAATTTCCAAATCAGCAAAACAATTATTTTGTTTTGTTTTAATTTTTAACTGACTTGGCTTTTCTACTAGTTGACAAGAATATACATGTAAAGAAGTGGAAGCTGGTGCAGCCTTAGAAATTTGAGTTTAAAACATTCCCAAGAGAACTAAACAAAAATGAATCATGGGTACACGATGACAGAATGGTGTTCAGAGTTTGAAATATGACTTTGAAGATAGCAGTGTTTACAAGAAAGAGAATCTATTGAAAAGCAAGTTTGAATAAATGATCACAGAAACTAAACTTTCTTTTTTTTTAACAAAACAAATTCAAATAGAGTCATCCAAAAATATATCTCTCAGAGTAAGAGGGAAGAAACTAGGGAATTTAGCACAAAAATTTACAATCTCTAAAAAATATTTATTACATGAATGAATATTAGGTTGATCTGCTATCAAGATGAAGAAACAGGATTTTTGTTCATTCTCTAAGCATGTCCCCATGCAAAGTTAAGATCTTGGAGATTATAGTAAATACTTCCCTATTCTGAACACTTGACACTCTCATGCCCTAATCAGCAATCAATAAATCAATAGTCAAGATGCATTTTTCATTCCTACTGTTTATCTATTGTTCCTCTTATAGTGAAGAACTCTGTGATGAGCCTGTATTCCCTTGTTCAAAGCCTCAGGCTGCTTATCTTCTACCCCAAGAGGAGATGTTTATGCACCTTTAAGCCCAAAACCCACCTAGAAAAACTGAATAAGTAGAAATGGTTAACTTAAAGTTGCTTTTACTTTTTTTTAAATATTTCAATAATAGCATGGAATTATGGTTGAGGCAAGCATGAGAATTTTATGGAGTTACCTTGAATTGTGGCTTATAAATCAACGTACATTTATCAACCCATCTAACATATAAAAAGCACTTTAAATATATGACACTGTCCATGGCCAAGGGGGTTACAATCTACACTATTTATGGAGATAACTAGTATATAAAAAGTTAACAAAAAAATAGTATAGTAATTCTAGTGTACTAAATGAATAATTCACTGATTACACACAGACACACAGACACACACACACACACACACACACACAAATTTTTCTCTCTGAGTTAGGAGAATAAGGTCTCTGTGAGCTATAGCATTTCTTTTTTTTTTTTTAAGTTTATTTATTTATCTTTGAGAGAGATAACACTCACAAGCATGAACAGGGTAAAGGCAGAGAGAAAGGGAGAGACAATCCCAAGCAGGCTGTGCACTCTCAGCAGAGAATCCAGTGAAGGGCTCAAATTTACAAACCATGAGATTATGACCTGAGCCAAAACCAACAGCTGGATGCTTAACTAACTGAGCCACCCAGGAGCCCTGAGCTATAATGTTTCTTGGAGGTGAATAGTACTAATGTTGACCTTGAAGAATTGGTGAAATAGCTATGAGAAAAAAAGGAAATTTATATAAATAGATTGACATTATTAAATATTAAAAAATAGATAATATTGACTATAAAATCAAGACTATATAAAATAATGGCATTGTGGAGGAGGTACGTAGAATTTGAGAGGATCAGGGTTTATGAAAAACCAATGGAGTCAGAATCCAATGTAGTGATTCTATCTTTGAATTGACTAGAATAAATCTAACTGTTATTAATTAAAATAAAGAGGTTATGTCACTGAAGTAAATCACTGGATTGTTGTGAATAACTAACACTATATAAATGGACACAAGCTATAACAGAGACAAATCCAATTAATATATTTAGCAAACAGATGAAGAGAGTAGAGTATAATGAAAAGCTGTGTAGGTCAATGGGCAGGACACCTGGATCCAGCTTCAAGTTGCCACCCACTAACTGAATCACCTGAGTTTTTCAATAACCACTTCCCACCTCTTGGAATTGTGCCCTATTTGCAAAAGGTTAATATTGGAATAAATGACCAGTAAGGTCTCTTCCTGTTCTAAAAGTCTGAGTCTGTACAGAATGAGGGTATTAGTTGAACCCTCTTTCCAAGAGAGGCTAAATTAGCCTTTAGTACTTCAATTTCTGCTTGCTATAATTGGTGTGTATCACATATGAGATCAAAGCAGGTATTTCCAAAGATAGCACAGACTCTAGTAAAAGGTGCTGCATGAAAATTTACTTGATCTATTCCTCACTCAGTTTGGAATAAATTATTAAATATCATGACCATTTAGTAAAGAGAATTTGGATTTTTTTTTATGTCGCGGGAAGGATGTTACTGCTACACAATATTTTTATGAAAGAAAAGGTGGTGAGAAAGGATATTATATAAAAGAAAAGTAACAATGAAAAAACAATAGAGGACCAATTTTGGAATGTGTTATTAGACCCAGAAATCAAAATAAATTAATGGATCTTCTTGTTATTGGGACTGAGCTTTTCCTTTCAGCCCCAGATGTATTCTATTTTCTGCTCTTATAAAGGGAGTAAATAATTTTGTTTTATTTCTCTAGTTCTCATCTTTTAGTTAACCATCATTATTCTATATGATTTATATTCATAAGTAAAGCATACTGTTATCTTCTATTGGTAAAATTCTAAAGTACCAAGTTATTTAATCACCACTGTTACTTATATCAATACTGTATTCCATTACTTATTAGGATCTATTGGCATCCACTAATAAGCAGAGAAACTAGTGTTCATAAACAAGATGTATCATATATATCCTCATATATATGAAGTTTAAATGAATCAATAAGAAAAACTACATTTCTCCTTCAGCCTGCAATTACACTATTGATATATGATGTTCCACCCATTCAGAAGTTATATTTCTAATGCTAACATCCCTGGATTTTTCCATATGCTCCTAGACATCACTTTTCTCATGGTCCATTATTACTACAAACTCATCCTAAGGATGGAATCCCAGTGTCTACTCCAGCATAAAGATATCATTTAATAATGTCAATATTAAAAGTAAGTCCACAATGTGCCGACTTTTGTGTATAATATGTAAAGCCTTAATTTTTTTAACCTAATAGGAACATGCTTTTAAATCCTAATATATTTTTATACAGATAATAGATATACTCATTAAAATATTCTTTTACCTATTATGAGAAAAAAACCAGAAGTTCAGAAGGAAGATAAAATCAAACTACTTAGAAAGTATCTAAAATCAGAAAGAAGAGGGGCGCTTGGGTGGCTCAGTCAGTTAAGCATCCGACTTCAGCTCAGGTCATGATCTCATGGTTAGTGGGTTCCAGCCCCACGTCGGGGTCTGTGCTGACAGCTAGCTCAGAGCCTGGAGCCTGCTTTGGATTCCTTGTCTCCCTCTCTCTCTGACCCTCCCCTGCTCACACTGCCTCTCTCTCTCAGAAATAAATAAAACATTAAAAAAAAAAGAAGAGAAAAATAAAATATGATATTTTTCTATATAGATATCTTTCTCTACCTCTCAAGGGAAAAATCCCTTAAATTATATCCCTCTACTTTATTTTATGTTTTTAATTTACATCCAAGTGAGTTAGCATATAGTGCAACAATGATATCAGGAGTAGACTCCTTAATGCCCCTTACCCATTTAGCCCATCCCCCTCCCACAAACCCTCCAGTAACCCTGTTTGTTGTCCATATTTAAGAGTCTCTTATGTTTTTCCCCCTCCCTGTTTTTATATTATTTTTTCTTCCCTTCCCTTATGTTCATCTATTTTATATTTTAAAGTTCTCATATGAGTGAAGTGATATGATATTCCTCTTTCTCTCATTAATTTCACTTAACATAATGCCCTCTAGTTCTATCCACATAGTTGCAAATGGCAAGATTTCATTCTTTTTGATTGCCAAGTAATACTCCATTGTGTATATCTATACCACATCTTCTTTATCCATTCATCCATTGATGGACATTGGGACTTTTTCCATAATTTGGCTATTGTAGATAGGGCTGCTATAAACATTGGGGTGCATGTGTCCCTTTGAAACAATACACCTGCATCCATTGGATAAATACCTAGTAGTGCAATTGCTGGGTCGTAAGGTAATTCTAGTTTTAATTTTTTGAGGAACCTCATACCCTTTTCCAGAATGACTGCACCAGTTTGTATTCCTACCAGCAGTGCAAAAGAGATTCTCTTTCTCTACATCCTCATCAACATCTTTTGTTGCCTGAGCTGTTAATGTTAACCATTCTGACAGGTGTGAGATGGTATCTCATTGTGGTTTTGATTTGTATTTCCCTGCTGATGAGTGTTGAGCGTTTTTTCATGTGTCATTTGACATTTTGGATGTCTTCTTTGGAGAAGTGTCTATTCATGTAGTTTGCCCATTTCTTCACCGGATTATTTGGTTTTGGGGTGTTGAATATTCTAAGTTCTTTATAGATTTTAGATACTAACCCTTTATTCGATGTGTCATTTGCAAATATCTTCTGCCATTCCAATGGTTGCCTTTTAGTTTTGCTGAATGTGTCCTTTGCTGTGCAGAAGCTTTTTATATCTTCATGGGGTCCCAATAGTTCATTTTTGCCTTGGTTTACCTTTCCTCCAGAGACATGTTGAGTAAGAATTTCTGCAACCAAGATCTAAGAGGTTGTTGCCTGCTTTCTCCAACAAAAACTTGATGGCTTCCTGTCTTACATTTAGGTCTTTCATCCACTTTGAGTTTATTTTTCTGGATGGTGTAAAAAAGTTGTCCAGGTTCATTTTTCTGCCTGTTGCTGTCCAGTTTCCCAGCACCACTTGCTGAAAAGACTGTCTTTATTCCATTGAATATTCTTTTCTCCTTTGTCAAAGATTAGTTGGCCATACATTTGTGGGTCCATTTCTGGGTTCTCTATTCTAGTCCATTGATCTGAGTGTCTGTTTTTGTGCCAGTACCATACTATCTTGATGATTACAGCTTTGTAATACAGCTTGAAGTCCAGGATTGTGAGGCCTCCAGCTTTGGTTTTCTTTTTCAAGATTGCTTTAGCTAGCTGGGGTCTTTTCTGGTTCCATAAAAATTTTAGGATTGTTTTTTGTAGCTCTGTGAATAATGTTGTTATTATTTAAATAGGAATTGCATTGAATATGTAAATTGCCTTGGGTAGTGTTGACATTTTAACAATATTTGTTCTTCCCATCCAGGAGCATGGAATATTTTTCCTTTTTTTTGTGTGTCTTCTTCAATTGCTTTCATAGGCTTTCTAAAGTTTTCAGTGTATAGGTTTTTCACCTCTTTTGTTAGATTTATTCCTAAGTATTTTATGGTTTTTAGTGCAATTGCAAATGGAATCAATTTCTTGATTTCTCCTTCTGTTTCTTAATTATTGGTATATAAGAATGCAACCAATTTCTGTTCATTGATTTTATGTCCTGTGATTTGCTGACTTCATGAATCAGTTCTAGCAGCTTTTTGGCACAATCTTTTGGGTTTTCCATATAGAGGTTCGTGTCATCAGTGAAGCCTTTTATTTCTTTGCGTTGTCCTATTGCTGAGGCTAGGACTTCTAGTAATATGTTGAATAACAGTGGTGAGAGTTATCCCTCTATTTTAGAACTGTGATCTTTCATAAGCTAAAGGTCTGTCTTCTAAAAATCTGATACTCTTTTTTTCAATGATTAATCAAAATCCACACTTTATTCAAATTCCCTTAGTTTTAACTTTTTCTGTTGCACCATTTCATCCAGGATACAACAATGCATTAAGTCATCATGTCTCCCTAGGTGCTTTATGGTTTTGACAATTTCCTAGAAATTCCTTGTCATTGATGACCTTGACAGTTTTTTATTTTAATTCCAGTATACTTTACATATAGTGTTATTTTAGTTTCAGGTGTACAATATAGTGATTCAAGGATTCTGTACATTACTCAGTGCTCATCATGATAAGTATACTTTTAATCCCCATAACTTATTTCACCAATCCCCTCCACCTTCTCCCCCTCTGGTAACCATCAGTTGTTCCCTATGGTTAAGAGTCTGTTTTCTTCTGGCCATGTGTAGCAATATGGATGGACCTTGAGGGTGTTATGCTGAACGAAATAAGTCAGGCAGAGAAGGACAAATATCATATGTTTGCACGTATAGGAGGATTAGGAGGAACTTGACAGAGGAACAAGGGGGAGAAGAAGGACGGAAATGGTGGGGGAAAGGGAGAGAGGCAAACCATGAGAGACTCTTGAATGCTGACAAAAACTGAGGACTGATGGATGTGGGGGGAAGGGGAATGGGCATGGAGGAGGACACTTGTGGGGATGAGCACTGAGTGTTATGTGGAAACTAATTTGACAATAAACTATTTGTAAAAAAAAAAAAAAGAGTGTTTTCTTATTTGTCTTTTTTTTTTAATTTGTTCATTGCTTTTATTTCTTAAATTCCATATGTGAGTGAAACCATATGCTGTTTGTCTTTCTCTGACTGATGTATTTCATTATACCTCCAGATCCATCCATGCTGTTGTAAATGGCAAATTTCATTCTTTTTCATGGCTGAGTAATATTCCATTGTGTATATAGACTATCTCTTTTTTATTCATTCTTCTATTGATGGACACCTGGGCTGCTTCCATATCTTGATTATTGTGGATAAAGCCACAATTAACATAGGACAGCATATATCTTTTCAAAGTAATGTTTTCATTTCCTTTAGGTAAATACCCAGTAGTGAGCTTACTGGATAATATGGCAATGCAGTTTTTATTTTCTTGAGGAAACTTCATACTGTTTTCCACAATGGCTTCTCCAGTTTGCATTGCCACCAATAGTGCATGAGGGTTACATTTTCTCCATATTCTTGCTAACACTTGTTGTTTCTTGTGTTTTTCATTTTAACCATTCTAACTCCTGTGAGGTGATATCTCACTGTGGTTTTGATTTGCACTTCCTTGATGATGAGTGATGTTGACCATATCTTCATGTGTCTGTTGACCACCTGTATTTCTTCTCTGGAGAAATGTCTGTTCATGTCTTCTGCCCATTTTTAATTGGTTTATTTGGTTTTTGGTGTTGAGTTGTGTGAGTTCTTTATATACTTTGGATACTAACTCTTTATCTGATATGTCATTTGCAAAGATCTTCTCCCATTCAGTGATTTTCTTTGATAGTTTCTTTTGCTGTGCAGAGTTTTGTATTTTGAAATGGTCCCAATTGCTTATGTTCGCTTTTGTTTCCCTTGCCTCAGGAAACATATCTAGAAAAATGTTGCTATGGCTGATGTCAGAGAAATTACTGCCTGTGCTCCCTTCTAGGACTTTTATGGTTTCAGGTCTTATATTGAAGTTTTTAATCCATTTTTAGTTTATTTTTGTGTATATTGTAAAAAGTGGCCCAGTTTCGTTCTTTTGCATGTAGCTGTCTGGTTTTCCCAACACCATTTGTTGAAGAGACTTTTTCCTATTGCATTTTCTCGCTTACTTTACTGAAGATTAACTGACCATATAATCATGGGTTTATCCCTGGGCTTCCTATCCTGTTCCATTGATCTTTGAGTCTATTTTTGTGCCAGTGCCATACTGTTTTGATCACTAAAGCTTTGTACTCTAATTTAAAATCTGGAATTGTGACATTTCCAGCTTTGTTTTTCTTCTTCAAGAATGCTTTACCTATTCTAGGTCCTTTATGGTTCCATACAAAGTTTAGGATAATTTGCTTTAGTTCTGTAAATCATGTTGGTATTTTGATAGGGATTGCATTAATTCTGCAGATTGCTTTGTGTATAGACATTTTAATAATATTTGTTCTTCCAAGCCATGAGCATGGAATATTTTTTCATTTCTTTGTGTCATCTTCAATTTATTTCATCAATGTTTTATAGTTTTCAGAGGATTTTTTACCTTCTCACTTGTTTTTTCCCAGGTATTTTATTATTTTTGAAGCAGTTGTAAATGGGATTGTTCTTAATTTCTCTCCTTTTTTCTCCTTAATTTCTCTTTTTGTTTCTCCATTGTTAGAATGGACAAATGCAACAGATTTCTGTATATTGATTTTTTTATCCTGCAATCTTACCAAATTCATTTAACAGTTCTATTGGTTTTTTGATGGAGTCTTTAGAGTTTTCCATATATAGTATCATGCCATCTGCAAATATTGAAAATTTAACTTCTTTACCAAGTTGGATGCCTTTTGTTCATTTTCTTGTCTGATTGCCATGGCTAGAACTTCCAGTACTATGTTGAATTAAAGCAGTGATAGTGGATATCTTTGTCTTCTTCCTGACCCTAGGGGAAAAGTTCTCAAATTATCACCATGAAATATGATGTTAACTCTAAGTTTTTCATATATCATCTTTATTTTGTTGAGGTATTTTCCTCTCTAAATCTACTTTGTTGAGGGCTTCTATTATGGATTGATGTTGTACTTTGTCAAATGCTTTTCCTACATTTATTGAAATGCCTATATAATTTTTACCTTCCTGATGTGATATATCACATAGATTAATTTGCAAATATTGAACCACTTTTACATCCAACAATAAATCCCACTTTATGGTAAATAATTATTTTTAATGTATCATTCAATTTGGTTTGCTAATATTTTGTTATTTTACATCTAGGTTCATCAGAGATATTGGTTTTCAGTTCTTTTTTTCGTAGTGTCTTGATCTGGTTTTGGTATTAGGGTGATGCTGACCTCACAGGATGAATTTGGAAGCTTTCCTTCCTCTTGGTTTTTGTTTTTGATTGTTTGTTTGTTTATTTATTTGTTTATTTGAAATAATTTGAGAAGAGTAAGTATCAACACTTCTTCAAATGTTTGGTAGAATTTACCTATGAAGCCATCTGGTCCTGGACTTCTATTTGTTGGAAGAATTTGATTACTGATTGAATTTCATTGCTTGTGATACTTTTATTATAAGGCCATTTCCAACATTTTTTGTTCCTAAATTAAGAATTAAATCTAACAATTACTAGGTAGCAATGTGATAACTATATTATAGCAGAAAATAATGATGAACCAGTAAGATAGACCACCATCAATGGTGCTAGTTGAAAGAGTATTTCTGGATCCTTTATTCATCTTTTCTGTGTAATGGTAAATAAGTGTTATGAGAAGAAAAGTATTATTAAGCATCAATAACAGTTTTCATTTTATATCTATATTGATTTCTCTTTATTTATATACCTATCCATCACTTACACTACAAAGTATTTTATCAAATGCTTTGTCTTTCACAAATGAATATACATTCCTGTAGCTGCTGCTACATTTATCAGTTTTATCTTTGTAAAAAATTCCTTGAATTTGAAATTGATCTCTCATTAAAGAAACTCAGAAGTCATCCAACCCAATCTCTTCTCCAGTACAATAATCCTATTATTATTTTCAGTGTGATCTATTTGTAAAACGTGCTAACTCAATATTGAAAGAAAGGAAAACAGGAATGGAAAAATAGAAATATAAATAATACAGAATTATTAGAAAGAGCTAGCTTTAGTAGAAAAAACATGAGTTTCTTTTTTTAAAAAAAGCTTATTGTCAAGTTCGTTTCCATATAATACCCAGTGCTCATCCCAAGTGCCCTCCTCCATGCCCAACACCTGATCTCCTCTCCCCCACCCCCATTAGCCTTCAGTTTGTTCTCAGCATTCAAGAGTCTCTCATGGTTTGCCTCCCTCCCTCTCCCCAACTATTTTTCCCCTTCACCTTTCCCATGGTCCTCCATTAAGTACCTCCTAATACACCTTTATGTGCAAACGAACGGTATCTGTCCTTCTCTGCCTGACTTATTTCGCTCAGCGTAACACCCTCAAGTTCCATCCATGTTGCTACACATGGCCAGAAATCGTTCTTTCTCATTGCCAGAAAAAATATGAGTTTCAAAAGTTAGACTCCAGAAATATCTGACACATCCCAAACTAGGATAGATGGCAACATATAACTTCTTGACTATTTATTCTAAACACTTGACAAAATTGCAACTTTACTATTAAATTAAATATTGATTGTTTTCAGGCCTTAAAATGCCCTTAAATACTAACTAGGTAAAAATCCATTGTTTGTCAATAATGAGAGTTATGATTAAACCGTTCCTTGCATTTTATAAAGCTTCTTTGAGCTCCTTTAATATACATGCTTTTAAATGATTTTATTTTTAACCTTAAAAGCCTTTGTATCTGATTTGCTTTTCACCTTTTGCTCCTTAAAATACTGATGTTTTTTATTTTTTTAAACTATATCATAGCAATTAATGGGTGGAGATATTTGGAAACGATTTTTACCATCAGCCATAATATAATATAAAGGCTGGTGATAAATATTTAAATGTATTTCTATTGAAAGGACAATAAAAAATGAACGGTAGAAAAACAAATGGAGAATTTTTATGAAATATAGAAGATGATAAGATGTGCTTCATTTCGGTATACTGACCTAGTTTTAAAGATAATCAAAGCGGGGGGCGCCTGGGTTGCTTAGTTGATTAAGCGTCCGACTTTCGCTTAGGTCATGATCTCGCGGTTCGTGGTTCGAGCCCCACGTCGGGCTTTGTGCTGACTGCCAGCTCAGAGCCTGGAGCCTATTTCAGAGTCTGTGTCTCCCTCTCTCTCTGACCCTCCCCTGCTCACGCTGTCTCTCTCTCTCTCTCTCTCTCAGAAATAAATTAAAAAAATTTAAAAATAAAAAAAAAAAAGATAATCAAAGGGACACCTGGGTGGTTCTAATTCCTGATTTTGATGCAGGTGGTGATCTCATGGTTTGTAAGATTCAGCCTTGTGTCAGGTACTGCGCTAAGAGTGTAGAGCCTGCTTAGAATTCTCCCTCTCCCTCTCTCTTTATCTCTCTCTCTTTCTCTCTCTCTTTCAAAATAAATACATAAATAAATAAATGTTTAAAAAATAATAAAATAGAAATAATCAAAAATACACTACTACTGACTGTGATAGAGCAAATGGCCCTTAACTTGTATACACACACACACACACACACACACGCACGCATACACACACACAACTAAAAAACTAAAAACTGGGCAAAATATGAGTCAAACTATTTTCAGAAATTGAACAACAAGAAGTTCAAACCTTTAATCGTTGAGGTAAGACAAACATAAAGGTAAGTCCTGTGTACATTTAGGTGCTCTGCCTGGCTTTCTTGGAATAGTGCAGAGATGAAGCCAAACCTGAACAGGGATATTGCTAAGCTAAGGAGGTAGAGATTGAAGTTCTAAACCCCTGAAGTAGTTAGAAATTTCTGTGCTGGGTACCAAACAGGAGGGAACTGCACTAGTGGCCAGACTATAACTGATTTCAAAAACAATGGAATTCAAACTACTGAATGACATCCTTAGGGTGGTGAAAAGAAAAAAAAACAACATATTGTCAACTTCAATGTCTATACCCAGCAAAAAAACAGAAATAGGCCCATACATACATGGCCGATTGATCTTGGCAAAGGTGCCATGGTAATTCAATGATGAAAGGGAAGTCTTTCAAGAAATCGTGTGGAATAATGGGTAAATATGCTGGAGGGGGAATTCTTATATCTGAACACTAAAATTGCTATTTGGGATATGAACAATGGTCTGCACTTGGTTACATGGAACGGTGCTGCTGAATTCATTACTGCCTCCCTATTACTCATTTCTTGTGTTACTTTCTTGCACTCACAGGAAATTAAAAGTTACCAGAAAAGAAAAAATATCAATGACTGTCTGCTATATGTTGTAGAATAAATACTATGGTGTATTTCCATGGGAAAAAAAACCAATGAGTTTTTTTAATGTTAATTTGAAAAGACACTGATCATATTACATACCTGGAGAAAGAATATGAACATATTAGAACATTTTGTTGGTGGATGAAAGTTGTAAGCTTCTAATATAGAATGGATTCACAATTTTTAAAGCACCTCATAAGCTACACTCAAGAGTGTAACTTTAGCACCTCACAAGTTCTAAATTCATCCATAACTAAGGGAAAAAGTTTGAAATGTTTCCTGTCAAATGTTTACTGTTTTTAATATCAGAAATATTGCTATTTATATTTGCATGAACTTGGGATAAATGCATTATCAAAACTGATGCTTGGAACATGGATGGAACTTGATGTTGAGTGAAATAAGTCAGGCAGAGAAGGACAGATACTATATGTTTGCACATATAGGTGGATTAGGAGGAACTTAATGGAGGACCATGGGAAAGAAGGGGAAAAACAGCTGGGGAGAGGGATGGAGGAAAACCATGAGAGACTCTTGAATGCTTAGAACAAACTGAGGGCTGATGGAGGTGAGGGAAAGGGGAATGGGGGTGATGGGCATGGAGGAGGGCACTTGTTGGGATGAGCACTGGATGTTATATGGAAACCAACTTGAAAATAAACTGTTTAAGAAAAAAATAAAATAAAATAAATAAAAGTTAAAAAAAAAAAAAACAAAAAGAAAACTGATGCTTGGGCAAATTGTAATCATAATATAGACCAGCTTTTAAAATGAAGAATTAACACAAGGATGTTCTTTCACAATTAATACAAGAAGTTTTTAACACCAGAAGTCTTTCTATTACTTGTAAACATTAACAATCAAACTTGAGAGGCAACTGAGCTCCTGCAATGGAGTTTGGCTAAAGCAGATATTTAATAAATGTGTTGACTAATGATTGTTTAAATAAATGAATTTAATAAAATAACACTAGAGGGTGAGACAGAAGACTCAGTTGTACAGAAAATCACATCATCTCCATAAGATTTTATTTCTTCCTGTGTAAAATAAGAGTGATAATACTTGTTTCACCTATCTCATACACTGCTACTAATAGCTGAAGAAATATTAGGTGGGAAAACAACTTAAAACTGAGATAAAAATATAAATAAATCTTTTTGAGGCTAATAGGAAAAAGTCATATTTTTTACTACTTACAATAAGTCAATAGTAACTTCATTTAGTAGAAATATCAAGAGGACCAGAGGAAATAGGTACTTGTAAAAAATGTTACTTTGTAGAACTGAATGAATACACCTCTGAAGTGTGAGCTTCACACAGACCTTTGTTATCAACCCAACGAAGAGGTGACAAGTTCCTTTATTTCTTAGATTTATTGCATTAACTTACACAGGGTTGTTTTCTGCATCTGGGGAAGGAAGGGATTCTGAGAGAAATATGTTTTAAACAAACGATAGGATGATCCTTGGTGTTTTTATCCAAACAAACAAAAAACCCAAAGCAATTGTGAAAGGAAACCAAAGAAAATAGCTCCTCTATTATCTTTATTTTGGGTCAAGCTATTTGGAAACAAGTCCCTGCATTTTGGCTCAAGTCTAGTAATATCACCCACTGAGCTTACCAGAATGGGAAATGTTAAGGTCTGCATTCTAAATGTCCACATTTGCTTTTCTTTTATATGACCAATGATCCTTGACCTAGACCATAATCTGGTAGTAAAAGAGATGGAAATGAGCTTCCTTCACAAATAGGCTGCTACCAACGAAGTGACTAATACAAGTTATTTATGTTAGCTTCTCAAAATACTTAGAGATTCTTTTTAAAAAAATTTTTTTACGTTTATTTATTTTTTGAGAGACAGAGAGAGGCAGAGTTATGTACAGAGGAGGGGCAGAGAAAGAAAGTGACACAGAATCTGAAGCAGGCTCCAGCCCTGGGGCTCCAACCCACTAAATGTGTTATCATGACCTGAGCCGAAGTCGGACGCTCAGCCAAATGAGCCACCCAGGCCCCCCATCAAAATACTTAGGAGATTCTTAAAAGGAAATTTTTAAAATATCTGTTACCTTAAATTACTAAATTTTTCTGGAAAACACAGAATAGTAATGTTTCTAACCTAACTAAAGAGAAGCATTTCCAAATACAAGGAACTCGGATTTTTCCAGAGTTGTATACATCTTTTCATTAGTTGGAAGAAATTTAATCCAAGGGCCCCCTCACCAATTCTGTATTAACCAAGATTAATAAGAACTCCCTTTCCTGTGTTTTCTAACAATTCAGCACTGAGCATATTAGAGTATATAATACATATGCAATCAGAACAGCGCCTAACATGCATGTGCACTGTAGGAACTAAAAATTATTGATTGAATGAATGCATGACTGAATGAATAATTTTATGAGAAAATTTAAAACAAATACTATAGTCTTTTTTCCTGGTTTTATTTCATCTGCACTAAATCTAATTTTCTTAGTGTTGTTGATTGCCTTTCTCAGCGTTATATGACACCACATATTTTGGATTTTGGGCTTGCAAACACATCTTTGTCATTTTGCTGCTGTCTTTGCATTTCTCTCCGTTTTACTTATCAGTAGTTTCTAAATTATCCTCCAAAATTTCAAAGAAGTTTTTATTTTGTTTATATTTTTGTGTGTATTGTGTTTTTTGTGTGTTTTCATTGTATTTATTTCTTCTTCTTTGTCTTTTCTAATTTACTATTCCTCATAAAAGGCACTTTTGATTTTTATACATTAATATTTGATCCAATCACAACACTGAAATCTCTTTAAAGTTTAAGAATCTCTTGGGCATCTGGGTGGCTCAGTCCGTTGGGCATCCAACTTCTGCTCAGGTCATGATCTCATGGTTTGTGGGTTCGAGCCCCACATCAAGCTCTGTGCTGACAGCTAGCTCAGAGCCTGGAGCCTGCTTCAGATTCTGTGTCTCCCTCTCTCTCTGACCCTCCCCCACTCATGCTGTCTCTCTCTCTCTTTCAGAAATAAATAAAAACATTAAAAAAAAGAATCTCTCTATAAAATCTTAGGTTTATCCATACAACCCATCATATACCAACAGTTTTGTTCTGTCTTCTCTTTTATTCTTCACAATCCATTATTTCATTGTCTAAGATCTCCAGTATAGTGATAAAGAATCAAAATGTTTTCATTTTCCTAACTTTAATGAATATGTTGCAATACTGTATGTAATATTTCTTGTTGAGTTTTTGATAAAGAATCCCTAATCAGGTTTAGTAAATTATTTTTTGCTCTTATGTTGTTGGCTTGTTTATTTAAGTACTAGTCTCTGAATTTCATTAAATGCTTATATATCTGTTAAGACAATATTCTTTTTCTAATTTAATTAGTGTTGTGGTACATTACATTGGTAGATATTTTTTATTTTGGAAAACACTTTCCTCATGAAGTATTATTATTGTTATTGTTTAATACACAACTGAAATCATTTGAAAATAACTTTTTTAGAATTTTTATATCCATACTCATAAATTCCTGGGTCTATAATCTTAATTTCATGTACTCTTTTTTGCCAGTTTTGGTGACAAAGTTAAAAACATCTTTAGTAAATAAACTCAAGCGCTTTTTCTCTTTTGTCTATCCTCTGAAATGGAGTGCATAAGATCTCAATTATTAAAAATAAAAATGACAAAATGTATTAAATATTTATGTACCAGGCATTAAGTGCTAACTCAGTCCTCACAACACTGTTATTAGTATCATTTACCATATTTTTAAAAACTCAGACAGATTAAACAACTGAAATCTAATTAGAATCAATAAGAAAACAGAATTGCAAACAACTAGAAACTAACCAACACAGTTCTAAATAATCCATGGGTCAGAAAGAAGTCTAAAAGAAAAATGAAGAAATACATTGAACTCAATGAAAATGAACATACAACCTGTCAAAATTTGTGAGATCTAGCTAAAAGGTATTGAGAGAGCAATTTATGGCCCTAACTGCTCATGCTAGAAAAGAGGTTCTCACCTCAGGAATCTAGAAAAAGAATATTGAAATAAACTCAAATCAAGCAGATGGAAGAAAATAATAAGATGGGAGGAGAAATAAATAAAAATGAAAACAGAAAAACAGCAGAGAATATCAACAAAACAATAGCTGTCACTAAAAAAAAATCAATAAAATTGACAAATAACTAACAAAACTAACAAAAGAGAAAAGACACAAATTCCCAATATTAGGAACTAAGCAGGAGATGTTACTACACAGCCTGCAAATACCAAAAGAATAATTAGGGAATGTTATGAACAACACCACATATAAATTTGTCAACTTAGATTTTAAAACAACAACAACAACAATCTTTTACTCAAATGTATAAACTACCACAATTGAATATAAAACTTTAAAACTCTCAAACAATGGGGCGTCTGCATGGCTCAGTAAGTTAAGCATCCAACTTCAGCTCAGGTCATGATCTCACGGTTTGTGAGTTTAGGCCCAGCGTTAGGTTCTGTGCTGACAGCTCAAAGCCTGGAGCCTGCTTCAGTTTCTGTGTCTCCCTTTCTCTCTGTTCCTCCCCTGTTCATGCTCTCCATCTCTCTCTCTTAAAAATAAGTAAATATTAAAAAAATGTCTTTAATAAAAAAACGAAACTCTCAAAAAAGAAATATCCAGGTCAAGAAAGTTTCACTGGTGAACTCTACCAAATGTTTAAAGAAAAATTAATACCATTTCTATACAATCTGTTTCAAAAAATGTAGGAGAGAATAATTTCTAGTTTATTTTTTGTAGCTAGTATTACCCTCATATCAAAGTTTGACAAAGACGTACAAAGAAAAAAGGAAAGAAAAGGAAGAAAACTATGGATGAATAAACTTTATAGATACAAATATAAAACTCCTTAATAAAGTATTAACAAATAGAATTCAGCAACAGCAAATGAGATTTTTTTTCCAGGCATCCTAGACTGGGTCGATATTTAAAAAGCAGTCATTGTGGGGTACCTGGATGGCTCAGTTGGTTAAGCGTCTGACTTCAGCTCAGGTCATGATTTCATGGTTTTTGAGTTCAAGCCCTGTGTCAGACTCTGTGCTGACAGCCTAGAGCCTGCTTCAGATTCTGTGTCTCCCTCTCTCACAGCCCCTCCCCCACTCCCACATTGTGTGTGTGTGTCTCTCTTTCTTTCTCTAAGAAATAAAATAAAAACATTGAAAAATTTTAAATAAAATAAAATGAAAAGCAGTCATTGTAATCCACCATATAACATGCTAAATAGAAAAATCTCACAATCATGTCAACTGATGAGGGAAAAACATTTGACAAAATCAACACACATTCATAATTTTAAAACTCTCAAAAAAATAACAATAGAGGGAAACTTTCTCAATTTGAGAAATATATAGCTAACATTATACTTAAGGGTAAAATATTGAATGCTTTCACCCAAAGATTGGGAAAATGCAAGGATTTCTGCTCTCACCTTTGATCAATGCAGCATACTAAGAAGTTTTAGCCAGTGCAATAATGCAAGAAGAAGAAATAAAAGGCACACAGATTGGAAAAGAAGAAATAAAACTATCTGTATTTGTAGATGACATAATTGTCTATGCAGGAAATCTCAAAGAATCTATAAAGCATTCCTTGATAATAAGTAAGTTCAGCAAGGTGACAGGACCCACGGTAAGCGTACAAAACTCACTTATTTTTCTGTATATTACCAGTGAACATGTGGCTGCCAAAACTTAAAATACAATGTCATTTGTAATGAAATATTTAAGTGTAAGTCAACAAAACATATATAAATTTGTATGCTGAGAACTACAAAGCGTTGATGAAAGAAATCAAACATCTAAATAAGTGGGGAAAGATACTGTGAATATGAAGACAACAGAGAAAAGATGACAATTATCCTTAAGTTAATGTTTAAATTTAATACAATTACTGTGAAAAACCAGGAGGTTTTTTAATAGTAGATACAAGCAAGATTATTCTAAAATTTATACCAAAAGAAAAAGGAACTAGGATTGTTATGAGGTACATCTCCAGAGAATCACAGTGAGAGAAAAAAATAATTCTAAAGGGTAACAGGCCATATGATTTAATATCTATAATTTTTAAAAGGATAAAATTATAAAAATGTAAAGCATACTAGTGGTTGGTAGGAGTTAAGAAGGTGGGGAGGGAAGGGAAATAGGTGAGGCTATTACAGGGTAATATGATCAAAGATTAATGATCTTTGTGGTAATGGCGATAGTCTGTATCTTCAGTAGTAATGCCAATATAATGGTTGTGATATTAAACATTAGTTTTGTAAGATGGTCCCATTGAGGAAAACCGCTTAAATGGTGCATAGGATCTCTATATATCATTTACAACTTCATGTAAATCTACAATGATTTCAAAATTATGTTATTTTTTTAAAATGTTTTATTTATTTCTAGGAAAGAGAGAGAGAGACAGCGTGAGCAGGGAAGGGTCAGAGAGAGAGGGAGTCACAGACTGAAACAGGCTCCAGGCTCTGAGCTGGCAGTCAGCACAGAGCCCGACGCGGGGCTCGAACCCACGAACCGCGAGATCATGACCTAAGCGAAAGTCAGACGCTTAACCGACTAAGCCACCCAGGCGCCCCTAAAATTATGTTATTTTTTTTTAAGTCTACATCAAAAGAAGACTACAGATACAGATTATTCCACACAGGAATAAAGTGGACTATCTTATCTTTCAAATAGAAATAATTCTTATATTTGTGTTAAATTTTTCTTCTGGATCATAGAGTTAAATGGAGAGTTTTCCAATTCATATTTTGAAGCTGCTGCAAATTTGCTACCAAAACCTGAGAGAGATAACAAAGAAGAATGAAAACCAAAGAACATTATCACTTATAATAAATAATACCAAGATCTTAAATAAAATACCAGGAAGTAATCATTTTTAACTACTTCCAAGAATGCTAAGATGATTTAACATTAAGGAATTAATTCATTGAATTTATCCTATTAATAGATCAAAGAAGAATGGTCATCTTGATTAACCAGAAAAACCAATTCCTTATAAAAATCCATAGTAAAATGTAAATATATATCCTTTATTAGTACATTAAATAATATCTTTCTGAAACCAACTGCCAACATCACACTGTATAATAGAATGCCAGAAAGACTTCTATTATAAAAAATAAAGATATATTATTTTGCTATTGTTGCAACTATATATTTCTCCATAACTTCAATTAAAAAATCAAAATGCCTCAAATTGATTTGAAGAAAATGGAAACATCCACTGTGAAATATAAAAGACCTATACAAATGGAGAGGTATTTTTTGTTCTTTGAATGAAAAGCTCACTATAGTAATTTCTCTTACATTACATCACATTTACATTACATTACATTTGCATTACATTATATTGCATTTCTCTTACAAATGGATCTAAATATTTAAAATAATTCCAGTAAGTATCCTGTTTTTTTAATAAACTTGATCAAATATTTCCAAAAGAATCTTCATCTGCTTGTTATTAGGACTCAATTATTCTTTGCTCACTCACTAAAATAGTCATTATGCCTCTAATATCTGGCACAGGAATTGCCAGACTACAAGATGTATATTTGGATCCCATTATTATAAAACATATAGTCACATACAAATGATAGTAGACACACTTAATTGTTAGGAGTAGTTATCTGAGGGTGCTAGAAATTTTGACAGTAATTTCCTCAGATAAATAAAGATAAGTAATTGCTTATATTTATTTTAACTTTTTAAGTTAATAAAATTACCTGTGTAATCTTCCTTCCTTCTTTTCTTTTCTTTGTTTCTTTTGAGAGAGACAGAGACAGTGTGACTGGGGTAGGGGAAGAGAGACAGAGAGAGAGGGAATCCAAAGCAGGCTCTGCACTGCCCGGACAGAGCCCCACAGGGGCCTGAATTCAGGAAACTATGAGATCAAGACTTGAACTAAAACCAAGAGTCAGTCACTTAACCAACTGAGCCACCCAGGCACCCTAACCTGTGTCATTTTCTTAATCAAGAAAATAAGCACTTAAAAAAGTAAAAATACTGTTTTTTTACATAACTGAAATACTTTATTTTAGAAATGCTAGATATAAGAAAGATATGAAAAACAAATTGCTAAAATTCATTTACATATGTGTATTGTTTATGGGGGTTTAATGCAATATTTGTAATTTTTTCTGTATCTTCTTACAACAAAGATATCCTTAGAAAAGGGAACACAGTTGGGGCGCCTGGGTGGCTTAGTCGGTTAAGCGTCCGACTTTCGCTTAGGTCATGATCTCGCGGTTCGTGGGTTCGAGCCCCGCGTCGGGCTCTGTGCTGACTGCCAGCTCAGAGCCTGGAGCCTGTTTCAGTCTGTGACTCCCTCTCTCTCTGACCCTCCCCTGCTCACGCTGTCTCTCTCTCTCTCCTAGAAATAAATAAAATATTAAAAAAAAAAAAAAAAAGAAAAGGGAACACAGATATTCATGCCACAAAAGTAATAGACGTATTTCTCTGTATATATAAAATGGATCAAACATGAGTTTTGTTCTTTCCTAGATTTGTAAGACACCTAAATTGCAAGTTTAATGCTTTAAAAATTTTAACTGTGCTAATTGCATAATAATGTGTTTTTCTGTGTTAGCTTTTCTTTCTGATACTTAGTTCCCATAAAGACTGTGATTCTCTCACCAACAAATGTTAACTTAGGCCAAGTATTTGTATTGTTCTCTTTTACCAGATAAGAAAATAAAAACTCATAAAGTTCATTCAACTTTCCCAAGACCGCACAACTGGTAAGTTTTAGAGCTGAGATTTGAATCCAAACATTCTGATTCCAGAATCTATTTGTCTAACCATCACCTAATTTTCTTAAGTCTCTGATTACCAAGCATTATGATAGATAGTGTTATGTTAACTGCTAACTGATTATGTTAGTCATATTACAGAAAAGAGAAAGCTATTTCCCATATGGCCTATGGCCATATTCAGGATGACCTAGAGACTCAAAATAAATATTTTAAATAATTCAAGTTAGAAAAAAAGGGAAGGAAGAAAGACATAAAGTGAGAAGGTCAATCAGATTTATACTGGAAAGATTATTCACTGAAGGGGAAAAAACGTAGTTTAGAGAAACAATGACTCATGATGTCCATAATGTGGGTAGGAAATAGACCAGGAAATAAATCACAGTTCTGAAATGAGATGCCTTTGAGATTACCATAAAATTTTCTCAACTTAAGTTACATACCTTCTAAGTTAAGTACTTGTATTTATAAATTGATATTTCTTATTTTGTGGATAAAAGATACTTTTGAAAATGAAAAAATCATTGTCCAGTAATAAAAGTGAATCTGATGATAAATCTAAGCTCTTCAAGGATAATTTCCATTTGTCTTTCCTATTTTGATTCAATTGTATGCTGTTTTTCTAATTAAGACTTTATATTGTTATTGTCATTTTGCTTAATTTAATGAGGTCCTTCCTTCTAATTGTAGGTATGTACTTTGTATAGCTTTTTAGTTAATTTTGGTCACTTAGCCAAGTATTAAACTCAACTCCCATTTGAATTTAGTTAAATATAATCTGCGATATTTTTGCTAATCGGTTAGCTATTTAAATAAGTTAGGTGGATAAACTACAAATTAATTGTATTCTGAGATAAAATTGTGAAAATGTTTTAATGGTTCATTGAAGAATTAAGACTTGATTACTCTATAGTAAAAGAAAGAAGTAATGTATAAAACTGAGCATTTGGGGACAATAGCAATTGAAAGCATTTTATTCAGTGTATTGTTCATTCCCACAATTCCTACAGATACCATTTATTAATCCTAACAGGATTTTTTTAAGTAGGCTGGTGATGGAAAAGATGGAAAGCCTAATCACAAAACTTGAAAATATTTTTAAAGGAAGATTTCTTCTCCATGAGTCGATTAGAATCTAATAATAATACTCTATTTTCCTGATGTAAGCTTAATTGTTTCTTTCTTACAGATCCCTTTAGAAGAAACTGGATTATATTTGCTCATACTTTTGAATGAAGGAAAAAGGCATAGCATCACTAAGTCCTCAAAATATCTTTACATTGGATATGAGAGCAGAAGATGGTTTTCAGTTTCTTGAAGGATGATGGATGATACAGACATATTGAACTAAACATTTGGTTCACAGTTAAGTGTGGTTAACTAAGGTTAACTGAGGTTAACTGTGTCTGGCTCTTATCAGTAAAGGAAACTGAGTTGGGAATAATGTATACCTGTGCTAGTCACTATTACAAGGTTTGTATAAGAATGACAGTTTGCCTGACAAACTACTTAGTAATTGTATCACATCATGTACTTCTAGAGGCCAAGCAACTGTTGCTGGTTTTAATATAGATTCACTCCCTGCCAGTTTATTGTGTTTTAAACAATAGGTGATGCAGACCATGGGAACCTCAGTGAAAATGTATTCCCTAACAGTGTCCGGATGTCACACATACGTTTCTGGTGGGAAAACAAGGTGGATAAAACCATGTCATGGACCACAACAAATAATACTTAAAGTTACTTAATTAGTACAAGGAAGTTTATGCTAAATTAGGAAGCATGTTTATTTAGAGTAGGAAATGTTCTATATTTTCAACATGCAAAAAAATTTCTTGTCTGGAAATTTAATAAACAAAATGCTTCTTCGGGTTGTCTAGGTGTTTGTCTGCGTTAAACTCATTTTCCTTTTAGTTTCTATCTTTTTATTCTAAGAGTATTTATTTACTTTGCTTCATTCTAAGGGATGATGGTAAAACAATTTTTTTGCTTTCGATTTTTCCATTACTCCAAAATTTTATTTCAAAAAATTTATTAATGTTTATTTGTTTTTGAGAGAAACAGTGCATGAGTGGGGGAGGGGCTGACAGAGGGGAAGACACAGAAACTGAATCAGGCTCCAAGATCTACACACTGTTCCTGGAAGAAAAAAAAATTGTTAATGTCCAGTTCCTTTTAATGTTACAGGTAGTTAAACTTACCTGTATTTTTACCCCAGAATATTTTTCAAAAAAAAAAACAAAGTAAACTTTATTCCAAATGTATTAAATCTTATTAAATAGAAAAAGGGAGGACTTTCAAATTTATCAAGAGTAAATACACCTAATTTTTTCAGTTTCATAATTACTGTTACAAAAAGAGCAGTGGGCAGGTGTATTCAGCTAGGATAATTCAAGAAAACCTTCATGAGGTAACATTTAGCTTTCAAAGTATTTAATGTTTCTTAAGATGACCACTCTTTATTTTTTATATTGCTTGCTGCCTCAATTCTTTATGAAAAATAAAACCATATCCACTTTATATCAGTATACTTTGATGTATTTGAAATAAATGCATGCCAACTTGGCTCATTCATATGGCCACTTTACTGAATATTAAGAAAGCAGTTACTTAATGATGCTTGGGTGGCTCAGTCAGTTAAGCACCCAACTCTTGATTTCGACTCAGGTCATAATCTCACAGTCGTGGGATGAAGCCTTGGGCCAGGCTCCATGTTGACAGTTCAGAGACTGCTTGGGATTTTTTCTCTCTCTCTTTCTCAAAATAAATAAATAAACCTTAAAAAAAGAAAGAAAGAAAGTAGCTACTTAATCTTGTGGGCAATCCAAATGAAAGTTCCCTCAGTCTCCTTCAGGTCATGACTATTTTTTTTAAACCATTTTCCATTAGGTTTGCCAGGCTTGATTATATGATGGGGTCAGAGGTTCCAGGAGACAGGGACAGTGGCATCTCTTCTGCATTCTGTTTGTAAAAACAAGACACAGGATCAGCCTAAGAGAAGGTATAAAGTCACATTGCAAAGGGCACGAATATAAAGGGAAGTAGACAATGGTGGCCATTTTTGCGACCAACGACACTATGTGTTTAATGTTAAAAGGGGGGAGCAATATTACTACTAATACGAATAGTGTGTACTCAGTAGTTACTATGCACAAGGTATATGTGATTATGCTTTATAAAGCTTTTATGAGGCAAGATTTAATATTCTCATTTTACCAGTGGGGGAACGAAAGCAAACAAGATGTCTGTGTTACACTGAAAATACTGATGACAACATTTTTATGTTAAAAATCAAATAACTGTGAATTATTCTGAGCCCTAAAAATCTATTGTTAGGAGAAAAAGAAAATGGAATCACCTTTATAAATAGATGATTCTAATACCTAAAATAAAAATACTATCACCTATTTCCGATATGTCTGTCTTCTTGGAAAAATAATTCTGTCTTTAATAAGCTGTTATAGTATTGAGCAGTGAAAATTATATGTAAATGTCTTTCTAGCTACATAATTACTACAGTAAATTTCTATCGATGTTTTTCCTATGCTCCATACACATGACCAGAGTTTTTTGAATGAGAGTGAACAATAGTACCAATTTGTCAGCACATTGTTTTCTGTTTGTTTTTGTGAAAAGTACACTTACATTAAATATATATTAATATATGCATTTAAATGTTCCCTTATTTACTCACTCACCCAACTTCAAACAGTTTATATGTCAAAGAATTGAGAGAAGGAAGAAGGCATAAAAGTTACTGAAAGTTGGAGGGGTTTTGTATCAAGATAAGAATGCTTTATACTCATGCTTAACCATAAAATATGGACAATAACATGAAAAGATTTCCTCATTGTATTATTTAGCAACAACAAGATTCTTAATTTTTTAGAAATATGACTAATTTGTCTTAAAATTCTACTGTTTGGCAAACATGATCAATCTTACCATAGGGTTTATAAACATTAAGAATTAATATTAGATGATGGAGCACCTGGGTTGCTTAGTCTGACTTACACTCAGGTCATCATCTCGGGATTCTTGAGTTCAAGCCCCACATGGGGCATGCTGCTGTCAGTGTAGAGAATGTTTTAGGTCTTCTGTCCCTCTCTTTCTGCCTTTCCCCTACTTGCACTCTCTCAAAAAAAAAAAAAAAAAAGAATTAAGATTAGTTGAAATTATCTTTTTTTAAAATTTTTTAATGTTTTATTTATTTCTGAGAGAGAGAGAGCAAGAGTGAGCAGGGGAGGATCAGAGAGAGAGGGAGACACAGAATCTGAAACAGGCTTCAGGCTCTGAGCTGTCAGCCCAGAGCCTGACACGGGGCTCGAACCCACAAACTGTGAGATCATGACCTCAGCCAAAATCGGACGCAAAACCAACTGAGCCACACAGGCGCTTCTGGTTGAAATTATATTTGATTAGATTGAATGTTGCTCTCTGTTATAAGGTATATGACTTTATGCAAGTTAATTTCTGTGAGCCTCAATTTCCCCATTTATAATTAAATAATGACACCTGTCCTGCCTTTCTTACTGGGTTTTGCAAAATTCAAAGTTGATCATGTGGTGATGGAACTTTGTAAACTGTAAAGCACCAGACAGATATCAAGAATGACTGACAGTGGCAATGTCACATATTTTGATATCTCTGCTACACTGATCAAGAGTTACAAAAGTTTGTAAAGACCCCTTCAAACTGTGCACTCAACCTATTTCTAATTTAAATAATGTTCTATCACTTACAAGGTAGTAAGACAGAATCATAAATCAGAACATTTATATTATTAGAAGTTAATAAAAAATAAAGCCCCCATTTCTGTGGGACTGTGCTATACAATTGGAAAAGTTTCGAGTGAAAATAAGTTTTTTAAAAATCTAAATAAGAACTGCCAATTTTTCTATTCTTTTGCAACAATTCAATGATGAGACATCATGGCAGATTTTATGATATTCTAAGCAGGGTAGGATGGATATCAGCAATTTAATTTGAGAAAAGCAGGAACACAATGTGTGGTAAACTTGGGAGGAACGGCCATCATTTAAAGCTACTTACTTAGTAAATGGGAATTTAAGCTTTAGCTATAAAAAAGTAGTCTATCATAGATGATAATATCAGTAGTAGCCATTGTGTACTGAGTGTTTCTCTGTACCACTTCTTTGCATGTACTGTCCTGTTTTTTTTCCTTAACAAGATCAGTATGGAGTATTATTCTCTCTTTACAAATAAGAAAACCAGCTTATAAAGGTAATATATTCTGGCCAGTGCTCCACAACTATTCAGTAGCGGGCTTAGTCCTCAGACTCAGCTCTAGTTACTGCCAAAGGGCATGGGAGAGTGAGAAAATATCTGAGGATTCCATCATATTGTTTATTTGGAAACTTCTTATATATTTTTTGAACTAATGCAGTCTCATGTTACATGGAGATATATTATACTTTGTTAGTGAGAAGAAATCCTTTCTCCCACTTAGAGAATTGCTTGTGAACAAAATAAAAAATTTAAAGTATCGGGGGCTGTTTTATAATCTTGTTCAGGTTTCACAGAATTAGCAATATGTTCAAAGATTTACTTAGGCACCTAAGCATTTTCTTCACTAGGCACTAGAGAGAACAGAAAAATAAATAATATGAATTACCATTTCTGGAGGAACTTACAGCTTCTTGGCAAGAAGACACACACAAAAAATAACAATGCAAAAATTAATTAAAAAATTAAAATAGCAGTTTTAAATAAAAAGTAATAATTTAAAAAATAGTAACAATAACAAAATTTTGATTTAATAAAAGTTGAGGAAAAAAAAGACACTTCCTGGGAGAGGTCAGAGAAAAGAGGCAAGCAGGTAAAGAAGAGATTCTGAAGGCTGGGATGCCTCAGCAGCTTTATGGTGAATATTCACAGATAGAGATGGGAGAAGTTATTCCAGGCGTAAGGATTTGCATGAACTGGGGAAGCACTGAATGGTAAAGCATCCTCACTCTTTGGGTGAAGGAATCGCAAGCAGTAAAGCTGAAAAGGTAGTAGAGATGAGTAAAGGCTGGGTTCGAAAAATTGTGATTGTATTAGTTAACAATGCTAGAGGTTTTTTTTAAATGTTGTATTTATTTCTGAGAGAAGGAGAGAGAGGGGCAGCATGAGGAGGGAGGGGAGGGTCAGAGAGAAAGAGATACAGAATCTGAAATAGGCTCTAGGCTCTGAGCTGGCTGTCAGCACACAGCCAGACACGGGGCTCAAACTCACAAACCCTGAGATCATGACCTGAGCCGAAGTCGGACGCTCAACCAACTGAGCCACCAGGCACCCCTATAATGCTAGAGTTTGAATGAGGGTCTGAAAAGCACAGGGCAATGCTTTAACAAGATTGACCTGTCCATGTACATGAAAAAGGAGAGACTGGATATGAGAGGCCTAGAGAAGAAATTCTTGAAAGCAATCAGTCAAGAGGTGATTAAGATCTGTTCCAGAATTATAGGAAAAGAATAGGAAAAAAAAAAAAAAAGCCTGAATACGTAACACAGAGAATTTGCTGATTGAATGGATGTTGGCTTCAAAAGAATATGAAGTCTAAATAAATACTAACTCCAAGTTGTTCAGTCTAAGGAGAAAGATCTTATTCAGGCTGAACAAAATTGGGATCAGTTGAAGTTGAAATCATGTAGAAGCTTCCAAATGGAGATGTTAAGCAGGTGTTAAATGTTTGGATTTGGCTCTCAGCATAGTAATTGGAGCTGTGAACACAGATTTTGAGGTTAAATTACACATGAAGTTGACTTCTGAGGTCTTGGAAGTGGATAATGAACAAGAAAAAAGGAAATAGAGGGATAGAGGTTAAAGATTGAACAATTTAAATACCTACATTTGGGATGTGAAAAGAAAAAGTAAAGCCTACGATTCTGCATTCTAATGGTTAAGGCAAAAGAGTGCTTTGAAAAATAAAGACAATTGTTATAAAGTGCGGTAAAAGTGCCATGAAAAATAAGATTAGAGACTGAATTCTGTGTTTAGGATTGGTAATCTTGAGAGAATATTTACAGTCAAGCATCAGAGCCAAATTCATATTTTTAGATATTAAAGAGTGAGTAGAAAGAGTTAAAAAAAAATTTGTATAGAAGATCCAGTCCAGGTAATTTGGTCCACTAATTAGACATATTTGGAAGTTTTGAACAAATAGGCCAGACTTTCACTTTGATAAAATCAAATGAATGCTTTCCAATACTTTTTTTTCCCCTTTAAACCATGTATATACAGCCTAAGACTTCAAGTCTGGCTGAAACAATCAGATGTAAAGTAATAAAAAGGAGTATTCTTTGGAAAAACTAGATGCAAATTTTCAGTCTTTCAAAATAAAAACAAAAGGTAAAATACTCAAACCAAAAGTGTTCATAAAATTGACCTTTTTTAAATGGTGTGCTACCGGGAAAGAACAAAACAAAGAACCAGCCTTCTAAAGCAGAAATAAACGCAGAAGGGAACTTGCCTGGTAGGGGAGGATGTCATAGGGAATCCAACATAGGTATGGAAGGGTTTATTGGGGGAGATGATAGATTATAACTTAGAGTTTATTATGTAACATAAGTATAGCATTTATCTAAAAAAAATTTTTTAAAGAAATTCCTCTTTGCTCAGTTGAAGTGCAAAGGCCAGAGGAAATTATAGAAAATTGGGGAAATTGCAGTCAGCTGCCATCTGTAGTCTTTAGCAGACACTGTTGACCCTCTATTAAGGAGTACCCAAATGTGAACAAAGAGAAGCAACATGCCAGTATTTCTTTTTAAAAGGTTAAAAATACCCAGGGAGTTTGTAAGCACCATGGCTTAAGCCTCTAGAATAGGCTTTCGCAGTACCCAAGAAATTCACAGCATAAGACAGTGAAGTGTGGCATCCAAAAAAAAAAAAAAAAAGCACTTCTCTCCTGTACGGTCTAAATATTGGAACCAAGTGTCTACCTTCTAGAAAGTTTACACTCCATTCAGGCAGGAATCTTCATCTTCGCCTCCCAATCACACAGAACACAGAATGACACCACTGATTGAAAACACATACACAAAACTTTGTAAATGATAAATTTATCTGATGGTCAAATATGTATATAAAGAAAATTATTCTTTTTGGTAAACTGAGCATTCGCTTCTTTATCAGTTGAGTAACACTTCTTTGGCTGTGTCATTAGCAAGTGACAGAAAGTCTAAAGTAAACTGACTTAAATATAAATTAAATCTATTCATTAGTAATTTAAAAGTCCATATATATATTTAATTTTAGATGAGTTCACCCCCCCCTCCCCAGGGCCTCAAATGAAATAACCAAAGGCCTATTCTTTTCTACTTCTCTGTTCTGCCTTCCATGGTAATAACTTTATCCTGAGATTTCAGAAGTGGTTCCTCTGGCAGTTTTAGATTCTCCCCTTTGGGTAGATAATATGGTTTCTGCAGGTCTTGACTTCATTTCCTCATACCACGTTCCACCAGGTGACAAAAAAATCCATTTTTGTCCCACCAGTCTCAGCAAATATTCTTTCCCTCCCATAAACCATAACTGGATTATTCTTCAGTTATTGTGGCTGAATATTGGGATAAGCAAATGACTTAACTAAGCCCTACTCCTGGAATATAGAACTGAGTGAAATGTAGATTCAACTTCTCCACCATCACTTTTGGGGAGAATAAGAAGAATGATTCTGAGAAGAATGTTGTAGTGCTATTTTAAGCCTCTCTTCTTCAGATACAAATAAAAACAAAAAGAGGGCTTAAAATAATGCTGAATGACAAAAACACCACGTGTTCATTAAAATCTCACCTAGACTCATTAGTTGAGGGAAGGTCTAAATGGGACAGATTATCTCTGACCAGAGTATCAATAGTTTCATATTACACAAAATAGAGATCAGAGCAAACTATAGGTTTATTTTATATACCAATCAAATGTAAACACTGAATCAGAAAAACAGAACTATTTTGTTGGTATTCACCTAAAGAGAAAACTCCTACAAGTCATGATAAGACCCTAGAACATTTATCTTTAGGCAGATGCATTTTCTTTTTAATACTATATACTTCTCAGTACATCTCCATCAATATTTTTAGTATGTCTGTATAATTTTCAAGTTTTGTTGAGTCTCCACTTCCAAGGTGGATATCCCTAATAGAAAAAGGAAAATTTCAATGTAGGTGATTAAATTAGTCCCTTAGAATAAGCCAATCTCTGAAAAGCTGATTGGCATAGGCTTTCATAGACAGAATCACTTATCAATAAATAGACAGAAGGTATTACTAAATACTTGCTATAGCTTTAGCTGTCTATAAGGTTTAGAGATCCATATGGCTGAGAGGCCAAATGCTTACGGAACTCAGATGAAAAAGAAAACATTTTTCTGACTTTTCATCTGTATGCAGCACTGCTACAAGTTTTCCACCTCTACAAGAATACGATGGGAATTTCAGGAAACAGAAGGGCTTACATTTCTAAGCCAAATTTTTTTACCCACTTGTGAATTCAGCAAATACACATAAAAAGAAGGAAAGGATATTTGATAAGGAAAAGAAAAATAAAAAGTAAAGAAATCTTTAAATAATTGATTTTAATTTTAAATGCTGCTGGAGGAATATTAGGGAGGGGGAAAACATCTTTCTACTATTATGATAACCTAAGAAGAACATTTTATTTTGAGAACTTGGTAATACAAATATGATTCTCTTTAAATCGTGGTTCTAGATTTCATGGAAGATTACAGAGACGTTTTATCCCTTTATTGGTTGAAAAATTATTTATAATTCTAATACTTGCTACCTTTCTTTGATGTTAATAGAATAATAAAAAAAGAGTACTGATATATGTACAAATTTAAACCATGATATATAGAGAGAAAAAATAAATAATATTTAATGGCAAAAAGAGATCAATGATATTCCAAGGTAATATTTTAAGATTTAAAAAATTAATAATTTTAGGTCTATTATTTCCAAGTTAAATAGTATTTAATATAATACCAATGAGAGTTGTGTAGTTTCTGTATTCTGTAAGGAAGGCACCCAATTTCATTCTTTTGTGTGTGAATATTCAGTTGTACCACCATCATTTGTTATAAAGACTGATCTTCCCCCAGTTATTTGTCTTCATTCCCTTGTCAAAAAGTAAGTGACAATAAATATAAGAGTTTAGGGCTGGACTCTCAGTTACATTGCATTTATTTATAAGTCTATCCTTGATGTTATTATCACACTGTCTTGATATTTGCAGCTGTGAATTAAGTTTAGAATTTGGCAAATGTGAGTCCTCCATTTTTGTTCTTTTTTCAAAACTGTTTTGGCTATTCTGGGTCCCTTCATTTCTAGAACAATTGTGGGAACATCTTGTCAGTTTCTCCAAAAAACAAAACAAAACAAAAAAACCCCCACAAAACCCTGGTGTTGTAACAGGGATTGTGTTGAATCTGTAGATTAGTTTTGGCAGTATTGCCATGTTAATAATATTACATCCTCCCACCCATAAACATGGGATGCCTTTCCATTTTTTAGGCTTTCTTTAATTTCTTTCAACAATATTGTATGGTTTTTGGTTCTACAAGTACTGTACTTCATTGCTTATTATTAAGAATTTTACATTTTTTGATGCTAATATGAGTGAAATTATATTGTTAATCCCATTTCAGATTGTTATTGCTAGTGTATAGAAATACAATTGATTTTTGTATATTGGTCATGTATCCTGCAAATCTGCTATACTCACTTATCAATTCTAACATTTTTTAATGGATTCTTAAAGATTTTCTATAGACCAGATTGTGTCACCCGCAAATACAGATAGTTTTAACTTTCTCCTTTCCAATCTGGGTGATTTTTCTCTTTTTACTGCCTAACTCACCTGGCTAGTATAATGCTAAATAGAAACAGTGAGAGGATACATCCTTATCTTATTTCTCAACTTTGGGGAAAAGCATTCTGTCGTTATCACTAAATATCTTAGCTGTGCATTCGTTATAGATGTCCTTTATCAGATAGAGGAAGTTTCTTTCTATTCCTAGCTTGTTGCGTTCATATTGTCATGAAGAAGTATTAGATTTTGTAACTCAATAATAGTAATAATTATTACTTTATACTCTCTTAAATATTCTTTTTTAAAATTTTTTAAATGTTCATCTATTTTTTGAGAGAGAGAGAGAGAAAGAGAGAGAGAGAGAGAAAGCATCCAGCAAGAGAAGGTTAGAGAGGGAGGGTGCTACAGAATCCTAAGCAGCCTCCAGGTTCTGTCTGAGCTGTCAGCACAGAACTAGACACAGGGCTTGAACCCACAAACCATGAGATCATCACCTGAGCTGAATTTGGACACTAAACTGACTGAGTCACCCAGATGCCCCTTACTTTATATAGTCTTATGTCTCATTGAAGCCGAAAGAAGAAAGGAGAGCAAGTACATATTTCTAGTTTGTCACATTAATCTTATTTACAATTTTGTGATTCTTTTCATTTCTTTTTGTGGATTTTAGTTACCATTTCGTGTCATTTTCCAGCTCCAATACAACTTTGCTTCCACCTGTCTCCCTTGTTCTGGTGTTGTCAAATATATAACATTTCTATGAATCCAAAATAAAATTATATACAAAATTTCATAAAAGGTTTCATAAAATTTTTCTTTAAATCAGGTAAGATTAAAGAGAGAAATGTGCAATTACGAGGGGTTTTTTCTTTTTCTTTTTTTTTTTTACAACTACATACACAAGTGTCTTTATTGTCACTCTTTTTTGCTTTTGTGGATTAGATGTAATGTCTGTTGTCATTTACATTCAGCCTGAAGAACTTCCTTTCATATTTCTCCTATGGCAGAGTTGATAGCAACAAAGTCTCTCAACTTTTGCTCTTTGAGAATGTGTTTATTTCACTTTCATTTTCAAAAGATAGTTTTGCTATTTATAAAATTCTTGTTGGCAGTTTTTCACTTAGTATTGCTAATATGTCATCCCTCTGTGTTCCCTCCTCTGTAGTTTCTGATGAGAAAACTATTAATCTTACTGGCGTTTACTTGTACTTGACAATATTTTTTTCTTTGCTGCTTTCAAGATTCTCTTTGTCTTTGTCTTTCAATGTTTTGTGTATGATTAGTACGAATATGGATATCTTTGCATTTTCTTCTATTTGAAATTCTTAGGTGTGTAGATTAAAGTTTTCCATCAATTTTCCAAAGTGCCTAGCCCTTTTTTTTCATTATTTAATTCACTCTTTCTGTCCCTTTCTTCTTCCTCTTCTGGTAGTCCCATTATGCATATGTTGGTGTATTTAATATTTCTCTGAGTTCAGTTTTCTTCATCCTTATAGTCTATAATTCAATCAATGGTCAGGGAGAGATTGTGCTCCAGTGCAAAGCCTGCTTGAGATTCTCTCTCTTTCTCTTTCTGCCCCTCTCCTATTCTCTCTCTCTCAAAATAAATAAATGAACTTTAAAATGATAAAATAAAATAAGATAAAATAAAATAATAAAAAAATGAGATTATCTCCCAGTTGCATAGAACATTAATCTAAAGATGACTTTAAAGGAGATGGTAGACAGAGTAATGACCTCCAAAAAATATGGATGTTTTAATACCCAAACTCATGACTATGTTATGTTACCTGGCAAATAAAAATTTAAGGTTGCAGATTAATCAATATGATAATCATCTAATTTAAATTAATGAATTTTTAATGAATTGCCAGGTTTGTCCAATGTAATCATAACTCTTATATGGGAAAAAGAAGGTAGAAAAGTGAATATCAGATTTGATGTGAAACAGACTTGACTCACCATTGCTGGCCTTGAAGATGGAAGGGAGCCAAGAGCCAAGGAATGTGGATGGCCTCTAAAGGCTGGAAAAAAAAAATCAAGAAAAGTGATTCTTCCCTAGAACTTTCAGAAGGAACCAGCCCTGCTGACACCTTAATTTAACCCCTTGAGATCAATTTCAGACTCCTGTCTTCCAGAGCTGTGCAATAAAGAATTTATGTTGTTTTAAGCCATTAAGTCTGTTTTGTTGTTGTTGTTATAGCAACAATAGAAAACAAAAACAAGGTCACTGGGCTTTATACACACGTTTTACAAATGAAATAGTAAGGCTCAGAGAAGTGAGGTGACTAGCTACAAATCCCAGAGGTAGTAGAGGCAGAACATGCTGATTTAAATTTTCCACACAACCCAGACACCAGCCTGCATAGTTATCTCTAGCACTGATAAAATGGGAATGATAACACATGATTTCCAGGCTAAACTGTGGCTTAAAAGATCTAGTCCCATGACTGGCAAAGACCTCATCATCATCAAATGCTAGCCTGGGTGTCCACTGCCCTCATCTCTCCTTTTCCTACCACTTCTATTCTAACAAAACACTTTCTTGTATCAAATCATGTCTCCCATCCATAGCTTCTACACATCATTCTTGACTCTATCCTTCATGTTATAAAGAAAATATCTATACCTGAAAATATTTGATATAGGTAATAATCCTCCAAAATATTCTTCTTCAGGCCAAGTGTCCTGGATTTTATTCTTCATCTGGCATGGATCAGAACTCTTGCCTCCTTGCTTCTGTTCCACATGTAAAAAGCATTACTTCACTCAGAAGCATTCTTCCTGAAAGTGACATCTAGAGTTTTATGAAACATTCATTTACCTGTTACAAGAGCAGAGCTGAACAGGGCAATTTTCTACACAGTTCTATTAATGGTTTCTAGATCTCACACTGGGTTGCATCTCCCCCCATGAGACAACTTTTGAGGGCTGGGGGCTCTCAATTCCTTAAAAAAGTCATGTAGCATTTGATCACATTTAAAATGAACATCTTGGGGCACCCAAATAGCTCAGTTGGTTAATCGTCTGACAAGTTCAGGTCATGATCTGTCAGTTCAAGAGTTCAAACCGCATGTCAGGCTCTGTGGTGACAGCTCAGAGTTTGGAGCCTGCTTCAGATTCTGTGTCTCCCTCTTTCTCTTCCTCTTCCCCACTCACACTCTTTCTCTTTCTTTCAAAAATAAATAAGCATTAAAACTATTTTAATTAATAAAATAAAATAAAATAAAACACATATCCTTTAAAGTCTGACTCATCTTTCCAAATTATTAAACCTTTTGTATATGCTCACTTTGTCATGCCATATAATTTAGATCTTCATTTACCTACCAGGCTGGTGTCATATTACATGTAACACAATCACAGGTAAACATGTAAGAATGAGAGTTGGATGAGCATTAGGAATTTTAGAGAGCCCTCAGTAGAGTAGATTCCAGAATTTTAGATCTTGTGGATCAAGAAAAATTTTAAATAAATTGTTAGAGACCAACTAGAATTAATGGTCTCTTATTCTGACAAAAGAGATGTTCATGAAAATAGAAAAACAGTAACATATACTGATACTATATCATAATTTTAATATTCAAAAAATAGCAAGAGCAGAAATCTCAAAATGAAAATCAATCATTTCTTTAAAAAAAGACAGTAGATATCTATATGCACACACACACACACACACACACACACCAATGAATATATATACTCCATACAGTATAATTATCTGTATTTTTTCATTTATCCACAGATCAATGAAAACTTCTTCAAGGTTGACACGTGTCCTTGAAACAATTTAGTGACCACTCTCATATTTTGTCTAATTATATTCAGTATCCTAAATATGTTTCATTCATTCATTTATTCATATATTTTTAAGTAGTTTGATGAGTTTTTAATGTTTTCTCCGTAGTCTAGGATGTGATATATACAAATAGAAAAACTGGAAATTTTGTAGGGCCTGTTATTTCTGTCTACTCTTTATCCATATTGCACTTCAATATCTTTTCTCTTTCTAATATCTATTTTATCTTATTTAATGCAAAAGTATTTTTCATTGACAAAGAAGTTATAAACAAAATACTACCACATGGCTGCCTCTCTTTTATATCACATGCATGTCTATAAAATATACAGTCTTTTATTTCAGTAACATAATACAAAAGAGGGAGAGTATATCTATCTCCTATATAAGGGCACGACTTGAAATTGAAAGATAAAATACACAGTTTCTGCCCTTGCATATCTTATAGCCTGAGTTGGCCCACAGAAACACTTAAAAATTAAGTAATTTCACATTATATAACTCTTCTTGAGAATGTGGAGAATCTGTTATCACCAGGACCCACTCAACAATACTCAAGAGGAGCTGAGTGATTTCTACACCCTTGGATGTGGCAAGCTTTCTTCATTTGTTCCAGTCCCTGCCATTCCTGAGGGTTGTCTACACAGTGAGGCTGAGTGTTGGGTTGCATCACTCATACAATGCACCCATGTCTTTATCAGACGTGGCAGGAAATAATACTGACTTTTATTAAACCTGGCCTCACTTCACTCGCTTCTATTACTAAGCTAGAGGGTAAACAGACAAGCCAAGAGGAGATTACAGTATTAGGACAATATGTGTAGTAATCGAAATAAGTATCATGCCATATACATGAGGTGTACCAAACAAATGAAACCACATCTTATACTCTAGTTCAGTGTAGCTATGTTTAAAAGTTCAAGCAATGCTGTGAATTGTAAGCTGACCACGGTTGCAGTGCCAGCTAAACTGTGGCCTTTTCCTGGCACAACCTCAATGAAGCAGGGCTTATTTTGTCCCACCCAGGGACTGAATATTTTAATGGTCATGGATTTGCTTCACACAGGTGCTAGTTTCAGTCCCAGTGGTGTGTGTCATATTCTGGCAAGAGGCACTGCGTGAAAGTTTTCAAGGCTGAAAATAAAGCCTAGAAAAACATGCAAACAATGTACTGTTTGTGGATTTGGATTTCTTCTTCTTCTGGAAAGAATTCTAACATTTCTACCATGTTCCCAGAAGGAAAGACTTTTTTTTTTTGGTCTTTCTTTCTACTTACTGACATGGAATGTCAAGTATTTAGGGGAACTAATTGTATCAGTCTGCCAACTTCAGAACCATGGTAATTTGTAGTAGGATTGACTGGTATTGGCAAAAGAGAAAATAATTCTCTTTGGAGTTTTCATTTTTCCAGTACGCTTTAAAGAAGCACAGGTGCAAAGTCTTTGCAGTCAAGAAAAACAACAAAATTTACACATACTTGAAGCTCATAAAACCTTCTTATGAAGTAAAATAATCTTATCTGAAGTATGAACTAATTTATATGCTAGTAGAACAAAGCTGAGACCCTTGTAATTTTTGTGAATCATAGCTAACAATCCAAGGTCATTTCTCAGTCCCAGCCTTTCCCTAAACTCTGTGCTGATGACTGAAATGTTAGATACCTAGAGTATGTCTGCTAAATATGTAAAGGAGGGAAGTCTCTCTCCTTTCTGCAGTTCCATGTTTGGGAGGTTTAGATCTTTTATTCAAATGAAACTGACAATTTAATAAGATAAACCAGGTATTTAAAAAAAAGGGGGGTGGGCGCCTGGGTGGCTTAGTCGGTTAAGTGTCAGACTTTCGCTTAGGTCATGATCTCGCGGTTCGTGGGTTCGAGCCCTGAGTCGGGCTCTGTGCTGACTGCCAGCTCAGAGCCTGGAGCCTCTTTCAGTCTGTGACTCCCTGTCTCTCTGACCCTCTCTTGCTCACGCTGTCTCTCTCTCTCTCTCTCTTAGAAATAAAAAACATAAAAAAAAAAAAAAACAGGCATATGGAAACACAGAGTTTGATCAATCCAGGATTTTATTTCTAATCTCCACCTTAGCACAGTGACCCGCTGTGTGTTTCCACGTTCTAGTTTCCAGGTGGTCACATACCACCTCTGATCTGCTCACCTAGACTATGAATAATCAAGTATGTTTTAGTCTAGAGTAAGATGTTATTGTTACATTCTCTTCTGGCTATCCTTGCTGGATAGAAAAGGTAGGCGTTCAAGATCATCTCATTTCATCATAATGTCAGTTGCACTCATTGTTTGCTTAGGACATCTGGACCTGTTCTTCCACCAAGATCTTTCATCTCTACACCTTAAACCTGACCTCTAACTGTTCCACCTCAACTTGGAAAGCAACACACACTGCAGTTTTAAATTTTGATCTCTCTCTTTCTTCCTTTCTCAAAATAAGCTGAAAATTTATAAAATCATCTTCTAAGTGTTAATATCTAGTAACTCTTCACCCAATTCCAATTTACCTACACATCTTGAATAGCAAGTGTTGCAAAAGTAAGACGCATTTGCTGAAGATTTACTCACTTCCCATTGGATAGAGACTTGCATAAGGAGAATTTCATAAAATTATACCAAAGTTTTAACCATTTCTCACTAAGTTTCTGAACACTGCTATTATGTTACTTTCTGATATACCTTTATATCCGGTTGTCTTTTAACAGTTGAACAGTATACAAGATATATGTATGACTATTAAAACAAGTACCTGGAGAGGAAAAAGAAATAGTTAAAAGGGGAGGTGACATCAGCAAGACAATGAAACAGAAAACTTTGGACCCTTTTTCCCCCCATAGACACACAGATTCCACAACAAATGGACCAATTCCACCTGTGAGAAATTCAGAAACCAGTTGAGAAACACCTGCATTGAAGGTGTAGGCAAAAACAGTCACACTGAAGCCAGTAGGAAAATCTGAGAAACCTTTCAACATAATTTCTCCCCCAGCACAGAACCATATAATTAGAGGGAAACCTTAAGCTCTCATCTTCACCGTGAGGAGATGAGGAAAGGACTGGACCATACACCCAACATTCTGGTTTTTCTAAGGGATGCCTGAGGGACTGGTTTCTGTCTTGTCTAATTCTGAGTTTTAACTAAAAAAGGACCCCAGATTGGGAGCCATTGAGAATGAAGACAACAATTTAGCATGTAAACTCTTGCCGTAGCGCTTCCCTTGCCTCAGAGGAGAGCAAGCATGTAAACTCTAAATCCCATGCTTCTTCTGGAGAAGGAAGGATTTGGACCATGCCTCCAAGGTCACAACTTTTCCAGGGGCTGCCAAATAATTGGTTTCTGTTGCTCATGTCTCAGACAGCTTATGGTCCCAAGAATACTGTAGATCTACTAGAGTTCTGGAGAAGGCTTAGACTTGTATGCATTCATCTCCCCCCAGAGCCCGTCCCCAAACTCAGTGCAACACAGCTGGTAAGATTCCTACTCCCTGGCTTATCTCTGGAAGTGAAAGAGAACACAGATATAGAAAACATATATCTAATAAGCAGTTTATATCCAAAATATATAAGGAACTCTTATAAGGCAAAGAAAAAGAAAGAAAGAAGAAAGATAAAGAAAGAAAGAAAGAGAGAAAGAAAGAAAGAAAGAAAGAAAGAAAGAAAGGGAAAGAAAAAGGAAAAAGAAAAACAAAGAAAAGAAAAAAAGAAAAAATGAAAGAAAAAAGAACAAAACCCAAAACATAACCACCAATAAAAAAAATTATCTCAATTTTAAAATGAACAAAGAACTTGAATAGGTATTTCTCCAAAGAAGAGAAACAATGGGGCGCCTGGGTGGCTTAGTCGGTTAAGCGTCCAACTTTCACTTAGGTCATGATCTCGCGGTTCGTGGGTTCGAGCCCCGCGTCGGGCTCTGTGCTGACTGCCAGCTCAGAGCCTGGAGCCTGTTTCAGTCTGTGACTCCCTGTCTCTCTGACCCTCCCCTGCTCACGCTGTCTCTCTCTCTCTCCTAGAAATAAAAATAAAAAAAAATTTTTTAAAAAAAGAAGACAGGGGCACCTGGGTGGCTTAGTCGGTTAAGCGTCCGACTTTCGCTTAGGTCATGATCCCACGGTTCGTGGGTTCGAGCCCCGCGTCGGGCTCTGTGCTGACTACCAGCTCAGAGCCTGGAGCCTGTTTCAGTCTGTGACTCCCTCTCTCTCTCTCTGACCCTCCCCTGCTCACGCTGTCTCTCTCTGTCTCCTAGAAATAAATAAAAATATTTAAAAAAAAAAATTCTAAAAATAAAAAAAAAAAGACAAACAAATAGCCAACTGGTATGTGAAAGATAATCAATATCACAATTCATTAAAAAATTATAGAACCAAAACCACAATGAGATACCGCCTCACACCTATTGAGATGGCTATTATTTTTTTAACCCAAAATAACAAGTGGTGGCAAGGATATAGAAAAAAATGAAACCCTTAAACACACTTGGTGTGAATATAAAATGATGTAGCGGCTATAGAAAACAGTGTAGAAGTTCCTAGAGAGATTAAAAATATAACTACTATATTATCTAGCAATCTTATTTTATGGATATTTATCCAAAAGAATTGACAACAAGACCCCAAAAAGATATTTGCATTCCATTGTTCATTGAAGCATTATTCACAATAGTCAATAGTCAAGAGATAGAAACAACCTAAATATCCACTGACAGATGGACAGATGAATGGATAGAGAAGATATGGTATATATATAATATTTAGAGACAATATAATATTATAGAGTATAATATAATAAAATAAATATAACATATTTTAATATTATACAGGCTTTAAAAAGAAGGAAATCCTGCCATATGTGATAGCATGGATAAACCTTGAGGACACTGTGTTAAGTGAAATAAGCCAATCACAGAAAGATAAATGCTACATAATTCCACTTATATGAGGTATCTAAATAATCAAGTGAAAGCAGAGTTTCATGGTAGTAATAAGTGTTATAAAAATTTGCACATATGCATTGATAAGATATAGGCATGGATATAAAAATAAAGAGGAGGGGTGTCTGGGTGGCTCAGTCAATTAAGCATCTGACTCTTTTTTTCTTTAAATGTTTATTTATTTTTGAAGGAAAGAGAGACAGAGCGTGAGCTGGGGAGGGGCAGAAGAGAAGGAGACACAGAATCCAAAGCAGACTACAGGCTTTGAGTTGTCAGCACAGAGCCAGTCACAGGGCTCGAACTCAACAACCGCCAAGATCATGACCTGAGCCAAAGTCAGTGACCCAACTTACTGACCCACCTAGGTGCCTCAAACATCTGACTGATTTTGGCTCAAGTCATGATCTTGCAGTTTGTGGGATAAAGCCCCACACTGGACTCTGTGCTTAGCATGGAACCTACTTGGGATTCTCTTTCTCCCTCTCTCTGTCCCTCCTCTGCTTGTTTACTTTCTCTCTCTCTCTCTCTCTCTCTCAAAATAAATAAGCATTATTTAAGAAGGTGAAGAAAAGTTTTTCAACAGCACTAATTATTGGGGAAATGCAAACAAAAGCACAAAGAGATGTCACCTTACACCTGTTAGAATGGTAAAAAATCAAAAACACAAGAAAGAATAAGTGTTGACAAGGATGTGGAGAAAAAAAGGAATGCTCACACACTGTTGGTGAAAATGAAATTTGTACAACAGCTATGGAAAACAGTATAGATGTTCCTCAAAAAATTAAAAATAGAATGAACATATTATTGAATAATTCCACTACTGAGTATTTATGGAAAAAACAAAACAAAAATATTCATTCCAAAGATACATGCATGCCTATGTTAGTGTAGCATTATTTTCAATAGCCAAGATGTGGAAGCAATCCAAGTATCCATCCACAGATAAATGGATATAGAAGATATATAAGAAACATATAATGGAATATATCAACCGTAAAAAGAGAATGAGATCTTACCATTTGTGATAACCTAGAGGGTATAATGCTAAGAGAAATAAGTAAATTAGAGAAAGGTAAATACGATATGATTTCTTTCGTATGTGGAATTTAGGAAACAAAGCAAATGAACAAATAAAGAAAAAGAGACAAACAAAAAAAACCCCACAGACTCTTAAGTACAGAAAAAAATTGGTGGTTTCCAGTGGGAGCTGGAGAGATGGGTGACATAGGTGGAAGGGATTGAGTGCACTTACTGTGATGAGCACTGAGTAATGTCTAGAATTGTTGAATCTTTATATCATACACCTGAAACTAGTATAACAAATGTATGTTAATTATACTTCAAATAGATAGATAGATAGATAGATAGATAGATAGATAGATAGATGATAGATAGATAGATAGATAGATAGATAGACAGATAGATAAAAGTTCTGACATGAAGAAACAATTGGAAGGGGGTACAGGATGCCAAGAAGCATGGAAATGATTTTATCTTGCACTTTCTTCGTATCAAGAACTGTCCCAGTTATACGACCCTTATAATAAAGATGCAGAGCTCAATAGAAAATTTTCATCAAGACTATAAAGAGTAGAATTCATGAGTCTTGATGATTTTAAAAAACTGATATAAACACTTAAGGACATAAAAACTACTCTTTAAATGAGAAAACATGTAACTAAAATAAGCAATGTTTCTTCTTTCTTTTACTCTCCCTCTATCTTTTCCCTTCTTACCTATCCATCCACTACCACACACATAAACACACACACACACACACACACACACACATCTAACTATGTGTGGAATGGCTATTTGGAGTTCTTTTCCTCAAAGTATTATGCAATCTTAAGTTTTGGTTTTAAAAATATCAAAAGTTGTTTTCTTCTTATTTCTCTAGGCTTTCATTTTGATTCTTTGCAGCTTATCTTAAGAATTCTAAGACCTTGATAAAACTTAGAATGAAGAATGATGTTGCCTAGGGAATGTCCATGAGCTAGCTAGGTATCTCATTTCAGCCACTTTGATAAAATGTAAACAGTATGGAATGCAGATTATGGTTGGTCTGTTTTCATTCTCTTCTCTTGTGATAATGGCTATCAGTTATGCATGTACATGAATCAGCATTTTTCTTTCTTTTTTTTTTTTAACAAAAGCAATGAGATCCTAAAGTAACTCTGAAGATAACAGAGTCCATGTGGTTTTTGAAGTTCTTTAGATACGTAACCAAATTTTGAACATTGTTTATCTGGCATATGGAATACTAATACTATATCACGTTTGTGGATGTTTTAAGGCCAATACAGTGACAGAACTATTTAGTTTGTTTTCAGTAGATGACTACAAAATTTAGAATGAAATGCTTGGTGTATGTACTAACTTTCCTGTGTAAGTTTATTCACACTCGAGTTATTAACCTTCAATAGCAGGGCTGCAAATGTAACTTCTCTTATGCTACAGAATGCAATATCGGCTTATTTACTGCTTGAATATTCTAATCTAAATTGAAATCATCCTTCCTGGATCATACTTCTACAGCTCAGTGGCCTGTTAGTCTGATAAGAGTGTCTCTGAACCCATATGTATTATGTCCTTTCTTTGGTCAGGGCTCAAATGTCCACAATCACATGCTCTAGATATTTGCACATAAATGAGGATAGTCTATGGAATGTGAAGCCATGTTCTACCCAAATCTGAAACTACTTCAGCTTAGACTTTCAACAGTTATCTTTAATTTGACCTTGAAGTGGTGACTGTTTTTCATCCTCAAGGAATATTCCAGAGTCACAAACAACACTTAGTTGATTCACTCTTGTTTATCTTGCCAAACAAAAGTTCTTTATCAGTCTCACATTGACACACCACCCTGGCATCATAACTTGAGTCAGACAGTCATTAAAACCCTCTGAAAGCACTTGATATAAAAGTCATCGTTCTTCCCTGGTACCTATTTTCTTCTTGGTCAATGGCTTAGGAACACCAGAGCCATTTCCCATCCATTGTTTAGGGTTCCCATCAATTATTACAAAATACATTTAATTTTAAGTCCAGATTATTTATGCTATTGTGTGAAACATTTGAACAACCCTAAATTAACACATAGGAAAAGAAACAGAATATATTTTCTTTATTTGTTCCTGTCAACAGAAGGCATATTAGCATCAGCCATAATATACTAACACTTTCCACAATCAGGGCACAGAGAATATTTATGTGACCATAAATATAAGATATGGTCACAATGAAAACTAAAGATCTAGTTTGGTAGAAAAAGCACCAACAGATTTTTGTGTCTATATTACCAAAGGTACCAATATATTAACAATAGTGTTACGTGCAAAAAGACTGGCATTGAAGTTTAATTCACAAGCATCAGAGAATAAAAGGAAGGAGAAAAGAGCTGGAATGAATCAGTGACATCTGAGAGAAGAAGTGGGTCTCAACTTGGCTGTGAAAAACAGGGTGGGCTTAGAAATGTAGAGTGGGAAATAGGGTCTTCTGGGCACACACCTTAAAATTAACATTGCAAGTTAATTCAGACTTCAGAGAAAAAAAGACTAATATTCTCAGGATATTTTTCAGACAGGCATGGACAGTAGTGATAACTGTAGGCAAATGTGTGTGTGTTAAATGGTATATTAGGGACACAGTGCTAGGAAAATTTTGCCCTAAGGACTGAAACACACACACACACACACACACACACACACACACACACACACACTGCATTTACTCAAGACACATATATGTGAATGTTCAGTTCAGCAGCATAAAATAATTGGGCAACATAATAGTGTTATCTTGCAGAAACACAGAGCAAAAAATTTAAACTATATCGGATTAGACAAGTTATCTTTAACCCTTCTGTTGTCAGAGAAAATAAAAACTCCTGAGATAGCAAAAGCGAATGAACTCTATCCTTTCCCTGCCCTGGATCCACTTCAGGCAGCCTTCAGAGTGTGTGTATAGAAATGCAAGAAAGGATCCTTGGCCGGAAAAGTGTCCGGGAGTGGAGGAAAGAACAGGCTCAGACAGTTGTGATAACACTGATGGCAACACCAGTAGATCTCACAGCAAGCCAGAGATAAATTGGTTCTGCCACTGTTAGAATTTTAATTACATATTATGCCCAATTGTGGCTGATTTCCAATGAATCTCTATATAATCTTATTCCAGTTTTTTAATTTTTTAAATGTTTTTTATTTATTTCTGAGAGAGAGATACAGCGTGAACAGGGGAAGGTCAGAGAGAGAGGGAGACACAAAATCCAAAACAGGCTCCAGGCTCTGAGCTGTAAGCACAGAGCCCGACGTGGGGCTCCAACACGCAACTGTGAGATCATGACCTGAGCCGAAGTCGGACACTCAACTGACTGAGTCACCCAAGTGCCCCAATTTTATTCCAATTTAAAAAGTCTTCTTAGACACATTTAAGCAAAACATATATATATAATTATAAATATCCAGGTTCAAGTATTGCAGGTATTGTTAAGCAATTTGTCAAAACAGATTTTGAGACAAACTCAAAAGTAAAAGAGGAAATACATATAACTTAAGAAGAAGTTAAATACTGTGGGGCTTACAATAAGTATTTGCTCTCACTGTCTTTTAAGTGAAAATATGAAGTGTTTTCAGAAAAAAAAAAAGAAACGTTCCAGTGGGAATGTGTCAAATATTATAATCCATAGCCTAAATCTATGGAGAAATAAAACATTATTCTTAGGTAAATTAAATTTTGAACTCTCATACGGAGTTTGAAAACCGTAATTTCTTTTATCCCAACACATTGCAAATCTTGTAGGCATTCACTGGCTGAATTAAAACACAAAACAAAACAAAAACGTGTAAAGTGTGTTTTGAAATAGCAGCATCAGAAGAGTGAAAGAGAAGAAGTTCTCTCTTCCTGTTGGCTCTCCTCCTCCGCACATTTTCATCCGTCATACTGAAATAAATAAGACAGCCAAGGGTTTCTTTCTCCCACAGTGCTGTTTGTGGTTAAGGAAACAATAAAGGATATTGTTACAAATAGGTAGGCAATATAATGAGAAAAAGAAGTGGCCTGTGGTCATAGCTGCAGCTGTGCAGGCAAGACATAAAGTTTTCAAGGGTGTAAGAAAGCAGCTAGAAACACCCATTAAAGAATAAAGAGGTTTTTGACTGCTGTGTACAATAAGATTATTTGGAACATATTAGCTACTACTAAGCTTAAAGTTCTGGTCATAGACTTTAAAGTTTATGAGTGACTTTTTAATTTACCTTCTCTAGAGTGCTTTTGCTTTAGTGTGTTTCCTTTCTCTGAATTTCTTTTCAGTTACTATGTTTTCAGAAACGATGTATTTTATATATATAGTTTAACAGAGGAGGCATAGAAGTGTGATCCTGATACAGATTTGCACCACATGGATCGTAGTGGAACATAGACCAGTATAGGGAAGTAGAACAGTGGCTTTCCTCACAAGCCCAAATGACCACAGAGTTCAGTATCTCAGTCTGGGATTAATTAATTTAAGGCATGACCATGAAAACGAAGTAAAATGGACCCAGTTTGGATTTGCAGTTTGGGTAGTGGGCAGAGACAGTGCAGCATTCTGAATAGCCCAGGAAGACTATCAAGTGAACTGTGATTGCAGTTACTACTGACTTCTTGATCACTTCCATCAAGAGACAAGGCAACCTATACTGGTGAAGAACATACAACCTGGAGTGAAGAGCCTGTATTGAATGCCAGTGTCTTGGCACTGGTGGCCACTGCTGACCTTGAAGAAATAACCTAACCTATCTGTACTTCAGATTCTCACTTCTAAATAACAACAGTCCTTGTATCGTAGGCTTCTTTTAAGGATTACACAAATTAATACATATTTTAAGAAAACTGTTTACTGTGGAATAATTTTAGGTATACAGAAAAGTAAAGATAGTACAGAAAGTTCCTGTAAACCCTCACCCAGTTTCCTCTAATGTTATTTTCTTACATTCCCACAGTACATTTGTCAAAACCCAAGAAACCAACATGGGTACATTGCAATTAACCAAACTCCAGACTTTATTCAGATTTCACCAGTTTTTCCACTAATGTCTTTTTTCCATTCCAAGATTCAATCCAGGATACCACACTGCACTTAGGAAAATACACATTTTATTTTTCAAAACATTTAGAATAGTGTCTGCCACATAGTAAGCACCTGCTTAATGTTTTTTAATCCTATTAGGTGATTTCCCTGTAGGTAAGATGGAACATTTCTAGCACTCTTACATTAACAAGGCTTTACTCCCAATTTCTTATACTGCAAGTTCATATAAATAGAATTATTTCACCAAGATATTGCAAAGAAGCTGTTAATACAAAATAATAGGTAATTTGTGTTTGTACTAAAATCTGTAGGTTAATTGCTCTCAGAAGGAGCTCGTCTGTGAGGTATCATCTAAAGGTCAGAAAAACAAATCATGACTCAGTCATTAACTCCATTAACTGACTCATTCATTCAACAAAAATTTTTTGGGTGCCTACAATACAGAAGGCAGTATGCCATGGCCTGAGGCACAGTGATAAATAAATCAGACTCAATCTCTTTTTCATATGAAGCTTACATTTCGTGAAACTAAAATACTATAGTCTTAAGTAAGCAATTGATATGGAATCTGATTTACCCCACAATGAAATGGAAAAGCATTAGAATCCCCCATCTAAACACAACCAATAACATTTACTCAGAAGTGGTGATGGATATATTAGGTCAGAAAGGGAAATGGGCACAAATGACTTTAGCTCCAATTATCCAGATGTGCAGGATCCAAGAGGGAGTTAGACAAAGATATGAGTGCAAGGAAAATCTGTGCATGACTCCAGATGTATCCATTCCAACCACTCTGGGGTGCTTCCTGAAAGGATGAGCCTTGTTTATGACTGACAATAATATTAGCCAAATGCTATCAGGTGCTTGCTCTGTACCAGACATTGTTCTAAGAGTTTTACATGTATTAATTCAAGTAAATCTCCACCACAATATGAAGTAGACAATAGCATTTCCCAAGTTATAGATAATAAAATGAGGCAAAGTGAAAGAATTCAAGAAATGTATAAAGGAAGATCAAAATAATCTTATATGTTCACAGCTTTCTGAATACAGAGATACAAATTACCCTTGGGCATAAATAGTACAATCAGTTCTATTTGGCCTTTATTAAAATAAGAAATTGAAATGAATCATCTTGACTTCTGGATTCTGCAAGACAATGTTTCTTAGGACTAAAATCTTGAAATGCTTTCTAAGATGCCTCAAATAACTGCTGAGCAAACTTATATATATGTGTACTAAATGCCATTTGCGTCCCTTTCATAACTCAGTAAAAACCAGTAGTAATTAATTAAAGCCTCTACTACTGCCTAAGCACCTGCCATGGGCTACATCAAAGACAAATATGAATAAGGCTACCCTTCCTTCAGAGACCCTACACTATAATAGATGCATTTCATTTCACATATGAGTAACCAAAAAATGTGTCAAACTGAAATAAACACATCCTGAAATAGCTACAGTGCAGAATGTAATAAGGTAGGAGCCACTAGAAGCATAACAACCACAATGCAATGTGAGGAAAAAGAGGACAAAAACAGAAGGAATTGCACCTGGTTGGAGCGCGTGCCCACAACGTTTGAAGACTCAGTGGAATTTTAACGTTGAGACAGATGACAGGGTAAGACACTCTTCATGAAAGAAAGAGCGTTGATGAAGGCAAAAAAGGTAGAAAACCACAGTTTGTCCCAGGAGTACCCACCCACTCATGTCTGGCTGAGGTGCAGGCTCCTGTGAGAGGGAAGGGTGTGGTGGCGCTGTGTTTGGATAGACTTGAGCGGCAGAAGGAGAATATTGTACTGAATACAGTGGAAAATGGTAAGCTCTTAAGGATTTCTGTTATAGAATTGAAAATGTACTTTAGGAAGATTAATTTGTAAGTGTGTGGGATGGATGCATTTCAGACTGGAGAGCGACAAGAAGCAGAGGTATCAATTAAATTTTGTTATACCGTCTAGTGGGGCAGGGGGGTTGTGCGGGAATAATGACTACGTGAAACCAGGGTGGGGCAGAAGAAAATGGGAGAGGATAGAATGTCAGTCGAGTGACTGATGTAGAAACTTAAAGATGATAAGAGACATCTGACATGCTCTAGGAGCCTGGATGACTGAGGAAATGGAGCTCTTCCAAACAATCTGGGAAGTCAGGAGGAAAGGTCAGGATGCTTTTAAAGAAAATGTGATGAGCTTGGTTTTGAGTGTGTTAGGTTTATGGTGCTTCTGGAAGAGTTCAATGAAGAGTTTTAGGAAGACAGGAAGAAATGCAAATAGAGACTGGAACCAGATTCATAGGCTCTGAAATCATATCAGTAAAGGTGGTCATTGAAGCTGTCGGAGTGGAGAGCAAGAGATTGAAAGTAGGGAAGACGGAATGCTGGGGGAGCACCTGAACTTAGAAATCAGGAAGAGAATGAGGACATAAGAGGGGGGGAAAAAGTGTAGATCAGATTAGCAGGAGAATCAAGGAAGTGCTGTATTATGCTGCATTGTGAAAATCAAGGAAACCAGAGTTGTGAAGAAATTTCCAGAAAACAAAATAACCCATAGTATAAGAAGCTTCATGAATACAAAAACCAGTTTCCTTATTTAAAATATCTGTTCCATCCTCCAATGCTTCATGGAATATTGGTTCATTTAAACAATTTTCAAGCAAAAATTTCAGAAAAAAATTCTTCAGAGAATCTAAAACATTCATTGAAAGATTTTTTGCAAATCTGTAAAATCTATTATGCAGCAATTAGATAAAGGGATACAGGTCATACATGTATTTGAAAAGTTCTGCTTACGAATAGATATTTTGTTGGAAAAACCACTTAGTCTCTTCAGGTTTGGGAGAAAACATGTTTGCAATTATTGCATTGCAGGGCCTAACTGCAATTTGTCTTCATCCTGAGGGCTGGAAAGAATAATTTTTGAATTAGAACATTTTTATTTTCACTATGGTTCTTTGTTTGGTAGCTTTCTGTCCATTTTCCCATTTATAAGCTTTTAAAATGGAAGAGGTTGCCCAGTTCATCTGAGACCCTCCTATAACCAAAAATGTAAGACTCCAAAGAAAATTGCAATTACCCTGAGGGATGAACTGACTCTCTTTGAAAGATTCACAATCCAAACACAAACAATGTTAAAGTTCACAAAAATCGGGACACCTTGGTGGTTCAATCGGTTAAGCATCCTATCCTTAATTCAGCTCTGGCCATGATCTCACGGTTCTGATATCGAGTCGGACTCTGTGCTGAGTGTGGAGCCTGCTTGGTCTTTCACCATCTCTCTCTGCCCCTTCCCCTCTCACTCCGTAAATAAATAAATAAATTGATAAATATTTTTAAAAATAACTAGTTGGGGGTGCCTGGGTGGCTCAGTCAGTTAAGTGTCAGACTTCGGCTCAGGTCATGATTTCACCATTTGTGAGTTAATGCCCCGTGTCAGGCTCTGTGCTGACAGCTCAAAGCCAGGACCGTGCTTTGGATTCTGTGTCTCCCACTCTCCCTGACCTTCCCCTGCTCTCACTTTGTCTCTCTATCTCTCTCAAAAATAAAGAGGGGTGCCTGGGTGGCTTAGTCGGTTAAGCGTCCGACTTTCGCTTAGGTCATGATCTCGCGGCTCGTGGGTTCGAGCCCCGCGTCGGGCTCTGTGCTGACTGCCGGCTCAGAGCCTGGAGCCTGTTTCAATCTGTGACTCCCTCTTTCTCTGACCCTCCCTTGCTCACGCTGTCTCTCTCTCTCTCCTAGAAATAAATAAAACATTAAAAAATTTAAAAAAAAAAATGAAAGAAAGAAAGAAAGAAAGAAAGAAAGAAGGAAAGAAAGAAAGAAAGAAAGAAACATTAAAAAATTAAAAAAAAATAGTTGGATGATTGGTGGATAGATGGCAAAATATTGAGATCAGCTTAAAACTTTTTATGTTGTGGTATAGTTTACTTGTAAATGCCAGTCATTCCAATTTAGAATACCTAAGGAGAAACTTGGCTGGCAATATACTTTTTGTTATGCAAACAGTGAGATGGCATACAGCCACACACAGGAATGTCTTCATCCTGAGTGTTTGCCCACTTCCGCCGCACCCAAACTTCTAAGCTGTTGATGCCGCTGGGAAGACAAGAATAAATAAAAACATCTTCTCCATCTTTTAAACTGGAACTAGGAATGCATATTGTTCATAAAGCAGCTGTTGGTCAAAAAGCATTATTAATATTCTTTTTCATGGACATTTTGGATTACATAAAATTTGATATATTAATATTTCAGTCAAATAGCAATCATAAAATTTTATCTGTGAAGAAATACATCCTCAACTCAAAATGATAAAACTATAAGAAAACTTCACAAATACACTAAATACACAAAACTTCACAAATATACTTCACAAAGACACTATTTATAAACTGAATTAACATTTACAAACATGTATATGTTTGCACATGAATATATGTAAAATTGATAGTTGTACTTATAGTATAAAATTAGCATATTTATATATTTCCTGTGTAACTATTGAAGTTAGTTTATTAAAAATACATTTTTTATGAAACTGACATAGTATAATAAATTTTCTGAGGACTAATAGGTAGGATCTAAAACTCTGAAGAAATTAGGAATACTGTGTTCTAGAAGACTCTAAATCTTAAAAAACAGTGTAGCAACCAAGACAAATCCAGTAAATACCCTTTTGTTTTACTGTCATTAAAACCGAGGAACAAAACTAATTTAGTTTTATTTTGTATATACAGTGATTTTAAAAGGACAAAAAGAAACTTTTTCAAAGGCCTGAAGCTTGCTATTTTCTCATATTTATACTTCACTGTTCCCCAATCTTATCTGACCCATGCTTTTGTCTGGTTACTTCATTGATTCCTTTGGAGCTTTAAGTCTATCCCTGTTTACTAAAATGTTTTCTTGAACATGCCTGGCACTCATCAGTTTTATACAAGAAACTTCACAGAAATGAGAAATGGAGAACCATGTGCTTTTAGCAACCTTTCTTGACACTTCAGACTCTTCTGTGAAGTGAAGATGTTTCCTCATGGAACAAAAGACTGCATGTGGTAAAGCAGGTCTTATGAAGAAACAATTATTTCCATATAGCAGAACCAAAACGGTGACCAACAGAGACTTAACTATAAACACTTATTTTAATGGCTTCCTGTCATTATTTACTACTCTAGCATATAAGACACGCAATGTGGAGATATTGATCAGACTAGTAACATAATACAGCTTGAGCAGGTAGCTGCCACAATCAGGGTATTTCCTTGATAGGGAGGGATGGAATTCATTTGTATGAATTTTCTCAGATCACATAAATCATACTTCCTCAAACCACATGCCCTCAGACACCACACATACACACACAGAGACATACACACACTCATACGTGTGTGATTTTTATTAAGTAACAGTGATCTGCTTAAAATGAACTTCAATTTAAAGCTACATTATGTAATCTATGCATTTATTTCGTATGTTAAACCATGGCCCTCTGGTCTGTGATCCAAAGCAGGAGGGTGCTTGATGACTATGGAATCCATTAGCCTTTCTGATTCCATGTGCTTACATTTCAGATTAGCTATGGTTCTAACTTCCAGTTTTAATGGAAACCACTGGGTTGTTTGGTTGTGCAGTATATGCGTGCATGTGTGTATGTATGGTACTTCAGAAAACTTCACCAATTCTTACAAGTTGATTAAAAACAACACTACGTTTCCATTTTTCTCTTTGTCCTTTATATTTTCTAGGATCACACTTTCCCCTCACTGCTACCAGCCATTGCTCTTCCATAACTTCCTTTACTGAGACCTCCAAATTCATTTACCCTTGGAAATTCAAAAAGTTCTTCCTTTTATTCGGTTTCTCCAATAACTTGCATTAATTTTTTAAAAAAGGAGATTAATTGAGGGGAATTAATCTGTGCTATAGAGTGGCTTCTCTTTTTTATTACAAGCTAATTTTAATAAAAAAAAGAAGTTTGTGACCAATAACCATTAAACAGAGCTTCTAAGACTCACCTTTATTTCCCTAAATTATGTGCGTTCCCTAATTAAAAGGAGAACACGTTGGCCCAAGGTACCTCTTTTCATAGGCTCTGATCCAAAAACAGTTCTAAAGTTGATTCAAGGTACTTTGAAGGGTAAGAGTGTAGTAAATTTATAAGCAATATATTTCAATTTGTCTTATCTTTCTTCTAGCTCTCATCTTTATAGTGATTTGTGAGAGGGTTTAATAGTACACATTTCAGAGCAGATTTTTCCTAGATGGTGTTCTGATCGCCAAAGATTTAAGCTCCATTTTACACTAGGTGGTTTGTCACCTTTTGCAGTGAATCTATAGTAAGTATAACAAATCTCCTGTTTTGGAAACCTATCCATACTCTCTTTCCCAAATTAAACATATTCATCTTCATTTTCAAAATCAAGAAATATCTTATTTTTTAACACCCATCAGTCTTCCTCAAATGTAAGCTCCTCTGTATCGCTTTGTACATTTCGCCGTGAGATTCATCTTCCACACAGACAATTGTTAAATCCTACGTCCTGACCATTATGGCCAAAAGGATTGGTCAGACATAAAATGGGGTTTGGTCAGAAAAGTAGAACAGAGTGACATGAAAGTAATTGGTAAAATGTTAGTCCTCCTGTTAAAAATGAAAGCCATGACATTTTACTTTGCAATTTCATACATTTGCCACAAAGCTATAAAGTAGATGTGGAAATTTTGTTATTTACTTATTGAAAAGGGAACTAGAATAGGAGAGACATGTGAATGGTGGAGAGAGCCAAAGAGAAATTATTTTTAGAGGGAAAAAACTTGCAAAAATACTCTGAAACTTAAATGTAAATATGTGAAATCAATGATGTAAATTGAAAAACATGTTATGGTTTTATTTGTTCTGCAATTGTGTAAATCTCACAAATTTTTCAAGTGGGTTTTCAAAAGGTTTACACTTGAACCTTTCTTTTCAGAAAAAAAAACATTTATAAAAAAATAGAATGAATTACTACAGATAAGACTGCCTTCACAAACTGAAATCTGCTCTTGACCTGTGTCAGCCCCCACAGGCTTCCTCAGACTCATAACTTTTGCTAGGAACATGGTGTCAGTTCTGTTGAGATTCAAAATAAAATCAGAGCAAGCCCCAGCTTAGAGTATTATTTCAGCAAAGCATGATATATCAATTGCACCATTTCAGAGGAACCCAATTATACCCCCGTAGCTCACTTTGCCCCAATATTTTAGTCATACTCATACTGGTAACAGACACTCAGGGATGCAAGGTGGCCACCAATTTGCATAATACTAATTCAATATTTTAAAAATATTTATTTAGCATTTATTTCAAGGGGAAGCTGTGAGCCACATGGGGGATGGTTAAAGTCAGTGATGGGTTGGTGGCTCGGCTCTGCACAACCTACATACAAATTAAAGCTCCCTTTTAAACTGAACCCACCCTCCTATGGAGTCAGTTTAATGACCATCTGTTTTTACTCAAAATACTCCTTGGGGGAAGGAGGCATCTCACCTCACACTCCATGCAGCTTATCAAAGTATTTCCTTCCAACCACAGAGAAGCATGTTCTCTGAGAAAAGAGCTAGTAAATATTTTTTTCTCCACCTAGTTAAAAGTCCTGGGTTGGTTTAGCAAACTAATAATGTTTAATCATTCCTTATGGACCCTTCCTTCAGGTCCTGGCCTTGAGCAGGATCTAGAGGAAGAGTAAAGAGCTCTCTGATTCATGCATCTGCAAAGCTGAACTTATTTAATCCTGATGCTATTCTGCAGAAAAGAAATCATTAACCCTTTCCACAGATGAGAAAATTGGCTTTTAGAAATTAAGATACGAAACTATAAAGCCTGGATTCGAAACCATTTTTCTGTGGGAAATACTGTACAAGACAATACAAGTCCCTGATCTGAATACATAAGAAACAAAGACAGTAAAAGGGTGCAGGGCAAGGGGATCTGGGTGGTGTGGACAGAAGGACCTGTTTTGCTTCTCTTTGTTTGCTTTTCTTAATGGGAGCAAGGATTTCTTTTGAAGACCAAAGAAAGACAGAAACCCGAGAAGAGACAAATTAAAATGAGAGAATGTAAGTTGGGTTTTGGAGAATTGAATTAAGAAACATTTATTTTGGGGTGGGGGAGATGGGAAGGGGGGTGATGGACATGGAGGACTTGTTGGAATGAGCACTGGGTGTTATATGGAAATCAACTTGGCAATAAACTATTTAAGAAAAAAAGAAACACTTATTGTGTTGTTATTGTAATCTAACATATATTGACCATTTGCCACACAACCTATCAACTGATAGAATTTTAGTTTCCATTTCTATGGCAACTGGAACTTCACATCAAGTGTAAGTTGAAGTAAGTAAGATAAAGTTACGTCTTCACTTGGTTCCCTAGACAAGTGAAGAGCAACTTTGGGAGGTCAATGAATACAGAAGTGACTTGCATTTCTCTGAGAAGAGATTGATAGTTATATCATCAGATTATTAGGAGTTTATTACAAATGGTTAAGGAAAACAAAACTTTTATAGCTTCACATTTTACCCCTGAGATTTTATCCATTCCCATGGCTTTAACAACCTGTATACTGTTTAACCTTATGCCTGTTCTCTTCAGGACTTCACAAATATTGAACCTCCTAGTGAATATCACCCTCCTCAAGGCTTCTCTATAGCAACTCAAACGCAACATGCCTAAATGCACACACACATTTTCTCCTTCTTCATATCACATCTCATTTGGTGACAACACGACCCTCCTGTCACCCATCCTAGAAAACTACTACTCATCCTATTATTCTCTCTCTCTCTCTGCTTTTTTCAATCCAGCACTGAAGCCTGGTAATTATACCTCATATGGGACTACTGAGTCCATTCTCTATTTTATAGCTCTACCACATCTTAGATGGGCTTTTTACAGCCTTCTCTCGGATGTTTTTAGACTATCCACTTCATATTACTTTCAGTAGCTCATTAAAGATATTAAGACTTTGCATGGCACACAAGTAGGCCTACAAGCTTTCCCTCTTTCCCACTATTTTTCCTCCATGTCCACATTTTATTTTATTTTATTTATTTATTTATTTTATTTCTAGAAGAGAGAGAGAGCGTGAAGAGGGGAGGGTCAGAGAGAGAGACACAGATTCCAAAATAGGCTCCAGGCTCTGAGCTGGCAGTCAGCACAGAGCCCGACGTGGGGCTCAAACCCACTACTGCGAGATCATGACCTAATTGAAAGTCGGACGCTTAACCAACTAAGCCACCCAGGCGCCCCATCCATGTCCACATTTTAGATGCCATCTTTAGAACTACACATTGGAGCATCTGGATGACTCAGTCAGTTAAGTGTCTGACTCCTGATTTTGGCTCAGGTCATGATCTCATGGTTCATGAGATGGAGCCCCATGCCAGGTTCCATGCTGACAGTGTGAAGTCTGCTTGGGATTCTCTCTCCTTCTTTTTATGCTCTGCTCTCTTTCTCTGCTTGGGATTTCCTCTTGTACTCGCTTGCTCTCTTTCTGTCTCTCAAATAAATAAGTAAACATAAAAAACAAGAATTACACCTTTTATGGAGTAAGTGCCTCTATACTTTTTCTTAAACTGTTCACCCTGTAGACAATCACTCCAAGTTTCTCCCCTGGCATACTTCTATCCAAGTTAATGACTTCCCCAGCTGCAAGCGTGAATTAAATGCCCCTGTGCTTCATAGTTTGAGCAGTTGTTCTCATGCTGTAGCATGCATCAGAATTATCAGGAGCGCCTATTAAAACACATACTGCTGACTTAGCAGGCTGGGGGTGGGGCTTACAGGATGACTGGGTCAGATACTCATCAACAAGGATTTATCCCCAAACCTACTGAATGAGCTCAATGCCTAGGTCACCTCCGGCTCAGATAAAACCTCTGCCACACTCATGGGTAAGCATGTTACTAAGAAGCAGTCTACATGTGAGGTTCATCCTGCATTAGCCACTCTTCTCGCAAGGGCTTCTAGCACTGGCAGGCATGTGGAGGCTCTTTCTATTGAGAAATCAGCATTTCCTATCTTGCAGCTCAGGTCACTAGTCACACAAACAGTTTTACTGACTTGATCTTCAAAATTTTCTACTGACTCACTTTTAGGAGAGAATTATCAAGGCCATTAGAGTTATAACATCTTAGAACCAGAATGATCTTGAGCCTTTTGTTTCCTGTCTAAACAGTACAGTATCAATTGTTTGATTCTGCAAATATTGATGAGTGGTAGCAATGAAAAAGTCACTATAGAGTTCTTTGCAAAACTGGTATCTTTGCAAAGATAAAACAATCCTTTCAAACTGCTTAAAAACATATCAGTACAAAAAGAAATGATTCAAGATTTTCTTCTTCCATCATGGAATAAATGTATTCAAGAAGGGTCAGGAGATTTACCTATTTGAAAAATAAATATGCAAGCAGGTTTCTTTACAAGGGCTTCTTCTCTGGAGGTGTCTTTACCAGGATCATTATATAAGGTGCATTATAAAGTTGGATATAAAGAGCAACAGAAAGCCACTTTACCTTAGTACCTATTTTTTACTTTGAGACTCCTTGAAGATCATTTTACCACCTTAGTTTAAGAAGTCCTAGACAAAAGTTACATGCCTTCCAAAGATTACTTTTGTGTGACTTCAGAGAAACAGGAACACAAAGGAAAATATACCTTCTTTCTCAGCCCCTCCTCCATTCATTGATACTCCATTTTTATTAACATTTATTAAATCAAACATTCTTTTTGAAGCTCTCTTCAATATGTTTCAAATTATGTAGCATGTTTAAAACATTACTTACTTCATTCACATGGATAAATACCCATCTCTTTTTATGATCTATTCAATATCTGGTGCCTAATGAATGCTAAACATCCTGGACTCTGCTTCCCCCATTGTGTCAAAGGAGGCTCATGTCATTTGCCCTCTCAAACATGAATTAGAAAAGAACCTCAACAGCCCTTCGCAGGCAATTCTTTCTGCCAGTATTCTTTTGATTGGCACCAGAGTCCCTAACTGGCAGTCATTCTGGACTGTTGTAGGTCCTCTTAACTTTACAGGACCTACCTGAGTCCCTTCCTACACTAGGCACACCTGAATAGGCACATTTTTGTGAACTTACTGGATTTATCAATGCCTTTATAAAAATAGTCTGGAATTATACACGGGTAACAGGACATTTCTGGGGTTTTTTGTTTGTTTGTTCTTTGTTGATTTTTTGTTTCATTTCATTTCATTGTGTTTGTATAGTGCCACAAACAGATGTTTACTCAGTGCTTTCTAATGATCAGAACCAACCTGGTAATTTACAGTTTTTCAAACTCCTTTTATGCTAGCATGGATGATTTTAATGCTTTTTTTAACCTATTGGGATACTAACTGGGAATTCACAACAGCTTATCTTTGTAAATAAATTCTTCCCCTGATCCCTCATAAGGATTCTTTCCGTGATCCTTTCCATGAGGTTGGGGCATGCGGGGTTAGGGGAAGAAGAGAACACATCACCTTACTGCAACAGTCAGGAAGAGAAGAGATGAAGATAATAAAGTCTAATTCCCAGGTTAGGATATGTTCTCAGTTTCACCCAGTTTTATCCTATAATTCTAATCATCAGAAAATGACTGCAAAAACTATGGCTTCTCATCTGTGATGAAAAAGAAATTCTTTCCCCCCCCTTCCTTTATGCAATGTCAAGGTGTTTCTTGCCTACAAACACTCATCAACATATTTATAATTCAGAGTCTAAAATGACCTATATTTATTACTAAATTTTCTTTATAAGTAAAATCTCTTGTTCTGTTCCTCACACTAATTTCTTTTTAGTCAGGATTTCACCTCAAAATTCCTGGCCTATTTTAGATTGTAAGGACACTTAGTTAAAAGCAAGATCTAAGGTATCTCCCAGATATGTAGGGAAAGATTCCTTACGGAAAGTTATTAAAGACATTTGATTATTTGATTTAATCATCCTGGAGATAAAATATTAAGTGTTTCTGATGAATTATATTCTTGGAAATCTGATGAATTAGAAGCAAGGCAAGCCAGCAGGAAATTAGGCTTATAAGAAACATTTTCTAACACTTATGGACATTGCCTACTACATCTCAAACAATATGCTTAATATTTGGATAATTATTATTTTGTTTAATATCCACAATAACACCATGAGATAGATATAATTAATACCACATTTCAGTTACAAAACTAATGCTCAGAGATGTTAAGAGATTATCTAATGCTTCACAATAACCTTGCAAACAAGACTGATAGATTACTTATGAATCAATTCCATAATAGTGTGATATTATTAACATGAAACTTTCTAGAAGGTGAGTTATATGTATTATGCTAAGACAAGTAGAACTTGAAAATAGGTTATTTTTATAGTTAAATTTCTTAATTATCTTCCTCTCTCTGTCTTCATAAAGTTAAGGTCAATCTCCAAGCACTCATTTACTGGAGTCAAAAGTTTGCCTCTTTGTATCACAAAGGAGCCAGTTTTTCTAAGTATGAATTTCCCATTTATATCTGTGTATAAAAAAGAAGGACACTGTTAGCATTTAAGGGATATTTCTGAAAAGAAAAGAAAAAAGAAAAGATTATTCTTCACAGACCAGAGCATAGCAGACATAGTGTTTGAGACCGTCATAAATTACTTCCTAGCAAGGAAGCACTTGTTCCTTGGTCTTCCTGTGTTCTTTTTTTATAGTAAAAAAATAAATTCAAGCCCTGCTGAATCATTTCATAATGTTCTCTCATATCCTGGTATTGATCACTTTTAAAATAATAATTACTCCCAGCTGCCCTTTGTTGAGTATTGCTATGTGCCCGGTTTTTGTTTATCTGTTTTAAGATACTCCTCACAAAAATCTCATGAGATAGGTATTATTAGTCATCCATTCTCACATAAATAATAATTAATGAGGTAACTAAAACGTAGAAAGATTGCCAGTAAGGGAAAAAACTAGGAGTTGAGTGCAGGGTTCAAAACCCATGATTTCCAATCTGCAATGGGAAATCTCAAACAGCCCCCTGTAGCTGACAGAATAGAAAACTTTAGTATTGTTACTTCATATACTGAGAATTGAAAAGAAGAGAAAATACTTGAAATTTTTATCAGGAGTAGATTAGTTCAAAGTCATGGCCATTAGTTTGGAAGTCTTCACTTGTGGCTGGATATATGTGCTGTTCACACCAACCCAGATTTCATGCACCCATCGTTACCATCCAGCACACGTTTTCATACCACCTTCTCCTGATTTCTTCATTAGCCTGTATTTTCATGTATCACCTATTCATTCTCCACTAATTGTTGATTATCCTTTATCTTTTTTCTCTTGTTGTAATATAGACTTCTGTCCATATATGTTTATGTTCCCATGTATTTGCAAATGAATGAATATGGGTTTAGATTGTGTTTGAGAAGGTAGGATAAAAGTTATTTTGTTTTGTTTTGTTTTCAAAAATAAAATTCCAGAATTGGTTGCCTTCCCTGGTCTAGATGATGGAAAAGGGCTTCTCTTATGCTGCCTTAAGAAGAACACAATTAGTGATTGACAAAATAAAGAGAGAAACTGAACGGTAGGCAGGAGTGAAGCTTGAATATGGAAGACCTCAAGAGTCCAAAGTAGAAAAAGAATGAAAGTGGAATTGGATTTTCCATAGGCAACAAATGATGTCTAATGTCACCACTTACTTTTTAAAAACTTCCTTCCAGGCTTGCTTCTGTCATTTTACTTAAGAGACAGTCTTCTAACCGATGCTTACACATGTGTCTTCTGGGGGAGATCTTGCTGTTTCCATTGCTACTTCTTACACTACCTTTCATCTTACCTTAAAGAAATATACTATGATACCTATGATAATAGTAGATTAACAATCACTCTCTTTCCCAATGGAGATGGTACTTTATCAGATTGTCCCTTCCATGTTCAGAGTTCAGAACAATATTTAAATGTTTATTTATTTATTTTGAGAGAGAGAGTGTGTGAGTAGGGGAGGAGCAGGGAGAGAGAGTGTGAGAGAAAGAGAGAGAGAGAGAGAGAGAGAGAGACAGAATCCCAAGCAGGCTACATGCTATGAGCACAGAACCTGACACAGTCTCTATCTCATCAACTGTGAGATTGTGGCCTGAGCCAAAATCAAGAATCAGCCGCTTATTCAATCAACTAAGCCACCCAAGTGCTCTCAGAATACTTTTAATTGATGTAGTATCTTTCAAATTCAATTGAAATGGTAAAACAGAATCACAATATTTTTTTGTGTTGAAATAAGAGTAAACTTACAAATTTTACTGTGTCCATTCTATGTAAAACAGTGAAAAGAGTATCAACTTCTGAATCAACCAAGTGACTCTAGATTTGAGTACCACCAGGAAAACTATGAAAAGTCATTGAAACTTCCTCATCTCATTTTGTTTAAAGATAAAATGATGTAATAACAACTCTCTCAGGTTGTGATGATTTGAGATAAATTGCCTCGTACTCTACCCAGTACAGATTAGTGGCTTGCTAAATAAAAACTATTATTATTCAGTTATTTGATTCACACAGTAGTAATATAAAGGAAAAAAAAACAAGTTTTAATTTTTTAATTTTTTTTCCCATCAGACACCTAATTCTCCTCCTTAAAGCTCAATGGAGTTGGGAGTTAATCACTCTTACCCTTACCCTTTGCATATTGCATTACGGCATTTATGACCTTGCTTTGAAATTTTGTGTTTACATGCTTGGCTGTCTTTTCCAGACTATGAGCTTTTCAAGAACAGAGCACACATTGTTAGCATGGCATTTCCAGTGACTAACGCTGCGCTAGACATATTTGTCGTGGTTAATCTTATGTGTGAATTTGACTGTGACCAGCGTGCCCAGACACTTAGCCAAACATTACTCTGTGTATGTCCATGAGAGTGTTTCTGGATGATATTAGAATTTGAATCCATAAACTAAGTAAAGTAGATTGTCCTCCCTAATGTACTTAGGTCTCATCCCATAAGGTGAAGACATACTTACAACAAAAATGCTGAGTAGGATGAAACTGCCTGACTGAGCTGGACCATTGGGCTTTCTCATCCTTCAGACTTGATTGAAACATCAGCTTTACATTTTAGTCTGGAGCCTAGACCATTAGCTCCCAAAGTTCTCAGGACTTTGGACCCAGACTGGAGATACAAATTGGCTTTCCTAAGTTCCCAGCTTGCAGGCTGCACATCTTGGGATTTCTCAGCCTCCCTAATTGTGTGAGCCAATTGCTTATAATAAATTTATTTATATACAAATACACAAAATCTAATGGCTTTGTTTCTATGGAGAACATAATATTATATTGCTTAACTAATATTTAGTAAACTGCTCTGATCTCTCAGAATGAAAAAGCATTATAATAACACCAGTTTTTCCCGACATTTTAGAAAACAAAAGATTTTTGACATTTCAAATGTCCCCAAATAAAAGTCCCAAATTCTATTGCACTTAAATGAGCAAAATATCTTCCCAGCTTATGAATTTTCTAAGAGAGACAATGCTTTTGATGGATTTTAAACATTTGCCTCCGAAGAATAGGTTTAGAGTTTCAAATTGAATTTCAGTCTTTGATCCTGAAATCAATTTCTGACAGAGAAATGCAACTCTGGTTTTGACTAGAGGAAGCAAAATTATCAAAATGACTTTTTGGACATTAGACAGCTGTTTTAAAATTTCCATGATTTCATTGTAAGTGAATAAGACACGTGGATTAAATTTTCCTAAAATATACATGGTTTGAAAAATTAAGGGAACCTGCTTTGGGTTTGATTGACTGAAAAGCGTTTGCAACCCAATGCTTATCTCCTTCTTCTATGTTTCTACCTGAGAGTTTTCTTCTTGCAAACTACTTTGAACTCAACATATAGAAGAGTGATTGCAGGAATGTGAAAGACATTGAAAATCGGCCCTGGGAGTTGTTCCTGAAATTTACTGAACCCAAACCAGTCACTCCTTCTGAGAATCTCATACCACCAAAAAAATATTAGACTATTTTCAAATTACTTTAAAATGCATTTTTAAACATTATTAGCAATTAAGTTTGTATCTTTATTACTAAATCTAATATTATTTTTAGATTTATGAATTGTCTGACCCTTTATTTTTGAGAGTAGTTATTTCACATTATTAAAAGGAAACTCAACAGTTTTCTTTCAAGCATAATATGCTTTCTAGGAGGGAAAAACAGTCAGTGAGCATTCAAATGGACTTCTCTGAATAGTTACATTACTGCAAGAATTGTAAACTCTGATTTTAGAAAACAGGGGCCTCACTTGGTCTTCAGTTCAGAAGCAAGATTCACACTGCAAACATAGTGCACACTTTTTCTCATTGCTATTTACATTTTAAATAGGTGTCTCTCTTTATAAAACTGTAATTGTTAAATATGAAAGAGTTCTAAGGGGTGTCTATTGCATTCCTTTTAAGGACTCAGAAATTGGTAAAAGCAAAAGTTTCATTTCACTTCTGATGGAGTCAGCAATGAATTGGTGAAAGGTCACATGGGGTAAACAGTATTATTTGGAGGGTCCCAGGGTATACATGTCCACACAAGCTTGCCCACCAGACCACTGTGGTCTGCTCTCTGTACAGACATCCTGTGGTTTGCTGAGTCAAATATTAAAGTTCCCAAAGCTTCTTCCCCAACAGAAATAATATAAGCCTTAAAAGAGTTGTATTGACTTTGTTGTGTAGAGAGTGAGAGATAAAAAGAGAATCAGTGGAAGAAGGATGCATTATTAGGTTTATTATAGCACTGCCATCAACATCAAACAACTATTAAGCACCTACTGTGTGTAAGGCAATATACTGAAAACTTTGGATGCAGAGTATAAGATGTAAGCCATCCCTGCACAGAATTTACAGTTTAGTTTATGAGACGGTAATATGTAGTCTGTCTGTTCTTCTGTCTGCCTGTATGTCTGTCTGTCTCTGTCTCTACTCTCTCTCTCTCTCTCTCTCTCTCTCTCTCTCTCTCACACACACACACACACACATAAATGTGGGCATATAAAAATCCATACATATAAAAACTCAATAAGGTAAGGCAGCGTGTAAGAAATACTCAGAAAGTAGCATAAGCAATAATCATCCCAGAATTTTAGAGAAAGAGGTCTATGTCTGTTTTCTAGTTTTGTTTTTCTTTTTTTTTTTCAGAATGGATACAAAAGAGAAACAGAAGATGTGAGGAGGAAAAAACAAAACAAAACAAAGGACTTCCCCAGCACATTTTTGCTGATGTCCACATTATGGGTGATTAGAGTCTGAATCACAATAGTGACTATGAGCATCAATACAGAAAGACATGAATTTTGGAGATATTTGAAAAGTAGGAGACTACAGTTCTTATGCTTTTAGGGTCCCTTCCCGAGAGAGCTTTTCCCACCTGCAGGAATGCTTTTCAAGAGGCAAGGACTGAATTTTATGTTATTTTTTGCCCAATCCATCTTGTTCTAATAGTTTTGTAGAATGCAATAAAAATAAATTAGTAGAAAAACAAAATAGAAAATAAACACTCTCAAAATAAAGTTTCAGTATTTTATTATAAAATCCATCAAACATAAGATTACATTTTAGTAAATTTCATAAGAATAAATCTAACATGAGTAAGTAACACAATAAATTAAAACAAAATAAAAAATTTTAAGTATTGATTAAAAGTGTGCATGTATCAATAAATACAGAAATTGCTACTATACTCACAACTTTTCATTGATTTATAATTACAAATAAAAAGAATTATTAGTGAAACAGTGACTCCAAAGAAGAAGAGGCACAGTTTAAAAATAGTGTTTATAAATATTTTTTTAAAAATTGTAAATGTTTATTTATTTTTGAGAGAGAGAGCAAGCATGCACACGAGGGAAGGGCAGAGAGAGAGGGAGACACAGAGTCTGACGCAGGCTCCAGGCTCGGAGCTGTCAGCACAGAACCCGATGGTAGGGCTCCAGCTCACCAACCACGAGATCTTGATCTGAGCCAAAGCTGGACACTTAATGGAATGAGCCACCCAGGTACCCCATCAATAATTAAATAATTAAAGTTTTTAACATGGAAAGTGAGCTTGCTTTCTTTTGCTTGTTAATTTACTTAATCTAGGTCGGATTGATGACAGTTCTACTTGTGGAAGATAACACATATATATTTAAGCTGTTTCTGCTTTAATTACATTCATAGTAGAGACAACATCTCAGAGATAGGCTGATGAGAATGAAAATAGCCATTTATCACATGGAAAAATCTTCATATTTAATTAATCTAAAATAAAGCAAAAAACATTGTAGTTTTAAAACTCATAATTATTCCTTCACCAGTAACCAGTGCCAATAATTGATCCTACAAAGTTAAATTTAAACTATCTTTCAACAAAAGAAATGGCTTCTGGATCTTATACACATTTGAGTTGCTGTTGATACACTTACCGTACATTAAAATGATAAGCTATAACTTGGTTTTAGGACTTCTACAGACCTCACACCACTTATAACTTGAGTGTGATGGTCTCTGTTTAAACAGTCATTACACACGAGTCTATTGTAGCCATGTCAAAGAGCTGTAAAAGTTTCTAAAATTCCAAACATCCATGCTTCTTTTTGCAGACAGGGAAGGAGCAATTTGTAGACTACGTGATTCTACACATAACAGTTTGAGCATCCCTGTGCAGAATAGTGCCCTCATCCCCAGCTCTTGTTCTTCTCTATTTCAGCTTCCTATGTATTTCCTTCATAATCCTTATTGCCATTTCCCTTGTAATAATTATTTGTTTACTTTTTCCACATCAGTTTTCCCCATTAAAATGTACGTCCCTTAGAGCAAAGACAATGCTTATTTTGTCACAATTGTGTTCCCGGCACCTTATAGGGGTACCTTTTCAGCACATGTGGGGATACGTAAATATTTATTAAATGACTTAATTAGGAATTGGTTTAAAGGTACCAAAAGATGGTGGTGGTATGAGGGAAAGGGCAAAGGAAGGGAAGTAACATTTATTCAGCCTTGTTCATGTTCCAAGCTTTACACGGGGCACATTTCTTATTTCTTCTCATTTCACCCTCACACAAAACCTGTGAAGCAGATGTTATCATTCCTGCTTTTAAAATGAGGGACTTGAGGTTCAGAGAGGTTAGGAAACTTGTATAGGGTCACATAGCTAATAAATGACAGAGCTGGGATTTGAAGAATTTGGCTCCAACGCTGACAGGATCTGTTGAGTGATTACATGTGTGCATGGAGAGGGAGTCATTGATCATACACTAACACAAAGGAGTACAAAATATAGAGGAATATTTGGAGGTTGAAGGAGGAGTAAATATGAGTTCAGTTTGGGCAAATTGTGTATTTGAGATAATCATCTACATATGAGCCTAGAACTGGGGAGAAAATTCTGAGATGAACATGAGAACCTGAGACTACAGTTTCTGTGTGAAAATAGCCACATATGTAGTGTGATATTTTATGTAGGACACTTAGGCCAAACTATAAGCTGGGTTCTGCTCATCACTAATCAAGAATGAATAGTTTAAGAGGAACATCTGATCTTCCACCCAAACCCTCCAACATGCTAAGTAAAGTAAGCCAGACAGAGAAAGACATCGTATGATCTCACTTATATGTCAAACTAAGAAAAATCAATTTTGTAGAAACAGATTGTAAAATGGGAGTTGCCAGGATTTGGGGTGCAGGGGAACTGGGGAGATGTTGGTCAAATAGTACAAACTTTCAGCTATAAGAGGAATAAATTCTGAAGATCTAATGTACAACATGGTAACTATAGTTAATAACACTGTATTGTACACTTGGAAGTTGCTGAGACAATAGCTCTTAAGTGTTCTCACCACATACACATGAGATAACAACTATCATAACTATAAAAGATAATGGATGAGTTAACTAATTAGATTCCAGTAATCATTTCAGAAGGTATAACAAATCATCATCTTGTACACTTTAAATATATGTAATTTTATTTGTCAATTACAGCTCAATAAAGCCGGGGGGCAGGGAAGAACCCTATCCTCCAGAGGCAACTCCTATGAGTACATGCATTTCTGTCATCTGGATCTCTATCAAACTAATTTTTTGTTTCAATTAGCATAGGGATTGCCAAAAATGGGTTTGTATTTGTGAAATGAGTGACTTTAAATTTTTTCAGTAAGATCTGTTTTCAAAATACTTTCAAATGTGCTTTCAAAATATTTTCAAAAGTATTAATATCATGTAGATCAGATAAAATATTTTAGAAGTACATCTTACCCATTCCTATGCATGCATAAACAGAGAATAAGAAACCAGCAAAGCCGGTAGCCTGAACTCTTAGAGATGCCTCAGGTGAGCATCAGCCATGACTTGGGAGGACTCTGACTGTCAGCTGTTGATAATAGAGGTGACAGAACAACTATTTCTAGAATCTTGGTATCTTCTCTAGTTTGCAGAACACATTACACAATTCTCTCTTTTGTAATTATTTTCTAATGAATATTTCAATAATAAATGTTTCATATATGTAGCAGAATTTGCTGAGACTTGCCTTCATTATTACCTGGTAGTGATAGTGGAATGTAGCTAGCTCACACCTCCCATCCCCCCCAATTTTTTCTGAGGCTACTGTTATCTACCAAAACAAAACCAAAAACCTAAGAGTTATGTTCGCATCAGATCGCAATGAGAGTTGTCCCCATACAGTTGGTAATTGAGATCATTCAGGACCAGTGTGGAAAATGAGGAGACCACAGGACAGATACCTAATAGTTTAAAGTATTTAAAAATGCCGGAAAGAGTCCATTAAGGGACTGAAAAGTAATCAAAATAAAGCGAGAAGGCAGAGAGCCAAAACTAAGTTGTCACCCAAACCAGAGGACTTAAAGTTTTAAGAAAAGACTGATGAGCAGTTTCAAATACTTTATTAAAGTCTACAAATACCCAGACTAGAAAAAGAAATTGCTGATTTTCACTATTAGTACTTTACTGATGACCTCAGTGGGAGCTGAACAAAGATAAAGGGCAGATGTGAGGACTGACCTCAAATTTCAGTGCACTAAATGGTGACTGGGCAGTAAGGAAGTAGAAACAATAATGTGGCTTGAGAAGTCTGGCTAATAAAAGGAGAAGAAAGAGTCAGGTGGATGGAGTGTGCAAAATAGATGTGGCTATTACTTCCATTTTTCTTTTCAGATTTCAGAGTCTTGAATAGAAGTTGAAGATGCACTTACATGAGCAGCTGATGCCATGGAGCAAGAACTAAAAACAGAAATAGGATGGCCCAAGAGAGGAATCAATTGAAAATACAAATGGAGATGTAGGTAAGAGTGGGTTGAGAGGAGTTGTGTGTTCTTTCTGATTTCAGTTTCACTGCAAGGAGGCAAGGAAAGGTGTATGTGTAATTTGGCAGGGTTGAGGGAAGTTTCCTGTGGTAAAATTCAGAGAAGGGAAAGAGGAAGCCTAGGGATAGTAATTTGGGGAAGTGGATAGGAGAAAGCATTTCTTTGGAAGATTGGATTCCTTACTGCCTTTCTTAGATTCATCACACTGATTCTGCCCTTTAAAAGAACTGAAAGAGACCACAATCAATTATTAATTATTAATAAGCATCTCACAGAGACAACTTGTAGAGATTGTGTACTGCCAAAAATGCCTTCCCTTGACTTTCCCAGGAAGCAAGTCTCAATGGATGGTAATTATTAATGTGTTGCTTACTTGTATCTTGCCAAAAGTGATAAAAAGGTCAACAGTTATAAACTCAACGGTTATGGCAATATAAGCCCTACTAAACAGTAAATGTGTATACTTTGCCATAATGATATAGCTGAAAAATTCCTGCAAAATTAATGTATAAATAAACTTTTCATTTAAATCACTCAAAAAGCTGTTTTTGTGTACTGCATGCAGTTATAAACTCTCACTATCTTTGATCTGAAGGGAATTTGGGAATAACCAGATCAAATCTCTCTTTATGTTTTATTTTTTACTTATCATAAATTGAAGCGCTTCTTTTAAAAATCCTTATATATGTGCTATGCTTGGAATATTTGAAAGATGGGATACAATTTTATTAATGTCTATGGCCTAAAACAGGATCCTGTATTGGGGACATATGTAAAGTATATACGAAACATTTGGTAAAAGACTGGAATGTATTTTTATATTTACTCCAGCAGAATGTTGCCAGGAAGATCTTTAAAACTTTTCCCTCTCCACAGAGAGAAGCACTGTGTCCATAGCTGTTACTGTGCATCCTGTTTACAGCTGATATCCTTACAAACCTGGAGGAATTGTATTTCCCACATCACAGCAGCAGACAAATGTGCATGCACTAACATCCTGTGGGGAAAGCATTTGAGTTGCTAACATCACAACACGGTGTTCTGTGAATAAGTGGGAGAATTCCTTCACAGGATTTCAAACAATTGGCCATCACACCTTTTTGAAGTTCATAAAAACCTTTTAGGTTTTCAAAGCCTTTCCCAATCAAGGAACAATAGAGGCTAGAATTTTCACACAATCATTTAATCGTAAGATGTGGACAAACACAATAGCTGTTTTGTCATAAATTAACATCCATGTCATTTAAGAGCCTTTGGTGGAGATCTGAAGAGAATGCAAAAAAAAAAAAAAAAAAAGAAGAAGAAGAGGAAGGAGAAGAAAGGAAAAAAATAAATGTAAGGGCAATGATCTAATTTTGTTATTTATTTTTTCCAGACCAAGTGGGAGAAATCCCTACATTGATTTAGGGGGAGAACAAGAGAAATGGAGATGCACATAAATGTCTTTGAAAACGTTTTTCTAATACAAATTTCAGAAATATCTCTAAATACTACCTTATTAGACTCTTTACACTGACTTAAAAGTAGTAAGAATCAATTACTCCCAAAGTATATTTTTTGCATACCAAAAAAGTGTTTAACTCCTTCAGTCAATTGCAACCTAACTAGAAAAGAGTTGGGGCCCTCCTGAGCCTGGAGACTAAGTGAGGTTCTGGTTCAGACTAAAAGTTTTATTGAACATCTTTCCCCAGTCTGTTCAAAGCCCAGTTTCAATGTCTTCCCGCTCAGCACTGGTCCTAGAAAAAAGAAACCATGGACTTGCACTGAGAGGAAATAAGTCATCCTTACGCTATCTAAAATTAAAGTACCTATTCCTGCTTTACAGTTTATCAGATGTTTGGTCCGGATGCTGATTGTTTTAAAAGTCTGTCTAAACATAGTATATTTCCTAAAGGAATGTTAGCAAACTAAACACTTGCTTCTAATGAAAACATCCCAAATTTTATTAACATAACTAAGATAAATGAGTAAACACAGTGCTAGTAAGTAAGCGTATTTCCCAGGAAAACTAAATTCATGACAAAATATGATTTATGGTTTTTACTGTAAATTCTTAATTATCAGTCCTAACAAAGACTTACCTGGTGCTAAATTCATGGAAGTAAGAAACATTAACCTTCCACGTGTGAACAGAAAGTCATTTGTTAACCACTTTTTTTTTCCTAGCTCCTGATGAAATTATTTATATTGCAGTAAACAAAAACCAAAAAATTTGATATTTGATAGAACAAACAAGTATCAGAACCCTGTCCCCTATCACTTCTTACACATATTTGTGGTTTGGTTTTTTTTAGTGGAAAACAATTTTCAGTGATGGAAACTTGTGTAAGCCACGATGTTTATTTTCTCAAGGTTGTTTTTATGCTATAAATTGAAAAGGAATCCACTTTTCTGTATTGAAATTTTTGCCTTTGGGGATTACAACAGCTTTGCTTAATTTTTTCCCCTTTATTTTTAAGTTCCCCACACTTTCAGCCTCTTCCTGAATGAGGAATAATTATTTGGCTGAAATTTATTTTCAGCACATGACTAAAAGGTCTTTTGAAGAAGCCCAAAATAACACAGGAAACACTGAAGGGTTAATGTCTCTGACTCCTACTTATTTAGACTTACAGGAAAAAATTAAATAGATCAATGTGTGTGGTAAGAACTCTTAAGACATTTTTAATCAAATAAAAATTAGTCTACCCAGCAGGTCAACACACCGTTCTGGAGTGTATTTGGGGAAACTGGGGAAGAATTATAATAACATAGGTCAGCAAAGCACCATTTAGTACTTTGGAGTTGTCTTAAGGAACTAGGCTTCCCAAAGCTTTGATTGTGCAACCCTGCTGAGTCACTTAGGAAATTATGAGCCTGAATCCTTTAAGATGCCATCAGGTCCAACAAATATTATGCTTTTCTTCTTCCATCTCTTTCAACACATCTGCATAGTCTTCTTGGTTTGAAGGTCATCCAGCTGCCATATGAGTAACCATGGCTGATCTTTCCTGTGATCGATTTAAGTTTTCCTCTTTTCACTTAATTAATAATCTGTGTGGAATTTTGGTCTTTTGTTCACTCTTGTTTACTGTATGATCTAATGAGGCAATGATCACACAACTTACAATTTAAGAAAATTGTCTTTCCCTCAATTATCCTGGCTTCTAAAATAAGCTACAAGTAGCTAAAAGAGTCACTGTAGTCATAAGACTCTCTTTCTCCTAGCAAGGTTCTAAACCAGTTTTGATATGATGTTTGAAGGGCTGCTGTAGTTGGCAAGAGCCACATAAAAGGCATCATATCCAAAAGCCAAATGCTTTTAAGATGTTTAAAAATTATTAGGCCTAAAGTTTCTAAAGTAACAAAAAGAGTCCAAAATGTTAGCAGGAAAAAAAAAAAGTAAAATATTGAAAGAAATGTTAACATATAACCGTTAAACATCTTGGAAAATGCAGGTTATATCTGAACAGTCTTTTTTTTTTAATTAACTAGGTTTTAGATTGAATTCTAACACTGAAAAAATAAAACTCAGGAAGATCAGTTTTTAAAATTCTTGTTTGCTTTGATTTATTGATAATATTGGCATTTGATATTGGGTCCTGAGTTATATTGTTAATAAACAAAAAGTAGATTCTTATACATGCCACTAGGTCATCCACTCAGCAAACATTCATTAAACACCTGTTATATGCATTGCACTAATGCCTTGGAAATTGGGTACACAAGAAGTAAAAGAGACTATTCTGTCTTAGAGAAAATTATAAACTCTTTGGCATAAAAGAATGAGTAGCTTTCATTGCCTCTTCCTCTTCTACCATTTTCTAAATTCTGCTCACATTTCGTTCTTCTTTCCTTAGCATCTTCCACGGATATCAGTAACCTTTCCCACCCAGTCCAGGGCCTAGCCTCCAACTTATCCCTCATTAGGCAATGTGTCCAAAATCTTTTTTTTTAATCTCAAACCCTTGCTCAATCTTCAGAGCTGTGTTTTCCTTTTCCCTTCTAGATAGATCCATGTATGCGTCCTACAAGCTTTTCAAAAATTGCAAGTTGATGTATATTCTCTATGTCCTCCAACTTGTTTCTTCTACTTCCCATAAATCTGTTAGTGGCTCAGAAAATAAGGAATCCTTCTAATGTCTCATCACTAAGATCATCTAGTGATTGAGCTGAGTTTTTGAAGAGAGAAGCTTTTTATCATTCACTTTTTGATCTCAAATCCCAAACATGGTAATTGGAACATGGTTGCAATTTCATTAAATATTTGTACAGTTTAATTGAAAGGAAGGACACATTGCATCAATTATAGCTTTGAGAGTTGAAGTGACATAGAATTAAAGGCACAATCAGAGAGGAAATAATTCAGGAAAGACAAGGAATGCTAATGTGTTTGAAGAGACAAATTTGGATCCAAGTCTTAAAGGAAATGGTGTCACCATGGCATGAAGGAAATCTTTGCTCCACAGATAACACATAATCTTTTCTGACCTTAAGTAGCTATCTCACAAATATAAGATTTTGATCATAAAAGAGAATCTGAAAGATAAAGAAGTCTCGATTTCTGTCACCACTGTTGAAAAAGCCACTCTAGAGACCATGCCATAAGATGGAGACATAACTAACATCCTCATGGATTGAAAGACAGTAACATTTTCAGAACATTCTGTATCAGATTGGGGCATCTGGGTGGCTTAGTCACTTAAGCATCCAGCTGTTGATTTTAGCTCAGGTCAAATATCTCATGATTTGTGAGATAGAGTCTCACACCTGGCTCTGCACTGACAGTGTGGAACCTGCTTGGAATTCTCTTCTCTTTCTCTCTCTGTCCCTCCTCTTGCTCATACTTTCTCTCTCTCTCTCAAAATAAATAAATAAAATTTTAAAAATTAAAGAATATTTTGTATCAGACCACACATAATGCATAATCTCAAATTAAAATACACTATAAATTTTGGTTTTGTTTCCTTAACTGAGTTCTTTATAATATCCAATTATGTAAGTTTACTTGCTTCTGGTGCTGTAGAATTTGCCCTGACTGGAGCGGTAGAAAATCCAATATCTAGCTGTAGTCCTGTCTGCAGAAAGCTGGAAAATCTGTAACCACTGTCCTAGGTCTTGTTTTCTTCTTCTTTAAATACAAAAGCTAAATTAGGATGCATAGTTTATAAACTATGTTAGTAATAGAACACTTTTTGTACTTTAACTTTTATGGTTCATGCTGACAAAACTCAAAACATGAAGACATACATGAAAAGTCGTGATCCTCAACAATCCATTCCCCAGATTATGGCTCCTGTTTCTGATGTATCTTTTCTAGGATAGTTTAAGTATAATCACAAAATATATTTATAAAATATGTATATGGATATATGCTATATGAAATAAATATAAAATATATGCATATTTTTAAGGAAATGAGGGATATATTATTCCATTCTGACCCCTGCATTTTATTTATTTATTTTTTTACAAATAGTTTATTGTCAAATTAGTTTCCACATAACACTCAGTGCTCATCCCCACAAGTGTCCTCCTCCATGCCCATCCCCTACTCCCCCCCACATCCATCAGTCCTCAGTTTTTGTCAGCATTCAAGAGTCTCTCATGGTTTGCCTCTCTCCCTTTCCCCCACCATTTCCCCCTTCTTCTCCCCCTTGTTCCTCCGTCAAGTTCCTCCTAATCCTCCTATACGTGCAAACATATGATATTTGTCCTTCTCTGCCTGACTTATTTCGCTCAGCATAACACCCTCAAGGTCCATCCATGTTGCTACACATGGCCAGATTTCATTCTTTCTCATTGCCATGTAGTATTCCATGGTATAGGTAAACCAATAGAACTCCCCTATGACCCAGCAATAGCACTGCTAGGAATTTACCGAAGGGATACAGAAATGCTGAGGCATAGGAGCACATGTACCCCAATGTTCATAGCAGCACTCTCCACAATAGCTAAAACATGGAAAGAGCCTAAGTGTCCATCAACAGATGAATGGATCAAGAAGATGACCCCTGCATTTTAAAATTAACTATATACCTTGGAAATCCTATCAGTATATACATTACCCACCTTCTTTCAGAGTTGCATGATAGTCCATGGTATGAATATACAATCATTAATTTAACCAGTCCCCTATTAGTGGACATTTAGGTTGTTTCAATCTTTTACAGACAATACTACAATAAATAAATTTGTATATAAATCATTTACACAGGTTATTTGTAGAGTAGAGCCCTGTAAGTGGATTTTTGGATAAAGAATATGTGCCTTTGTAATTTTTATAGATCTAACCAAATAGAATCCCTGACAATTTATATCCTCAGCAACATTTTAAAAAAGCACAAAAGCTAATGTTCCCCCACTCTTATGCCCACAGAGTATATCATGAAAGATTTTATATTTAAAATTTAGTAAGTAAAGCATTAGGTCTCAGTGTCATTTTTTAAGTTTATTTATTTACTTTGAGAGAGAGCAAGCTAGGAAGGAGCAGAGTGAGGGGAAATAAAGAACATCCCAAGCAGGCTCCACACTGCCAGCATGGAGACTGATGCGGGGCTCAAACTCACAAATTGTGAGATAGTGACCTGAGCTGAAATCTAGAGTCAGACCTAAATCAACTGAGCCACCCAGGTGCCCCAATCTCAGTGTTATTTTAATTTTCATTTCATTTACAATACATGAATTGAGTGTGTGTACACACACACATACACACATTGAACATTTGGTTTGTTTTCTATAAACTATGTGTTCTTATTTTTTTAATTCATTTCTATCGAGGTGTTGGTTTTTCAATTATTTTACATATTGTTTATATTTTTAAAAGTTAAAACTTTGTTTCAGTCCCAAATATCTCTTTCTCTTTAATTTGTTGTTGTCTTTAGACTTTGTACTTAATTGGTCTTACCTCACCCATACTTATCAACATATTTTTGAATATCTTTTGGTATTATGTTACACTTACAATGGCTGCTTTCCCCACTCCAAGACTATTTTGAAAACTCTTCCATGATTTCTTTTGTAGTAAAGTTCCACACTGTTTATACAATAATCTTATCTTAGATATAATGTGATTAGAAGTGGGTTCCCATCTTCATGTAGTCCCCCATTCCCAAAAAGGGTAGACTAGATTTCTTATTCTCAGAGAGGTGTGAGTTGAGAACAAAATGGATAGCAAAGCTGGGAAGGGAGCTCTGTGGAAGTATTCTCTGCTCCTAATCTGCCCAGGGGGAGCTGACAGAATAGGTGCCAAGTGTTCTCCAAAATCGTGAGATTGCTGCTGCCAACCACAGTTCACCATCAATATTTAAGCAGCTACTATTAGAAGATGACAAACCACGGCCAAGACTAAGTACAGACAGCAAGCTGGTTATCACAGAAGTTTGGGCCTACTGGTTTTGCAGGCCTATTGTGTTCAGGTCACATCATTAACCTCGCAGTAATATGTATTCATACCACATTGAAAACAACTGAATTTTGATACATCACTTTTTTTCTGGTGGGGTCTTCTTGTAGTATGTTATGATTTCTTTCCTTTTTTTTTTTTTACCATTGCAAGCTATGAAACATCAGGAATTCATTTTGATGTAAAGAATGAAGTCTGCATAAATTTGACATTTCCCAATAGATGCCAAATATTTTCAGTGTTATTTATATTTAGAAAATCGTGTTCCCCACTGATACAAAAATCCCACTTGTATCACATACAATGTCCTGTGTGCAATGTATATATATATATATACATATATATATATACAGATAGATTTGTTTTTCTATACTAGCTATTCTGTTCGTGGAAATGTCTAGTAAAGTAACTGTCACATCATTTTAATTCCTGTAGTTTTAGACCATGTTCTAGTCTGGTAGAATTATTAACACATCAACACCGCCATTAATTATATTTTTCATTATTATTTTCTGACTATTCTTCCATATTTTCAGTGAACTTGCTAATCATCTTGTCTAGCTTTAAATACTATTTTTTATTTGAATAATGCTAAATTTCTGGATTATACCTTACTGAGAAGTGACATATTGATGTTAAGATTATTATTATCTTATTATTATTATCATGATTATTATAATCATGTTAAGATTATTATCTAAGCACACAATATATTTTTCTATTTGTTCATGTCTTTTTTGGGGTCCCTCAATGTTGATTTAAAGTTTTCTTTATGTTGATTTTGTACATATCATAGTAAAACTTACTCTTAAGTATTTACCTGTTGTGATGCTGTTGAGACAGAGCCTTCCTCAAATATTTTCTGATTGGTCATTAGCTGAATGAAAACTACTGACTTTGTTCCAGAAAATTTACTGAATTTCCTATTGTTTTTAAAATTTAAAGTTTGTTTTTATTTTTAGCAATTCCCTTGAGTTGTACAGATAGACAATAAATTATCTACAAATTCTGCTTACTTTATCTCTTCCTTTCTAATATATATAAGTCTAATTTCTTCCTTCATTTAACAGTCAGACTGGGGCATCCAGTTCAGTATTAAATGTCAGAAATTATAGTGGGCATTCCTGACTTTAACACCACTTGTTTTAGTGTTTCACCCTTAAGCCTAATACTGACAATTGTGTTGAAACAGATATATTTTATTTTGTCATAAAAGCATCCTTCTACTGTTATTTTAAACTTTTATCAAGAATGGAATTTGAATATTATAAAAGATCTCTATTTTCTTTGAAAATATTGAACATATTTCTAACTCTTCTAGAATCAGTTTTGGTAAATTATATTTTCCCAGAATTATTTCTTTAATTTACATTTTCACATTTTTGGTGTTTTTCATGAAATTGAGAATTGAGGAAAGTAATATCATAGAATTCCTTTCATTTCCTTTTTATTTGTGATTATTATTACATATTTTTTGTTTGGAGTATATGTACTCCTCTACCTGAATGAATTAATACAAATGTATCTACCTTATGTTTTTTCTCCAAAGAACTAGTGGATTGATTTATTTATGAGTTCTACCATTTTCTGATTGCCAGCACTAACCCACCCCTCTCATCCTACTTGATTTTTACACTAATTTATTCTGTATGCTTTCATTGGATTTAATATTTTTACTTTCATGGGCCTATAATGTGCCTTCCCTTTGCTACTTCTACTTCTACTTCTACTTCTCTAGCTAAACTCAGATCATCCCTTCTCTAACCCCTTCATCAGAAGCAGTCATGCCTCATCTTTGCTTACATGGCATTTGTGCACATTTAATGTGTGGCATCTTTTATATTTTATTTTAATTTTCTCTATAGCTACTTGAGACCATGGACTGTATCTCACTTCTTTAATACGGTGCTTATAATATAATAGAATTGAACTAATGTTCAATAATAAATCAATAATATAGAGACTCAATGGACATGCACAATGCTTACCTTTCTTATCTATCATCTTCAGCCACATCTAGAATTCTTTTTAGCTTAAAATTCAGTGAAATGAATTAAACCCAATAGACAGTGAAAATAATTGTTCACAGAGAAGATGTTCTTTAAGTTATGGATCAGTGGCTTCCCAATATATCTTCATACTTTTGAAAAAATGGAACTGAATCCGTTCTATTTTATAAGTAAAGAAGTCAAACCATGTACCTGCTTATTCAAAGTAGACTAAATGTTATCAGACTATTTCTCAACAAATGAAGCATTTATAATCATGGATTTTCTTTGAACTAATTTTCTTCAAAGATCTTTACATATATAAGGTAGTTATTAGCCATTAGTGAAACAAAATAGCAGAATCACCCCCCCTCCAAACACACACACACAGTCTCATTTTAGAAGTTTAGATAAAAACTTCCCTATCCCTAGGATACCATTTTTATTCAGCTCATTAAAACCTCAAAACCTGGTCTGAGATACATTCCTTTTCCTGAAAATTACTTTCATCTCTCAAAATGGAAAGCTTTTAGAAAGTAACATATTAAATAATCAACAAAGTAAGTTTCAGAGCATGATGTTTAACCATCAAAAACCAAAATGGCATCTATTTATTCAAGTTAACAAATATTTATTAAATGCCTACTATATGCCAGGCACTTTTCTAGGTGCTTGAGATAAACCAATGAATGAAACAGATAAAATTCCCTGTCCTTTTGGAGCTTACATTCTACTGGGAAAAGTCGAATAATAAACAGTAAGTATAATAAATTAAAAAAATAAATAGACTTTTAGAGAGTGATAAGTGCTATTGGGGAATAGAATAGTTTAAGATAAGGATGAGGGATGCCGTAAGTGGGGCAGATTTCAGTTTTAAATAAGTTGGTCAGCACGAGGCACACGGAGTTTGTAATACAACACACTTCAGAAGTTTTAGTGTAAAGAAAGCCAGTCATGAGACTATCTGGTGAAAAGACTGCTCTTAGAAGCAACCAGTGCAAAGGGCATGAGATTAGGACAAGCATGGCATGTTCAAGTAGCACAGGGAGGCTAATGTGATGGAAATGAGAGAGCAAGGCAGAGAATAAAGAAAGAAGTGAGATCAAAGAAATACTGGGTGAAGGTTGGAGGAGGTGACCTTGCAGGAATTGGTTGAAGCCATTGGAAGTCTTTAAGTAGAGGACCAGCAGGATCCGACGTACAGATTCCCGTAACTCTGTATTAAGAAGAAGCTTTAGTGAGGCAAGGATAGTAGCATGGGGACTAGTTAGGGAATGATTGCAATCATCTAGGTGAAAATGATGGGTTTTGGACTGGAGTAAGACCACAAGTAGTGGTAAGAAATGACCAGGTGTATTTTGAAAGAAGAACCAACAGCATTAACTGATGGATTAAATGTGGGATATGAGGGAAAGAGCAGGAAAAAGCTAGACTCCAAAACTGTGGGCTTGGGATCATTATCAAATTATAGGATAAGAGACTACAGGTAAGGAGATGGGGAAGAAGCTCCATTTTGGGCATGTTGAGTTTCATATCTGTATTAGCCATGTAAATGGAGGTTTTCAGTAGACACTTTGATACACAGGAGAGAGGTCTGGGCTAAAGATGTAAATTTGGGAGTCAATGGCATGTACATGGAATTCAAATTGGCAAGACTGACTGAGATGGCTAAGGGAGGGACTGTTATGGACAAGAAGAAAAATAACTAAACTCTGTGGCCCTTCAACATTGAAAGTTTGGAGGGGGAAAGGAAAAGCCAGTAACGGGAAACCAAAGAGTGGCAATCAGTGGAAGGGGAGGAAAAACCAGGAAAGTGTGCTGCACTCAAAACCAAGAGAAAAACTATATATCTAGGGATGCCTGGGTGGCTCAGTTGATTAAGCATCCAACTTCGACTCAGGTCATGATCTCACAGTTGGTGTGTTCAAGCCCTGTGTCACACTCTGTGCTGACAGCTCAGAGCCTGAAGCTGTTTCAGATTCTCTATGTGTGTCTCTCTCTACCCCTCCCCCACTCATGCTCCATCTTTCTCTGTCTCAAAAATAAATAAAACATTAAAAATTTTTTAATAGATATATATATAGAGAGAGAGAGAGAAGGAAAGATGGAGGTGCCTGGATGGCTCAGTTAGATAAGCGTCTGATCCTTGATTTCAGCTCAGGTCATGATCTCACGGTTCATGAATTCAAGCTTTGCATCAGGCTTCTCATTGACAGTGAAGAGCCTGTTTGAGATTTTCTCTCCCTCCGTCTCTCTCTGCTGTTCCCTTGTGTTTGTTCATTTGCTCTCTCTCTCTCTTCCTCTGTCTCTCAAAATAAATAAATAAACTTTAAAAAATAGAAGGAAAGATGCCTTTACTCTGCCAAATTGCAGCTGACATGTTAAGTAACTTGAGTCCTGAGAACTGGTCATACATGCATTTAGCAGCATGAATGTTACTGGTGGACACAGCAAAAGTGGATAGCATGATGGGGGCAAAATGTTGATGGGAGGGAGTTTAGGACATAGAAACAGTGAGCATAGACAACTATATCAAAGAAACAGATACAATTGTTAAGTCTATTTTACAGAGACCCAAAGAGTGTTTGTACTTGACCACAAGTTCTATAATAGTAACCATCAGAGCTGGGACTTGAAACCAAGTTTGCTGGAATTCAGAATCTTCTGTCTTCACCAGTGCCTCATATTGCCACGGTTCTGCCCTGTTCACAGATACAATTCAGTGAAGGAAGAAACAGAGATTAGAATGCTTGTATCTTATCTTTTGTGTTTTTCCACCAAGAATTCAGACCAGCATTCCTACGAACTTCCACAGCATAAATTCCCTTCTCACTTCTTAATGCCATTCTCTTTGTGGCCTTCTTTAAAAAATAATAATAATAATGTTTACCTTTCAATGAAAGGAGAAAGACAGAGCATGAGTGAGGGAGGGGCAGAGAGAGAGGGAGACAGAATCTGAAGCAGGTTCCAGGCTCTGAGCTGTCAGCACAGAGCAGGATGCGGGGCTTGAACCCTAGAGCAATGAGATCATGACCTGAGCCTAAGTTAAACACTTAACTGACTGAGCCACCCAGGTGTCCCACTCTTTGTGGCCTTCTTTTTTTGTTGTTGTTTATACATCTCAATCCCCTTCACCTATTTTGCCCACTCCTCATCCCACCCCCTGCTGTAGCAACAACCAGTGTATTCTCTGTACTTATAAATCTGTTTCTGTTTTCCTTTTTGTTTGTTCAGTGTGCGCTTTTCTTATTGTCTCACTTTTGTAACCTCTTATCCTCATTCATCTGATTCCTCTTCTTCAAAAAGATTATCTTGTTTACCTATATGCCCAATTACCACATTCAAGTGTTTCCAGATCTCTGAACCCATACTCTATCTACCTAAGAATTATGTCCTTTGGTCCATTTCCTCTACCTAGTAGACTCTATCTGTAAGATCTACAAGAAAGTCCATCACTGATCCTGGCTGAGAAGATAACACACCTCATATAGTCTGAAAATAGGCTGAAGACCCTTTGTGTGCATATATACGGTTGAGGGTGAAGGAAGTAGCAGGTTAACAACAAACAAAACTAGAGATAAAACTGCAGAGGTTAAGGTATATTTCTACTAATATCCTTCGCAGTGTTGGCAAAACATAGATCCAAGGGTAGCAAAAAGTAATATGGTCCATACCATGATAAAGGGAAGATTAAAAAATAGGGTTTCATGTGAAAAGGCTGGCAGAACATAGGAAGTGAGGATAGGGAGTGAGTCTAATAACCATAGACTTGAGCCAATCAGAAGCCAGGGAATTTGTGTCATTTAGCCCATGAGCACAGGTGACTTGGCATGAGTGTCTTGCTTTTACTTCTCTCTCCACAGCATGTCTTCAAGTGTCTGTGGCTTATTTGTCCCATAAGGTACTACTCAAACTCCTCCTCATACTGGAAAGTCATAGTCATAGTGACAAGCTCAATATAAACAAAACCTCTATTTTATAATGCAGTCTATTTTGGGTCACTTGAAATACTAATTTCTTCACAGGTACTACTAACCTTTATTGACATAACAGTCCTAGTCAAAATATGCATTTTTGCAATACACTGATCTGTCCATGATGGATTAATGCATTTTTCAGCCTGAGTTTGCATACACTAAGCTCTTCCATGTGTATTGCCATCACTATCTCAGTGAAGGCCATGACTCATGTTCTGTGGCTCTGAGTCATGCTCTGAAGTTCTGTGAATTAGTCTTAATTTGTTGCTTTCCAGCTATCAGTATAAGCCTTGCCTGCTGAGTGCTTTGTTTTGTTTTCCTTCCTAGCACTTGGAACTTGCTTAATTGGTAGTTGATAACTTCCACGGTGTGCATTTTACATGACCGGGTGAAAGTTGGCTCAATGACAAGCAAAAAGAACAAAACAAGTTGGCACTAAATAAAAACTGTATTGTGAAAGACATTAGTACTGAGAAAAGTAGAGATTTTGGAGATAAAAAAAAGTCTTTCATTTGCTTCATTGTAAATCAATTGACTTTAACCTGTAATTTGCAGATCACAAATGAAGATGATAACCCTAGAGAACTAGATAGATAAGGAAGGAGGTGATGGGAGGGAGAAGTCTTGTCTATTCATGTATCCATACATGTGTCTCTGAGATTAAATTATTGTACCAGAAAAGGAGTATTGGATCATATAAGAGGATAACATGCAAGCACAATGGCTTCTACCAGAGCCTAATGCTTCTGGGAAAAAAAAATCTGAATCATATCATCATTTTATGTCCTGACACAATCTAGAATTTGAAAGGCTTTATGAACTAGCATCTGAGAACCTGAGAAATGTGCCGAGAATAGAACTATCCAATTTAGTAACCATGTAGAAAATGATCTAAGTAATTCACTTCTATGCTAGAACAGATAGGGAGAAGAACTTATTTAATTGTAAAGATATTTAGAAGGAGGATCTTCAAAGTGTTTCTGTAATTTCCTTTTTTTTCATTATTGCTCTAATCTTTACTAGTTTTCTGTGTTCATATTTTCGGCAATAAATGTTTAATTTTTGCTAAATGCTTCACATAGATTTTCAAACTTTTAATTAAGGTATACTGTACTTACTGGGAATTCTACAGTCTCTTCTTCATAATAGTTTTGTACATAGTTAAGACTTTATTATTCGTTCCCAATGGATAACACAGAATTAATTTTTATTTCATGCTATAACATAGTATGTTTCTTTTCCAGAAAATTTATCTACTTTTGGTCTATAACAAGATATTAATAAAACAAAAAGGCCAAATGTCATTTAGCATCCAGGATAGAGGCACTCTGTGGCTCCACGCTTTTTATGGATTACAGATGTGACTAATTCAGAAGTAGATTGCTCTTGAATTGATACACATTGCATTCCAATTTAACACAGATAGATCTATTTCTTTTTTCCTCTTTTCTTCTTTCCTTTACTTTTCCTTTGAAGAATATTCATGGAGTCTGTGTTATTATCTAAGCATTGTGACAGATGTCATAGATAAAGATGTAAACAAGAAGAGCAGACACTCTTTTGTTCTCATGGACCTAAACATCTAGAGACAATGGCAGTTATTGAAGACATCCCAATTGTCAAAGTCATACAAAAAAGCATAAAGAGTGGTATATTAATCTGTGAGTCATGCTTCCTGAGGAAATGGCAGACCTAGGACCTAAAGTATAATAAAGATAAAGCCAGATGTCAAGGAGGAGATTTGGGAGGCAAGTACATTCCAAGCTGAAATTTAGGGTGTCAGTCAGGATCAGATCATGAACAATCATGGACTATTCAGTCCTTCCCCCAAACTCAAACCTGGAGATTCTGCAAACTTAGAAAAGAATTTGAAGGACCTCAGAATCTAAAACTAAGGCTATAAGAAGCCTTTGGAGATTAGAACATAGGTCAGAGCCCAGAGAACCTAGAGGAAAGCTTTCTAGCTGTGTACTTTTCTCTCTTCACATCATGCTGACCAACTCAAAGCCTCTTCTGCCATACCAAGCTCAAGAAGTGGACAGAAAACACAAGCTCCAGTCGAGGGCCTGCCACAGGTGGCAGTTCATCTGGGCCTCACAGGCACTGGGTGGGTAGGAAGTATAGAATAGTCACCTAGTGTTGAAGAACTAAGTAGCTTCCTGTCATTGAACTTCTACTGGATAACTACAAGAGTCAGCCCCCAGAGGGAGAACAGTTCACAAAATGCAATACCAGGGTCTTTGTGGCCATTATCCCAAAACACACTTTATTTTTATCAAGAGGTGTGTCAACTATAGTGTGAGTTATCCTTCAAGTACATGTCACCAACAAGAAAGATGGTGGTTCCACAAACCTGAACATGCAGGAAAAAACAAAAACAAAAAACCAGACATCTGAGGAGTACAAGTGCAAGCTCTGTGAAAGAAAGACTCAGTCTATCCATAAGAAAGCAAAATTTATGGACCAGATTAAAATATGCAAAATATCTTTATGGAAAATAAAAAAGAATATTGTAAACATCATGTATATATGAGTACAAGGACTAGAAAAAAAAGAAAAAATTTCCACTCAGATAGGTAATGAGAGAGGACTACATTGGTTTCCATTCCACTCTGGTGTATAATTTTAAACTCTAGTGTTGTAGTTTAAACATAAATGGAATCAGACCGTATGACACCACTGTTTATTTTTCACTGGATAATATTTCTTGGCAACCATCTCAAGTTAGCATATGGAACTAACTTATAGTATTGATGAATGAGAACTCTCAGTTTTACCATTGCAGCCCACATAGCATCTAGGTCTTTTACCAGAACTATCTGAAATTCTGTTAGGTTGAAACTTATTCTAAAGATAAAGCCACATGTTTACTATGAAGAGTATTCTGAAGAAACAGTGACAATACAGAAATGTCTGTCTGGAACAAACAATAGCAAACTATAGAGAGTATTTGAGTTTTCCTTTCATTGGAGTTTATGGAGTTTAGTAATATTGCAGATGCATTCCATCTTCTGGGTTGCTCTGGCTCTTTCTAAATATTGCACTTTAAAAACTAGAATAAATTATGATAAAAATCAAGTAATTTTTAAAAAATAATATCTACAAAAAACCAGAATGGCATTATTAAGGACTTTTCACAAACACTAAGGAGATACAAAGTTATGATAACTAATTTTATAATACTGCAATTCAGAAGTAATCTTCCCTTTTCCTAACATTGTATTCATGAAAATAGCCCAACTTTTCTTTTAAGGTTATGTTGCTGGTTTAGTTTAACTATATTAATACTAACTTACTGGTTTGTAGTAAAAAAAGAAAAAGATACTATTGTTTTCAGATTTTCTTCTATTATACTCACTGTACAATAATGACATTATTATACCCATGACATTTAATAGAATTACTGGGAAAATTTAGACATACAAAATTATTTGGTTATTCAAACCCTGGTTTGTATTCTTTTTAATACTGGAAATTAAGTGAACTAACATTTTTATTAGACTCTTTAATCTCATCTTGTTTAAAAAATTTAAAATTTTATAGAGAATCTTTTTCAATTATTATTTTTCTTCAATTACCTTATATTTGATGATTGAGAAAAAAAGCAAAAAATGTAAAATATAAAGTTAAGGCAATAGGGAGTTTCATATACAGTTCAGCAAATGGTATACAATAAAAGACAAGAAACACTATACCCACTTGCAAATAATTAAACAGCAGGTAAATTAATCAAGCTTAATATTGCCCTTATTTAAAGCAAAATAATTACTGTCCCTCTTTTTTTTCCAATTGTTTATTTTTATGCTGTCCCTGCTTATAAATCTGGATCCTTATGGAGAAATTGATTATTTTATTCCTCCTTGTCTCCCCACAGAAGGACACACAGGGCACCTCGTTAGTGCTCAATACAGCACTTGTACAATTAATGAAGCAGGATATTCACAATTTTCCATGACAATTATCTTCAGGCTGGGACAAGAAAACAATCATAATTTTATTTTGCAACATTTCTCCCCTGAGGTAGTAAAATTTCCTTTAAACTTTTGTGCATATGATGTCCTCACTGACATAAATTCATTCTACTCCTGTCATTGGGATCACCACAGTCTCTGATTTAGGATCTCAGGAAAAAAAAAATATATTCCAATTCTGTTGACTCTTTTAAGTCAAGTTTGCCATCAGAATATTGTGTAATTACAGTAATACTTTAAAACAATCATTCTACATTTTTTTTGGTTTTTTGTTTGTTTGTTTGTTTTTGTTTTTTTTTCTAGGAGAAAGAGAGAGACAGCATGAGCAGGGGAGGGTCAGAGAGAGAGGGAGACACAGACTCTGAAACAGGCTCCAGGCTCTGAGCTGGCAGTCAGCACAGAGCCCGACGTGGGGCTCGAACCCACGAACCGCGAGATCATGACCTAAGCGAAAGTCGGGCGCTTAACCGACTAAGCCACCCAGGCGCTCCATCATTCTACATTTTTATGAAGACTTATGGTATAAGTAATTTTCACATATATTATTTTGTTACTCTTTGTAATAGTCTTGTAGCAACAGTGCGGTTAAGGAAAAATGTGGCAAAATAAGTTAGAAGGATGAATACATGTGCTTTCAGCATCACACTGGGGCATTGTTTAATAGGCTCCCCTCATGAATTTTTGAAACATCTAGAGCAACAAACCCTTTCTTTGACATACTCTTCATTAGTGATCAGAGTCCAGGCTCTATAATGTTACATGTTACCTGGTAGATTTTATCTTGTACAAATGCAAATAATTTCTGTCTGAATGATTGTAACCAAACAATATGGCTTTGTTGCCATTCGGGATTAGGTTTGTACTTAACCTAGAAATCCAGCCCTTTTTGTTCAGTGCCTCAAATGCCTTTTGAATCAGTTTACCATCTTTTTTCCCTAACTGATAGTGACACTGGCATATTGATATTGATATTGACATATACTTACTCTTTATTTGTATAATTCCATTTTTTAATGTTCTTAAAAAATCATTCTGTGGGTATTTCCATGCTCACTCTCAATTAGCTTCTTTGAGTTGATCATTAAAAAAGAAACATAGAAGAGCTATTATAAATGAAATGGGGGCATGTTATGATCACTTGAATCAGTGTATCCTATCTGTTCTTAGAGGATAACTACTCATAGGTGACAAAGTTCTGTAAAAACTAAAACCAAAACTATCCAGTATTTTCTTAAGGGCAAACTCATCAATAGTACCAGACTCCACTAACAAGAAACATGGAAGAGGAAAGAGAGACAAATAAGACAAACCATACAGAGCCATCGTTTCCTTTTTCCTCTATACTTCAAACACCTATGATGTATGGCCAAGTCAAGATAAGGATTAAAATGGCTACCCATTTGTGAAACAGATACATCAACAATTTAGTTAAATAGTCATTACATCAAAAGCAAAACCCAACCCTGGTGAAAACAAGGTCACTACATAAAGTAGTGTCTTTATTCTATTTTCAGCTGTTATCTTTTACATAGACTAGAGAAGTTTTTTTTTAACCCCATAAATTTCTTTTTATCAATGAGGAAAGCCAAAGTCATAAACAACTCAGCAGAGTCCCCTTACATCTCTTTGACCAGAATTGGATTATATGCCCCTTCCTTAAACAATATCAACAAAGTCTTAGCATCTATCAATCGCCCATCACCTGGGACTAGAGTTTGGAGCCACTACTCCCCAAGGGTAGGGTTACGCAAAGGAAAGGAGGTATCTGAACCAAATTATAGTTTGACCTGAAAATAGAAAGGAGAGAGTCCACTGCATGGTAAGCATCCATGTACATCTATTATAATACAGCACTTAATTTATTTCGGCTCTCTGGCCACAGCTGTCACTCAGGACTAGCTCCATCACCCAAACTTAGATAATATGAGCTCTTATCCAGAGTCTTGAACATATAACTAGAGAATGAAATTGTTTGGTTTTGAAAATGGTGACCATAAAAAAATCCAAGTGGGAAAGAGAAGAGAAGTCGTGGCAACAACTTGCCTCCAGTGACAGTCCTCTCCTCAAATCCTCATGAAACTTCCTTTCCCATGGCAAGAATGCTTCTTCACTAAAGCTAGTTAACATGGGACTTGCACCACCTGGTCCCTAAGAGGTCTTGAGTAATAAAGCAGTGCTTTTGGGCATCTCTGCTCCTCTGTAGTGGCCCATTACCTATTCACCCCTCATCACATAAAAAAGTACCTTGTGAAGAGAGTTGATTTCCTGATTCTACTCTTGTTTCTGAGAATGGGCTCTGATTGTTCTTAGCTGATTAGTACATCCCACCCCCTTGAATATGGTGATTGGTTCGGAGATGAGCCTATAATGCTGAGATGACATGAGTCAGACTCAGGACTTATGCTCAACTTTAAAAGCAAAATGATTTCCAGTGATATGACTTGAACTCTGATCAAGCCACCCTGAAGCTAGGTCCACTGTCTAGGTTTGAATGCCAGTCTTGCTATTTAACTTCACTGTGCCTCAATTTCTGCTTCTCTAAAATGGAGATAAAACAATCTTCAGAAAAATTTTGTAAGTATTAATGAATTAGTGCAAGCAAAACAATTAGACCAGTGTCTGACATGTACTTAGTGTTCAATAAATGCTACCTATTACTACTATCAATCCTTAGACCATCAGCTACTGAGTGAATACTCTTTTTTATTTTAATCAGATTGTGTTGGAACTTCTATCTCACATAACAAAAAACCTCTAAACATTGAGAAGATGGAGAATAATTCTCTTTTCTCCCATTTAATACTGCATACATGTATCATGTCATGCTACCTAGAGGAAGGGCATGATGGCTCAGTTAAGAAAGAGGCAGAATACAGCTATGTATAATAAATCCATCATGTTCTGCATGGAGCTCTAGTCCCTCCCCCAGGAGCTGTGCCAGAACTATCTGCAGCTTATTAGTCAGTGGCTCTTAGAATTGCCCAGAGGCTCTGCTAAATTACAGGTCACTGACTCTACACTCTGGTGCTTTGATTCGGTAAACCTGGGGTGGAGCCCACAATTTTGTATTTCTAACAAGTTCACAGGTGATGCTGATGCTGCTGGTCCTCATACCACACTTTAAGAACCACTGTTCTAAAGCATGGAATCCTACCTAGTGAGTATGATAGAGGCATAAAGGTAGCTGTTTCCTCTGGCATTCTAGGTAAACCATAGAGTAGCTTCTCAAAGATGAAAGGATTGGCTAAATTAGTAGCCCTACCAGATCCTGTGTATCAGATTTGCTCTGCTAGCATTTTGTCAAACCATCTTTTCTCATTTTTCCTACCCATTTATGTCTTCTCTAAGGCAAATATTAAGTCAGTAAAATAAATGCATCTGCCTGTATATAGTCCATGGAGTATAGAGGTCATGAACGCTACTAAGGTAGAGTAGGAAACTGATTGCTTAGAACAAATTATATACTTGGATGCAAATCCCCCATAACAAATCCCAAATCAATCTATGTATATATACTAAACATGGGAGAAAACTATTAACTGTGTTGAATTAAGATCTATTTTTTGGCTTTTGTGAGTGATGTTTATTTTCTTGCCAATTACTACATAAGTAATATTTACAAAAGTTATTCAGATATTTTAAGGGAGCGCCAGAGAGAGAATGTTTCTTAAAACCTTTATAAAAATGGGCAGCAATTTATAAAGCATAGAAAAATATACATAATGTTTCAAACACATTAACTTGAGATACTTGTGTTACTTAAATATCCTCATATTTTCTTACATTGCTCTTAAGATGTGCAAATTGTAAATCTATTGACCCATTGCAAAATTTTAAAAATCGCTATAGGTGTCAGTTTTTAGAGATCACACTGAATTAGTAAACATCTTCTAATGTTCTTCTCTCAGAATATTTAAGTAGAAATTATTTTCAGTTTTATCTATCCTTGTTTTAATTACTAGAATACAAAACCAAACCACGTCTTTTTCATCTTCTTTGTTTATTTGTTCTGGGTAATCTTAAGATTTAAGGATATCCAGATAAATTCTTTTTTTAATTTTTCTTTAAGTTCTAGTTAATTAACATACAGTGCAATATTGGTTTCAGGCAAGTTCTTTTTAGTTTAGTGGTAGGAAGGAAGGAAGAAAGGAAGGAAGGAAGGAAAGAAGGCCATGCTAAAACCTCATGAGCCATGTTTTCTCTTCATAGAAAATTTTAATTAATGGCTTAGTGAAATTACCCTAAATTTATGAGTTCATTAAATATGAAATAAGGCTAAGTGTGGTGCTACAAAAAGCACCACTATGACAAATAACAGAAAATTTATCTTGATATTATGCCCAATACATATTCAGAGATGTATATTTGAATTTTCATTCAGAGAGAGCTGTATAAAACAAAATGGAGCCATAGGGAGAGGTCTGAATGAATAAGGGAATGGAAAGCTGGATGTTGACATTTTCCCATAATTCTTGTTGCCATGTATTGGCTGCTGCTATCCCTACATAGAAATGAGAATACAACATTTGAGATCTTTCTTTTTTTACTGAAACCAAAATAAGATTTCACGTTATATGATAAAGGAGTTTGGGGACTGAGGAAAATTTCATTTGATTTAGTGGATTCATTCTATAGGTGTGCTGCAAAAGCTTTAACCTAAATAATATTCTGAAGTATTATTAGACAATTAATAAATTGTCCCAAGTAAAACTCAATAGCTTTTTTACATCCCTTGTAAAAACTATTAGAAAACATAAGTGAAATAAAAACAGGCTTATTTACAATAACTCGAAAACAGTATAATACACAACAAAGGAAAGGTAAGTTTGAAGGGACAGAAAAAGAAGATGCAGGACATATCTCCAGGCACTTGGAAACCATGCCAGAGCTCAAGTGGGGCATGCCCTGGTTTGTATTTTTTAAAAACCCACTTTCGCTGCTGAAGAGAGAATGATTTATAGGAACAAAAGTGGATTTGAAATCAGCTACAGTCGAGGTGAGTAGAGATGGAGAATTGGATGTATGTTTGTAAAGTGCTTAGCACATGTTCTTGGGCAGAGTAAGCACTAATTAAAATTATTAATCAACACAACCCCATATTTATATTTATATGTTTCATAATTTTCCTCTGAATGTGTTCTCTCCTGTCATGTCAAATCCAGATATGAAAATTAGTTAAAGGCCTTCTGCTATTCAGGTTTACTTTATTTTTGTCAATTCCAAAAAAAAAAAACAAAAAACATTCGAGGACTTTGTGATTAAGCAGAGAAATTAAAAGCCCTCAAGCCTTGGCTTTCAAATACCAAATCTTCACATTTGCTCTGCACACAAACAATTTCATTCCTCCTGGTACACTTGTAAGAGTCTCCTGCTCAAGACTAATCATTAACGCAACTCTAGATTCATCCCCTCCAGCCTTGTTGAGCCTACTTACCTCTCCTTTTCCATAACCACTTCTGTCTCTGATATGCTGAACCACTACTTACCCACTTATGTCTGAAAAGAATTTCCAACATTTCTCTTCTTCAGCTCTGAAGTCTGAAAGTTTCTGAAACTCTGAAATGTATAGCTTGTTTTCTTACACTTGTGGACTCCATTCCGTTACTTTCCTCTCTTTCCTAAACCACAGAGAATTTAACCTTTGGCAGGAACTATTCTTGCCCAGATCACCAGTAACCTTTTTACCCAAGAAAATGGGTTCATCTCAGTCCTTCCCTTTCTTGGGTTCTGGATGCCTTTCCTACTGTGGAACAATCTTCCATTTTTCAAATGCTCTCTTCTTGAATTCCATGAAATTTCTCTGTTCATTTCCACAGAAAAATTCTTCCTGGTCTCATAAACTGTGAGGTCCCCTGTTAAATGCTTCCAGAAGAGAATGTAAAATGAAAGTTTTAGCCAAATCCTTAAAAAGGAAATCCTCACCAAGTGAGGTGTCAAATCAAGATGGAAACTTTTAGAGAAAAGTATCAAATCGGTTTAATAACTCTTCAACCTCATATTCATATTGAGAGAAAGAATCTTTTAAGATGAGAATTTTTTGAGAATAGCTGGGCCGTGAGATCCATGTCCATTAGTGGAGAAAGGCTCTTCATCTGCACCTCAAACCTCGTAAAAGGGACTTCAAAGAGACCTTTTAAAGCGCTCATTATTTCTCACCTCCAGTTAGAGAAACAAATGAAACTGCTGTCTGGTGTGTTGTCCAGAAAACTGAAGAAAGATGAGATGGTCTATATTTTAAGAGATGATCTGAGGGAGAGAGGGCTGCCCAAACTCAGCCTGCATTTCTAGAATCTATAGGGGCAAAGGCTGTGTTAGGGTCCCCACATCCAGTTGTGGGTCATGCAAATAGAAAACAGATGTAGAGTTCATTTAGGTCTTGCCTATCAAGTTCATTTCAGGGCAGGGGGAGAGAAGGGGGGGCCTGGGAAGAAGTTCTCAGTAGAGATAAGCTAAAGGTATTGCAAGATTCTCAAGGCATGAGGAAGGTATATACAACCTGCAAGAGGAGAATATATCACCTAATCCAAGGAAAGCACAGGTAAGAAGACTTAGTAAGGATACACAAAGCACCCTCAAAAGAGTCAGCTCTACCGACATGCCAGGCAGACCCAGAAACCAAGAGTTTAGGATAATCCTAGTCAAATAAATTTTTTTCTGTTCTCCTCCCTCCCTTGCTGCCTTACACCTCCACTCTTCCCCCAGAAGAGTCAGAAACAGCAATCAATAAAAGGGTAAGGAGATGAATGACAGAGAAAAAGGTAATTACACCTCTCACTTCTTTAAAAGCCTAAATAAGAGAAGTGGATAGCTTGTACATTGAATGAACTTAAAATTTTTGACTACTACAAAAGACAAGCACACAGTAATTTCTGATTTAGAAAGTATTTGCAACTTAAAGTGACCATAAGAGAAACATGACACCACTAGAGTTATAGAAACAGGGAGGATCACCCCTCACCAAATTTTAAAGAGCTAATGAGAAATAACATAAAGGTGCATTGCCTCTACACTCATTTTTTCCCTATGCTCTTAACATGCCAATTATATTCCCATATACATGGTATACAACTTTACATTTTTTAATTTTATCAGTTATAGCTTCTTATTTGTTGTCTAATTATTCCATGACCACTGTCTTATATCTTTATCCTTAAACCTGAGCATTCAGGATACCATTCTTCTGTTAGTCTTCCAATTTCACACTATTTTCCAGATATGCCGTGGCCAATATCTTCTCTCAACTGCTGCTCCTGCTATTGTTCCATCTGTGACATCTCTCCTTCTTTAATTCACTAAGCCAAAGAATTTAAATTCAACTTAGCTTTGAGGCTCATCTCATATCTTTCTTTCTCCATGAATGTATCTCACACTCCATGCACCATTGGCCACTGTCTTCTTGGAACTCCTCTAATATTCCCATTTTCACATTTCACATTTTGTGTGTTGACTCACTTTCCCAATAATATTATACAATATTTTTGAGTATAGACCACCTGTTGTATTATTTGCACAGTGTTCTGCAGTTAGAAATATCATCAGTTTCCCTAAAAGAATATTTTTTAAGAGTCTCCTTTGGGTCAAGCACTATGTGTGGATTAAAAAATGTCCATGGATTTTGACACAATTTCACCTGCATGACATCTTGTACATAAGGCAGGACCAGTAAACGATGTTCCAAATATGCATTTTATTTTATGAGGCTTTTTATTTTATTTTTATGGAAAAGAAGTGCAAATAACATTGTGCTGCATTTAAATCCTGCAAGTGTTATTGCCGAATACTTTCAAAGCTTCTGGGTCTGTGTGTTCATGGCAGTTTTCTATGATTAGAAAGCAAAGTTCAGTATTTGGAAAGTACCTGAAACAAATGTTTTTACTTCTCTTTCCTGATCAATTTTTCATGATCTTTCTCTAATGTTCTTCTCTTTGTTATTCATCATAGTTATAAGTTGTTGTTTATAATGGAAAGAAGTTTATCATAAATAATACCATAAAAAAGAATGGTTTGAAGAAAATATGCTGAGATGCTAAGAATGGTTGTATGGATTAAATTGCAGCTATGAGCATTTTGTTATTTTTGTTTATTTTTGATAAATATTCATTAATAAGCATATATACATGTATAATAAAGACAATCATTAGAAATTAACTTTATGAAATGCATACTGTCCCCTTTCCTTTTTATTGGGTGTTAAACCTAAATAAATCTCAGACTTCTTGTTATTTTACTATTATGGCATAGGTACATAAGTATTCAAAGGGGAACTGGGAAACAGTATTTTAGGGACATAGCTAACGGTATTCATGGTATTTAAAAAGATTATTTGTGAAAATCTCCAGTAATGCTTTATTCCTTTGATGAGCAAAACACTGAGCCAAGCCAAATCACTTTTTAATCAAGCATGTTCAAGAGACAACCTGCCCACATGCTGATAACATCAAAAATAGTTATTTCAGCTGCTTAAATAAATGCATTTAAAAATCTTTTTGGACATCTCAGAAATGATTTCCATCAGTGAAAACATAAAGGTACTGTATCTGGGCCATGTTCATAGTTGTTTATTTTGAGCACGGTGCATTGTATTGTGTTTTCATCTCAAAAGTTCAGCTAAATGTTAAGTTCTTCATACTGTTAAAGAGACATAACGCTACCTTTAATTTTTCAGCCACAAAGCATTTATGATATGAGTGGCTGATTATTTGATGCTCCTTTCCAATGTGTTGCTGTTGTATTATTTTATTGACTTTCCAAAATTTTCTTAGTAAAACTTATAAAGGCTAATTCTACATCATTAGTTATGTTTCTTACCTTTGAAACTTCTCTCTCTGTTTTGTTTTTATTTCTATTTTTTTTTTGTTTCTGCTAAATAGAGATTTAGCAGAGGCTTCTCTTTGAAGCCTCTACCTACTTTGAAGTTTAGCCTGGGGTAGCATTTTGCTTTGTAAACCAAGAACTACTCTGAGAGAGATAATCACAATTATATGATAGTGTGAAGGATTCCTCATTCTAGCATAAGTATTTCATGCATATAAATCTTACCACCCACAGTTGTTTGTTCATCTCAGTATGAAAAACTATATTATAATGTCTGCCTCCTTTCTCTTATAAAGTTCACAGCAAGGAAAAAAAGCATGCACTAGACAGAAATCCTAAAAATGCACTAGAATTAAGACTTGAAAGGCAAAATTTTTGAAAGTTAAAACAACTTAGGCTAACAAAACTGCAATAAGAACCACAAAAAAGTATTAATAGAATTATTCAAAGGCATTATTTGAACATTCAAGAAGTTGCATTTTCACTAATTGCAGTGAAATAATAAAAGGATAATTAGTGCTGAGGCCTGATCTTAAAATTTTTAAATTTCATTATTTCCTATAATGATCAAAATAATAATAATAAGCCTAATGAGCTAACCATCTTACACTAATGAAAATTATCTATGCATTTTAACACTCATTAATTTAACAAATATTTCCCAAATGCCTACTATATTTGAGGTTATTGAGCTGAGCACTGGGGATATGGTAATGAATGAGATGCAGTCCCTACTCTTGATGAAATTTTAGAGAAGACAAGTAAACCAGTCATTTCAATATAATATGGTAAATGCCACAGTGGTATTAAAGTTACATATGGAAATGAAACTTACCTCAGTTTTAAAGATTTGGGAAAGGTGTTTAGGAGAAGATGGCAGACAAATTGAGACCACCTTTCTGTGGGGAAAAAAAACACATTTATTTAGCAGTGAGCAATAACCCTATATTGAGAAAATGTTTATTTCATCAACAGACAGGTGATATCATTTTAAATAATGTAGCACTTAAGGTAAGAAAAAATAAAAGACTAAAAAACAGATGATATTAAGAGGGAATTGCAAAACAAAGATGAAGAAAAAAGGAAAATATTTAAAATTGGATGGTTATATAAAGAAAACTCTTCTTAATTCTTCTTATAAAAATACTCTTCTACAGATTACTCAAAAAGTTAAAAATAGAACTACTTTATAACCGAGAAATTACACTACTAGGTATTTATCCAAAGGATACACCAAATGCTGATTTGAAAGGGCATATGCACCCCAATGGTTATAGCAGCACTATTGACAATAGCCAAACTATAGGAAGAGGCCAAATGTCCATTGACTGATGAATGGAAAAAGAAAATGTGGTATATGGAGTATTACTTGTTGATCAAAAATAAGGAAATCTTAACCACTAGCAACAACGTGTATTATGCCAAGCAAAATAAGTCAGAGAAAGACAAATATCATATAATGTCATTCATATGTTGAATTTGAGAAACAAAACAGATGAACATAGGGGAAGGGAAGCAAAAATAAAATAAAAATAGAAAAGACAAACGATATGAGACTCTTAAATATTGAGAACAAACAGGGTTGTTGGAGGAGTGTTGGGTGGAGGATGGACTAAATGGGTGATGGACATTAAGGAGGGCACTTTGGGGGATGAGCACTGGGTGTTATATGTAAGTGATGAATCATTGAATTCTATTCCTGGAAAAAAAAAGGAAAGAAAAAATTTAAAAAATACCCTCCAATAATCAAAGAGAATAAGAAATGGAAGCACAAATTCCATCTTTAATGAAAATAGGAAACAGAAGATATCTGCAATTCCATCCATAACAGATTATAAATTCAGAAAGCAGATGAAGTAATGGAACATGACTTAGAGGAAAGGAGAGAGTTCAAACCCATGTGCTCATGCCAAAGAATTCTGATGCAAAATAATCCAGTTTGGTGTTCAGATCCTCTGAGAGTCTCACTAACTGGAGATGTCAGGCATCTCTTAAGGCCAGCATGTCAAGGGTTTAAAGACAGCAGGAGTATTTCTAAATCTTTAAAAGAAGCAATAAGACTCCCAGTTTGCCCCCTCTCTGTGCATTTAGGTCACTACCTCTCAAGTACACTGAAGATAATACTTTTTTTTTCCAAGAGAAACTGAACCTAAATTGTTTGAGAGTCAGAAAACAAGACCCAAAGTAATTCTGAAGTAAGATATTGAACTTAATTTCTGGGTAATGATGGGGGAAGAGTAAGACAGAACTTAGTAAAAATCTACATACTCAGTTGTGAGAGAAAAAGTTCCTGGATCTATCCATCCTCCAAATGCCAAGTATGACACTTACAACTTCAGAGCAGGAGCTTGGAGGATCTTTCTCTAGGAACACTAAACCACTCAACAAAAATTACACAGGCCCACCAGTCCAATGGATAAATCTGTTCCAACACAAAGAGCTTCCAATCCCTTTATTAGTGTTTCATCTTGAATTTATATTGATCATCAGAGAATGTCAAAGGACAGCCTGAAATATTGAAAACAATGGCCAAAACAAACTGTAAAGTGCACTTCAGAGAAAGCTAAGATGATGCAGGGGGGAAAAAAAGAAAATATTGAAGGAATCATGATTTTAATTTAGTGGAACAAGATTGGGACTATTTATAAAAACAGGAATAATCAGAAAGCAAAAGAAAAAAGTATTTTTTGAAATTTTAAATAATACCCAAACAAAATATTCAATAAATGGGTTAAGACATATAGTCAAGAAAATCTCCTAGAAAATAGAATTTAAAAGCCAAAAATGATGGTAAATAAAAAAGCAAAAAAAGCAAATTGGAAAATTTATCCAAGATGTTGTACATTCAGCAAGTACCTATTCCAAAAAGAATTAATAAAGAAGAGAATGGGGAGAAAATTATCCCCCACCCTGAAGAGTAAAAGATGGAGAGGAATATTTCCCAGAATGAGGAAAATAATCTCTACGCAGAAAGGACCAATGGAATATTCAAGAAATTAATAAGAGCAGAGGGACTTACACCAGCTCATTTAATTATGAAATCTCAAAGAGAGAGAAAAAGATCTTAACAGCTTCCAGATTTTTTAAAAAATAAAACTACTTAAAAAGACTGGGAGTGGATTACTCAACTACAAAATTAAATGCTAGAAGACAAAGACTATGCCTTCCAGATTCTTTGTGAAAAAAGATTCTTAATTCTAAATTCTAGAAGCAATCAAAATATCAATCAGGTAAAATAAGGTAAAAATAAGGACTTTCAAATATTCAAAGACTCAAAAATTACTTCTTTTTTATTCCTTTTCATGAGGCTTTTGGAAAAATTTCTCTTCTAAAATGTGTGACTAAATGAAGAAGAAAAAAACATGAGTCCTGAGAAACTGAGGTCAAACATGAGAGATATACGAAAGAAATTCCACAGTCAAGGGCAAGCCTAGATAGCAATTTGTTCAGATTAGAAGAGGATGGATGGTTTCAAAAGAAAAATCTGACATTAAAAAAAAAAAGGAAATGAAAGATTATTTGATAGGTTTAAATAGTAGAACATCTATTGAGAAACTTTGCAGAACTATTGGAAGAGATAGAAAACTTAACCCCTGGTTCAAAGAAACAAAATAAGTGTAAAGAATAAAGGAGTGATTAACTCCAGGAAAAAATTTAAGTGTAGATAAAGAACCCACATCCATTTAGCTCAGCAATGGAAAGGGCTTTTGCATAGTCATAATAATAATTCTAACTACAGATTTTAAAAACTGAGTTATAACTATATTGGGCTGATATGTGAATCATAAGGGGAATGAAAACTTAAATTTCCATCTCTGTTTAGGGTGCTTCTTTAAGAGTCAGTACCATGGCAGAAGACATCAAGACCAAAATCAAGAACTACCAAACTGCCCCTTTTGACAGCCACTTCCCCAGCTAGAACCAGACTAGGAACTGCTGCCATTTCCTACATGGACTTTCACCACTGTGAGAGGGGAACGACCGCTAAGAAGGTGGTGTTGTCCCCCTATGGGAATGGTACCAGCATGTGGACAAGTCCCTCTGCCCCATATCCTGTGTGTCAGCCCGGGACCACCAATGGGCAGAAGGCACATTTCCTGGGATGATCTGAACAGGGTGGTGAAAGGGGACCTGGGTACATGGTGATCCCCACCATGGGATCCTGAATCATAACTTAGCCAATGATAAATAGTCGTTGGAAAAGTGAGAGAAAAAAAAAAAGTAAGAAAAGGAAAGAAGAGAAAAGAAAGAAAAGAAAAGAACTAGAAGTTTTGCCTACTTTAACAGAAAGTAAATATCTAAAAAGAATGCATCAAAAGCTATCACTGCTTTGACATCACAAAGTAGTTTAAAATTCAAAATAATTACCTTTAAGTAGTAACAAAATCAAGGAAGCTATGAAGGGAGGGGGTGTCTGGTTTTATTTGTTAAAACTCTTTAAAATTATGGGGCGCCTGGGTGGCTCAGTTGGTTTTGGGTCCGACTTTGGCTGAGGTCATGATCTCACAGTTCGTGGGTTTGAGCCCCGTGTCGGACTCTGTGTTGACAGCTAGCTCAGAGCTGGAAGCCTGTCTCAGATTCTGTGTCTCCCTCTCTCTGACCCTCCCCTGCTCATGCCATCTCGCTCTCTCAGAAGAAAAATAAATAAAGTAAAATTATGTGCCTGTGTTACTTGGATAATAGAAAATGTTCAGTATCATAACAATGTTAAAGGATACTTAACATGGTTGACCATATAGCTATACACAGAGAGTGGAAAACAGCACAGCTAACCATCTTATTTTCAACCAGCCCATCATCTGTTGGTGAATCACCAGCAATTTAATTTTGTAAACACATTTTCTCATCAAGTTTCCAATCTCAGCCACAAGCATAAATCCAAATTGTTTAGGAGTTTTCAATCTTGTAAATGTTGACAGAAGTCTCAGGATAGTTGTATAAGATATTTATAAGTAAAACAAGGAAGAAACATATGTCCAATTCTTTTGAGAGTATTACTTAACATGTGCCTTTCTGGTATATTTGTAAATGATAAACCATCAGTAAGACTGTTCATTTTTCTTATTAGTGATATTCCTACACTGCCAAGGGATCTCCTGATCAACCTACCAGACAAAATACTCCAAATATTTTACATTCATTGCTAGCTAATTTTACTTCTAAAAGTTAGTTTATACCTGGGGTGTCTTGGTGGCACAATCCATTAAGCATGGGCTCAGGTCATGATCTCACAGCTCAAACTCACCGTTTCTGAGTTTGTGAGTTCAAGGCCCACATCCTCATGTGGCTCTCTGCTGTCAGCACAGAACCCATTTGAGATCTTTTGTCCTCCTCTTTCCTTTTCCTGAGTGCACAGGCGTGCACTGTCTTGCTCTCTCTCTCAAAAATAAACATTTTTTAAAAAAACAATAAAATAAAAGTATATGCCCAAAACTCCAGCAAATTTGTTACACATATTATTTCTTTTAATCACTATAATCTTGTGAGATAAACATTCTACCAGAGGCTCAAAGGTTATATAACCACCCATGGTCACTCAGTTGGCTTGGAACACAGCCTGGTTCTTCTGTCTCTTGCTCAGAAGACAGTAGAAATCTTTTTCTAATCAGTATTTAATGTTATAAGGTTTCCAAATATTTGTTGGGTAATCTAGATCTGTACTTTAATGTCAACAAAGATTAAATGTTCCTTTTACTCAGAAGATTTATTAAATCTGATTTGATATATTTAGTCTGTTTATGCCTCTGTTTACCAACACATTCAAATCTAAAGAAGCAAAAACATGGCTAAAGGAATATTCAGTTTTTAGTAGAGTTCAAAACTAGTTTCTATATGCTAAAGTATCTAGGGGAACATAGAGTGATATCGACAGCTTATTCTGAACATCAGATGGATTGGTGAAAAATAGAAAATAGCTATATCCATGATAAAACAAGTATAGTAAAATGCTTATTGTAGAAGATACAGATGTTTACTGTAAAATTGTTTTAGCCTTTCTATTTTATATTTGAAAGCTTTCATAATAAAATATTGCAGAAAAACAACTAAATCATTTAGATCACACTGTCTAATAGAAATGTAATGAGAGCTATGAATTTGAGACACAAATATATTTTCATGTTTCTGGAGCCTCATTAAAAAAATGAGAAAAATAAACAGGTAAAATTAATGTTAATAATATATTTTATTTAACTTAATGCATTCAAATATTGTTTTTAACATGTAATCAATAAAATGTTATTAATGAGAAATTTAATATTCTTTTTCATAAGTTTTGAGAATCTAGTATGTATTTTCAACTTAAAGCACCATTTAGGCTAACCACATTTTTCACATGCTAAATACACGTGACTGCTGGCTACTTTAGTAGCAGCGCAAATCTCCATATAAATGTACTTGCTACCATGCTCATGAATTTATGTTAAGCAGCTGCATAAAGCAAATATAGGAAAAGAGAAAAATAATTTCATAAGAGAATTAAAATGTAATAAATTATGACCACTTTGCAGTAAATCTCTTGGCTAAAAAATATTTACCTAAAAGTTTTAAGTATTTTGAAATACATATTCTAATAAGATTCTTCTGCTTATTCTTGAGAGTAGGAAATAATCTATTGAACAAGTAAATATGGGATAAAGACTTTTACATCACTTTAAAAAAAATTGTTTTAACATTTATTTATTTTTGAGAGGCAGGGAAAGTAGCACTAGCAGAGAGAGAGGGAGACACAGAATCTGAAGCAGGCTCCAGGCTCTGAGCTGTCAGTGCAGAGCCCAACATAGGGCTCAAACTGATGAACTGTGAGATCATGACCTGAGCTGGAGTCAGACTCTCAACCGACTGAGCCACATAGGTGCACCACGTCACATTTTAAAAAACTACAATTCTTGCCTACGTCTACTTGTCTTCACTTTTCCACAGATATACAGAGAATAGCACATACCAAAAAAAAATTCCTACTTTTTTTCCAAACCAAAAGAAATAGCTTGCAAAAAAATAAAAAGAGAAAGAAATATTTTGCTACATTTGTGGCATTTTTTCAGCATTTTTATTGTTTTCCTCTTCTAAACTCTGCTGTCATAACCTACTTTTTAATTTACTCAGCTCACCCCAGAAATAGGAAGACAAATACTGACACCGTATTAGACAATACAATTTTTCTGTTGTTTTAAGACCAGCAGCCTTCTGGCAAAGTTGGAATTTCTGATTAGAAAAAACTGAACCATTGGTCATTCTCTACAGCATGAGACCATTATCCAAAATCTTAACAATCATCAAAATAAAAAATCTCTTCTGTAACACATCTAGTGGAAAAATTTTAATGAAGAATTTTTGCCCCATAATTCCTTAGTGGTTTAAAACAAACATGATTATAGTCCCCAAATTTCTCAGTGAGAAGACAAATATCAATCTTGAAATAAGTTAGATTAATATGATATATTAAGATTAATATGATTTAACCAATAAATGGGCTTTATAGAGAGAAATGCATTCGGAGACCAAGAACTAAAGGCAGCCTCCAGTTGACTGGAGGCCAGGCTACAAAAGCCCAGCATTTGGGACAACTCTGAGGGGTCATCTCAGCTCCAGAGCTCCCTAAAACATCACTTCTTGTCTCTGCACACAGTGCAAGCTCTCCCTCTATTCAAACCTGCTTTCTTCAATCTCTTATATGTGTTTTTGAGAGCACTTTCCAAGAAACCTACTGCATACAAATGTCCCTCTCAGACTAATTCTGGCCAAAGGGCTGTGAGCTAATGTGATAAGTCATTTCCATACTAGACATTTAACTATATGGGTGTATTCTTCAGTCTTTTTTCTCCTTCTGCTGACACCTCACATATCACCTGTTCCAAATGATATAGCTACAGGCAGTGAGACCTTGTCAGCTGGTGACTGTATGGAAAAGAACTTCTCCCAACCTTGCTTCCTATTGACCTATAATAGATAAGCAATGGTGAGAGACAAATAAACCTTTATGTTATTCTGAAAAGCTTAGTCTCTCTTGACGAATATAGTGTCCATAAGCATCCCTTCTCTTTGGGGTAATATAATTCCTTGAGAATAAATGAAAGTCAATCAGTTTCATGCATTGAATTTCTCCACATAGAATGAAGCCAGAACTTCTATGCTATTCATGTTGATGACTTAGAAAGCATCCTACCGACCCCCACCCCCATCCTTACATTTCTTTTTTTACTTTTGAGTTCTCAAAATATGATAGTGAAAAATGTTTGGAATTATTTTCTGAACTTACTTGTAATTCCAGATTTAACATGCTTTAATAAGAAGAAAAAATGGAGATAATACCACCTTGGAGAGTAATTATGAGGCTGAGATAATGTATTTGAAAACCTCTAGTACACTGTAGACAATATTCATTAGTTTCCTTTTTGTCTTTCTTTCATGTAATAAAAAATTATCAGTTAAATACAGCATGACTTTAGTTTTACCAACTTGATAGGGTGTTTCCACATGGATAATTTCAAAAGAAAGATTCCCTGAACTCTAGAGTAAATAAAGCAATTAGTCCTGGACATCAAGGGCATGGTTTATTTCACAAGGGAGTAAACAGTGTCTGGGCTCAGCTATTTATAAGTAGAAGTTCAGACAGATTTGTGAGTAAAATTAATTGTAATATTCAATTATTTCCTCCCCATTTTTTTCTCTTATTGTGAAGTAATTCAAGTTCTTTACCTTTTACCCTGTTGTAGAATACTTCTGCATTTAGAACAATATGTTGATTGTTTAGAGTTGGTTTTGAGCATGAGTTGCAAACTGAAATGCTAATGAAGGCCAGAATGACAATAAGTAAAGTGAGCTAGGTTTAAGAAAAGAGAAAATTAATGCATGGTCCTCTAAGCTATCTTTAACTTTAAATGAGTCCCAACATCCAGATCACAGTCTTTAAATACCAATCCTCACTCAAAGGAGCCAGGATTCTTCAAGTGACTTGAGTGTATGTCTGGGCTGAAAATGTACATGATGAAATTGGAACAGTTTGTCCAACAAGTAACGGAGGAATTTTCAAACTTCGCTATTGTGAATCCAAATGAAGTAAAAAATAGAAAAATATCAGTAAGCTTCAATAAGGACAATAACTGCTGTGGATTGAGACATAAGAAATGTGTAAATCATGAGCTCATAGTACTAAAATAATACAAATTAGTCTCATATGGAAGATGTTAATTATTTTGAGAAACTCATAAACAGAGGGAAATAATCAAAGGTTTATTCAGGCTTTCCTGTGAGAACTGTACCACTAGGTAAACAAATAATAAACAAGAGAATGCTTTTCTTAATAGAAGTATTTCAGGTATTAAATAAGGACAGGATAATTTAATTAGACCATCAACATTTTGCAAACTTCCATGATTTGCTGAATCTAGGCGTTGGACACTAACATTAATAAAAGAGACCCTGGCATTATATGCCTCCTGATAGAATACATCACTGTCAATGAAACACTATTTCCAAAAAATTCAATCCAGTTTACAATAAATGCAGACAAGAGAAGAACATGCTAAATTTTACCATAGTAAATTGGCAAATTTTTGACTGTGAGAAATTACCAGGTTTATTGAACAAATAAGTAACCAGAAGAAAGAGACAAAGAGAGAGAGACAGAGAAGATTGAAAGAAAAAAATCAGACAGATACAGAGACTGAGAGAAACTGTAAATTAGAATATATTTTTACGACATCCGTCAATTACCTTGTGTAGACCTTATTTTAATCCCAATTTAAACAAAATATAGTGTATACGCATGAGGGCTTTGGAAATTTTAACACACTGGATATTTTACATAAATGGTTATGGTTAATGTTTAGGTGTGACCATATTATGATTATGCGATTGTTTTACATAAGTGTTCCTATCTTTTATTGTTACATGCTGAAACACAGAGAAAATGCTAGGATGTCAGGGATTTTCATTTAAATAGTACAGTGAAGGGAAGCGGGTGGGGATATAGATGAAACAAGATTGAACTTGAGTAATGACAGTTAAAGCCATGAATAGGGTCATGGGAGATTATTTAACTACTAGTATCTACTTTTCTATATGTTTGAAATGTTTTAAGGCAGAAACTGTTTAAAGTTGAAAAAAAATCTGAAATAAAAAACTACAGAATGGATTTAAGAACTATCTTAGTTTTGTCTTAATTCTACTGTAAGCAAAACACCAAATGAGTCTGATGGTAAAAGGCAACTGTCTCCCATCCATGGGGTTGGAGCCCCTAGGCAATGCTGGGGATAGAAGAATGCATGTTCATTGCAAAAGGAGTGGCCCAGCACAAGGTTTATCCATGCTCTGTCTGGCGGCAAGGTTGATAATGCTAGATTTCTGATGCTTTCACAAAAGCTGTAAATCCAGTATGTGTTGGTGTTGAGTGTTGGCAACTAATGCAAATATCTTAAATCACTCTGTGGTTAAGTACTGTATGGTTCAAACAAAATGTGACATTTTGCAACCTCTGGTTTATAAGGAACCATCACAGTACCTTAACACTAAAGGGGAGTCACAGTTTATAAAACATGAGCACCTAAGTGTCATGGACTACTGCCAGGAACCCAATGTTTGGTCTATAAGTCATTGACTCACCCCATTGTGCCATGTCCAATTTCTCTTTCTGTGCCTAGTCTTTTCAGATTGAATCTTTGGCTGGAATGATTGCTTGACTTTCAACTCGATTCCCTCCTGCACACAGTATTAGTCAGGCCTTCAGAGTCTCAAGATACAATCCAGCACCACTTTCAGCAAAACCTCTATAAACTCCCATCTCTGTCCACTATCCCAAGCACCTGCCTGTCCAGAAGGCCTGTTTGGTAAGAGCTTGGTTTATAGTTACCCTAAATATTAATTAATGTGACTTTTCTAAATACAAAACACATCTTTTCCTCATTCTCATTCAAGGCTAGCTTTCTTCTGGCCTTCGCTAAACACTGAACCTCCTTAGATAGTTACACGCTATTTGTTTATAATCCATACTCAGTTGGAAAATCACTATCTGGCTGAGTATAAACACATCTAATAATTGACCATCAAAACGACCTAGCCACTTCCTCTGCGCCCGCATGTACAAATAGTGATGTAATAAGCTCTCAAATGTCTTCTCATTAGTACTTACAACTTGTTTGCTATTCTTGAGACTGGATATAGTCATATAAATGTTGATTTTAGTTAGATTTAATTTGTCTAAATGTTGCTATTTATAATAAAACTCGGTGTACAGATGTTAGATGCTTAGAAAGTCACTAAACAAATAGGTAAATTTACAGTGGAAGAGGTATTTACTATTAGCAGTTTCTGAAACATAGCTCAGTTTGTTAATACAGAATTTAATGGATCTACTTCTCTACTTCCCTACAAGCTACTTCTTCACCATTCTCCATCCCTCACCTTTGCCAGGTTTAGGTCAAACACAAACTCACAATTCTATGTATTGTAATAGCTGGGCCAAAAAAAAAAAATGAGATAATGAGTTTGGTCAACATCTTTAGCATTTTAAATATTTTAACCTTAATATATATAAATAAAATTGTACATAAAATATCTTCTGCTTATGTAAAAATGGCTTTAAATTACCCATGTCTATTATTGCCTCAACCTAAAATTGAAAGACAATGTTTAAAATTTGTTTAAGTCATAAATCATTTACCTATTGGTGGTCCTTCCTCTAATCTCCAGAGCTGAGCTATGAGGCCCTGATGCTCTCAGGCTGCCTGATGTTGGAGCATGTGCACGTGTGGCGGCCTCTAGCAAACTCTAATCAAAAGAGTCTTAGTTCATGTCCCACTTAGAATTGGTTTATATAGGCCATTTTTTTCTCTCCATTAAACACCTTTTTTTAAACACTGTAAAAAAATCAAAACACAACCGCAAGACAAGATCAGTGGAAGATCCATTAACAAAAGTTTGAGATATGTGCATGAGGGGGTGTATGTGTACTGCTGTAATTACTTTGTAACTTGTGTTGTTTTCCCGTTTTTCTGAAAAAAATTCAATTTCTCTTTATTTTGTTACATAAAGCTAGAAAAGTCTCTACTTAACAAAATCTCTAGAACTGTAGCAATTTAACTGTCCTGATATTATTTTTTTTTTAATTTTTTAATGTTTATTTTATTTCTACGGAGAGAGAGAGAGCATGAGTGGGGGGGGGCAGAGAGGGAGAGGGAGAGGGAGACAGAATTGGAAGAAGGCTCCATGCTCCAAGCTGTCAGCACAGAGCCCAACATGGGGTTCAAACTCACAAACCATGGGATCATGACCTGAACCGAAGTCAGATGCTTAACTGACTGTGCCATCCAGATGTCCCATAACTGTCCTTACATTTAAATTAAACATTTATTTAATTTAAACATTTATTTATTGACTCAAATTAGTCAAAAAGAGAGAGAGACATAATACAAAATAGAATATGTTAGAAAAGAACTCAAATGGAGCATTTTAGATTCCATTAGGGAGTTCTAGAAAGATAGGGATTCAGCTATTTTCTATATATTAAAAAAACTCAGGGGCACCTTAGTGGTTCAGTAAGTTAAACAACTGGCTCTTGATTTCAGCTCAGGTCATGATCTCACAGTTTGTGAGTTTGAACCCCACATTGGGCTCTGTACTGTCAGAGCCCAATGCTTGAGATTCTCTCTCTCTCTCTCTCTTTCTCTCTCTGAACTTCCCACTCTCTCTCTTTCTCAAAAATAAGTAAACTTTAAAAAAGACTCAGAAATATATATTTATTTACAATGGGGTAGTTTAGGCAAACTAAAATGCTTTTTTTTTGGCAAGAATCACATACTCTATTACGAGAGCATGATTTATCTCATGCTAAATGAAAGTTATAAATGCCTTTAATTATTTAAAAAAGGGAAAATAAGGGCACCTGGCTGGCTGAGTTGGTAGGGCAAGCAACTCTTAGTCTCAAGGTTTGAGTCCCACACTGGGTGTGGAGCCTTCTTAAAATTAAAAAAATAATAATAAATTAAATAATAAAATAAAGAATGTATATCATTATTACCTACATTATACAACTTAATCAATTGACAAGGCTTTTAGAGACCGGGTTTAGTAGTCAAATTGTTAAGCATTAGGGATAAATTCTAAAGACCTTTTTTTAGATTATATTTTATAGATTAAAACTACATTTGAGAAACTTACTTTCTTATCCAAAATAACAGATTTTTTTTTTCTTGTAGCTAAACTGATATTAAAACTCAGCTTTTGGTGTGCCTGGGTTGCTCAGTTGACTGAGTGTCTGAGATTGGCTTAGGTCATGATCTGACCATTCATGGATTCGACCCCCACATCTGGCTTTGATCTGACCATTCATGGATTCGACCCCCACATCTGGCTTTGCACTGACAGCATGGAGCTTGCTTCAGAGTCTGTCTCCTTTTCTCTCTGCCCCTCTCCTGCGGGTGCTCTCTCTCCCTCAAAAATAATTAAACATCTAAAAAATTTTTTTTAAATCTTAGCTATTGTGTGGCACTTGGGTGGCTCAATCAGTTGAGTGTCTGATTCTCATTTTTGGCTCAAGTCACAATCTCAGGGATGTGGGATTGAGCTTCAAGTCAGGCTCCATGCTGGGTATGGATCCTGCTTGAGATTCTCCATCTCCTTATGCCCCTTTCCCCCATGCTATAAAATTAAACTAAATTATTAGATTAAATTAAATTGATTTTTTAAACACTGGCAGTCTTTTTTTAAAAAAAATAATAAAACTTAGCTTTTATAATAATGCTACAGTAGCACACAAACTCCCCCACATCTCTGGACTATACTAACAAAGGTTTATTCCTCATTTACTTTGGTTGTCTGCTATTTTACACATGTGTCTGCTTATTCTAAAGCTTTGCTTCAAGAAGCCTTATTTAGAGTGTGCCATTTTTCAGGCATAGAAAAAAAAAGGTTTTACAGAATTATATAATTCCTCTCTTAAAGCTTCTGCTCAGATGTGACATATCATTTCCACTCACATTCTATTACCATATACTTTGCAACTTATATGGCAAAACCTGACTCAGTGGGGTAAAGGTGTATAGTCTTCTTACAAGGAGATTAGCTCAGAAGTAGAAACAATTACATCATCTACAACAGATCCTTGATCTCCAGAACTGCGTGCTCTCTCAATAAGCAGTGGGCCTCCCCATTCCTTGGAGTCATGAATGCAGTGGGTCCTGAAGGCTCACTGGTTACCATGTTACATCTGACTTCTAGTTTTTCAGGCAGAATGAAGATTTTATTGAAAACATTAAGACTGAATACCATTTCTTCTGGAGCTAAAAAACTAAAATTTGCCATAGGAGTATATTAACTCTGAGCTAACACTTCTCTTCTATAGACTCACAGGAAAGAAGTTGCTTTCTCCAATGAAAAGCCTTCCTGGGATAAAAATTATTCCTTTTAATGCAGAGAAAGAGGATCTCTTTTGCATTGCTGGTGAGAATGCAAGCTTGTGCAGCCACTCTGGAAAACAGTATGGAGATTTCTAAAAAAATTAAAAATAGAACTACCCTATGCACTACTAGGTATTTATTCAAGGGATACAGGTGTGTTGTTTTGAAGGGGCACATGCACCCAATGTTTATAGCAGCACTAGCAACAATAGCCAAGGTATGGAAAGAGCCCAAATGTCCATCAATGGATGAATGGATAAAGATGTGGTATATATATATATATATATATATATATATATATATATATATACACACACAATGGAGTATTACTTGGCAATCAAAAAGAATGAAATCTTGCCATTTGCAACTACATGGATGAAACTAGAGGGTATTATGCTAAGCAAAATTAGTGAGAGAAAGACAAATATCATATGACTTCACTCATTTGAGGACTTTAAGATACAAAGCAGATTAACATAAGGGAAGGGAAGCAAAATAATGTAAAAACAGGAAGGGAACAAACATAATAGCCTCTTAAATATAGAGAACAAACAGGGTTGCTGGAGGGGTTGTGGAAGAAGGGATGGGCTAAATGGGTAAGGGGGATTAAGGAATCTACTCTTGAAATCATTGTTGCACTATATATTAACTTGGATATAAATTTAAACATAAATAATGATTTAAAAAGCAATAAATAAATAATCCTTTTATATTTCTATTACACAAGTCACACTTTTAGTAAATATTGTTATTGACTCCCTAACATCCATTTCCATTCATCCCCATTGAGTAACAGTCATTCAATTTGGGGAATCAGTCTTTTTTTTTTTTTTTTTACAAATAGTTTTTTGTCAAATTAGTTTCCACATAACACCCAGTGCTCATCCCCACAAGTGCCCTCCTCCATGCCCACCCCTCCTCCCCCCCACATCCACCAGTCCTCAGTTTTTGTCAGCATTCAAGAGACTCTCATGGTTTGCCTCTCCCCCTTTCCCCCACCATTTCCGCCCTTCTTCTCCCCCTTGGTCCTCTCTTAAGTTTCTCCTAATCCTCCTATATGTGCACACATATGATATTTGTCCTTCTCTGCCTGACTTATTTCGCTCAGCATAACACCCTCAAGGTCCATCCATGTTGCTACACATGGCCAGATTTCATTGTTTCTTGTTGCCATGTAGTATTCCATGGTATAGATAAACCACATCTTCTTGATCCATTCATCTGTTGATGGACACTTAGGCTCTTTCCATGTTTTAGCTATTGTGGAGAGTGCTGCTATGAACATTGGGGTACATGTGCTCCTATGCATCAGCATTTCTGTATCCCTTGGGTAAATTCCTAGCAGTGCTATTGCTGGGTCATAGGGGAGTTCTATTGTTAGTTTCCTGAGGAACCTCCACACTGTTTTCCAGAGGGGCTGTACCAGTTTACATTCCCACCAACAGTGTAGGAGGGTGCCCGTTTCTCCACATCCTCGCCAGCATCTAGAGTTCTCTGATTGGCTCATTTTAGCCACTCTGACTGGCGTGAGGTGGTATCTCAGTGTGGTTTTGATTTGTATTTCCCTGATGAGGAGGGATGCTGAGCATCGTTTCATGTGTCTGTTGGCCATCTGGATGTCCTCTTTGGAGAAGTGTCTGTTCATATCTTCTGCCCATTTCTTCACTGGGTTGTTTGTTTTTCGGGCGTGTAGTTTGGTGAGTTCCTTGTAGATTCTGGATATCAACCCTTTATCTGATATGTCATTTGCAACTATCTTTTCCCATTCCGTTGGTTGCCTATTAATTTTCTGGGTTGTTTCCTTTGCTGTGCAGAAGCTTGGGGAATCAGTCTTAATTCAAGAGATGGGTCTGCTCTAGTTAAGAATAATCCTATTTCCCTTGCCAAGTGACTAGTTCAGAATGGGCTGGTGCCTGCCATTCACATACAAGGAGAAGGTTGCTTGGACACTTCTAGAAATATCCATTTTTATTCTTTTTCTCAAAAGCTAATTTATTTATTTATTTTGAGAGAGAGAGAGAGAATGAGCAAGGAAAGAACAGAGAGAGGGACGGAGAGAATCCCAAGCAAGCTTCCCACTGTGCTGAGCCCAATATGGAGCTCTATCTTATTAACGTGTGAGATCATGACCTGAGCTGAAATCAAGAGTCAGATGTTCAACCAACTGATCCACCCAGGCACTCTCTTTTTACTTTTAAAGACAGTATAAGGAAAAGCTATTCTTTCTACCTTTCACAGAATGTGAAAATGAAGCACCTTATCCTAGTGACCATTGGCAGCCATCTTGACAGTATGAGTGTGACAACTTGAAGGTAAATCTGACATCGACAATGTTGAGAGAAAAGCAGAGAAATATTGCTAAAACCCTATAAACCATATCTAAATCCTATCTCTGTATTTATAGTTATGTGAGCCATTAAAATCCTTTATTGTTTATTCAGATTAAATTGATATTCAGATACTTTAACCGAAAGTATCCTAAGAAAGTATTCATTCTCTCCCTCTTTATCATCCCCATGCCCCACCAATAACCAAAGCTACAAGATGAGTGTTGGTTATGTAAGAGTTATAAGCAAATATCTATCTCTCCTCTTGAGTGCTACAGTAAAAATTGTTTTCTTTTTTATTTTGTTAAAATATCCTCTCATATATGAGTATATCTAAGTATGAGGCAAGAGATGTCTGTTATATGTTATTTACTTGAATAAGAATTTTAAGCGAATATCAATATGTATTCTACTAGAAAAGAAGGAACAAATAAAGATGACCAAATAAGTCCTTACAGAAGGCATTTTAAAAATGATCTCATCTTCGTAGATTACCCATGCCCATTGTCTTAGCTGTGAACATTGCCCCCAAATTAATAGATATTCAGAACACCCAAGAAGTTGTTGAATAAACAGAAACATGAGAGATTCTCACTAGTAGTTTTCGGTATGATATGAAAATACCAGGGGTGGTTATAAAAATCACTATACAATTCTCTGTTTTTCTTATTTTAACTGCTGTGCCCACATCTATCTAAACAAATACGCTGTAACAAGACAGTACTGTTTCTATAAAACATTACTTACAATAAATGTTACTTTTGACCATTCATTATTTATTTTTATCTTATAATGTGCCCATGTCAAGGGTTAACTCCAATAAATTCCTGCTATGAATTTAATCTGACATTCACTACATCTCCCTAACCAACATCAACCTTTTGTTCCTAGCTTATAGTTTTAAACTATGTATCTGCAAAAATCTCAGAGAGGTAGAGCTGAGAGAACACAGTAACACAGAAATTTGAGTCTCAACAAGTTGCAAATTTTCATGTATGTTCTAAGCCAGTAAAATAAGATATCAATATCAAGGGCCTGTCAGAATATATCATCTGTGCTAAAGGCAAAATAAAATAAATAAACTAAACTAAAATAAAATAAAATAAAATAAAATAAAATAAAATAAAATATAAAATAAAATAAAATAATAAAATAAAATACAGGCATTAGAAAAGTCATAAGCAAAGCTTTCCAAACTTTTTTGGGTATCAGAAACACTCTAAAAAGTAATATAATAATCTTTATGAATTATAAATAAATATAATATGAAGTTTCTGAAAAGAAATGTCAAATGTTGAATTTAAGAGGAAAGAAACGCAAAGCAAAATGCAGAAGATACATTTGGCACCCCAGTGCATGGGCAGGTGATGGCAGGTGATGCCAGGGAAGTTGTTCTGGGAAGGTGTAGCAGGAGCCTGAGGATTCCAGAGGAATAGGTGATGGCAGCAGATGGTGAGGAGACATGCAGAAACTAGAAGGGAGTGTGATATGGAGAATTCCTGAGTATAAAATGCGGTACAAAAGAGCGGTGGCTCCCTGTTCCAAGGACAGTGTGAAAATTGTGCCACTGCACAGTTGAATCTTTGATTCAGGAAACCCAGAGACACAAGATTCAAAAGAACTGGGAAAGAGGATTTTTAAATATGGAAGATGGAATAAGGTACCTCAGATAAGGGTCTCATGGATCAGGGTAGCACCCAGTTTCCTGGGTGAGTCTAACTTTGCTCACAGACCACTCTAAAAAAGATGGCAGTTGGATCAGGGGATTTTTCCTCATGACAGATACAACACCATAGTAAACATCTTTATGAGAAATATTTCCCTACCAAATTTCAAGTCACAGGTGGATGATTTGGACAACTGGCATAAACTAACCAAGAATAAATGCTAAGAATGAAATCAGAAAGATTTTTCAGTTTGTGATAGACTCGCTTTCACTCAGAAACTAGTAATTGTGTCCATTGGGGGTCCTTGGGTGTCTATAATAATGTGGCTATGTTACCATTTATTGGATATTAGAGATGTGCTGATGTGTATGGGAGTTTGGCTGAGACTATGATAGGTTTATGGGCCCTATTAGCTGTTCAGACTCTTTATAAAGAGAGCACATGGTAAGGGTGAGGTGGATTAATGCAACTAATTTCAGCTAATGTACAGAAAGAACTATATACCTAGTGAAGGATGCTTGAGGCTTCAGCTGCAGAAGGAACTCCGAATATACACGTGTATCTGACTGAGACTTCTCTGGCTGAGACATACCAAAAAATAACCATGACCTTTAATTTCTGAAAGTTTGACTACAAATGATTAAAGGATTTAATTTGTGGCTTTAGTTTCTCCCTGAAAATACAATAATAGGAGGAGTTATATTGTTCAAACTTGAAGCAGATGTATATTGCTGGCATTGTCTTACTTATATAAATTTTATTTTATCATTCAGGCTCATTGCCTGGTCTCAGATAAATTACATTGGACAGCATGACTGGGCAAAGTTTAAGAAAAGAAATCAAATAAGTAGTGAATTCTTCAGCCTAAGGTAGGATTTCTCATCCTTAGTGCTATTGACTTTTTGAGCAGATAATTCTTTTGTGGAGAATGTCCCATGCATTCTAAAATACTTAGAATCCCTGACCTACAGCCATTAGATATCTGTAGCTCTATCTTCCCCCCTCCTCCAGTTGTGACTGCTAAAATTGTCTCTACACATTGCCAAATATCCCCTAGAGAACAAAATCCCCCTGATGCAGAACCTCTGGCCTGGAGAATAAAGTGACCTTTAGGTTAATTTAATTAATGCCAGGTTGAGACTCATTTCAGAGTCTTTTAACAGAAAAAACTGAACTGCTTACCATTACATACAAGAAAAGTGATGTTTTTCAGGAAGCAGGCTCACAAAGAATGGAAAAGGACTACCCTGAAATTTTCTGTTCTCCTCTTTCAAAGGAAACCCCATATGATACTTAACCACAGGGAAGTGATAAGACTAACAGATCATGGGAACTAAACCAAGAACCATTTTTTACCACTTCCCCCAAATTTCTGCCCAAGCCTATAGGATAGAAGTGAAGAAAAAAATGAGTGCCTTATTACATTGGTGGGATTGGGACTAAGAAATGTCATTCCCTACATCACCAAATTATATAGGTTAAAGAGTCAATGAGTGGGAGTGGGAGAGATCCTTTTCACCATTATACCTAATAACCTACTTAAGGGATTTTATGACTTCTGTCCCCACAGCCGTAGACTTGGTGATAAGAAGATTCAGTTACCAAGGGAGAAATGCTTCCAGTGAGGAAGGTGGTCATGCTCCATGTAACTGAGATCTGAGACAGCCCTCTGATCATAAAGACTTCTACTACTGAACCAAGAGGTAGAAGTGGAGGTTATTCCATTCATCAGGGACATTTATTCCTATTACCATGAGGATTCATGTAATAATTCTACTGTCTCCCAAATTTGGAGCAAAGTTCTTGGTCATAACTGCATTCTTGACTCCTTCTGACTATAGCTCCTACCAGGAAGCTACTTTCCAATGGGTTCCTTTGCCTTTTCAATTTTAGCTTTACACAATTACTAGTCCTTCTACTCTAAAGTTTCCAGAGTAAAAGCCAAAGCTGTTTCAATGAGCTGCAAGGACTTAATCGGGTGTCTCTTACATCTATTTGCCCTGTTATGTCTCTGATTTCATCCCCTACCAACTGCTCCCTGTTCTCTCCATCTCACCTACATAGACCTCCTTAGTGTTGCTCAAACATACCAGGAACCCTCTGTGCTAGTGTTTTGTGCTTATTCTTCTCTTTACTGGAAATTCTTTCTCCTGATGACTGGGATTAGCATCAGTCTAGTCCAGTGGAAAAGGAAGGATGGGAGGGAAGTCATTAAGCAGGTGGAATAGATGCAGGAAGTTTGGCTGTGCAGTGATCTTTATTGAGTCTGAGGATGGTTGTGTGAGAGGACAGTATTATGAGAAAGGAAATGATTCATTTTCAGAAATACCAAATAAAAGCTATGCTATCTAGATAATAGTAGGTTTATAACCTATTGGAAATATGTAGGAACCCACACACACACCCCTGCCACAGTGGAGCCCCAAATCCTTAAATACTTCACTTCCCGGTTCTTTTTCCCCCCTCTCCATTTCACAGTCTTATTTTCATAGGCTTTGCAAAGAGAATGTATCAAAGAACAAAAAGAGGAGAGACTGAAAGTCTTTGTGTCCCCTCAGGGAATGTACATTTGTTTTCAGTCAGACTATTTTTTGCCTTATATGGGCATAAGCAACTTCCAGGTAAGGCTGTAACCTCTTTAATACTCAGCTAATGAGGGACCAGGGGAAGGACTTGTATGCTAGGAAATATACTGACTACTGTAAATGCCCCGAGTGTATCTTTCCAGCAGACACCCACCCTTGCAAGAAAGTTGGTTAAAGCCTCGCTTCACTGTATTCCAAGTCCCTGTGTCCCTCTTTTGATTGGGTAGGTGGGCTTATTTCTCACAATATACTACACACTCTACTTTGGTATGTATAATAAGAAATTGAAAAGAACCTCAGGGGTTGGATCTGAGGAGCATGCATTTTAGTGGGTTATCTGTGTGCTACTCATGTATGAAGTCATTTGGGAACCCTGGTTCTGGTGCCTGTAAATCTTCCTTTCTGCTCAGTAGAGTGGGCAGTTTCCAGAGAGCTTTGTTTATCCAGGGTCTCCTCATTCTTCCTCATAATGTTCTGCTCACAATCCTCTCCTTATGAGTCCCTGCAACATTCTTAGAATCTTTTCCTGTTTGATTCTCACCTTGGATGTCAGTTATGTCCAATGTCCCAGCTCTTTTTCCTCTTTAATAAGCCTGATAATTTTCCTCACTTTTTCCAGAAGATTAGCTGACATTTTGCCCTCACATAATTACAGAGTGTCTCGAGCAACAAGATAAACACAGAGCATGCCCTTTGGGTCATTGGAAATATTCCCTCCCTGTTTACAGTTCTGAGTTTGCAGAAGATCTTCAGCTTTAGAGCTGCCTCCTGCTAAATTGTCAAAACAAAATGCCCATTTGCCCTGAAATTTTTCTTGCAAACTTGCTGACACCCAGGAATTTAGAAACTCCTGAGACCCAACAGGGGTATAAATCCTGTTGCACATAGCAAACAGCTGTTAGTTTACAAAGTGCTGATAATTAACAATTTGTATTAGCTAAGTGTCAATCAGGACACCTCACAGGCACTATTAACATACAGTCTCCGGAGTTAAATTTTCAAAACTCTGGCTTATCTTCTTGCTTACTATTTCCTGATGGGCTCCTTTTTTTCTTTTTTCTTTGTCTTTTTTCCCCAAAGTACTGTTACACTGTAGAAGGCTGGGGGTTGAAGACAGTTTTGCTAGTATCCATGAATTTTTCTTAAACTTCAATTCTTTTATCTATGACATGAGGAGATTTGATGATGCTAGATCTCTCAAGCTTTACTACTCAATGCTTTACTTTACTGCTCCACAGTCCAGCAGCACAGGCATCCCTGGAGAACTGGTCAACAATGTAGATTCTTAGGTCCCACTGCAAACCTACTGAGCCAGAGTCAGCATTTTATTTTAAATACTTTTTAATGTTTATTTATTTTTGAGAGGATGGGAGGGGAAGAGAGGGAGAGACACAGAATCTGAAGCAGGCTCCAGGCTCCGAGCTGTCGGCACAGAGCCCGGCACAGCGCTTGAAACCAGGAGTCATGAGATCATGACCTGAGCCAAAGTTGGACACACCCAACCAAGCCACCCAGGTGCCCCTGCTCCACATTAAATTTTGAGAAGTTCTACTGTTGAAACATATTCAGCTCTAGGAAAATAACTGGAATTCTTTTATTTGTCTGTTTTGACTACATTCTTCCTGTTAAAGGCTGAATTGTATTCCTCTACTCTTCCTCCCTGCTCCCAAATTCATATATTGAAATCACAACCCCTAGTGCCACAGGATATGACTTGGAGACAGGGCCTTTAAAGAGATAATTAAGGTAAAATGAGGGGCGCCTGGGTGGCTTGGTCGGTTAAGCGTCCGACTTTCACTTAGGTCAGGATCTCGTGGTTCGTGGGTTTGAGCCCTGCGTCGGGCTCTGTGCTGACTGCCAGCTCAGAGCCTGGAGCCTATTTTAGAGTCTGTATCTCCCTCTCTCTGACCCTCCCCTGCTCATGCTCTCTCTCTCTCTCTCTCTCTCTCTCTCTCTCTCTCTCTCTCTCCTAGAAATAAATAAAAATATTAAAAAAAAAAAAAGGTAAAATGAGGTTATGGGGTAGAGAGGGCCCTAATCCAAAATGACTGGTATCTTTATAAGAAGAGTGAATTAGGATACAAACATGCAGAGAGGGGGGAAAAATCATATGAAGACACAGAAAACAACCATTCATGAGGTAAGGAGTGAGACCTCAGGAGAAACCAAACCTAGCAACGCCTTGATCTCAGACTTCCAGGTTCCAGGCTGTGAGAAAATAAATGACTGTTATATAAGCCCTCAGTCTGTGGTACTTTGTCATGGCAGCCCAACAAATTAATATATTTGCTAGTGCGATTTTAACATACTTTAAGACAACCATGACTACACTCTCATCTGTGCTGCTTTGTTATTGAACGATTGAAGTCCTCCTGAGGACTTTTGTCTCTCTCTATCTGATAATAACTTAATCTCTACCTCAGTGTTACACAGAATGATAACCCAGCCTATTTGCTTTCCCTCGTGACTCAGTCTGCAGAAACATGTACATCCTTCTTAACAAAATGCACAAATTCAACTCAGTTCTGCATAAAATCCTTGTTGCTTTACCCAAGGTTGTGTGCCTTTAATCATTCCTTCTCTTTCCAGATTTTCTATCCTCTCCCAGTGAATCTTTTCTAACTACAAAAACACTTGGTTATACCTGTTCAATAGAACCACCAGCTATAGTGTTCCTAAAGGACTAAACTCGTGGAGAAAGGAATTCGTACTCAACCTCTGCATTCTTATCACCAAGCCACTGTGTCACATCTCACAATCTGACTTCTATCCCAAACAGTTGGCTAGAACTGCCACCATAGATATAACTGGTGACCATTTTTATGACTGCCAAGTCTGGTAGTATCTTCTCAGTTCTCATTCTCTTTCATCTGTCTGCGGTTTTGACAGTGTGGATTGGACTCTTTTGCAGTGTTGTACTATTTCTTTTTCTTTTCTTTCTTCGCTAATGCCTCCTTCTTTGCCTCTTGAACTGATTCCATTTCTGAAAATATTCAGTGAGCCCTTACCATGTTTCAGAACAGGGCTGATTTCTATCCCTAAAGAATTTGTTCTTTCTCTTCCCTACCTGAAGTGGGCTTTTCCCATGTTTAAATGCAATTGTTTTCCAAATATCAACCCTTGATATTCTCATTTTTTATGGCTTTTCTCTTAGTAATGTATTCACTTCTAATGATTTTAACTAGGGTAAATAATTCCCAAAACTTTATTTATTTTTCTTCACTTTCACTAAATTTATCTATTATATGTTTCTCTACATTTTATATTCTATGTCTGAAATTAAACATTATACAAATTAGCCAAAATGGTTTACGGAATTGTGCATTGAAAAAGATAGGATATACAGTATTAAATACCTTGGTAGACCACCATTAGGTTAAAACTAATAATATAAATTTTAATTTGATAAATTCAGGGGTACCTAGGTAGCTCAGTTGGTTGAGCAGCTGACTTTGGCTCCGGTCATGATCTCACAGTTCATGGGTTCGAGCTCCACATCAGGCTCTGTGCTGACAGCTAGCTCAGAGCCTGGAGCCTGTTTCGGATTCTGTATCTCTCTCTCTCTCTCTCTCTCTCTCTCTCTCTCTCTGATGCTCCCCTGCTCACGCTGTCTCTCTCAGAAATAAATAAAAACATTAAATTTTTTTTTAATTTGATAAATGCAATGACCGACAAATATTAACCACACAGGTACAAAGATGAGAGACTAGTTCTTATAAAAGAAACTGTAAAAAGAGACATGAGACTATTTTAAAAAGCTAGTACATCTTAGACTGCATTAACAGAGCACAGTTTCTATAACAAGAAAGAAGGGCATTCCATTGTTGTCTGGGCAGGTAATACTAGGGTCAAGCTTTTGAAATAGTTATTGGAATTTACCAATGGATGGCTAGCCAAAGAGCACGAGTAAAAATAATCAAACAAGAGGGAATATGAAAATTGTTTTTTATGAAGAAACATTAAAAACAAACAAACAAAAAAGGAAACACTTTGGATCAAATGGCTAGTTTTCTGAAGCACAAGAAGCTGAAAATCTACGAAATATAGAGATGAAAAAAGATGGTGAAGATAGAGCATTGTGTAAAGCAACAAAATGAAATGGAAATACAGCACAATTGGCAGAAAAAGTGTCAATAAAAATGGGATCACCTTCTTGCAGCTTTAGAAATACAGCTGAAGGGATTGGTCTCCAGTAGCATACAGAAAAAAAACGAAATTTAACAACTTAAAAAGATCACATCAGAGTCTTCTGAAACAGAAGAAAAAACTCTGGTTATCAAGTCTAGACATAGATGTTCAAAGGATCCTGTCAGAGTTGAAACTGAACCTCAAACAAGTTTTGAAATTTCTAGAAATGAACAGAGGATGGTTCTGTAGTCCTGGACTCTTGTGAAGTGTCAGCAAAAAATAATCAAACTACTCAATCTGCAAAATCTGAGAGATTCAGTTTACACCTTTATGAAAGTGTCAGTGAAACACCCTGGTTTTACCTTACCAGTGACAGTTAAGATTTCCAAGGCCCAGAAGAGGAAATAGAGGAAAGTAGTATATTTCCAAGATGATAGAGATAGACATGGTATTAACTATATTCCTGAGACCCTCTGTCAGGACTTGGTGAAATGTGAAAATAAGGAGAATACTATGCCCACAACTAATTTGGAGTCCTTTGTGCTATTGAGCTTTGAGCTATTGAGTCCTATGCTATTTAGCATAGCAATTCTTGTGTCAAAAGGAACAAAAGGCTTCCATACATCTGTCATCTAAGAAATATACTTTATAGAGTCAGGCATCCACAGTTAGTATAAAGTTGGCCACTAAGAAAGAAGAAGGAATGCTACAGAAATTTGGAGACTTACAATATTCTCCAACAATTCTTCAATCAAAAGCAAAGAAGATAATTGAAACAATGAGCTCTTCAGCGGTTTCAAATGTGGAAGTTAAGAAAATATGTCTCAACCAAAACCAGCCAAATGGAAATTATACACAAATGAAATTTCATCTCCTATTATATATATTGGCCAAGTGATTTTGATGGTCCATAAAGTGAAGGAGAGTAATCATCAGATTCTCAAACAACAACTTTGAGTTAAAATAGTCAAATAAATCACTTATGGAGAATGTTTCAATATAAATTTTATGTTCATAATCATTGTAACTTGCATCCTGACTTTTCAAAGATAATTGTATAAATTATGATGCATTAAATCCCTCTGTGTACACATTGCTATTTTATACATGGTATAATTTTAATTCAGTAAAGAAAATAAGCCAACAATACCAAAAAATAGCCAGCTCCAAGTATGAAATGTAGCCATAAAGGACAAAACACATGATAAAATCTGATTCAATATGAAAGGCCTTTTTAATAAAGATGTTAAAAAATATATCTAGTTGGCATGTAATGGCGTTTGTGTCACCAAAATTCTACATCACCAAAATGTCCAAGAATTTAGGGGCTGTGCTGAAGAAAAGCTGTAACCTGACAGGAAGACAATGGACATTGGGTTCAAATAGTATTGAATTCAAATGCTGGCTTAGTAACTTCCACCCAGGTCATCTTGGAGAACTTATTTACTTCTCTGAGCCACGTCTACTCATACAGAAAACTGAATAATATTAACTTTGAGTGTTGTAAAGATTATATATAGTACATGTGAATCATTTGACCCTTATTTATTCTAACTTTTAAAAATGTATGGGTGTAAATTTTGAACAAATTAGGTCGTTTCAATTCTAAGATCCTATGATTCCAGATAATGCTATTTCAATACAGCTGACCTTTGAACAACATGGTTTTGACCAGCAGGAGTCCACTTATATGCTGATTTTTTTCTATAAATACACTAAAGAGCTGTAAAAGTATTTTCTATTCCTTAGGATTTTCTTAATAATAATTTCTTTTCTTTGGCTTACTTTATAGTAAGCATACAGTATATAAAACATATACAAAATATGTGTTAATCAACTGTTTATGTCACCAGTAAGGCTTCTATTCAACATTAGGCTATTAGTAGTTACATGTTGGGGGAATTTCAAAGTTATACATGAATTTTCAGCTGTGCAGGAGATCAGTACCCCTAATTCCTGCATTGTTCAGGGTCAATGTTACAATTGTTTTTTCTATATTACTAAAGAGTTATTTTATTCCTGTGCTAGAGGTCTCCAGAGACACAGGGTATGTGAGTACATATAGATAGATACAGATGATAAGTAGTGATAGAGATAGGTTTATTTTAAGAAATTGGCTCACACAATTGTGGAGGTTGGCAAGTCTAAAATCTGCAGGGTGGGGTGGCAGGCTAAAGACCCAGGAAAGAGGTGATGTTGCAGTCTTGAGTCTGAAAGGCAATTAAAGTCAGAACTCTTCCTAGGGTATCTCAGTTTTCTATTAAGAGCTTCAGCTCGTTGGATGAGATCTACCTCCATTTGGGAGGATAATTGGCGTTATTCAAGGTTTACTGATTTAAATATTAATCACATTTTGTTTTAAAAAAAGCAACTTCACAGCATCTAGACCAGTGTTTGATCAAATATCTGGGTGCCATAGCCAGGTCATTCAGAGAGCTAAAATTAATCATTAAAATCCCCATTATACCCCAAAGTGAGTGGTGCTGTGTCAAATGATGGTGTCTTAAATATATTCTATATTCTATTCTATTTTCCTAAAATGATAATTTGATGGTGCTGTGAAAACTGGACAATGACATGCATAAAAATGAACCCAGACTACTTTCTTACACTATACACAAAAATAAACTCAAAATGGATGAAAGACCTAAATGTAAGACAGGAAGCCATCAAAATCCTTAAGTAGAAAGCAGGCAAAGGCCTCTTTGATCTCAGCCACAAAAACTTCTTACTCAACATGTCTCTGGAAGTAAGGAAAACAAAAGCATAAATGAGTTACTGGGACTTCATCAAAATAAAAAGTTTCTGCACAGCAAAGGAAACAATAAACAAAACTAAAAGGCAACCGATGGAATGGAAAAAGGTATTTGTAAATGACATATCAGATAAAGCATTAATATCTAAAATCTATAAAGAACTTTTCAAACTCAACACACAAAAAACAAATAATGCAATGAAGAAATGGACAAAAGACATGAATAGACACTTCTCCAAAGAAGACATACAGATGGCTAACAGACACAAGGAAAAATGCTCAGCATCACTCATCATCAGGGAAATACAAATCAAAACCACAATGAGATACTACCTCACACCTGTCAGAATGGGTAACATTAACAACTCAGGCAACAACAAATGTTGCTAAGGATGCAGATAAAAAGGAGCCCTTTCGCACTGCTGGAAGGAATGCAAACTGGTGCAGCATTTCTGGAAAACAATATAGAGATTCTTCAAAAAATTAAAACTAGAACTACCCTACGACTCAGCAATTGCACTATTAGGTATTTATCCAAGGGACACAGGTGTGCTGTATGGAAAGGGCACATGCCCCAATGATTATAGCAGTGCTATCAACAATAGCCAAAATATGGAAAGAGCCCAAATGTTCATCAACAGGAGAATGGAAAAGGAAAATGTGGTGTGTGTGTGTGTGTGTGTGTGTGTACACAATTTCATTATATTTCAATGCTGAGCATTACTCAGCAGTGAAAAGGAATGAAATCTTGCTATTTGCACCTACGTGGATGGAACTAGAGGGTATTATGCTAAGTGAAATTAGTCATTCAGAGAAAGACAAATATATGACTTCACTCATATGAGGACTTTAAGATACAAAACAGATGAACATAAGGGAAGGGAAGCAAAAATAATATAAAAACAGGGGGACAAAACATAAAAGACTCTTAAATATTGAGAACACACTGAGATTTGCTGGAGGGGTGGTGGAAGGGGGGAATGAGCTAAATGGTAAGGGGCATTAAGGAATCTACTCCTGAAATCAATGCTAACTAACTTGAATGTAAATTAAAATATAAAATCATTTAAAAAATGATCATTTAGAATTGGGAATATGATTTGGAACAGTTATGACTTTGTTAGAATTTGATGCCAAAGGTGACTTCTTTTCATCACTGACCACAGTCCCCTTGGTGTCAGTTCCCAGTGAGTGCTGTGTCCCCATTAACCCCTCCAGAAGACTGTGAATGATCAATATGCTCGATCTCAGGAAAGCCAAATCATACACAAACTCCATCATTTGACTCTTCAATATTTGCATTCATAAGCCTGGAACCGTTTAAAAAGGCAGAAAACAAAATGACTGTTTTACTGGAATGACCCAGGTTGTGTCTCTGTTGCAGTGGGACTGTGCCTCAGGACAGAACTCAGAAAAGTGGGTGATTTCAGGGTCATGTTTTTCTCTAACTTATAACTTCCCCATGCCAAATGAAGTATCTAAAGTTAAGACACTTCAAATATTTCCATTTGAATTATTTTCTAAGTTTTCAGTATGATAACGGTTAATTTTTTGTAATCTGCATTTTGGAGCTATGGATTGAAATATTTACTGAGAAAATGGTAAAATGTCTGAGATCATGATGGAAGTTTGGTGATGAGCACACGGGGACTCCTTATACTATTCTATTTTATGGGCTTGAAAATTTCATAATAAAAAAGTTATAACAAATTTCTCCATGGCATGCTGGTATGTTACTAGTATTTTTTAAATGAGACAGGCAAATGTTTTGCTGAATACCTGTTCTTTAAAGTTACAATCGGTGCATGGCAGTTTATATTTTGAACTGCATGACTGATCATTAATCTTGCATTTGTCTCTATACTTGTACCTACTTCTGTAAGTGCCCAAGTGGCTCCCTCTGGGGAAGAGGGCACACATTTTCAACAGAAGCACAATTCTTAGCCTTTAGGACTCAACAAGTAAGTGAAAAAAAAGTTTAATGAACCATTCCATATAAAGAATTTTCAACATTACTTGAAGATTCCCTACTAGGATTACTGAAATGCTGGCATGTATTAGGAGATATTCTGGTATTTGGAAAGGATTGCTGTTCACTACAACTACCATTATTTTGATAGTTGCCTCTGCTACTCATCTCTGACCTTGGCCTAGCTCTCCACTGTGAACTCAGGGAACCTTACAAAACATACAAAAGGGAAAAAAAAGCTCTTATCTTTTCTCTCCATAATTATACCAGAAGGTTAAGGAAGGGTGAACTTCCTTTAGTGACTCCTTCTATGAACAATGACTTGAGGCAGAAGTCAGAAGTCTCCTCAGGCAGACAAGTATGTAAAGAGCCTGACTTCTCAGAAAGAGATTTGTCAACATAAAGGCCAAATTTAATTGGTTGCTTTCTCAGAGCCTGAACTAAGGTTTTCACATTGCGGCTCACTCAAATGGCCTTGTTCTATTTGATGTAGGTGACAAATAATATACCTACTGATCATTGCAGAAAAATTCTCATCTATAGTACTATAATTTGTCAAATAACATTTTTTGCAGTAACACTTTTCTTCTTTAGTAAACTAAATTTTTAATGTCATCTGTTGTATTTATGCAACTTCAAATCTTCTCTCCCAAATATACAGCTCCTGCTGAGCTAATGGTTTTCTATTTTCATCTTGCTATTTATAATACACTAATGTTTCCTACCAAGAATCTTCGGTTTAATCCACAAAACTCAAATCGACCATCTGATCCCATTGCCAGTGCTAAAGTATTACTGTTTTAATGTCATTAGTCAATCATAGAACTGTTTTCTTTGCACACATTCATTTCAAAATTATGTAAGATAAAAGCCTCCAAGGCTTTCAGATTGCAGCCCACAATTGCTTTTTGTACTTTAGAATACTCTAGACATATTGCTGAAGGGGTATACTATTTATGAAAATTATCCCTGGCCTAATTTTTTTTCAATGAGTTTAAAAAGCATAATTTAGAAATTTATTATATTTGTTTTTCCTCCTTTACTATGTCATCAACACTGGTTGCACATTCTTTGAATTGCAGTAAAGAATTTGGCTGTCTAGACACAACAAAATAAGAACACAAGGCTTACTTCAAGTAAATTACTAACTTATGTGAGCCAACAATGAGCAGAAAGATTTTCCAAACACTTTTGCTCTGTTTTACTGGAGGAATCTAGGGTCTAAGGACCATATTCATCTTACATTTTCTCTTCTATTTTTCCATTTTTTAAATAAATATTTTCAAAAAAAGAAAATACCAAAAATGCAGAGCTTGACTGGAATTGTCTAATATTGATGTATTCTTATTGTATACATTTATGTCCAATATACAATGTAAACTTTGCTGACCAAAACTAGAAGCAAGAGATGTCACCTGTTTCTCTGACTTGCATTTGGAAAGCTTCAATCCCAACCCTTGCTTATTACAATAATATCTCAGCCAGTTCAAGGGAGGAAGAGTTTGGAGATTTGGGCATGGCCCTTTCTTTCAGAAACCAAGGACACACCAAAGGAGAAGTTATCCAGATCAGAAGTGCTCTCTGGACCCTACTGACCCCTCACAGATTTCTTCTTTAAAAAAAAAAAAAAAAAAAAAAAAAATTGAGTGGACCAGAAAGACTTCTGTCCTGGAATTGAAAAAGCAGCTTAATTCATAGTAAGTTAGTTATATATGGGAGGAAAATGATTACTTTTATGTTATATGTATTTAAATTATTTGTCAAGTAAGGACTCCTTAAAAAGCAAATCCCTCAGAATTTAGGTCCCCATCTGTTCTTTTTGGTAAAAATTAAGAAATACATGCAATCTTTGTTGTGGTTAGCCATGACAGAAAACATAGAAGTATGCCTTATAGCATACTAAAGAGATTTTTAAATCCTCATGGACATTCCTTAAGCCGAATTACTAATTCTAATTCTGTGATGCTCTATTGGTTTTACTTGTTTGTTAGTACAATAACATTCAAATCTTATTGTCTTAAATCTAGACTTACCAAGAGAGATTTTTAGCTCCATGTGGGACAGATTACTCCCATATTCCTATTACATGCAATTCAATAAGTAAGTCAGTGATGCATTTAACTGCACACTAGCTGCTAATTTAAGAAACATTATCCTTCTGTATTAAAATTGTTCTGTCTTGATAATAGAAAGTCCAGAATTCAGAAGTAAACAGGATTGTTTACTACTAGCCCTGGTATGCTAAACTCTGAAGAAATTACATGTTTTCCTTCATATGGTGTGGTTTGTTTGTTTGATGGCTATTGCATCAAAAATTCTTCCTGTAGAATCTTCATGGACAAACCTTCTGCCAACACACACACACACACACACACAAACACACACTTACATACTACATGCCTACAATGGTTCAGAGTTAACATCTAAAGTTCGGTATCCCAAAATAGAGGAGTGAAAGGCATATCCCCAAGGTTATAAAAATCTGGCAGAGACTGGCTCACCCCATCATGAAATTTCTTTGAAGTTTCATGTCTTAAAATCCTTTATTTTTAAAATTACCACCGGAGAGCCTAGGTGGCTTAGCTGGTTAAGTGTCTGACTTTGGTTCAGGTCACGATCTCATGGCTTGTGAGTTTAAGCCCCCGTGTTGGGCTCTGTTCTGACAGCTTGGAGCCTGGAGCCTGCTTTGGATTCTGTGTCTCCCTCTCTCTGCCCTTCCCCTGCTTGTGCTCTGCCTCTCTCTGTCTCAAAAATTAATGAACATTAAAAAATTTTTTAAATTACTACAAATTTTGCATTTGACTGAATGTGTCTCTGTTTTAACATTAATACTATGTCTCAAAGAACTAAGTGACCAAAACCAATATTCCAAGAAGATATGTGTCCTGTGGCTTCACATAGTGATACAGATCATGGGCACCTAGTTTGAGATTCTGGGCATACAGAATGTACACGTTAACAAAAGTGAGTTGCTATTTAATGTAATCTGTGTAATTGTCAATCTCACTTTTATCAGACATCCAGATAACCTAGACCAAGTTCACTTGGGCATGGAGATGAGATGGGCAGGCAGTCCTAGGTTTTCCAAAGAGCAAGCAGGCCAAGCAGGGCAGGCAGGAGGCTGAATACTAGGGGAGCCATTCATTTGCTTATTTACTGCCCTCTCAGCTTCAGGCACTGAAATAGGTAACTAACAAGAAATGCAAAAATGGATACATTATAATTGGTAACCAAGGAAACTCACAAACTAGTGGAAGAAAATAGGAACCTCCACTAGAAATTATATATCAAAGTGAAAAGTAAAAAGGTAAAGAAACGCTTAAAGCTCTGGAATTGAGGGAGGGCCAGGAACTAAGGTGGAGTCAGTGGGACAGAGAGACAGTCCCCTTGATTTTGCCTCCTTCATTATTTTAAGAAATGTAAGACTTGTTTTAAATTTCTGAAGCTGTGCTCAGAGGCTCAGAAAGAATTGTGAAGAATGCAGGTTTGTTACTTTCTCTGAACTCAGACCTTGGTGTAAAGAGGTCATGTCTGACTTTGCAACAAGATCAATTCTAAACACATCCTCAGGAATAACAGATTTATAACAACAGGGTAAAGACAGGGTAAGTTTTGTTGCTTTTAAAGACTCTTCTTAATTTAATCAAGTTGCTTCCCTCTAAGGACAACATCAGATTACAGAGATCTTGCTCCAGAGTAGGATATTAGGTACCATATTGGGTAATGGGACAAACCTGAATGGTCATTAGATGTTCCTTCAAGGTTAACACGATGGGATTTGGGGATAAGTGGAACTAGTCAAAAAAAAATACTCTATGTGGATGTTTTGAGCAAGTCAGTGTGTTGGGTAATAGGAAACATAGGGAGAGAAGTGTAATTTAAAAAAAAATTTTTTTTAATGTTTGTTTATTTTTGAGAGAGTGATAGAATGTGAGCAGGGGAGCAGAAGAGAGGGAGGGAGACACAGAATATGAAGCAGGTTTATCTGAACCCATGAACTGTGAGATCATGACCTGAACCAAAGTCAGACCCTTAACCAAATGAGCCACTTAGATGCCCCAAGAGAAGTGTAATTTTTGTGAGGGTTTGAACAGAATTTAAGTTCAGATTTGGACAAGAGGAATTTTCTATGCCTTGCAAGCCAGTAAAATGGATATGTAAAGTCTTCTATTCAGTTTTAAGTCTGGAAATCAGGAAAGAGATTTAAGTTACAGATTCTCAGGGACAGTCTTCAAAAAATAAATAATGACAGAAGCTATGAGAGGGGATGAAGATGAATTAGGAACAATGGTTAGAATGTGGAATGAAGGAAACCAAGCCATAGTTCTTAGGGAAACTAGCCTCTCTGTAGATGGATAGAGGAAGAAAGCCAACACAGGAGGATGAAGAAAAGTGGCCTGAGAACTAAGAGAAAGATCTCAAGAGTGTGCTTTCTTAGAAACGAGGAAGAGAGCTTTTTAGAAGAAGGCAGTAATCAAATGTGCCAATTTTTTTAGCCCTAACAAGTTTTTATTTTTATTTTTTTAATTTCTTTTATTTATTTATTTTTTTTACAAATAGTTTATTGTCAAGTTGGTTTCCTTATAACACCCAGTGCTCATCCCCACAAGTGCCCTCCTCCATGTGTCAATTTTTTTTAAGGAATCAAGCAAGTCAAGGGCCAATGTGGTTATCTTGATGGATACAGTTTCAGGGCAGTGGTAGAGAAGCAATGGGAAGAAGCAGATCACAGAGCTTTAAGAAAACAGCAGGAGGTTAGGATGCAAAGGCAAAAGCTATGAGTAGCATTTGGGCTGTAAAAAGCAAGAGAAAGGTCAGTTGCTAAAAAAAAGATGTGAAATCCAGGGAGTAGGACTGTTTGTTATTTTTGCCTTCTTCCTATTCACCTTTTTCTTTTTTTCTTCTTCTTCCTTCCTTCCTTCCTTCCTTCCTTCCTTCCTTCCTTCCTTCCTTTCTTTCTTTCTCTCTCTCTCCCTCTTTCTTTCTTTTCTTTACATCATGTACTCTCATTCAGTAAGTGAGAAAAAGCAAGAACGTGGGAGCAGTTGGAAACTGAAAAGAAAAGATAATTATCAAGTTTAATGCACGGATGTGGTGAAGCCTGAGAGAGAAAGAGGCAAATCTTTTCCATTAAAACTGAAGGAAAGGGAGAAAGACAGGTAGGGGAAGTCTAGCAGTGTGTAGATGTGATACTGGAATACTAAGACAGTTTCTATCTCATAGCTTCTACTTTCTCTCTCAGGATCCTCTGCAGAAAATGAGGTAAAAAGTGGAAGGACAAGGTTGAAGGCCAGTGTTTGAGGGGATTAATTAGATTTGAAAGCACTGTAATGAAGAGCAGAAGGACAAACTTGTTCAGGAAATAGAGAAAATTGTCTATCAGTGTTCATGGCCCAGCAGAGGTGCTTAACTACGAATTAATGAGTATTAGTCATCCTGGGGTCTTTCGTTTTTTTGTTTTGTTTTGTTTTGTTTTTTTTTGCTTTGCTTTAATGTTCTGTAGCAGTGCACAGAAGCTCAGAAAGAAGTGTGAAGAATGTAGCTTCATTAGTTTCTCCAACCTATGACCTAGCTGTGAAGAGATAATGTCTGGCTCATTTCAACAAGAACAATTCCAAAACCATGTTGGTGAGTAACTTAATTTATTCCAACAGGGTACATTTCTATTGCTTTCAAAGACCCCTCTAGATTTCTTTTGTGGGTTTAAGCCCTGCATGGGGGCTCAGAGCCTGGAGCCTGTTTCAGATTCTGTGTCTGCCTCTCTCTCTCTACCTTTCCCCTCCTCATGCTCTGTCTCTGTCTCTCAAAAACGAATAAAAGTTAAAAAAAAATTTTTTTAAAGACCCCTCTCAATTTAATCTAGTTGCTTCTCCCTAAAGGAAAGGCCAGGTCACAGAGGTCAAGAAAGGTGGTCTTAGCTATTGAATCAAATAAATGAATAAGACCTGACTGACCAAGTTAGACAATGTAGGGTAACCAAGATACAACAGAGTTCATTAAGTGGAACTAGTTCTTAGAACTAATTTGGCCATAAGAATGATTATGTACTTAATATGTTATACAAAGTCAGAGAACAAGGAGCTAGGCTAACTTGATATGATATTATTGGCCAAGTTCTCCTAAATTCTTACCACTTGAAGAAAATTGGTCTAAGAAATCGAATTGAATTTACAGATAGAAATTAAATGGCCTCAATTGTGTGGATTGAAGGGTTGCAGAGTCAGACAGATTACATAATAGGGCTTTGTAATCTTAGAAGCTCAGTCCCTACCCTCTATTCCCTAATCATACACTCGGAACATTTGTGTGGTATCACCAAAATGATGGGTGCTGGAACTACTACATGGGAATTTAGAGGATGTGCTGTGATCATGAGCAAATATATCATAATGGAATGAAGAAAGAGGAACACAGAAGAATGACAATAGAACCAGAATGTAAGAAAGGTCAGAAGTTCAAGAAATTTCAAAGGAAATTTTCATATGTAACTAAACACCAAGTAATAGGGCAGAAGGGTGCAAACATACTAGGAGCCCTTCTTACTTTTCTTCAAATATAATACAATAAAGGTATGTACACTATAATGTAAGAATGTGAAGAAAAGGAAAAGAAAAGAAGCATAAACAATGGGAGTCCAACATAACATTAACAGGAAGCAATTGTTCTGTGATTGCAACCTATGGAGGATGCACTGAAGTGGAACAACATGTACCCTGGAAAACCAGTAGGAATCTTCTAAAAGGATGGGTAAGCAGTGGTAACAGACTGGAATCTAGATCATTGGTTCTTAAATACCCTGCTATTGCTTTTAAAAAATGTTTTCAAAAATTGCTTAGGGGCACCTGGGTGGCTCAGTCGGTTAAACATCCAATTTCGGCTCAGGTCACGATCTCATAGTTTGTGGGTTCGAGCCCCGTGTCAGGCTCTGTGCTGATGGCTAGCTCAGAGCCTGGAGACTACTTAAGATTCTGTGTCTCCCTCTCTTTCTGACCCTCCCCTGCTCACTCGCTCGTGCTCATTCCCTCTCTCTCTCTCTCTCTCTCTGTCAGAAACAAATTTTAAAAAAACATTAAAAAAATTTCTTAAACTAGATTTATTGTAACAATCCAATGAAAAGAAAGAAGAATAAATGATTTAAGAGTAAGAAAAATTTTGCACTTTTTAATGCTATTGGCACACGGACTGTTTTGCTGTGGCTTTTATTTAATGATGTTAAGAAACTCAAAGCTTTCAGTATACATGTCATCACAAATGCCTTCTTGAGCTTTTGATGCTTTGATGATAAAAGTGATAAAATATATAAATATGGTTCCACATATTTATGGATCTCACACATAAACATGATTCCATCTCCTACATTGTCCTAAACCCTTTGGAAAGGGTGCTGCTTCTGCAATTCAAAGTTTTCAAACTTCATTATTCAAATTATATTTGGATTAATCTAAGGGTCAGCAAACATTTTCCATAAAGATCTAGACTAAATATTTTAGGCGTAGTGGGCTAAGGGTACCTATTACAACTACTCCACTGTTACAGCTCAAAAACAGTAGTAGACAGTATGTAAACAAATGGGTGTGGCTTTGTTCCAATAAAGCTTTATTTACAAAATGGGTAGAAGGTCAGATTTGTCCATGGGTTGTAATTTGCAGACCCTTGGATTAATTTAATCTGTGCATTCATAAATTAATTAGCTTATCTTTCATGCAACTACCATAGTTTATGTAGTCTAGGTTTATTATTTAACTAAATATTTCTAGAATGTGGCTGAAACTATAACTGTTTTTATTTAGGTATTGTCTACTTTTAAAAAAAGATTTTAAGAAGACAAACCAGGTGATGCAAAAAAAATGTATTTAACACTTAATGTAACAGACAGACCCCTTTTGCAGACCTACAAAATGGAGCAGGAGGCAGAAAATTTTTATAAGATAAAAAATAAAAACCAAAGAAGAGAAAAATAGATAATATCTGATTGACTGGGACCACACAGTTAACTTGGTTTGGAGTGAGAAGAACAAGAGAAAATGTATAGAGTCCAGAGTTGACTAGGTGTTCAAGAATTGGGTAGCTTGGTTTGAAGACTGGTGTCAAGTGGCACATTCACAAGGACACAATAATTATCTGAGTATTGATTTGTTGACATGGCACTGTGGGCAGGAGCTGCTCCATTTGGGGCCTAAAAATTTATTTCAACTTACTAATTTACTGAAATGTAAGCTTTATGAGGAGAAAGACTTTACACACTATTACAGCACTAGCACTTAGTAGGTAATATACACATATATTTAATAGATAAATTAATAAATGAATTTATTTTATAAATCAGCTATATATGCATCAAACAAGAGTTAATAAAACTTCTTAATCAGGAGTCTATATCTGAAATGGAATATTCCTAAAGAACTCTCTGGTAGTTACCATGTTTGTTCTGTATACATATTTATATAAATGTCCTGTCCAAATAGATTTGCCAAAGAATAAGTCATCCATATTGTAAGTTGTTAATTTGTTACCCAGCAAAAGTGATATTTCTTTCTCCTTGCATTTCTTCTTCTTTTTTGTTGTCATTGCTTATTTATTTTGATAGAGCACACCAGTGTGTCTGTGAGCATGAGCAAGTGGGAGAGAGGAAGAGAAAGAGGGAGAAAGAGAATCCAAGCAGGCTCCACGCTGTCAGCACAGAGCCCTGCTCTGGGCTTCACTCAGGGCTCCATGTCACGATCGGTGAGATCATGACTTGAGCCAAAATCAAGAGTCGGATGCTTAACCGACTGAGCCACCCAGGGGCCCCTGCATTTCTTCTGTATCACCAGTTCGCCACACCTCTCCCTCACAAAAAAAGCATACTACTTTCTTCTCCTTGCATTCGTACTCTAACAATCCTAATTCTTTTTCAAGCTACACAAATGATTCTGCGTATCAGAGAAAAGGTCAAAACGAAAAGCAAAGTTTTAATATTTTCATTTTCATGTTCACAGGCTTTTAAATTCCTTTTTAAAAAAAAAAAATTATTTATTGTTGAGATTTTGCAAGCAGGGGAGGATCCAGAGAGAGGGGGACAGAAGATCCAAAGGGAGCTCTGTGCTGACAGGCTGAAAGCAGTAAGTCTGAGGTAAACTGCAAGATCATAACCTGAGCAGAAGTCGGATGCCTAACTGACTGAGACACCCAGGTGCCCCTTAAATTCCTTTTTTTATTTTCACTATTATTTTGAAAGTATTTTTATTTTTTTATTTTTTATTTTTTTAAGGAATCTTTATTTTTTTAATTTTTTTTTTTTTACAAATAGTTTATTGTCAAATTGGTTTCCATATAACACCCAGTGCTCATCCCCACAAGTGCCCTCCTCCATGCCCATCTCCGCCCCCTCCCCCACATCCATCAGTCCTCAGTTTGTTTCTCAGCATTCAAGAGTCTCTCATGGTTTGCCTCTCTCCCTTTCCCCCACCATTTCCCCCTTTCTTCTCCCCCATGGTCCTCAGTTAAGTTCCTCCTAATTCTCCTATACATGCAAACATATGATATTTGTCCTTCTCTGCCTGACTTATTTCGCTAAGCATAACTGAAAGTATTTTTAAAATATTTTTAAAATAGAATAAACATCTGGCCATCAGTACGCCAACTGCTCTGACTTAATGAGGTATAACCAGTCTGTTTGCCCCGCTGTCCAGTTTCTTTTTAACATCAGAGCCAAATCCTTTCTTTCCAGACATCCAGTGCCCCAACTTGTTCCCATCTCTTTGTTTGCAGGGTATGAACAGGAGCTATTTTACAGGTCTTTGCAGGGATATGCTCATGGTTGTGGGGATGAGGAGGTTGCTCAGCAAAATTTCAGAGCATGCATGCGTGCATGTCCTTCTACTAGTTAATCCCCCAGGCAGTAGGCAGCTTGGAAGGAAGGTTTGTTGCACTTTTCTACAGCAACCGGCTTGCACACATTTTCTGGCAAATGGCCACCAAAGTTATTCAGCCTCTCTGCCCACTACCTCTACTGAAAGTCCCTCTTTTCCACAAGCACAGGCCTTATGGCTCCACTTCCCCCTGCACCCCTCCCTCCACCCACACATACAACCTTCAAGGTCACACCCAGCCACACTCTTCCTTCTGAAGACATCCAGCCCCTCCTGAGGTTGGGCGGGGACAGAGGTTCCTCAGTTTCTTCCCCTTTCTAGGCCCGTTAAGAGCTTAATCAGTGTTTTACAACCCTCAGGGGCTTTCCTTTTGATACTCTGAAAGTTAAAAAAAAAAAAAAAAAAAAAATCCCTGAATAGTAACTTTCTTTCTCTTAGCATTCCAGCTTTTTTGCCAGCTTGGAACATCCTTCCACCTCCAAAAATAAATTAGATACTGTGGACAGACAGATAAATACATACATACTACATACTATTTTCCTCTCCTTGTGTTCTTACTATAACAATAGAATTCTTTTTAAGGCTACATGAATAGTTGTGCTATCAGAGAAAAGGTCAAAAAGAAATGGAAAAATTTAATATTTTCAAATGCATAATAAAAGCCAAAGTCCTTTCTGTGGCCTGAGGGCCTTCCGTGATCTGTCTTTTCTTATCTCTCTGACCTCATTTGCTATTACTCTGACCTCTGCTCCCTACTGCCTTAATCCTTTTCCTCAAAATTGCCAACCGCATTCCCATCTCAGGACCTTTGCACCTGTTGTGACCTCTGCTTGGGATTCTTTTTCTACAGACAAATGCTAGTTCTTTCACTCCTTCACATCTTTACTCAGAAGTCATTTTTTTCAGTGAAAGTGTCACGTACCACTTTATCCAAAATTACAAACACTTTTGCCCAGCATTGTAACCATTTTTAACCAGCTAACTCTTTATTTTATATTGCTATCCCTAGTCTCGTCTTGCCAGAATGTAGTTTCCATGAGGGCCAAGTTTCTCTGTTTTACTGTTACATCCCCAGTGCCTAGAAGGGTGCTCGCATGTTGTTAACACTAAATAAATATCTGTTAAACGAATGAATTCTTGATATATCTTAATGGGAAAGGTAGACAACGTGCTCAGTATTACTTTTCACTAAACACAAGGAAAAGGTAATAGTTTAAAGCATAGTCTCTGATGAAGTTTACTGTTCTCACTGCAATAAGCACCCTTCTGTTTTGTAGGCAATTTCAGAGTGGCAAGTGTACAAGCCTACAGCAATGGTGGTCATGATAATGTGAAGTATTTCTTTGTTATATAGACAGAAAATTCTGATCCCCCCTCCCAGGACAGTAGGGGCCTCATCAGTACAAATGAGTTTATGCCACGTATGACAGGCATTATTTTCCACTTTGAAATGAAACTGTCAAGATCGAACGCACAGTGCGATGCAATTCTCGAAAGAATTCTGCCATGATTACTTTCTTTTTCACCGGTTGCACGAACACTAACGTCTGACTACATCAATGCCAACTGACATGTTTAGCAGAATTCCAGCCCTTAAGGATTAACACTAAATCTTCCATAATTTGTTGTAAGATATCCTGACTCATCTCATGATTTCTAGAACACACCAAATCATTTAACAAATTGGTCTCATAAAGCTTCTATTGTGCATGCTTTTTTGCCATTCCAGTGCCTGAAATCTCACTAGTTAAGTAGCAACTATGTTAAGCTTTTAACACAGAAATATGGAATGTACAGCTTTGTAATAACAACTTCTTAAGGGACATGAAGCCAAATATCCTTGGGTTTTGCTGTGATCAAATTGTGCCCAAGTTATCAAGGTCATGTCCATCTGCACCACAGCTTCAAGAACTTGAGATGAGCATTTGAAAATAGTTACACAGTATATATTGTGATTGTTTAATTTCTGGTATCTCTGTCCTTCTAATGAAACGGAGATTAACACAGGGAACCTTCAACTTGAGCTTCTTCAACATGGAACCAAAAAAAAAAAAAAAGCAAATTTTGTTGTGGTAGTGAGTTGGAATCAAAACTTATACCTGGAGACAGATCAAATTCACACAGAGCCATGGGGCTGCCATCTTATCATCTGTATATGCATCAGATGCATCAACAAATATACCCATTCCTTTCAACTACAGATATATGTAGATCATCCCCACTGCTCACACTGCTGCCATGAGTAAGTTTTCAGTACACACAGCTTACCAAAGTACATAATTCTCCCAGTGGTCATAGTGAATTCTCCATTAGCTAGCAAGAGAATATTGTGCAATGTAAGTTGACCAAAGGTGACTAGGGTACATTTGTGAGTTGGCCTCAGTGAATTTACTATGTCTAAGTGTAATTTACATAAGGAATATTTTACTTAAATTGTTATTTTAAAATAGCACTATTATAGCTCTCATCTTCTGAGTTAAGTATTGTGTATATGTCTCTAATCCTCTCAACAATCCTAGATGATAGTCTGAATGGCTTAGTAGGCTGAGCATCTGACTCTTGATTTCAGCTCAGGTCATGATCCCAGGATCATGGGATCGAGACCAATGTCGGTCTCTGCACTGAGGATGGAACTTGCTTGAGATGCTGTCTTTTTCCCCCTCTGCCCTTCCACTCTCTCTCTCTTCAAAAAAATTTTTAAAAATAAAATAAAAAGAATTTTTTTCCCCTTTCTCACAAATGAATAATCTTAAACTCAGAGATAGCAAGTGACACTTCCAAGGACACACAGTTAATAACTGCTAGAGAAAATTTATTCCAAGTCTTCCTGGTTTTCTCAGGGAGGAGACTGCAGTAGAGTGTGTGAAAGAGACGATGGGCAAGATCATTTCTGTTGAAAGATTAGGGATCTTCCTATTTGTATTCTCAGATACTATGAAAGGAGTATTTACCCCCCTTTCATTCCCTCAGTGCAGCACTTTTCCACAACCATGGAAAAACTCTCACTAGTCCTAAATCTAGGCTTCCTCCTGAATCTGAATTACAAATGCATTTCAATCAAACTTGACTGGTAATAACAAAACTTCTTCAGTTTGGAGCCGAATTTCTCAATGTTTTCCCTTCCCCTTTTATATTCTAAGCAAACTTTTGAGTCATTTTTTTTCTCTAATCGTCCCTGCCATGAACTGTTAATACTATAGATACACTGCATATCTCCTTTTGTACTGTGACCCTCTTAAGGGCTGTGAACCATTGTAATAACTAACACATGTCCTCCTCCAATCCCCAAAAACATAGTTTTGCTTCCTTGGGGGCAATAGCACTCTTGGTGGGAATGCATGGTTTAGAGCAGAGGTTCTCAACCTCAGCATTATCGACATTTTTGGCCAGATGATTCTTCGCTGTGGAGTATTGTCTTGGGAACTTTGGGATATTTAGCAGCATTCCTGCTTCTACGCAATGGATGCTACTAGCAATCCCAGTTGTGACAACCAAAAGTGTCTCCAGACATTGACAAATGTGCCCAAAGAGGTAAAATTGTCTTTGATTAGATCCACTAGTTCAGAGGGAAGGAAAGCTAAAGGTCCAAAAGGCCAAGGTTAGAGAAAGAAGACTTTGAACATTTACATAATAAAAAACTGCAACTTCGAAGAAGACCCCTACTTGGACCCAACCACACTGGCACCCTAATTTTGGATTTCCAGCTTCAGAACTGTAAGTGATAAGTTCTGCTGTTTAAAGGCCACCCAGTCTGGGGTATTTTGTTATAGCCATCCAAATGAACTAAGATATAGGGCGACCAATGCCACAGGGAGAAGCCCAGAGGCTCTAGGTCAGAGGTCTCCAAGATGAAAGTGATGAATAATCTCATGAACCTGAACACCTTAGGCAACTGACAGAGAATCTTGGCTACCATTATTGATAAAGACATGGAAAACCAAGTAAACAAACAAATAATAAGACAATTATTAACTCTTTTTTTTTTTAATGTTTTATTTATTTTTAGGAGAGAGAGAGAGACAGCGTGAGCAGGAGAGGGTCAGAGAGAGAGGGGGTCACAGACTGAAACAGGCTCCAGGCTCTGAGCTGGCAGTCAGCACAGAGCCCGACGCGGGGCTCGAACCCACGAACCGCGAGATCATGACCTAAGCGAAAGTCGGACGCTTAACCAACTAAGTCACCCAGGCGCCCCAATTATTAACTCTTGAAAGGACGTTGTAAGTAGCACTTAAATTGTCATAATAATGTAGACAGTGATCCAACAAAATATGTTTTCATTGAAGCAAAAGTGTCATATAATTTAATAGGGAGGAACAGCAAAAATGCATACATGAGTGTGGGTATGAGGAAAGCCATCAGGTGGTAAAAGATGGCTAAATCTTTATCCTGATAGGGGTGCCTGGGTGGATCAGTCGGTTAAACGTCTGACTTTGTCTGAGGTCATGATCTCACGGTTGGTAGGTTCAAGCCCTGCGTCGGGCTCTATGCTGACAGCTGGCTCAGAACTTGGAGCCTGTTTCAGATTCTGTGTCTCCCTCTCTCTCTACCCTCCCCTGCTCAATCTGTCCCTCTCTCTCTCTCTCTCTCTCTGTCTCTCTCTCCCTCAGAAATAAATAAAACATTAAAAAAAATTTTTTTTAAAGGTCAGGAAGTGATGCCTAACATTGAAATAATCAGGAAGAAGCAATCTAAGAATTTAATTTAGAGACATGAAAGCCAGTAGGCAAAGAATCAGCTAAACAAACTAAAAATTATTTTCCTGGAGTGGAAAAAAAGGAGAAGGAGGGAAAGAAGGAGACACTAATGTTTATTTATTTATTTATTTTATTTATTTAAATTTATGTATTGTTTTATTTACACCCAAGTTAGTTAGCTTATGGTGCAACAATGACTTCAGGAGTAAATTCCTTAATGCCCCTTACCCATTTAGCACATCCCTCATCCCACAACTCTTCCAGCGATCCTCTGTTCTCCATATTTAAGAGTCTCTTATGTTTTGTCTCCCTCCCTGTTTTCATATTATTTTTGCTTCCCTCTGACACTAATGCTTAAACCTTCTATAAAACTATGACTTTTCAAACAATCTGCATGTATAAGAAGAAAATAATGTGTTTTTTAAAAAATAAGAGGAGAGAGGAAACACCAGTGAAAGATTGTATGAGCCATTTAAAACTCCAAACCAAACTTTTAAGTATATTTTGGCATTAATATTTAGAGTTATCAGCCATTCTTACTGACTTAAAAAAAAAAAACACTGACTTCAATTTAGGAAATATTTAGGGCAGGAGGTGTTATTATTTAATAATTAAATGGTACATGAAGATATATCTTAGTTATATGGAAAATATCATAATGCAAACTGAAATTTTTTACTATTAAATTAGACATAACAGATTCTTAGAAGTTGATGCTGGCGGTTAACGATACAGTTTTTTAATGTTCCTGGATCTTCTTTCACAGAATCAGACAAAGCAATTATATAGTAAAACCTAAAACCCACAGAAAACATTTGATATAAAACTATGTAACAGGGTGTTCCCACAAACTCCAAAACAAGAAAATAGGGATAAAAAGCCATAAGACCACTATTGGCATCTGTGAGAGAGAAAGAAAATAGCCAAAATAGTCAATAGGTATTCATTGGAGAATGTTACATGCCCATTAGAGAGAAATAGCTAAAACTGAGAATTTTGCCCAATCCAAAAGCAAGTGAGTACAAGATGGTCACAGTGAGGCCTTTAGCAGGCCAGCTCAATGAAAGCTCAAAATTGAGCAGCCAGGGCTCAATCAAAATTGAACAGAATATGAAGGAAAGGAAAGATCAAAACAATAGCCCTGAATCTCAGAAATTACACTGCTTTATCTTTGAACACCTACATACTCATACACATATACGCATCAGAAGCAGGAACCCTGTGAGGTTATAAAAGCCACTCTGAACCATCATTACTTCTAAAATTTCTGGAAAATGAATTTCACATAAAAAAGGACAATAGGAAAGTATTGTACTCTCTTCTCAGGACTCCTATAAGAAATCGCTACAAACTTGGTGGCTTAAAACAGATATTTATTCTCTCACAGTGAAGACACCAGAAATCTGAAATCAAAATGTCCATAGTTGTTCATTTTGGGAGGCTTTGGGGGAGAAACTAACCTATGCCTTTCTCTTAGCTTTTGGAAGTTGCTAGCAGACCTTCATGTTCCTCAGCCTGAAGACACATCACTCCAATCTCTGTCTCCCCTTCACACTGCTTTCTTCTCTTTGTGTTTTTCTCTTTGTTCTCTCCTCTTATTAGAACATCAATAGCTGGGGGACGCCTGGGTGGCTCAGTCAGTTAAGCCACTGACTGTTGATTTCAACTCAGGTCATGATCTCACAGTTCAGGGAAATGGAGCTCTGCATCATGGTCCATGCCAACAACATGGATTCTCTCTTTCTTCCTCTCTTCCTCTGCTCTTCCCTCACTCTCTCCCATGCATGAACTTTCTCTTTCTCTCTCTCGAAACAAATAAACATTTAAAAAAGATAGTTTCAGAAATGAAGACTAACTTAATAAAACATAAAAGCAGTTGAAAAAAGTGAATAAATATAAGCAAGGGAATAAAAGAAATAGAAATTTAAAAAGGAAAATATTGGGACACCTGGATGGCTTAGTCGGTTTAGCATCAGACTTCAGTCAGGTCATGATCTCGTGGTCTGTGAGTTCAAGCCCTGCATTAGGCCTTGTGGTGACAGCTCAGAGCCTGGAGCCTGCTTCAGATTCTGTGTCTCCCTCTCTCTCTGTCCCTGCCCTGCTCATGCTCTGTCTCTCAACAATAAATAAATGCTAAAAAAAAAATTCAATAAAAAGAAAAAATATTAGAAATAAAATATAATAGAAGGAATGGATTTAAGATTACAGTGATAAATATTGAAGACAGAGAAAGAAAATCTCACATATAGATAACAGAGTCTCTAGATCAGAAAATCAAAGTAAAAACAAAAAAAAAATTTCAACTATAATTTCAACATTTTCCTGGAAAAAAAATGAAACACTGAATTTAAAAAGGGTATTTCATACCTAAGAATATCTACCTAGAATAACCAACACTAAGACATAATCTAGAAAATATTGGATTTTAAAACTTGTACAGCTAGGCAAAAGTAACAAGTTACTTATAAGAAAAGGAAAATTAGACTCTCATCAGACTTTTTAACAGACATGAATAGGGAAGAAACTAGAGTAAATATTTAAAATATTCATGGAAAACAAGTGAGAGTCGAGGATTTAATATCCTGCAAAACTGACTTCCAGTCCCATAGAAGCTGTGATCACCATGCAAGATCTCAAATAAGAGGGTTGCCATAGGCCTTTCCTGAAAAATATATTAGACAATGAGTTTCAGGGAACCAAATAATTAGAGAGAAATGACCCCTTAAAAATAAGTAAAGGATAAAAAACTAAGACAATACACTTAGTAATGGCTTACATGTACTACCAATTTAGATGTGTCACACATACATTTTAAAACATGGTAGGGATAGGAGATGGGGAAGAAAATTCAAAAGTAGTTCAATGTTTTCAACTGTAATTAGGTGATGGGAATTCTAACAAATCTTTCATATGGATTTTCCCTGATTGCTTTTGGGTTAGGATGCCAAAAATACAGGAATAGCCTAATTCTTCATGGAAATAAATACTAAGAGATTATCAGATAGGTTTACATGTTGCTATTCTTGAATACATTAAGTTTCCCAAAAATATGAGACCTGGTTCCTGGGCAATCTACCATAAAAAGGGGTCTGCATTAAAAATCATGGCATCATTGATTTTGAATAAAATTATTGAAAAGGATGTTTTTCATTAAAATGCAGGCTTCTACAATGGCTTAAATTAAGCTTTAATAAGCATCAAAGATTGTTTTATATCAAAATAGAATCCAATAAAATTTCTGAAGAATGTGTTCATAAAACAGCACTTGGGTTCCTGTTTGCAATATTGACAAATAAGGAGCTGCTTATATTGTTGGCATACTAACCAATTATTTCTTTGTTTTATTATAGTTGTTAATTTCCTTACTAATATGTTATAATAGTCCCTGGTGTACATAAAACAAATGAGTTAGAATCTGTCCCAACACTGTTCCATATGTTTCTCTGAGTCAGTTTGGTCTGAAGGAGGCTGACCCACTAGGATTTCGCGTGTGCATGGAGACACGTTCACAGCTTAGTTGGAGTTACTCAGAGCACATGATTCACACAATATTTAAATCTTTGGCTTTTTAAATCTTGTTGAGCTTGTTTTTTGTTGAGTCCAAATTTCCCCTCCCACATAGACATTAAATAGGTAGAAGGTAGAGCTTTTGCCCAATACAGCATTTGAATGAAATTCTGAGCCAAATATGTGTGTCCTGACGTCCAACATCAACCGTTTCTGTCAACTTCTTATTTCTTCACTTCTCAATTTGACATTCATCCACAGCTATTTTTAAATGGCCTCAAGAGACAAACGTGCATTTCTCCAATACTGTTTCATATTAGAGGATCTCTCCCTCCTACATAAGAGGAAGTCCTCCAGTAAGGAATTTGCTCTTCACTGGGCTGCTTTTTGTGGTAAAGATTTGAAAAATTACATGATATGTAAGGATGTTATGCTACCAATCTGAACATTATCTCCTAAGGATTCTTATGGAGGTGAAAAAGTGGTGTCCATCAGACACGGGATTTATGGCTGTGCAATATTCTTAAGATTATTAGAAATCTGTCTTGACAATGTACAGGTAGTCATTCTACAGAAAAAGAGGAACCTATCCTAGCTGGTTAGAAATAAAGAAGGGAGGGGCACCTGGGTAGCTCAGTAAAACTCGGTAAAGCGTGGGATTTCAGCTCAGGTCATGATCTTGTGGTTTGTGAGTTTGAGCCCTGCAAAGGGTTCTGTGCTGACAGCTCAGAGCCTAGAGCCTGATTCAGATTATGTGTCTCCCTCTCTGTCCCTCCCCTGCTTGTGCACTCTCTGTCTTTCTGTCTCTCTGTGTGTGTCTCTCTCTCTTAAAAATTAACATTAAAAACAATTTTTTAAGAAATAAAGAAGGGAGATAAATATGCCCCAAGCTATGATAGCCAAATTTCTCATTACAGCTTTGTATTATCAAAATATAGGAAATGAGAAAGTATATAAAAAAGAAAACATAGTAAGAAGTGAACTAAACAAAAACTCAAGGACATGTGAATAAGGAAAAGACTGTCTCTTGAGAAAGTTAAGAACTGAAACAGATGATGCATTGTAACCAAGTCACAAGAAATATCTTTTTTGAATAATGTAAAAAAGAAATATTTAATGCTAAGTGATACAAAGGGTTAGAAAAAATAGTCCTTTCTTTTTTGAATTCATTTAAAGAAATATAAAAACAGATCCTTTATAGGTTAAATATAACAGATTTATAGAGGCAAGGTAAGATTTAGCTAACATAGCAATTTAACTCACTCCTCTCTCTCTAAATGTTATAATTTTCAGTAGTTATAAGCCAAAAAAGCTTTCCTATTTTTAGCATTAGTGTTCCACATGAAAATATTTTTTGTGTTTTGGAAAGGAATTTGGAGCTGATATTGCAGTCACCTGCAAATGAAGTCTTGAGAAACAAGGGAAAATGATATTTCTCTAACCTAAAGGAAAAGCTATCACAATGAATACCTACAATGTGGAATTCCAGAATTCATAAAAGAGATGGAGTTTTTAATATTTACTACAAATTATTCATTTAATTTAGAACAAGAAAGTTTATGTAAGTTTTACAATATGCCATTATTTTTCCAATTTTAGAAACTTACAAAATCAGGCTTCATTTGAACATACTGTAAGTGTTTTGGTATTTTGCACAGGCCAGAGTTTAAGGGGAAACAGTGAGTTTAGTATCTCCTCCATGACACATTTGAATGGCCACTCCCAAGTAATTCCAGCTTTCACAAACTGTAGAATTTCCAGCCACACACAGCAAATGGATTTCATTCCCTGATGTTATTCACAGCTATGAGTGTTTAAAAACCGAACAGCAGTAACTATAACTAACAGAGCTATATTTTGCCAGGATTTTTAAAAAAGGGATTGCATAGTTCCTTTAACGTGAACATTAGTCAAGAAAATCACTATGTACCACTTACAGAGTGCCTCATGATGGTCTTATAATGGGTATTCTGAGAAAAAGTTTCACAAAAGTTTAATTTACTTGTTCAATTAAAATGGAAATTAGTATTTGTCTGCATAAACACTTGACACAAGGGCATCAACAATTCCATAGTTTAAAAATAAATGTCAATATCGGGGCGCCTGGGTGGCTTAGTCGGTTAAGCGTCCGACTTTCGCTTAGGTCATGATCTTGCGGTTCGTGGGTTCGGGCCCCGCGTCGGGCTCTGTGCTGACAGCCAGCTCAGAGCCTGGAGCCTGTTTCAGTCTGTGACTCCCTCTCTCTCTGACCCTCCCCTGTTCACGCTGTCTCTCTCTCTCCTAGAAATAAATAAAAAAATATTTTAAAAAAATGTCAATATCAAAACAAAAGTCATTTGTTGTTAGTGCAATCGTGTCTCACCTAAATCTCTCCATATTATCCCTCAGTCTTAAATTTCTTGCCATCTTATCCATACTCCATACAACTGTAAGGGTTTTGTTTATAAGATGGAATTCCCTAAAATATACTGCAGGATAGAGAAGGAAAAAGGTAAAAAAAAAAAAAAAAACAATTAAAAAGAGGGTTCTGTGATCATACACATTTAGGAAACAACAGGTTAAAAAATATTAACATGCTTAGTGAAGTTTTTCTGCACCTTTAATCCATTAATGTACACAGTGAATCTCCGAGAAGGAAATAGGGAGTGCAGCATATCCCATATTTGTTTAATCACAAATCTTCACTTGTGGGATTAATGTTCCTCTAAGTCTAGAAGCAATTTTTAATTGCTATTCCAAAATAAAGAAGCAAACCTTCTCAAAGATTTTTAAGTTCTCATTTTCTAAGATCCTTAGGATTCTTTAATATGATACTCTGTATTATTTATAAAGTGCCTAAATTCATTTTTTTGAACATCTTTGGCCAAATTGCCTCACTTTCCCTTTGCCCTCACCATTTTGACCCACTTGAAATTTTTGTAGTTTCACATCTCTCTGCCCTCCATCACTGTCCCTTTCAGCCTAAAATGCTCTTTATGATACTTTCCTTCAGCCTTTAAGGCCTTACACCAGTTTTATTTCCTTTGTAAATCCCTGCTACCCTATTCCCCACTTCTCATCTATGCTCCTAGAACACCTGAGCCTCACCTACCTCTCCTGTAGAATTTAACACAAGATGTTACCATGGAGGTAGCTCTTACTTACATTTATACTACCAACACCAGTACAATGCCTAAAACATGGTAGTCAATATATTAAATCATAACTAAGAATAGATAAATATATATGTGCATATTTATATAGTGGGTTTTTCCTTTTAGTAAGGACTCTAGTACTGTTTCTGTCTATAAAAACAGAAAATTAAGCCAATTTTCTAAGCAATTAATGTCTAAATTCTAATTATCTAAGAATCAGATAATTTAGATTTGTGGTATAAATTTAATCTGAATTGGTTAGTTTAATAATCCACCATGAGTTTTAGAATACTAAAAGAACTCATGCCCAAACAACAATTAAGATTCTTTAATTGCTAAAATTATCATTAGTACCATCAAAAACAAGTTTGCATCATGGAGGAAAATATTCTAGTAAAGTTTCAACCCATAACACAAATGGTTCATAGCTTAGTTCTTTAAACACATCACAGTTTAAAGAAGATTAAGTGGCATCCCATGATCTAAGTGAAGAAATTTCAGTTACCTTTTTTAAAAAACTTAGAAAAAGAACTTTCTAAAAAAGAACTTTCTGCCATATACATCCAGAAGCAGAGCTATTCTTTAACTGCGAAGTTACATCATCTGTTGGATGCCCACCCAAGATACCTCTGAGGATAGCGTAATAACATACCAAGGTAATGAGAATACTCTACTAATGAGGACAGTTACAAGTATGAACTTAGGCTAATAAAAATAACTAGTGCTGTCATGACTTAACCACAAATTGTGTGTGTGTGTGAATGTGTGCGTGTGTGTGTGTGTGTGTGTGTGTGTATTTTCCTTTTGGATGTAAATTAATCATTTAATAGGCCACACATGTGCCAAACAGTTATTTTCTCAAAATTAACTTTCTTTTTTAAGTTAGCAAAGTGAGTTGAAAATGCAACTACGTTAAAAAAAACTCTGGGTGCTAAAATGATTTAATTTTATATATCTGAATTCTTCATAAAACTTGATTTAGGACACTAACATCTTGTTCTAATACAGGGAATTTTTATAACATTATTAGAGTAGATAAAGTCATATAAAACTCTGTTAAATATACTACAATCTGAGCTAACCAAAGAAAAAGTCAAAGAATCAGATGTAAGCTAGACTGAATCAAACCTACTCTTTAGAAATGGTGGGCAAAATACAAAATTATTCATTTCTTCACAGATCTCTTTTTCTCTAAATTTCTGAAGTCAGCTAACTTGAGTAGAATAGAAAATGCTTTTAGAAGAGTTGAGGGTTGTTTCAATTATAACCTTCCTCAGTCAGAGAGTGGAAAATGAAAGAAACCAGATTGAAAGTTGAGCCAGGGAGGTGAGTAAACTCGGGATGTGACATAACATAATGGGGAAAAAATCGGCAAAGAGCAATGACAAATTTTCTTCAATATCAGAAAAGGGACATGTAATTTTAAAAGCAGGGAACCACTGGAAAGGAAAACCTTCCTAGTGCTTCTGTGTGTGAGTCTACCAACATGATAATCGTAGCACACGCTCATTTTCCTTTCCCATATCAGTTAATTAGCCCATTCAGCCAAATCTATCAGATGTCTTTCTTGCCTATAATGTCATTTCTCCTACAATGGATATGACTCATTCATTAAAGATAACTACAGGGAAAAATAGACAGAGAATCTACCAAGAAGTGAAATGCAACACAAGGTTGCATATATTTTATTCCATATATTTGATGCATTTAAATTTCATGCCAAACAAATTTATGTGGGTTTTTTATGACTGAAGAATACCTAAATTAGTTAAAAATGAATAGATTGGATCATTATCTGGTTGAACAATTTCCATTTGCTGATTCTTTGACTCTAAACACATTTTTGTTTTGAAATGTGTTGAAAATAAAAAAAATCAACTGACATTGCTGGATTATGTATCGGGCTATCATGAACATCACTGTCCATTGTCAGTTTGTTCTGATGATGGCAATGGTTACCATGGCTGCAATGTATAGAACAATAAACATTTAAAACACACACACATACACATATTTAACCAGACAGTAATAATATTCACATAAGAAAAATAGCTGTTGTGGGCTGATTGGGTGGCTCAGTCAGTTAATCATCTGACTCTTGATTTCAGCTCAGGTCATGATCTCCCCATTCACCAGTTCTAGTGCAGCATTGGGCCCCACTCTGACAGTGTGGAGGCTGCTTAGGATTCTCTCTCTCTGTCTCTCTCTCTCTCTCTCTGTCTTTCTCTAGCCCTCCCCCAGCTATACTCTCTATCTCTCTCAAAATAAATAAAATAAATACTTAAAAAAAAATAGCTGTTGCTACTAAATAACATCTCCCGAAGAGTGATGACAGTTAACATAAAGTGCTCTCAATGTCAGAACCCTTAGAAAAATAAAGCAAAATATTTTTTTGACCCAAATCCTACATTACTGAAATGCCTTTCCCAAAGATGTTTCTAAGAGAAGACACCTGATCTTAAGAGTATGGTATGATAATTAAATTTCTAGATTTCTTTTTTTCTTATGAATTAACCATGCCAATCTTTGCCATACAGCATATCAGAGGCTATGTTGAACTTACAGTCCAAAGACGTGTTTTGTTTTGGTTTGATTTGGTTTGGTTTGGTTTGGTCTTTCCGGCTCTGCCACTAACAATTGGAAATTTCTTCATAACTAAGTAGACATTGGACTAAATGATCTATAGTATACCTTCCAATTCTAATATTCTGTGCTTCAACTATTGTTGCATGGGTCTTCTTTTGCCAGTTAAGCCCTAAATACCAAAAGCATTTAGATTATCTAGCACCTCTGAAATCTAGTATCACAGTAAATCATTGAATTAACACCACAGCCACAATTTAAAATACTTCATTTCTTTTGTGAATTTCTAAAAATATATCTAGCTTTTCATGGTCTTTAGCAGCCATATCTCAAATGTCCACAATATAGAGATATTTTTAAATTTGCAACTGGTAAAATATCACAGGATAATATTCAAAAGGAACAAAAAGTTGTACCTCCCAAAAAAAGTTGTACAAAGAAAAGTAGGTCTTTTTCTCACATTGCCACTCAGCTCCCCTCCCAAAATAGAAAGATTTTAACTTCTGTTTATATTTTTTAAAATATAATCTGTGTGTGTAAAAGTAGAGACATACACAAATACTATGGAGATGTATAAGTGGAAAAGTTAGTGTGGCATTGCAAATGCAATGTTCTCCTTCCCAGAACAACAAACAACAAAGGCCCACACAAATATTAGCTAAAAATAGGTAAAAGGTGATTTGAAAAACTTAGCAATTGATGATGCTGTTGAAACAGAAAACAAAACGATGAAGATCTGTTAAGGTTGATTTTATGCAGAGCAAAAGTCTGAGAAGAAAGCTGCTTTGTCTTTGCAATGCGGTGTAGTAGACATAATACTGACTTCATCGTCAGATAGATCTGGGTTTAAATCCTGTATTTGCCCCTTATTAGCTGCATGGCCTTGGGCAAAATAATTAGTTCTCTCGGCCCATTTCCAACTTCTAAAATGTGATGATAAGTTACAGTTCATAATCTAGTCCTGAGGATCTTATAAGACAAGGTTTATATGAAATTTTGCAAATAGAATTCTGGTTGTCACTGCTTTGAAAATCATAAACTTTAATAACTTCCATATCCCTTTAAAAAAAGAGAAAGAGAGAGAAATTGGGACGCCTGGGTGGCTTAGTCGGTTGAGCATCCAACTCTTGATCTTGGCTCAGGTCATGATCTCACAGTCTGTGGGATCAAGTCCCATGCTGTCAGCACAGAGCCTGCTTGGGATTCTCTCTTTCTCTCTCTCTCTTTCTTCCCCTCCCCTGTTCACTTCTCTCCCTCTCTCTCTGCCCTTACCCCCTTCTCTCTCTCTCTCAAAAATAAATAAACTTTAAGATAAAAATAAAAATGAGAGAAATGAATACTATAACAAAAAAATCAAGTAGATATAATAAAACTGCACCATAACACTCCCTAAGGGTCCTGTAAAATCTCATGTTAAATACAATGGGGAATCGTCTCTTAGGCTCCCAGAACTCCCAGGAGCCAGGCCCCTGCACAAGCTCACCACTATCATTCCACCAGCCTAGTAATGACCTGTGTCTTTCTTTTCCTGGTTGATTTATTTAAACCTCACTTGTTATTAACGTGATGGGGTTCTCCCATACAAGATAATTAAGACAATTTTTCTATGAATAGAATAATTCCCTACCTTCAATAAAAAGTTAAATTACCTACAGTATACTCCATTTACCAAAGTAGATGCACTGAAAATGTATTTTAGAACTCTGACCTTTTGAAACAAAAACGTTCTAAAGACTACTGAAATAGCTATCCAGGTTAATACAGTACCTATTTTACCAGAAGACTGAAAGTCTAGTGTATACGTGAGAAAGTCCAATTGGGAAAGTAGGCTGTTTATAGACGTGTGTATCTAAGTTAGCCTTGAAATAATCAGTTTTTTGACCTAGAGGCACTTAGGGCTTGCTCATCAAGGGTTACACCCTTTTTCGTAATCTACTCTAATAATTTTATCTCATTGAAATGTATTACAGCATTCCCCTGATACTTTAAGGGATGTTTATTCTCCCAACATGAAGTTATAAAATCAAAAAGAAATGAACAAAAAATCAAATAAATACAGAAAAACCTTCAGCATCATGAGTAACAAGAATTTATTAAAAGTTTTCTTCTTTCTCTCACTTACACCACCAGAAGAAATGCAGGGAAAGATCAGTGAGGAGCTCAGGCCTTGGATTAAGCTGCACAAACTCTCCCAGATACCCTTGAAATAAGTATAAATATGAGTGATTCTGGCAGGGGCCCCCTGAATATATCAGTTAGATAACTGTTTTCATAAATTCCACAGATCTGTGGTAGTAACAACATTAATGTAGAAACAAGGGCAAAGAAAGTATCATTTTTATGAAACTATAAATGGTAAGTGTTATAAATAAGGTCATGATAAACTGTACTTAATCAAAATTAAACATGAAGGTCTGGCTCAGGGTCAAAGAAGCATAAGCACTCTGCAGAACACAGTCTGTCATTTTTGTGACTTTGTTCATTACTAGAAATATACCCTTGAACTACCTCTGATATGTACCTACATAGAAATTAGAAGGAAACTTAAGTTAAAGGATTACTGTAGAGGTAAGATTTTTTCAAAACACATTTTAAAACCTTGAATAATTACTGCATTTTCAAAATGGCATAAATTTGCAATAGAATTGGACATAAATGAGTGTGTATGGTGTTTGATAATTTTTAGAATAATTTATATGAGCACAGGACCCTATGAAGGATTAATAACAAAGACCATCAACAAGAAGATAACTCATCAACAACATAAAAAATAAATACAACTCTTTGTCTCTAGGTTCCTCTCCACCCTCAATCTTTTTTTATTCTCTCTAAATCTCTCTCTAGCTCCAAACAATTTTGTTTGACTCTCCTTATAAGTTTAGCTAAGGAGAAGAGAATTTCTACAAGAGATCAAATACCTCACTTAAAACAATTAGGACTTTAATTTTTTTTCTTTTAATTATGTTTACACTATCTTCTGCTCAAAGTAATGGCATATCATATTTTGTTTATTAACAAAATAGGAAAAATAAAATTTCTCATAACCTAAGCTAGGTACAACTAAATATACTTTAAGGAAGAGTTTTCCTTAAAGAAGACTAAAAAATTAACTAAAAGCCATTTTGTCCAGCATTTTAAATATTGCTTATAATGTTACATGTTTAATTATGTCCTAATTTTTGACAATAATTAAAACTGATGGCAGCTATTGTTATAAATAATAAATAGAAAAACCAGATTCAAATGAAATAAAATGTAATATATTTAAACTTTAATTATTAAAGATGAAATTGTTTTATACAAGTAAATTTTACAGCAAGTTTAGATTAGCTATTTTAAGTAATGTTTTCAAGAGATCCTGAAATCAGTTCCTTGGAAGACATTTGCCACCCGACCTCTGTCATTAGAATGGAGTTTCCATATACCTATTCCTTCATGAGCAACAAGTGAGCCTCAGCAAGACATTTTCCCACCCAGAGACAGAAGCTGCTCTTTCTTCCAATTTTTGGTCAATGTCACTCTTCTCTGTTGACAGGTGTTGCTTCTTGTTCATCATCCCTCCCATTGCCTCCTCTGCTCAGCACTATCCCCTGATTCTTATCTCCATCACATACTTTATTTTTACTGTTCCTTTTTCCTTTGTTCTTCTATCTTCCATTATCTCACCTGCCCTTCATGGCTTTCATCCCATAGTGTAATATTTTGTGAACTTAACCAGCTTGCCACAGGTAATCTTTCTTTTTCATTGATGAAGCAAGTAGGAAGGAATTCTTATGTGAGCTTTCTACTCTGTAGACATTTTCATTTTTTAAAAGATTGAGGGGAAGTTTCTTGTTCTCAAAGATTTCGGTTGTATCATCATTTGAAATCAAAGCTATTCTAAGGTGATGAGTTTTAGTTGTATCAATTTAGCTAAACTGGAACTACATCCACTGGAACTTCCTTTCTCTTGTATTCTTAGCATGGTCCACAGAACACATTTGCACAGAAAGCCAGAAGTGAAAGATGGACCATATTCCTTTATACTCAAGAGTCAATAGAAGGTCTCAGGCATATCTGTGCTTATCTACCTGTTCACAAGTAGGCAGAGGGCAGCAACTGGGCCAACAGCATCTACAATTCCTGCTGAATCTCCTACTAAAGCTTCTCTGAATCCTAGACCAGGTGTATATCAACGGGTGCTAGCGTTCCTGCAGGATGCCGCATTATTGAAAGCTGGAATCCTGGAGGTAGTAACAGGATCATTAGTACACCTTCACTGTCCTAACTCAGGATTATATCAACTTCTCAGCTGTATACAAGGGACCTTGATCACCTCCCATTTCACTCTGGTTCATTACATTGATGGTATCATACTGATTGGATTAAGTGAGCAGGAAGTAGTGATGATCCAGACACATGAGTGAGACAACTGTGTGCCAGCAGGTAAGAAATAAATCCTACAAAAATCAGCAAAATTTCTGTGGGTCAGTTGTCTGGGGCATATCCCTTCCAGAATGACTCAAACATTGCTGTGTCTGGCTCCCCCTACCATTAAGAAAGAGACACAATGCCACTAGACCTCTTTGAATTTTGAAGACAATATATACAGTAAAACATTGGATTGTGCATAACTTGTTCTGCAAGTGTTCTGCAAGATGAGCAAACATCTATAATAAATTTTAACTTGATAAACGAGCCATGTCTTGCAATATGAGTATTACGTGATGCCAAACAACACCGGATCACAACGAAGACAATGGTTCTTGAAATTCACTTTGATATACAGGTGCTTTGGATTATAATCAGGTTTCCAGAACAAATTATGCTCACAAACCAAGGGTTTACTATACTTCATTTGAGAGTGACATTACAACCCATTTACAGAGCAACCTGAAAAGCTGACAGTTTTTAATGGGGTCCAGAACATAAGAAGGCTTTGCAACATGCCCAGGCTGCCATGTAAGCCTCAGTGCCATTTGGACTATATGACCTGATAGATCTGAAGGTGCTTAAAGCATTTATGGTAGACAGAGATAAGTGGGGCCTTTAATGGTCTCTTAGAGGTGAAGTACAGCACAAACCATTAGGATTCTGGAACAAAGCTATACCTTTTTCAGTAAAAATCCACTACTACTGTACTCTTAAAAATCAGATTCACAATTGCTTCTAACCCCTAACAGGGGCTGAACAATGGCCACCAAGTTACCATGAGACTTGAGTACTTATCAAGGCTTTTATGTTCTACTAAACCATAAAGGTGGGCACACACAGCACTGCCTCATTTTTATGTGAAAGTTGTATATGCAAGATATGACTTGATTAGGTCCTGAAAACAAAGAAGTTGAATAAGTAAATACTACAAATGCTCATGACCCATATTTCTGCCACAGCCTTGTCCTTCTCAACCTCACCTATGACCTTAAGGGGAGTTTCCTGGATTAGCTACTTGAGTAGGGAAATACTGGGGCCTGGATTGCAAATTGTTCTGCATAATATACTGGCTTTACCTGAAAGTATTCAACTATACCATTACAGGTCTAATCTGAGACACCTTGTAAGACAACTCTGTGGGCAGAACTTTGAGCAATGCACCTGGCTTTTCGTTTTACCTAGAAAGGGAGATTGCCAGAAACATGGACTTAAACTGCCTCAGCAGCAGCAGCTAATAACTTTGTTGAATGCTCACCAAAGAGAAACTTCAGTGGAGGAAGATCTTAATAAGCAGTAGACAAGATGGCCCATTATATGTACAACAGTCAACCTTTTCCCCAACCATCCCCACACTTGACCAATGAGATCATGAAAAAGTACTTATGGCACCAGGGATAGAGGTTATGAATGGGCTCAGCAACATAGATTTCCTCTTACTAAGACTAATCTGACCAACGCAACTGCCCAAAGCCCCATCTGATAGCAGCACAGACCAATCAACACTGAGTCTCCAATATATCACCATTCACTGGGGAGAAGGGAATCAGTCAACCACCTAATGACAGAATAATTGCATAGAATTACTTCCATCATGGAAGGGGGCAGTAGTTTGTTCTCACTGCTATAAAATTTGTACTGTATATGAATCTGCTTTCTATCCCCCACAATGTTTCTGCCGAAACCATCATTCATGGACATACAAAATGCCTTATTCTCAGCATTAGTTCTAACACAGAAACCCATTTTACAGCCTATGATACATGATGATAAGCTTGTGTTGATTGAATTCACTGGCTTTACCATCTTCCCTGTCACCCTGAAGTGATTATTAGACAAATAGTAGAAGGCACTTTCGAAGACCTGCTTACGGCATCAGCTAGGTGGCCAATGACTTTGTGAATGGAAAAATACCCTTGTTCATAGATAAGCATATGATACTTTTTGTCCCCCAGGCAGGATTTAGGGATCTGGGAATCAAGGAGCATACAAGAGAGTGGCTACTCTAACAATTCCTACTAGTGATCCACTAATGAAATTTTTGTTTCTTGTCCTTAACACTTCAACCTCTGTTGATCTAGAGGTCTTAATTACCACGGGAAGAAAGCTTCTGCCAGTGAAACACAGAAATGTTTTTATTATACTGGAAAATGAGATATTTGCCATTTCTTTATACTTTTTTTACCTGAAAGAATTAACAAGTACCAGATGAGATGGTTGATCTTAAATTCTAGAGGAAAATGAGTTACGACTATATAAATGAAGGGAAAGAATAATATTTCTGGAACGTTGAAGGTCTCCTGGGGTGTCTCCTAGAGCTTCCAAGGAGATAAAAAAAAAAACCCATAATCTAATATAGGCAGGACTACTTAGGGCCTAGAACCTTTGGGAATAAATAGTAGTTAACATGATGGCTTAATATTTAAGTTGCTTTATATAAAAGAGGAAATGCGGTTCAGTTAGAAAAGAAATACAAATCTCTGAAAGATAAATAAAGGACTTTATATCTTTATTAGGGGGAGCATTAGTGTGCTTCCAAATGTATGATGGATACTTGTATTAAGTTAGGTGGAGGTAGGATTTTCTCATTGTCATTTTTTGGAAGTATAGTTAAAAGAGGTGTATTTGGATGCCAAGTTAACTAGGCTTTTAACTATGATGGGGCACCTAGGTGGCTCACTTTGACTTAGGTCATGATCTTACTGCTCATAAATTTGAGCCCCGCAACCAGCTCTGTGCTGACAGCTCAGAGCCTGGAGCCTACTTCAGATTCTGTCTCTGTCTCTGTCTGCCCCTCCCTCGTTCATGCTCTTTCTCTCTTTCTTTCTCAAAAACAAATAAACATTTAAAAAAATTTAAAAATAAACTATGATAGATTTGTATTATGCTAATCTAATTAGGATAGAATTTCAGTTCTTAGAACTCCCTTCCCTGCATAGTTCGAAGTTAATATGAGCCACAAGGGACGTCTTGCCAAGGATTTGGAAGGTGGAAATCAAAGAGAAACATATTCCTCAAGAGGCTGGTGCAGGGAATACGGCACTGTTGCATTTTACACAAGGTGCCACTTATCTGCTGATTTGCATGGCTGGGAAGAGGCGGCCATTGGGCCCTCAACATTTACAGTTCCTGCGGGATCATCTGATTCAGCTTCTCTCACTTCTAGGCCAAGTGCATGTTTAGTTCCCAGACAAAAGTCTCCACTTTCTCTTGTAAAATGGCCCCATCTGAGAGGTTGGAAGTTTGGAGAGACAGAGAGGGAGAAAGAGAGAGATTGACAGGAGTTCCAGTCCTTCCTTGTGGTTTCTGGCTTAGCTTCACAGGCTCAAGCTTTTTCTCACTTTTCCCATTTCTTGTTCATCCACCCTTCCTGAATGCCTGCCATGTGAACTTCAGACTGCAACACCAGACACAGAAACAATAGCTCCCACGATTATTATATAATATCAAATCCCTACAATAAGTCATTTATTTTTTGTGTTTATATTTCTTAGTGGTTTTGCTTCTCTGATTGATGAGTGTCAGAAGACTGGTTGCCAGATAATCAGGGTGTTTCCATACCTGTACAGCACTTTGAAAGACTTGAGGAGAGACACTGGGGTAAATGAGAGACAAGATCCTACCTTTCAAAGATCTGACAAATTAATCTAAAGACAAACTTTTCTTAATAATTCTTAATTTTAAACGATGTCATCTTGCCAGATATTAATATTCTCTTGCAGTGATTTAATCCAGTTTTCTTAGTTGAGGAAGGTGGATTAAATCTGTAAGTAATCCAAAATATGCCTTAGCAATACGTTTTCATGTATATTCATCACCCAAGATTGCGTTGTTATTATATGCTTTTCTTCCTTATAAAAATTAAGTGCAGAAAAATAAAGTAAAGTAATTTTAGGAAACTAGTAATTTGGTTTGCAATAATTGAGCTCTTCCATCCCATGATATACCTTTATACCCCATCCAAAAATGGAACACTTGAGAGTAATAAAAAATTAGTTAAAAATCGGGGGCACCTGACTGGCAGCTCTTAAACATGGGATTATGAGTTCAAGCCCCATGTTGGGTGTAGAGATTACATTAAAAGTAAGATATTTTTGGAAGGAGAGTATTTCTTCAGTAAAAAATGGATCTACTTGTCTGCAACACCAGTACCTATTTTCATATGTGGTTGGACAACATTTCCCAGACTTTCTCATCATCTGCTACTGGCTATTATGGTGGTTATGTTTCATCCAAAGAAAACTGCATCAAAGACTGTCTGTCTTATTTGGCAGTTACACATGTCTTCTAGCTAATTATAATTTTTTAATCTTAAAGGAAAAAATCCAAATAAATTCCTTGTGCAAGTTCATTATTCAGTTGCATATATGTGCCAGACTTAAATTTAACTAAAACTTAACATGTATTCCCCTTAATATAATGTCAGTCTGCACCAAAACATTTAAGTAGATCAATATCCCAATTCAATTTTTTCACCAAGCACAAAGACCTAAAGGTTTTGGATGATTGTAAAAATCATCATAATAATGCAAAGTAACATAAGTTTTAGTTACTGAAGGCAAAAGAAAACTTCATGAAGATTTATCACTCATATTTTTATTTTTAGTCTCTCCAGGAAAGAAAAGTTGTCCTCAGCAAGTTATAGACTTCTGCTTATCACAATCAGTTCTCTCTGTTTTCAAGGCTTATTTCAATAATTTCAAATTATCCAAAGATGCTGCTTCCATGTGCTCAATCATAGTCATGGTTACTGATACTTCTGCCATAAGGTTTTGTATGCCTAAAGTATGGTATGGCTGACAGTTCAGAATGATATACAACCCACGTACTCTTCCAGAGGCCATTTTCCTCAGGAACATGCATTACCATCAGGCAGGTTGTCTTAGTCCATTCAGATTGCTCTAACAGAACATCATAGACTGGGTAGCTTATAAACTACAACAGAAATTTATTTCTTATAGTTCTGGAGGCTTGAAGTCCAAGATCAAAGCACCAACAGATTCAGTATCTGGTGAGGAGTCACCTCCTTGTTCATAGAAAGTTGTTTTTGCTGTGTCCTCACATGACCAAAGTGGAGGAAGGGAGTTCTCCAAGGTCTCTGTTATAAGGGTACTAATCCCGTTCATGAGGGCTCTATCCTCATGACCTAATCATCCTCCAGTGCCCTCACTTCCTAATACTGTCAGAATGGGGATTAGGCTTCAACATGCGAATTTAGGGGTGACAGGTGACATAAAGCAACCTGTGCCCTGTAGCACAGGTTAACAGGAGGGGGAGGAAGAGAAGAGGGAGAAGGAAGAGGAGAAGGATAAAGGGGGGAAGGGGAGGACAGGAAGGGAGGGGTGGAGGAGCTGGGGGGAGGGGGGAGGAGGAGAGGGTAGTTAGAGCCACACTGTGGCTGAGGCCCTGAAAAGAGAAAGGAAGATGTAATGTCACAATCATCTATCTACCTGCTGTTTTTCCCAAATGAAGGTCACGATCACATATAGTTCAGTTTTCTAATAACACACTCCCACTAAGTATATCAACACTATGTGAGTCTATTCTTGAGAAATAGTCATAGGAAAGCACTTCTCTATCTCCCACACATTCAGTTACTTTTTGATTATTTATGAGCAGCTTTTTCCAAACCAGGGGTTCCCAGGTGTTCCCTCTAAGACTTTTCTCTGTTCAACAAGTCCTTAAAAATTATAGACTTCCTAAATAAATTCTTAAACAAGGTGCTTCTGCCTGTTTTGGTATTTATGTGTCATTATTATAACTGTATAGCAAAGTACCATTTATAAGTTACTTGAACGTGCATTATCTTCTTTGGTATATTCGATGATCATCTAGGGTAGTCAGAGTACATTTATACTTTCCCTATTTCTAAATGCCAAAACAAGTCAGCCACAGCTAAAGTCACCATTTAAGCCGTATCTGATTCCTATTCCACTGTTCTTCCTGATACCATGTTGGTCTTAATGGAAGGATGCTCTTAAACTATCTTCCATAAATGGCAATCAAACTGGAATTTTTTAATGAGCACAAAACAGATACTGACCATGGTGTGGATCTGCTACACTAGGAAATTTTCACAACTTTGATTCAAACTTATGACCTCCAAGCATTTTACAAACAGTAAATCTCCATGTTATGGAAACAAAATAAGCCAAAGCTTAAAATGGTGCAGTATGTTTTGGGAAACCAGAAAGTAAAGAAATAAGCTCAACAATTCTTCTTCTTTCAGCACTGTCAATAGTTGAGGGTTAAGCAGGTTACTGTCTGTGAGCCCCTTGTATCAGAATCACCTGGAATATGTGTGAAAACTACCCATTCCTGAGTCCCAACAAACATCTCTTGAATTGGTATAGGGAGCCCTGTAATCCACACATGGACATGTTCCTCAAGCAATTCCTATGAACATTACGAAAGATTCAGAAATCTGTCCAAAAACATATAAAGTATTGAGATATATTGTGAACCACACACACCTATAAAGAGGTCAATTAGAAACAAAGTAGTTTAGGGGCTCCCCGATGTCTCAGTGGGTTGAGCATCTGACTCTTGATTTCAGCTCAGGTCATAATCCCAGGGTCATGGAATTGAGCCCCGCTTTGGACTCTTTGCTGAGCATGAGGCCTTCTTAAGATTCTCTGTCTCTCTCTCACACCCACTGCCTGTCTACCCCACATGCACTATTTTTCTTTAAAATAAAAAAAGAAAAAAAAACAAAGGAGTTTATGCCACTGAACTAGTTGTGTTTGGATGATACCATTTGATTTAGTAGTATCTTGTTTTATTCATCTATAAAATGCAAATAATACTTGAGTGTTTTTGGGTGTTCAAGGATTACCTTAGTGACAGCAATAAACGTGTTGATAGATGCAAGTAGATGGTAATAAAAGAAAGGATTATAGGAGAAGGCTCATGAATACCATTTTCCATCCCTGAGAATGTTGTTGCCTGTGTTTCAATTAACAGCATATATTCAAACAGAGAAATAATAGCACTGACTCTTAAAACTGGCAGCAGTTAGAATAACTCAGCATATTGAATGATAAATAGGTCACACTGTCTACAAAACTCTGACTTTGATTTGGAACCTTGCAACAGGAGACGCCTCAACCTGCCTGGTCCTGTAGATCTTTGTCCCAGTGATTAGATAATTAGCAAGAACATTGCAGCTGTGTGAGAAACACAGTTTCACCAGCTGATCTTAGCAGGGGAAAATATATATTACTACCTTTCTTTTAATAGTAGCTATGATTAACCATAATAAAATATATGACTAGTAATTTCAACAGTACGTGAATCCCTAAAATTACTTCTTACTAGGAGTAAAAGGATTTTAGATTAAGAGCTCTTAGTTCAAACTTGTAATTTGGGTTTAAACTACTCATTATAAAAATCAAGCCAAAGCTGGGAGAAACTATCCAGGGTCTAGGGAAAACAGATCCCCCTTTCATGATCAAACTCTTTTTTCCCCTCAAGTGAAAAGCCATGTGAGTCCTTATACTTTCCCTTTTTGCTTTCTACTCCCAGATCCATGAAAACAAACACCTCTGTCTTGCTGCCGACAGTAATTTTCAAAAGCAGCTGTGTTTTGTGAGATACATATTGAACAGTCAGAAAGGACTTTTTGAAGTTGAAAAATCCCTTTTGAAGGGATCAAAGTAATTTTGGGGGGACAGGGTGGGTATGCCATTACACTAAATTGTGAGGAGTCAAATTACTCTTTTAATGTGTTTATGTTATCTGAATTCTATGTAGGTTTCTTTTTACCCAATACTAAGGATCTAAGCTAGTAAATCCTTTCTCTTAGAACAAGTCCTCTGGTTTGCTGTCCTCTCTAGAAGTGCAGCTGGTCCCACAGAAAAAAGGTGGCACTGGAGTTTGGCTTTGGCTTTTGAGTTCCACTAATCTGATGAGTTATCTTGCTACCCGAGGAACTGATGTCCGTTATTCTAGCAGTTTATGTGAGGAGAAACTGGCATATGCTATTCGAATCTGCAGTTACAAAAGCACCGGAAGATCAGTTCCTTTGGAGCAAGGCACTCTACATATCCATTCTCTCCAGAAAAGTGAGAAACTCTACTAGAATACCAATATATGGCTTTGGGGAAGAGATCACAGACCTCATAGCCTGTTTTCTTCTACAATGTTGCTTTGTGGAATATGCAGGAATAAATGTATTTAGTGAACGCCAGCCTTATCTTTGTTTTTCATTATATTTCACAGTAACACGATAAACATTTTGAGAAAAAAAACTTGCAATGGATATAAATGGAAACTGGCATAGATTCAGGTTTTCACAAAAACACATGAACTACCTGGACAATCTGATAAATCAAGAAAACCCTGTTTGTTGGGTATTCAAACTAGGGCTTTAACAAAAAGAGCACTGATATGTAGCTGCTTTTTGACAACAGCCATGAATCACTGATAGAAAAGCATGAGAACAGTCAGCAGACTTAATTACATATCATTATCCAAAATAATAGCAACATTTAGGTATGAATTAAACCTTTAGTGGTGGAGACTTGCATCATTTGGGAATGTTAGTCAATCCAATGATTTTAAAAATCCGTAGACAAAACACTCAAGGTTCATTGTCCATTTGGAAGGAGTTGCAAAGTTTCTTTGTATTCACTTTTTGAGGTTTTGTGGGGGAGGTAAGCGTAATTCTTTTCTGAAGGCAGAAGAGAATGTCTTTTAAGGGTAGAAAAGAATACTTACGATGAAAGAAAATAAGATACATCGTCAGAAACAGCTCAGAACTATGTAATCATAGCTTGGTATGAAATCCCGAAAGCCACTTAATCCAAACTCCTGAACGCAGTCAGGACTTTCTCCAGGGATTTTTCTAAGGTAGAACCAAGCTCCCTGATGTTAGGATGCCGGTTCTCACCCTTCTCAAAGAATTTCTGTTCTTATGCCACAGCGTAATGTACCTGTGAAGGAAAACCAGCTGGTACCAACTTCCCTTCCCCTTTTGCCCCAGTGAAGTTCAATCGTGAGAGGGGAAAACACCTGGTGCTGATGACTTGGAAAGATCAGAAGACTTTGGAAGCTTTATTGATCATGGAAATGTATCTGGCTGCAAAGCCCTATGATGGGTCACATACTCAATCCTCCTCCTTCAAAACAGTAGCGAGTCTAAACCAGAAATCACAAATGGATACCCTCACCAATCAGACACAGCCCCAGCAAACATCTTTAGTTAGACTTACATTTTGTTTTTATTTTATTTTATTTTGAAATTTCTTCTAGTCAGCTTTCAAATAAAAATTCAGAGATTCGGGTTTCTGGTTCCCAGTTCAAGCTCTTGCTCAGCCATGGCCAGGCCTCCCTGGTCGGCCCCATCCCTACAGGGTCTGGTATAAACAAAGGAATCATGTGGACAGAACTATAGCTTCGTCATTACTGATGACGAACTGAATCTTTCATTAAAGCCCGAAGGAAACTGCACACCTCACCTCCAACTCCCACATTTCTGTCCTTGTGGAAAATATGGAACCTGGAATCCTTAAGTCATTCTGTCTAACTGGGATACATTTGGACTAAGTAGAGAACTGTTTCATTATCATTTATGTCATTACAGCATTTTCATTGGCAGGGGGAAGGGACAGGACAAGGGATGTGCTGTCCTTCAGTCTCTTGTTATGCCAACCTAAGTGTAGCTTATTATGCTCCTGCAGCTGAAACAGTTTTGTTACTTCAGCCTTTTCTCCCAGAACTATTTCTCAACTCTAATTTTTCTTGTGCTTCCTCAGTCACTCTTAACTCCCACTTTCAGAACTTGTTCTTCTCACCCAGAGCACTCAACTTCTGTAGCCATCTAAAAAAGTTTCTTCTCTGCTCTAATTATAATACAGAGAACTAATTAGTTTTTTACAAATTTTCATGTATTTTTAAGTTACAAGTATTCATTCCCCTAGTCCCTTCTCAAATACAAATAATTTCAATTTATTTAAGCATTTCTGACCACATAGACTTTCTCACATTTGAATGTACCTATGTTTGTTTTTTCTTTACATCTCATTCAAGTTGTCTAGATCTCACTTAAGTTGTTAAACCCCAGACTGGGCTGGAATAAATGCCTAATAATGGACTTACATGCATTGAATATGATGAAGAGTTTATCTCATGGGAGGATGACCCCATGGTCTCTAATTATTCGATTTCCACTTATATTCCTGAACTATAATTCTTTTTTGTCATCATGGTATATTATTATCTCATGCTTGATTTGTAACTCGTATGGCTTTTGGATTTTTATCATATACAATTTCTCTCCTTCCACCTTGACAATGTAATTCTGCACATTATGTCCCAATTAGTTGTACATGTATATAAGTTGTCAGTTTGCCTTATGTCCCCAACAACTTCTTTTACTAATGTGTGTGTGTGATTTCTGTATTGCAGTCTAGTTATTTATTTATAATTTTCATCCCCATCCCTAATTCCCCCGACTTAGATTGAGCTCCACAAATGTGAAGTCCATGTCATAATGATTTGATATCTCTAGTCACAAGTACAATGCTTGGCAAGAGAAAATGCAATATAGAGAATGCAATATTGAAGCTTATCAATTGAGTAAATAGCACACTAACTACATCCTCTTAGGCTAGGACCTTAGAATTTGACAGAATTGCATCAGATTTCATTAAGAGTGTGCTAAAAAGAAAACAAAATTAAATAACAACAACAAAAACTTATAAAGCAATTCTTTTAAAATAACAAATCTATAAAGGCACCTGGGTGGCTCAGTTGGTTGAGCATCCAACTTCAGCTCAGGTCATGATCTCATGGTTCATGAGTTCAAGCCCCACATTGGACTCACTATTGTCAGCATGGGGCCCGCTTCAGATCCTCTGACCCCTCTATCTGCCTCTACCCACATTTGCACTTTCTCAAAAATAAATAATAAACATTAAAAAATAATAACATATATATAGTAGTATAAATAGGATGAATTTTGTAAGGCCTAAAAAATCAAACAGGAAGCAGATTTTGTTCCACTTATCATTAAGTTAGTCTAGTTCATTAGTTCATGAGAAGTGCTTTTATTCTAAGATACTATCTATGTCTCCCATGCATTTATCTACAAGAAAAACACAAACATAATGAGAAGAAACAGTTAGAATAAAATTGAGAGCAAAGAGGGATAATGAAAAAATTAGGATATCAAGGTGATAGTGAAGTTTACAATTCCACCAAGTAGTAGAAACCGTTTTCATGAGATATTACACATGAGAAATATATTTATAATCTTATGTAGAAAGACAGCTATGGAAACAAAAGCTGTTCATATACCAAGTTTAAGTATTAGTAGACCAAAGCAATCTTGAATGACGTTTTGCTTACATCACTTCAAGTATTTCTCTAGCCTTGTCAACTTATTGATAACTGTGCCTTGAAGAGTCAATTGCAAATGATCACCAGTCTTTTCTCTATTTCTTTCATCAAGAGAAACAGTTTTGACCTGGTAAGTTTTGTTATTGAAAACTCATATTTATTGCTTATTGCTTTGTATTCACGTCATTGCAATTAATAAAACTAGGTACTACAAGTTTATCCTACTTTGCGAAAATATAATCTAGCAAAACAAGTATCTCAAGAGATTGATTTTTTTCAAGAGTATTGACTTATTATTCTTCAAAATAGGGAGCTCTTTGGAAATATTTAAATTGTCATTTTAGTTATAAAATGGAAGGTTTATTAGACAGTTTTCAGGAACATCTATATATATATATAATAGTAAAGTTGGCTTTTTTATCTCTTTATCATAGATGAAAGGGCTTTGTGATTTCTAATAAATTCTGAAAGATTGACCTTTATTTTATGACTAACTTGCAGAAAGCCCCACAAAATTGATTAAACTTTTAAAACTTACTTATTTTAATATGCTATAATTCCTTTAAATGGAAATATTTACTTTTCTAGTTTGTGACAGAGAAGCAATCCTAATGTTTAATCAGGTGGAGACACTCTAAATCAGCTGTATGTTAAAGTGTAAAATATGCTAGGTGACATTGGAAATAGACCACAGAAGTTGTTCATAAAATGACTCTTCTATACCCAGGGACATTAAATCAGCTTTAGAACAAAGATGTGTAAAGTGATCGTTCTTTTGTGTTGAGGTTCTGTTTTATTAATTTCCAGATTTATGTGGTGACTGTTGGGTATAAATGTCCAATGAAGCTAACAATAAGATAATAATGATTGAATAAAGAACTAATTCTTAGTAGACATTTGGCACTTCACTACATCTCCCCAAACATACCTTTATGAAATCTTCCATTCATAAGCATCAGGATGTTAATGGCAAGCCATTAAAAATGATACAATAGGATTTAGGTTGATCAGCAAAGAGAGGACTTTCCAAAAATTAGGTGCTGTTTGCTAAAAGAGAAAAACTTAAATATTCTTCAGACTGGTTAGGCTTTAAGGAGCCTAACTAAATGTACTTTGATTTTTTAAAACTTAGGAATTACAATGTGGTAATGGTACCTTGGCTTAAAGAGTTTACTTTTCATCTAAATCTGATGAATATGACCAATGAGGGGTAGAGGAGGAGGCATTAAATCACCTTAGAATGAACAACAATTTAAAGGTACTTTAGATATACTCCAGAAATTTCATTTGAGGTCTTGCCCACTACAAGCCTTGCTTTATAAAATATTTCTTCATATCTGCCAAACCTTAGAATAACTCATGTAAAAACCATAAATATGGTGCAGAGAAACAGTGGCAGTCTTACATAATGGGGTGTCCTTGCCAAATGTGAGTAGAAGACAAGAAGCCTGCCTCCCACTAAGCAACATGTTCCAGGCCTCACAGGCCTGAAACGCCATCATTCATGGAATGGCCTGACTCCCAGTAGAAGTGAAGGTTCACTCTGGGCTACTGAATGAGAGAGCCATGTAGGCCTTCACAGCAAAGGGACATCAAATAGATCTTGTTTTCTTGTGCTAATATCTTGTATTAACATGTGCTGGCAGTGTGGGCCCAACTTCTGTTATAAACTTAATGCTTATCACAATGCATCTCATCTAAGATGTACTTGATGAACGTTTGCTGAGTTGAATTACTTTTCAATCGTCAGATGAGTCCATTAAGACGCTATTTATCCCATGAACCAAATGGACACGGAATAGTGCAAATTACACAGAAATAGCCCTTTCTCCTAGGAAGTGCCAGTCAGTTGATATACATCAACAACAGACAAAGAACAAACCGGTTGGACCAAAAGTTTAAAGTATTTATAACAAATGTATTTGTGGTGGCTAGGAAAGAGTAAGTGTTTAAGTGGAGGGACAACATGATGAGTTAGAGAATCAATCAGCTTCTGTTTGGCACACTTCTTGGAGGACATAAAGCTTCATAGGACAAAGCACAGTTACTAATGACACCTCTTCTTGCAGCTTCATATTTCATGAGATGTGAAACCTTGGACAAATTAGGTATTCTCTCTATGCTTTAATTTCTTCTCAAATTGAGGTAATGATATTATCTACCTTGCAGGGTTACTATCGATATTAAGTTAATTTTCTCAAATGCTTAGAACAGTGCCTAGCACTCATATAAACCATACAGTGTTTGTTAAATAACTAAATAAGGCCGTATGCTCAGGAATAAAACAGCAGTATATGATACCAGAAAAAAAGGGTGGGGAGTGGAGCTGGGCCCATAAAGCAAGAGAGATCCATTCTGACCTTTATAGAGTTATTTATTTTTCTTAAAAACTTAAGTTGCTTGCATTAGCATTGACAATGTTTAATTGCTATTTTAAAATTCATATTCAGTGTGTTGTATTTTACATTATCTTTTTCCACCCATTTTTTAAAAAGAATTGTTAAGAAAACCAGTAAAAGTTTTTTAGAAAACAAAATTATAAGGAAAAAAACAGGGAAATAAATGCCATCCATTAATCTTGCTCCTTTTGGCCATCTTTCCTTTCAACTTAACTAGGCCCCAAATTGCTAGGAAGTCTGTGAGACTTAGCCATTCTATCTGGTTGTAGCCTACAGCTTCTCTGAAGAGTCAAAAGTAAATGGCACTTGTATGCTTTTTGATTCTACTATTGAGTGTGTTGAACAGCATCTCAGTGAGGTATTGTTCAAGTAGCATAGTTGCTACTTAATAATTTATATAAGGTGAAACCTCAGACAGTTAAAGGCATTCAGGCAAATCCCATCTCTTGGGCTTTTGTATACACCACTGAGAAGGACATCAGGTTCCTGTTTCTAATATACATCTGATTTTTCTGTCACTAACCTCCTTTGAAACACTTGTATTTTCTTTTTGTGTTTTAGTTTCTATAGCTAAGCACGAAAGGAACAAAGTCTGTTTTTTATTATAGAGATGTAATGAAATCAGATGAGATATCCAAGTTAGGTATTGGAGGAGGCATACTGTATAAACCCAAATGATTATGATTTTTAAAATAGTTTAGGTGATTTAGTGTTATCTAAGTTAAGTGATAAATTCAATACATGGGTTTAATTTGAAACTTTATTAAGCATGTATTGGGTGCATAGTCAGAAGAGAGAGAGAAAGGAGTGAGTCCTCTGCCCTCATTCTTACTTATTTACAGTCCGGTGGGGGAAGATACAAGCACCTAACTATAAAGCAAATTGAAGAGAGGGCCGAAAAGTGCAGAGAAGGCAGTTACTCAAGCTAGATGGGAAGATAGGGGACAGCATAAAGGAAGAGTTATCACTGAATCTGGCCTTGAAATATAAGATTGAAATTCCTCTTTATTTTACATTTGACCCTTAAGTAATGCAGGAGTTAGAAGTGCCAACGCCTCTGCAGTCAAAAATCCATATAAAACTTTTGACTCCCCCAAAAGTTAGTTACTCATAGCCTGCTGTTGACAGAAACCTTACCAATAAGTCAATTAACACACATCTTGCATATTGCATGTATCAATACTGTATTCTTACAATAAAGTAAACTAGAGAAAAGAAAAATGTTGTTAGGAAAATTATAAGGAAGAGGAAATACATTTGCAGTACTGTAGTGTATTTATAGAAAAAAAACCCTACATACAAGTGGATCCGCACAGTTCAAACCTCTGCTATTCAAGGGTCAACTGTGTTTTCATATTATAACTCACACAGAAATAGAAAAGGTTCAGTATATACTACAGGACTAAATATTTATACATGTACTTTGTTTTAAAATAGATCAGCACACTCCTTCCTACCAGCAGGTGCTGTTAAGAGCAATCTGTGTATATCAGTTCTCTCACGGTTGGTATTTAGATCTATTATGTTGATTATTTTGATGGAAATCTCCATTGAAAACTTTTTCAGGGCTCTTCCATTTCTGGATTGTAAAATATGGCTTCAAATATTAGCCTCCATTTTTCCAAATTAATGAACACATGACAAATTATACCTTTTAGTACAGTGTTTCTTTTTCTTCCTTTTTGTTTTCTCCTGGTGCCAGTGCCAGTGCAATGTTTCTTGTACAAATTGTTCAGACTTTCATTACACTGAGTAAAGCCCTGGTCTAGAAAATGGATAGACAGTTCAATCCCCTGTAATCCATTGAAAGTTTTCCAGTTCTGCTACATCTGGACATAACTAATCCTGGCCAAAATCAGGCAATGGAGTGTCTTAGGTGTTCTATCACTTCTTTCCACTCATCTTTGTCATGTCTGGGAGCATTATTTTGTTTCCTTCTTACAGACTCAATTTCAACTGGCACTCAAATTCCTCCTAAAAGGTGTTCCTCCCCAGAGCTTTTGGTATTTGACTTTGCAACTAGCACAAGCTAAAATGCCTTCAAGAAACACTAAAATAAAATTTCTCTTTTGGGATCAGTATGGAAAATGTTCATCAGCACATACACGCCAGCATCCTTGGATGAACACCGGCTGACATTCCATGAGACCAGATATCGGTGGAAGCAAGAACTGCACTTCTGTGCATTTATTTCCCTCCCTTTCTTTCTTAGAGCTTGGCTATTTACCTATAGAGACTATTAACGCAGTGTGATTTGCACCCACAAAGGGGCATGGCCAAGGCAATAGCAGCTTGCTGTAGAGTCTACAACACATTTCACTCCCTGCCACTCTGTGAAAATTAGGCTTCCTCACCATGTTTCCTCCAGGGGACATTCAACTGCGACTTCAGTGGGCGTCTCGAAATGGAAAGACAGGAACATTAAGCCTCGAAGCCTAATATTCACTAACAAAGAAAATTAAGAAGAATTAACTCTTACAAGCAGGAGTCTTTTTCAGTTGTTTCATAAACATTTTCCCACCTTTCTTTATCTACTTCTCTAAATAATAACTAAAAGAAGAGCTTAAGAAACCCCTTGGGAGAAGGCATGCTGACATTGGGTGTGTAGCTTGTGAGGGAAAGTCGTGATGTGACAAGTCTATTCCTTATATTTCATAAGCCTGTAGCAGTACCATACTGGCTTGGACCTGTTTGCTTCTGACATCTTTTTGATTATTAATTTAGGAAAATATTACAGATTATAAGGGAACACAGCCCTTGTCTTCTATAGTAACCTCAGCCATCTTTCTTCTGGAGACCAGCAATTTTTAAAAAATCGTTGTTGGATATTGTAGCAAAGGAAATGTTAACAGTTCCTATGATTTACTTAATGGATAATTTTACTCTCTGCAGTCTGGGTAAATGACATTTATGTGAGATCTGGTCTATGTTGCTTAGAAAATGCTTTATTCAGAAGGAAGCCAAGCAAAATGTTCACCTTTTTCAGACTCTAAAATTTTCACTTTGTTTCTGACTGAAATGTTATTCATTTCACATTCATGTATGGACTGGGGAGCTGCAGAGGAAGTGAGGCAAACAGGTGTCCTGGGCTCAGGCCCCGTGGCCCTACGTTCTTTGTGTGTCTATGGTGGCAGAAATTTTCACAGCCACTACAAACTGTCTAGTTTCTGGTAGAAACACCCATGACTTTATAAGACAAAGCTTTTCTTAAACTAGAATGTGTACAGAGCTCCCAAAGCCATTTTGTTTCCATGTTGCCAATTAAGAGCAAACTGTCTAAAGGAAAAGCCAACCAACCATTCCAACAGATCAGGTCGGAAAGCTGTCTCGGAAAGCAGTCTTCCTAAAGCTGGGTGTACTTTACAGAATTGATAGCTTTCCTTAGGGAGGAGATTTAGGCACTGAAAGCCTGTAATTCCTGAGCAGTGCTCCAAACAGATCGACTTTCCTTTTATTACTTTGTTTTGAATTTTCCTGGGGTGACACTGGAAATATCTCGAGCATCTCTTTGTTCCTGTCAAGGTTTTATTTGTCTTCTTCTGTGTTAACCCGAGACCGCGCTGCTGAATGTCGGCTGCCCCGTGCATTATCCAGACTGAACCAACAACCCCCGCACTCCCAGAGAATCCTGAGCTCGCTTGTTGCCATGTGGCAACCAGATTGCCAGCTCTCTTGATGATTCATCTCCACCAGTCTGCAGGATCTGGGGAGAGCAGTGCCCTGGCGAAGACCGGGCAGGGAGCTCCTCCTTTAATCCCAGTTTTGTCAAAGCTCAACCACTGCCTTAGGAAGGCCATTAAGAGTTTCTCATCTGTTTCTTCATCAGCAAAATCACCCTAGTATTATGGTACTTAATTTTGTTTTCTTTTATGAACTGCTTTGAAGATGAGAAGAGTTGCATTTATTTTGCTTAGCAATTTAAGTTAATGGGGTCAGAAATATGACACATCCTGTGTTTGGTGGCACTTCTTTGATTTTCTTGCTCTGCTTACTCCTTTACTTACACATTCAAATTCATCCCACCTTGTCATTTATGACTATCTCCAGTCGAATTTACTTATGGTGTTTTAACTCAAAATTTTATTATTGAAATAAACAGGATGGACTTAAAGTTTTTTCTAGTCATCTGCCCCTAGGTAGATTGTTGTTTCAACCATTCAGGAAAGCTGAATTACATGTCTGATAAATCCATCCAACAATTAGAAATCAAATAAGAAAGTTTAATAAAGTCATTTTAAAAATCAGAGAATTGGGGTGCCTGTGTGGCTCAGTTGGTTAAACGTCTGACTTCAGCTCAGGTCATGCCTGATCTCACCATTTGTGAGTTTGAATGCAGCATCAGGCTCTCTGCTGTCGGCACAGAGCCTGCTTTGGATCCCCTGTCCCCCTCTCTCTCTGCCCCTCCCCTGCTCATTCTCTCTCTCTCACAAAATAAGTAAATAAACTTAATTTTTTTTTAAATCAGAGAATCAAAATAGTAAAGTCACCTTTTCAGGTATTATTTAAAAGGGTCATTGGAATTTTGCTAATTCCTAGTGTGTCTCAGATTTTATCAAGAATTGAAATAATAATATGTCAATGAAGTAAAGCATAAAAGTGCTTATTCTCACTCTTAATAATTGCTTAATTTCTGTTTTAGACACAATCAAATACCATATATATGAAAAGGTACATGTGCTATATTTAGTCTGAGTGCGATGAACATTCAAAGTTAGTGAAATGAAATTTGTATATTTTGTTTTATTTTTTAAGGGTCAGAACAAAGATTTTTAGCCATAAAATGAATGAGAAAAAATATGAAAAAATTATCACAAGTGGCTTCAAAGACAAGTCTAATAAATTATCCAAAAATGGAATTCAAAGGAGTGAAGTAAAGTTTATGTTAATTTTTTGGCCTGAGTCCTGTGCTCTTCTCAGAACACTGGCCAATATCATACTAATTTTTGATGAACTTAAAAAACATTCATGACTATGAATTTTGTAATAAATATCTTATTTATTAATTTTTCTAGCATAAATGTTCTTTCAATTATTGCAAGTGAATATCCCACAATGATGGTTTATTTTATGTGTCACCATAGGTAGGCTATGGTACACAGATGTTTGATCAAATACCAGTCTAGATGTTCCAGTGAAGGTATTTATTTAGCTATGATTAACATTTAAATCAGCACATTTTGAAGAGAGCAGATTATCTTTCATAGTATATTATGAGGGGCTTCATCCAATCAGTTGGACACATTAAGAGAAAATGTCCCCCAAGAAAGAAGGAAATATTTCCACACTGCCTCTGGACTCATAACTGCCACATCAACTCTTTTCTGGGTCCCCAGCCTGCCAACTTGTCCAATATATTTCAAACTTGCTGGCCCACACAATGGTGTGAATCAATTTCTTACACTCTCTCCCTCTCTCTTTCTTTCTTGATAGATAGATGATAGATAGATAGATAGATGATAGATAGATGATAGATAGGTAGATAGATAGATAGATAGATAGATAGATAGATATAGAGATAAATACAGAGATAGATACAGAGATAGATAGATACATAGATAGAGATGTATGTTGTGTGTGTGTGTGTGTGTGTGTGTATTACAGCCTATTGATTCTGGAAAACCTGGACTAGTACACCTACTTTATTGTTATTTTTTTTAAGCTTGAATTTTTTTCCTTGATCTTTACTTCATGAATCCCTCTACACACCTTCTTGGGTGATGCTGACTGAATCCATCAGTAGTCAAGGAATGCAAACACAGGACAATGAGAGAATAGCAAAACAAAGAGTTGAGGAAATGAAGTAGAACTGTGCTCATGCCCTGGCTGTGTTTATACAAGGGCATTCCATGCATTGCCATCCAAAAAGGAAAGGAAAAAGTGAATTTGACATACTCAGGCAGTGAGGTCTGTGCAATTAAAAACAGAGTTGAACTGAATGTTGAGGAGAAACCATTGACACTCCTTGAATCACGTTTTTTAACTTTGTTAGTCATAGACTATGTAAGTTACAGTGTGATCCTGAATCACAGATGTCATTATGTCCTGATTAGGCAATGCCAACTGAACTTTGGGCCTCCTTCTAAGTAGGCTTATACACCAGCAATCTCCCACAGCTGACAGTGTAGCTCTGTCAGCTTGATATAAGTCAATTCCTGTTGTACTGAAATTGCTTCTCTCTGGATAACTGATGCAAGTGTCATACTAAGAAGTCCAAAATGCCAGGAGGTCAGAAGCATATGCTGACTTTGGTGAAAAACTGTCCAAGGAAACTGTTCTTACTTCACAAACATTCTTTTGTAGTTACTTGGTACAATCACTCTGAGAGACTTAATTTTACAGAAAGCAACACCGACCCAAGGAAGAACTAGAGACTGGTGATCCAAAATCTAAAAATTTGCAACTTTTACCAGCCCCAGAGTAGCCCAGATACATTGAATGAGCATTGTGTCTTGACATTGCAAAAATTCCCTCCATTACACAGTTGATTTGAACCTCCTACAAAGGGTCAGCCAATGATATCCAAATTGAATAGGAAAGTTTACCTTTACATCTATACACACATTTGTGTGAACTTGAACAATAAACTTAATCCTGCTTCTTGGCATAAGAGGACAAGTGGTATTTAGCTTAGGCTGGTTGTGGAATGCTAGTTCCACAATGACATGTTCCCCACCAATACTGGGAACTCCCTCAATGTTCATTTTGAGAACATATTTTAAATACATGGGAAAAGTCTTTAATTCATGCTATCAAATTCTCATTCAGATTTGTCATATATAAGTCTCCAGGAATGTCAAAATGAAGGATTTGGCCCTTTAGAGAATCCAAAATGGAAAGAAAATAAAGCCTACATCATTCTAAGAGGAAAGGAAGAGGTAGCAACTAGCATATCTGAGTATCTATTACATACTTTTATCACGTTGTATTAACTGTCTATTCTCACAACTTTATGTTGAGTTGATATTATCTGCACTTTAAAGGTGACCAATCTAAGCCCAAGAGTTTTAGTTATTTGCCTATTCTACACAGTACACAAGTTAAGAGAGCCAAGATGCTCTTTTCCATAAATCCAAAAAGAAAAGATGAAATCATTTTTTGCATCCTGGACTTTCTGATAAATAATTTATGTATCATTTATACATCACAGTATGGCTCACAATAAACAAAACATGTTGACTTCAACTGAGTATTTTTTCCTCCCAGAAAAAAATAGAGTATATTTTTACATATTGTGAATAAAATTGAAATGAGCATGACAGTATTTGGTTTGGATAAAATAGAACATATTTTTAAAAGACTGCACATTTGTTCCAAATGTTTTCTGAGAGGCACTGCACTGTTAACTGCTTCACATGATGACAGGAGCACCATTTGGAGGAAATGATTTATTAGCACACTGTAGTCATATGTATGTATGAACATTTCATCCATTCGATTCTGACCCACTGTCAGCAGCAGGAGTGCTCTAAGCTGTTTCTCCAGAAATGGAGATATGTTGCCTTGAATCAACTAAATTTCCATTCAAGTTCTTCTGTGATGAATAGGAAATATTGTAAATATGCTTAGACAGGGTTAATTTTCTCTAACCAACACTAACAAGTTACCATGGGAATTGTTGCTTATCTTATATCACAAACAATATTTGTAACTAATAATTATGATTATGATAACAGTAATAGCTACTTAGCAAGGATCATGTAGCTATTTAAAGGGTAGAAAAATGATTTTTAACTCAGTCTATCATGCCAGAACCTAGGCTCTTTACTGATAGTATACTATTCTCAGATTTACACTATTTTTTTTTTGATTTATACTTCTTAAATTGAATATGCACATTACAGAATTAAGGACCATGCATTTTCACAACAGTTAAGTCTGGAAATAATACATATTTAAATTAAATGAAAGTGAAAGTATAATTTTCCACATCCCATCAATTAAAATAAGATACACTTTTTTTCAGATGTTAGTGTCTCTGAAATCAGGACGCATCTTAGCTTTGCATCCTAGTTTAATTGACATTGTCTTTTGCTCTTATAGTGATAACCAAAATAACGATGTGACTTAAAACTTACGGCATCTTAGAATTCATTAAATACAATATACTAAAACTCAATTATGTTTATTTTATAGACTATAAGACTAAGATGTTTAACATATTTTATCACTCTTAAAATTTTGTATCATATGTATGATAATATGTATTCTCGGGTACATTAGTGTTTATTACTAGATATATTTTCATATCTATCCATGTAGCCAGCTTTCCTGGTAAAAATACCCTGTGACTTAAACAACACTGGCATTATTATTACTCCTATTTCACAAATGAGGAAAGTAAGGCTCAGAGGAGCTAAGTAATCAGCCCAAGGTTTCCAATTATTAATAGTGATGCTGGGTGGGAATCAAGATCAATCTTTGCCCCCAAGCTCAGCGGTGCCTTTCACAAGTGATCCATTATGCATTTATAATCTATTAAATAATTTTGACCTTATACATTTATAAGAAGTTTTTAAAGGAATTGATAGAATTCACACAGGCTCAAATCTCCACCACACCATTGTCACACTCTTAAAGAGAAGCACAACGATGTCCTTGGCCCAGTTAGAAGCCATGCTGCTGGTTGTTATCAGGAAACAGGGAGGTTTTTGATTTTTTAAATACAAACCAAAAGAAAAAAACCTTGAGTAAAGAAACTAGTTTAAAAAGTCTTCTTTTCATCCTTTAGGATCAGTGAAACTGGTCATTAAGAGTGTTGATTCTCCTGAATTTGGTGATTGGACCTGGCTGTTGCGATTAGAAAACTAGGAAGAGAAGTGGAAGCTAATTGAGAAAGGTCTGGTTTAGTTTTGTGGCCAATTTAGTTTTGAACTTAAGAATCAACATTCTTGGGAGCCTGGGTGGCTCAGCTGGTTAAGTGCCAGACTTCAGTTCAGATCATGATCCTATTGTTTGCGAGTTCAGGCCCCGAACCCCAAGTCGGACTCCATGATGGCAGTGTAGAGTGTGCTTTGGACCATCAGTCTCCTTCTCTTTGCTCCTCCCCCTCACGTGCTCACTCTCTTTCTCTCAAAAATAAAAAATAGGGGTGACTGGGTGGCTCAGTCAGTTAAGCATCTAACTTCATTCAGCTCAGGTCACGATCTCACTATTCATCAAGTTCTGCACTGACAGCTTGGAGCCTGGAGCCTGCTTCAGATTCTGTATCTCTCTTTTTCTGCCCCTCCCCTGTTCATGGTCTGTCTCCCTCTCTCAAAAATAAATAAGGGACGCCTGGGTGACTCAGTCGGTTAAATGTCTGACTTCAGCTCATGATCTCACGATTCGTGGGTTTGAGCCCCACGACCGGCTCTGTGCTGACAGCTAGCTCGAAGCCTGGATCCTGGAGCCTGTCTTTGGATTCTGTGTCTCCCTCTCTCTGGACCTCCCCTGTTCATGTTGTCTCTATCTCTCTCTCTCTCAAAAATAAATAAAATCATTAAAAAAATTTTAATAAACATTAAGAAAATCTTTAAAACAATAAAAATAAATAAATAAACATTAAAAAAAAGAATCCACATTCTTGTGTTTATAAACATGGAAAAAGTTACATTTACCTGCTTTCTCCCACCCAAATAATTTTTGAAGGAAAATGAGAAATGAGTGCTTTTATATACTTAGAATTTCACAAGAATAAATCCTTTCTCTAATTCTATATTTTCTAGAAAAAGCTAGTAATATTTTCCAAAGACCATTCAATGTAAATTTAACATTACTCCTTATTTGCTCTGGGAATACACACCCCAGATCGTCTGTGGTATTGTTGCACCAGTTGTTTTCCTGTGGGTTATTATTTCCCATCCATTAGAGCTTGTCTTTTTAATTTCTCAAAACCAAATTCAGCCAAATGGTTCTGCCAAGTTCTGCCAAGACCTGACATTGTTTGAGGCTTGTTATAGCTTGAAAGCTAAGTCCCAATGAAATTCTTTTAATTTAATTTAAAAAATAGTCAAGCTTACATCAGAGTAAAGGAGGAGACAGAGTCCAGCCACCATTCTGGCACATCTTCATAAACCTACACAGGAAGTTGCGTAAATAATACAAATAGTTGTATTTGGTTTCATAGCTAGATAGATAAATCTAAGTACCAGATAAATTGTAATCTCTTCAATGAACTATAAAAGACAATGATACTCAGTAGAAGTAAAAATCTTGGAATAAGAAATCTGACGGTGTACGTACCCTTAACTAGTGCCCACTCCAGGTAGCAGGAGAGCGCTAAACACACACGATCTCACTTTGTCATTACCACAGCCCATTGTACAGATAAAGGAGTCCATGGATTGGTATGGCTGTGCAGCCAACAAGCAGACAACAGACAAGCCAGCATGCAAATTCAGAGCACCACCAACACATTCTCCCACCCCCCATCATGCCATTCTCTGTCTGCTTGACTAGTCTTCCTTTTGAGATAAGAAATTCTTTCTTTTAAATACAGCTCAGTCAGGGGCGCCTGGGTGGTTCAGTTGGTTAACAGTGGGATTTGGCTCAGGTCATGATCTCACCGCTCTTGAGTTTGAGTCTGCGTCAGGCTCTGTGCTGACAGTTCAGAGCCTGGAGCCTGCTTCTGATTCAGTGTCTCCCCCAATCTCTGCCCCTCTCCTGCTCACTCTCTGTCTCTCTCTCTCAAAAATAAACATTAAAAAGTTTTAAAAAAATATAAATACAGCTCAATTACAAAAACACATTTTCTATCTGGTATTTCCTCTTCATATACATTATTCCTGAAGGACAAAACTGGGCTATTGAGGAAAGGTAAACTCTATCAAGGCAGGGTCTGTAATCCATTGGATTCTCTGATATATCCCCCTATGTCTAGAACAGTGCTAGACACTTAGTAGGCACTTTCTGTTGCTTTTATTGCCTTTACTGTCTCATCAAAAGCAAGATCTTCTAATGACTGAAGATTTCCAGAGACCCCTATAGGTTTGATATATTTTCCCAAATAGCATGATGCAAATAGTCACATGAGGATCTTTCTGAATATTTTTTCATCTGCATAAGAATAAAAAAGGTTATTAAGTTATTTTAAATTAAATATTATTTTTTCTTAAAAAAAAACAGGACACACATCAGTACTTCAATTCTGAGAAAATGCTGGCGAAGGAGAAATTAAGTGGTCCCAGTTTTCTCTACTTAAAAATTAAGAAATGTCGAATAGAAGTGAAGTTCTAACTAAGTTGATCACAAAACTAAATTTGTGCCCAATTATATTTATACTTAGTCCTCTTTCCAATATTCTTTCTATGACTGTTTTTTATATATTTATGAATAGTCCATATCTCATATGTGATGAAGCTGTGTATTTATAATTTTGTTAGATCACAATCCCTGGGAGGGGCACCTCAGTGGCTCAGTCAGTCAGGTGTCCAACTCTTGATTTGGGCTCAGGTCATGGTCTCATAGTTTTGTGGGTTCAAGCCCCACATCAGGCTCTGTGCTGACAGTGCAGAGCCTGCTTGGGATTCTCTCTCCCTCTCCCTCTGCCCCTCCCCATTTGGAGTCCCTCTGTCTCTTTCAAAATAAATAAATAAAGTTTTAAAAATAGTCAAAACAATGTTTTTCTCTGGGAGAAAATTTGAGGTTGTAATTATTGTGATTTATGTAAACCAATTCTATATGTGACCCTATTCCACTGAAAGAAACCCATTCCTCATATAGTCCCCTTGTTTAATTTTACTCCTTTAGCAGATATTTACTGGGCACCTGTTACTAAGGGTGCCGTTTTTAATCAGTCTTGCAGTTCTAGATTTGACAATTCTGGGGATTTTTGTTGTTATTGTTAATTATTAGATATATCTCCAACGTTCTTAAAACAGTGTAGTTACTATTTTAGGACAAGACTTATGTACAAGCAAAGCAACTTCAGGTAAGATGTAAACTGTAACATATACTGCTGTTAGTATTTCTGTGGCTCATTTCTGCAGCAAATTAGTTCTTTCACTGTTACCAAGTGAGCTTTCCTTTGTTTGGGGCTGATGAGATTAAGCAATCACACTTTTTTTTTTTTTTTTACAGAGCTGGATGCAGGGCTCGAACTCACAAACTGTGAGATCAAGACCTGAGTCGAAATCATACTCATAACCGACTGAGCCACCCAAGCACTCCCTAAGCAATCACATTTTTTAAAACAGAGCTTTGGTAGGGCCGCCTGGGTGGCTTAGTCGGTTAAGCGTCCGACTTTCGCTTAGGTCACGATCTCGCGGTTCGTGGGTTCGAGCCCCGCGTCGGGCTCTGTGCTGACCGCCAGCTCAGAGCCTGGAGCCTGTTTCAGAGTCTGTGTCTCCCTCTCTCTCTGACCCTCCCCTGCTCACGCTGTCTCTCTCTCTCTCCTAGAAATAAATAAAAAAAAAAAAAAAAAAAAAAAAAAAAACAGAGCTTTGGTGTTCTGACAAGATACTCCTCAGTATGAGGTTTTCCTAAATCCTTTAATTCAGTTGTCTTAATTTAGTCATTTTGCAATCTGACCATGGAGGACTGAATCTCATTAGCTAATCAGACTGAATCTCATTAATATTTCCTTACTTTACTTATTTTCTGTGTAATTAATTGTCTTAATTTTTTTTAGGCCAACAGAAAAATTGAGCAGATAGTACGAAGAGTTAAATGTACTCCCCCTCTCCCTCCACCCCAGGAACAGAGCTTTCCCTGTTATCAACATCTTAGGCTAGTGTGGGACATTTGTCACAAGGAGTGAACCAATATTGACACATTATTATCTAAACTCTACATTTTTTTGTTATTATTCTAACAAATTGTATCAATTCTGCTCAGTTTGTTGAATCTGTTTTTTTGCAGCCCTTGTTTTGTGCACCACCTACTATGGTAAATGCTGAGAATAAAATGGTGATAACAGCTGTCTCTCTCTGTCCCTTAGAGACTAGCAGGAGAAATAAACACCACTATGTAAATACAAGTATAGCCAGTATTTAGTAAGATCCAAGCCCACTTCTAAGTACCAAATGCTACCTCATTTAATCCTCGGACTAACACTGCTTTGGAGGTGTTTTTTTATCCTCATTTTTTAAAATTAGGAAACTGAGGCAGAGAAAGTTTAAGCTACTTGACCAAAGTCACACAACTGGAAAGGGGATGAGCTTTGATTGGAGCCCCAGTCTCTAGAACACATGTTCTCAGTTACTTCCAAATGCTGCCTTATGGGATAATAAGACCTACAGATGAGCAAGGCCAGCTTGTAAGAGAATACAAACTACAGTCATCGTGCTCTCTATTTAACTCAGATTTTATGACTTTATTTGTAGCAACATAAGGAATCATTGTCATAGCAAAGTATTTAGTACCTTCAAAAAACATCTAAACGCACAGCATTGTCTGAGTTTTTGAATTGGTCAATTTTTATTTCCATTTTTCATCATTGTTTGTCTTTTTAACCTCCACATAAAGGAGTCGATAATCAGAAAAAAAGCCAATCATGAATGTACACTCGTGACTCAAGACTCAGTGAGAGATTCAGAGATTCAAATGTGATATAGTTCTGACCATTTCCGTGGGTCACACTGTGTTTATGACATGTAACAGAAAATGCCTAAAACTATACCTGCTACACACAGTCATCTTTTCCTCAATACTGCTACAGTTCCTCTACTCAGTATACAGCTGAAGTAGTCCTTTCATTGGGTGTTACCTAAGTCACAAAGAACCTTTCTTTATCAAGGTCACTATACAAAGATAAGTACAATGGATAATAATTTTATCTATGATATCTTCAAAGCGATTTCTCCATTTTGTAAGTATTTATGCTATCTTGTTGGGTTTTATTCCCAAAGGAAGTAATAGAAGTCCCTTTATTTAAGCTAGTAAAATCTTGATAGAAAAAAAACATTTAAATCACATTGTGAGGAATGAGCAAAAGAACTGTTCATGTCTCTTTCCCCAAACTGGTAGACTAAGAAAACCATTTGGGGAAACCACTGAAACAGTCCTCACACTGACCAATTCTAGAATAAAGGTGTGGTATATTCTCAGATGAATCGGCCTACAAAAGCGCTTTCCTACATTGGTTAAGTTAATGTACATATATTTATTTATTTCCTCACCACAGTGGTAACTCAAAAGAAAACTTAAAAGCAACTAAAAACCACAGAGCTTCAGCACTGTAATATCAATAATGCACTCCCTTACAATTGAAAGCAAACATTTAAAACAACTTTACCCCTTTTCTTCCTCATTCTTTACAGATGCCTATTGTTATTGAGCAATTTTAACCAATCGTTAACTCTAACTAAATGGATATTTTATTGATCACTGAGTTGGTGCCAGGTACCAGGTAGATTCTTTCCCTTTAATCTCACAGAGAGAAAAACATCTTACATTATAGGAAAAGTGGATTTTTTGAAAAGCAAAATACAGAAAGACAGAAAGACAGACATACAGACAAAAAAAAAGAAAGAAAGAAAGAGAGAGAGAGAAAGAGAGAAAGAGAAAAAGAGAAAAGGACAGAAGAAAGGAAGAAAGAAAAGCAAAATACTTTATACAATAAATGATATAAACAGTATTTGAACTCAGATCTCCCAACATCCTACCTTCTCCAACATTTCTGTTGTCCCTCAGGTGCCTCAATTAACTTTGTCTTAATTTATCTTATTTAGAATAGATATCATAGAAATATAAATAATAGAAAACAGTAGGACAGAAATAGAAATAACAGAAAATCGTAGAAGGAAAATAAAAAAGACCGTCTATGGAAATCAGGGAATTCCACTCAGAAATATATCAGACCCACTTCTTCCTTTCCATTGCTCTTATGTCACGTGCAAGGCCTTCAGAGCTTCTTTCTTCGATGATGAGGGCTGTGGCAGGAAACTATACTGCTGATCACCACCACCTCAGGTCCAGGTAGGGATGGCTGCCTTTGAAGACAAACACAAAGGCCCCTTTTATTTAAAAGTATCATTGTTAATCACTGTGCGCAAAACTGAAACAAGATTTGAACATTAGCTAGTTACAAAGTTTATAAACTTCTGCAAGAATGGTGGCTGGCTTTCACAGACTCCCTTCGGATAGGAATTGGTTTTGTTTGAGGTGGAGCTCCCTTATCACTTCCTTACCTTCAAGAACACCCTGTAGATGTTTTCCCTGTGAATGAATGAACAAATCAGGCTTGAAAATTTTATCAAGGCAAATGTGTAAGCAATTCCTAGCTCCAGGTAGACAATTTGTATCTTTAAGAAACTTCAACTAAAAAAAAGAAAAGAAAAGAAACTTCAGCTGAATTGTATTTGAAAGGCATGTGCTTTGTCAATAACGAAGAAAAAAGTTCAATAACAGACAGTAGAAAATAAATTCACTTCTATTCAACAGACAAGAAATATTCCTTGCATGCAGACAAATGAATTTTCTCTTTATCCACTTAAAAAGATCGTTAATTCTCCCTTGGGAAGCTGACTCTCACTGAGTAGTAACAGGTTCACTTATGAACACAAAGAGGAAAAGAATAAAAGCAATATTCCAAACTAAAATATCTAAACCTTTTTGCCTGAATCAATAAAGACAAGTTTAGTCGGTTTAAGTTTACAAATTATGACTAGTTTAACTAGCAAAAAATTCAAGACCACATTGTTTTATCTATCATTATCTTCATAAAAGGTCAACCACAGATTATATCCTGACTTTTACTGGTAGTGATTTGGGCCACTTCATGGTAAGATACCCAGTAAATCTATGAGAATGAACTCTATGGAGCAATAAATAACAAGAGTTCTTTCTAAGGCTTAGCTCTCAGAGGTTTCCCACATTGCTCATTTAATTATATTGTTTTCCTTCATCTTTATCAAGTTTCAAAGTCCTCTGGCCTAGGGGCGCCTGGGTGGCTTAGTCGGTTAAGCGTCCGACTTTTGCTTGGGTCATGATCTCGCGGTTCGTGGGTTCGAGCCCCGCATCGGGCTCTGTGCTGACTGCCAGCTCAGAGCCTGGAGCCTGTTTCAGAGTCTGTGACTCCCTCTCTCTCTGACCCTCCCCTGCTCCTGCTGTCTCTATCTCTCTCCTAGAAATAAATAAAACATTAAAAAAAAAATCAAAGTCCTCTGGCCTATATGTATACAATAAAAGGAAATACTAAGGAGAACATAGAAAAGTGTAGTAGAGTATGTGGCTATGCAAAACTGTGATACATTCCTCAAAAGTTATAGCAAATAATGCTTGACACAGTAGATTTAGAAGTCATTTTCAAGGTACAAACTAGTTTTCAGTTTTGTTAACTATAAAAATAGAGGGTTGGACCAAATGGCCAATAATGTCCTGTGTGCTATAATCTTTTTATTTAATAGTGACTGGATTCAATTCTTGGATTTGGAGCTGGTTATGAATAAAACTGCTGCTTTATTTGATCATATTTAATCAGATTTTCATTGAAGTGCAGTGTTGAAGTAGTCATAATATTCTGTCTTTGAAAGGAAAAAACAACTTTTTAGTAACTTGAGTTACCCTAGTTGGTTTCCCTTATTGATTGCACTGCTCTCCTGCAGTTGATACAGTCATAGGCTTTAAAGCACAGCTTTGCTACCAGTCATGTCATTAGATTACCTATTACATTATCACTAAATTAATCATTAATTCCTTTCCAATATAGATATTGTTTTCAATCTACTAATAAATCACTAAAAACTTCTATTTTGTTGATGTCATTATTAAACATGACCTTAATCAAATAACCATGATCAAAATAAAATTAACGTCACTACTACTACTACTACCACTACTACCACCACCACTACTACTACTACTACTACACACACACACACACACACACACACACACACACACACACACAATCCTTAAAGATTAACCTGGTTAACATGCTATGTATCCATTGATTTGTGTTGGAGATTTTTTTAAATCAATAGTTACCATTAAAACACAGTCCATTTAAATACAAAGCCAAATGATATCAAATAGGGAGTAATAACCACTTTGACCTTGTTTTTCATCCAGTTTCTTTCCTACATATTGGATTTTAACTTTAGAGAATGCAAATAACCACAGGTAGTCCACATACTTGTGCTAGGCATTGGACTTGCTGCTTACATACAGTTTCTTTTCATTGTATACAGTTGTTAACTTTTCCCAATTTGGATGAAAACTTTATCTTTAGAGGAATCAATGCTAATACTTTTGATCTCTTTAAGCCACTTTATTGCCATAAACCTGATGGATTTTGATAAAGGTGGAAATAAGAAGAAGGAATAAGAGAAGCCAAGAAGGAGAATTTCAGGTGCTTGAGCTCACAGAGTCACAGGATGAGGAAAGTAGCAACCGCTTGCCTCCAAGTCTGAGGCCCAGCAGCCTATAGTCAGGAAGAGGAAGGTCACAGAAAGAAACACTGGGACACGGCACAGAGTCCATGGGTAGCAAAACTTCATTAAGTCACTCTCTGTAAAGATCTACAGAACCAGTCACCAATGTGCTGACCGATGTTTGTATCTTTGCATCAACACTGAGGTTCTGATTAATTAATGTGACTCAGAGCTTTCTAGATCTCTTCGGAAGAGTTTTACCTGCTTTTTGGAGTTAGCTGAAGGATGTGTTACCTGTCCTGGAAGGCCTACCTCTCTTCAAATCCTCTGAAATTAAAGTGGAATCCGCAACTGAGATATATTCAAAAGAATCACTTTTGTATACAAAGTTAACTGTTATTTGTCCTTTCAGACTTGTTTATAAGGTCAAATTTCTCTTTACAAAATTGATACTTCAATTCCTGAGCAAAGCTCAGCTGTTAAAAATCCATTTTGCATAGGAGAAGACTAAAATCTTTAATATTGTTTGTAAACCACTTCATCTTAATTTTTATGAATCATTTCAAAATATATTATTTTATATCTTATATTTACTTCCTCTTATGATGTCCTTTATTTTGCTACCAATACAAGTTCACCTTGAAAGTCAGTTATCTTGGGCAGATATTCCCACCATACAAATTTGTTATCCTTGTGTCATTCACTGATACACATTAAACCATGAGAAGTTAATGAGTGGTATCAAATAACATATATGATTGTATCACTTTTTAATATACTTAACTCTCAATTTGCGATTACTGAAGGATTAGTAGTTTTATACTTCTGGTCCACTCCAGCATCTTACCAATATTTCTGTGACCCAATGCCTCCCACCTAGACTTTAAAAACTGGGAAGTTGCTTACCATCTATCATCTTAGAGCTGGGCCACAGTTACTATAGACACCTTCTGTTCTCTCTTTGTCATTTACTTTGCTAATTTTAAAAGTCTTATGTCTCTAGAGGTCAAAGCCTGAATGTTTGAGAGCATCTCTTTATAAGTTACCTTCATCTTTTTATTCCTGTCAACATGGTGATAACAATGTATCATTTCAAAAACACTCATTTTCTTGCTTAAATGGTTGGTTGGTGGTGGTGGTAGTGGTAATGTTCCTGGTGTGGACGTTTGCATAGCAGGCAGGGTTAACTTTATTATTCATTGGTTCCAGCTGGCTTCTTTGAGGCCAAGTCACTGAAAAACAGCTGCTCTGGAATGGGGGAGTCTGTACCTGAGAGTGTAAGGTCAAAATCTTCCCATTCTTACAGCTACCACAACACTTTAAAGATAATTATTTATCTGTTTCTAGCCCTTTTGTCATTAAAATGAAGGTGGTTGGATAGTTCAGTAAAATAAAGGGGCGGGGGGAGACATTTCCCTAATGGACTACCCAGAAACAACTGAACTGGCATTTATCAAAAAATTTTAATGATATGGGAACATCTTTATGATATAATGTTGAGCAAAAAATAAGAGACATTAAGTCGGATCTTAACTAGGTAAAGAAAAAAATCATACAAAAACCAACAAGATCTGAATCTGCCAAATTTTTAGCCTCTTATTAGTGCATCATTTGTTTTTCTGCTTTTTTTGGACTTCTATAGATGACCTGACTTCTATAATCAGCATGTATTCTTTTGATTGCATGGGGGAAAAAGCTTTATAAAAAGAAAATTAAGAATGAGTATTAATGATCATCATAATTCATATTTTAAATACTTATGCCATTTAACTTACATATATTATCATGAATCCTTATAACAAATATTGTAAGGTAAGCATCATCTCCTTATTAAAGAAGGTAAAACTGAGATTCAGAAAGATTAAGATTCCAAAACAAGTTTGTCCTTTTTCTAAGGCTATTCTCTTTCCCTTATACTATTAAAGGCATGAATAATCCATGTAGCTTCCACTTCCATGATATATTTTGAGAATATACAGAGGAAGAAAAATAGGAACCAGTCAGTTTAAGAATGAAAAGAGGTAGCATGGATACAATTTGGAGTGGATCCAAAGTCTCATGGGACCAATATGCAATAAGAAACTTGATTCTGAGAAAAAAAATTTATAGGATTTGCCTTACGCAACCCATCATGATTTATTATTAAATTACTTTTCTTTTTAACTCTGAGGGAACAAAAATGAACCTTATTTTTTAAAACTTATTATTCTGCATGAACTGATTTGGCATATTACTACAGATAGATATATTTATTTCAAAAAAAAATTTCCTCTGACAGTTCCAAAATCAGCTCATTTCTGGAAAAAGTCAAGTCTGTTCCTTCAATTGAAAAAAAAATACTTTGTCAGAGACTGAGTGGAGAAACTTATTTGTCATTGATTTGTGATGCACTGAGTAAATTTCAGCTTCAAGTTATTATTCTTTCTAAAGTAGTCTGGTCTTTATCAGTGATTTGAGACTCCCCAGATATAGGGCATACTAGTTTTGCAAGAAACTGCACTTTCTTTCTCCCTGTTATTTTAGTACAACAAAGGCAGTGTATGCACAATGTTTTTTATATCAATTTATATTTCTTTGTATATTAATGAGGGGTTTTCATGGTTTAACCTTGATGTATCCAAAACAATTGGAAGATAGTGATTGAAAAGAGGAAATTGCCAAAATTATTAAGCTTGCACATGAACAAGAATAAAATGAAAGAGAGCACAAAGCTTAATCTACTTTATTACAGCTGAGCATTTCAGTATTCTAGCCTATTAGGAAAAAAGTGGGACTAAAAGTAGGAAAATTTGAAACTGTTTATTGGAGAAACAATTGGTATTATATAAGACCTAAACTCATCTGTAAGCATTTCTAGTGTTCAAAATAAAATATTTACTAATTTAGAATACTCATTCTCTATATTGCTCAGTCAACATGTACTTATTGAATGCCCATATGTCCCAGAAAAGGCAATCTCAGGTATGTGTAGCCTATAGTATTGCACAGAGCTTCAGTCAGAAAAGTCCAGCATTTGTTTTAATGTTTTGTTAGTGTTGTCTTGAAATTCTTAGTAATATTTCAACAGGGCTTCCACATTTAAATTTTGCCCTGGGCCCACATATTTTATGATAGGTACTGGGTATGTAGCAGGAAACAACAAAGATACAGTTCCTTTCCCCACATCATTTCTAGAAATAATAAAACATTATACAATTAATTGACATGTTATTAGTTATATGATAAGGAAAGTACAGAGTGAATATTGTAAAGATTCATAGTTCCGAAGATCAATTATGCTCTTTAGAAAAAAAAAGTGAAACATAAAATCTACTACCAAAATGATAATGGACACACACTTCTATTTTTTCCCATTGCTTCAATCTTGCTGTAATGAGAGTTGAAATCCAGTAATTTTGTGGTTCATCTTTTTAATTCTGCTGATCTTTATCTTGCAATAGTTAATATACTTAAGGGAAATCTAGGACATCACATAGCCAGAACCCTATCTGTGGCTTTTTCTGTCCTTGCCTCTGCAATTCTTATTCACAGTGCTTGATCTTGTGGTAAAATAAGGTTGTAATCTGGGTTGCACTTTTGGTAATGTTCAAAAGATGAGTCAAAAAAGAGCACTATCATTAGCCCTTGTCATGTGAAGTTAAAAAAGACTTTATCCTGCCAGAGCTCAGGGGAAAGTCTGAGCATATCTACATTTAGCATTTAAGCAGTTGGATTTTTAATAGTGTGTTGGGTCTTTCCAGTTGTTAAGAGAAAAAAGATACTCTCAACATAGGCCAGGACTGCGTGGTGTAGGAATAAACAAGAAAGGAAGCACAGGAAATCTTTTCAAAAAACCTTTGTTTCCTGGTGCCCTGGAATAGCACTGAAGGTAGAATCCCATGTAAAGAATGCTGGTCTCATGATTCAACTCTCTATATTGCTTTCTAAAGCTACTTAACTGTCTTTTATGGTTTCAACCTATTGTTAGCTCCTGATGACACTCTTTGTCTTTGAGTACCATTCTGTTCTCTGTGGGAGTTTTGCATATTTTATATTCATATTCACCAGCATAACAAATCTGATTAGAAAAAACTCCCCAAGATAGAAAAATCTCTTCTGATTATTTCCTCACTATTTGAAATGGACACAGCTTCAAAATAAGAAAAAAAAAAAATCCCACATCAGACCATCTCGTAGGCCCCTGCCCACCAGAGAGAAAGCAACCTTGACTCAAATTCCAATTTCTGGTTCAAGCTAGGGTTTCAGGATCAACCAGTCACAATGTGACGATCTCTACCCTTTGCTCAAAAGAGGCTTCAGTGTAAAAGTCCTCTGAATATCATTGATATCTTAAAAAAAAAGAAAAGAAAAAGAATTAATCTGATTATTCTCTGTGAGTTTGGGGAAGGGCAAAAAACACCTGCATGTCTTTAAAGTTCTATAGTAGAGAAAAAGGCCATCTCTCACTACACTCACTGTGTGACCAGATGTGCACACATGTAAGTGTATAAATGAGGTGCAAGGAATTAGAGGAGGGGTAGAGGTCATGAATGCAAGAGGAAGGAAAAATCGAAATGTTTCAAATCCTCACACTACCATAATGTTTTTATTTTTCCTACATATATTTAAATATTCTGATTTTCTAAGTTGAGAATCAAACTTTCTTTTTTTTTAATGTTTATTTATTTTTGAGAGAGAAAGAGAGAGAGCGTGGAGGAGGCACAGAGAGACAGAGAGTGAGACAGAGAGAGAGAATCCCAAGCAAATTCCTCGCTGCCCCCATAGAGCATGACTCAGGGCTCTAACCCACAGACCATGAGATCATGACCCTAGTGGAAACCACGAATCAGATGCCTAACCTGACTGAGCCACCCAGGTGCCCTGAGAATCAAACTCTTTCTATTAGAACATGAAATTTCAGGAGCGCCTGGGTGGCTTAGTTGGTTGAGCGTCCGACTTTCGCTCAGGTCATGATCTCGCGGTTCGTGGGTTCGAGCCCCGCGTCGGGCTCTGTGCCAGCTCAGAGCCTGGAGCCTGTTTCAGTCTGTGACTCCCTCTCTCTCTGACCTCCCCTGCTCACGCTGTCTCTCTCTCTCTCCGAGAAATAAATAAAAAAAAAAAAAAGAACATGAAATTTCACTTTTGAAAATAAATAGATTAGTATCAGAGAAGAAAACATGGACAAATCCCAAGAATCAAGGATAAGTTTTATCATTATGAACAGAAGGGTTTTAAGGCATCCAATGGAATGTTATGGCCCAACTGAAATAATGCTATCTGAGCCTGTTGCACTCATTAAAGATGTACTGAACAACAACAAATTAAGTGTGTTTTATCATTGAAGCTTTAAATGCCAGGACATAGTTGGAATCTCCAGTCAGATGAAGATTCTTGAGGCCAAAGGGAGTCATACATGAAATATTTAACTCCTTATGACCATTTCTTCATAGGTACTCCCCAGCCCCTGATTTGTGTGTCCACCACAGCTCCAGCCACTTTTCAATATGCTTTTCTCTCCATCGACCTAACACTGCCTTAGATGGCAGCTTTCATTCTCCTCCATGATTAAGAAACCAGATGTAACCAAATAAGGTAGGAGGAAGAAATGTCCATCTGACATGGTGACACATTTGGCTCCTTTTCCGAACCAGCTTTTGAAGGATGTATTCCACAGCCCAGGTGCATATGCAGTGTCAGCTAAGATCACAATAGAAAACAGGATAAGGAGTAGGAGGTTCTTGATTTTGAAGGCGAGAGAAGCCACAACATATAGGCAGGTGTCTGGATTTTCACTTTGTTGGACACAGTAAATCCATTGAGAATCAGAGAAATTTTAAAAGGATCAGACTTGCAAGCCATCTCTGAGGACTATCAGAAATTTGCTGTCTTGAAAGACAAATCTAAATTACACCATCGTATCTAGCCAAAAAAAAAAAAAAAAAAAATTGCAAACCATTACTTAGTATTGCAAAACAAAGAATTTTAGCTAAATCTTTGAACTTCTACAATGACAAAATTGCTTAGCCTTTCTGAACTTTGTTTCCTTCATTTATAAAATGTTTTAAATTAGATTTCAAAAGTTCCTTTCAGCTCAATAATTCTCCATCTCTTTATATACAAAATATAGCAACATCTTAGCAAGGTCTCCCTTCTAGTACCAGATTTACTTCTAAACAGAAGTCATTGACAAAGCTTCTAGGAGCCAACTAAAACTCCCTAATTATCATTGTGACCTTTTGTAGTTTCCGGTTGGAAATTCCAATTTCATTTCCAGAAACAGAATTATTAAATGCTTCATATTCTTACATATAATAGGAAGAATAAGTAAAGCAAATACTGGAAATTGGATTTCTGAACTCCACAAGGCTATCTGCTAAGACATGACCTAAACCACTGTATTTGTACTTCCTCTTAGTGGTACCAACATTACTTCCTTCTCTTCCAACACCATGGTCTGTGAATCATGTCCAAGGCTGTGTATTTAACAATCAAACGCTCTCAGTTTCTGGAGACAGAATTTTTACCAGAAGAAAGACAGACAGATAAAGTGGTTTGTCCTCACAGCTTTCATAAAATCTGAATATAATAAAGGAAGAATATTTCTAATTCAATAGATGGAAAATTAAACATCATTTACATACTTCTGAGCAAAAAGTTAAGGATTATATCATATAAGAGGATTGAAACGTAGTAAGGTAAAGAGCTGAGGCAATATTTGAGTCATTCAGGTTACCAACTACCATTTTCTCCCCTAAAAACACATTGCTTATAAATCAGATTTTGTTATTTTTGAACCATCCTGATCCTTCTTTCTTTCCCTGCCTCATTTGGTGTTTGTAACCTTCACTCTTATTTCTCTCAGATCTTGTCTTATTTCTTCCAAATGAGATCATCATCAAAGTTTAGAAGACAAACTTCCTGGCAAACTCCCTAAAGTTATAACCACACTGACAGCATTTCCACCGCAACCATAACTTTTATCAGTTAAATTAAAATATGGTGACAATTCTAGTTAAATAAAAGCTCCAGAGTTTCGTCTCAAGTGTCAACAAATCTAACATCCAGTTAGGGCAATATCCTGTATCGTCAGAGTTTGTCTCTGTTATATAAACTAGGGCTCTTCAGCATATTTGTGGAACAGCTGATTTAAAGAGAGAGTTGACGCAGAAGAAATGCAACGTAAGTGGAAGAATATATTTTTCATTCACCCTGATCTTCTAGGCTTTAGAGAAAACTGTGTACTATACCGTGTACTATACCAGCCATCCATTTTTCTCTATTGTCCACTCCTAGAGTCATTCCCATGATACTACCTTCTATGCCTCTCTCTAAAGTATGCATGCAACTTAGTATAGAGGTACAGAATTGTACAGGTATAGAAAATTGATCTCCTGTCTGATTGTGGGGTTGTGACTAGGAGCAGGTAAAATGTCTGACACACCCAGACACAGCTGAGACTTTTAGTTATGCTTTGTTGACAATTTTCAGGCTAGAAAGGAATACATTTAACAGTCATTGTTAGCTCTTGGCAAGGGAGGCTACTGACTGTGAATCAGAAATTTTCCATTAGAGGGGCGCCTTGTTGCTCAGTCGGATAAGTATAGGATTTAGGCTCAGGTCACGATCTCAGAGTTTGTGAGTTTGAGCCCCGTGTCAGGCTCTGTGCTGACAGCTCAGAGCCTGGAGATTGCTTTAAATTCTGTGTCTCCCTCTCTCTCTCTCTCTGCCCCTCCCTGGCTCATGCTCTTCCCTCTCTCTCTCCCTTTCTCTCAAAAATAAATAAACATTAAAAAAAGAAAGAAAGAAATTTGTCACCTGAGCTGGGTATAATCTTGACAAGAGCCAAATTCTAGAATTGATTTGAAATATGAAGGAGTGTTTTCTAGGTTTATATTTACACAAATTTCATTGTTTTACATTATCATGTCCTAAAGACGATCAAGGAAACATCTCTAAAATCAAGCACAGAGGTGGAGAGGCAGTTTTTTTGAGTGTGAGGCAATGCTAATATATTAGTGCTTCTGTAACTTACTGTAAAATTAAGTTTAAAGGTCTGTATTTTAAATGACAATTTGTTTAAATGTATTCAAAGCCTTACTTTATTCCTAGTTAAAATTCAGTTTATTTTTAATATCTATGTGTTTATTTTTTTAATGCTAATATATACCCAGGAATCAAAATGCAAAAGGCAAAGAAGATAAAAGTAAAGTCTTCTACATGAACAGACACTTCTCCAAAGAGGACATCCAGATGCCCAACAGACACATGATATGATGCTCAGCGTCCCTCATCATCAGGGAAATACAAATCAAAACCACACTAATATATCACCTCATGTTGGTCAGAGTGGCTAAAATTAAAAAATCAGGAGACTCTAGATGCTGGTGAGGATGTGGAGAAATGGGCACCTTCCTATACTGTTGGTGAGAATGTAAACTGGTACAGCCCCGCTGGAAAGCAGTGTGGAAGTTCCCCAAAAAATTAACAATAGAACTTTATTGACCTAGCAATAGCGCTCCTAGGAATTTACCCAAGGAATACAGAAGTGCTGATGCATAGGGGCACATGTACCCCAATGTTCATAGCAACACTCTCAACAATTACCAAAACATGGGAAAGAGCCTAAGTGTCCATCAACGGATGAATGGATCAAGAAGATGTGGTAAATCTATACAATGAAATACTACATGGCAATGAGAAGGAATGAAATCTGGCCATTTGTAGTGGATGGAACTTGAGGGTGTTATGCTGAGTGAAACAAGTCAGACAGAAAAGGACAGCTACCATATGTTTGCATGTATAGGAGGATTAGGAGGAACTTAACAGAGGACCATGGAGGAGGAGAAGGAGAAAAATAGTGGGGGAGAGGGAGGAAGGCAAACCATGAGAGACTCTTGAATGCTGAGAACAAACTGAGGGCTGATGGGGGTAGGGGAGGGGGGAAGGGGGCATGACAGGCATGGAGGAGGGCACTTGTTGGGATGATTACTGGGTGTTATATGGAAACCAACTTGATGATAAACTATTTAAGGAAAAAATAAAAAGTTTTAAAAAATTAAAAAAAGTAGAGTCTCCTTTTCTCACTTGTACCCCAACCACCCATTTCTTTACCCTCTTCTACCCTCATCCCCCATTAACTACTGTCCCCTTCTTGCCTGTCATTTTCCAAGGTCTTTGGTGCAAGTCCACTCATACAGATTTTGAACAAATGATGGCACCTCATATAAACTATTCTGTCCCTTGATTTTTTCCTTTAATATATAGCTGGGAGGGTTTTTTTGTTTTGTTTTGTTTTGTTTTAATACACACACACACACACACACACACACACACACACACCATTTATAGAGAGCTTCGTCACTAGTTGTGATGGCTACATAGCATTCCATTGCAGGAAAACCAATACTCTGTGTTGAATATTTAGAGTATGTGGATCTTTTGTTAATTATGTTGAATGATATGAAATGCTGCAACTGATAATCTTATATTATCACTTCCTAGATATACAAATATATCTGTAGGGTGAGCTTCTAGAATTTGAATTGTTAGCTCAAGGAACATGTGTTTTAGAAATTTTGATAGATCTTAGCAATTTATACATAGACAAGCCTGGTCAACTATGTTCTCTCATCTGTTGATCTCTATAAATCTGATATGTAAAAATATATGACATTTCTGACAGAAGTGAAGCTGCAAACCTACTGCAAGAAAGTGTAGAAAAATGTAGAACTGGGGAGTATGGGCAAAGGGTAGCTGGGAGAATGGGACCAAAAGGAGAAATAGGGGTGGTTTCCTCAGTCATCATTGCACGTTTATGGTAGTTAATTCCTATGGTAGAATCGTACTCCCATAAATTTAAACTTAATAAAAAGCTACTGAGAGTATTTTACATTGCCATTCTTACTTCTACTTGAGTTCCAAAAGAAATTGTCAGTGTGCTTTGTTAATAAGCTGACTGGTAAAGTTATTCAAATTTTAAGGAAATTCTTGTTGAGTGACCATTATAATAGACATCGTTGCAGACTCTAGATAAATGTCATTGAAAAAGAGAGATTTCCTGCCCTGGGGTGTCTGAGTGGCTCAGTCTGTTAAGTGAGAGGCTAGGGTCATGATCTCATGGCCCGTGAGCTCCAGCCTCATATCAGGTTCTGAGCTGACAGTATGGAATCTGCTTGGGATTCTCTATCTCTGCCTTTCTCATGCTTTCTCTCTGTCTCTCTCTCTCTGTCTCTCTGTGTCTCTCTCTTTCTCTCAAAATAAATAAATAAACTTTTTAAAAAAGAGAGAAAGATTTCCTGCCCACAAGAAGTTTACATTCTTGTGGGACCAGACAGATAATAAACATGAAAACAAAAAGTGAAGAATATAAAAGAAATAAAGATGAAATTAAAGATAGCTTACAAAGCATTCTCCGTTTATTCTTGTGTTCCTAAAGCTCATTGAACTCATTTTCAAAACAACCTTTCTGTGTATCCCAAATGAGTTCATTAGCTATAATATGAGTAAAATAAATCATTCAACTGGAAAGTCTGTAAAGTACAGTCTATTAAATTTCTGATCCTTTGTAGCATGTTAACAATTTGCTAGCGTTCTAGCCTAACATGTATCTCTAAAAATGTAATAAAATTGTACATGAAAATATTTGATTACGCATCCTTCCTTGGTCAAGAAATGAGTTAAGTGATCTGGCAAAATATGCTTTTCTAACATGAACAATGGTTCAAATTAGACTAAAAGGGGAAACAAAATAGAAAATAGAAACATCAAAAAGTACAAAAATAAAATTTAAATAATTTTAAAGTGGGAGCAGAAAAGCGAGAAAGGCTTAGAGAAACTTCCAAGGGCATGAATTTGGCAATGCTTTAATTGTAAAATATGATTAATGAAGATGACAGAATTTGGAGAACTTAAAAGTACAAACTGTTTACAGTCCTAGTCCAGGCATAACTGCTGGCTAAATCTGTAACTGTTGAAGATTTCACCACTGTTTTCTTATTCAATCTTCAGCCAAGTATCCATTTCCTTTTGCTCTTAAAGCGAGATTAATGACATTTTAATTTTTACATTATCTCTTTTCTCTCCTACCTACAGTTTCAGGAATAGTTTATCTAGCCAATAAATTAGAGTTGAAAGTAGTCCAGGGAAAATGGGTAATAAACCAAGGAAGATGATTGTCAATATTATTAGTTCAGATGCCCATAGTGTGTTAAGTATCTCTCTGAAGTACTCTTGCTCTTCAATGTGTATGCTTATCTCTTCTTTTTCTCCCCCACTAGGATGGGGGAGTTCCATGACAGCTGCATCCTCCTCTGTTTCATTCAACACTTAACCCCAGTACCTTTCAGAGTGAAGAGCATATCATCAGTGTTCAAGAAATATTTGCTCAACAAACAAATCCAAAAATGAAATATTGTTTAAAAAATACACTTAAATTCTAACTTAAATTCCTTCTCTGCTACAGCTTAAAATTATTTTCTCTGGTTTAACCTCCAATGAAGAAAGAAACATTAGTTTATCATAATAAAAGAAATGATTCCTTAATATTTTGATAATGGACTTAAAATCCACATTGAAGATATGGGTTGGTACATGTTTGTTTGTATGTTAATATTAAGGTCATCTCAATCTAGAAATTTTTGGTAACCAAATCTTTTTTGAGGATACTATACGTCACAGAATACAAAGGTTGTTTTATTTGTTTTTATTATTTTTATTTTAGTTTAGTTTTTACAGAGACAGAATGTGAGCAGGGGAGAGGGGCAGAGGGGAAGAGAGAGAGACTCTTAAACCCAATGCAGAGTTCAATCCCACGACCTTAGGATCATGACCAGAGGTGAAATCAAGAGTGAGATGCTCAACTGACTGAGCCACCCAGTTGCCCCTATTTTATTTTATTTTTTATTTGTTTCCACCTCCACATGTTTTGAGAAGACTTTAGGCAGCTTTATGGATCCATTGGCATGTTTGCTCTTCTTATTATTAAATTCTCAAATTACCACACCTGTTGCTTGACACATAAAAGATCCTCAGTACATTGATGAGAATATATTGTTTACTCAGAAAAATCTCTAACTTGCTCAATGACTCTCATGGAAAATGATGAAAACAACTTCTAATATTTATCTTTTCTCCTGTGGTTCTTATGTTGACTTTACACATTTTTACACCTTCCAAACCCTCTCATGTATACATGTCACTGATCAATCACCATCAACTATTTATGGAGTCCGGTCCAAACTAATGTTGAATTCTGGCTAACATCAGGTGCTGAAGGAGATAAATTCATCCTTCTAAAATGTTGCATTATTTCTAAAGCCGCAAAAGGAACATAACATTTTGTGAAGCACAAAATGTCCAACTAAGGAGCAACTTGGTCCTTTTGAGATCACCAGATATCTCATATGTAAGATTTGAGGTTACATTGTTTGCAAAAACAGACCTTAACTTCAGAAGCTTGTGAATCTCCCATTGTATTATTGCAATTTTTTCTGCTTCTCTTATGCTCAGCAACTTACAAAGAAATACTATATGCATAATGATGATACATGGAAATCAACGTGATCTTCAGCTACACAAACCAGTCTCTTGGTGAAAATCTGTAGAAACCATAATGATTTAGAACATTATAGAGAATAATAGTTGTAAAACAGAACACTTAAGTGACAATTGTAAAAAAAAACTAGGAACTTTTTCAATCCAGAGCCTGTATTTTAAAGATGTCGACAGCCAGGATATCAAAACAAACCATTTGTGTTATGTCTCCTATGTCTATTCAAGATGAAAAGTTCAAGGAAATTTGCCAGGTATTTTAAATAAACACTGCTGGTTAATGTCCCTATAACAGAACAAGCAAACCTTGACATTCTATTTCTGATAGGTAGAAAATGCTTTTCACATCCAAAAAAGTAAATTCTCTTACACAAATTACAAATTTCCTCATTAAAATACCTGTATTTTGAAAAAATCCTGGGGCACCTGGGTGGTTCAGTTGGTTAAACGTCCGACTTCGGCTCAGGTCATGATCTCACGGTTCGTGGGTTCCAGCCCCGCATCGGGCTCTGTGCTGACAGCTAGCTCAGAGCCTGGAGCCTGTTTCAGATTCTGTGTCTCCCTCTCTCTCTGATCATCCCAAGCTCTCATTCTCTCTCTCTCTCTCTCTCAGAAATAAATAAAACATTTAAAAATTTTTTTTAAATAAAAAAATAAAAAATCCTCAAGAAGGACAATATATGAGTGGCCACCTAAGACACAAAAGGAACTATTTTTTTGTGTGTGTTCTAAGACACCACTAGTAGTATAATGCTCCAAAAGTAAAACAAGATCTTAAAAGTAACAAGCTACAGTGCACCATGCCCTGTAGCTCTGCTCTAGAATGTGAAAAGGGAGAGTGTCTCTTATAAATGTATTATGTCCTCATGACCCCCAAGAACGAACATGCTAAGTGTCATATGGATTTTATTTATTTAAATATTGTAACAGCCACCTAAGGATCATTCCCACTTTATACATCAAGAAACTGAGACTTAAAGAAGTCAGCCATGCAGCCATGAAGAGGTAATATTCAAGATTTGAGTCTACTGCTATCTGACTCTAAAGGATGTTCTTTACTTTCTCCTTCCTGCGCTTTTCCAAGGTTGTATGTGCTTAATAAGTGGGTTACTTTATAGACATATTTCTTATTGCACTTTTTGGTGCTACTTTGTTCATCATTATTTACTTCTTAATCTCTTCTTCTAAAGTTTGGATTTCCTAAGGGCAAGATTTGCATCTTATTTATCTCCATAGCCTCTGCACAACTCATAGCTTTGTCCCTCTTGAAGCACGTACTCAGTGATAGTTGAAATGAACTGAAAGAACCTATTGATCTCAGGTCCTATCAGATGTTTCTAAATCCAAAATCAGAGTCAGGTAATATTTTGTTAAATACCTTTATATAACTTTCACATGATGGTCTTTAAATTAAACAAAATAATTAGCTTTTTAAGAACAGCAAACTAATGATTAAGGATAAGTGAAGAATCTACACACACACACACACACACACACACACACACACACACTCACTCACCATGAAAGGAATATTTTCCTTTTTATAAAAAGGAATATCTCTAAGTTGGTTGCTAATTTCATAGCATTACTTTCCCTAAAGGGTACATGTAAGGCTCCTTGAAGAATAATACAATATTTTGATAGATACATAGCTATGCAGCCAAGTGTGCAAAGTTATACTTCATTTCGAGTAAGCTGTTGCTCTCAAGTACAAAAATGAGAGAAACTGGCCATTCCTCAGAAATTAATTTTGCCACTCCTGTTGTTTAAGCCAGATTCTCTTCTGAAGCAGTAATTTTCCTTCAAGAGGAGAACATTCTCTGAAATTTAAATCAGTGTTTCATAAGTGTGGCCCTTGTCATTACTTGGCTTGCTTGTTAAATAGGACAATTCGAAAGCTCCTCCTTAGGCATGGTGAATCAGAATGTTCTTAGGTCATGCTCAGAAATCTATTTGACAAGTTCCCTCAGTGATTCTGATGCTCAGGAAATTTGAGAACTGCCCTGGTCTAACCTGATGAAATCTCCTTCAAGGCTTCCTGTTCTCTGGGGAGTGTACTCTCCAGTCTGCTGCAGAAGATCTCAACTTTAACAACCTAAATGTAGTCTCAAATTACAACCTAAGGCTGGGCTTTCAAATTCCTGCAGGCTGCTGCTGTTTCCATTGGAATGTTTTAATCCATGGAACAAGTTAATTCCATCTCCAGATACTTGAGTGAAATTCATACAGAATAACTTTCTGCTGACACTGTCTCTGAAACCTGGAATACATCCTACCAACATTTACCTTATCAGACCCCTAACATTACCTAGATATGTAGCCTGTATTAGCCCCATACTGGAGCGTCTGGACCCCACCATTCTGCTTTCACTTGTTATTCTGATCACCAAATGATCCTGACATCATGATATCATTTCTTGTCTACTATCTTCTTGTCACTGCCAATGTCCATTCTTTCCATTATCCATAGATCCCTCTGACCACCTTCCTGCCCTCACTGAAATGTTTCTCCTCTGATGACCTCTCTTCTAACAGACCCTCTCTCCAGAAGAGGCAGCTCATTCTACCACATCACACTTCAGACTTTACAGATTATGTCAACCTTCGCCTCACTTCTCTATCCTTGGAGGTTCATGTCATCTGTCTCATGAATATTTTTCTTCTCAAATGCTTCTTGACAAAATAAGTGTCTTCATTCATATGAATCATTAATTTATTCATTCATTTGGTAAAGTTTATTGGGTGTTTAATATGTGGCAGGTGCAGGAGATAAAAGATAAATGATAGAATGGTATGGAAGACATATTGTAAGGAAATGCTCATATTGTGTTATAATGTTATTATAATAATATAGACTCTTCTGAAGAATGTAATGTTATTATAATAATATAGACTCTATTGAAGAAATGATCACATCCATGAATTCAATTAGCGCCTTAGAATTCCAAATCTTACCTCCAGTTCAGATGTCTCTTTCAAGAACTTTCTGACACTGATTGCCAACTCTGATGAAACATCTAAAGCCAAAGTTGTAAATACTTTCCCCTAAGTTTCTTCTCCTGGATTCCATATCCCTCATCATTAGAAGTCATGCAGATTCCTAAATTATAAACTACAGTACAGGGATAGAAAACTCAAATGGTTACAGAGGAAAAATAGAATCCACACGTGAATGAAGTAGGGCAGTGGTAAACAATTGGGAATGGTGAAAACTGGCAAACAGAAAATCACAGCCTCATTTTTAGGAGATAGTCACTGCTCCCTTCCTGACAATTATTGCAGCTTAAGAATAAAGGTTGCTACATCTCACAATTTTTAATAATAACAGGGGAATCCAGATATTTGTGAGCAATTTTGGGGGTTTTCTAACATTGTGCAACCAGCTCAGCATCACCAGTGCTGAGCTCTGGGTGCCAAAAGCTCTGGGTGAAAGGTTGTTAGGAAGCAGTGTAGACATAACATGTTTAAGTTTCCCACCCGAGGGACTATTCATTAATTATAAAAAGGAAATGGCATCTTCATAATGGAGAAGTCTGACATAGACCTTTTTGAGCAAGTGATCAAACTTAACATCAGCACAAGTAAGAGGACAAACTGAAATTGTGTGCCCCTGATTTAATTCAATGGGAAGTACACTACAGTCCCACTACAGTCCCAAAAGTTTTAACCTGAGGAGACAATCAGACAAATTAAGATGAGGGACAACTATAAAATAATGAAGTGGAACTCATCATAAATGCCACATACCATCACAGAGGACAAAGTTGAGACACTGTTTGACATTAAAAGAGACAAAAAAGTCATGACAACTAAATGCAGTGTGGGATTATTATGTGGATCTTGGATTTAAAACACACACACACAACATTGTTGAAGCAATTGGGAAATTCAAATATGAAAAGCAGAGAAGCTAATATTAGTATATCATATTAAATTTCTTGAGTTGGATAATAGTTTAGAGATTTTTTTTCCCAGAAAAATCTTTTCTTAGAACATATATTCTAGAGTATTTAGGAGTAAAGTGACCAGGTGTTTGAAACTGCTTTCAATTGACTCAGAAAAAGAAAAAGTGAAAATTAAATGTAGCAAAGCTAGGGGCGCCTGGGTGGCTTAGTCGGTTAAGCGTCCGACTTTCGCTTGGGTCATGATCTCGCGGTTCGTGGGTTCGAGCCCGGCGTCGGGCTCTGTGCTGACTGCCAGCTCGGAGCCTGGAGCCTGTTTCAGCCTGTGACTCCCTCTCTCTCTGACCCTCCCCTGCTCACGCTGTCTCTCTCTCTCCTAAAAATAAATAAAACATTAAAAAAAATTTTTTTAATGTAGCAAAGCTAACAATTGATGAATATTGGTTAAATGTGGATGTTCTTGAACAATTGTGTCCTTGCACAATTTTGTTTTCAAAATAAAAGGTACCTAGACTCAAAACCAAAACCAAAAAACAAACAAAACAAAACAAAACAAAAAGCATTTTTGTTGGGTCCCTCACCCCTACCCCCCAAAATCTCCAAATATATAAACCTGTGACTGAGAGGCAGTTAACCTACAGACCAACACTAGCCTGCACTTGGTTTAAGACATATCCCATCCACTTTCTCATTTAAACTCCTCTCCCATTCTCATGCTGAAACTTCTCCATCACTTGCTCACTTCTCCTAACTTTGTAATCCCCACTTTCCAACCCTAGTCCATGTGTTGATAATTTTTAACCTGCCCTACCACATTCACCCCACCTCCTACCAATCCATGCTCCATACCCATGTCTTTTTCTATAATACAATCTTCCTAATAACCTCTTACTCTCCAGTACTCCTAAGAAAGTAAACTTATTAGCATTCAAGTAAAATGACCTTCACAGCTTGTCTCCAGACTGCATGTGTCCCCTCCTTTTCCATAATATTCTCTACACATGACTCAAAACTGTTTAATAGTCCCAAATATACCACACAATCTTATTCCTTTGCTCAAATTGTTCCTTCACTATAGTGACTTTCCTTCCCTTATTACTCTAGCAAATTCCTATTCATCTTTCAAGACCCCTGTCAAAAATCAACTTCTCTGTATATCACTTCTCTCCTCTGGAAGAATGAAGGGATTCTTCCTGTGTTCCCATCCATGTGTCTATTGTACTATGGTCTTTACTGTGTGTCTGTCTTCTCCTTCAAATTGTTAAGAACATTCCCAGCCCTAGAAGAACACCTAGTGCTTGGGAAACTGTGTAAACGTTTGATGAGTTGATTTTTGTTAATTGCTGTATTCAGGCTGTTTTGATTTCAGTACTTTCTGTAAAAAAGCTCACTTATTCAAAAAGGTTAAAGCTGGGTACCCTGTCAGAAGGAACTAAGCATTAGAAAGAAGGTAATTGAAAACCAATTGACAAAATGTTATGGAGAATTACTTGTTTCCAAAGCAAAATTAAGTTTCTGGGCCTATCTTAGATGCAGAGAAGATAAATCTTAGCACTGAGGCCTTCAAAGCATGACAGGAGAGTTTTGCTGCTGTGAGGTGTTAAAGACTTAGCTTCTCTCCTTCCAAATGTCTGTGCTCTCAAGAACTCTGTTTCTTGGGAAATTCTAAACACATTACCATAGCCTTTTCAATGCAAGGGTCTGTTTCCTGTAACCCTGTGCCTCCCTTCAATTAAGATCAAACAGAATTTAACGTTTAGCGGAGCCACTACTCTTTCTCAAGTTAATGTTAATTATAAGTCTGGTGGATGCCTTGCAGCGTATTCTCAGCCTATCTGATTTTATGAGCTGTCAGGGCAAAGCTTCAAGGAGACTGAGCATTCCGCCTCTGTTATTATCGTGTTTGCCTGGAACAATACATAGGAATTTTTTCTTCCCAGGAAACCTTCATATAAGTATTTCTTATATTGAAAACATTAATCTATTCTTGAGGCTAAGAATAAAATTGTCTATTCACTTCTACTATGTTCTTGAGGTAATTCAAAAAACCTGGATATTTTATTTTTATGTATTAATGTGAAATTTGCTACCTTAAAAGTAGATATTGAGTGGCGCACGGGTGGCTCAGTCAGTTAAGCGTCCAACTTCAGCTCAGGTCATGATCTCATTGTTTGGGTTCGAGCCCCACGTCGGGCTCTGTGCTGACGGCTAGCTCAGAGCTTGGAACCTGATTCAGATTCTGTGTCTCCCTGTCTCTCTGACCCTCCCCTGCTCATTCTCTCTCTCTCTCAGAAATAAATAAAACATTAAAAAACATTTTTTTAAAAAATAGATAGTAAAACACTTTACTACTGTGTTAAAGGAGAACAACCATTACTGGATCCAATTTCAGAATATGTGACATGTTCAGTGAAGGTCATTGGCAAATGTCAGAAGTGGATACACACAAGAGGTCAAAATACCTATTGTCTCCTTAAGCTAGAGTTTGTGAAGAGGTGGGTGACTTAGGTTTGCCAGATAAAATGCAGATAAACAAATTCAAATGTAACTGATGGTCCTATATCTTTATTCACTAGACCTGTCAACACTAAGTGTAGGCTGGTTTTATTTAGTAAACATACTGCTTTTTGAAACCAGAAATCCGTTAAAGACGAAAAATGGAAGATAGAGCAACACTGGGTTCACATTCTTGCATTACATCAGCTGGAGCTGAGTTTATATTGCCCATTTTGTATATGATCATTTGCTCTCGGCTTCAGTTCAGTCACCAATTGCCCGGTTCCTGATTCCTGGATCCTGTAGACATGAGTTTTCACACCTGGTCTAATCCACTCTTTATGTTTACAAACTATGTGTTTGCATACACCCACCAATGGTGTTATCTGCACGTGATAGGCATTTGACCATGTCCAAATTCCAACTGAAAGCAGGAAATTTTATTTTTGTGCACATTTGTATTGACTATACACTGTTGCATCCCATCACACTAAGAAACAAAAAAACAAACAAACAAACAAAAAACAAGTGATGTTTCACATACTCTACAATGCTTGCTTTTTTTTCCAGAACCTCCAGTCAGTTCAGCCTCAGCCCTCAGCCTTAAGCATTTTAAGAGCTAGCATACCACAATGGAAATGTGAGTTTGAAATGAGAATGGTGAGTATTTTATTCCCTACTCAATACCTAAAACAATTCTGTTACTTAGGAAGGTTATTTAATCTCTCAACATCTCAGTTTTCCCATCTGAAAACTATAGAGGTTGGACAAAACAAGATGGCTTTAAGTCTATATAGCTGTTAATAATGGATGAGTCCATGAAGTTAGTTTATAGGCAACACTTTAAAGCTCTAAAATCAGAACATCACCTTCTGAGGTAAACAGTTAAGTAACTTTCCTGTATTACTGTAAAAGTTTTATGACATTGGAAAACATTTATCTATTGTCAGACTTGCATAGCATCACTGCAGGATTGCTAGGAGACAGTAAATATTTTTACAAGCAAAAACTCTTCACTCTTTCCTACTGCTATCTATTGCAAAAAAAAAAAGTTTACACAGCTAATGGTTCATACCTCTGTTATTGTCTCAGAACACTAGATATACCTTTAAGAGATCTAAGTTGAGGAAAAGGAAAAAAGCTGCTTTTAAGCATTTAATTTCTTTAGCAGAAGGCAAAGGGGCTGTGTAGACACATTCCAAAATAAAATAATGTCATTGAAGAGCTATCCCAAGCAGAGGTTTGGGTGACTTGGATCTATCTAAAACAGCGGCTTTTGAAAAGCAGGGAAGTGAAACCGTCTTCCAGACTACAGAGACAAGACCACACCTGAATACACCCACTCTCTCTTGGAAAGGATTAAACACTTACCTAATCATTATAAAAACCTCCCTTGATGCAAACTAACCAAATTGCCTCAACCTCAAGGGAATACAATTAACACTTTCTCAATAGATGTACTTATCTCCCCTCACTGCTTTTCTTCCTAGGTTCTTATAATCATAGACCATCGCTTCTCAAAAAGCCAACATTAATCCTACCTTCTTTCCCACAATTAACTTCCAAATTTAAATTATTCTGTTGTAAAAACTAAAGAATGAGCCAGACAAATGGTATCCTGAAGAAAGAATTGTTAGCCATAGGACCAGGAAAATATTTCTAGTTTATTAAATGTGCTATCTTTAAAAAAATGATAATAAGCCACTGTTATACTTAGTAATTTTATAGAATTAAAAGGAACCAAAGCAATTAAGGTGAAATGGGAGAGCACAATAGAAGGTGTGATCAAAACTCACAAAAATGGGGCGCCTGGGTGGCTCAGTCTGTTAAGCATCTGACTCTTGATTTGGGGTCGGGTCATGATATAATGGTTGGTGGGTCTGAGTCCCATGTCAGGCTTCGCACTGACAGTCCAGAGCCTGCTTAGGATTCTCTCTCTCTCCTTCTCTACACCTTCCCCTTGTCCTGCGCATTTTGTGTACATGCTCTCTCTCTCTCTCTCTGAAAATAAATAAACTTTTTAAAAAATTTTCAGAAAATTTCAAAATTTTACAGTGACTTTATTCTGCCTGTTATTTAATTTTAAAAAATAGCAGAAAATATAAACTATCCCAATTATTAGGATCTTAAAGTAGATTATACGTGCAACATTACTTATTATTTGTATCTGTAAAAAGTTGTAAGAATAAAAACTTAGTTATGACTATCTTGAAACCAAAAAGGGCATTAATGCAGGTATGCCATGCAAGTGTATAAAAATATTCTAAAACAAAGGAGCATTCTAAACTCAACTTCAATCTACCTCATCTCTGCTTAATACATGTTTGACCACTTGACAATGAAATATAATAAGCAAATAAAAAACCTATCATCTCAATAGAAAGATATCATGTCAATGCACTGTCACTCCATAGTTAGTATATAGCCAAGTCAGTAAATATTAGCTTTATATTGCATTTGCATATGTGGTAGTAGGCTGAGAAATGCCTTGCAAAAATAATAAAATTTCTAATTAATAAAGATTAGAAAAAATGTTGGAACAGCCTAATTGAAAGATTAGATAACAACGATGCTACAAGTTCTGTTTACAGTAATATCCTATGTTGGTACAGATCCTCAAAAGACAATACTAAAAGAATCAACTTCGTATGATACTTAACAGAGAAACTCTCTGACCCTTTTCTTTTTCTGGACAAAAAAAAAGGAATAAGAATTGTGATTGCTTTGAGATAAAGTATAAACAATTATACACACACATACACACTCTTAGAACACTGCTTGGCACAGAACAAAACAAAATTTCTGGTCATCTGGCTAGCTCAGCTGATAGGCACACAACTCTTGATCTCCAGGCCATGGGGTGGTTGAGTAGAAGCCCCACATTGAGAGTACAGATTACTTTAAAAAATGTTTGTTGTTGCTTTTTTTAAATACTACCAGTAATTAGTACAATTTTGGTTGGTGGGAAGACATAGCACGAGGAAAAAGGCAGATAAGAAGCTTCTTTTTCTACAAAAATCTCTCTCATGAAAGCACTAATAAATGTTCCATGTTATACTGAAATATATTGTCTTTTGGACTACCTAAATAGCAATCGAAATTCTGACATTTTTAAAATTTGATAGAGAAAATAAGACATGATACCTTACTAGAGCACATGAAGGTAGATCCACAAACATCTTAAGAAATATAAAATGGGATGTGGGAAACAAAGGAAATAGCAAATATTATTAAATTCCTTTAGAGCCTGCAGCCCGTTGGCAAATACTTGAGGTAGGCAGAGTATGACATTTTTTCAGAACTCCCTATTGTCTTAATGTTAATGCCTTGCTAGAGGGAAAAACAATCTGAGCTTAAAACAGCTAGGCCTCCAGTATCCTATTAGTCTTCTTAGGCATATGAAAATCGTTTTGGAATCTTCCCCTTGACTTTACCTCCTCCAACTCCCAAATATATAAGCAGTCTCTCCTCATGGTCCCAGGCAGCTCTCCCTGCTCAGGGGTCTTGTCCCGTGCTTTAATAAAATCATCTTTTTTTGCACCAAAGATGCCTCAAGAATTCTTTCTTGGCTCTTGGCTCTGAACCATCACCCCAAAACCCATCATAAACCACAAAAAAACCTATACTATTTTTTGTTAAATGTAAGAAAAAAATGATAAAAACAGATATACTTAGGAGGTGCCTGCGTGGCTCAGTCGGTTAAACATCTGACTTCAGCTCAGTTCATGATCTCAGAGTTGTGAGCTCTAGCCACGTTAGGCTCAGCGCTGACAATACGGAGCCTGCCTGGGATTCTCTCTTTCTCCCTTTCTCTTTGCCCCTCCTCAACTCCCTCATGTGTATGTGCTCTCTCTCTCTCAAAATAAATAAACTTTAATAAATAAACAAATAAAGATATACTTTGTTGTGGGGCTCATTATTATACAGTTGTCTACTTTTTAACACCCTTCAAGTCACATAATTACACATTTCAAATACGACTAAAAAGTAAAATATATAGTTTGTCAACTTTTCATTATTACAGTCATGTGAGAAAATGAAAGTGTTTATCCACGAGTGAAAATATTTACCATTGGTTCCCACTTTGTTTTAAATAGCGTAAAGAAAAGAAATTCAAAGATACAAGCAGAGTACTTATCCTTAATTTAATGCCTTAATTTATAAAGAACACAACTGCTTTTATGAGTCAAAGAACAGTACAGAAATTTCCTCTTCAGCAACCAGGATAAAATTCTTGTTGAATATTGGAGATGACCTGTAACAGAAGGCAAAAGGAAAATTATTTAGGAAAAAAAATTAAAACTAGACAGGAAAAATAGAAAAGGAGAAAAACAGAATCCAAGCTAATGAGTATGTTCAGAATTGCGGATACAAAAAAAAGAATGGTTTTGTTGATGATGCTTATTAAAGGTTAATATGTTTATGTTTATGTGTTTGTTTTTTATTTCTGAGAGAGAGAGAGAGAGAGAAAGAGAGATAGTGTGAGCAGGGGAGGGTCAGAGAGAGTAAGAGATTCAGAATCTGAAACAGGCTCCAGGCTCTGAACTAGCTGTCAGCACAGAGCCGGCCATGGGGCTTGAACCCACACCGTGAGATCTTGACCTGAGCCGAAGTCGGATGCCTCACCGATTGAGCCACATAGGTGCCCCAAAGGTTAATATGTTTAAACAGAAAAATTAAAATCTCAGTTTTCTAACTCTGGAAAATCAATGATAATAATAAGTACAAGATGAAATGTCCAGGAAAGTGAAGAGATTAGAATCAGACCAAAGGATGTGTTCTGTAATGGCAGGTTTAGGCTTCATTTTCACCCTGTAATTCCTGTTGAATTGTAAGTGGAATGAAATCATCCTGGTAATTCACAGCGGTGGGGTGAGAAGAATTGACACTGTTCTCACATGAGTAACAAATACTAAGTGTGTGAATATAGTTACCGGTCTGTGATATTGTAAGAAAATTTTTAAATTGAAAAATAATAGAAGTTACACGTGAAAGGACTGTTCTTAGAGCAAAGAAAAAGTCAATTAATATTTAGTTGCATTTATTTGTTTCTAGGGTTTCAACAGCAAAATACAGGTTAAGTTTGATCAACTACACAAACATGTAAATGTTTCCCAAGTAAAAGTGGTCTCCCTGAGGGGGGTAGCATTACTTTAATTAGGCCTTCATATTTTGGAAATCATAGATGAATTTGAAATTAAGTCATAGATTGGTGAACTACCTCGAAAGAGACTGAAGGATAACTGTGGGGATAATAGATTTGTGTACTTTTTTTTAATATTTGGAACTAGCAAATTCATGTGGCATAGCTATATTCTATTCATGTAGGTTCTTCATGAAAAGTTAGTTTATGATCAGATTACTGAGCAGTTATGAATAATGTGATTGAAATATTTAATGACACTATATTATAAGAGTTTGAGGGATGAGATATTTGACTCAAGACTTTCTCCGCATACACCTGATCTTTGTAATTTTGTCTTCTGTTTTCATGCTAAATATCTCTTTTCAATTTGAACTTCCCATACGTTTTACATTTGACTGCATTTGAATTTCCTAAACATTCCAATGAGATTACACCCAGAATTCCAATATTTTCAGTTAGAAAGTTAAGCCATCTTTTGTTTCCTCCTACAGATATTTAATTTTATGAAATAATTGTGGATTTTACTAGTTTCACTCTCAGAGGCCATCTTCTTTCCCTAATTTGCAAATTCTTGGAATAGCACACCTTCTTTCTAGGCTTCACTTACAAACTTTATTTTTGGTCACACAGCAACCTCTCAAGTAGAATTTGAGTGGAAAGAAAAAGTATATACTTTATCTCATTTAATTAATAGAAATATGCATTTTTTGCATTATACTACTCAAAATATCCTTGTATCCCCCAAACAATATATCTACTAATGTGAAAAAATGAAACTGCAAATATTAATAACTAAAAGTATATCCATCCATAAAGCTAATAGTGCTACCATCTTGACCTACGGAACCCAAGCTGGGAAGCAGATTTGGGGGAAAAATGATTTATTGTATTTTGAATGTGTTCTCTTTTGCCTTCCTTTGAGATATCTAAGTATTTTCCAGGAGATAGTTCTGAATGCAGATGAGGGAGTAGTTATTGATAGTGGCATATGTGTCCCAAGGATCGAGCAAGAATAGAAACTGCTTCTTGAGTTTACCAGTTTAGGTCATTGCTGACTACATGAGAATGGTTTCTCTTGGACATACAGCAGAAACCAGATTTCAGTGGGTGGAAGAATAAGTGGAACATGTTTAAACAGAGTACAGAGGAGATTCTTTCACAAAGTTTGTGAAGGGGAGGAAAGAGAGGACCAGACTGTTAGACAGAAGCTGAAGTAAGAGAGGTTACTTTTTGTTTGTTTGGTTGTTGTTTTTCTTTTCTTTTCTTTTCTTTTTTGTATTTTTATGGGAGAGACTTGGGCATGTTTAAATGGATAAAACTGGATAAAAGCCTAAAGTAGAGGTTGAAGATACTGCAGGCCATACCTTACAATATTAACATTACAAATATTTACAGATTAAACAAGTTTATGTCACTTTACTCATTACCCAAATCTAAAACAAAATTGTGATGTTTCCTGAGGATAGTTTTAAAAAACACACACAAACAAGTAGTGGTGAATGTGATAAGCTCAGGAAGGTCACAAAGGGGGGTTAAGAGTCATAGATGGGGTGGTTTTATTGTGCCAGTGGCAGACCATTGCATTTTCTGCAGGTGGGACTGTGTGCTTCTCCAAGCTTGCAGAGCTTGGTGTGCCCAGGGAAAGAATCTTAGGGTCAGACCTCTGTGTTGGTTATAGAAGCAGACTCCTCTTTCTTCTTGGTTAGCAATATGTGCCAAAATGATTTTCATCCACCTTGGGGAGTTATCTGAAGAAGCCTTCGAATTCATACCTTTGATTTTTCTAAAGAACAGCTACCCATATTTAAAGAGCCAAACCCAAATATATGAAGATGCACAAAGGAAACAGAATTCAAGAACAGCTAACTCTACGTCAGAATACAACTTTGGAAAAAGAAGTCATGCAAGAACTTTGAAACCAAAGCATTCAAAGAGAGAGAGAGTTAATAATGAATGAAGACTGAAAAGACCTTTCTCAGCTTATAACATTTTAATATTTGAAAACTTCTGAAAAGCTGAAGGTGGTTCACCATAGGTGAAGCTGTGCCTGTAAGTGAAAATGGAGAAAAATCTGTTTAGTCTCAAAAATAAGGATATATTCAACTTGCTAAAGATAATAAAATGTGTTATGATAAAATGAAATCTTAGGAGGAATAACTGAAGTTGGATATGTTAAAAAAGAAATAGGTCCAAAATGGAGTCATCTGTCCTAAGTTCCATGAATGAAGTCACTTGTGCCAAATTCCTTGGGCAAACCAAGACTTAATACTTAACCTAACTTTTAGTTTCAGCCTCACCCAGGAGTGGAATTTTAAAACACTCAATTTACAATTTCCTGATCAACACTAATAGAGGTAATCTGCATGATAGACCCTATGCCTTCCCCCCTCAAAAGGTGACCTGTCCTGAAATAATCCTTTCCTTTGTTTATGACTTCTTTGTCTCTATTCACATTTGCTTGTAAAAGGCTTCCATTTTTTAAAAATTTGTGTTTAATGTTTATTTTTTTTTTTTGATAGAAAGAGAGTATGAGCAGGGCACAGGAGCAAAGAGAGAGGGAAACACAGAATCCAAAGTAGGCTCCAGACTCTGAGCTGTCAGCTCAGTACAGAGCTCAACGCGGGGGCTCAAACTCACAAACCGCAAGATCATGATCTAGGCTGAAGTCACTCAAGTGCCCCCATCAGTGATCTTTAATGGTACTTTAATCATTGTTTTGGTGTGTCATAAGCCACACCCACAGAAGATGGCAAACTTAATCGATAAATGTGAGTGTTCTGACTGTTCCACTGACCAGCCATTCCTCCATCTCTGTTTCTCCTTGGAATTCTTCAGCCCCTGAGACACAGCAGTATTCAAATTAGGCCAATTACCATTTGTAGCAACATGGACAGAACTTGGGGGTGTTATGCTGAGCAAAATAAGTCAGGCAGAGAAGGACAAATACCATATGTTTGCACGTATAGGTGGATTAGAAGGAACTTAATGGAGGACCATGGGGGAGGAGAAATGGAAAAATAGTTGGGAAGAGGGAGGGAGGCAAACCAGGAGAGACTCTTGAATGCTGAGAACAAGCTTGAGGGCTGATGGAGGTGGGAAGGGGAGTGATGGGCATTAAGGAGGGCACTTGTTGGGATGAGCACTGGGTGTTGTATGGAAACCAACTTGATGATAATTTATTTAAGAAAAAAATAAATAAATAAAAATTAAAAAATTAAATTAGGCCAATTAATAACCCTACAATGGCCTTTAAATGTTCAAATGAAAGCAAATGTCATCCATTTCTCACTTTAAACCAAATGCTAGGAATTACTGAGTTTAGTGGGGAAGGCATATCAAAAGCCAGGAGAGGCCAAAAACTTGACCTCTTATCCCAAAGAGCAAAATTGTGAATATAAAGATAAAGTTCTTAAAGAAAATGAAAAATGCACTCCAGTGAACATACCAATGTTAAGAAAGCAAAACAGCCTTATTGCTGATACGGAGAAAGTTTCAGTGGTCTGCATAGAAGATCAAAGCAACCACAACATTTCCTTAATCCAAAGCATAGTCCAGAGGAAGGCCTTAAATCTTTTCAATTCTATGAAGGGTTAGAGAGATGAGGAAGTTGTAGGAGAAAAGTTTGAATCTAGCAGAGATTGGTTCATGAGGTTTAAGGAATGAAGCCATCTTCACAACAGGAAAGGATGAAGCATCAATTGCTGATGTAGGAGCTGCAGCAAGTTACTGAGATCTAGCTAAGACAATTAATGAAGTTGACTACACTATACAACAGATCTTCAAATATATAAGACAAAATAGTCTTATATTAGAAAATCCCATCCAGTACTTTCAAAGTTAGAAAGGAGAAGTTTGTGCCTGACTTCAAGTTTTCAAAGGACAGGTTGATTCCTGTTAGGGGCTAATGCAACTGGTGACTTCAAACTGAAGCCAATGTTCATTTACCATTCCCAAAATCCTAGGACCCTTTTATTTAAGTTTATTCATTTATTTTGAAAGAGAGATTGAGAGAGAGAAAGAGAGAGAGAGAGAATGCACATGCCCAAGTGGGGAGAGGCAGAGAAAGAGGGAGAGAAAGAATCCTAGGCAGGCTCCATGCTGTCAGTGCAGAGCCTGATGCTTGGCTCGATCTCACAAATGTGAGATCATGATCTAAACAAAAATCAAGAGTACAACGCTTAATCCACTGAGCCACCCAGGCACACCTGAAATCCTAGGACCATTAAGAATGATGCTAAATCTACTTTGCCCATGCTTCATAAATGGAACAACAAAGCCTAGATGACAGCACATCTATTTATAACACAGTTTTCTGAAAATTTCAAGCCTATTGTTGTGACCTAATGCTAAGAAGAAAAAGGTTCCTTTCAAAATATTACTACTCATTGACAATGCATCTGGTAACCCAAGAGCTCTGATGGAGATGTACAACAAGATTAATGTTGTTTTCATGTCTGCTAACACAATATCCATTCTGTAGCCCATGGACCAAGAAGTAGCTTTAACTTTCAACTCTTATTATTTAAGAAATACATTTCATGGGGTGCCTGGATGGCTTAGTCAGTTAAGCCTCTGACTCCAGTTTCAGCTCAGGTCATGATCTCATGGTCTGTGAGTTCGAGCCTCATTTTGGGCTCTGTGCTGACAGTACAGAGCTTACTTGAGATTCTGTCTCTCCTCTTTCTCTGGCCCTCCTCCTGCATGCCCATTCTTTTTCTCTCTTCCTCAAAATAAATAAACTTAAAAAAATACATCTCATAGGGCTATAGCTGGTATAGATAGTGATTCTTCTGAAGGATCTGGTCAAAGTAAATTGAAAACCTTCTGGAAAGAATTCACTATTTTAGATGCCATTAAGAACATTAGTGATACATGGGAAAGGGTCAAAACATTGACATTCACAGGAATTTGGAAGAAGCTCATTCCGGCACTCATAGATGACTTTGAGGGGTTCAGGACTTTAGGGAGAAAGTCACTGTGGTAGAAGATGTGGTAGAAATAGCAGGAGAAGTAGAATTACAAGTGGAGCTTGAAGATGTGTGTGAATTTTTTGCAATCTCATGATGAAACTTAGAACAGATAAGGAGGTGCTTCTTATGGATGAGCAAAGAAAGTGTTTGAGATGGAAAGTTCTGTAGGAAGATGCTGTGAAATCTGTTGAAAATTGTTGCAATCTTATGATGAAGTTAGAACAGATGAAGAGGTATTTTTTATGGATGAGCAAATAAAGTGGTTGGGATAGAAACTTCTCTTTAGAAAGATGCTGTGAAAACTGTTGAAAATTGTTGCAATCTTATGATGAAGTTAGAACAGATGAAGAGGTATTTTTTATGGATGAGCAAATAAAGTGGTTGGGATAGAAACTTCTCTTTAGAAAGATGCTGTGAAAACTGTTGAAATGAAGACAAAGGATTTGGAATACTACATAAATTTAGTTTATGAGCAACATCAAGATTTGAAAGGATTGGCTCCAATTTTGAAGGAAGTGGTACTGTGGGTAAAATGCCATCAAGCAACATCACATGCGACAGAGAAATCTTTCGAGAAAGGAGGAGTCTAGTAACATGGCAAACTTCCTCATTGTCTTTTCTTAAGAAATTGCCACAGCCACTCCAACCATCAGCAGCAATTGACATCAAGGCAAGACCCTCTAGCAGCAAAAGATTAATGACTTTGAAAGCTCTGCTGATGATTAGCACTTTTTAGCAGTAAGGTATTTTTAATTAAGGTATGTGTATTGAGTTTTTAGACATAATGCTATTGCATCCTTAATAATTTACAATATAGTATAAACTTTTATATGCACTAGGAAAACAAAAAAAAACACATTTGATTTGTTTTATTGTGATATTTGCTTTTCTGTCGCGGTCTGGAACTAAACTTGCAATATCTCTGAGGTATGTCTGTATAGATGCATATATCTTTCCTGAATCTGTCCATTAAAAAAGACCAAGGCAGTGATATCTACAGAACAACTTGAAGAAATAAATGATTCTGAGGCTGGGGTCAGCAGAGTTAAATATGAGCCATGATTATCTTGTGGTGCCAGAAAATAAAGAATTGCTCAGAAAATGATAGAGATGTGTAAGAAAGACACAGGAGCTAGCTTGAAGGGGTAATCACAGGCCAAATTTGAGACAATTTGACGATCAAAATGCAGACTGCGACAAATGAATCTATGTTACAAATGTAGGACATAATCTCTCTGGAGTAGGTGCAGAGAAAGGAGCTGACCTAAGTAACTTTGGAAAACAATATTTTGATTGGAAACCATCAGGCTAAAGACAGAAGAACTGTGCATAAATATTGTACTCTGGTTTGTGAACTTGTTTTTCACTTGAGTGTGGTTTATCAATTCTGAAAGTATGTTACTTTTGTACTAAGTTTGAACAAATAAACAAATTAATGTTAGATTATGGGAGCCAGGTTTCTCACTGCCAGAGAAAGAAAATAAAATCAAGTGGAGAAGTCTAGAATGAACCACGTGGTACTAAGTTAGAATTGAGACAACAGTTTGAACACATGTTTAGGTTTCTAGATACATGGAAAATAAATAGATATATAGATGATAGATGATTGATAAATGATAGATAGATAACTTTAGATATATGTACATACATCAGTTAATATACATGCATATATTCCTTAGCATTGTTCACTAGAAGCGATGATATCCCAATAGCAACTGGGAAACTTGCAACCAGATCTTGGTTTTTAACGCCATTCTCAACAGAAGGAGAAAGGGCTTTTCTAGGACTAGGGCAAAGAAAATAGAAGATAAGCCTGGAGCATGTTTCAGAAAGAAAGTAAATAAATGCTCAAAAAAACCTGCAAAAGAATACAGTCTTATCAAAACACATAGGAGCCAATGTGAAAGATCTCCCTTTGGCCAAAGCTGAATAATTTGAGCAACACGATAAATACCATCCTGTTGGATTATAATCCAAATTATAAAATAAATATACAAGAGTTCATAGTGATATAAATAACTGAAGAAAGAAAGAAAGGAAAGAGATAGGTTCTCTTTATAGAAAAATTATAAAAAATATATGTAGATATTTCCTTCCTGAAGATGCAGGCTAATCCCGTCTCTCCCTCAATGTGAGCTGGATTTAATGATACCCCCAAAGGATAGAGCATGGAAAGGGAAAATTGGTAATTTTACAGTGGGAAGAACCAACAAAGACTATATTAACCAGGTCATCAAGGCACTGGTGATAAATTATGCCAATATCATATACTCCCTGATTTAATGTAATACTGTTGCTAAGTAAGAAACATTATTTTTCTTAGGAAATGCACACTGATCATTCAGTGGTAAAAGGGTATGATATTAATATGCTATTACATGGTTCAAAAAAATATACACATCACATATATGTGTGTATATATATATATATATATATATATATATATATATACATACAACACAGAAAATGACAAAGAAAACATGGCAAATATTAACCATTGGTAATTGAGATGACAAATCTACTGAAATTCATTATACTATTTTGCAGCTTTTCTGAAGTTTTAATGTTTTCAAATAAAAAGCTAACAAAATTTAAAAATGACAATTTTTATTATTACAATATCAATCAATACATGGTCATCTGAAACAATTTTTGAGAAGTAAAACCAAAAAATTTTAGAACGAGAATAATACCCATCGATTATGAACATTTCATACTTTAAAGATGAATTTACCTTTTTTAAAGAAACCCTATTAGATAAATTGATTATTAATCTACTTTTTTCCTATGTTGTAAATATTTTGTCATATCATTATAGTTCAACTATTTTAATGACTGAGGGGGATTTCATTATAGGATTATTTCCCCAATTCCCTAATGCTACTTATTCAAATTGTTGACATTTCAGCATAATAACCAACACTGATGTGAAACATATTTGCAGCTAAATCTATTCCCACATGCATAAATATTTTCTGAATATGATTTTCTACCAGCTATCAATTTTTCTGTTAAAAATAACATTATAAATAATAAATACTTTTCTACATATAGATATATACATAGAAAGAAATTCAACAACACCTAGGGGATCTACAGACCCCAGTACCTTAATTCCATCCTGTGGATGTCATGACTATAAATGTGTTGTTTTTAGTTCTGGTGGTTCTAACTGGATTATAACTTTAAGTCACAGAGCCCTTTTTCTTTTTCTGTTTACTTCCAGCTATGAAAGGTGAGAATTAGTACACTTAAATCACCACCCACCTTTCTTCCCCCTCTCTACCTTAAAAATTATACTATAATCTTGGATTTATTATTAGTCAACATGAACCATAAGCCAGGCACTATATAAAAAGGAAGAGTATCAGAGAAAGAATAAAGGAAAAATAAAAATATTTTATTTTTCTTATTCTTAATTGATCTATAGATAACTATTCAAAATAATAAGAGCAACAACGTATTGGGTGATTATACTATGCAGATTAAGAATAGGAGAAGGAAATTAAAAATATTCTGTTTTTTTAAGTTTATTTATTTATTTTGATAGAGAGAATGTGCAAGTAGGCTCCACACAGTAAGCACAGACCTGATGAGGAGCTCAAACTCATGAACCGTAAGATCATGGCCTGAGCTGTAATCAAGAATTGGAAGCTTAATCAACTGAGAATACTCTGCTATAAAATATGTGCACTATCCATGAAACATTATGGTATTACTCAAAGATGGACTTACTTTGCTGTAAATGTATACTGCAAAGTCTAGGACAACTACTAAAAATGTTTTAAGAAGTAAAATTGATATACTAAGAGAACAGAGAAAATGGAATCATGTAAAAGCTCAGTTAATACCGGAGAAGGCAGAAAAGATAAAAAAAAAAAAAGGAAGACAGAAAAGAAACAAAAAACAAGGACAATGAATAGAAAGTAGTTACAAATATGGTAGGTATTTTTCTCCCATGTGCTCAGTAACAGAACTATCTGCTGTAGGGTGTTGCAATGATTACCTTTTCTTCTGTTTGGATCACTTGTGTCACCAATTGCCAAGGATTCTGATACTTAGAAGCTGTCCTGCTGCTGCTGGTGATCAGAAAAGTGGAAAGAATATATTATATTAAGTTATGTGTATCTTAAAGCTGCAGTGAGGAGTTCTGGTGAAACTCTTCTTTCAGTTTTTATCCCCCAACCCTTCTTTCTAGGAAAAAGCACGAATTCATAGAAACTGGGTCAAATGATTGTCTGAAGGACAGACACATTTTTTTTTCTCAGAATCACTGTCCTTTCTTTTTCTTTCTGAGATAAAGTCTTTAAATCAATCTTTGTTTATTCTGAGAAGTTCTTATAGGTGGTGGGAAGCACTGGTGACCAACATGAATACAACCAGTTTTTGCCCTCAGTAACCTCACATTCTAGCAGAAAAGGTAGAGAACAGAAATAGACACCATTATGTGGTAGTATAATAGATGCTATGACAGAAAGAAATATACAGTAGAAGCACAGAGTAGAAGTAACCCAGACTGGAGAGGCTATCAAGATAAGTCTTGAAAGGTGGGGAAGTGTTAGTTAGGTGAAGAAGTATATTATAATAGACAATGTGAACAACATGTTCAGGAAAATGGAGGTGGGAGAGAGCCTGGCATTTTTAGAGCTGTGGTAACATTCTTAGGGTAATTTCTTTTAAAAAAATTTGTTTTGGGGCGCCTGGGTGGCTTAGTGGGTTAAGCGTCTGACTTTCGCTTAGGTCATGATCTCGCGGTTTGTGGTTCGAGCCCCACGTCGGGCTCTGAGCTGACAGCTAGCTCAGAGCCTGGAGCCTGTTTTAGTCTGTGACTCCCTCTCTCTCTGACCCTCCCCTGCTCATGCTGTCTCTCTCTCTCCTAGAAATAAATAAAACATTTAAAAAAAAATTTGTTTTAAGTTTATCTATTTATTTTGTGGGAGAAAGCAAGCAGCAAAGGAGGGAAGAGAGAGGGAGAGAGAGAGAGGGAGAGGGAGAGAATCCCAAGCAGGCTCTACACTGTCAGTGCAGATGTGGGGCTTGAACTCACAAACTGTGAGATCATGACCCAAGTTGAAATCAAGAGCTGGATGTGACTGAGCCACCAGGCGCCCGTAGGATAATTTATTTTTTTAAATTTACCTGGTTACTTTTACAATGTGGCTACTGTCTGGGCCTGCATCTCAATCTACCAGACATCTATAAAGCAAGGGTACATAGTTAAAGTTCAAAGTGGAATCATGTCTGAGGAAAAATCATTGTAAAAGCATTGCTAAAAAGAGAATGCAAGAAATAAAACAAGGAAGAAGAAAAGAGACAATACCTAACTCCCTTCCCCACCAAATGTCAGGAAGTAGGTGTTTGGTTCTGGGTCAAGAAGTGGCCTTGGAAGATGGAAGATACAATCAGGCATGTTATGCAGAAGATATTTGCACTAGCATATTTGTGACTTGAGAAATACCAATACCTGGCAAGTTAAAATATGAGAAAATATAAGACTTTAAGAGCAACTGTCAAAAATGGCAGGTGCCAGCTTTCCTAATATTTGATTCAGTGAGTTCTCATCCTTTGCTGCAAAAACAACTCCAGAAATTATCTGATGATCTGACCTGTGTTATCCTTGGTCACTGAGCTGACATAACATGCAGGATGTTTGGCAGTTAAGAAGAGAGTCAGTTGTATTATTTAAGGGGCATGCTTTGGGGTCCCACATTTCAGTGTCCATAGAAAATCTAGCTAATTTTTCTTTAATTTTTATGTCTACTTTAATACATAGTGTCCTACTATGAGTTGAGAAATCAGCCAGTGATCCCTAAGCAGACTTCAATGTCAAAATCTATCATACTTCATCTTGTGAACAAGTTAAACAAGTTGCAATCTTGACAATATGTACCAACAGCAATAAATTGTAAAATTAGCATGTCAAGGAGAACACGTCAAGGTAGACCATAATATAATTGTTCATCTAAAGTTCTCTCTGCAATGAGACTGGATTTTGAAGGAAATGATTTTTTAGAATGTCAATGAAAACACATACTCTTAACTCCTTGCCTTTCTTTTCTACTCTGCTCATTCTTGATCAAGATTACTAAATCAATAATGTTTTTGAACTTTTACCTTGATTTCATAAACATTATTATCTCTAGCTTCACATCTTCTCCCTTTTCCCCTGGATTCAATCCAAAAGTCAGCAAAGTGTTCTCACCTGCTGCTTAAACCACAACAATTCCCATTCAGAGCAGTTCTTTTCTTTTGCATTATGTCCAGGTGATTTAGTACAAAATAATTTATTTCCTCAAATTAACTTTTGAACTAAATGAAGGTATTGAGTAGATTTGCTTTCTAAATATGTTTTCAGAAAGTTTTATGTGGAAAAAAATTAAATATAATATATTGCTTCAGAAATTATTGGTTTATGTAAATCTTTTATGTCTGGTAAGAACCTAACCCAAGCTTTTGGATATAGATATACCTGTTTTGTTTTTAAAAGCTTAAAGGATCTAAGGTAGCATCTGGAAAAATAAGTAGATAAGAACATTTAATAAAAAAAGATTTCAAAATCCTAGACTGAGCTCTAAAATGCCTTTCTAGATAATAAAAGCTATTCTGAAATTAACATAACTTTTATGAGGCCATTATAACATAGTACTAGACACAATTCAATAAAACAGACTTGATGGACTAGAACTGACTCTATTATGTGTAAATTATAATATAATATAACATAAGAAGCACCACAAATCAATGAGAAACAGATGGACAATGCAAAAAATTGCATTGGCAAAAAATTCAATGTCATAGGAAGGATGGAAAGAGACAATTAGAGACTTAAGAGACACAACAAAATGCAACATATGGACTTTGGTCTCAGAAGCAAAGAAATCAATTGTAAAAATACACCCTTGAATTCTTAGGGAAATCTGAATATGGACTTAGTATTAGTTAATATTAAGGAATTATTTTTAATTTTGTTTCATGGGATAAAGGCATAGTAACTATATGTACCCATTTTAAGAGAGAGAGAGAGCACGAGCATGGGAGGGGCAGAAAGAAAAGGAGAGAATCCAAAGCAGGCTCTGCACTGACAGCAGGGCTCAATCTCACAAACTATGAGATCATGACCTGAGCTGAAATCAAGAGTCAGTCACTTAATTGACTGAGCCACCCAGGCACCCTAGTAATTATATATTTTAAAAGAAGGTGTCTTTCTCAGAGAATCATACGAGATTATTTATGGTGAAATCACCAGATCTCTGGGATTTGTTTTCAAATATTCCAGATTAAAGAACAAAAGAAGGGGAGAAGAGGAGAGATGAAATAAGAATACAGAATGATCATTGGTGAAGTAGGAGAATTCATTATATTGTTCTTACTATTTTCCTACGCTTTTGAAAATTTCCATGGCAAAAAAATTATTAGAAAGAAAACACTGGAATCAGTTCTTCAGATAAAATCTCCAACATCATAATAGGAAAAAAAAAAAAGACAAAATATTTTTCTAGAGGAAGAGAGAAGAGAGAGCTACAACCTCCTAGCTCTTCACCCTTTCCCAAGAGAGCCCCTCAAATGTATCAGTGGAACATGGCTTGAAAACTGCTGCAGCTCCTTGGTTCAACTCCCTAGGCTAACAGCAGAGGCTCTTTCCAAGCACCAGAGTTTCAGAGTTGACTGTTCCCATCCCACAACTGACCTGTTTATAAGAATACGTATTGTACTCACTTCCATGTACAATCACCTCCTCCTACCTCATCAGGTAGTAATCTTCCTTGCATTCACACTGACCTTACTGCTTCCCTTGTTTTTGATGACTAAGCACTTGGTAAATATGTTCCTCACCTTTTGACTTGGTATCCTTTTGGGTAGAATATTTCACCATAGCACTAACCATAATTTTCATAAAGGACTGTTAAATTGGAAAGAAAATACCGTTGAGGCAATTGGTCAACTATTCAGAAAATTTAGTATATGCCTTAACATACATTTATCAAACTTTCAAAAGCAATAGTCAAATGTAAAGTAAAAATAAAAGCATAAAATGAAGAGTTAAGATAAAATTGTAGTTGAATATCAAATCTCTGTGTGAAACAGGATTTTGTAATCTTGAAAGTCAAGATCAAAATTTTTTACTATAGAGTCTAAGAAATTTCATACCAACAACATACCAATGTTTTAAAGTTAAAAATCACATAATAAGCTAGAAAAAGAGCCAGTGGAAAAAAAAACCCAAGTGGTTAAACTTTTTATTATAAAGAGAAGAGAGCTTTTCAAAACACTAAGATCACAAAAGAACAAAAGGCAAATGTCATAAACAGTCATTTTATATGTGAAAATACCATAAGCATAGCTATATAAATATAGATAGATATTATTAATGTCTCTATTAAGTTAAAAATGTAAAATAATGAGCTTTACTTATTAAAACAATACTAAAAGGTGTCAAATATAATTCTTGGTAAGTTTCAAAAGCCTTTATTATTTAAAAAATTTTTTAAAACTTATTTTGAGAGAGAGAGGATGAGCACACCTGCAGGGAAGAGGCAGAAAGAGGGAGAGAGAGAAACCCAAGAAGGGTCTGCACTGTCAGCACAGAGCCTGATGCAGAGCTCAAACACACAAACTGAGAAATTGACCTCAGCCAAAATCGAATGCTTAACCAACTGAGCCACCCAGACGCCCCTCAAAAGGCCTTTAAAACTTTGACTCTAATTCTTAATATTTATCCTAAAGAAACAAATGTTAAATTTTAAAAAATGAACAATGACGGGGTGCCTGGGTGGCTCAGTCAGTTGAGCGCCATCTTTGGCTCAGGTCATGACTTCAGTTTGTGAGTTCAAGCCCTGCATACATTCTGTGCTGACAGCTCAGGGCCTGGACCCTGTTTCAGATTTTGTGTCTCCCTCTCTCTCTGCCCCTTTCCTGCTCATGCTCTATTTCAATGTCTCTCTCTCTCTAATATAATATTAAAAATTTTTTAAAAAATGAACAATGTTCATTAAATGTTATTTATAATAGCAAAAAAATTGGAAACAAATTACTGTTCAACAACAGAAGATTAATTAATAATGGCTCAAATGCTTTTGAAAAGATTCTGTTATTAAAAGATAATCTACTGAGTGGGAGAAGATATGTGTAAATGATATATTTGATAAGGGGTTAATATCCAAAATATATAAAGAACTTAGACAAAGAAATAAATAAGCCAATTAAAACATGAGCAGAGGAACTGAATAGATATTTCTTCAAAGAAGATATACAGATGGCCAAGAGACACATGGAAGATGCTCAACACCATTAATCATTATCAAAATGCAAATCTAAATCACAATGAAATATCATCTCACACTTGTCACCAACACCTGTGTTGGCAAAAAGAAAGCCTCACACACTGTTAGTGGAAATGTAAATTGATGCAGCCACTGTGGTAAACAGTATGGAGGTTCCACAAACAATTAAATGCCATATGATCCAGTAATTCCATTACTGGGTACCTACCCAAAGAAAATGAAAACACTATTTCAAAAAGATATGTGCATTCCTATGTTTTTACAGCATTATCTACAGTAGATAAATATGAAGCAACTCAAGTATCAATCTATAAATAAATGGATAAAGAAGTTGTGATAGATATATATATAGAAAATATTACTTGGCTATGAAAAAGAATGAGATCTTGTCATTTGTGACAAGGTAGATGGACCTAGCAAGTATTATACTAAGTGAAATAAGTCAGACAGAGAAGGACAAATACTGAACAATTTCACTTATATGTGGAATCTAAAAAACAAAGCCAAAGAATTTAAATAACCAACAAAAAGCAGAAACAGACTTACAAACACAGAGAATAAACTGATGGTTGCCAGATAGGGAGAGAGGGGTGGAAGGATGAGCAAAATGGGTGAAGGGGAGTGGGAAGTAACAGGCTTCCAGTTATGGAAACAGAAAGTCACAAGGATAAAAGGTAGAGGTAGGAAATATAGTCAGTGATAGTATAAGATCACTGAACAGTGATGGCTAGTGACTTGCACTTACAATGAGCATAGCATAATGAATAGACTTGTTGAATCACATGATGCTGTAAACCTGAAATAAATGTAACATTGGATATCAACTGTATTTCAATAATAAAAAAAATTCAAACTTAAGAGATTCTGTTAATGCAAAAATGCTTACATTTTATGGTTAAGTCTAAAAAAATGGAAGGATTAGGTTTGCATACAAAACTGTTCCTAATAATTTCAAAATAAAGGCAAGCTTATTTATAAATACAAAAAATATTAAAACGAAATCTCTATATTTAGTCATTCTTTCCTTTGGATATTGAGATTATGTGAGGCTTTTTTCTTTTTTGCTAACTATTAATTTTTCACTTTCTTTCAAATTTTCTCTAATAAATTTTCACCACTCTTATAATTTTGTTAAATACTTTTTGGAAAAGATACATGCTGTACTTACAGTGTGAACAACTAGTGTTTATTAGGAAAGAATGACAAAGAAGTTGGGCAATCTAAGCTGTCCCCAGATCTTCACAGTGATATAGTGTGCTGTAATGAAGTTTATCTTGTCCTTCAATTACAAAGCTTTGTATCAAGCTGCTAGCTAGGCAGAAAGTGAAAAGGAATTGCTGAGTACACATGAGATAGAAGTCTCTGGCAGAGGTCTTCATCTTCCCTTGGACCTTATGAAAGATAACACTTTATGAAATATAACATCAAGAACTGCCATCATAATCAAGACTTTTAATAATTACGAGCCAAACATAATGTCAATCATACTAAGAACCATATGCTGATTATGGGGAATGGTGAAATATTTGAGATATATCACGTAGGGGGAAAAGGACATTCTGCTAACTAAAATGTTTCTTTTAATTTTAAATACATGGCTAGGTTGTGTGTACAAAAATTGCAGTGTTGCTTGTAATACTGATGTAGTAGGAAAAAAAAATACCCAATAACAGAGGAATAATTAAATATTATACAGAATATTCATTCTGTAAAATGTTATAGAGACATTAAAAATGAGGTAGGTCCATATAGTTTTACATGAAACTTTACCATAGAGAATAAATGATTCATAAGGAGTATGTATATGTGTATAATTTGGTAACATTTAGGGGGTGGATAATAAGGGACCTTCACTTTTTTTACATACTTCTACCTTTGTTTGCATTTTGTGATGAAATGGCATTGTTTTTATAACTAAAGGAAGAGAAGAGGAGAAAGAGGAAGAGGAAGGAGGAGGAGGAGAAGGAGGAGGAATCAGCAGTGACTGTACCAACAGTTATAGCAGCAGCAGAACAAGGAAGGAAGGAAGAAGAGAAGCGAGGAAGGAAAATAAGAAGAACTTGGAGCTGCTGCCACCAGAGTCATGTAGGGCCATTCTCTAGGCTTGACCTTGATTATCCACAGAGAGTATCACACTATAGCATTATCTTAGTAAATTCATTGTAGGCCAGGGTATGGGTCTGAAATTTTGCAACTTGAATGCGCATTTACCAAGAGTTGATCTGTTTGTGAAAGGTGAGGTGAAAATTTTCTCCAAATATGAAGCAGATATAAGAACTCGGAATTAGAAATAGATGCAAGTATTGGACTGGAGCCTTATATTCTCTGATCAGCCTAGTCCCCTCTAGAAGGCCATTTGGGACAGCAGAATACTTAAAAGAATACAGACATGGTTTTAGATCTTGGCTGGGCCATTTACTTTACTTTACTGGTCAAGTTACTTAACCTCAGTTTACTCCTTTGTGAAATGCAAAAAAGGTGATATTAATATCCTGAGGAGGGAACTGGATGAGCATAGAAAAAGAAGGAAGAGATTTGATGCGAATGGTTAACTTCAACTTATGCAGGTTTCCCTAATGAAGATACCTCTGGTTTAGAACTAGAGAGGTGTGTGTGCTACAATTGCATTCAGAGATTAGCAGTCAGTAATTGTGAGGAGTTACTGTTATTTCCATGCCAGACAAAATGCTAGGCACTGATGGCAACAGCAGAGAAAAAGACAGAAGAGGCTCTCTTTTTCATAACAGTTGAGTATATGCAGGAAGTCACACACTGAATCATTTAGTCCATGTGATAAGAAGAGGGCAAGGTGCCATAAAGGTTATAAAATGAGCATAAAAAGAGAAAGATTTGAGGAGGAAGCAAGATTTCAGCTGAGAAATGAAGGGTGAATAGGAGGTAGCCATGTGAAAGGGGAGGAGCAATGTGATCTGAGCAGAGGGAACCATCTGTGCAATGACCACTGATGGGAAGAAATCAAGAGTTTCAGAGGTACTGGGAAAAGTCTAGAACAGCTGTGGCTCAGAGAGCCCTGAACAAGGCAATGAGACAGAAGCCCAGCTGATGTAATGTCTGAGAGGCAACTGAAGGATTGTAGTCATTATTTCCATAAAGACAAAGGGAGCCATTAAAGATTCCTAAACTGGAAATGCATCGTTCTTTCCTTCTCTATCCTTCTTCTTTTTTTATGTTAATTATAATGCTCCTTCTAGCTACTGTATGGTGGAGACACATTCTGACTCACCCTACAGATTTATATGCATCAAATTCTCAGAGTTCTGAAGGTTACTTATATGTGTGCCCATCTACTATAAGAACTGAATTTATTTAAAGTGCTTCTCACCTTGTTTTCTTTTCATATTTGTACTATTCATATTTTCTAGTCCTTGTATACATCATTGAAGACGGTTTAAGACACTAAGACTTGTTTTCCAATGACCTTGTGATTATACAAATTGACATAACACTGCTTCACTTATAATGTTTATATAAGTAGAAAGTACACACACACACACAAAAGAAAAAGAAAATACAGGTAATGTTTTGACACTGAATTTGACTGTACTGGATTTTTCCCCCCAGCATTACCACCTTTCTCTTTGTTCATTTCCCTTGAAAGAAATTGTAACTATTAGTTACCATTTTCCATTTCTCAAGGACTCATTACATATTCTATGTACTTTATTCATATCTGATTTAATCATCAGAACAACCTTGCAGAAATGAATTTTTATTTTTGTTTATAGTTAGGAGACTGAAGCTCAGTGGTTATAAATCTTGTTCAAGGTCACACAGTGAATAATGACAAATACTAACCCAAGTAGTCTGCTTCTGCCAGCTTCAAGAATTCCTAGAACCATAAATTTAAATTAATTTAAAAAAAAAGTATTGGAGCACCTGGGTGGCTCAGTTGGTTAAGTGTCTGACATCAGCTCAGATCATGATTTCATGGCTGGTGGTTTTGTGTCCTGTGTGCTGGCAGCTCAGAGCCTAGAGCTCTGATCCTGCTTCAGACTCTGTGTCTCCCTTTCTCCCTTGCCCTTCACCCATCCAGGCTTTCCCTCTCTCTCTTTCTCTTAAAGATAAATAAACATTAAAAAAGATTAAAAAGTATTTCTACACAGACTTAAAAAACTCATGTTTGAAACTATGGACAATTGAAAATTATGGGCAGGTGGCAGTGCCTGGGGGGCTTAGTCTGTTAAGCATCCAGACACTTGATTTGTCGTGATCTCATGGTCAGTCTCCACACTAAGCATGTGCATCCTGCTTGGGATTCTCTCTCTCTCTCTTTCTCTCCCTCTCTCTCTGACTCTCCACAGCTCGCATGTGTGTACTTGCACACACACTCTCTCAAAATAAATCAATAAACTTTAAAAAAAATATGAAAGGAAAAGTATTCTACTCCTCAAACCTCTAGCCTACAAGCAAAATATGTAAAATGTGATCATTGATGAAAAATACATGTTACTTGCTATAAATGGAAATGATGGTAAAAATAAAAGTACACCATGTCCAAACCATCAATACAGCTTTACCCTGACATATGGTTGTATTTATGGTTTGGGGAGATACTAAAAATAACAAGAAAGGGCACAAGGCTTGTTTAAAGCACCATCTTTTAAAAATCTGTAGTGTGTAAGGATGAATACAAGAACAATTCTTATTTAATGCAGCAAAACATTTTCATACACCATTTTCTTGAAATTTCCTAATCCCACTTTTGTCATTTTTGCTTAACATATGATTTCACCACACTGCACACATGTATTGATTACCCAAGGCTTGTGAACACTTTTCAAGGAGCAACAGAGTTTATGTTCTACAAATATTGGAAATTCCCCAGAAGTCCTGGGATTTTTGGAAAATCCTAAGACATTCATGCTTCTAATTCTTGAAAACATTCGCAGCCTTAGTGTAATGTGGCTTTTAAAAACAGTGACTGCACTTTAAAGGTCATCTTACATTTAGCCACAAATTGAGAGGATTGTTAAAAATACTTTTTAAATGAAAAACAAAAACCCGTCGAAATACCTCAACCAATCATCAGATTGTCTTTGTCACCACAAACTACAGGTCCTCCTTAATTTACGATAGGATTACCTTCCAATAAAACCATCTGAAGTTGAAAAGATCATTAAGTTGAAAATACATTTATTACATCTAACCTATGGAACATTATAACCTAACCTAGCCTAACTTAAACAAGCTTAGAACACTTCTATTAACCTATAGTTAGGCAAGAGCATCTAACAGAAAGCCTGTCTTCTAATAAAACATGGACAAGCTCATGTAACTTATTGAATACTGTACTGAAAGTAAAAAACGGGATGAGTCTAGGTACAGACTGCTTGAGTGTTTGCCTTCTGATTGTGTGGCTGGCTGACTGGGAGTCCCAGTTCTCTGCCTCTGCTCAGTATCACAAAAGAGGATTCTACCCGATATTGCTAGCCAGGGAAAAGACCCAAATTCACAATTTGAAGTATGTTTCTACTAATTCTACTATCACTTTTGCACCTTCATAAAATCAAAAGATCCTAAGTCAAAATATTGTAAATTGGGAACCATCTGTATGAGTTCAGTCCTGTGTTAGACTGACTCATGACAAATCGAAAAAGTGAATTTTTTTGTTTCTTTTAATATGTTATTTCCAAAGCTACAGTGCTACTGTAAACCTACCAAAGCTGTAAATTCCAATTTACTAGCTAACCACATTTTTTTCTATCAGAGCTGCTCTTTTTTTTTTTTTTTTAACAGTGTTAGTGTACTTTATGTGAACATATTCCCACATTGAAGTGTTTCTCTAATTCGGTGGCACTTGGAATACGTCACAGCTTCTTTAGCTCTTTTTCTCCTCACACATAACAGTTAATTATCATAAAGAATCATCAGTTTAAAGGGAGCTTGGCTATAATGCTGACTAAAAATGACTGGTCAAATGCCAGGAAACACCCTGGTTCCCACATTTGCCACGTCTGGAGTTTTAGATAACCATCACCTATGGTCCTTACACTCTTTAATTATAAATGCTGCAAGTCCTCCAGACAAGTGAGGACCAGAGTAAAGATGAAAATCAAATGAATATTTTGATGGTTTTCAACGATAGTCTTTAATTACAAATGTTAAACATCTGCTAGATTATTCCAGAGTTACTATTGAAATGTTTAACTTGGCACTTGTTTGCTAAAAAGAGAATATTTATGGGAGGAAGGTATAACATTTAAATGATGAAAGGAAGTCTTTCTACCACAAATTCACAAACACCTAACACTAGTCTAACAAGAAAACTGCTCTAAATGTGTGTAAGAAATAGAAGGGAAGAAGTCTGATGGAGGCTTTATGGCATTTCGTCTATTTTATCTTCAATTGTAGATTCAGGGTGGAAAAATTCTAGAATTGAAGCTTCAGCTATAAACAAATCTTGAGAGAAAAGTGTATATGTGTGTGTGTGTGTGTGTGTGTGTATGTGTGTGTGTATACATATATACAGCTATCACAAATCAGAAAACTCTGATGAGATGTTAGACTCGAGAAATTAAGAATATGAAAATGGAGAAGAAATGTGATTTAAAGTTCTACACTGAAATGCCCTCAATTGCAATCTTATTTATTGTATCTGCTGCCATTGTTTTTAAAATTGTGAATTATAAAATTATAAATTATGATCTATTTTAAGTATACAGAAATTTATGTAACAAGCAAATCTCTGTTATAGTTTTAACTTACATTGAATTATAGATGACAGTATGCTGGATATAGTTACATTTAATTTCCAAATTACTTCGGTCTCGCTGAAATTTGAAACTCATGAATACAAAGTGGTTTTCCCCAAGTACTTTCAAATTACCTGCTCCCCAAAAAGGCAGTCATTGACAAGCTTGGCCAAACTATGGAAAATTGTCTCAGAACAAACATTGTCTTCAGTTAGTTCTCCTGTTGTTCTATCTTTGAATAAATCTTTATATAGTGAATAGCTTGGATGATTAGAAATCAATATGGTAGAGGACTGTAAAGGCCAATGTAATTCCAGTTTCTCTGAGTTGAGAAAAACTTGAACTACAGCCACAGTCACATCAAAGTCTTCAAGGGCAATGACCAACTCAACTTTGGGCTTTCTGGCTGGACTTGAGACTTCAGGTGCTGTTTTTTTGAATCTCAACATTTTTCCCTTTATTCCCCAGAGTTGAGTTAACTTCAACTGTAGTCATTTTCTCACAGTTTAGGCTTAAGGTTAGTTTACATTTTATGTAGGGAAGGTTTTCTAACTTAGTTAACTGTGTTTAGAATTAATAAATATGACTGAATATATGAAATATGTAACTCTGACTCAAGGTTTTCGAAGCACAAGACAGTCTTACACTTTTTTTTCTTCATTTACTTTTAAAATATATTGCATGGTTTCTCCTACCATAGCAACTAAAAACTATCTTATTGTCTATATCAGTTCCAATTGAGTTTTGGAAAGAGTAACGGACGGACAAGACATTCCAGCACAAATGCCCAACCAGGCTCCAGTGAGCTTCATATTGTGTAGAGGCACATGGCTCATTGCATTAAATAAGACTCAGGCCCAGGCTCTGCTTTCAAAGTGGGTGCCTCTTGGGACAGTTTTTGTATTCAACAGGAAAATGTGTAGGCATTGAAATTACACGTCATAGCCTAAATAAGCATTTGGTTGTTTTAAAGAAACATCCAGACACCAGGAGAAATAATCTGACTTAAAATTTCAACACTTTTGGAGACCAGGAAACAAATGAAAAGTTTTTCCTCCAAATTAGCTTTCTTCTTTACACGATAGTCTTTATTCTTGTTGAAGCGGTGTTTCTATGGTGTTTGTTCCATGACTGCTCTTGAGCTCTGAAAATTGCCAGCTGCGAATTCTGACCTGCCAAGGGCTCGGCTCTATTTGCCCGACCAAGGAAAGGTAAAAAGAGAATCTCGCAGCCAGTAAAGATTATAAACATGTTTCTACACTGTTGGTGTGCTGTTTATAGAAAGAACTCACTTTAAGACTTTAATAAGCCCCCAAACTTCATTATTTTGCTCTCCCTCAGAGTACAAAGCACAGATGTTTTGGCATGTTGGAATTTGAAGTTTGGAATTTTTAGGAGAGGCACTGTGTGGGCAGAAAACTAGCATCCTGGGCAGGTTGAGGTTCAGTAATTTTCTCAAAATAAGGTAAAAGAACAGCCCATGGCCTGAAAACTTAAGAGACACTCACAAGGCTTAGGGTGCTAATGCACTGGACCAAATAAGGGCACTGAACTTCTTCCTAATATTTGAAGACATTAGACAATCAATCGTACCCCTTTTAAAAACAGGCAGCATAAGCTTGTATATAAAATTCTGAAGCAAAACAATGGTAACATAAAAATATATGATTACTTAACCAAAGACTAGTGAATTTCACATAAAAGGAGAGGCTTTGTTTAAAGTAAGAGTTTCCTAGTGTTTACAGAATAAGAAATACTGTTACAAGACTCTAAAAAGGACCTCGGAGTTTCTGTTCCCTGGTCCTTTCTAACATGACCATCCTCTCCCTCATTTCCACTCAATATTAAACTTTTTTCCTCCCCAGCAGACTTTAGAACTGCCCTGTCCAATATATCCACTAGCCACATGTGGCTATTTTAATTAAAATTTAAATTAATCCATTTCTTCAGATTCACTAGCCATATTTCAAGTGCTCAATAGATTCATGTGGCTAGTAGCTATGATAGTGAACAGAATAAAATATTTCTACCATCACAGAAAGTTCTACTACTTCTAGAAGATTCCAATTTTTATTTTTTAAATGTTTATTTTTGAGAGAGAGGAGAGAGCGAGCATGGGGGGTGGGAGTGGGGGTGGGGGAGGGAGGCATAGGACCCAAGTAGGCAGCACAGAGCCTGATATGAGGCTCAACCTCACAAACTGAGATTACGACCTAAGCCAAAGTGAGATGCTTAACTAACTGAGCCACCCAGGCGGCCCTCAAATTTTAATTTTTTAAACATGAAATTTAATGCAAAAGAGTATATATTTGTGGAAATGAAGCTGCATTGTTTTCTCACAATTTTTAAACACAGCTCAATTTATTTTTAGTTGTGGAAAGCAGGCAGTCAATTAAGCAAATTGAAGTATGGAACATCGTTTTAAAAACTTCTGGAAGGATTCACATTGTAAGCTTCCTTGGGCTGGAATTATGGGGCCATTCTAAAAATCACCACTCCTTAACAAAGTGCCTGGTATGTGGTTGGTGTCTGACTCTTGACAATGATTTCCTCTGGGAATTAAAACTTCTCTGATGTATGTATACATATACAAAACTGTGTATATTTACTATACGCTTTTTTTTTTTTTTTTTTGTAGATAGTGAAAGCTTTAAATTTGGGAAATGGTTAGAATGCACTTCCTGAAAGCTGTAACTTGCCCTCCCACCTCCATACACCTATATCAGAACCCTATTTCATACCTCCACTCTTCTGCTCCAACATTTGGTGGTCTAATCATTTATCCATCCATATCCCATGTGTACGATGTAGACACATTCAAATAATTCATTTCTCTATTTTCCAGAGTAAATGAAAATACATGCACAGAAAACTTGCCTCTTCCATCAGTTTCTCAGCCAGCCAAATGATAATACCTGAAGACATGTTGACATTACCAATTTTGGTAACTGACTGGAAAACTGGTTATTAGATAATCCTTTGATTTTAGGCAAATCTCATAACCGTTGCTCATTAAAAAATAAAAGAAGCAATTGAACTGGACTAGATTATTTCTAAATTAGTAATAACTTTATGCTCTAATCTAGTTTCTTTTGGGATAATGTGTATGCAAATTTTTAAAAATTAAAACTCTTGAAATGTGACTCAGAAGTAGTATTAGTATATTTTATATCTTTAAAAACATTTTTTTAATGTTTATTTTTGAGAAAGAGTGTGAACAGGGGAGGGGCTGAGAGAGAGGAAGACAGAATCCGAAGCAGGCTTCAAGCTGTTGTCACAGAGCCTGACGTGGGGCTCGAACTTAAGAACCACAAGATCATGACCTGAGCTCAAGTCAGATGCTTAGCTGAGTCACACAGGCACCCCAATATATTTTATATCTAAAATTATAGCAATATTATTCACTGCCCCAAACTGTTCTACTCCCTCAGAATGACTCAACTGGGTGGGGGGTGGGGTGTTAGGAATTTCTAAAATCTATTTTTTTTGTATTTTCACAATGTCTTGGTAGAAGATTCCTAGATCTATTTCATTCTTTTGTCAGAGTAGAGCCACACTTAAATGACTTTGTGCTTAGTCTTTTATCTCCAGGAGGCTCCACAGCTTTAAAATTACATCCTTAACTTTTTCTGCTTACTTCTCTCATGTATGGATCTACTAAATTACTTAACATTACCTTATTTTAAGCTTTATCACACATAGCATTAATCTTATATTCCAAGTTCAACACTTAATGTACTTTATCTTCTCTTAGTTGAACAAATACCCAAAAATGTTATCAATGTTGCACTGAACCTAGCTAATGACATTGTTTTTAAAGACTCCTGAATCTTGTGAATCTTATTTGCCTAAATCATCAAAACTAATGGAAAAATGTCTTTGATAATTGTGAATAGATGGAATAAAAGTTTTAAAAATCACACAGGATATAGATGCCATCCTTATACTAAATTAAAACTTTATTGAATAAAGAACACTCTCCAGAACACATGATCTGCAGGACTAGGTCTACATTACATGCAACGAAGCTGAACAGGACAGTAGTTTAACATGGAATGTCAAACAAATTAGTATTTTTCATTGTACAAAACTGTTTACGTAGCTGACATGCAAGAAAAGTATGGTACTCTGCATTTTCATGAATCATCTCTGATGAGTTTTAAGAAGACATTTGAAGAAACTGGTAAATTTCTTTAGGATATATTTCAAATAAATTACTTACATGTGCACTACTGAAACTTCTTTTCAACTTCTCTTGCATTCCAAATAAAGTCTTAGTGCAAACATCAAAGTTGCTGGTCACTCCAAAAGACTGTCAAACTCCTAACAGAATACAAGTTCTGAACTAATGTGTATTAAGTAGGACAAAACCAAGGATCCCAGTTACTGCAAAATTCATTTAGGCACACTTAAAAGCCCATTCTAAGCATTTCTTCTAAGTGTCTCACATTAATTACTAAAGCCTGTTTACAGTACTAAAATTCTATCATTCAAGCATCCATGATTACATTTCAGAAAAAAGAAAATCATTCATTTCAGCAATAGCATTACTGCTATATTCTAAAAAAGAGAAAGAAGGGGAAAAAAATCATAATTAACAATACCAGTATCCATAATAGGATACATGGGAAAAAAAATACTTAAGGGGAAAAAAAAGTGTGCTTTACTTGCACAACAGGAATTATAGAATGTAAACACCATATTGGCCCACACCACAAAATCCATGAGAAAGGCTCAAATTTGAACACTGTGTATGCATTATTTTCAAATCTGTGTTTGTGAGTTTATACTGCATCTGCTTGTACCAATATATGACAAATAAAACACACTCTTCCACACACGTACACATACAAGTGATTGTTAAATATTGAGCATGGCTTGCTTCCCTGACTCTAATTCAAAAAATGTTAAGTGACATCCCAACTGTTTTAAAAATGTTTACAGAAACCATTAATGAATGTGAATAGTAGCTGAGGAATGATGAAAAAGTGATGGCAATAATATGTCACAAGTAGATGTAAAAGAAAACAATGTACATAGGACTGGCCGAGATTTGAAAATGCATGGGAAGTGTCTTTCCGTGGGCCTTGTCTGGACTTTTAATCGCTACCAAGAATAACAAATATAGTGTCACAAGTCCACTGACACGTGGAGGGTCAGGCCTAGAAAGCTTACCTTCAAAGTGCAAATTTTAACAATGGAATGTTTTAGCAGGGACATAAGGACAACCCTCCAACTTTCTCTTGATAAAAAGAAACAAGATGTCCAGGAGGTATTTTTTTTTTTTTCCTGGTCAAAGTTATTTCAGTTTCATGGTAGAATAAAAAAGTACTTGTCCAAAAATATCACCCACTCTTTCACATACACAGAATTATTCTTAGGGGTGTGTGTGGGGAGAAAAAGCCCTTAGCTATGTATCACCTAATGCAACTTATATTTAGAACTAAAGTTCTTTGATCAACTACATTAAATACCAACATGTACCTCCCTTAGCCCCTCCCTCTCCACCCACCTATCCCAAATACCCCCAATGAACCTAGGTATTCTAATGTCTTTGTGTTTTTCTAAGCCTCATGATGAAGGCTGTTGAGTACCACCTCCACTGCAACAAAATGAACACCTAAGGTGCACTTTCTACAGCACCTTTTCTCCACAAATGAGCAGAATCTTGATGCTCTCAAGACTGGATCTAGATCTCCAGGTCATCAGGCCGAGGTCGGCTGCTGGCACGGCTGCTGGCTCTGCTGGAAGGTCGCTGGTCCACAATGGCTAGTGGTTGCAGTTCGTGCCCAGTAGCTAGTTTTTTAGAATTCTGGTTGTCATCAGGGAAATCAAAAGGCTGTGCGTGGGAGTTGGAGATGGTGCTTCCCGCCTGCCCCATTCGATTTTGTTCTGCACTGTAATTAGCCCAGTTCTGCTCACTTGCTTGTTTGTTGTAATTGCGGCAGGAAGAATTGTTTCTGTCTCCAGTAACCAGCTTATACCCAGGAGGAGACATGGGTGAGAGGGGAGCAGTTGGTGAGGAGCAGCCATTGAAATATGCGTATTTCGGAGATCCACATTCTTTGGAGGGGCTCAGTGGGCCAGTGGTAGCATGGTAAGGATCGCTCTTCCCTTTCACACGATCCTTAACACCCTTGAAGAAGACATAGAAGAGTTCGATGATGTTCAAGGCAAGAGACACCAAGGACACTACCAGCATGAAGATGATAAAGATGGTTTTCTCCGTGGGACGAGAGAGGAAGCAGTCTACCTGATGAGGGCAGGGATCTCTTTTGCAAGTGTAAACAGCACTCAAGCTGAATCCATAGATGTACCACTGGATCAGCAAGAAGGCCACCTCAAAGACAGACTTGAAGAGGATGCTGATGATGTAGGTTCGCAGCAGGCCCCCTCGCATTTTCACCTTGCCATGTTCTTCAATACCATACTTGAATTTCTTGATTTCAATCTGCTTCAAGTGCATGTCCACATTGACACCATCCGTTTGGGCAACTTTGAGTTCTTCCTCTTTCTTGTTCAGTTTCTCTTCCTTCCGCATCACATAGAACACGTGCGCCAGGTACAGTAGTGTGGGAACAGACACAAATATGATCTGGAGGACCCAGAAGCGTACGTGAGAGATTGGGAAGGATTTATCATAGCAGACATTTTCACAACCAGGTTGCTGAGTGTTACAACGAAAGGCAGACTGCTCATCACCCCAGGCCGACTCAACCGCTGTCCCCAGTAGCAGGATTCGGAAAATGAAAAGAACCGACAGCCACACTTTCCCTCCGGCAGTGGAATAGGCTTGAACCTTGTCAAGGAGTTTGCCTAAGGCACTCCAGTCACCCATGTTGCCTGGGCACCTCCTGAAAAGAAACAGAAAGACAACTAAATGATCACAGACTGCAAATTATTAGTTAAAATGTATAATTGTTTCCAGTCAATAGTCAAAATATCATTAAAGGTCTCTCTTTAATCTTTCTAGCACTCTCCTCACCCCCCACCAAAAACGTGAAGGCTCTTCCTGTACCATTTTCCACTTGCAAAGATGTCTCACAATTTTCTTGAAGTAAGGTAAGTCTTAGAAACAACAGAGTTGTTGTGTCCAGTAAATTGCAATCTTGACTGGCAAAGATATGTTACTTGTTCAACCTCTGCCCTACCATGTGACTTGAGAAACTGTCTATGCTAAGTGCCTCTGCTTATTTTATCCATCTGATAAATGACAACAGTCTTGCCAGATAGGGTTGTGTCTGGATGCATGCCCAAGCAAAATGCTGATGGATGGTATTCAAAAAGTATGAGTGTTTAAGAATTGAGGTAAGAACACCCATGAACACATTTACACACAACCGGTTTCCAAACTTTAACGCTATTATATAGCATTTTATTCCTAACTGTACTCTGAAATGTTTCACCTTGCTATTTCAAGCATAATATGTGTGTAGTCTGTATTCTGGTCATTTACGGTTCTGTTTCTTCTGAAGCAGTGATTTATATGGTCCAGAAGTCTGTCTTCTGCTCAAAGAAAAATATGTTGTACTAAAATACACCATTTTGACATACTACGTCATTAAATGCACGCCACTACTTTCAATAAAGCAAAGACTAAATAAATATACATCACATTTCAAGTAAAAGTTCAATTTGTCTCAATACTATTAGACCACTTTAAAGTGTTATATCTAGCAAAAATGATTGGTTTTCATCTTTTGATTGCTGTACACTTTCAAGTTCACTTACCAGGCTTTGGGCCCTGAGCTGATATACTATATTTAACTTCCTATCAATACCTAGATATCTTAAGCCCAGAACTTCCCCATTGCTGGGGATGAGAAATAGACCCAACTCTATAGAGATGACATGGATCCCAAAAGTTATTTATCTAATTCGATTTATACTTCTAATTGTCAATAGTTCATTTAAACGGATGAAAGTTGAGCTCTTAGGGGTATAGGAAATATTAAACTATTAGTAGAGTCACAAGAAGACTTATGATCCCAAGGCCAAGGATTTCCAGTACACCGCACTGGTTTTAAAATTATAATAAAGCTGGAATATTAAGTCTAGAAATGTTTTCATGCTTTCATACAATCTTAGCAAGGGCTGAAAGCTGGGAAGAAATGAGTAACATTACATGTGGCAGGCATAGAGAATACAGTCTAATTTTCACCATAGTAACTGGAGAGTTACAGAAGAAAGAAGTGCTCGAAGATTATTTAATAATCAAAAACAAGCTAAGCAGTCTTTCTAGGAGCTTCGTAATAAATTTTAAATAGTGTATCTGAAAGTAGGATTATATAGGCTTCTTAGAAATAGAAATATGTTCATTATCTGAATATAAAAGTTCCTCAGCTGGTATTGAACTATAAGTCACCTTCTCCTTGTAGGAAGTTAATGAAATCCAAGGGAGTCTTCTTCCCTACCATGCAAGATTACAGGGCGATTTAATGCCTGTACCTTCAGGCTGAAGAGGCCAGAGGAAATAAAATGGAAATCTGGCTTGGAATTTCCTGGATCGAATCAAGAGATGGTGGATCCATAAAGCGAAACTATGTGCCAGCTATCTAAATTAGCAGTAGATGCGTATCTTTGATGGCAACCCAAAGAATGCTGAAGGAAGAGGGGGAGGTGGGTGGGCAGGTCACAGAAGTAATGCTTTTCCACTGGTCATTAAAACGGGAGCTTCCCTTCTACTTTTGGGAAGGGCCATTTTAGATTCTGAAGCCACATGTTAGACAGTGAAGCTGATGTATGGAAAGAGCAGTCAAAAAAGAACAAAGGGAAAAAAGAACAAAGGCTTACAAGGTTGACAAAGAGAGTTAAAGAGTCAAGGGGAGGCTCAAAGTGATAGGAGTATTTAGCTATGATGGACAGTTTAATGGTGAGAGAACGTATAAAAAAAAGAAAAAACAAAACCAAACCACCCTATAATTTAGCAGAAAATCCTGCACTGAGAATGAAGAAGTACAGTCCATGAGGGTCAAACAAACATAACAGAATTTTTGGTGCAATATCAGTAGATAGTTTCTATGTGATGATGTGTAAATTGGCCTTAATTCTGTTTGCAGAGAATTACAATATTTTGCCAGTGTCATCTGCTTTTGCTCAATACTCCAATTGCTGGGGGGAAAGGAGGGGACCACAAAAACAATCAACTATAAAATGATAAACTGTCTACAAACATCTCATCATATTCACCCAATGATGGAGCTCAAGACAAACTTAACATGTTTAGATATTACCAGGCACACTGAGAAGTTGTCATTTTGGTCAGTGTTTCATCATTATTCAAAGTAAAATAAGATTATAAAGATACTTATGGCAATTAAGTACTAAGTTTCAGTACATCCTATGGAAAATAAAACTTAACTTTCATGTAATTCTGAGATTCCTAAAAACCACTCCATAATGCAATAGTATGTGAACTGGGTCACTGGGCAGTTCACTAGGTAATAGTTCTTTATTAATACACCAGCAACTTAATTGTAAAATTGTGTTTTCTTTAAGCACTCACATAGTTGTAATTTGCATTAATGAGTTATACTCTTTCATCTGAGTAAGATGAATTATCTAGTTGGACACCTAGTATCCTGTAACCTGTTATTACCACTATCATAGAGACCATCAGATACTGTTTAATGTGATGGCTTATAATGTTTGTGATTTTCAAGGAGCGGTAACAAAAATAGTTACCTTTTCTGGTAGTTGTTCACTTTGTTGTGAGTCAAAAGTTCTATCAACTAGTTAACCCTCTACCCCATTAGTATTTTAACTTTTCCAAATCTTAGTTGAAAAATTATTATCTTTTTTATAAAGAATGGCATAATTATGTTTACTGAATCCTTGGCATTGATTTACAGACTATATACCTCATTCATATTTACCATCATAAGGCAGGTATATTCCTTATGTGATACAGGAGAAAAACACAGGAGCTAAGTGTACCTCATGTATACTCATGCCTTCACCTCTAGGTTCCCAAGCTGGGACTTCATATGTAGAATACGGTCTAGGTTAAGGAGTTATGCAAAATTCTCATTAGAAGCAAATGCTTGACAGCAACTGATCATCCTTCTTGTCTTCTGTATACCATGTCAGGTCACAAATTTTTCCATTGCTCTTCATGGTCCTCTAAACCAGAGTACAAAAGTCACTGGCATCCACGCATGACCTCTCCAAGGACCCCCTGGACCCTCTGCAGTGGTTCCTGAACCACACCACAATCATTTGGTAGTAGTTGTTAAAAACATACATTCCTGGTACTCACCAGCCTGACTGAATCTGGTTGGAGGTGGGAGGGAGTGCAGGGAAATTAGGGTTTTTTCCTTTTTAAAACAAATGCACCAGGTGATTCTGAAAAGTTGAAAAGTTTCAGGCCAGGAGGCAAACAATGGATCATTGACATTTTTGGTGCTCTCTTGTTGAAAAATATTTAGGATTGGGGAAATGTTAGAAGAGCCGAAAGGAACAGAGTATCTAAAAAGGACAAAGGGGTGGTCGAGGATGAGGAGCAGAGGCTCTCTGGGCATCTAGAAACTGAGCTCACCCTTCACTGAACCACCCCGTGTCACTCCACTTCCATCAGATGCTCCCCAAGAGCACAAGGATTCAAACACTATTCGAAATGAAAAGAAAGTTTCAACTTTAAATTACTTTTGACTGTCCCTTTTGCCAGGGCCTTAAAAACAAATCACCATGCCAAAGTTGTAGTCAAGTCGCTCCATGTCATTAACGTCCTAATACTTCTTAGGAAAATTAGAACATATTTTAATTTCGATTTTAGAGAATTTCACAAGTGACAGCTGTAATGAGTTTAGAGTAGGGACTTTACTGTCAGCAAATATTACAGGCTTTATCTTCCTCCAAGCCCCAGATTGACAGAGTCTCCCCACCACTTAGCTTGATCTCAGCCATCATCACCTCTTTGGGTTTCAGGTTATTAGCCTAGTCACCTGCTTGCCAAACTATTCTCCTCCAACAGCCAGTCTTGAAAGAAAAACTAACAAGTTGATCTGCCTTGATCAGCTCTGCTGTCTAGGTGGTTCACTTCGTCAGGTCTGTAGATCTCCCTTCTGGTCTCGCTTCATCAGCCAGCCCTCCAGTCCTGTCACTTCCTATTTCCCTTTGTCCTGTTTTTGTTTCTTTAATGGTCTTTAGCTCTACTTGACAGGTTTTATATACTTTTAGCTGTTTGTTTGTCTCCCTCCAGGACAAGGACTTATTTCTGTCTGCTTTCCTCAGCCAGAATGCAAGCTCCACTAGGGAGATTGTCCACTGCAGTCTCCACAGTACTCAAAAAGACACCAGGTTCCATTCACCAGTGTTACTACCTCTTTGAGATTCTCTTACATATATCCCAAACATCTTTTTTTTTAAATTTTTTTTAATGTTTTATTTATTTCTAGGAGAGAGAGAGACAGTGTGAGCAGGAGAGGGTCAGAGAGAGAGGGAGTCACAGACTGAAACAAGCTCCAGGCTCTGAGCTGGCAGTCAGCACAGAGCCCGACACGGGGCTCGCACCCACGAACCGTGAGATCATGACCTAAGCGAAAGTCGGACGCTTAACTGACTAAGCCACCCAGGCGCCCCGCATATATCCCAAACTTCTTAAGTTTCAAACTAATTTTAAAAAAGACTTTCATAGTATAAAAAAAAAGTATTGTCAGCATCTCATATTATGTAGACATTAAGTTTTCAAGTGATAATTGCTAAAACAGAAAACTGCCTGTTGAAACAACATGCTTCAAGTGACTTCTGAGCAGGCAGTAAGGACTGAGGTAAGTAAAAAGGTTCCTTAACAAAGAGCTTCTTGAATATACTACACGACATCATAGTAATTCGGGATTCTTGCAGAACTGCGTCAGGTGTGAGAGATGTTTATTCAGTCTATTATGTTGTTACAGGTTAAGATTTTAAACAACAAACTTGTGCTGTCATCCCCCAATTCTGCAGTATTCTCACTCTGTACACTAAGTGGTTTAATTGTTGCCCAGAATAAATAACACCATAGTGTCCTGCAATACAAGAAATAGCCTGTTTAAACTTTTTATTTCAAAAATGACAAATTTTGAGGTAGGGCTGGGATTCTGAAGGGGAAGAGCAGCAGCTGATATTAACCCTGGTTAACATAACATCTCTATGTAGCCTCAGTCTATGCAGGCATTGAATGATCTGAATCCGGTACCATGGCAAATACTCCCAGTTCATCAAGTAACACACAATCTTTGCTTCCTCCTATCTGGAGATTTAGCCTACCTCTGTGGTGTATCAAACCTATTCCATTTAAACATCTATTCTTTTCTTTTCTTTTTTTTTTTATTTCTAGGAGAGAGAGAGAGAGAGAGAGACAGCGTGAGCAGGGGAGGGTCAGAGAGAGAGGGAGTCACAGACTGAAACAGGCTCCAGGCTCTGAGCTGGCAGGCAGCACAGAGCCCGACGCGGGGCTCGAACCCACGAACCGCGAGATCATGACCTAAGCGAAAGTCGGACGCTTAACCAACTAAGCCACCCAGGCGCCCCTTAAACATCTATTCTATTTAAAAAGGATACCATTGTATTTACTCAGCTTTGATGTGTAGCACAGAACTGCGTAGTTTTCTTTACAGGGGAGGGGGTACAAGACTTTCGTTCCTTGTTCCCTCTTCACCACAAAATCAACCTGCATCAGCCTCCACAGAACAATAAGAGATAGGGGTTGAGGGACTCCGAAGACAGTATGATACCTATCAAATAGAGACACCCCTCCCCCCTTCAATAGCTACCACTCAACTCCCCCACTAACAGGAGTGCCTCATGATCACTTTAGGGATGCTAGAAGAAAAACCCTAAGCCAGAAGCTGCAGGCTGAAAGCCATGTTCTTCTACTGTGATGTGGTAGACCTTAAAAAATGTAATTTCTATTAGTTCTTGGTGTTCTCCTCCACTTACCTCCAAATTGACTATTTTATTGAACAGTCTGGATATTTTGTCATCACGTAAACATAGCTATGAGGGTACTCACAAGCGTATTGACTAAGAACAGTATCTTTTTCAGTGAGCACTGAATAAGAAAATTCTTGTACTTGAAGCTTGTAGTAAGAGCTCAATGAAGTTTAGCTCTTATTCTTTAAAAGATCTTTAGATATAGATATAGTTCATTTATTTTCTTATCTTGGAATAATTTCTGTTGCAAAATGGCAACTAGGAAATCATTAACATTTTCCTAATGATAATCAAAATTGGTTTTCAAGAAGCTCTTATAAAGATTACAATATTGCTATTTTAACAATTCCATATAGATCTAGAGATCTAGAAGAATTTACCCTTTATCAGCTGATAAGGAAAAAAAAAACCCCATGAAGAATATCTGCCTTGTCTTTGTTTCTATTTGAAGGCATCTTCCTCAAGTCATGAAAAGAGCCATAGTCTATAGAATGCATCTGGCTCACAGAAGTTGCTTTAAAAAAAAACAAAAAAAAAAAACCCAGAAAAAACCCATACCATTTCTATATTACTGTGAATTTCAAGCATTCCATAAAACCTTTATTTTCCAGAAATTACTTAGAAAGTTAGGGAAATTTGAATTTGGAGATTATGGCAATTTTTAAGGCTAAAGCCATTGATACACATCTCACCATGATTTGTGTTTTCATTTTGGCAAAAACCAGCATGTCATACATAAATGGTGAATTTAGAAACACACAGTGAAGAATTTTAGGTAGTTATCACAAGGATCCAAAAAAAAAAAAAAAACCCCAACAACACCGCACAATTCACACCATTAACCTCCCATGAAGGAAAACTCAGGATTTTTTTTTAAACTTGACTTACCTATATTGACTACTGACCTTAATAATAAACACTAGATGACTACTTTTCACTTTCAAGCTGAGCTGAACTGGTGTCTGTGGATAAGCTTCAACAATCTATTCAAACAACCTAGAATCTTGGAGGAAGTCAGAACAGGAAAGGTGGAGTAGAAGGTATTAATCACTGGTGACTTTCCTATCATTCCCTTCCCTCGGGTGTCGTATATAAAAGACTCTGAGGCTTCAAACCAAGCTACACCTCTGGATATTATAAAAGAAAGGAAGGAATGCACTGTATCATGAGTTTCCATCCTTTATGCAGGAATTGGAAACATCTAAGTAAGAAAACAACTTTCAATGTCTGAAAACACACCCTTTCAGATGCTTGCTAGAGTTTCTTTGGAACCTTGTTTCCCAGCCAGCACTGAAGGAATCACACGGGAAAGGCTGAAAAATCCAGTGGATGGGGCAGCTGTGGTGATAAACTCTAAAAGGCATTAGAAAAATGTGAAACCTGTTTGAACTGTGAAGAAAGTTGGAACACTGAACTACCACTGCATGTTTCACCCAAAGGACAGGTGACAGCTATGCCTTGACTTTGGGAAGTACAAAGCATCGCACACACTGCCAGGACAGAATGTACTCCTGCCACTGGTATAATTTCCAGTCAATTCGGCCTACCTAGAAAAATTAACTTCCGACTTATTTTCTAAGCAGTTTATTTCATTATTTAAGATGAAATTAATGAGATCTCTACATTAGTACTGGCTTTTATTTTCAATAATCCTCGTACAAAAGTAAAAATTAGGCTCCTTTAAGAAATACCAATCGATTTTTTAAAAATTGCAGCGGGGTACTTGCTGATCAAGGGTGCCCAATTTTCGGGGGGGGGTGTAGAGATAAAATATGTTTTTATTACTAATTTGGTTCGTGAAGCAAAAGAAATTAAACTAATTTCCAAATAAAACCAAGTCTATTTTACCAACAATTTGTAGGTCTCCTCTTCCCACCCCCACCTAGCACTTGCAGAGAGACAGACGCGCTTCAGGGTGAGGATGAGTATGAGGCTGGTCAAGGGGAGATTATGATAAACTTTATCAGAAACGCTCAGTAAACATTTGGATGCCTAAGTGGATTTGTGGGCAATCCGCTGCTCGGAACTCAAGGTTGGAGTTTCCGAATCCTGTACTGATTCGCCTTTGGACACGTCATTAGCTCTTTCCTCATTTCATTATCCACTCCCCCCCATTCTTGGGAAGTTTCGAGAACTTGCAAGAATTACAAGTGCAATACGATCACGGTAATTCCCCAGGTCTTCAGATTGCTTTACCAACGTTTACACAGTAGGACTCAACAAGTTTGAGAAGAAAAAAAAGGGGGGAGAGGTGAGGGAAATTGGATTGACACGTTTAATTAAATTAATCGTTTGCTCTTCTTTTACCATTTGGCACGCCGTCCTTCTGCCCCCGCTCTCTCCCCCTCCCCTTCCTTTTCAGTGGCGGAACGCGGACCTGCGCTCGGTTTGGCTGCTAAGGATTTCAGGGAAACGTCTCAGCAAACCTCTCCAAACCCCGGAGCTCGGGCAGCGCAGGAGCCCGGGGCGAGCCAGACAGATGCTAAGATGGCAGAGGCGTCCCGCGCCACCCCCCACCCCGCCCCCGGCCTCCGCAGAGCTTTCATTTTTATTTGCTTTTCAGCATTCGCCGGTGCAGATACTTCAAACTGTAGGGTCGCACCAAGAATTTAAACTAATTACTTTGGCCTGTGAAGTGTGAACAGACTTAGAAGGCACGAAAATGCATGGTTGCACTTCTGGCTAACAAAATGTGTGTTACCAATAGAGCATTTAAGGAACGGAGCTCTTTGAAATAACAAATCAACGCAATCACTGCCTACTGGCAGCACCCTAGCAGCTCCAACCCAAAGTCGCCCCAGAGCTCTTAAGTCTGTTACAGGTTCAGACCAGCGGAAGAGGGGCAGGAGTCGGGGGCTGGGGGTTGGGGGGAGGGCGGGAGGCTAGCTCCCTTTAAGGCGCTGTTTAAGAAATTTTGTTTCATATTCTTTCTAGGAGTTTCAGTCTTAGGAGACAGTTTTGGAAATGCACCCTAGCACTCAGTTTTTTCTAAAAGTCTCTTCCCTTTAAATGCTTTGTGAGTAACCACCACCCATTCAAGGGATTTCATCTGCTGAATTGCCAACGTGGTCGAGTAAAAAAGGTGGCTTCTCGTAGGGGCTCGGTTTTTCCATAGCGGTTGCTAACATAAAGTAACTATTTACTGTTGTTTTAAAAACCTCAATTACAACTCTGATTTTTATATCTTTTTGTTTACTGAGGAAAATTCTAGGAAGGGACCACGTGGAAGTCAAGTAACCGCAAGGTCTTAACAAAGCACTTTGTTAAGAAGTTTGCATTGCAAGGCTAAAGAACATCAATCAAGATTTACATATGAAAAAGTACAGAGTGTAGAATTCTATAGCAAGCACGCTAAGCAAATTTGCACTTTGATTTTTGTGATGTTGTCAGTCAAATCCCCAACCCAGGCCAACAACCCCCCCACCAAGTTACAAAGCAGCTAGAATTATCGACTTCAGAAAAAAGAAAAATTATTCTCTAAAATGAAGAACCAGATATCCAGTAAACTAGTGCTTCATATTAATTGGAAAAGTTTGAATCTTATTTTACCTGTTGCATTGTTAGAAACTTTTCAACAGTCAAGAAAATATATACTGAACGTTCAATTTTATATTTAAAACTACAGACATTTATTTTCAAGTTCACCATTCCATTTACAGTATCATATCAAAGCTCCATTTAATACATTTTCAAACTTTAGAAAACTTTTACTTGTAGAAAAAGAAACGAACAGGTAAAGTATTTTTAAACTTACTCTTTCTCTTAAAAGAAGTGAAGTAGGCACGCCAAGTGATTGAACTCCTTGGAGGATGAAATGAAAAAGCAAGTTCAGGCACTCAGACCTGTCTATTTAAAGTTTAAAAGTCTGCTGCTGTTTGGTACTTTCTTCACTCCTTCCCCCTAATGAAAGAAAAGTGCTGATACCTCGTAAAAGCTTTTTTCTAATTGGAGCACAGAGCTTTTAAAAGTTTCAAGCCACTGACTCAAGAGGAGGAGGGGCTGAAGAAGGGGAGGGGCAGAGGAAAGGCGGGGAGGAGAGCGGAGGGAAGGCCGGTGAATGTGGAAGGGTTGGGGAGAAAAGGCACTGAGGAATAGCCAGGTTGAGATCAAGTTGTAGTTTAAATTTGCTGACCAGAAAAATGGAAGAGCATTAGAGGCGTGAATGCCACTACTTGTAGTTACTCTTTATAGATAGCAATTACTGGTTTTAGTTAGTGCTTGTTTCACCAAAAGTCCAGGGATAATAAAAAAGTTCTCTATTTTATAATATTACAATCTTTTCTAAAATTATATATATTGCATGTTTTATGTTGCAGTAAATAAGAATGGTGGAACAGAGTATAGCCAGTGCAGACTTGTTTCATAATGGCCAAGGTGTGTGAAGTTAAAGGTGGGTGTGAGCTATTTGATGATCTAATGCCTTTCCTCTTAAGTGGGGACAATTAACAAAGGAAATGGTGGGATGGGAGAGAGACATTGAAAAAATGAATATACATGGTGGTATGCCCATCCCAAATCTCGAATCTACTTTCCAACCCCCCCCAACTGCTTTCAATTTTTACTCTTTCCTTCAGTTTAGCAAAAACTATATTTATAACTGTATTATCTAAAATATTTTGACTTCGAAATTGTGGTATCAGACCTTTATCAGATCTTTGAGGAACTGAACATTTATATTATCTCAGTCCCATTCATGGCAACACATTGAAAATAAATATCTTCTGTAGTGAAATGTCAAGATATTTTTTTAAATGAAGTACTCATATGATAAATTGGGATTAAGTGAGTCCCATAATTATCGACCCTCCAGGTGACCACCTCCCTCTCCAAAACCACTGTAGAGTTTTCTTCCCAAAGACAGTAAAGCTGTGGGTATAATTTTTGTGTATGTGCATACTTTTTATGTGATTTTCCTCCACTTCCATGGCCTTCCCTCTTTGGTGCTCTGCATTAGTGTTTATAATAACCTGAGTCATGTTGCCTCATACTTAGAGTGGGTAGCTCCTTTGAGGACTCCCCAGATGCCATACCACAGGACTGTGGTAGGACAATTCCCCATAAACAGGCTTCTGTGATGCTTCTGAAGTTGGGCAGGGAAATCTCTTGGCCATTATTTTCTGGAAACAAAGCAAACTCATCCAGCCTTGGTATTCCTTACTGTTTTCTCAGTAATGCAAATACCAGGAAAACAGAGATGGGAAATATTTCTTCACAGGTACCTTTCCCTAAATTTAGTTTTATTAAAATGATTATAATTCACCTTTTGAAATGTTGTATTTTAAGACACTATTTTGCTCTCATTTGCTGGGCGATACTATTTCCAAGGGTACATTTTCTTTAAGTTAAAGAAGGGAAATAAAGAAATTGAAATCTCACTTTCTTGTCTCCAAGTTCCGCAACCCATGAATATTGCTTCAGTCTTCTTTTTATATTGTCCTTTCCTTCAAATGAGGCTACTGTGTTGTCCTTACTAAAAATTATTCAGTTCAAAACACATTAATGAAAATGTGACTTATTCTCTGTATTATAAGAAAATCTGCTTTTTTTTCTTTAAAAAGAGAAGTCTATGCCTTATTTAGTTTATATAACTATGTGTTTATTTTAGTGAAATTATTTATCTAGTAAATTATTACTGAATTTGTCCATCTTATTTAAAAACTTCATTAAAATGCTAATTCAGAATTAGTTGCCTGATTTAAAAATTATGATTATTTTATAACATGGTTTTTTAAAATGAAAAATTGTGTTTTTAAAAATTATGTTTGTTAGGTGTATAAAAGAATATTGATGTCCAAGTATTCTGCTACCTTTTCTTTTTAGTCTATGCCTTTATGACCAACTTGAAATAAGACTAAAGAACTTCTTTATACCAAATTAAGTTATTCACGGATATCACTTGAACCATTTTCTAAGCCAAGGGATTAGTTAAAGCATGAACCAGTAATCAAATATTCCTTTAACATATGGAATATACTATATCTCTTATCTCTAAAATTATTTTCACATGATCCTTCATAAAAGACACAAAATGTGATCTTCTTTTCTTTTGGAATAATTATACCAAAATGTGATCCAATAAGTAAAAATGCTCAAGGGGCATTGCGTTACTATGGATGGCTTCCTGGTGACAACACCAACAACATAGTTTTCTCTCATGAGCACCTACCAGCTTCTCCAAATGCCTAGTAGTAATTTCTATTATACTTCATACTCTAGCAGTGCTGATGAGTTACATTTGGCCAGTAATGTACTTTTATAAAGAATCTCACTTATCTGACCTTAGAATCTCATCTAATAGAAATGTTTTGTAAAAATTGTGGGACAGATTTTTTAAAATATGTTTTTCTCAAACTCTCAGAAATACTAATGCTATTTCATTAATATAAACACTGACTTCCCATTACCAGAACTTCTGAGATTGTGAGGTCTTATCTTTGCAGAATGGATGCACTTTGATTTGCTAGTCAGACAATACTGCTCCTGAGGGATGAGGGGCAGTCATTTACAGTTCCTATCATCTGCATGGCTTCTTTAGGCCCCACCACGGCCAGGCCTTTGAGTCTGCTTTATCCATGTCACCCTGTGTGTTGAAAAATACACAGTGGAGAGAGTAGACTCTTTTTCAGAAATGTGAGAAAGATTTCTTAATATGGGAGCCAACTGCATTTTTGGATTTTTACCTTGTTTCCAAACATCAATTTCTGAAATTTTAAGAGATAAATGGATTAGTTTTTAAGCTCTTTAAATGCCTATCTCACGTAAACTGTGGTGGATTACTCTCACTTCAATGAGTAGCATAAACATTCAAAAATAATTTGTGGCTATAGGTTGGAGAGGTTGGAGACCAGTAAGGAGAATACTGTAATGAGTGAGTCATAAGAAATTGAACTAGGGTACTAGGAGTAAGAAAGATAAAAGAAAATCGAATTATCAGAGCTTAATAGACTGAATGAGGAGAACAAGGCAAAGAAGGTATGAAAGCAGAGACTGGAGATTTGATTGACAAAATGTTAGTAACAAAAAAGGAAGTCTGGAAGAGGAACTGATTTGCTGAAAAAGATGTAATAATTTCAGCTTGGAATATTTTAGTATGAATAAGTGAAACATCTAGGTAAAGATATCTCACTGGCAGTTTAAAACATGGGCTACAGAGTTCAGGTTAAAATTGTTATAAGATTTGATTTTATACTTATAGAACTGATGTTTGAAACAACAGGTACACACAAGATTACTAAGAGATGTGATGATTTAGGCTAAGTGCCAAAAAGACAACCAACACACACACAGCCTGAGTGGATTTCCTCATTTAATGTAAACAAATAAATAGATTGAAAAAAGAGGCAATGTAGAATCTGGGAAAGAGAAGGGTATTTAAAATGACCACAGGAGGTTATTTGTAAGGAAACTATCACTTGAGTACTGGGGAGGGTCTCAACTTTGGGGAAAAAAAAAAAAAAAGGATAGTTATTTCTTTAAACGAAGAGTGAATGCAGAACATAACGGGAAAAAAATTACAAGTTTTGAGGTGGAGAGTATGAGCGTTAGGAAGCTGGGGGTTGAGGATAACTTCTCAACATGATGAAGTTATCAGCTGACTCCAAATGAAGAGCAAATTGAGCAGAGTTGAAGTGTACTACCTCTGAGAGATTCTGAAGACAGCTGTAGATGAATAAAAAGATTATCTAAGACTGGGAGGGTCTAGGATGATTATATTTTGGAGTAAGATGGTATTGTTTTATAGCTTTCTTTAGCATCAGAATCATCCCTTCTATGCACCAAATTTCCATTTTATCTAATATTTACTGCACAATAGTTAGGAAGCAGAAAAAGTTAATTTGAACCTCAATAGTATGCAAGTTCAAAAATGCCTAAATTAGTAAAACCAGCCTTAAAATTAGCTCTTAATGTGACTGTTGATCAATCGTATTTCCTTTAGAGTAGTGAAAATTTCCCAACCTATTGCTGACTTGTGCTAGAATCCGTTTTCATTAGATATAGTTCTGGGGTCTGACAATTTGCTTCATAACTCCAGAGAATTCACTTAACTGAGAATTGCTTCCTGTTTATTTAGCATTCTGTCATCCTTGAGAGAAATTTAAGGATCAAAGTTTGTTTCAACCTGGGTAAAAGCTGAAATTACTCTGTTGGTAGCCCATATGTATCTTCAAGTGAGTCTTACTGTGAGGCTACACACAAAAAAAAGATTTGTCAAGGGAAGAATTTTGTTTTGTTTTGTCTTGTTGTTTAATGGTAGAGCCCCAGACAGTAGATAAATTTGTCTTTGGCTCCACCTTCTGTACAAAATGAAAATGAACATCATCAGAAGTAACTGGTAAATTATTTAATATTTCCACTTAAAAAAATTCACCTTTTTAAAAATTAAGCTTGTTTAGTTTTATGATAATTGGTGAATGTTATATTCCTTCATTCAGCAAATATTTCCTATGTCCGAGGAACTATGCTAGTAAGGATTGTTTTTGTTATGCATTGAAAACAAAAACAGTATTAGGTTGAAATTCATTCAGCTTTAGAGTTTGAGTTTTCTTTAACTGAATTTTGAAACAACAAGCAAATAATGTTTGGAAAAATAATGTTTTTTCTTTTTAAGAACATGCTCTTTTTCTCTACAGTTCTACAGGGGATTGCTATTTTTAAGCATCCTATTAGTGGAATGCCCAGTTAAAAAAATTACCAGAAGCAAAGCTACAGGTTTTGGATCTGAAATACTGATTTTGCTCATGTGCTAGTTTATGTTAAGGAGGCACAATAAGGCATCTGAGGGGCGCCTGGGTGACTTAGTCGGTTAAGCGTCCGACTTTTGCTTAGGTCATGATCTTGCGGTTCGTGGGTTCGAGCCCCGCGTCGGGCTCTGTGCTGACAGCCAGCTCAGAGCCTGGAGCCTATTTCAGAGTCTGTATCTCCCTCTCTCTCTGACCCTCCCCTGCTCACGCTGTCTCTCTCTCTCTCTCTCTCTCCTAGAAATAAATAAAAATATATTTAAAAAAAACAATAAGGTGTTTTAACAGGCTGACAATTGACTGTTTGCTTTAACAAACTTAAGTCAGCTAAATACCATCTAATGAATGAGAAAATATGTTAGGGCAAATAAAATGAACATTATTTCATTAATTAAAAATCATTCAACAAAGTAGTTATCTCATCAACTAAATCATTCACTGTCATTTTATATTTGGCACTATACTAAATTTAGTGGAATTTTGGAAAACAGAATATTTTATAAGTACAGGTGGTTGCTTTACACAAAAAATGTTTGCAAACAATCAAGAACATAAACAAACACATAGTTATAATAACAAATTAATGCACAAAATTATTTGTATATGTGTTGAGTTGATGCCAAAGGAGAGGAAAAGACTTAGTATTGCTTCAGAGATCAGCTGAGATAAAAATTCCCAAATGAAATATTTATATGCTTGGTTATAGCACCACTTACCAAAGTCATTAAAATGCTTTTCTGTTGTATGTCTAAGTCTGCTTTGGTGCACAGGGAAAGGTACCTATGGGCAGCTTTATATAGTACATGTCTTTTATGGGCACCACCAAATTTAATAGAGTCTTCCTTTAGGATAGTACGAAACAACACAATTATCTATAAGAAATTATGTGTCATAGTAACTATAAATTCTGTATGTGGTAAAGATATTCCAGCCCACATGGCTCTAGGAACGACAAAATTAACAAACAAAAGACCTTAAGAGAGCCTCCAGTTTTCTTATTAATTAATTATTTGCTACTGGAAATGAATAGTACTTTCATGTCAGGTGGTTACTGATATAAAAACAAGGTCGAAAACTATTGTAGCAAATTTAATATGTTTGCAAGGCTTTGGTGACTTTTTAAAGTCTTGAAGATTCATGTAGTCCTCTACAACAAAACACTAGAGGTCAGAGCCAGCCCAAGATAAAGGGAGAATATTACCACCCAGTGAAGTTAGCTTAAAGATATTCAAAGCTCTTTCAGACCAAAACCATTTTCCCTAGTCATTCATTCTGAAGGCTAGATTTTCTACCACTTAAGTTCTACCTGTAGATTAAGACATTAGAGTCCTTAAATAGGTGACAAGTTATCTGTGGGCAATTTAACAAAAATTAATTTATTATCATGACTTACGAAGAGAGCTTTAAATATCTGGGGAAATAAGTTTTAATGGGAATAAGCAGTCAAGGGATCTATGAACTGACCTAAGCCAGTTTGGTTGTGCACAACTTTTGTGTTCTTTTTGGCATGTGATTAATGGCCATCGTAAAAGATTGAGATATATTAAGGCTACTCTCCTGTGACACTAGTGCTAGATTAAAATAAAACAAGCTTTTAGACCAAGTTCAGCCTCACATTTAGATACTTATTTAATAAGCACTTATTAGTAAGCAGGCACTAAACATTTTATATAACTTGTTTAGTATTCCCTATGAAGTCCCAACTGTGTTCTTTGTAGGTGCTGAGACCTCCACTTCACATGAAAAGAAGTGATGATATTCCAGAAACAGCATTCATTTTGTAATACAAAGGCTTGGCCAGATACCCTCCAAACCAATGAATGGACACAGAACAAAAGGGTCAAGTTACTGGTTTCTTAAATCTTGTTCATGCTAAATTATAGCCAATGTACAGCTGTTGAATATCATTAATTTCACCAAGGGAAGCCTATTTCTAGCATTCATTTTGCTGATTAATAAACCACTAATTTTACTAGCGAAAATGTGTTTCTGACATTTGGGATGATAATTAAACAAATTTCTTCTGTATTTTAAGGACTTGGATACAGAAGCACTTGTAGTTCTCTCTGAGGTTGCCTTTCTGATGTGTATTTGCCACCGACCCCTAGAACGTGAATTCTTAATTATCTTCATTCTACATGTAACTTCAACCAACACACATTTATAGCACTGTATCTTTGCTGAAGTTTTAGTTTATTTGTTTATTTTTACACATTTTTTAAAGTTTATTTTTGATGGGGTGCGTAGGTGGCTCAGCCAGTTGAGCATCCAACTTCAGCTAAGGTCATTATCTCAAGGTTCATGAGTTCAAGCCCCACGTTGGGCTCTTTGCTGACAGCTCAGAGCCTGGAACCTGCTTCGGATTCTGTCTCCTTTTCTCTGCCTGTCCTCTGCTCATGCTTTCTCTCTGTCTTTCAAAAAAAAAGAATGTTAATAAAAAGTTTTAACCCTGCCCTGCACAAGCAGGGGAGAGGCAGAGAGAGATGGAGACACAGAATACCCCTGCTGAAATTTTAAAAAGTGAGTTATAGACAACATAAAACAGGTAAACTATGCTTGCTTACTTTAGTATTCAGTATACTAGTTTTAATATACTCAAATTTAGTACACTAGGAAATGGAGTTAGCTTTTGGATGCCTGGTGGTAAGAGGGGAAGAGAAAACCAAGAGTTCAACAGATATACTGGAAGAATTGGAGGGTATTAAGAACACACAGGGATATTTTAACAATTTTACCCTTGAATGGCCCCATCTCAAGAAGTTATGTATTTACTCCTGAAAAAAGGCATGTACATTTTAAATGCTTATAGTTAAAGTATAATACTTCATAGTAATACTTTATATTTACTTCATAAGTAACTTGAATCCTACCTCATGTAAAGATTTACTCATATTCAGTAGGCTTTTCTTTATGTTTCACACTGACCTTCTCCACACCACACCCCTGCCATTTTCTTGACCCTGAATCACTCTTGTTGAAATACTTGTAGGCAGGTTGTCATCACCTGACTTCTGATCTTGCAAGCAGCAGAGATAGCTGGTATTTTGATATTCTCTTGACAATCTTGTTTTATAAAATTTCCAGTAAAAGTAGCAAACTCGATATGTTTGGAAGGTTCACATGACTTTTTAATCTAATAGAAATTCATGCAGTATTGGTTTGAATTCATTCCAGTAACTGATTTCCCTTCTGTAATTTTAGTAGTTCTTTTATTTCCATTCTTGAATGAAACACAAATGGTTTTAAATACTGAAATTCAAAATATTAAAATGTGGAAAGTAAGTGCACCTGGGTTGCTCAGTTGGGTTAAGCGTCCGACTTCGGCTCAGGTCATGATCTCACAGCTCTTGGGTTCGAGCTACACATTGGGCTCTGTGCTGACAGCTTAGAGCCTGGAGCCTGATTTGGATTCTGTGTCTCCTTCTCTCTCTGACCCTCCCCTGCTCGTGTTGTCTCTCTCTCTCGCTCGCTCAGAAATAAATAAAATATTTAAAAAAAAATTTTAATGTGGAAAGTAAAAGAAATCAAGTTATGATTATTATAGGTAATAGAGTTTTTTTTTATTCTAAAGCATTAATAAAGGCAATGGATGTACTTCAGTAATATAAGTCTTGTTTCATGGATTTGTATATAAAGATTTTATTAACTTACTTGGCTTCTTTGAAATAGCCTTAGTCAGTGGGGAAAATATTTCAGAGTGTGAATCAGACCTTTTGATTATACCCATCCATAAAAAGACAGCATATTATGTGTTTAGACTAAATTCTAAAATATAGCCAGCTTGAACAGACATTTTTAATGAATTGACCACTAAACCAGATAGGACATAAAATCAATCTTTATTTTAGACCTTAATTAGGCAATGAAAACAGCAATTTTGGATGCAGATTCAAGAAACAGTTATAGAAAGCCTATTATGTCTTTAATATTTCTGTGTTTTTATCTACAGGCAATCCTGATAAGTCAAATTCATTTGGAGGGGCTCCCAATATCCTTAAATATGAAGACGTGCTAAGGCCAGATTATAAAATTCTTGGTATGCTTTAATATTTAAATTAACTAGTTAATAATTTTAATATAAAACCCTACAAAGCTATACAACTTTACTATTCATAACACAAATTACAGGGTTTATTTAAAACAATATAAAGTTGCCTATAGTTCATCATGAGGCAAGATGAGCCCACAGTGTTTAAAGGTTTCAAATGTCAGTTTACCTAACCATATGTATGATTTTATTTGGAAATGATATCAAAATTCCACATTTGAGGCCCAGACCAAATGGCCCTTTTGATAATGGCCTTTATGTTTAGCTCCTACTCTGTCCCCTGGCCTCTTAATAAAAGGATCTGGATTCTAGGCTAGAAGTTGGAGCTCCTCCTTTGCCATTGACTTACTAATCACTTTTGCCTTGGTTAATTCCCTCCCTTTTCTACCAACTTTTTGACGTGTAACATATCTACAGAAGAGGGAACATATCCTAAATGTGATTTTTGCATATCAGATACGTCTGTTTAACCAGATACCTACCAAGAAATGGAAAATTACATCAATATCATCCCCATAGCTTTCCTTGAGGCCCTTTTCTCTCATTACTTCCCCCATAAGGGTAATATAATCAATATCAGCCTTTCTTATTTTTCCTCCTCTCTTTAATTAAATGGAATCTTAAAGAAATTGCTTTTTTGTTATCTGGCTTCTTTCAGTTTCATCTACATTGTTGTAAACAGTTATAGATCATTCATTATTATTGGTCAGTAATATAATCTTCTATGAAATACCACAATTTATTTTTTCTACCTTTAATGGACTTTTGGGTAATTTCCAATTTTGGGGTTTTGCAAATAAAAATCCTCTTAACATTCTAGTACATGTCTCTTGAGGTTTATGTCATTTTTTAGTGATTTGTAGGAGCTCTTAATTGTATGAGTCATTTGTCAATGAGTATATTGTGAAAAACTTTTCTTCTTCTGTGCTGCCTTTTTATTCTCTAAAAAGTTATTTTTATAAAGAAAAAATTCTAGATTTAGTATACTCTAAACTGTCCATTTTTTCTTTATAATTAGGACCATTTGTATTCTTTTAAAGAAATCTTTGCCTACTCCAGCTAAAATCAAGAAAATATTCTCCCATGTTTCCTTCTTAATTTTATTGTTTAAACTTTCACCTTTAGATCTGCCGTATCTATAACATTGACATTGTGCATGGTATAAGGTAAGGGGTCAAATTACGTTTTTGTTGATATACATCAGTATCATTTATTAAAAAGACCATCCTTTGTGGTGCCTCAATGGCTCAGTTGGCTAAGTATCTGATTCTTGGTTTTGCCTCATGTCACGATTTTATGGCTCATGAGTTCAAGCCATGCATTGAGCTCTGTGCTGACAGCATGGAGCCTGCTTGGGATTCTGTCTCTCCGCTCCTCCCTGGGGTGTGCACTCTCTCTCCCTCTCTTAAGTAAATAAATAAACATTAAAAATTTTAAGAAAAATAAAGCCATCTTTTTTCCATTGTAAGAGTGTTCTGTCAGTTGTAAATCAGCTGACTGTATATATTTGGTTCTATTTCTGAGACTCTTCCTTCTGTTCCATTGGTCAGTTTGTCCTTGTAACAATAACATGTTCTCTTAGTTATTATATTTTTATTAAAGGTCTTGATATATTGATAGTATAAGTACTGTAGCTTTTACTTTTTCAGATGGTGTTGGCTGTATTTGGCCCTGTGTTTTCATATGATTTTTTAAAAATTATCTCAATTTTCATATACATGCAAAGTAAAACATAATTAAAAAAACCTTGTTGGAATTTTTATTGGGATGGCATTGAGATGATTCTGAGATTTTTATTTTTTATTTTGCCTTCATTTTCAAGGATATTTTCACTGAATAGAGAGTTTGGAGTTGAGAGTTTTTTTCTTTAAGCACTTTCATACATCATGTTCCACTCTTTTCTAGCTGCCTAGTATTTGAGAAGTGAGCTGTTACCTGTGTTATTATTCATGTACATGTAAACTGTCATTTTTTTTCTTGCTGCTCACATGATTTGTTCTTTATCTTTGGCTTTCAATTGTGCAGCTATTGTAACTGAAAATTTCTGTCTTTCATCAAATTTGGGGATTTGGAGCCATTACATCTTCAATGTATTTTATTATTTTTTAATGTTTATTTATTTATTTTGACAGAGAGAGAAAGCACAAGAAAGGCAGGGGCAGAGAAAGAGGGAGAGAGAGAATCCCAAGCAGGCTCTGTGCTGACAGCACAGACGTGGGGATGAAACTCATGAACCATGAGATCATGACCTGAGCTGAAATCAAGGGTCAGATACTTAACCAACTGAGCCACCCAGGTGCCCCTTCAATTTAAAAAGGTGGGGTTTTTTTCTGCTACATTCTCATTCTTATGTCTATTTTTGACCATGATGTATGTAGAATTACATGCTATCATTTAACAGGTCCCAAGTCTTTGTTTGTGATTTTTCTCTATTTTCATATTGGATAATTTCTTTTGATCTATCTTCAAGTTCATTTGCATTTTCTTTTGTCATCTCCATTCTACTGAGTCTATCCATTGATTATTGTTTTAACATATTATATATATTTTTGGTTTTAAAATATCCATTTTTTTCTTATATCATTTTTCTTTCTCTGCTGAGATTTTGTATCTTCTTATTCAATTGCAAATACATTTTGTTTTACTTCGTTGAGGTTAGTTAAAATAGCCACTTTAAAACTTTTAACTTCTAGTACCAACACTTGGGGCATCTTAGGGCTGCTCTTACTTGATTTTTTTCCTATTGGCAGTGCATTCCATTTGTCTGGTTTTTCATGTTAGGCGATTTTAAATTATACCCTAGAAATGATAAATGTTAAATTGCTGAGGTTCTGGATTCTGTAATTTTCCCCTCATGCTTGTTATTTCTTTTGTTTTAGCCAGCAATTATCTTATTGGTTTTTTTATAGGATAAAATTATTTTAGAGCTGAACTAGTGCAGCTCTATGTTTATCTTCAGAACATCTGGAAGTCTGTCACCTAATCTTGGCCAACAAAAGGTCAGTCAGCTAACTAATGATTTATAATATGCTGTTTTAAGTTCAAAACTCCCCTGGAGGACCCAAGATTGGCTTGTTTATTGATGAATTATACCTAGCATGACCAGTTAAACTTTTGGGCTTGGCTTTTATACCTAGAAGAACATAAAAGGGCCCACTGAAAATTTCTGGGCAAGTCTCCTAAACCCAAGACTTATCAGAGAAATCTTGGCCAATTCAATCCCAGAATGAAACACATATTCATAAAACAGCATAAGGCGCTGTGCTTGGAGATTTCATACACCTTTAGTGCCTTTTTTTGGATGCTTTTTTCTCCTCCTCCTTTTTTTGTACCATATCCTTTGCCTTCAATAACTGTCTTATATGAGAATGCTCTATAGAGTCTTGTAAACCCTTTCAATTATCTAACCTATTGTAATCCATGCAAAATTGAACTGCCAACACTCTATTTCTTGGGTGGCAGTGTTTAATTACTATTGGCTAGGATGTTTCCACACAGGTGTGATTAAGGCATCAGTCAAAGATATGTGAAGGAAGAATTTGAGCAACCTCCTTCTGATTCTTTTCCTTCCAAAACTTATCTACTCTCTTCAATGGTCACAGTTTTCTGAGCTCCAGTTTTATGGTTTATGTTCCATCACAGCCCCAGTGCTTCCAGCACCATCTGCCCTTGGCTTCCAGCTAAAAGTTTGCAAAAAAATGGAAACTCACTTCATGGAACTCCATCTTCTATACAAGTACATAGTTGATCTTACTCTGTTTACTCTCCAGTGCTTTAAGTAGCTCCTATTTGTATTAGGTCTATATTTTATGATTGTTTTCTGTGGAGGATTCAGTCTGGTTTGATCTTACTCTGTCATTATTGGAAGTAGAACTATTCTCATGAGATTTTTAAACTATCACCTCCCTCCCCCAAAAAAAGTTGTTTTAAAATGAAAAAAAAAAAAAGCACTATATTTTAGTTTGTTTGCTTCACACAATATATTGCCAACCCTGTAAGCTAACAGAATGTTTAGAACCAGATTATTTATTTATTTTGAGAGAGATAGAGAGAAAATCCCAAGCAGGCTCCATGCTGTCAGCGCAGAGCTGGACATTAGGTGCAATCTCATGAGCCAGGAGATCATGACCTTACCTGAAATCAAGAGTTAGATACCTAACAAACTGAGCCACCCAGGCGCCCTTGAACCAGATGATTTAAAGGACAGGTCGTCTTATTCTGAGAATAATTATGAATCCATTTGGTCAGAAAAAATATTTTTACCAAAAATTAAAAGCTTCATCAGTTGCCTGGTAATTGTAACTAAGCAGTCCAATGATGTATATGATTCACTATAGTCCTAGCATTATTGGTTAGTGACAAATAGATGTAAATGACATCTAGGAAAAAAAGGTTGCTATATCTAATAAATGAATATCCTCCCTTTCCCTTTTCACTATGTTAAAATTTAATCAAGCAGATGTTCTGAGAAGTGAAGTAACCTGCCCAAAGTCACTGTACTAAACAACAAAGTCTGGTCTATTTGATGTCTAAGTCTGAGCTTTTAGTTATATATAATACATGATTAACTACTGTGAGTTAATTGGTATTTATAAGGATGTGTGTGTGTGTGTAAGTACGCTTTAAGTATATTTTTGGTAAGTGGTATTTCTGGCAGAGGGAAAAGAGCATTATTGAAGAAAAGTACACTGGCAAACGCTGACTCTAAGTTTCTTGCTTATAACGGTATTATGTTTATCAGGAAATGAGTATGTATTTTATGAGAAATATAAACAAGTTTATATTAAACCATAATTATTCAATTTCTTTTAGTATATTTAAAATAATTATGTCCTATCATTAGTGCCTATAGAAGCATAAATATATTTCATTGCATTGTAGGAAGACCTATAAAGCAGATTGCCAAACTATAATCTACAGGCCAAATCCTGCCTACCATCTGTTTTTGAAAGTAAAATTCTATCTTATGTTATTTAATTGGAAGACAGTCATGATTATCTGTGTATTTATTGTCTATGGTTGTTTTTGAGCTATAACAGCAGAGGTGAATAGTTGTAGCCAATACTGTATGACCTCAAATCCTAAAATAATTCATTCTCTGACTCTAACTAAAGAAATTTGCCAATCCCTACTCTTAAAGTATTCTTGAGATTTTCTTATTTTTCTTTCTCTCCCACCCTCCATCTTTCCATTTTATTAATAAGGTGATTGCAATCCATAGAGGCCTAGTAAATAAATTAACTGCATATAGAACCCAGGTCTCCTATTTCTCAATTTGACACTTTGAATTAAGTCTTTCTTACTTTCTTTCCTTCCTTCCTTCCTCCTTTCTTTCTTTCTTTCTTTCTTTCTTTCTTTCTTTCTTTCTTTCTTTCTTTTTCTTTTCTTTCTTCTTTCTTTCTTTCTTTCTTTCTTTCTTTCTTTCTTTCTTTCTTTCTTTTCTTTCTTTCTTTCTTTCTTTCTGTTCATGTTTATAGAAAGACATAGTTCTCTGATCTCTGAGTGGATTTTATTCCGGTGTTTCTCTAAATCATTTCACTCATGATGAATTGGGTTTATAAGCTAGGAAAGTATTTCCTTCAGGTTCACAAACACAGAATCAAATCACAGAACAACGTGTTTTAAAAGGCTACATTTTTACACAAACAGTACATGATTTTGCAGGCTAATATTTAGATAATCAATGTCAGTGGGTAGAACAGTTTGTTCACTTGATACCTGCTTTTCTTAATTTACCTAACCTTCATGTTTGCTGAAATTTTTGGATGTGTAATTGACCTGTCTAAAGGTGGTTGCTGCTTATCATGCTTTCTGAAACTCTAAGATTGATAGTAAAACATAGTGTGAGGTTTTATTACTTTTTAATGTTATTTTTTTATTATCTTTAAAGAATTTAAATCCAAGTTAATTAACATACAGTGTAATAATGATTTCAGGAATAGAATTTAGTGATTCCTCACTTACAAATGACACCCAATGCTCATCCCAACAAGTGTCCTCCTTAATGACCCTCACCCATTTAGCCCATCTCCCCACCCAACACCTCTCCAGCAACACCCCTCCTGTTTGTTCTCCATGTTTAAGAGTCTCATATGTTTGTCTCTCTCTCTCTGTTTTTATCTCGTTTTTGCTTCCCTTCCCTTATGATCGTCTGTTTTGTATCTTTTCTGACTGACTTATTTCACTTAGCATAATACGCTCTAGTTCCATCCACATTGTTGGAAATGGCAAGATTTCATTCTTTTTGATCACCATGGAATATTCCATTGTGCATATATATACTACGTCATCTTTATTCATTATCATCATTGGAATTTTGGGCTCTTTCCATAATTTTGCTATTGTTGAAAATGCTGCTATAAACATTGAGGTGCATGTGCCCTTTCAAATCATCACTCCTGTATCCTTTGGATAAATACCTAGTAGTGCAATTGCTGGGTTGTAGGGTAGTTCTAGTTTAATTTTTGAGGAACCTCCATACTGTTTTTCAGAGTGGCTGCACCAGTTTGCATTCCCACCAGCAGAGCAAAAGGGTTCCTCTTTCTCTACACTCTCACCATCATCTGTTATTGCCGGAATTGTTAATTTTAGCCATTCCGACAGATATAAGGTACTATCTCATTGTGGTTTTGATTTGTATCTCCCTGATGATGAGTGTTGTTGAGCATTTTTTCATGTGTTTGTTGACCATCTGGCTGTCTTCTTTGGAAAAGTGTCTATTCATGTATTTTGCCCATTTCTCCACTGGATTATTTGTTTTTTGGGTGTTGAGTTTTATAAGTTCTTTAAAGATTTTGGATACTAAGCCTTTATCCAATAGGTCATTTGCAAAATCTTCTCCCATTCCATCAGTTGCCTTTTAGTTTTGCTGATTGTTTCCTTTGTTGTGCAGAAGTTTTTTATTTTGATGAGGTCCCAATGGTTCATCTTTGTTTTTATTTCCCTTGCCTCTGGAGATATGTCAAATAAAAAGTTGCTGCAGCTGAGGTCAAAGAGGTTGTTGCCTGTTTTCTTCTCTAGGATTTTGATGGCTTCCTGTCTTACATTTAGGTCTTTCATCCATTTTCAGTTTATTTTTGTGTATGGTGTAGAAAGTGGTCCAGGTTCATTCTTCTGCATGTTGCTATCCAGTTTTATCAACATCATATGCTAAAGAGACTGTCTTTTTTACATTAGATATTCTTTCCTGCTTTGTCAAAGATTAGTTGGCTATATGTTTGTGAGTCCACTTCTATGTTCTCTATTCTGTTCCACTGATCTATGTATCTGTTCTTAGGCCAATACCATACCATCTTGATGATTACAGCTTTGTAATACAACTTGAAGTCTGGAATTGTGATGCTTCCAATTTTGTTTTTCTTTTTCTGGATTGCTTTGGCTATTTGGGGTCTTTTTGGTTCCATACAAATTTTAGGATTGTGGGTTCTAGCTCTGTGAATAATGCTGGTGTTACTTTAATAGGGATTGTATAAGGTTTTATTCTTAACATTGATTCCTTCTGAAAACCAAATGAAGATTTGAACAGGAGACTTTAAGCCTACAGTTTTATTTGTGAATATATGCTACCTTCCTCTTTAGGCACAGATCATGATAATGGGACAGCAGATGCATTTTCCATTAAAATCTTATCTAAATATTTTTCACAACGGCTTTTACTTACATCATTGGAACTTCTCTAACTTTAAACTCTAGAATAGTGGTGCCACATTTGCAGAATATGGTTTTAATTGGTGAGCTTCTTTTAAATGCAGATGTTTGGGATCCACCAAAGGTATAATGAATCTGAATCTCTGCGTGCTGGCAGTTAAGGAGATATATATATATATATTTAATTTTTAATATATATGTTTTTAAATTTTTTATTTATTTTGAGAAAGCGAGCGAGTTGGGAAGGGGCAGAGAGGGAGAAAGAGATGTATATTCTTTTTTTTTTTTTATGTTTTATTCATTTCTAGGAGAGAGAGAGAGACAGTGTGAGTAGGGGAGGGCCAGAGAGAGAGGGAGTCACAGACTGAAACAGGCTCCAGGCTCTGAGCTGGCAGTCAGCACAGAACCCGACATGGGGCCCGAACCCATGAACCTCGAGATCGTGACCTGAGCGAAAGTCGGACGCTTAACTGACTAAGCCACCCAGGCGCCCCAAGAGATATATATTCTTTAAAAGATCTGCAAGTGACTTTGAAGAACAACAAAGTACCTCTGGTAATGAGGAAATTGTTTTCATCTGACAATCTGGAAAACTGGGTTCTTTTTTTAAAAATATTTTTATTTATTTCTAGGAGAGAGAGAGAGAGAGAGAGAGACAGCGTGAGCAGGGGAGGGTCAGAGAGAGAGGGAGACACAGACTCTGAAACAGGCTCCAGTCTCTGAGCTAGCAGTCAGCACAGAGCCCGATGGGGGGCTCGAACCCACAAACCTCGAGATCATGACCGCAAGATCATGAACTAAGCGAAAGTCGGACGCTTAACCGACTAAGCCACCCAGGCTCCCCTGGAAAACTGGGTTCTAATCCTGGCCACCCTGTTAAATTTTAATGTGTCTTTGGGCAAGTCACTTAAGTAACGAATAAATAAACAAATACCGGAAGGGAGGACTTTCTCCATAGTTATTCAATTTCTTTAGTTTTCTCTTCTGTGAAATAAGGATGATATCCACTTTGGAATTGTCATAAGAATTAAGATCATGCAGATAAAATGTTTAATATAGTGCCAGGCACATAATAAAAACTCAGTAAAAGTTATTCATTAGACTTATTATTGTTATAATCATTATTACTACCAATACCAAAATGACTTAAAACTATAATTCAGTATAATAGATGTACTATTTCCCCCTGCAAAACCAACAGCTGGCCTTATTTATTTACTGATTTATTTATCCATTCATTACAATAAATAATCATGGCCACCTGCCAGGATCCAGACTCTGCACTGCCTTGCCCTGATGATACAATGTTGAATATTATGGGGTCTCTGACCTCAAGAGACTTATATCCCAGTGGAAGATAAAGACCAAAAAATCAACTCAATATTCCTATAGCTTCCTCTTTGGAGTACAATCACTTTACTAAGAAGATAAACTGACAATACTATAGGGCATCCCTAGCATCCATTTCTTCCCTCATGAAACACACTGAGTATTGCTTATGTTCAGATACTCAACAAGGGAGAAAAATAATGGCTCTTTTCAACAATTTGCAGTGTCAAAATTTATATCCATCTTGTCAAAAGACTTAATAGTCAAACAATAAGCTGCTGCTTTTATTTTAAAAAAAGAAAAGCCCTAAGTACTTGGTAAAAAGCAATTTCACCCACTTCTACAAAGACAATAATAATTTCCATTAGATAGTTTTATCTTTCTTCTTGAATAGTGTGGTATGTACATATAAAACAAGCTTGCATTTTTGGAGAACTTGTTGCTGTAAGAGTAGTTTAAATAAAAATGAACTAAGAGCATTCAGTTAAGCTCCCCTCACTGTCTTTGACATCTAGAAGAGGTTTTATAATCTTTGTTGCTATCGTTTCAAAGACTTAATAAAATTGGTGTTAATAGTCTTCATCATTTAAACTGTCTTCCCTTGAGAATTCCATTATTTCTTCCGCTAAATTCCTTATGGGGAATTGGAAAGGAGGAAAGGAAATGTTTAGATGATCATGAATACGCACCATATCAAAGTTTACTTTATTAGAAATAACACTAAGAATTTTGAGAAAAAGCCAATCAAGAGATGCCACGCTTATTGTTCTATAAACTAAAACTTATGTTTTCTACTAGGTAAATTGAGATTGTTGATTGAATATGCTTGCTTTTCTAATCAGATCTCTCTTCAAGTTCGAATTGGAGAAATTTCCTGGAAAAAAATAGATCCTACATGCCTAAAAGTGAAGCAACAGATTTTTAAAAAAATTTGTAACACACATAGCAAATAAAAATTAGAAAAACCTAGCAAAAGACTAATTCAGATTACATAAGACAACATCAATAGCACTGATACATAAATAGGCAAAGTATATTAACAAACAAATCAAAATGGCTAACACATTAAAAGAAAACTACCACCACTAGTAATTTAAGAAATATAGATTAAAATAAAATAACATTTTCTCTATAAATTTGGTCGAGATTATAAAATACTGATAACAAGGTATGATGGTGCCATTATTCAATGCTACCATATTTATAAATTATAATTTTTGGAAGTAACTTAGCAATAAAACATCAGTCTTAAACATGTTACAGTTTTTTATTGGTCTGGTATCTCAGAGTTGCAAGCTATAGAAACGCCCACACTATAACTGCTTAGGTTAAAAGGGAAATTATATCCTAGTTTCAGAATAGAATCTGCTGCTGCAATGATATTATTAGAAATCTCCAATCTCTTAAAATGAATCTCTGGTTTCTATCTTTCTTCCTTGTTAGCTTCACACCAAGGCAAGCTCTCTCCAATGGTCACTAGAAAATTAGGATTATGTAACACCTGGTTAGCATTAGTTTCCCTAATGAAAGAAATGACTTTTCCACAGTAGTTCTTGGAAGACTGAGTCTCGTCTGAGTTGGGTCTCACATTCAGTCCTGAGCCAGTCACTGCAGCCAGGAGAATAAATACCTTAATTCCCAAGCTTGGGTCTTGCACACACCTTAGAGCTAGGGATAGAGTTGGCTTTAACCCAAAACTCTTGGGATATAGGGTAAATCTCTAAACTAAGGTACTGTCACCAAAATGAGGGGAAATGAAGGCCAGTCAGGAAAATAGTTATTAGAATACAGTTTCACCATTTAATAACACTCCTGTGAATTAATGTAAAAAAACAATAAATGCAGATTTACATTTATTACAGCTTTAGTCATGAAGTTTTAGCAAAACAGAAAACAAGACAAAACAAAAAAATAATCCTATTGCCCAACAAATAGGGGAATTGTAAATTAAGAAATATAAAATATTTTAGAAAGTCATTAAAATTATATTTTCAAATGGTTTATAGTGCTTATGGGGAAAGGACATTTTATAATATAAAGCCATTAGGGCAGAATATAAGATAACATACAGTATGATCTCACTTTGTAAAAAGCACACAGGAAAAAAAACTTAGGAAAACCTATTAAAATAATAATTAGCTCTAGAAACTGTTGGAATTCACATATTCATAAAGCAAATATTTTTGAAATACTTATTTTATGGCAGGAATTTTATTCTGACTATAATTTTCATATTTTTGCATATACAATAAGCAACTAAGAAGTGCACTGCATTTAAATTGAAATTCTAATGATCTTACTTAAATCTTTATGATGGTCCAAATATCGTTCTATGGTGCTTCCAGGTACACTGTCTCATTCAGTGTGTCTCTGATGAAATCAGTTGTCAGTTTTATTTGCTCCATGTGAGTACTGTTCTTCTGCAGAAGCCATAAATAAAATTTGTTTATTGACAGAGTGATTCATTTGTTCATTCATCCAACCACCTGTGAATTGTTGGTGGGATTAAAAAATAACCTCTAAAGGAATTTCCTAAAATCAAGAAGGTAAGAAAGCTTTTAAGTTAGCATGGGTCAGTGAACAGATTTTCTCAATGATTCGAATATGTTAATTATACTTTTCTTTATGAAATAAAGAGTTAATGAATGCCAGCAATTCTGTCTAAGCCATTGTGTGTGAAGAGGTTATGCTCAGATACAGCAGTGTTCAACTGCCATCACCATAATCATTTACATAAATGGTCTTTCTGTACAATCCTATAATTATTGTATCATATTATTAGTGTTTAAATATATTATTGGTGTTAAATATACTCTAGATACATTAACTATACTCAGAGTTCATTTATTTTCTAGTCATTCATATATGAATAATTTTTACTCATTCTGCTGGGTCAGGGATGGGATAAAAGGTTACAAAGTTTTGTAGACAAAGGGTCTTCCGGCAAGAATTTGTGGCTGCCACCCGCTGAAACTTGGGCTCACAGGAAAACATTATTGGAGGATGTAATGCCTCTAAGCCTCAGAGGAGACTGCTGTTGCCAACTTTTATGAGAAAAAAAAAAGAAAAATGTAGGGAAAGGTTTCCAGCAAATTCTGCTAGGAAAGAATGCACAATGGCCTTTAACGCCAGCTGGAGGCAGTAATCTTTACTATATAAGACTGACTAGGTCAATTGTGAGGGTGCTGGCTAATTGTAAAGAGATCCAATAGAGACACATGAGAAATTTTCTCTCATTTTTATTGTAACTCCCTCCTCCTTTTTTATTAATATTTACTATTTTATTTATTATTAACTTGGATGTTTATTCTATATCTATTGGAATAATTATTTTGGAATTAGATATATATTTTTATCATATATCACTTCTGGGCATGTACACAAAGGAATTATAAGTAAAATAAGATAATTAAAATATTATGCATGCTTTTCACATGCAGTGTCCAACTCTCTTGAGAGATTCAGAGTTCCTGATAGAAAAGAATATTTAATATATCTGTACAAGTCAACAAATAATTAGAAAATGACTCCCTATGTTAAGAGAATGTTATGAGCACCCAAGAAACCCCTTGTACTCTCTCTCTTCCTCTTTGGAGTCACTACAGTCTGTTTTAATAATAATCATTTCCCTGCTTTTCTTTATAGTTTTACCAACTGTATTTGTATCTGCAGCCCCACCCCCACCCTACCCCACCCCACCTACCCTTCCAGTATCTAAATCAGAGCTCAAGTACCTGGGGCCCCAGCCCTGTGAGTGATAAAGGGAGGGGGCAGTAACTAGTAGATAGTGTTGAAATAGGTCCCAATGGAGTCAAACCCATCCAGGGTTGCTGGGGGATTTACAGTAGGATTCATAGGAGATACCTAAGTCATTGATTTACGTAATGGGCTCTTCCTAGACTTAAGATCAAGGGCTAGTCAGTCCATTCAATCTCCTTGTTAGGAGTCAGAAATGAATAGTGGAGTAGGCCACTGACCTGGCCTCTGATTGAGTTGTCACTGAAAACCCTGAAGACTGTCTATAAAGGGTCACAAAACAGGCAGTTTTGTTTTGCAAAAGCCCGGGGTTGTGTTTGAGCAGGCCAGAGGAGAGGTACTGCTCACTTCTTACTTTGGCCACCTAATGCAAAGCAAAAAAAGCAAGAAGGTGACAGATAGCTGTCTGTCTACACCCAGAGCTTAGCATGCCCATATAACTTAATAATTATTATACCTGCCATCTACTGAATGTGAAACACCATTCTGAGTGATTTACACACAGTAGTTCACTCCTCGCTAAACCCTATAGGATAGGTACCATTAAACAGATGAAGGAACTTTTTTTTTTTAAACAAATGAAGCAACTAAGGCTTTGAAAATTTACTTGTGCAAGACCTCACAGTAAATGAGCTCAAATTCATGTTTAGGGTCTCAGGGATGGCCTCTATAATGCTGAAGGAACACAGATGAATTATACTTGATAGTGGTAGGTTTTCATTTCTATCGTCATGAATAGTGCATAATTTTTACCTTGTATCTAAATAAATAAAATATCTTTCAAGATGACCTCCTGTATTTTCTTAAAGTTTTATTATGTTTCCAAAATATGTTTGTTTTTGGAAGTTGAGAGGATGGGATAGATAGGTCTGTTGAATAATGTACTTGGATTTCCACTACCACCCTCCTATTGGGGAATGGGGAATTCTATCCTTGCAGTTGCAGCATTTGCAATGTTTACCACTAGAGGGAGGGATCAGACCATGGAGAGCAGCCACAAGTTGCTAAGCACCTCCTTGGCCATTTCAGGCTCTTCATTGGCAGCTAGTGTGGAATGAGCACGAAATTGGGAGAACCATTTGTTAATAAAAACAAATATCTTCTTTGTTATCTGGAAGAGATGATTTCACAAGAATAGTAGAGAGAAGAGTCAACTTGTGGAGCCTCGAAGTGAAAAGGGCTAAGTATCCTAGATTTGAGGATCCCCAATAGCACTCTAGACACCAGCAGTAGCACTCTTCCCCCAAACTGTAAAAAATCAAAAATGTCTCCAGAAATTGCCAAATGCCCCCAGTGACAAAATTGTCCCTGATTAAGAACCACTATCTTATAGATTCAAAATGTCCTAAAGACTTGAGTTCTCAAAGATAGTAAAAGATCCTCCCATCCATGTCAGTGAGGAATCTGGGGTTCTTCTTGGTCTGGGGTTTCACAACTCAAGGCTATGAATAGAAAGGATAAGATTAGTCCCAGTTCACTTCTCATAAAAGAAGTGCAGACAAAGGCACAACACCAGGCAAAGTGACTAAGAAAGCAAGAAACAACTTAAAATTTTACAATTATACGGACAAAAGAGTAAGAACTGAATCCAAAGGCATGAACTAGAGGTTGATGTTAGGCAAGAAGGAATTATCACACTCAAGAAACAAAACCTTCCACAAGAGACCTTGTGTGAGATACCTGCCTGGATGGGAAAAAGCTGTTACATTCTTGGACTTAGTTCAAATGCTTGTCTCCCGAACCTCCACTTTAAGTATTTTCTGTCTCACTTGCTTGCTGGTACTCTTACTCCTTATTCAATCATGCCAGAAACTTGGAGTCATTCTATGATTTAAATTTGAATTTTCCCGTCTATTAGAGACATCCATGACCCATAAGACCTAGGGTACATTGAGGGTTGTAGTGAATACTCTGCATACTCCAGCAGGCTGGCAGCACCTTCCTTACTTATAAGTATGCTGACCATAAACAACCCCAAAGAAACTGAATCAAAAGAAAGAACCAAACTCATAATATACAACTTGGAGAGCACATGAATCCAAAGCCCCAGATAGAGGGGCTATAATGCCAGATAGAGGCCCTGATACTGCCAAAAGCTCCTTTTTGACAACAGTAATATTCATGGCTCCTGGGTCTTGACACCAAAAGGTCACTGGTTGGCTCAGGTCTACTTCCTGGTACATATAGCTCAGTTTAAGCTTTCCATTCATTTCAGAGATCTTTTGCGGAAAGTATGGTATATAATCCATCCCACCAAGTGATGAACTCTTGTTAAAAGATACAGTTTCTTATACTAAACCAATAAAAACCATTAGCAGGCATCTGGGTGGCTCAGTCAGTTAAGTGTCACACTTTGGCTCTGGTCATGATCTCATTGTGAGTTTGATCCTCTGGAGATTGCTTCAGATCCCGTATCTTCCTCTCTCTCTCTCTCCCCCCCACCGCTTTTTTCCCCTCTCTTTCAAAAAAATTAATAAACACTTAAAAATAAAATTAAAACAATAAAAACCATTAGACTGTAATATTCAAGGGCATCTGACTCAAACACAGTTGCATTGTTTGCTGGAGGAGCCCATAGTAAGCAGGACTCACTAAATGTTAATTAGTTGCACATATGAAGAAATGAATGAATACATGCATGGCTACACTCACAACTTAGAATATTCTAGTATTAAAATTTTTCCTCAAACATAAAAATAATTCTGCTTTTTTAGTACTTGCTTCTGCTCTGGGATGCAAAGGGATTTTAATCAGAGAATGGTGCTGGTATCTGCCTAGATTCCTTTTATCAGCTGAAACACCCCTCCTACAGGCACTCTGAGTATTAACTACTAACAACTCAAAGCTTTCTCTTTCTCTTTCCAGAGAATTGCCCCTAGGTGAAGTGGTAGCCAGGAACAAACTCCCCTATCTTGGAGGCCAAGCCCTCCCAACCTTGGCCAATGACAAAGGAATCCAAAGGTCAGCCCCTTTGCCTCAAAGTGAGTAAAATACATGGTGTGATTCATGTTCCAGAGCTTCGTTATGGGATCAGACTGAAACTATTATTCAGCATCCCTGCTGAGCTTCATTTTTCCCTGCCTTGTTCCTCTGCCTTCACTTTCCTTCTCTTGAGGACACTCCTCCAATAAATCATTTGAACAGGAATCTCCATCTCAGGCGCTTCTTCTATGGAACCTGAGCTACAGCATTCACTGATGGCATACCAAGACCACAGGTCAACAGAGGCGCTTTCCCAAACTTTTCAGAAAAAAAGGGATGGCACAGCATCCTAATTGCATATAACTCTTCTCTATTTGTTTTGAAGTCACCACTCTCATCTTACTTTAAACTTACATTTAAATGCAGTGTTATCAGTGTCAATCCTTGAGTGAAAGTAATATAATGGTGAAATCTCAGGATTGGTATTTGTAGAATGGTAGATTATTCTAGCTGAAAAATAAATCTACTAGCTTGAGTTCTTTTACAGATAAGTTGATTGTGGCCCCAAGACATGATTTTCTTAAGTTGATACAGTTAGTGAGTAGCAAAGCTGGGACACAATCAGATTTCCAATCTCCCATTTAGTGCTTTCTCTAAACCCCTCTTCTTCTTCTGTATTTTTTAAAAATGTTTAAAAAATATTTGCTTATTTTTGAGAGAAAGACAAGAGCACAAGCTGGGGAGGGGCAGAGAGAGAGGGAGACACAGAATCCAAAGCAGATTCCAAGCTCTGAGCTGTCAGCACAGAGCCCAATGTGGGGATCGAACTAACGAACAATGAGATCATGACCTGAGCCAAAGTCAGATGCTTAACTGACTGAACTACCCAGGTGCCCCCAAACCCCTCTTCTTCTTGTTAGTCACTGTTCTCACATGAAGGAATCTTATAAGTTGGGTACTATGCAGGCAAGTTGGACGAAATTCCTTATGCTTTCAACACCCATGAAATATTATTTTAAGTGAATGTTAAAAACAATGTGACTGTAGGGTGATTACTATATAGATCTTTATAGTTTTTTTTTTTAATTTTTTTAATGTTTTATTTATTTCTAGGAGAGAGAGAGAGACAGCGTGAGCAGGGGAGGGTCAGAGAGAGAGGGAGTCACAGACTGAAAGAGTCTCCAGGCTCTGAGCTGGCAGTCAGCACAGAGCCCAATGCCGGGCTCGAACCCACGAACCGCGAGATCATGACCTAAGTGAAAGTCGGACGCTTAACCGACTAAGCCACCCAGGCGCCCCAGATCTTTATAGTTTTAATCTTCTATAAAAAATTTACTGAATTTTCTTGCTAGGGATGAATAGTACGGCAAGATTTCATCTTCGAGAAGTTTTGTAGGGGAGACAGTCAGGTAAATACTGTAGCTACAGCAGTGCTACAAGCAAGCTGTGGAGCTAGAGGGAGGAGCAGTGATTAATCCCATCTAGCAGAAGTAGGGAAGGTCTCCCAGAGCAGAAAATGTCTGAGATGTTTTATGAAGAGTGAGTAGAATTTTGATAGGTAGAAATCTATCTACCTATCAAATAGAAAAGTTTGGGACATGGAAAGCCTTCTTTTGTAGGCTTAAGTGGATTCTTCCAGGAGGAAAGGCTAGGAGCTTAACTGTTTGGGATCACTGTGATGGGTCTCAGATACCATACACAATGTTTTCTCTCCTAATTATAATGACTCTCCACTCCTTCCCCAGTTTTCACTTCCATAAATTGTTTTATTTATCTTCAGTTTTCATGGGGTATGGCACCATGATGAATACTTTGTGGTATGCGCTTACATTAAATTAGAGACAGGAAAGAGGAGAAGAAGCCTGCAGCTTTCATATTCACCTACTTTCTTAGGCATTAAGGAAGAACAATAATATACAAAATTGGGAGATAAAATGGTAGCTTCAATAAAAAGGTTAAACTGTCAATCCCTGAACTAATCAAGAAAATTAACATTGAGCATCTATGATGACTGCTGAATTTGTTAAGCACTTTAGAATTGCCTAATTTAATTTCCACAAATTACTGTATCAGATCTATCACTGTAATTATGTCAAGTATAAAGAAACCTCAGGAACAGGAATTCAGTTACATGGCCAAGGTCACAAACTACCTTGACATGGAGAGCTCTCTCTGGATAGTTTCTTCTGTGCCACAGGCTTCCCAGGAAGCAACCAGAAGTATAGCACCTGAGAGCCAGGCACTGGAATCCTGGGGGTTCCTTTTGTAAAAGAAACAAATGAGAAAATAAAAGAGGAAGAGAGGAAGCCAAGACAGAAAGAATAATAGAGATAGGAAAGTGAGAAACAAAAAGGGACAATAAGGATAAAAGCTTTAAAAACATAGGGTTGATTATAAATTATTATTCTCTCCACCAAGATACTTAAATGTACAAACATCGCATTTCTCAGTATATAATGGGGAAAAAAATCCCAGGAAAACATTTTGTAGTTTAAAATATAGATGTACATATATGTGTATACCTATTTTGATGTTTGTTTTTCATCGACTTTGACTTAAATTATGAAGTAAGACTCAACAAAAGAAGACCTTGAAAGGAATGATCAAAACATTTGGTCATAATGTAAATGCCTTTTAAGGATTCATCATCTAAAATGCTTTAAAACTATTCCCAATAAAATATGGTATACATTTCAAATCCATTAAAAACCTTTATTTTTCTTAAAAGAATGTACTGAATTATTTTGATATGCTCTCATCCACATGGATAATAATGATAAATAATTTATTTCTTAAAACATTAGTTTCTTCCCTGTGGATTAGCATTGCTAAATTAGACTTGGCTCTGAAATGCAATAGGAAATATTAGATTTCAGAAACTCAGAGGAAATTTTCTGCCCATGCATGGTGGATAAACACACATTGTACTATTTACATATATCGTATTTCTTCTCTTTCCCACTTGAGAAAACAAAGCCTATAAATTGTATTTATACTGTTAGGAATGGAGTCTTTGTTTAGTGAACCTTATAGAGCATCAGGTGTTCTTCTCCTTGGGTCCTTAAACTGCAACTTAATTGTCCCGTGTCACATCTGTTCACATCAATCACATTACATTATTTTCTTTACAATGTGTTCTTTGAGGTGATATGATTGATGTGACTAAATGTGACAGATCAAAAAGGTCTGTTAGGCACTACAAAAAATTTCAAAATCTCAAGCCCGAAGGCCAAGGAATCTCTGTCTATGCATAATTTGGTATAGAGTTAAATTTGGGAGGGCAATACAGTTCATCGGATTAAGAGTTTTTGACAGTGATTCTTGACAAACTACTTTTTGATGATCAAGAAAAGTATGAATAATTTGCTAGGGCAGAGTCAAGGTTAAGGAGTCATTGCCTTGTTGTAAATCACATAAACTCAGGAATGAATCCATGTGGAAAAGGATTTGCAGTCTGAAGACTCTGTTTTGAATCTCAGCTCCTCACGTTCCAGTTATGTGACCTTGGAGAAATCACTTTAATTCTCTGAACCACAGTTTCTCATCTGTATCATCTATCACAGAGAGTATCCCGAGAATAACAGGAAAGAATGTATCTAGCAGAAGGCTATAAATTATCAAGTATTATCTCAAGACCCCGCGACCATGCTGTTTTATTGAAGGTCTGCACTGAGTAGGAATCAAATTACTTCAAAACACAGAAAGAGTAAGAGTTAAAAGTAGTTAGGTCTTTGATGCCCAGGACTCCTTCTCATTGTAAAAGGAAGGGAAGTGGTGGAGAGGGAGGGGAACGCCTTACGTTCAGAATCCTCACATATCATAATAACTACTTCTCTGTTTCGACCATCCGTACATTGAAGCAGTTGTCAAGAGTCTGAGCGATCATTCTTGTTGAAAATATTCTCTTGTCTGCTGATATATTCTCCACTTATATATTCACCAGAGTTGTATGGTCATTATAAACCTTAAGCTGGGAAAGTAGTATCACTATTAATACAACTTTCCAAGTGGGGACTGTGGTTTGGATTTTTCTCCTCCCTACATTCCATTCTTGCCAAAAACATCTGATCAGAATTTGTCAGTGACTTTGGGGTCCTCTTTGACTTGTTTTCATAGGTGGCCTGCTATAAAAATATAAACTTTTTTAAAGCAAACTGTATCCATAATAAACATCAAACATAATCCTTAGCAGGACCATAAGCAGAATAAAAAGCTGTATCTTATTAACTAGAAGTTAGGGATGGGGAACGAAAGGTAGTGACAGTCAATGTAGGGATAAGAGCCCTAGATGAGGAATCCAGATACTTGTATTTGGCAAAGAGAGCCAGTTTGTTACTAATGTCAAGTATAGTTAAAATTGCCCTTCTTTCAGGGTGCCTGAGTGACTCCATCAGTTAAGCATCCAAATTCAGCTTTGGTCATGATCTTGTGCTTCATGAGTTCAAGCCCTGTGTTGGGCTTTGTGCTGACAGCTCAGAGCCTGGAGGCTGCTTTGGATTCTGTCTCTCTTTCTCTTTCTGCCCCTCCCCTGCTCTGTTTCTCTTTCTCTCAAAAATAAATGAACTTAAAAAAAAACTGTCCTTTTTTCAGCTTTAGCTTTGGCAAGGACATTTACACTTCTCATGAATGACACCTCACGTCGGCAACTAAATTTCTGTATTGTGAAGTGGCAAATTGACTCCACTACAATTCAGATATGCAAGGCAAAAGAACTATAAGTCTCCTAGGTAGTGAGAAAAAAAATTATATCAACTAATTTTAATCCACATCCACTTGAAGAAGGATCCTATAATTCAATTTAATTTTTCTCTTTGGGAAATAACCCAGTTCATCTTGCATTATTCAGGTTCTTTCAGGATTCTGCTTCTTTCCAAATAAGAATTTTCGAGAGGGAAAATGGGTTATTGAACCTTAGGCTTTTCAAAGAATTGAGGGAAACAGGCTCTCCTTGGCTTCAGCCTGGTCCTTAGGAGTGCACTGGCTGGTTTGTTTCATTTCTGGGCTGTGCCCACTGCTTAAATCCAGTGCTTACAATTATGGCAATGAGCTCATTCTCTCTTGATCCTTAACTTAGTGAGGACCTGGTGTTCTCTCCACACTGACTTTGTCCTGGTTTGGCACTCCCTAGTGCTGTCTAAATTTCTAAACTCTAGTCAGAGTGTTCTGTTCTTCAATCTCCAGCGCTGAGAACCCTCATTCCTACACAGCAGCCACTCCTGACAAGCTCCCAGCTAGAATTCAGAGTTGCGGCCAAATTTACTTGGCAGGGTTTGCCTCTGGTTCTGAGAGGTGGGTCTCCTTTCAGAGCTCCAAAGACAGAGAAGAAACAGGTCTCCTGCATTTGAAATTTACCCAAGTTACTTGGCTTCTTTGGAAAAGAGATTAAGAAAGTATATCAGCATCCACTTGTTTTACTTCCCACTCTTCCTCTCTCTTTCTTTCTTTTCCACACCCTCATCCCCATATCCAAAGGAAAGAGCTTCCCTTTTACTTCCTCCATATCATATTCTCCTTCCACAATAGAACTGTAAAACATCCTAGCCATTATAAGTAGAAGAAAAAAATATTTCTACTCTGTGGAAGAAATCCTATGATCTGATCTACCAGATTGGAGGGTTTGGGTTATTAAATGTGCACCTAATATTTGTTAGATCAATATTCATTATTTGCATTATTTAGACATTTAAATAAAAATGAGCCAAGCTATAGAGTAAAATAAGAGCACCTTCTCTTTGCACAGAACTTGTTTTCTCTGTTAGCAATTATTTTGCTTTATTGTTTTTCTTAGAGTTCTAGGTACTTTTTTGTAATTCCTCCATTTATCAGTCTAAGCTTCATCAGGAAAAAAAAACACATTTAGTATTTACAATAAAGGGAGTTTAATGCATGGAATTTGAATGTAGGCAGAAGCTGAGAAGCTAAAAGAGGTCAGTAAAGTAACTGAAAAATTTAGCAACAGCAGAAAGTTACTAGCACCTCTAGGCTAGAGAGAAAAAAGAAGGTGGTATTGCTATACCCCAGGGTCGAAAGCCATGGCTTCCATGTCCAAGAAGAGCTGGAACCAAAAAAGAAACACCAATATTGTTAAAGAAGCTGCCCAAGATAGAGAAGGAAGAAAACAAGTCACCTGATTTTCCTTCCTTTCCTTTCCTTTCAACTGTCACCAGTGGCTTCAGTCATAATCTTGTTGCTATGGTCTGAATATCCTTGTCCCTGTACCACTCATATGTTAAAATCCTAGTGATTTATGTGATGATATTGGGGAGGGGGGTGCTTTGGAAAGTGAGTAGGCCATGAGACTGGAGCCCTCATGAATTAAATTAATGCCCTTATAAAAGAAGTCCAAGAGAGCTTCCTTGTCCCTTCTGCTATTCTAAGATAAAGTGAGAAGTCTACGACCCTGTGAAGGGCTCTTGTCCTACCATAGTATCACCTAGATCTTTAAGTTCTAGCCTGCAGAACTAGAGAAATAAATGTCTTCTGTTTATTAGCCACCCAGTCTGTGTTATTTTGCTATAGCAGCCTAAATAGAATAAGACACATGGTAACATAGAGGCCTGAGAAAGTCTTCAGCGGTCATCCCTCTTGAAACATGGGGTAAAGCAGGGGAATGGCAAAGAATGGCTCAGAGAACAAGCAAGACCAGGGGTGGAACAAACCAGTTTTCTTAAAGTCCTCTCAGGATTTTCCAATGCACTAGGGGCTCAAGCCCCCTTGGGAAGCAGTTTCTCAAGTTGAAGGTTTCTGAAGTCTCTGACCATCTCTAATTGGATTGGATATCAACTAGGCTTGGCTCTGAGGTGATCCTGGGATCACTCTTTACTTGAGGATTCTCTTTGCCTCTCTTCTGAGCTGGATTTTCTATTTTACATAACCTCATCTTTGTCTTTTTAGGTTTATCTGTTCAATTGCTGAAATATATTTGCTAGTAGCTTCCTGTGAAATGGTACCCAGGAAGAACATTTTGAGGTCTTTTATGCTCGAAAATATCTAAATATCTTCATTTTATTCTCATGCTTGATAGTTTGACTATGTATGATAATCCCAGTAATAATTCCATATATAATACAATATGTTCTCAGTGAAAATTTTTCATTAGAATTTTGAAGGCATTATTCCATTGCCTTTTATCCTCCACTGGCTATTGAGAAAGCTGAAGCCATTCTTTTTCTCGTGTGTGTGTGTGTGTATATGATTTTGATTCTTGAAATAGGTAATACGTGCATGGTTCAAAATTCAGAAGCAACAAAAATGCTAACTGAGAAAATGAAAGAAATCTTCAACTACCCCCATGTTGACCTTAGTCTATACTTTCTAATTGATTAAGTTCTTTCCAGATTATTTCTTAAGTCAGGCAAAAGGCCCAGCAGACAAAGCATTCCCTGATGGAACCAAAACTACTTCCTCAAGCAATAGGGACTGCCCTGAGAAAGGAACACACCACATGATTGACCCCAAGACAATGATAGACCTGACTGTTACTGCCCAGTTGAATGTGCCAGCAGACCTTTGTCCTAGATTTTTCTTACGCAAATCTAGAAGTATTTTTGGCACTTTGGAGACAGGCTTTGAGACGTTAGTCCTCTACCTTCCTGGTGTTGGCTTCACTGAAATAAGTTCCTCTCTTGTTTCACCACCACTTGTATTCTCTGCCTTTGGAATTCTGTCACTGTCAAGTGGTCCAACCTGGTCTATTTGAGACTCCTGGGGCCAGGTGCTCCTGCACTCCTGTGCCCCGGTTACAAAAAGTCTTTCTTACACTCCTTTCCCCCAGTCAACTGATTTTCCACCCTCAGAGTTGCAAGCACTATTACCAGCTTCTTAAAATATGCAATTTCTGAAGCTATTCTATGTACATCTGTATTCAGGCATCAATTCATCAATAGTGATTCATCATCATTCATCTCTCATTTGCACAGATTGTGTGTGTATGTGTTTTAGACATTGCAGTCTGCAGACATCTTTTTCTAGAATATTGCTTAAAAGAGAGGCATTAAGCTCTAATATAATGATTTATGTTAACCTAGGTCATTTATTCACTGACATATCATTCAGTCTCTGTCATACATTATAAGCATTCTAGATCTTATCAACAAAAGCAATGGTTCCATTATTTTCAAAATGTTATCTGTTTATTTACTGTGGAGAAAAAAGTTGATGCATAGACCTTCACATATTCTTGATTTTATTCTTTTAAACAAATTGGATGCCTTCTCTTGCTGGTACATCTTAACTCCCTTCAGTATTACCTAGGAATTCTCTTCATTTTTCTTATTTGTTCTGTCTCATGTATTCTTATTTGTTTAATTCCTCTCATGAATTGAAATATATATAGTAAAACCTTGTTTGATGAGCAGAATTCATCCCTCTTGATGAATTCTTCAAGAATTCATTCCAGAAACATGCTTGTAATCCAAAACTCTAGCCTATCAAAGCAATTTCCCCATAAGAAATAATATAACCTCTAGATAGTTCATTCTACAACCCCTAGTCATATAAAAATGATCACAATACTGTGATATAATACAAAATAATAAGGAAAATACAAAATACAAAGAAAATAAACAAATTAAACTGCAATAACCTTTGAAAATCTTCATGGCTGGTGTGAGGGAGATAAGAGAGAGGAGGATTATTGTGTAGGACAACTTTCATTATCGTTAACAGAATCACTGCTATCTATTGGCTCAATGAAGTCTTTTTCTTTTCATGCAACTTTAACCTATCCAATGACCTAAAATGAAGCAAAGCATTCCTAAACTTACTTTGGATGGAAAAGCAAAGGACTGTTTATAGGTGCTTTAAAGTGACAAAAACTACACTAGTGCCAGTTATGGGCACCTTCCAAAATTCTGAAAAATTACTGATTTTTGCCAAACACCTCTGCCTGAGACCAAACATCTGAACACGGGAGGCCCACAATCCTGCAGAGAAAGAGAGAGAGAGAGAGAAAGAGAGAACCATTGGCTCAGTTGTGATCATGTGCTGTTCAGTGTCATGTACTACTCATATTGCAAGACATTACTCATTTATCAAGTTAAAATTTATTAGAAATATTTGCTCATCTTACAGAACACTTACAAAGCAAGTTACTCAAAATCCAGGGTTTTACTCTATTCATATTCCTCTGTTTCTAGTACAGAGCTTCTAAAACCTTGGAATTTCCTAGTAAGAGAGCCATTAAGATATCCTTTGTTATGTTAATGAGGTGACTGTTGGAAAGCTTCTAAGGTGGCCCTGGTTGCCATTGGAGCCAACCATGTGATAAGAGGGCTGTAACTTTCAGCAACCCTTCCCCTGACCTTCCACCCCTACAAGGGGATAGGCTCTGAAAGTTGAATCAATTATCAATGGCTAATGATTTGGTCCATCATGCCTAGATAGTGAAACTGCCATAAAGCCCAAAAGGACAAGGTTCAGAGAGCTTCTGGGTTGGTGAAGACATGTAAATATAGGAAGAGTGGCATGCCCAGAGATCATGAAAGATCCTCACCCTTTCCCCATACTCCTCCTATGCATGTCTTCCACCTGGCTGTTCCAGAATTATGTCCTTTTTAGAAAAGGACTTACTAGATTTAGAAAATCTAGTAAGAAAAAATGTTTCTCTGAGTTCTCTGAGCTGCTGTAGCAAATTGATCATACTCAAGGAGGGGGTCTTTGGAACCTCCATTCTATGGCCAGTTGGTCAGAAGCACAGGTGTAATTAGGACTTGTGATTGGCCAGTGAAGTGAGGGTGAGTGAGCTTGCAGGAGGGTGAGCTCACCTGAAGTGGGGCTTGTGCTCACCCAGTGTGGGACTTGAACTCATGAACTATGAGATCATGGCCTGAGCTTGTCAGATACCAAACAGACTGAGCCACCCAGGTGCCCCAAAAGACCTGTATTCTGAAAACTGTTGAACACTTATGAAAGAAATTGAAGATGACACAATCTTTTCTTCATCAATTTATTCTTTGTTCTACCTTCTAAGGATGGCTTCAATATTAGTTTTCAGTTGTTCTGATGAGTTTTTTCAAAAAATGTTTTTTAATGTCATATTTCTAATTCCCAGAGTTTTTGCTGTCTGAATAGTTGTTTATAATATAATCCTGTTTTTTGTCTGCAATATTATTTCTTTTCTCTCAGAGGAGATTTATAATAGCATTTTGGGAGATGAGGGTTTTTTTTCTCTGTTTGCTATAAAGTTATTTTAAAAATTTATTTATGTTTTATTTTTTCTGTTTATTTTAAGTCTTTCCTATTAGAAGCCTTTCTATTAGAGGTTTTTCCCAGATCTTTGGTCAGGTATATAAGAGCAAGGGGTTGCAAAACTGGCTGGAAACTGAGCACATGTCTGGGGCTTATGAACTCTCAAGTCTATAAATGTTGAGAGATTTGTTGTAGGGATTAGACCTAAATAATTGTGGGAGGAGCTATAGAAGTGGACTAAAAGGGGGTCTTGGAAATGAAGGACTGGTGGATCAGGGAAGTCACTAGCATGCTCTTCTTCAGGCACTGGGAAACACAGAGAAGTTGGGATTTGTAGGGGAATCTAGGAAACTAACCACGTCTAGCCACCAGAGTGAGACTACAAACGGGAACTCAAGAAAAGGCCTATGGGAAACTATTACGTCTGGACTGTTTCTGTAGCTTTGCTACCAGGTGTCTTGTAGTAGGCCTGAGAATGCTATTTGTTACCAGGGCCTACAGGTGAGAAGTGCTAGACATGGTGTAAAAGAGAGGAGAGACAAGCTGGAATCTATAGAGGCTGCTTTTAGGGAACATGCTTGAGCAATGGAAATTTGAACAAGGCAATAGGGCCCAGAGCAACCACTGAGCTGAATGCAAACAGGCTCTTCAAGCAACCCACTTCAAAACAGCCATAGGCCCTAACTGACCCATTACAACCAGGCACAGTTCCTAAGATTACCAAAAAAGGGAAAATTCCATATGTCTCTATACTCCCTCATTCTGTCCTGTAACTGTGGCCCCTCACCACTGCCTCTTCATAGACAGTCTCTCCTTTGCTGTGCTGCAAGCTGTTCCCTTGTGGTATATTCAGTAAACTTTTATCTCTTTGGTTCTGCCTTGGGTGAATTCTTACAACAGCTTGTGCTCCTAGTTCCCACCAGTTGGGATGTCTCACATTTGGTGGCCCCCTAGTGATGAGAGCACCTCACAGAACCTATCAAGAACTTTGTATTATCTGCCATGATATATAGCTGCGATTATTTAGAGAGTAATGACCACTGCTTAACTCTCGTCCTCAAATTTCATGCAAGTTTTTCTCCTGGCCAGTTCTGGCTCAGAACCATTCAGGGGAGAGGAAATGTAGCTCCCAACATGGCCAAGCTAGCAATAGAACAATATAGCATAAGGCTGTGAGTTTAATTGTAGGATCTTTCTGAGAAATTTGATCTCTCTTTTGGGACTGGTCCAGTTCCGAGAGAAGACTCTATGCATTTCTGGCAGAAAGGGTGACTTCCCAGGTGTCTGTGCTGGTTATTAAGGGCGTAAGAAACTAAAGGAATGGCCTTAGCCTTGAGTATCCAAGTATTTATGTAATATCTTTGTTTTGGGTATGCTTTTTCCTGCCTCAACACCAGTTTCCAAGTCTAGGGTCCTCTGTTTATTTCTTCAGAGAATATATCCCCAAGTTGTTGCTGGGATCATTTCTAGTGGTATCTATGAATGCTGATTTGTGAGCTTTGAAGCAACTCTGTGACTCAAACCAGGTTCTCCTCTTGACGCTTCGTGTCCCATGCTGATAGTTTAGGATGAATTTTTCTCAGGTCTGCTGAGTTATTTCCTGGTTGTCTATTTGATTGCTAACTTATAAACTTATATAGTTATTAGCTTTGCATCTATTCTCTTTTTATGAGTTTATACTCTTAAAATTCTTTATTATCAGTTTAGTGTGGTTTAAAATGGGAACAGAAATAGAATCATGTGGTCAGTGTGTCACTTTGATTAGGAATTCACACAAATTTATTTTATCTATTCAGAAGTAAAAGTGATTAGATTAAAAAATTCATATGGTTCTTGGTGGGAGTATTCAGACTGAGAGTGAAAACAGCTTGAGCACATATTCTGGATTTTGCTTCTCATTACCTACTTTACCCATGGAATAATAAACATTCAGATCTGTGAGTTGACAAAGTCAAGAAGATGCATTTGAGGCCACTGTTTATTTGTGTGTGTTTTTTTAAGTTACAGCAAAGCAGGTTTTATTTTATTTTTTATTTTTTTAATGCTTATTTATTTATTTTGAGAGAGAGAGAGAGAGAGAGCAAGCTGGGGAGTGGCAGAGAGAGAGAGATGAGCGAAATTCCAAGCAGGTTCTGCACTTTCAGCACAGAGCCTGGTGTGGGGCTTGAACTCACGAACTGTGAGATCATGCTCTGAGATGAAACCAAGGGTCAGACGTTTAACCAACTGAGCCACCCAGGTGTCCCTGAGGCCAATGTTTGTACAAGAATCTCATTTATTTCCTTATTCAATATGTGTATTTTGAGCAGCTATATTTTAGGTATTGTTTTAGGTGATGAGAATACATCATAACAACTAGGAAAAACCTGGTCTTACAGAGTTTATGTTCTAATAGACAGAGACAGAAAATAAGAAAAATAAGGTGACTGCTACCCAAAAAATAAAGTAGGTTAAGGGGACAGAGGAATGAATTTTTGCTATTTTATGTAAGATAAACAGGGAAGGCCCCTCTGGGAGGTGACAGTTGATCAGAAAGCTGAAGAAAGTAAGACAAGGGTGAATGAGACTTCCAGGCAGATAGATCAGGGCTGTAGGACACAAGGATATTAGATGTTGGTACAGAATCTCTCAGATAAATAACATTGGCAAGGCCGTGATTGTTGGTGGGTTTGAGGGGTGAGGCTTCTTAACAGGATCACTTGTCAGTTTCTTCTTCAGTCACGCCTATGCCTCAGAGGTGCACGATTGTCCAGAGAGTTTAGGTGAGGAATTCATTTTTCTCAGTGTCAGGCAAGAGCTGAGGAAGTTATATATATACCTTGTCTAATAAAAAATACTTTAGGAGGGGCGCCTGGGTGGCTCAGTCGGTTAAGCATCCGACTTTCGCTTAGGTCATGATCTCGCGGTTCGTGGATTCGGGCCCCGCGTCGGGCTCTGTGCTGACTGCCAGCTCAGAGCCTGGAGCCTGTTTCAGAGTCTGTATCTCCCTCTCTCTCTGACCCTCCCCTGCTCACGCTGGCTCTCTCTCTCTCTCCTAAAAATAAATAAAAATATTAAAAAAAATACTTTAGGAAATATTCTAACACGTGATAAATTATAAGAGAGCTTTTGGTTTTTTCTCAAAAATAAATTTTTTTTGGTATTGGATTCATTTTATTTTATTTAGTTATTTTTTAATAGTTTATTGTCAAGTTGGTTTCCATATAACACCCAGTGCTCATCCCCACAAGTCCCCTTCCCCTCCCCCCCATCTGCCTTCAGTTTGTTCTCAGCATTCAAGAGTCTCTCATGGTTTGCCTCCCTCCCTCTCTCCTACTATTTTTCCCCTTCTTCTCCCCCATGGTCCTCCATTAAGTTCCTCCTAGTCCTCCTATAAGTGCAAACATATGGTATCTGTCCTTCTCTGCCTGACTTATTTCGCTCAGCATAATACCCTCAAGTTCCATCCATGTTGCTACACATGGCCAGATTTCATTCTTTCTCATTGCCATGTAGTATTCCATTGTGTAGATAAACCACATCTTGATCCATTCGTCACTTGATGGACTCTTAGGCTCTTTCCACGTTTTCGCTATTGTTGAGGGTGCTGCTATGAACATTGGGGTACATGTGCCCCTATGCATCAGCACTCCTGTATCACTTGGGTAAATTCCTAGCAGTGCTATTGCTGGGTCATAGGAGAGTTCTCCTGTTAATTTTTTGAGAACTTCCACACTGTTTTCCAGAGGGGCTGCGCCAGTTTACATTCCCACTAACAGTGTAGGAGGGTGTCCATTTCTCCACATCCTTGCCAGCATCTAGAGTCCTCTGATTTGTTCATTTTAGCCACTTTGACCAGCATGAGGTGGTATCTGAGTGTGGTTTTGATTTGTATTTCCCTGATGATGAGGGACACTGAGCATCGTTTCATGTGTCTGTTGGCCATCTGAATGTCCTCTTTGGAGAAGTGTCTGTTCATATGTTCTGCTTATTTCTTCACTGGATTGTTTGTTCTTCGGGTGTGGAGTTTGGTGAGTTCCTTATAGATTTTGGATACTAGCCCTTTATCTGATATGTCATTTGCAACTATCTTTTCCCATTCTGTAGGTTGCCTATTAGTTTTATGGATTATTTCCTTTGCCATGCAGAAGCTTTTAATCTTGATGAGGTCCCAATAGTTCATTTTTGCTCTTGATTCCTTTGCCTTTGGGGATGTGTCAAGTAAGAAATTGCTGTGGTTGAGGTCAAGGAAGGTTGTTTCCTGCTTTCTCCTCTAGGCTTTTGATGGTTTCCTGTCTCACATTCAGGTCCTTTATCCATTTCAGTTTATTTTTGTGTATGGTGTGAGAAAATAATCTAGTTTCATTCTTCTACATGTTGCTGTCCATTTCTCCCAGCACCATCTGTTAAAGAGGCTGTCTTTTTTCCATTGGATACTCTTTCCTGGTTTGTCAAAGATTAGTTGCCTGTACATTTTTGGGTCCAAATCTGAATTCTCTATTCTATTCCACTGGTCTATGTGTCTGTTTTTGTGCCAATACCATACTGTCTTGATGATGACAGCTTTGTAGTAGAGGTTAAAGTCTGGGATGGTGATCCCTCCCGTTTTGGTTTTGTTTTTCAGTATTACTTTGGCTATTCAGAGTCTTTTGTGGTTCCATACAAATTTTAGGATAGTTTGTTCTAGTTTTGAGAAGAATGCTGGTGCAATTTTGATTGGGATTGCACTGAATGTGTAGATTGCTTTGGGTAGCAATGACATTTTAACTATATTTATTCTTCCTATCCACGAGCATGGAATGTTTTTCCATTTCTTTGTGTCTTCTTTAATTTCCTTCATAAGTTTCTATAGTTTTCATCATACAGATCTCTTATATCTTTGGTTAGGTTTATTCCGAGGTATTTTATGATTTTTGGTGCAATTGTGAATGGGATCAGTTTCTTGATTTCTCTTTCTGTTGTTTCATTGTTGGTGTATAAAAATGCAACTGATTTCTGTATCAGAAATCTCCCAACAAATAAGACCCCTGACCCAGATGGCTTCCCTGGGAAATTCTTCCAGACAGTTAAAACAGAATTAACACCATTCTTCTCAAGCTATTCCAAACAATAGAAATTGAAGGAAAACTTCCAGATTCATTCTACAAAGCCAGCATTACTTTGATTCCCAAGCCAGACAGAGATCCGGCAAAAAAAAGAGAACTACAGGCCAATATCCATTAAGAATACAGATGCAAAAATCCTCAACAAGATACTTGCAAATTGAATTCAACAACACATAAAAAGAATTATCCTCCAAGATCAAGAGGGATTCATTCCTGGGTTACAGGGCTGGTTCAATATTCACAAATCAATCAATGTGATACATCACATCAACAAAAGAAAAGACAAAAAAACATATCATCCTGTCGATAGATGCAGAAAAAGCACTTGACAAAATACAGTATCCCTTCCTAATAAAGACTCTTGAGAAAGTTGGGATGGAAGGAACTTACTTAAACATCATAAAAGTCATCTATGAGAAGCCCTCAGCTAACATCCTCCTCAATGGGGAAAAACTGAGAGCTTTCCCCCTGAGATCAGGAACATGACAGGGATGTCCACTCTCACCACTGTTGTTTAACATAGTGGTGGAAGTCCTAGCATCAGCCATCAGACAACAAAAGGAAACAAAAGGCATCAGAATTGGCAAAGAAGAAGTCAAAGTCTCACTTTTTGCAGATGACATTATACTCTACATAGAAAACCCGACAGATTCCACCAGAAGCCTACTAGAACTGATCCATGAATTCAGCAAAGTTGCAGAATACAAAATCAAAGAGAGCTTTCAAGGTAGGGAAGACAAAGAAAAAAATAAATGGGGAGTGATAAATCTTATATATAGTTACAAATCTTAAGGAATTAGTAATATTGCTTAGGAATTTGTAGTAGAATCATGAAGCAAAAACTTTTTAAACATAAGAGACAAATGGTGTGAGAAACTCCAGTCACAGCCTGCAACCCAGAAGGTTAAATTAGAGAATAATAGTTGTGATTGGAGTAGGCTGGGTAGAGGAGTAATATATGCTAAAGGTTTTATTCAGACCAATGGCTACACTGAGTGACTATAAAATGATTTTTAAAATTTCATCTTATTATGGAGGAAGTAGCCAAGTAAGGTGAAAAAGATAATTGATATTTTATTTTACTATGATAATAGAGAAACATAGTTTTATTATGCTTGTTAGGAATGGGTATGTAAAAAGCAGTAGAACTAGTAAGTATAGTAGACCTTCTTAGTGAAGAAAGAAGAAAAAAGAGAATGAAAAGATAACTGCTCATGTCAGTGAAAGAAAAGGAAAAGAAATTAGGGGGAAAATAGTTAAATAGTAAATATGCCACAAAATAAGGCAAAGTAATAAAAAATGACCTGTGAAACATGTGAACTACTGACTTTCACAACTAAAAGACAGGGAATTGTCAGCTTGAGTGAAAAAGAAATCTAGCCAAACTTATTTCAAACAAAGAGGAGGGAGATTGTTTAAAACAATGGCCCAGGCAAATTATACCAGGCAAATGAAAAACTAAAAGAAAGCAAATGTGGCAGAATTAAAACAAGATCAAGCGAAAAGTCTAGGCAAATGCATTAAGCTATATAATGATAAAGCAAACAAAAACTTATGCACGAAATAGTATTATCAATGAAATTTACAAAGCAAGAACTAGAAATGACAAGAATGTAATTTTTTTAAATCGACTTATTTGACAGAACTGAGTGCACATAAACTAAATAATATAAATAAGAAGCTTTCTTCAGTAGATGTGTATGTAAAAACTTATGCTCAACAGGACTACACATTCTCATATGTTACAACATTTGTAAAAGTTGATCATATACTTCATCAAAAAAAAAATGTATTTTTTAGGGGTGCCTGGGTGATTCATTCGGTTAAGTGTCCGACTACAGCTCAGGTCACAATCTTGGGGTTCATTAGTTTGAGCCCCACATTGGACTCTGTGCTGACAGCTCAGAGCTTGGAGCCTGCTTTGGATTCTGTGTCTCTTTCTCTGCCCTTCTCCTGCTCATGCTCTCTCTCTCTCTCTCTCTCTCTCTCTCTCTCTCTGTCTCTCTCTCTCTCATTCTATCTCAAAAATAAATAAATATTTAAAAAATTCTTTTTAAAAACCATGTTAAATCAGAGAAGGCTGCCAGCGCTTGCAAAAGGACCATAAATTCAACTAGGCACACACAATGAGATGTGTACTTTTTTTCCTAATAAACTTCATTTTTTAGGAGAATTTTAGATTTTCAGAAAAATTGCAAAGTTAGTGTGGAGAATTGCCATATACTTTTCACCCAGTTTTCCCTATTATCAATATCTTAAATTATTATGGTACATTTATTACAATTAATAAACCAATATTGATACATTACTATTAACCAAAGTCTATGCAAATATATAAAGTCTGCATTCAGATTTTCTTAGTTTTTACCAAATATCCTTTACTGTTTCAGGTTCTCATTCAGAATACCACATTGCATTTAGTTAGGAAGAGTATTGGTTAGGTATTTTGTAGGATGTCTCAATTTTGTTTTTTAATATATTTTCTTACTAGTTAGACTGGCATTGTAGGTTTTGAGAGGAAGACCACAGAGTGAAAATGCTGTTTTCATTGCCTCACATCATGGGTATGTACTGTCAACACGACTTAAACGATTGATGTTAACTTTGATTGCTTGGCTGAGGTACTGTTTGTCAGGTTTCTTCACTGCAAAGTTAGTCTTTTTCGTCTTTCTTTTCATATTATAATTTGTAGAAGGAAGTCGCTATCTGTACACAGCCCACACTTAAGGAGTGGGAGTTATCCTGTATCTTTTTGAAAGTAGAGTATCTACATAAATTATTTATTATTCTTCTCTATTAGAGGTTTGTCTCTTCTCCATTTATTTATTCAATTATTAGTTTCTATTAGTATGGACTCATAGGCATTTATTTTATACTAAATTTTAATCCAAAGCTACTATATGTTGTTGCTTGAATTTTGTTCATTGGGAGCTCTTTCAGTTGGCTTCCATGTCTCTTTGACATATCTACATCATTGTGAGTTGTTTTATTTTGAGCACTTCCTTACTTTGTAACACTACAAGAGGATCTAGTTCATGTTGTGTATTGTCTGCACCAATCCGAGGATCAGCTCTTTATCCAAGGATCCCTATTTTTTTCTTTTCTGTTTTTAACTGGAGAATGATCTCAGAAACCAGATGTATGTGCTAGATGTGCTCTTTTCTTTTGAAGCATCATTGCTTTTAGGCCCTCTCAGCTGATAGAGCAAGGAAATACATATTTATATACTAACCTGTGTATATACATATATATTTATAAATATTTCTATATGTAACCATCTGAAACCATATTTAATGAAACATGAGTTCATACTTATGTCTCCAACTTTAATCCTCTACCAGATGGATTCTTCTAACCTCCTCTACTTATTTATCTGGAAACCAATGGTGAGATATCTGGTTCCCAGTCTCTGAGATCTTATTTTTTCAATTTCAACATACATGGATAGCATATTAGAATTGCTAACGTACACTACTGTGGAGAAAAAATAATTAACAAGTAAGTATTATGCTATGTACAGTTTCATTTGCTTTTAGTTTGATAGACTCCAGATAGTTCTAGAGTTATTAGATCAGCACAGTTTTGTCTCATCCTCTACACTTGTTTTTCAGTTTGTTAATTTTTGTTTGTTTATCATATTTCCAATGTATACTATTTTTAAAGTTTTTTTATGTTATTTATTTATTTATTTATTTTGAGAGAGAGAGAGAGGAAGGGACAGAGAGAGAGAGAGAGAGAGAGAGAGAATCCCAAGCAGGCTCCATGCTCAGCGCAGAGCCCAATAGGGCTTGAACTCAGGAACCACAAGATAATAACCTGAGCTGACATCAAGAGTCAGATGTTTCACTGACTGAGCCACCTAGTCGCCCCAGATCTATATTTGCATGAAGCCAATGTTAGGAGAATTTTAGTCATCTGGTTTCTGTACAGTTCTAGGGCTTGTCAAAAATAGACATACATCCATTTGGGGTTGGTCTGCTTTTTCAAACAGTTATATCAGAAAGTGAAAAATAATAAAGTCCTCAAAATACAGGCATCAGCTAAAAAGTTTCATTGTTCCTTTATTCTATCTCAAACACAGTGATAAACAGTATTCAGATATTATCTGTACTGTTCCTGCCCTCTGCTTAAAGGTGGGATTCTTTCTTTCTTTCTTTCTTTCTTTCTTTCTTTCTTTCTTTCTTTCTTTCTTTCTTTCTTTCTTTATATTTTTTTGAGTTTATTTATTTCAAGAGAGACAGGGAGCATGTATGCACATCGGGGAGGGGCAGAGAGAGGGAGAGAGATGATCCCAAGTAGGCTCCATGCTGTCAGTGCAAAGCCCAACATGGGGCTCGACATCATGAAACGTGAGGTCATGACCTAAGCTGATATTAAGAGTCAGACACTCAACTGACAGAGCCACAGCTGCCTCACAGTAGGGATTCTTTAATTTTCCATTGTTTGGAGTTTCAGAGAAGTGAGTGAATGACAAAAGGCTTGCTCAACACCTATAGCAGAGCCTCTACTAACAGGACTGTTTTAATGTCAGAAGGGGTAAAGGTGTTCTGACTTTTTTATTACCTTCTCAAGAGAAGAAAGCATGTGCCTGTGATGAAAACTACTCAGAATCCTCATGCCTATATTGGGCACTGAGGCCAAGCCCCTTTCTTATCCTACATAGAAACAGAAAAAAATTGGCATTTAGATGCCTAAATAAATGTGCTTTGAACTTCGGATTTACATACTGCCAGAAACTCTTCCCCGGCAGAGTTAGTGCTTTATTTTCTAGGAAGCCGCTGTGGATCTTGACAGTTCTTTGAGTAAGAACTATGATTTTTGTAACAACAGACAAAAATCATAGTCCATTAATCTCACCTACTTCTAATGTGGAAGGAAAAAAATCATTTCATGGTGGTGGCAGATATTTTGAGTTCCCCAAATGAGATTTTTTTTTGAAGGTCTCCCATAAAGCATTTATCTCTCACTCTAAAAAGATCACTCACCAAAGGATCCCACAAAATATTGTCAGAATCACAAACAGTTCTATGGATGAACTCATCCACATGTTGAAAGTTCCTGGTTTTTAAATTCCACATTTAGGAAGTCCTCTGGAACTGCTCAATAGGATAGTATGGAAATCAGCCTACTCTATCTAGGTGATTCTGGGAAGATTCTTTTATAAAATGGTTACTAATGCTCTCACTATTCTCAAAATAGTTCTGTAAATACTGTATTTTGAAGTGACTTAGGTTGTTCCATGAGTAAGTCATTTTCTAGGCAATTCCTTATGGAAGTGGTAATTTTATTTCAACACCTACAGAGATAATCCTGGTAATGTCTCAGTATAAGACATTCCCAGGAGAATTATCATTTCAGATAATGAAGGAAAGATTACTCCATGTGTGCCCTGTCAGGGTTGTTACCATGGTGATCATTGGATATATCTGGCCACAGACTGACCCTATTAGTGCCCTTCTGGGACCATTTCCACATTTCTGTGACATGCATTTCTCTTTAAGATGACTGAACTTTAACTGATTATATGTACGTCTAAGGTTTATATCTATCAGCCTTGTTATGTCCCTAGAGCAACAATGAAGAAATATATAACTTTCTCAGGAAGCAACCCAGAATCAACAATAGGATTTGTATTTATCAGTTTTTGTCAAATATATATGGTATGAGTTAAATAAATTACAATATATAATATGTAATTTATCTGTCATCTTTCTTTGTAGACAGCTTCTATCCTTCTGTACTATACATGGTAAGACTCTAGATATTCCTAGAAGCCTTCAGTCAAATTTTCCCTTTTCAGGTTGTTCCCTGAAACAACCTGACATACTATTTTTTTCCTCACTTAAGAAAAATATGCAGAAAAAAGTCACTTTGCTTTTCTTTTTCTTAAGTCACACCAAGATTTATGTGTGCATTAGTCAGTAGTGGTAATAATGACAGCTCTAGCCAGAAAGCCTGGTAGGTGTGTGGATTAAGGTAGAACATAAGCAAAATACAGTACAAAGCAGATCATTTATATTATTGAGAATAGATTGCTTTGAAATTCATAGCATGAAATTGATTTCTTTATATATCCTTTGTTATTATTATGAAATGTTTTATATTCCATTTTTTCCAATCTGAGTGATTACCAGTAATATGTTCTACAGTTTATAGATGAAATATAAACCTTGATTAAAGAGATAGTATAATACAGAGATTAAGAAGGCAGGCTCTGGAACTAGAATGTTTGTTGTTGTTTTAATTTTAGAGAAAGAGAGAGAGAAGCAGGAGCAGGGGAAAGGGGCAGAAGGAGAGAGAGAGAGAGAGAGAGAGAGAGAGAGAGAGAGAGAGAGAGAGAGAGAGAGAGAACATCTAAAGCAGGCTCCATGCTCAGTGCTCAGTGCAGAGCTTGATGCAGAGCTTGATCCCATGATCCTGGGATCATGACTAGAGCTGACATCAAGAGTCAGACACTCAACCAACTGACCACTCAAATACCCCATGATTGGTTTCGAATCCAGCCTTACTAACTACCAGCTGGTGTTGTGTGACTTTGAGCATGTTATTTATCTTTTCACTTGTGTCAGTTTCCTCTTTGGAAAAATAGGGGAAAATCTAATTCTACATCATAGAGTTGTAGTGAACATATCAAATTAATTAATGATGTCACCTGCTTAGGACAAAGCCTGGAACAGAATGCTAGTTATGCATTATTGTGGATATATCATTCCATAATTGGTTTTATCTTGTGTGGTTTTATTTTTATTTATTTATTTTTAATGTTTTATTTATTTCTAGGGGAGAGAGAGAGAGACAGCGTGAGCAGGGGAGGGTCAGAGAGAAAGAGAGTCACAGACTCTGAAACAGGCTCCAGGCTCTGAGCTGGCAGTCAGCACAGAGCCGGATGCGGGGCTCGAACCTACGAACCGCGAGATCATGACCTAAGCGAAAGTCAGACGCTTAACCGACTAAGCCACCCAGGCGCTCCTATCTTGTGTGGTTTTAAATATTACTCATGAACTATTTGGTATTTAATTAAATCGGAGCTACAAAATATATCAGCTTCCTAATCATCTGGTTTAATATGTTACAGCTCATAGCAAAACTTGGAAGAAATTGAAAAATAAGACTAATTTTCTTTAAAATTACAGATTGAGTATCTACCACTAGTAGAGCAATAATGTATAATATAAATTATAATTTATGTAAAGTTGGATCTGATGGCTTACTCTGAAATCATCTCGAACATGGTATATAATTAGAAAAAAAACAATAGAAATAAAAAACATAATACAACATTCCTAAATATTTGGAAAGCAACTTAATTTAGCAATGTCTTCCCCAAAAACATATAAAAAAAAACCTTTCAGTAATAATATGCCACAGAATTTCTTTAAATCCTTTTTTCCACTTATCTTCCTGGAGTCCTGCACCACATGGTAGAACAGCTTACCCTAAACTGTAATCCTCAGAACTCCTCCAAATATCTTTCTTGCCCTCCTTTTCTTTATTTTTCCCTCCTTTCCATATTTTTCTTCTGTAAGCAACTCTGTCATTTCCAATTAAAGCAATTTAACTAGCCCAAACTCTTTTCAGTTCTTCCCTCACCTGGTATCTTGATCTGCACGACAAAACCCAAGAATTTAAGAGGCAAAAGACAGTTATTCATAGTGGGCAAGGAAAGAAAGAGAGTATGAACATATTTTAATATTTTTTCTGCAACAAATGGAGTTGTAAAACAGGAAAAGTTAGAATATATGATAATTAATACACACATAGATTTATGTATTTAGAATTTATTTTTCAATTTGTGTTACCATTCACCTGACAAAATAAATATTAAAAAGTGATAATTCATTACACTTTAAGGTAGTTACATATTCATGGTGATATAACTAAGCTTGTGTTTTGGATAGTATCCTTTGTTTCCTGAAGTTAACAAAAATAATCATAAAATTCTGTTGCATCAGAATATTTAGCTGAGTTACCCCTTATAAATCTTTGAATTACTTTTTGAATCCCTGATTATTTTATATATTTATTTTTATAATTATTTATTTAAAAATGTTTATTTATTTATTTTGAGAGAGAGTGCACAAGTGGGGGAGAGGAGCAGAAGGAGAGAAAGAGAATCTTAAGCAGGCTCCACACTCAGTGCAGAGCCTAAAGCTGGGCTCATTCCCCTGACTCTGGGATCATGACCTGAGCCAAAATTAAAAGTCAAATGCTCAACTAACTGAGCCACCCAAGCACCTCAATCTCTGATTATTTTATATTTCATTTTGTCGAAATAAAAATTGAAGAATGAGAAATTCAATTCATTATCAAATGATTTTTTAAATTCAGTAAGGAAGAATTTCCGCTAATTTGAAACATTCTATTGGAACAAGAAAGAAAAAAGGAAGATCAGAACAGCAATGCTGAATAATACTCAGTTCAATAAATCTTATTTATTTTCCAGTTTCTCTGATATACTTTATTGCTGATATGCACTTTCATCATGAGAAAGTAGAATCAGAAGTGGATAATTTGGTATAAGATGAAGTTATTACCAAGTGATAAAATGTTTGATTGCTTTATACTACTTAAACTGCCTAAATATGCCCCAAATCAGCTTTTAGATTAGGAATAATTTCTCAAATATGTTACAGATGGTACAATCACTTGAAAAATTGTTTGAAGATAAACCAATAGTTGAAAATATGTTTCATCTAAAAAGTCTAGGGATTTCATCCTAGGGATGAACTGATACTTAGTTTGGTTCATATTTACAAATAATTTATTGAAAAATCAAGCACAGTGTCTCTGAGCATGCATTTGGATATTTTGAAGAAAGTTCTGAATTATGCTGTTATTCTGTACCAAAGGGAGGCATTTTCCTGGAATACATTGATCTTCTGAAATAAAATACACAATCACCAACAGATATATAAAAAGATGCTTATCATCACTTATCAGGGAAATACAAATCAAAACTACAATGATATATCACCTTAAACCTGTCAGAATGGCTAAAATCAACTATACAAGAAACCACAGATATTGGCAAGGATATGGAGAAAAAGGAACTTTCACGCAATGTTCCTTTTTCTCCATATTTATGGTGAGTATACTTCACCATACTCATATGGTGGAGTATGCAGACTGGTACAGCCACTGTGGAAAACAGTATGAGAATTCCTCAAAAAGTTAAAAATAGAATTACTTTATGATCCAGTAGTCATACTACTGGATATTTACTGAAAGATTACAGAGCACTAATTCAGAGGGAAACATGCATCCCTGTGTTTATAACAGCATTATTTACAATAGCCAAGATATGGAAGCAGCCAAGTGTCCACTGACTGATAAGTGGACAAAGGAGTACGTATATATATGATGAAATATTACTCAGCCATAAAAAGGAATGAAATCTTGCCATTTGCAATTATATGGATGCTAGAGAGAATAATGCCAAACAACGTAAGTCCAAGAAACACAGATATCATATGATTTCATTCATATGTGGAATTTAAAAAACAAAGAAGCAAAGGGAAAAACTAAGAGAGAGACAAATCAAGAAACAGACTCGGGGCACCTGGGTGGCTCAGTGGGTTAAGCATCTGACTTTGACTCAAGTCATGATCTCACAGTTTGTGAGTTCAAGCCCCCACGTTGGTCTCTGTGCTGACAGCTCAGAGCCTGGAGCCTCCTTCAGATTGTGTCTCCCTCTCTCTCTACCCCTCCCATGCTCATGTTCTGTCTCTCAATAATAAATAAAAATGTTAAAAACAATTGTATTTTGTCTGTTAAAAGCCCCCCTTTTTCCATCCACATGCCATGTCTTATAGCTTTCTTGAATGGAAGCACTTATAATACTATGCTATCATTCTTTCTTTTACGTCCACTTAAGTCAATTGATGTTATGGTGGGGATCAATGAACATCATTGTTGTATCTATGTTTTGACATTTGAAGTAAAGTCTAAACTCACTTCAGAGAAAACTACATAGGAAGCCAGTATGATACCTATGACATATTAAACGTTCTGAGATTTTGGATTCTATATCTTTGTGGTCTGTAAATTTTAGAAGTCTTAGGTTTGTCACAATTTTACTCAAACCACTTCCATGTACTTCCTACCATTACTTCTTGGAGTGAAAACAAAAGGTTTAGGAAAAAAAACAGTGATGACACTTCATATTTTACTGCTAATTAAAACATTTAGGGTTTATATAGTTTTCTTTGCACAAGTGAAAATATTGCTGTAGGCTTTTTATTACAGATATTTTGTTTGGATAAACAAATCCATAAATATTATTGATTCAGGAAGGTTAGTTAAAGTTGGCTGACTACCAAGAAAACTTATAAGACAGTCCAGCCTTGGACAATTTATTGCAGTCGACTTTCAGGTCTGACACAGTGTTTCAGGCTTTAAAATTTTTAGTTTTTGTCAGTGTACCCCAGTTAAAAAACTAGAAATTCATTCAAAGTGGATCAAGTAAAAATGTCATATATCTGTAGGCTACAGGGGAATCTCATGGAAAGAAGTTCATGATGAGAAGCCAAATCTCAAGAATGGCAAGTCAAGTAATTTTCTAGTTTTCTTTCTTTATCCATACTTCCCATCGTATATTTTAAATCTTTTCCTCTTTGTAGACATACCCTGTCTATCTTCTCTCCTTTTGCTTATATTGTTGAAGTCAACTTATTAATTTACAAAGAGAAATATAAGTTTCAAAGTACAGTGTCTTGGTTTTCCCAGTAGGCAAACTTCAAGGTGTAAGATTATTGGAAGATAGTTTGCTAAGCATGGAATCAGATTGGGTGAATAGGTATGTCTATATAACTTTCCAATAGTGGCCCCTTTGAAATTGTATCCATCTCAGGGCTCTTGTTGAAGTGATGGACTTGGGTGGTCATATTTATATCATGTGATCTCATGATGGGTAGACAATCTGAACCTAGACTTAATTATTCAGTCTCAATGTTTACAATTTGACCAAGGGACACAGACACAAACATTGTTTTTGGGAAATGTGCCTACTGAATTCTTCTTGTGAAGTCAGTCCCAGAACTGGCTCCTTGGAGATCCTGAGCAAACAAGCAGAAGTCATAACGGAGGAAAAGAAATTAAGAGCAATCTGCAGGAGAAAAATGGAGCAAGTACATAAATCTAAGTAGAGACAAGGATCTTTGTGGACCTACAGAGAAAAAGATTTATGGAGTAATGACCAGACTTTGAAAGCTGGCTTTGGGTCTGAAATTTGTTTGCTTGAAATTTCCCTATTGCCTATGTGTGTTTTCATTTGACCTACTTTTGGTGAATTTCTGCACTTGTAGCAAATATGGCATACATATACACAAACATATTTTTTATGTTTCAAAGTGAAACATATACATAATTTAAAAGTCAAGTAGTAATACAAGGTTTCTAATGAAAAATAGAAAGTAGACCACTGCTTCATTTCCTGCTCACCCCCAAACAACTTTTCTTCTGAACAAATCACTTTCAACTGTAGTTTCTTTTAGAATTTACTTCCATATTTCTAAAACTTTTGTTCAAATTCTTATTTCTCATTCTATAAATTTTAGTATTATATCCTACTGCGAAAGCAGGGGGATTTAACTGCCTTTTACCAATTGCCATCCATTCATCTAGTATATTTACATCATAACTTTTGGTGAAATCAACTTTCAGTTTTCACATTATTATGACTCTAGTTATATATTATTCTGTGCACATATTGCTCACTTTTGAGACATAAATTGTACAATAGTTATACTTCCTTTTGGAGTTAATAACTGTCTCATTTTGGGGAAGGTTGGATTTTTATGTAACTGTCATTAATTTTCCCCGAAACTCTACAACAAAAATCCTTAAAAAAAGCTTGACACAGTTAAAAAAATTAGGAAATGTGTCAGTTTCCTTTAGATCTTAGAAAAATCACTCTAACTTTGCCCAATACCATTTTTTAGAGAGACTATTATTTTCCCATTGAATATTCTTGGCTCCTTTGCCAAATATTAGTTGACTGTATTGTAAGGGTTTATTTCCAGGCTTTTGATTCTGTTCCTCTGGTCTATGTTATCTATTTCTATGTCAGTACCATATTGTTTTGATTACTATATCTTTGTAATATAACTTGAAATCAGGAACTGTTATGCCTTCAGCTTTATTCATTCTTTCATGGCTGCTTTGGCTATTCTTTTGATCCATGAACACTGAATATTTTTCCATTTGCTTGTGTCTTCAATTTTTTTTCATAAAAGTCTTACAGTTTTTGGTGTACAGGTTTTTTACTTCTTTGCTTAAATTTATCCCTAATTGCTTTTTTCTTTATTTATTTTTCAGATAATTTATTGTTAATGTATAGAAATACAGCTGACTTCTATATGTTGATTTTGTAGGTTGCAACTTTACCGAATTTCTTTATTAGTTCTAACTCTTTTGTTGGAGTTTTTAGAATTTTCTACATATAAAAGATCATGTCATCAGCAAACAAAGACAATTTTACTTCCTTTCCAATTTGGATGCCTTCCATTCCTTTTTCTTGCCTGATTGCTCCAGTTAGAACTTTCAGTAGTATGCTGAATTGAAGTGAGAGTAGGTATTGAAGTGTTGTGGAAACCAGTCTGGATGACCCGACAGAAGAACCAAGCAGCGCTTGGAGATCTTGGAAGGCAGGAGGTTTATTTTACACCAGTGGGGTCAGAATATATCATTCTCCAGAGGTCTGAGACCAGAGCATAACCAGAGGGAACAATTTAAAGTCTGTTACTTCCTCACTCCTCATTAGGAATTTGGCATGTGACTGAGCAGGGTGGGAAGAAGAACCCGGAAGGGGGAGTCTTTGATAAGGGCAAGAATTTCCTTATCAGTCCTGTTGGCCATCTTATAACAGATTTTTCCCTATCAGAAGTGCAGTAGTGCAGGCTGATGACAGAAGACAGGGCCTGATCTGGGCCCACAAGCAGTTGTGGGGACGTTGTAGACGCTGGGTCTGAACTTCTCTCTTGTTGAGCAAGAGAGTGGATGCAGGGTTAAAATTTGAAAAGGCTAATGTCTGGTTGGAGACAAGAACCCCAAGTAAGGGTCCTTGCACCATTTTTATTAGGATCAGAAGGCTTCCAAGCGTGATGAATGTGCACAAAGAGACAATGAAACCGGGAACATTAACTCATGGACGTGAGGAAAAGGAGGTTTTGAAGATATGCGGTGTTAGGGGTTTGGGTCAATAGAAAACAAAATCCTGGCGCTGAGAGGAACGTTGTTTACAGCAGACATGAGGCCCCACCTCTGTTTATCTAAACTGGTCTAGGGGGCAAAATAGACAAGAGCTTGCACCTCAGGGTCAACGAGGCACCTTTCTTTTCCTAATTAGCTCCAGTCTAGGCACCTTGGCCCTGCTGTGGTCTAAAGCCCTGTTTTCCAGTTTTTGTCCTTCCTTCCTGTGAAAGCACCTTTCTGCTGTACTAAGTTGGGGGGACGTTTCTGCCCTGAATATGTAATCTTGTTTTTGATGCTTTCTCATTGTGAGGCTTTTCTATTCCTATACTTTTGTCCTATACTGGGGACCTTTGCCCTGTTTACTTAATCTTGTTTACCCAAACTTGGGTGTGTTCATCCTGTGGCTTTCTAATTCTTTATGCCTTGTTAACCCATCAGTGTAAGCTCAGGGAATTCCTAAGTTTATTCCCCATAGGGACCCTGGCTGTTGGCGTGCCCTCCCATGTCCATATGGTCTTCCTTAGGCATGTGCACTGCAGTGTGTGCTAATGACAGGTATCAGGTTGGCAATGAACAAGTGCACAGCTGGATGGACTAGCCCCTAAAGTGCACAAGGTGGTAGAAGTGGGTCGTAGGGTCCTCGGCTGTCATCTTGTGGTAGGGCAGATATAGAGGCCTGGGCTAGATGTCAGTGGGGAGCTGGTATTAGTGAATACAAATGCCTGTGGGACAAATGCTAATGAAAACTACCAAGGGTCCTCTGTGGCAGCAGTGCTGGCTATTAGTTTCTTCAGTAGTGAAGACTTTTTTTTTTTATGTTTTAATTATTTCTGAGAAAGAGAGACAGCACGAGCAGGGGAGGGTCAGAGAGAGAGGGAGACACAGAATCTGAAACAGGCTCCAGGCTCTGAGCTAGCTGTCAGCACAGAGCTTGACACGGGGCTCGAACCCATGAACTGTGAGATCATGACCTGAGCTGAAGTCGGACGCTTAACTGACTGAGGCACCCAGGCGCCCCAGTAGCGAAGACTTAAATCAATAAATTTGAAAACTGTCACTAACATATTTAATATTACAGAACATAAGAGAATATAAAGACTATTCAAATGTACATACAAAGGAACTGGCCTGAAAAACATTTCGAAAGTAATAAAAGGATTTAAAAAAGTAATAAAGGGATAAATACAGGCATCTGAAGAATTTAGACTATTACAACTTTACTTACATAATGCAAGCATTACATGCCAAGATTAAAGGAAAATCAACAAAACTACTCTTTTTATACAGATAAATAATTGATGAACTGAAATATTTCCCCAAACTCATATTATTTGAACTGGAAGGAATCATTCAAGATGATATGGAACATCTTGTCTAATTATTTGTATACATGTCTCTCTTATATACTACACGTCTCTCTCACTGGATTATGAGCTGAAGATGCTAATCTTTCCAGTTTTATTGTTCACTGGTCCTAGCACAGCATGTAGCAAAGTACCTCACACATGGCAGATATATTATATATGTTTGATTAGTAGATAGCTAGTAAGTGATTTTATAGAAATGATCAGTGACTCTAAAAGAAGAAACCAAGTAGATTTGCTCAACTCCTTTTGCCTTTTGATTTTTAGTCTTAGCCTATGTGTAGGATGCATGCACTTTTCTCTCTGCAGATGGCCTGCTATTTTACAGCTTTTACCTGGGTTGGTAAAGTCAAATTTAGTGGTGAAATATTAATAAGTCTGTTCTGACACATATGTAAGTCACATTCTTCAGTTAAACTTTTATTTTAAATTTTTAAAGGTTTATTTATTTTTGAGCGATGGGGAGAGGAGTGAGAGAGAGAGAGAGGGAGACACAGAATCTGAAGCAGGCTCCAGGATCTGAGCTGTAAGCACAGAGCACATGGGGCTTGAACCCACTAACCATAAGATCATGACTTGAGCCAAAGTTGGACAATTAACTGACAGAGCTACCCAGATGTCCCTAAAAGATTTTATTTTTAAGTAATCTTTAGAACATGGGGCTTGAACTCACAACCCCAAGGTCAAGAGTCACATGCTCTACTGATTGAGCCAGCCAAGTGCCCCCTCAATCAAACTTTTAATACAGCTGATATTTTACCTCCAGCTATTTGACTCCTATGTTTACTTCTCAATTCTGATCTTGGGTGGGAAAGGGAATTGCCATTTATTGGGCTCCAAGTACTACTAACTTTTAAAAGGGCACTCTGTTTATAAAATGAATGTATATAAATATACATTAATAAAAATCAAATAGTATAGTAGGACTTACAACAAAAAGCAAGCCCTTCTGCCTCATTGCTGCACCAAGTCCATTGCAGTTTCAACTTCTCAGAGGCAACCATATTACAATGTTTGTTTCTAATTGTCCTGATAATTTTCTTATTGATTTCAATATAACACAACCATGCCATTAGTTAACCAATTTATCAATGTTAGAGATAATCCATTGGCTTCTTTCTTCTATTGTACATGAGGATTTAGTGTACTTACACTATTCCTATACCAAAGTTTTGTTAGGTCTAGCACTATATATACTAATATCACAATAATGGTAGAGGAAATGTTCATGCATAATAGTCAAATATGTGTGTGTATGTATTGCCTACGACATACTCATGCATTGCATTGCATATTTTATATAATAAATATTGAGTGAATATATATATTTTAGTTTCAAACTTTTCCACTTAAAATGTCAGTATTTCCCATTATTAAACATTCGCAGAACACATTTTCTTTTAAAGGCTGACATTAATAACATGGCTAAACCATAATTTATTTAATCTTCAGCATATTACAAAATATTAAGGGGTTTTTCCAATTTCTTAAGGATACAAATAATCTGTCTGTAAACATCCTTATATTAAATCCATCAACTACATCTCTGATTCTTGGAGTAGATTCCTAGAAACGGGATTACTGAATCAAAGGTTCTTGCTCTTAGGCACCTGGATAGCTCAGTCAGTTAAGCATCTGATTCTTGATTTGGCTCAGGACATGATGTCACAGTCTTGAGACTGAGCCCTGTATCCAACTCCACAATGAGCGTGGAGCTTGCTTGTGATTCTCTTCCTCCGTCTTACTCTGCCTCTCCCCTGCATATACGCGCACGCACATACCTACACTCTCACTCTCTCTCTTTCTTAAAGTAAATAAATAAATATTTAAAGAAGTTCTAGATACATACTGCCAATTTCCTTTCCAAAAAGATTTTTTGCCTATTTATACTAATAATAAAACAAATTACTGTAAAAGATTACTATAAAAGAGTAATAATCTCATTGCATATTATTCAATGTTAAATATGTGTATGCTCTAAAACTATGCTAATTTTAGGAAATTAAAATGGTTACCTCATTTTAGCTCACAATTACAAAATTTTTTTAAGGTTTGTATATTTTTGAGAGGGAGAGAGAGAGAGAGAGAGAGAGAGAGCGCGAGCGAGCACTAGGGGAGGAAGGGCAGAGAGAGAGAGGGAGACACAGAATCTGAAGCAGGCTCCAGGCTCTAAGCTGTCAGCACAGAGCCCCATGTGGGGCTAAGACTCACAAACTGTGAGATCATGACCGGAGCCGAAGTCAGACATTTAACCTACTGAGCCACCCAGGTGCCTCAAGCTAGCAATTATTTTATTTTATTTTATTTTATTTTATTTTATTTTATTTTATTTTATTATTTTATTTTATTTTATTTATTTTATTTTAATTTCTAGGAGAGAGAGAGACAGCGTGAGCAAGGGAGGGTCAGAGAGAGAGGGAGTCACAGACTGAAACAGCCTCCAAGCTCTGAGCTGGCAGTCAGCACAGAGCTCGACGCGGGGCTCAAACCCATGAATCGCGAGATCATGACCCAAGCGAAAGTCGGTCGCTTAACCGACTAAGCCACCCAGGCGCCCTGCTTGCAATGATTTTGATTGCCAGTGTTGCTGTAGATTTTTTCTTATGTCCTATTATTCATTATTACATAACATTTCAATTTCTTCAGTTTAATATTTTATTATATCACTAATTTGAATATTTAATATTCAGAGAAGTACTTTATAAAGTATTCCTTGGTTGTAACATTATTGGCTATTCTTTACACTTTAAAAAAATTCCAAAGGAAAGCAATATTAAGGATTAGCAATCTTGTTAAAAATTTACAATGATATAAAATTTAGCTGCATGCCTAGTTAATATTTATTTTGCATTTCGTTATATACTGTGGGTCTTGGAATTTCAATAAAACTTTCTGTTATTAAAATTTGTGTAATAGTCATTGCATATTACTGCCATCTTGAGGTGAGATGGTTTTTATGTTAGAAGGCCCCTGGCAATGGTTATTTTACTAATGTATTTGATGCTTTATGATCAATGTTTTGGTCTTGATCTTTCTTTCCCATGGTTTTCCTACTTACTTTTTGTCATTTCAGTGGTTTGATATGTGTATTTTGTGTAATTTGAAAAAAATAGTCCATGTAGTAACCTATGATTAAGAGAGGTAAGCAGAGAAGATAGCAAGTTTTTCCACTGTATTTTTAAAAATATTTATTTATTTGAGAGAGACAGAGTGAGCAGGGGAGGGGCAGAGAGTGAGCAGGAAAGGTGCAGGAGGGCGGAGGAGGGAGAACTGTAAGCAGGCTCTGTGCTGACAGTGCAGAGCCTGATGCAGGGCTTCATTGAGGAACGGTGAGATCACGATCTGAGCTGAATTCCAGAGTCAGCACTTAACCGCTTAACTGACTGAGCCACCCAGGTGCCCCTGCATGTATTACCAACAAAACTTACATGTTAGCAACTGACTGGCTCAGGCTGTATATCACCTGCATATGTCTGTCTGGGGATGAGAGAGGGAGCATCTTCCTCATGTGGCTTCAGGAATGAGGGACCCATAAAATGAATACAATGTTATACATCAATAATATATTAGCTTAAAAAATGATTTTTTTAAAATGAGAGGCACAATTGGCTACTTCTTCCAAATTTGTGACAGGGTATAGGATTTTAGATAGTAAAAAACATATCAATTATATCATTTTTGTGAAAAAATTTTCAATGGAGCCATTGTCTGCAGGATAAAGTTTTATTTTTATTCTTGTGATACTCCATATAATCTTGGTCTCTAATAATTGAATTGACCATCTATTTTTGAGAATTAACTACACAAAGAATCCTCAAACTTGTTTCCCAAATGAGCACTGGTATGCTTGGGCTAATCAGGCAATGCATGAGCCTTGAAATTAATTACTAGTTGAAGTTGGGTATCAACTAGTATCAGTTTATAACTATTCAGGTTTGAGCTTTCAGTTATATTGTATAAACACACCAATTAAGGATTGTTTAAATTTTTTAAAAAATATATATATAGCTTAGAAATATATAATAGCTCTTCATTATTATTCATTATTATATAAAACTATAAATAGTAGTACGTAATAATAAATTACATTTCATTGGGTTTTTAATATCATTCTTTCTTTTAGGATTATACATTTGAAAGGAATGCTTTTATTGACTGAATAGTATCAGTCAGAACTGGCTGACCTTATTTTCATTATATTAGCTTAATATTACCTGGTTTTAAACATGTTTATGAATATGAAATTATATGCTCAACTCTAAAACCAATAAAAGCAAAGAAATATTATGAATAATCTATGAATGATATAATTCACTATTTGTTGAGCATACTCTAAAATAATTTTTAAAAATACGTAGTCATAGGTATGTAAGAAGATGAGAGATCAATGTCAAAGGTTATGACTTATAGGTAGAATCTGACTAATGGAATAATTACAAAAAATATTCAAGCAGTCAGTTGTGGAAGTTTAAACTGGATTCTTGCTCAGCAGTGTCCAATGGCTGATCAAGTTCTTTTCCAGAATATATGGTGCTATTTGTCACAGTAGTGGGTCCTGTAGGTTGGCTTGATCATCTTCAAATCCACATTCCTACTATGCCTTTCTAATCTCTAAAAGCTGTTGCACTATCAATGACATTTTTAGACTCCTTTGCATCTTGTGTTCTGGATGTGCATTAGGTTCTGCAAATTAAGTACACTTGCACAACTTGGAAGGTAAATGTTTTATGTCGTCTTGGTTGTATATATGCTGGTAAACATGGTCTTAGAAATGTGACATTTTCTGTACTAGCATTTCATAATCTTATCTCCAGTTTCCTATGTGTTTGAACAATTTCAGTGGATATAGTGGCCATATTTCAGTGCCCAGTAAATGGCTCTGTGGGGCCTGATGGATATTTGTGCTGATTGCAAAGGCTTCAGACTCAGGTCTCCTGTCCCTAAATTTGGCTGTCACTTTGTGTCCACAAATTCAAGAGTTCCATGGTAGCTCAGAAGTAATATTTCTATTGCAGGCTCAGTTTTGTGGTGCTCTAAGAATTTCTGGAGTCTCAGATTAAAGTCTTTTCTTGTCTTCCTAGTATTTTTGTAAACCCCTAAATGCCTGCATTCCTTAAAATACCTAGTGTTTCTCTTTTCTGACCTAAATCATGATTGATTTAGCCCTTTGCTAAAAGTGTGTACAACTTGGAAAGTCAGGATGGTATTACCATAGCAATAATTGGCAGAGACTGCCAGTCATCCGCCAACACTCATTCTTCTTTCTTCTCTTTGTAACTGAAGATTCTAGTTTATCTTATCCAGGCCAAGACTTTATTTCTTAGCTCTGCTGCAACTACCAGTGTTCATGTAACTACATCTTAGCTAATGAGACATTAACAGAAGGGATGTATGTCACTTTTTGGTGATGCCCTTGCCTGTTTCTCTTCTCTACTTGCTGAGAAACAGGTGTAGTCATGAAGGTAGAGAAGCCACCTTGGGTCCAAAGATGAAAAATTCTTGTGGATGATGGCAAAGCTGCCCTACTAGCCTGGGAATTACTACATTTAGATGGCAACATAAGATGTAAATAAGCCTCTTTCTTTCTTAAGCTACTATATTTTTGCTCCCCCCTTTTCTTTACATTGGCTTATATTGTAACCTAAACGAATACAAGACATACATGGACTCTGAAGTTTGAGGCTAAGTCTGAAAATAACTGCATGTTACCCTATTAACAGGTAAGATTTCTATAAACATATGCCATATATTTATAGGAATGACTTAGAGTAACTCATCTACCATTCTTATATAAAAAGACTTCTGGCTGTAGGCTAGTACTATGCTCTTAAAACACAGAGTTGAGTAAAGTACTTAAAAGGTGTGTTAAGCCAAATCTACAAAAACAAAAGTCAGTTACACTTGAGAGTGAATGTATTATAGCCTTGCTTTCAGAAGAGTGAGTTTCTTGTCTTGCTCACATACTGTTAAAAGAAAAACTGATAGACAGGATAGGGCCATAGTTCACAGGCCAATTCAGAATATTCTTAAGGCCAAGTTAGGTGGGATTAGTACATGAACTTGTATAAATGGAAAAACAGATACCTATACTAATTCAAATTCTATATCCAGACATTGGAGAATACACTCATTGTTGAATGCTTACCTTTTGGGTAAATGGTCAAACGCCATGTGAGACTTTTGGAAGAGTTTTTCATCAGTAAGACTTTGGTTTTCATATTAAATGACAATATCATTCTGGGGAGAAGCAAAGTCCACTCTGAAATGGGAGATCCTAGATATAGAGAAGGCTTTAATAGTGATGTTAGAGGTTTATATTCTCATTTCACTCTGATTTATTGTCCAGGAAAAAAAAGAGCCAATTTCAAGACTTAGAAATTTTGAAATGCTTTACTCTCTTATTACACTATGAAAGTTGAATCTGACCAATTTCTATGAAAATATTCAATTCAGAGCTGTAGAAATGGGCAACAATGATATCAATATCCATTAGTTATTGAACACGTTTCTCAAATTTCTCAGGCCTCTGTTCATCTTTTGCCAGTGTTATCTTATTGCAAGTCCATGAATCCTAAGTACCTTCTATGCCCACAGTCTAGTTAAAGCAAACATATAAAAACCATATTTTAGGTAATTGAAATTGCTACTGTGGCCATGTATGTCTGGAACAAAATCAGTGCCATGGTGAAATTCCACAGCTATAAGGAAGACCAGAAGTTTATGCCATCATCAGAAACTCATTCTATTAAGAAAAATATGTGTTGGAAATGGGATGATATCCAATTGACCGAGTTAGGTTCTGTAGTAGATAGCATTCCTTTGGAAACACACTCTAAGAATCTGAGATTTCTATGTAGCAGATTTATTAGTGTGTGTTCTTGGAGACAGTACCTAGTAGAAGTTTAGAAAGCAAAATTAGGAATAAAAAGTTCAATTGTAATGCCCTCACAACAGAGGCTTCAGGAATTATCTGAGGAGTTCTGAGACTGGGATGCTTCAGAGTTGTTCCAACTGAGACAAAAAGAATAGTCCATTAGATACCACATTGATCAGTCATCAGACATAAGCCTTCCTCATGTAGGGAACATAACTTTGAGCATGACCACTTCCTTTTTACAGGGCAATTCCTGAAGAGGGACTCAGCTGTAAAATATCAGCAGCCAATGGTCCAAGATGAGGGAATATATGCTTTGTCAAAAAGGGCTGTGCATAAAGGCATCCTATAGAGTCTTAGAGAATTTGAAATGCAGGTGGCTTTAAGAAAGATGGTCAGAAGCACTAGAAGCAGAGATGATAAGGAGAAAAATTGAGTCCAAAAAATGGTAGGGTTATTATAGTATGGACACAAGGTAATTAGGTTGCTACAACAGTTTTTGGATATCTTGAGAGGTTTTTGTATCTTTAGCAATGATAAATGATATTTTAGTTCTTCATAAATCCAAACTTTGCTGAGACAATTGTGCTTCCCTGTTCAACAATCTGAAAAAGCAAACCTAAAAAATAGTTCTTAGGATTCAAATTTAAAGTGCTTCTTATTCAAGGATACTTTATAAGGACATGTGCAAAAACCTTCCCTGGAAAATATTAAATACTTTTGGAGAGATTAAGAATTTTGCTTACTTGTAGTTCAAAATTTTATCTTCCATTGAATTAAGTAATGTTTTGAAAATTGTGAAGTGCCATGCTATGTCCCTAACATCTTTTTCTTAAGTTTTATTTTTGCTGGCACAAATAAAGCTTCAACAGCTTTCTTTTGGATAATATTCATCTGGTTTATATCTCCCCACATTTTTGAGTCCTAACTTCTCTGTTTTTAGGGTTTTGGTAAATAGCATATAGTTGGTTATTTTAAAATCCAGCCTGACAGTTCTTGTAAGAGAAGGGCTAGGTTTATTTATATGTATCAGGATTTTGGACTTTTTTTCTATCATGTATCTTTGTACATTTTAATTTTTCCTATTTTTCTTATGCTTCTGTTTCCTTTCTTGACTTTTTAAAAAAACAATTGGAGCTTTTTGCTTTTCTCTACTTACTTCATTTTTTCCTTCCATTGTTTGAATTTAAATTCTCTATTTCTAATTTTTTTGATGGTTACATTTGAAATTTTGCCATGCCTATATGACCAAGTTCAATATCTTAAACTCCATTTAGAAGACTTTAAGGAGCACCTGGGTGGCTCAGTTGGTTAAGCTTCCAGTTTTGGCTTAGGTCATGATCTCTTGGTTCCTAAGTTTGACCCTGACATCAGAGTCTCTACTGTCAGCACAGAGCTCACTTCAGATCCTCCGTCTCCCTTTCTCTCTGCCCCTCCCATGCTCTTTCTCTCTCCCACAAAAATAAACATTAAAAAAAGAAAAATATAAGAATTGCAGAATACTTCAACCTATCATTACACTTCCTACTTATATATGGTTGTTTATAGTATTTTAGTGCTATGAATTTATACCTTCACAAATTAGAATATTATAAATTATTATTATCTTATACAGACAATACTTATTGAGATTTGCTTAAATACATTGTCATACTCACTTGCTGTTTAGCTATCTTTCCATCTTGCATATCAGGTAGTCTATTAAGGTTGTTCTTCTTTTACCTAAGTTATATCTTTTGGAACAGTGGTTCTTAATCTATGTGGTTCAAATCACCCCTGATTTCCAAGAAGAAATTTTATAAATATGTGGGGACATTTTGTTATCACAGTGAATAGATGGCACTTAGTGGCATTTGTAGTGTGAGCTAGGGATGTTGAACATCTGGAATTACACAAAGTACAATCTCCCACACCAAAGAATTGTTCTGATTCCTTATGATTCTGTGTGACATGCAAAGTAGATGAAAAAGTTCTTGATATATATTTGAGTGTAGGAACTAATTCCACTTATAAAAAATATTTGGCACATCTTAACACACTTAATTTTCCAGGAATACAACAACTATGTAAATAAAATAAGAGTATTATTTTTTTTGTTCTGAATTTTAACAGTAATAGCTTACTATTTCAGAAAAATTACATTGCTAACAGCTATGTTAATCTTGATGTTTGAGGTACCAATACAACTCATTTGTGTTAATTTGAGTATGGAGCTTGTTACATTGCTGATGATTCTACAAATGCGTACGAATGTGGACACACATACACACACACACATATACTTACTGGATAGCTTCACTGACAAAGTTACAAGTATGCCTAGTATATGCTAGTGTGTTTTTTTCTTAATGTAGTAGTGAGACAATCAAGATTAAGCATTCATTTTACTAAGAAACATGCTGCCAGAGTTGGCAAGGATACGTTATACTTCTACTCTTGTAAGTAACAGCATAGACATCAAAGGAATCACTGAGCCTGGCTAACATGTGAAGAATATAGGATGTTACCAGGACAGTAAAACTTAAGCTGGATAAGGGAGAATTTATCTCCATTAAACCACTAATCAGTGGCTTGGGAATGACTATTACATAGATGCGAGGATCTGATTCTTCTTTTTTTTTTTTTTAAATATTTTTATTTATTTCTAGGAGAGAGAGAGAGAGACAGCGTGAGCAGGGGAGGGTCAGAGAGAGAGGGAGACACAGACTCTGAAACAGGCTCCAGGCTCTGAGCTGGCAGTCAGCGCAGAGCCTGACGCGGGGCTCGAACCCACGAACCGCGAGATCATGACCTAAGCGAAAGTCGGACGCTCAACCGACTAAGCCACCCAGGCGCCCCCGCCAGGACCTGATTCTAATATTCTGTTGGGGTGGCTCCTTAGCCTGAACATGACCATGATCTGAGGAATTCTCTAGATTAGAAACTGGATGAAGGTCTATGATTATCTACTGCATCTTTCTGCACAGTGATCCTCATATACGTACGATATCTCATGGTGTCACTATGGAATCCAGCTGTGTCCTGCTACTTCCAAGATTAATCTCTAACCTGTAAACGTGACAAATATGACCCTTTAAATTGTGGCCTATTTGCTTCTCTAGCCTCTTCACACCCTCTTTCTAACCTACCAACTCGAGCACCGGAATATCATGTCTTTTTCTTCACTTCTTTCCCTGACTTTTCTATTGGGTTAAAAGGGGACTGGTTTCCACAACACCTACCTGGAGCATTTCTCTAGCGTAACACTTAATTGCACTGTGGTGTAAATGTTGGTTTCTTTTTATGTCTGTCTGATTTTGAGGGCATCTTCTCATAGTTCCTAGCAAGGTGCTTGGTAAGGAGTAGGAGTCAATAGATGTTGGCTGTTAGAAAAAAACAGCATTGTAACATTCACGTAATTAAAAACTTTTCAGGCTACTTTCAGTTTCACTTTTACTGAATTCTTACTTTTCGTTCTCCATTCCCTTCCATCTACAAATACAGAGCTAGGGAGAGCCAGCGCACCTGAAACTTCCCTTGGATGCCGGGCAGGTTCCCAAGTGGCACTCCCTCCCACCGAGGAAGTGACGTCAACGTGCTGACGTCACGCGTACCGCTGACGCTCCGCCGTCAGGCCCACCCATCGAAACCTTCCGGGATATCTTTTTTGCGGTTAGCGGTGACAACTTGAGCTCTGTTCGTACGGAAGGCCGGCAGCGACGGGTACACAAGGCGGGTCCTTGACGACCCATGCTTCCCCAAAGTAAGGTGCCTTGTTCCCCGGAAAGACGCGCAGGCAGCCGAGGATCCACCCCCAAGCGTTTGCTGCGGTCTCCCGGGGAACGGCGTAGTGCACAGGCCTGGGTTGGGTGGGAGCGCGCGTGCGCAATGCGCGGCGTTGGCGCCGACCTGGAGTAATGGGCGTGGGCGTTTGATTCTTGCAGAGGATGGCCCATTTCTCAGGCGAGGACGGGGTGATGCTGCAGGCGATGCTGAAACAGTTGTTCCAGAGCGTGAAAGAGAAGATTACGGGTGCTCCTTCTCTCGAGTGCGCGGAGGAAATCCTCTTACATCTGGAGGAAACTGATGAGAATTTTCACAAGTAAAATAGCTTTTGATGTCTTAAGCAAACAAACCAGCTGATCCAGAAAAGGTCAAAGTGTAGTTAGAGAAAGAATGTTCATGGATTATTGTTAAAATAGCGCCCAAATTTGAGGTTCTTTTTTTTTTTCGTTTATTTACACAAATGTCGAATTTATGTAATTCTTATTACTTATTACTTTATTCTTTACTTACTTTTCAAAGCTTCTGCCTCCTCTGTGTTTCTGCTGCCACAACCAACATATCCTAAGTCTTCATTTTTCCTCATGGGCAACACAGTAACAATAATTGTAACTTGTTCATGTTTTTCTAAGAGGAATTCCGTTATTTCAAAGGATTCTTGTCACTATGCCTGCCACATTGCCTGAAAACAATGAGTTCCCAAGATCTCTGTTCCTTTGCTCATCTCGTATTTCAGTGGCTGCCCCCCGTTACTCATTCTGAACACTGCAGGAATACTGATGTGAGATTCTTAACTTCCTATGGAAGAGCTTAAGTTCCTTTAAAGGGATAAGGCACATATTCAAATGTCTGTGATACCGGTCAAAAACATAAGTGCGTAGAAAAGCTACAGAGTACTCTGGGTTTGCGGGCAGTAGAGATAAGAGTTTAATGAGAGAGGTACCATTTGAGATCAATCTTGAAGGTTATATTTCTTTAGAGACTTTCTTTCTTTTGGTTCATTTAATTAAATTAATCCTCTCCATTGAAACGTTTTCTTGCAGGTATCTCAGTTAATTATTATGGGTAGCAGTATTTTAATTTCAGTGTTTGTATTCATTTTGGTCTCACAGAGATGTTTTTAAAAATTTTTTATGTTACTTTTACTTACTCTGAAATTCTATTTATCTGGAACTCCTAATCATTTCATATATGTGCATAAGGGGGTCTTTGAGCCCTTTAATGTAAAAGTTTGTGTTTACTTGCAGTTTTATAGGGGGAGTATTTACAGTTTTTACCAGATTCTGAAGGGAATTTTCAAAAGTAAGGAATTCTTGTTAATATAGAGTTACTGATTTCATTGGTATTTATGGTTATACATAAAGTTTCTTTGTATTTCCTAATTTTCCTGTTTATTTCTTAATTAAATCCACTACAAATAGCTGTTATTTATGGTCATATTTATTTTGGAAGACATTACAGACCGGCTTTTATTGGTTAACTATTGATTTATTACTTAAACAGGAGACTAAAGAATGATTGCAACTTTCTCAGTTAAGGTTTAATTAATGTTTTATAAGCTCATGTAATACAAGTTTGTTATACAAATCCACATGAAGCATTAAGTTTGGGGTTTCATTTTTGGTTTTTATTTCACATGCAAGTAATTAATTTGTAAATTATTATGTCAGTTTTTGCTAGGATGATATTCTGGTTATTTGTCCATTTCATCTAGATTTTCAAACTTATTGGTAAAAAGCTTTTCATTAAAATCCTGTAGCTTTTTGGGGTGCCTGGGTGGTTTAGTCGGTTAAGCGTCTGACTTTTGCTTAGGTCATGATCTCGCGGTTCGTGGGTTCGAACCCCGCGTCGGGCTCTGTGCTGACTGCCAGCTCAGAGCCTGGAGCCTGTTTCAGTCTGTGACTCCCTCTCTCTCTGACCGTGCCCTGCTCACACTGTCTCTCTCTCTCTCCTAGAAATAAATAAAAATATTAAAAAAATTAAAATCCTGTAGCTTTTAAAAATATTTTTAGTATCTACAGTTATATGTCCCTCTTTGTATTCTTCTCTTTGATATGTGCCTTCCCTCTTCTGTTCTGTTAGGGGTTTCTTTTATTAGTCTTTTAAAAGAACCAGCTATTGGCTTTGTTTCTCCTCTCTACTAAGTGTATATTTTACAGTTGTTTCATTTCTTTTCTTCTTGGAAAAATTTTAAAACTTTTGTGATGAATGGTTAGCTCATTAATATGCAGCGTTTCTTCTTTTTTTCTTTAATGTAAATGTTTTAGGTAACAGATTTGCCTGTTTTGCTTCAGTTGCTTCAATTTTAAAATGATTTTCAAGTTAAAGTTAGGTCATTGTTGTTCCCCTTAGTAGTCTAATGACTGTTGTCATAAAGTAATTTACTTTTCAGCAGTGCATTAAGTTAAATGCCTGATGATTAACATTCATAGTTCATTCACTGTTTTCTAAAGAGATTTACTTTTGGCCTACCTAAAAAAAGTCCAGACACTCTCAAATTATAACTAGTTTGTAGTTTTAAAAGTAAGATTTTTAATCCTAAGAGTATTTTAAGTAGTTTATAGTCTTGAAAGCATAGATGGTAAAATTCATGTGTTAGCTGCACTTACCTGAGATCTATGCCTTAGGAGGAAGGAACTCTATGTAGGAGAGGAAAAGAGGACATGCTTGTCTTTGGTATTTTCATAGAATCTTACAATTCAGAGTTGGATGAGGTATTAAAAGTCAGTTAGTACAGCTGCTTATACTTTGCTTTCACTGACCTAACTCTCCTTCAACATTGTATGTTCTTGAGTCACTTCGGTATATATTCGGTATATACTTCCAAAAATGTTTCTTACTTCAGAATTATCGATCTTCCCATCTCCACTATCAGAACATTGGTTTCTTAAATCCACCCAATGTTGCCCTGATATTGACGAGGATGATTTTATTAAACAGACTGATGGAAGAACTGGTGTCTTTAGCCTATTATATTTGTGTAAAAAGATATTTAAGACAATTGAGTCCATACATGATACAATTTCAGGTAGTATAATAAACTAAAGTGGGGGAAAATGCAGTCACTTGGGGAGAAACCACAGTGTAGACAGTATAGCCCTATCTGGGGGTTTGCCCCAATGGACAGCTTCCCTAAATTACTATCTCTGCTTTGTATAAACCTTCTATTTTTCTACCTTGAACTGTACACTTTCTCTAAAATATCCAAGCTTTCCCCTCTTATCTTTGAAAGTAACAGCAAGGTTTTGAGGGCTTTGGATGGTGCTGGGGGGATGAGGATATCTCTTTCATCATGTGTACATGTGTTGTTTAGGTTTTTACACTTAGACTAGCTCAAGAAAACAAGCTGTTTTTCAGTCTTGGCTACACTAGAATCGGTTGAGCCCCATGAAAGAAAATACTGATTCTTGGGCCGCATCACAAACGAATGAATCAAAATTTCCTGGATCGCTTGGCAGACGGGGAGTGGTAGAGCCTGGCTAGTGGCGATTTTGAAAAAGCTCTCATGGTTATTCTAACGTGCAGCCAGCATTGAGAACCACAGAGTCAGTGCATACTTGCATTTAGACAAGAATTGTGTGTGTGTGTGTGTGTGTGTGTGTATTTTACTTTAGTAGTTATCAGCTATGATAATTGTAAAAGTCTCTAATGCAGATGCTCATTTTTGTAGCCCTAAAATCCAGTGTGTTTTGGTTTGATACAGAGGGAACTCAATAATATTTGTTGATTTAGGTTTATTTTTTGTTTTATAATAGAATGTACCAGTGTTTTTTAAAAACCTGTAAACTCTGAGATGTTTAGTTACTTTCAAGAAAACCTCCATTGTGTAAAGTGATATCCATGTATAGAGAAATGACTAAGAATTACATGTGTGATTCTATAATTAATGAATACATTTTTAGCAGTTGATTTTCATGACTCAGAAGCCTATTCTTCAACCTAAAAGGTTGTAGGTGATGTAAAACACTCATTCTTTCTATTATATAACCTTTTATAAACTAATGTGATATATAAATATAGGTTGTTATATAATAAATCTTCTGAAAAATTCTGAAATAAGGATTCCAAATACCAACATAACTTATAACTTGCTCTAATAAAGTCTTTTTTAAAAACATACCATTACTGATAATTTTTTGTATATATGATTGAAAAAATTCTTGCTTATTTAAATAGCTAAGAGAATGATGTCTTGACACAAACTTGTACTAGATTTTTTTATGTTCTTATGCTGTAATAGTAATCTGTATCAGTGCATATTTTGGTATAGACATTTTGAACATGTCAGAAATTCACCATGAAAGAAATAATTAAATTTTCTTGGAAAAATCTAGGTAATAAAGCTGAAGAAAAAAACGGAAAAAAGTGAATGTTCTCTTACTCAATTTTTTTGTAATTTTGTAATTTTTTTGTAATTTTCCTATGTAAATATGAAAAATTTCATATTTGCTGGTAGTAAAGCAAAATTGATTAGGTCCATTGCTGTCTATTTCAGTTGAGCTGCTTCTGAAATGTGATGAGGTGAACACATTTTTCCTTAGTAGCAAATACCTGACCCTTAGGTTTTAGTGTCCTTCTTTGAGGAATATTTGGAAAAAGATATTTTGCATTCATTTGGTGATAGTGTCTTTGAAACCGAATGTTTATTTTTTCTCATTAAATTATTTTTATGATAACAAATAAGGTTAGTCAAACATATGTATAGTACATTTGGTTTGAAAAGTGTCAAAGTATAGCTATGTGTAATAAACAATAGATTTTGGTTAGGATTATCATTGTTACATAGTGGGAACTGACATTTGTCAAGGTCATGTGTTCTGTTTAAGGTTACAGATTGGCCAGTGTAAGATTTAAAACTTAATCCTGAAACACAGGGATTCATTGATTTCTAAAGATACAATTATTTATACATTGTATAGATTGTGTCCTTTAAAAAAGAAGAAACTTTGTTATTAGAAAATTTAAATTATCTTTTTAATGTTCATTTATTTTTGAGAGAGAGCACACACACAGGCTGGGGAGGGCGAGCAAGAGGGGGACAGAGGATCGGAAGCAGGCTTTGTGCTGACAGCAGAGAGCCTAATGTGGAGCTTGAACTCCTGAACTGTGAGATCATTACTTGAGCATCATTACTTGGATGCTTAATTGACTGAGCCACCCAGGCACTCCCTAGAATGTTTTAAAATGACCAAGAAAGAAATATTAATAGACTTCAATAGAAATACAAATGAATGGAAGTTGTATTTATTGTAGTCCATGACAAAGAGGTCGTATGCCCATAATATTGTAGTCTTGGTCTTTCCAGTGCAATTAGAGTATATTAATCTGAAAATTTTAACACAAAGGAGTCTGCTAAAACAATCTGAGAGAAAGGACCTAAATTGTAGCAGAATTGACTTAAATTAAGCCTAGTAAGGATCTTCTAATATAAGTTATTAAGTATGTAATTTTTTTTGAGGGAAGTTTTACATTTCTTAAATAGAAATTTTAAACATAGAGATGATTCACCAGTATCTTTAGTGGTAAGGATTTTACGGCCTTAATGCTTGGAGTGAGTGGATGTTGAAAGATCAAACTGGCTTTCTGCAGGCCGTATTGGGTCTGTGGATGTGTTTCTTTGGATTGGTTTTTAAAAATAGCAACATTTAAAAATTGGGAGATAGCACATAAAGTAGTTTTCTGGCTGCCCTTAAAACCCTGAAAAATACACATCAGGCTATAATAGTCCTAAATGGCAGTAAGTGGCTAAAGCCATGTAGAAGCCCTTCCTTTTAGCTAAGACATGTCCTTTTATTTCACTGTCACCTCTTCCTTTTCTCTCTTACACGTGGTTGGCTTTAGTTTACTTGTCTACCTCCAGTAACATCTGAGTTTGCAGTCTCTGTTATGAGTATGGGGTCTTTCAAAAGTCTCTTGTGCATCCAGGCATTTCCTTTAATACAAAATATGAATATTGCTACACCTCCAGAATAATTTCTGAAAGTGATGCAATGGGTTGATTTACAAAGCTGTGGTTATCATCAATCTTTTGGATTAGATGGAGGCTTCATAAGAGCAACTGGATGGCACCAGTATTCTGAGGATTACAGTGAAGGGAACATAGTACCTAATTTTATACAAGTATTTCTCCCAGCCCATAGCAACAATAATTTTCTATTCTGGACACCACTACAGAAGAACAGTATTCCTTGTAGGATTTTATGGGGTATTGCCATGAATTCAGATAGTAAAAGAACCAACATAAAATTAATTGTTACATGAGAATTTGAAGACTTGGATTTTTGTTACCCAGAGTAGAAAGTTCCACTTGCAGAAATGACTCTGTGCACTAATTTAAGATTGGAAGCTCAAGAGTTTTCCAAAGACCTTTGAGTTAGTAGAGATCAAAAGGGCTTTAGGCAGCCTGATATTCCTTACATCATGGTGGGCCTTATCTTCCCTGGAGACTTTTTTTCCTAAAAGAGCAATAACCCGTGAGATAATATTCAATTTTGGGGTTCTTGGGTTCATTTAATTTGGAAGATGAACCAAAAACTTGAAACATTTTGAATGGGGTCTTCTGGGAGATACTACTGTGGTCATAGATTAAAATGATCTCATTAAAAAAAAGTATGTGGTTATTCAAGTTCCCAACGAGGAAGTTTAACCTTTTTCTCAGCATATGTATTATATCATATAGATGATGCCAAATAGTGGGAAGGTTTTTTTTTTAAATGTGTCTTTTATTTTAGAATGATATTCTGTTAACTGTCTTGAATACATTGTATTAATGGGTTTTCCTTATATTTCCTCACTGCCTTAGTTATGAAAATATTTCTGTTGCTTACAGTTTGGGCTTTAAACAAAGCAAAAACAAAAGTTATATTTGTCAGTTAAATATTCATATCTTCTAATTGCTTGATTTGTAGCAAAGAATTGGGGCTGATAAAACTAAGGAATAATTCACCTTTTTGTGGTAAAAGTTAGGTGAGATGTAGAATTCATCTTCAGAGAGGCCCTTCCTTTAGTTTCAGAGAATTAACTCAGGCTTGCCCTGTGTTTTGTTTCCCACTGAGTATCTCAGAGAGATGTGAAGGAAAACTGGTGTGTTTGTTTGATTAGCCTAGGGCAGGATTGTGAGGAGAATTAAGATTGTTTTTAGGGCCTGTTTATCTCTTTTGCACTTTGTTCCACATTTACTTTTCTCTGGCTGACTGTGAGGTCAGACTGATTGGGCTCAAAAGATTATTTATTCGTGGACCCGTTTTCATTTATGAGGACATTTTTTATTTTTTTAATTTTTTTTTAATTTTTAAGATTTGTTTTTTTAAGTAATCCCTATACCCAATGTGGGGATCAAACTTAACACCCTGAGGTCAAGAGTCACATGGTCCACTGACTGAGCCAGCCAGGTACCCCTACAAGGACATTTTCAAGAAAGCAGTGATACATTTATGATATTGGAATTTCAGATATTCTGATTCTTTAGAGGGTTTCTGGTGGTAGGATAGTTGTGGTGGAGAACACACATTTTTTTTTTGCTCTTCAGATCATATCACCCACATATCAACTCTAATCTCAGAGCTAGCTGTGGAGGCAGTATAAGGGGCAGTATAGGGACTGTCAAATGTTAAAAAATTAAGAATATCTTTAAAAGATTCTCTTGAAGACTTAATCTTTGAATTCTTGCTTGTATAAGTTTTTACCATTTTGTATAGAATATGTGAACATTTGGATTATAATTACAAATTACAAAAACATAAATTAGCATTTAAAATGGATGGAAAGTTATGCTTGTATAAGGGAAGGTCATTTGATATAAGGCAATGATGAATTCCCAGAAGAAGCAAAACCTGCAAAATTACATAAATAATGATTAGAGGCTATTTTCTATGACACGTGATTCAGTAAGTTTTGAGTTTTGTTTTTCTTGGAGTATTTCTGAAATTTGTGTTTGTCATTTTGATCTTACATTACAGGTCATTATATTTACAAAATCACTTTTTATTTTCTGCTGTTCTTAATAGCTATTTTCTTAAAGCTTAGAAGTTACCTAGCTAAGGGTGCCTGGGTGGCTCTATCAGTTAAGCATGTGACTCTTTTTTGATTTTGGCTTAGATCAAGATTTCATAGTTTGTGAGTTCAAGCCCCTCATCAGGCTCTATGTGGGCAGCGCAGAGCTTGCCTGGGGTTCTTTCTCCCTCTCTCTTTCCTGTGCTTCCTCCCCACACTTCTCAAAATAAGTAAACAAACATAAAAAAAAAGTTACTAGCTAAACGTTGAATATAAATATTAAACATTTAAAAGTAAATTCAGGGGCGCCCGGGTGGTGTAGTTGGTTAAGCGTCCGACTTTCGCTTGGGTCATGATCTCGCGGTGGGTTCGAGCCCCGCGTTGGGCTCTGTGCTGACTGCCAGCTCAGAGCCTGGAGCCTGTTTCAGTCTGTGACTCCCTCTCTCTGACCCTCCCCTGCTCACGCTGTGTCTCTCTCTCCTAGAAATAAAAAAACAAAAAAAAAAAACATTAAAAGTAAATTCAATGAGTAACTTAAACCTTAAATAAATTATACTTTTTTTTTTTTTTTTAATGCTTTATTTCTAGGAGAGAGAGAGACAGCGTGAGCAGGGGAGGGTCAGAGAGAGAGGGAGTCACAGAAACAGGCTCCAGGCTCGAGCTGGCAGTCAGCACAGAGCCCGACGCGGGGCTCGAACCCACGAACCGCGAGATCATGACCCAAGCGAAAGTCGGACGCTTAACCGACTAAGCCACCCAGGCGCCCCAAATAAATTATACTTTTAAACTTAATATGCCAATTATTATTTTGAGAAAATAAAATGTAATAGATTTACCTCCCTAAATGGAAGAAATGTAAATAATACACAAATTGGCAAAAACATGAGTATTACATTTATTTATTTCCCTTTTCAATTTCAGTTGAGCACTATAGAACATCTTATTTTATTTTGTAAACATTTTTGGAATTTTTCCATCTTTGGGAGAGTGTGGTGGTGTGGGAATGATACTGGTTTTGGAGTAAGGTGGATCTGAATTAGTAGCTTGTGAATTTGATAAGTTTTTTTAACTGTTCAATTTGTATCCTCGTCTATTTAAAACAATATTATTAAAGTCCTGAGCACAGTGTTTAACACATGATACTCACTTAAAAGTCTTGCTTATATTCAAATCAATGTGTTTGATGGTTTGTGGAGAAAATTGAGTGTGGCCTCATGCAAGTAGAGATGCAGTAATTAAGGGTCTTGATTGAGGGACGCCTATGTGGCTCAGTTGGTTAAGCATTCGACTTTGGCTCAGGTCATGATCTCACAATCCGTGGGTTCGAGCTCTGCATTGGGCTCTCTGCTGACAGCTCAGAACCTGAAGCCTGTTCAGATTCTGTGTCTCCCTCTCTCTCTGCCCCTCCTCTATTCGGTCTCTGTCTCTCAAAATAAAATAAAGACATAAAAAAAATGTAAGGAGTTTGACTGATTAGGTATTTAAATGCCAAGCCAAGGAAGTTGTATTTGGAAAATAGTAATTAGCTTCAAATACAAGAAATATTTATTGAGACAATATGTGATGTGGTGTGAGGTATTGATATGAGTAAAATGACTAACTCAGATATAATGAAATCAATGACTTTTAAGGTCCATGATGACTACTGTGTTCAGGATAAATACGAGAGAGAAGAGGGTGAAAGAAGACAAGCAAGAAGGCTGCTGTAGTAATCTGTGCGTGAGGCGGTGTGCTTTTGCACTGATCAATAGAAATGGAAAATAAGGGGCACCTGGGTGGCTTAGTCGGTTAAGCGTCTGACTTTGGCTTAGGTCATGATCTCACGGTTCATGGGTTCGAGCCCCGCGTCGGGCTCTGTGCTGACTGCCAGCTCAGAGCCTGGAGCCTGTTTCAGTCTGTGACTCCATCTCTCTCTGACCCTCCCCTGCTCATGCTGTCTCTCTCTCTCTCTCCCAGAAAGAAAGAAAGGAAAAAAAAAAAAGAAATGGAAAATAAGAGGAAGTGATGAAGCCAAGGGCTGTGTAGGAAATGTTATCAAGTGTCTGTGAGTGGGTGGATTGATAGAGTGAGTGGGCATGGGGTGCAGAAAATGCCAATGTCCCAGAATTAGCTTGATGATTTAAGATGAAAAATTTAATCCTAGTTTAAGGTAAGAAATCTGAGTATTTCATAAATTTTACATTGCTAACATCTTCTGGATATAGTTGATAAGTGGGTTCATGATATTTACTGTATTTTTTAAATATTTGTTTTAGCTATGAATTTGTGAAATATCTCAGACAGCATATATGTAACACTTTGGGGTCCATGATTGAAGAAGAAATGGAAAAATGGATGTCTGATCAGAATCAGGATGAAGAATCTGGCTATGACACAGTTGTACAGCATGTTACCAAAAGAACTCAAGAATCCAAAGAGTGAGTATGTTCACAATAATACTTGAAAGCACTTTTCTCTTAGCAGGGCATCTAGAAGGCACCCCCAACCCATGTCCTTTGTAGCGGCTAGAATGATGCTTTGAAACAGTCAGTCAGATGCTGCCTCTTGAGTCCACTCAACATTCTGTGAAGGCTTCTCATCTCATTCAAAGTAAAATTCAAAGTAGTTTCTGTAATTCAGAAGCCTCAAACATGAGCCTTCTTTTCCCTCTCCTCCCTCATTTCTTACCATATTTCCTCTCACACTGTTCCAGCCATCCTGGTCTTGTTCTTTTACAAATAGCCAAGCAAAGTGCTCCCTTACGGGGATGGTTTACATCAGGGCTTACACTTAGTGTTGTGCATTCAGTGGAATTGTACATATGTATAATGACATGTATCCACGATTATAGGATTACACACAGTAATTTCACTGCCCTAATAATCCTCTATGCTCTCCCTATTCATTCTTCTCACTCCAAATCCCTGGCAACCACTGATCCTTTTATTGTCTGCATCGTTCTAGAACATAATATAGTTGGAAACACACAATCTGTAGCCTTTCAGGTTGGCTTCTTTTGCTTAATAACATGCATTTAAGTTTCCCCCATGCCTTTTCATGGCTTAATAGCTTTTTCCTTCCTAGCACTAAGTACTATTCCATTGGATATATCAGATACCTTAGTTGCTTCCAGATTTTGGCATTTATGAATAAAACTGCAGTAAACATTGTGTGCAGGTTTTTGTGTGGGCACATGTTTTCAATACTTTGGTAAACACCAAGGAACATGATTGCTGGATCATGTGGTACGTATGAATAGTTTCGTAACAAACTATCAAAGTGGTTGTACCATTTCATATTCCCCCAACATTGTATGAGATTTCTTGTTGCTTTACTTACTCACCAGCATTTGGTAAATACCAAGGAACATGATTGCTGGATCATGTGGTATGTATGAATAGTTTTATAAGAAACTATCAAAGTAGTTGTACCATTTCATATTCCCCCAACATTGTATGAGATTTCTTGTTGCTTTACTTACTCACCAGCATTTGATACCAGTATTCCAGATTTTGGGCATTATAGTAGTAGTAATATTTAATAGGAATATAGTGATGTCTCATTGTTTTAGTTTGTGTTTCCCTGATGACATATGATGTGGAGTATCTTTTCATATGCTTTTTTTGTCATCTATATATCTTTGGTGAAATGTCTGTTAAGATCTTTGGCCCATTTTTTAATCAGATTGTTTTCTTATCATTGAGTTTTAAGAGGTGTGTGTGTGTGTGTGTGTGTGTGTGTGTGTGTGTGTGTGTGTATTGTAGATAAGAGTCCTTTATCAAGTAAGTTATTTGCAAGTATTTCCTCCCAGTCTGTAGCTTGTCTTTGCATTCTCTTGACAGTGTCTTTTGCAGAGCAGATATTAATTTTCATTTTAATTAAGTATAGGTTATCAATTACTTATTTCATGGATCATGCCTTTGGTGTCACGTCTCAAATGCCATCACCAAACTTAGGGTCACTGAGATTTCCTCCTGTGTTATCTTCTAAGAACTTTGTAGTTTTGTGTTTTATATTTAAGTCTGTGATCTATTATGAGTTAATTTTTGTGAAGGCACATGTCTATATTGATTTTTTGGTGTGTGGATGTCAGTTGCTCCAACACCATTTGTTAAAAAGACTATCTTTTATTTGATTGCTTTTTGCTCCTTTGTCAAAGATCAGTTGATTATATCTAAGGGTACTTCTGGGCTCTTACTCTGTTCCACAGATTTATTTGTATTTTCTTTTGTGAATATTGCACTATATGATTACTGTAGGTTTATAGTCTCGAAGTTAGTCTTGAAGTTGAGTAGTGTCAGTTCTTCATTTTCGTTCTTTTCCTTCAATATTATGCTAGATATTCTGATTTTTCTGTTTTGATTCTTTGTATAAACTGTAGAATCAGTTTGTTTATATTTGCAAAATAACTTCCTGGGATTTTGATTGGGATTGGAATTTTGATTGGGATTGTATTGGATTTATAGATAAATTTGAGAAGAATTTACATCAGGACAATATTGGGTCTTCCTAATCTATAAACATGTACTATTTCTCGGTTTTTCTTTGATTTCTTTCAATTGAAACTTACAGTTTTGTTTATACTGATCTAATATATATATTGTTGGTTTTATACCCAAGTGTTTCATTTTTGGAGTGCTAATGTAAATAGTATGTTTTTAATTCCCAATTCTACTTGTTGGTATATAGGAAAGTGATTGATTTTTGCATATTAAATTTGTATCCTGCAATTTTGCTATAATTGTTTATTAATTCTAGGAGTTTTATCATCAGTTTTTTCAGATTTTCTGCATAGATGATCATGTCATCTACAGACTGTTTTATTTCTTCCTTTCCAATCTTGTTTTTCTTTTTACTTTTTTTTCCTGTCTTATTACACTAGCTAGGACTTCCCAAAGGCTGTTGAAAAGCAGTGGTGGGAGGGAATATCCTTGATTTGTTCCTAATAATCCTGTACTTTTTTTTTAAGGTATCAATTTCATGTCATCTTACCAGAGAGGCCTTCCCTGACCTTTCTACATAAAACAATGGCTTTTTCCTTTTCCTTTCTCTTTCTTACCTTGCTTTATTTTTCTTCTTCACTTTTTGTCACTGGTTAATATGGGATGATATGTGTGTTTGTTTATTTTCTTCTCATTTTCATTGTCTCCCCACTAGAATGTAAATTTAAAAGCAGAAAATTTTATTTATTCTATTTCTGTGTCCTTAATGCTTTAGAAATGCCCAGCACATTGTAGGTATATAATTGGTATTTGTTGGATGCATTAATGATATTGTTTCTTGCCAGTATAATCAATTTTATGTTATTAATGTTCAACATAATTCTGACTTTAGCAATAAATTTTTTCCCCTTATCATATCCTAATATTTAGTAAGTAACTACTATATGTTAGGTTTTAGATCTTGGGGCTGTAATGTTAAATAAGATGCCTCTTACCCCCAAATAATCCATAGTGTTTTTAGGAATTTAACATTACACTGAAAAATAAATTTGAAATAGATAATTTCAATACAGTATGGTAAGTGCCATGATATATGCAAAAGGTCACATGGAAATATGGAGGAAGAGGATGTTAGTTAGAATGTACTAAACAGTTATCACAAGTAGACACCAAAAATGTGGTGGCTTAAAGAAAGCAAATTTTTTTCCCTCTTATATAACAGTTCAGAAGTACATGAATGCAGGATAGGTAGGTGGGTTTGCTGAATGAGTTTATCCAGGAACCCCAGGTTGTTTCTATTCTATTGTTCCATCATATCCTGGGGCAGGAGCTGGTTAACTTTTTTCTGTTAAAAGGCTTTAATAAATACTTTAGGCTTTGCAAGCTGTTGTAGTAATGATACAGTCATAGACAATATGTAAATGAGAGTGCACATGTGTTCTAATAAAACTTTACAAAAACAAGTAGTAGGCTAGTTTAGGTCTAGAGTATGTATTTTACCAACCTTTGTTCTTGAGAATTGCCTTCATCTGCATAGTTGGAGCTGCCACACTAACTCCACAACAGGTTTCAACTTGGACAAGAGAAGGGAGGGTAGAAAGCAAGCTTCTTTATTCACTCACTTTCCATTGGCTAAAACATGGTCATGTGCCCAACTTACCTATAACAGAGACTGGGAAGTTTAATGCCTAACTGATGACCATGTGCCCACAGTGAAGACTTTAGGGAGGAGTTTTAACCTCATACAACATGGAAGAGGGGGAGGATGGATACTGGAGACAAACCCTCTAATAAGGAATCATCCAACATAGTTAGTTAGACTGTAGTCATGGAAAAACCAAAGAGTAAGTTGGTCACTTATGAGCTCAGTTTTTGTTAAATCGATTTTAACTCATAAAACTTTAAGATATCACTGCTAGAAAATACCTTAGAAATTATTTGTTCTAAGGCCTTAAGTTATAGGCCCAGGGAGGCAAATTCAGTGACTTGCCTAGAGAGCAACTGTTGTTTGATATTGGAGTCCAGTGTAGAGCCTGTCTTTCTCTCAGTTCCCTTTTAGGAGCACTTTTCAGTGTATGTTGCCTTGTAAGAATTCTTATATTGTTTTTTTCTACAGTTATTTTTTAAATAATTACTTGTGTAATTAACTCCCTGCTAATCTAAAGATTCCTGAGGGTAGGGACTGTATGGTATACACATGTCTGACCTTTAGCCCTAATACTGTCCAGGTATATTGTTCCTTGCTTGCCTGTGCCTTTCTGGTCTGACAGAGAATGACAACTATAGTTTCTGTTTGATTTGGTGTTTTAAAAGCCATGCCTTTTTGGGTGCCTGGATGGCTCAGTTGGTTAAGTGCCCAACTTTTGATTTCGGCTCAGGTCATGATCTTGCGGTCTGTGAATTCGAGCCCTGATTTGGCCACTGCGCTGACAGTGCAGAACCTGCCTGAGATTCTCTCTCCCTCTCTCTCTGCCTCTCTTCTGCTCCCGAGCTCACTCTCTCTCTCTCAAAATAAATAAACTTTAAAAACAAAACAAAAATCCAAAGAAGAAAAATCCAAAAAACATGCCTTTTGACTAAAAAGGTCATGAGGCTTAAAGTTGGCCAGGTGAATGGAAACCTTAAATGGAAGCCAAATGGATACCAAAGACATTAGGAAGGCCTTCTGAGTTCTTGAGGAGGGGGGAGCATGACAAAATGCCTAACTCTCAAAGTACAATTTAGTACAGAGCAGTAATTGAGATGAAAGAAGGTTTAAAGTTTCCTCCTCATATATAAGCTCAGCTACTTGGATATTCCACATTTTAGTGTTTCAATCCATGGCATATGATTGACAATATGAAGGTTGTTTTTTTTTTTTTCCCCTTTACCCCTAGCATGAAATGTGAGACACAACAGAAGACTTTAGGGCTATAAAGGGTAACATGGATAAGTAGATTTCTGGTTTTCTTTTTCTTTTTTTAAGTCTTATTTATTTAAGTGATATCTACACCAATGCGGGGCTCCACCCAGGATTAAGAGTTGGGTGCTCTTCTGACTGAGCCAGCCAGGTACTCTCTCTTGTTTCTCTATAATTCATGCTTGTTTTAGTTCTGTTCTTTAGCTTCTAATTCTTAGGGTAACTAGTGTATTAGGTAATAAGATTTTTTTATTCTAATAAAAATTTTACAGAATTTTTATACTTAGTAAAATTTTTTAGATTTGGATCCCATAAATTTATTTTGGGTAATGCTTTGGACATATGACATTTGCTTTGTTAATTCTAGTCTCTGGGCTTGGATATATGTGATGTGTCTAGGATGCATGCTGGGTCTTCCTATTGCAGTTTGAAAGCAGATATAGAAGTTTAGAATATGGCTTACCTTTCCAGTATTACAAAAACTGGATTATGTGCTTGAGCTTGTGTTACCTATTGTATTTTAAAACATTAAATCTGATTTAGTTTTAAATAGTTAAACTCTATGACTTTGGACAGGACCACTTTCCATTTGTGACAACTGGTTGTATTGTCTAAATAAATCTGTCCTTGAACTAAGCAACAGTGTATGCCTATCAAAAAATTTATAAAGTTCAAAGCACAAAGATATATTAAGTAAAAGCCATTCAGATCAAGATTTCCTAATTCTTGATTTGAAGAAGAAACAAAAACTAACTTCATTTTTGGATAATATAATTTCTAGTAATCTATTTCTGTCAGTACTATTAAACTTATTTGATAAGGAGTATTAAAATATTTTATTAGTCAGAAAATGAAAGAATTTTTATGTTAAAAGCAAAGTTTATATAGGACTTCTAGGACATTATTTTTTTATTTTTGGCTGAGCCACTTAATTTTCCTCACCTATTTCATTACTAAATGATAAACAATAAATATATGTATAAATATATGTATAATGCTTTATATTTACAAAGAACTTTCAGATACATACTCTTATGTTTTGCTACAGCTAAATTAAATAGGTCAGCTAGATTGTATTCTTTTTGTCTCATTTTATAATTGAGGAAAATGAAATTTACTTAAGATGATAAATCTGGTAGGTTAAGTTGTCAGGATTGTAATCCAGGTTTTCTGATTCCAAATTTAATATTTTATTCACTATGTTTATTTAAATATTAATGCCTTTTTTGTTTTAAATCTAGAAATTTCAGTGGTCTATGTTACATATTCCTCATTTGTAAAATAAAGTGTTAGATTAGATTTTTTTTATAGTTTCATCTAGGTCTAAAATTCTGTTTCTAGGGTTTTGGGAATCTCAACCTAATATTAATGTGGATGCTTGAGAGCTTGCGCTTAATAAGTAGAGAACTTTATAAGTTCTTTCTGAGATTTTCAGACCCATGGAGCTAAAAGGGATTTAGAAGCTATCCATTTCAAACTCTTACCAATTTCAAGAATCCCTTTCTTAACATCCCTGATAGTGAGTTTTCTAGTCTCTTTTTGAAGGACCCACTGATAGCTTAACTTTTATTTAAGTCTCAATGGAGGCTATAGGTGCCTGTAGATATAAAGTATAGGCAGCGAAAAAGGAAGGAAAAAATATAGAAGAAGGGAGGAAAATAGAGAAAGAGGTAGAACTAAAACAAGGAATAAAAGTGACATGTAACATAGACTGTTTTGGTAGTATGATATTAACAGTTGACTGTTGCTAATTACTGGTATCCATACCATTGGGACATCTTGCCTTAGATTCTGTTAATTTTACTACCTTGGTCCATGTAGTCAGATGAAGAAACCTGGGGAATAACACATGTTTTGGATTCCCTATTAATTTTTATTCCTGTTGTGTGAATTATTGTGTCGTTTGTTCTTTAAGGAAAACTGACTTACATTTTTTTTCTCTTTAGAATTGTGCTCTTAAAAGTACTTTACAGAAAAAAAATAAGGTAGTTTATTTGAACTGAGCATTTTAATTTATGCGAGTAGTCTTTTTCTTACCAAGACTGCCTTGAATTTAAAGATACAAAGAAATGATGCATTCCCTGAAGAACATCATGATGGTAGTGGTGGAATCTATGGTTAACAAGTTTGAAGAAGATGAAGTACGAAGTCAAGAGAGTCAGAAGAAAATCCAGAAGGAGAAAAGCAACAGTTATTGCACAGATAATTGCTCTGATAGTGATTCATCTTTCAATCAGGTATGTTGTTTTGTTTAGCATTTATGTCTTGAAATGATATTTAATAATGAGTAGCTTCAATACATTTTTTGTTAGCTAGATTATTTCTGCTTTCCAGTTTTGGATTGAAAAGAAATATTACCTAATCTTAAAGATTTAGCACATGAAATAACATCTTCTAGAATTATATGTTCAGTGATTGATTACATTATATCTAAGATAAATCTTAATGAGGTATGGAAATAAACTAATTGGTTTTAGATTTAAAAAAATAACACTTAAAAAGTTTGCATAAGCTTTAAACAAAACATCTTATTCCCAATTGATTTTTGTTAAAGTTTAACTACATTATAGATAAGATATGGAGATAAAACATTTCCCTTATCGCCTGAGATGAAGGTTACTATAAATTGTTAGTTTTAAAACATTAAGCTTCTTTTTGACATCAAGAGATTTGAGGTTTTACATTTTCTCTTTCCACGTTATTGGAATCCTTGTCATTTGGCTAAAGAAAAGCTAGCAGAAAGGCCACTGGTTAGACTAGTCCTAAAAGAAGACAAAGAAAACTCGTTAGCCTAGGGCCTTATTCACGTACCATGAACTTCCCCATGAAAACTTTCAGGCCAGATGGAGTCTGTGTGACCTTTGTATTAATCTTATCTGATATTTCTAATGAAACATTTCTACCTAATTAGTGCTAATGTTGGGATATAGCTATAACAGATCCTAACCATATACCAAAAAGGGATTTGGGGATTTGGAGTGAAATGTAAAAAAATATGTAGATTGGTCACAGTTGCGACTGCACTTATGAACGAAAAATGTTTGGAAGTAGTTAAGTCAAAACTTAAAGTTGCTCTGCTAAGGAGAGATTGTGCTAAGTTTTGAAATATACAAGTCAAGTTTGTTTTCTTTATTTAAAAAATTTTAATTAATTAATTTGTTTTTTAAGTTTATTTACTTACTTTTGAGAGAGAGAAAGCACAAGTGGGGGAGAGGCAAAGAGATAGAGGGGGAAACAGAATTCGAAGCAGGCCTCAGGCTCTGAGCTGTCAGCGCACAGCCTGACGCAAGGCTTGAACCCACAAACTATTAGATCATAACCTGAGCCAATGTTGGATGCTTAATGGACCAAGCCATCCCTCAAGTTTGTTTTCTTGATATGATGGAGGAAATGGCAAAGATTGTGAATTTTCTTCATGTTGTAGCTCTTAATATTTCCTTGTTGATGGACTCTTTGGAAGAAGCTGGGCTATAGGGATTTTAGTTTAGTTTTATTCAATAGGTTTATGGAAGTGCTTTTTCAGATCAAGGACTTTTGGAATTAGAAGGCATAGGAAAATCCAACTGTAGGACTCTGGGGGCTCACAGGATCATACTTTCTTACTTATTTGATGAACCATCTGTTTGCATTGGAAGTGAACAACAAAAGAGAAATAAAATGGAGTATCTTTAATTTGTTCTAAGAAGTCCAGGTGTTCAGACTAAATAAGGTTAATCGACTAGCTAGCAGTTAAGAGGTGTTAATCTCAAATGCTAAATTATTTCCAGTCTTAGAATTACTGGTTTTTGAAGAAATTCAAAGCTTTGATAGAAATGGGGTCATACTTTTAGAAGATGTTCTTGGTTTTTATTTTGTTTAGGTTTTATTCTTGGGAACGAATCAGGCTTTAAGTTTACATGGCTTCTTTTGGGATGTCCACTGGGTGTTTCTGTATTTTCAAGTGTTTGCACCATGAGTATGATTTTATTTCAGAAGGCTCTAATTGAGTTGAAAGTGAACTGTGTTCACCAACAAGACATAGGATCCCTGGACTTTTGGGAAAAAGTGTATGAATGCCTAAACTACCCTGATAGCTCTTTTAGTTTGGCTGAACTCTAGATGTGTGGGCATGCCTTTGGTTAGTGAAGAGAGACTCTCTTACATGTAAATTACTAAAGAAAGGCTGAATTGATACGTTCAGGGTTGAAAAGGTCTCTGAAGATGTATCAGTCATTCATCCCATTAAATACTGATGTTGTTAATAATGCTTTGCAAATTGATGTTATTTGCTCTGGACTTAGAAAAACCTGAATTCGTCTGTGAATAACACTGAGTAAATGATTCTGATGCTGCTGTTTTGATACTAGTAGAAAGTTTCTAGTTTGTGAATCAAATAGGCATTATTTCATTGTTACTGTTTTAAAAATTGCATCCTGATTATATATGGATTTCTGACGTGTTATTGAAAATCTTTGGACATGGTTGGCCTTGGACGCTATTAATGTATGCTTGAGGATATTAAAAAATAAAGAAGAGAGATTGGTTTTTATTTTAATTGTGAACAGAGCACCTGAAAGATTTGGTATTGTGATTAAACCTTGAAAAAAATAAGGTAATGAAAACCTTGAAAAAAGCAAGATAATGCTGGAAAGATAGAAATAATAATACTAGCTGTCTGTTATTGAGATTTCTGCCATATATTGGTCCCTGTACTTGACTTTATCTTCACTAGGTGTTACTAGTCCACTTTACAGAAAAAAAGCAAGATTTACAATAATAGGTAAGTAATTTACCCCAACTCATATTGCTGTTTAGGAGTGAACTCTGAATTTAAGCCTGGTCTCTTACCCCTAAAGTCTTTGTTCTATGCTATACTACCTGGCGACTGCTTGGGTTCAAATCTTGGTTCCACCACTTACTAGCTGTGTGACCCTGGACAAATGTCTTAACTTCTCTGTGCCATAGTGTTTCTCATTTGTAAAATGGGAAATGATAATACCACTTACTATAAATGGTTGTTGAGAATATTAACTGAGATAATGTGTATCAAGTCCTTAGAACTGTTGCTGCTGCTGTATACATGTTAACTTTCATCTGTTAAAGGATGTACTGAAGTGAATGCCATTCAGAGATACACTAAAATAGAAAATGGCTTAGCTGTGGTCCTGTACGGTTTCTAACTGAGCTTTTCTGGGTCATTTTCTACAGCTGGGAAGTAAGAGGATTACCTCTAATAAACATTAAGCTGTTAAAAGTCATATCTTTCCTATTGCAGTTTTTCTGCTTTTCTTCTTCCTTAACTGTATTCAGTGTGGTACAGAACAGGAATTATGCTGTTTTATAGTGTGCAGAGTATTTAATTATGTTCCAAAGGAACCTCAGGTGTACACTTTACATGGAGGAGTGAGTTTAGTATAGCACTAACCTGTTGCCCTCGCATAATGTGAACTTATTTAAGGCATTTATTTGCTTTCAAGACAGGCTGTCTTTGAAACTCATCCTTGATATCTATGGTAGGCAGTTTAATGGACCCCTTGAAGACTTTATCCATCTCTGAATCCCCAAAACCTGTGAATATATTAGCTTCCATGCCCAAGGGCATGTCTTTGTTAATGTTATTAAATTAAGGACCTTCAGCTGGGGAGGCTATCCTCATCAAGGAAAGTCAAATGTAATCACAATCATCTGTATAGGAGAGACTCAGGAGGGTCAGGGTCAGAGAAGGAACTGTGTAGGCTGAAGTAGAGGTTGGAGTGAGGTGATAATTGGCTTTAAGGATGGAAGGAAGCCTGTGAGCTAAGAAAAACTGCAGGCAGTGTTCAGAGGCTGGAAAATGGTAAGAAAATGGATTCTGCCTCAGAGCCTTCAGGATTAACAGAACACTGGTGATGTTTTAGATTTCTGACCGCTAGAACTGTAGGATAATAAATTAATGTTTTTTAAGTCGCTAAGTTTATGGTAATTTATTAAGGCAGCAATAGCAAACTATTATAGTAAGACCTCCATCCCTGCTAGTTCACCTGTGTTCACCTCCCACACAAAGGCCAGGGCTGGTCTTTCCTGTTTTTAATTCATAGAAAAGAAGACATTATTACTTCGACTTTGTGTTTGAAACACCTCCTGGGAACAGTCTCAACTCCATGTTGTGCTGGGCTTTGAATTTTTTCCATTAAGAATTTTTTGAGTAGCTTTTTCCATTTATTAGGTGTATGGTCTTTGAGAGTATTTGCTTTCAGTGACCCTAATTTATATTTTATCCTGACTCCTCAAACCTTAGAGTATTTCGAGTTCAATCCATTTTCTGGCCTCTTCTAAAACCTTCAAAGCATTTACATTGCTCTTTTTGGTGAGGAATTCTGTTTTTGAGGATTTCATGCTTAGGTGGAGGAATTACAAGATTCCTCTTTTTTAGTAATATCAGCCAGAGAACAGTAGGAAAGCCACAGGCCAAACTGTACTCCACAAGTTCTTCTATCTCTAGTTACTCTCAATTCGTAAGTTTGATTATTCTTGTTTGATAAGCAGAAGACAGGAGTCTAAAGTCTTAAAAATGGGAATGAAAGAGAAAGATAGCTGAGACTAGAGAAAATGACAATGGTGGCATTGATACTGCAGCTGTGTCATGTTAGGCTGGAGCCAGGTGGCTTGCTGGGGAGAGTTGGGTAGGTGCAGGCGTGAGCTTGCTGGCTTGCCTAATAGTTGTCTCTTGAGACAGTCTGACACCAGAAAAACTGATTTCTTTGATTAGCAGTGCTAAATTTCTTCTTGATGAATACTCAGAGGTTCTTTATACTTTAAAATATTAACAGATTTTTGTTGTTACCTCTCAACAGCAGCACTTTTAAAGTGAAAGCTGTGTTTGTGAAACCATAAAACATAGGAAATTAAGGAACATTTAATTTGTCATTTGGAAATGTTTTTAAAGCATTGCTTTTGTTTTGAATTAGTCACTTTGTTCAGTAATGTTAGTCTCAAAAGACAAGACAGGTGCATAATTTTAAAAGTTTTAGATGCACTAAAATTTGAAAAAGCTATTCTATAGGAAACTAACTCATTCCGAATCTTGGAGACAAACTAGTGTGGAATAAAGTCTTGCTCTGCCATTGATGAGTTGTGGACCTTGGTTTCTTCTCTCAGTGCCTCAGTTTTCTTATCTTTTATAGTAGAAATCATAATAGAACCTACCTTATATGTTTCCTTTGTGGACTTAATGATTTAATGTATGTAAAGCATTTTGAACTGGCACATAATAAGAACTAAATGTTTGCTGTTGTCCTGTTCATCATCATTGGGTGATTTTTCAAAAATTAACAATAGGCAAGAAATTGCGCATTTAGACCTATTAAAGCCTGAAGTATCATGAGGTTTGATAGTTATTTCTTATTTCCCATAGTTATATTGTTCAAACCACAGTAATAGTTGTCTGTCTTTGGTTTTATTTTAATGGTTTATACAGCTTACAAGTCAAACCTTTGGAGACCTCTAGGGTAAATTAATTTTGAGGGTAGTTTGATTCTATTTAAGTGTAGTCATTGAAAAATGTGAATATTCTTTAGTATGTGTTGTAATTAATATGATACTGTTAACAAAACAATTACAGAATGATTAATTTTTGTAATCTTTAGTAAACTGCAATTGATAGAAATCCATCCCATTTTTTTTTAGCATATAAATACCTTTAATTAGGATCTATATGATCATACAGAGGACCAAATACATCTTAGATTATCAATCCTGTTTCTTGCTCTTTCTCCTTAAATGTGCTAGAAATGATTTGTGTAGCTTATGCTGTAACATGTAAATATGTTGAAGAAAAACTTCCTTTTGGAAGTATCTATCTATGTTGATACCGCCAACAGATCTGTCTTACGTTGCTCTACAAATCAAGTTGGCTTATACTACTCCGCTCAGGAATTTTCAATCTAAGAAATACTAGAACAGCTGAAAAATCTTAACAAATCTATGTTAAATGGAACACACTATCTACTTTGCTCTAGTTAAAAATGTTATTAGTTGGCTGCTGTCACAATTGATGTATACCCACTGATAGATGATAACACACAGCAACCTTAAAAAAACAAAAGAGTAACCTTTAAGGAAGCATTAGGCTCATTCTGATGTCTAGTGAAACAAAAATTTTCATTATTCTTTTTTCAAAAAATTTTTAATGTTTATTTTAGAGAGAGAGAGAGAGTGCAAGTGGGGGAAGGACAGAGAGAGAAGGAGACAGAATCTGAAGCAGGCTCCAGGCTCTGAGCTGTCAGCACAGAGCCAGACGTGGGGCTCGAACCCATGAACCATGAGATCATGACCTGAGCTGAAGTCGGATGCTTAACCGACTGAGCCACCCATGTGCCCCTGTATATACTATGTTTAAGAAGATAATTAACAGAATTTATAATTAAATGATTAAGGGGTAGTATAGATTGATGAGGCTGCTCCAATCAGATAACTATTAAAGGCTATGCTTTCCTTTTTTTTTTTAAAGGTTTTAATTTTAAATTTTATTTCTTTTTAAGTTTATTTATTTATTTTGAGAAAGAAAGTGGGGAGGGGAGATAAAAAGGGGGAGAGAAAGGATCCCAAGTAGGCTCTGAGCTGTTAGCCCAAAGCCTGACATTGGGCTCAGATTCAGGAACTATAAAATCATGACCTGAGGTGAATCAAAGAGCTGGAAGCATTACCGACTGAGCCACCCAGGTACCTCACCCAGCACGGGGCTTGAACCCACACCCCCAAGATCGAGAGTTGCACACTCCACCCATTGAGGCAGGCAGGTGCTCCAAGGTTATGCTTTTAAAATTTGTATTATAACCTGGGAGAAAAGGCAAGTATGGTAGAGTTGAGGGACTTCAACTCTTTGGTTGTGTATTTATATACACAAATATATATTTGTATATATTTGTATATATATTTATAGAAACAAATATATATTGGGCATATACTATGGGTAATATTTTGTAACAGACACTGAAAAAGTGAAAAGATTAATTATATATACATTATATCTTTAAGGAGTTTACTTGAGATTGTGAAGAGGATATGTACATAAATAACAGAGCTGTAAGGTGGAAATAATGTGTCCTGGGAAATCTAAAGAAGAGTCATTACAACTAAGAATATCAGAGCAGTAGAGGAAAGTATTTTAGACAAGGGAATGGACAAAAGCTCTCAATCAACAAAGAATGGCCTATTGGGGAACCTGTAGTTTATGTGAAGAGTTTGAACAAAGAGTTTGTGGGGAGTAAATTGAAAGGGTAGGTTAAGGCCAAATTATGAAGCAGGGATGATTTCTTAATTATTGTTCCTAGTTATAAAATTCAAGTGTCTGGTACATAAAGGTATCTGAAACATAGTAGATGCCAAATAAATATTTGGGGAATAAATGAATGCATTCAAAAGTTAAACCAGATTGTTTAGTAAGTAAAAGGAAATAATTTTAGGTTTTGAACAGAAAAATGTATTGGGGAGGTTTACTTGAGTTATGTGCAGAAGGGCATGAGTTGGTAATAAAGCTAAAGTAAGAAGGCCTGAACTGAGGAGTCTTTGTAGGGATAAATAGGGACTGATGTGAGAATTACAGAGATAGGATCATTAAACTTGAATATTCAAGTGTTTTGCGGGGAGTAGTGCAGAGTGGGAAGAGTCAAAGTCTAGGTATGATTTCAAACCAAAGTGGCCACAAGACCATGAAGTGTCAGAAACCATGCGGGGGATTAGAAAGAAAGGTTAGGTGTGGAGAAGAATATGAAAGTTCATTTTTATTTATTTGTTTTTAAAGATTTTGAATTTCAAGTACCAGTAAGGTGTCTCAGTGGTGTAACAAGTGTTGAAATGCAGGATTCAAGAAAAGTTGGGGATAGCACAGTATGAGTCATCTGTTTAGAGTAATTCCTATGGAAGCCACATAAAATAGGCAAGACTGTAGGAAACACAGTTTGAGAGGGCCTGGAGAAACCAAAGGATGGGTCAGAAAAGAAGGTACCAAACCACAATGCACTGGGTACTGGAACTTAAAGAAGGGATGAATTTCAAGGTGGAGATCATGGTAACTAGCTGTAATGAAGGCTAAAGGGAAGTTATTGATGAGGACTAAGAAGAGATCTTTGAATTTGGTTAATTCACCACAGAATAATACTGGGGGAAAGAAGAGGTAAGCTGAGGGATCATCATGTTGATTAGCCTTGATTATTTTTGTGAAATGAAAGGCAAAACCGTTTTCAGAGAGTAAGGGTTGTTTGCTTGGGATATTGCATATAAGATTAGAAAGCAAAGGCTTTGTCACAGAGAGCATTTAAGTAAATGGATTTTGTTAAGGTCTATGTATTGCCTTTTTTGACTGCTACTTTGACATAATATTGGCTGCTTCCTCAAATATGAACTCACTCTAGCTGAAAATGTTCAAACAATGTCTGGCTCCACATTTATCAGGGTTGTTATAGAGCATGCCTCTATATTGAAAAAGAGGCTGGGTTAGAATGGGAATCTATGGAAATCAATAAAATATATCTTTAGATTATTTGATCTTGAATAGGTAGTTGGTAGGTAGAGTCAGTTATTTTATATATTTTTCATAGAAAATTTCCTGAAAATGGCGCCTGGGTGGCTTAGTCAGTTAAGCATCTGACTTTGGCTCAGGTCATGATCTCATAGTTTGTGGGTTTGAACCCTGCATCAGGCTCTGTGCTGACAGCTCAGAGCCTGGAGCCTGCTTTGGATTCTGTTTCTCCCTCTTTTTCTGCCCCTTCCCTGCTTGTGCTCTGTCTCTCAAAAATAAATAAACATTAAAAATTTTTTTAAAAAATTTTCTGAGAAACAGGAAATTTACTTCACACTTTAAAATTTTATAGCGATAATTAAAAAACTTTACAATTTTCCGATTTAATTCTTAAAATGATGCTGAGAGGTAGATGTGAAAACTGAGGATGAGGTTAAAGACTCCAATGTCATATAACTAGTTGAAGATTAAGTTTGGAAGCTGGAGTTTGAAACTTCATGTATCCAATTACGATTCATGTCCTTGAAATTATAGTTATTTTTAGTAAGTTGGACAGCAAGACATTTTATACAGAGATAATGATCTGGTAAAAGTCATGATGGAAGTGGACAGATCAGAAGAAATAAAGTTTATAAGAGAGACAAAAGGGTCAGGTGAAAGGGGGGAAACAGCTTGTCTAGCAATAGAGTAGAATGAGTGTATATATATATACACTTATACTTTACATATATTTTAGTACACTTACACGCATGTGTATATATACTGTTGAAAGTATATATATGCATTGTGTATCACAAATGCATATAAATACATATGCTTATATATATATATACACACACTATTTTAGATATTCTATGTTAAACTTTTTTCATTTGGCAAGACTGCTACATTCATATACTTACATGTATTGTAGTTTTTCATAAATTTTAGTATTTTAACTGTAATACAAAAATTCAAAATTAAAGGTCTATTTAATATATGGTGCTTTTAAAAAGTAGCATGTACCAGAGTCTTTCACAGTTGAACTGTGTACTTTAAGGCTTTCTAAGAAATGAAGTATTGGTCTGTTTTTGTTTTTTCTTGTTTGTTTGTTTGTTTTTTAATTAAGTGGTTATGTACTTGTGTTGTTAGGGACTACGTAACATTGTGGGAAGACTGGAGTCATTTGTGTATTAAATTAATGTATATTGAATGCCTACTCTGTATGAGGCACTGTTTCAAGTATTAGAGATGCTATAGTGAAAAAAGACCAAATTCTAAGCCATGCAGGACAGCCATGCAGAACTCTGGAGGAAGAGTGTTACCAGGCAGGAGGAGTGGCAATGACAGAGGTTCTTAGGCTAAAGTGAGCATGGATGGCATCTTCCAGGAATGGGGAAAAAAGGCCAGTGCGACTGAAGCCTGGATGACAGTGGGAAGAATCGTATGAAAGTGTGTTAAAGAATGAGGGGCCCAGATCATGTAAGTAAATTCCCTATATTCTGAATAATGTGAGAGGTCTCTGTGAGGTTGAAATAAGGGAGATGAAGGTATCTGATTTATAACTTTGAAAAACCCCATCTGACCATTGCTGGAGAATGGATGGTGGGGGGAATAGGATGGGATGAGTAGAAGCACAGAGACTGGTTAGGATGAATTAAAGTAGTCCAGGCTCGAGTTGATGGTGCCTTGGTTTAAAGTTTTAGCAGGGAAGTGGTATGGGGTACTTGGAGTTAAGATCTGTGACACTTGGGAGTTATCTTCTGGAATTTAATAAAATTGGATATAGGAAGTGAGAAAGTAAAGAACCTAGATTGATTCCTATTTTTAACATACTTTAAAAAAATTGTGTAGAGAAAGTGTGAGCGGAGAAGAGGGGCAGAGGGAGAAAGAGGGAAAGAGGATCCTAAGCGGGGACTTGGTCGGGGGGTGAGGATTATATGGAACATGATCCCATGGCCCTGGGATCATGACCTGAGCCACAATCAGGAGTTAACCCACTGAGCCACCCAGGTACCCTGACTCCTATTTTTGATATAAGCAAACAATCTGAATGGGTGGTAGTGTCGTTTAGGAGGATGGAGAAGTTTCAGGGAGGAGCAGGTTTAGAATGAAAGCAAGTTTTCTGTCTTGGACATGTTAAGTTTGAAATGCCTATTAAACATCCAAATGGAAATGTTGAAAGGATAATTATATATAACTTTGGAGATGAAGTAACTGATAGAAATTTGAGTCATCACAATGTATTTAACTGGATGAGAACACCTCAGGAAAGCGAATAGATAGCAAAAATGTGGATAGGAGTCGGAGTTCTGATAGTTTTTGGACTTGGAGAAGTTATTTAACCTTGGTTTTCATACTTCTGCTGTTTCAACCATTTTGAATTGATATCATACAGGGCTTATTACATAAAAGATAATAAATGATAGCTATTATTTTAATGGCAGTTTTATTTTTAGATGATTATTTTAGGTATTAGTCATATTTAAATTGCCCTCAGCAAGAAAAAGACCCTTTCCTTTTCCAACATTGCTTATGGTCTACTGTAAACTTTTTTCTAGATAGAGACTTTTACCTTAGGAATTTTTCACCAAAAAGGAGGCCTGGAGAAAGACTAAGGAAAAATACAGGAAAGCAAAGAAAGGAACCAAAATGTTCAAACAGCATTGTAGCCATGCCTCGAGTACTAGCAGTGCCTTCTTGTTTTATCTTGCTGTTTCATTCATCTCACATTTCTGGGCACAAAACATCTTGGCTTTACATCTTTTGAATCTTATAATGTTCTACACATTGCAGTTGCTCAGCAAATAATAATTTTTAGATACATGAAGTACACTGTTCTCCTGAGACATTCAGTTCCCATTTAAATGCCTTGGGAAAACAAATTCTAAGTTTTCTGCCAAGTCGGAATAGATCACCCCCTTTTCTTGCTCAGAATGCATTTTGTGCTTGGAATTATATTAAAAAATAATTTACAGCAGTACTTCTAAAAGTCTACTAAATGAATGTTTGGTCAATTGTGTTACAGAGTTACAAATTTTGTCAAGGAAAATTACAACTGATTTTAGACCAGTTGGACCCTGGGCAACCTAAAGAGGTAAGTTTAAAGGATAGCTATCAAGTTCAGTCAGATGTGTAATATAGATAATATATTAAGTCACAGCCGGACTATTTCTCTTGAGGATAGGCATTTATTATCATCGCACTCCTAGACTGATAATCCTGTTAGACTTTCCAGGCTTGAAATAAAAGGTCACAGGGCAAGGGAGGCTCTCAGAGAATTGTCATGGTTTGTAGAAGGAAGTTTTTACGTCTAGTTTCAGTTTTGAAGGGATAAAATTATAAGTGGTTGTCCCCCAAATGGTTCTTTCACTGTTGCTTTGTATATAATCTTTTAGTGATTTCTTTGAGGAAAAACTGTCTTCATTTAATATTCCTTCTACTTCTGGAAAATGTGAGCAATTTTGACATATATGTTCATTGATTAGAAAAAGGATTTTAAAGAAGCGCTTCTATTGAATTGTTCCTGTTCATATTTCAAGATTATAGAAATTACTATTTATCAAGTATTATTTTGTTAAGTCAGTTTGAAATAGAAGATAGAATATTATGTACCTCAGACTTCTGTGCATATCTTGCCATTTGGTTGCAGTTTTTTAAAATGTTTTTCAACTTTTCATTTTAAACTAAATGAATAGTTATGATTTACTCCCACTGATTTTTTTAGTCACGTAATAATTTTTAGCATTTCACCTTCTGATTTATTTTCTAAGTTCTTAGTAAATGTTTCAAAGGATATTAGAAATGAGTCTCGACTTTTACATGATAACATCTTATTGTTTTCAGTTTAAGTGGATCTCTCTCTAGTCCCCCAATCCCTATTACAAAGATAGTTGTATTTAGGAATTCTTTCTTTTTTTTTAATGTTTTTTATTTATTTTTGAGAGTCAAGAGAGAGAGAGATCACGAGCAGGGGAGGGTCAGAGAGAGAAGGAGACACAGAATCCGAAGAGAGGCTCCAGGCTCTGAGCTAGCTGTTAGCACAAAGACTGATGTGAGACTCGAACCCATGAACTGTGAGATCATGACCTGAGCCACCCAGGTGCCCCTAGGAGTTCTTTCATATGAATATATAGACAGTCTTAAGTGCATGTATATTCTGTCTTTTTCACATAAAACTTGATACCCTGATTCAGAGGGTCTGGTTTCCTAAGGTCTTGGCCCCTCCTGTCCCCTCTTCTTCCCCTTTTTTAAACCACTAGATTTTAGTTATTTCAGCTGGGGATAGAATCAAATTTTGAGGAATAAGTTGGAATCAGGTTTTTATTATTCCTAGTTAGAGAGTGGTGGGGCAGAGGCCATGTTCCATTTCTGATTGGAGAAGAGCTATTTTCCACTGTTGTCCTTTGGGTCATACTGTTTTGAGTGAACTCATTCAATTTTTGAGAAGAATGATTAAGAAGTAAGCTTTTTGTGAAAATACAGAAATTCAATTTTACATCACACTGCTGACTTTCTACCTCAGTGGTTTGAAGCTCAGAAAGTATTGTGTAGCATTAAAAGCTAGTCCAAATTATTTTGAGAATTGTTCCTATATTCTGGAATGGGAATGCTTCACTCAGGGCATATTAGGCTATTTTTAAAATTAAGGTCCCCAAATTGTAGGACCACCTATGCGTGACTACTGTAGTAAGGAAAGTTGTGGAACAAGGCCATTGGAAAATCTTGTCCAGCCGATTCAGATTCGGCCGTCGTTCTTCTTTCACTTAATATGTAACCTAGAATATCACACAGTTATGTTTTAATTTTTGCTTTATGTAAAATTAACAATTTTTTTTTCTGTTTAACAATTAGTTTAAAAAAATGAGTTCTCAAAAATCGTTTTGTAAAAGAAACTTTGATTTTCAGTAGTTGGCTCTTTAAAACAATTATCTAGACTGCTTTTCATTGTTAATATTTGGAGTATTGGTGGTGTTCTAGTGGCTGGGTATTAATAAAAATCTTTTAAATTATAGGTGAGATATGAAGCCTTGCAAACGTTATGTTCAGCTCCACCATCTGATGTACTGAATTGTGAAAATTGGACCACTCTCTGTGAAAAACTGACAATGTCTCTTTCAGATCCTGATCCTGTGTTTAGTGTAAGGAAATGCTTATAGAAACATATATATTGTTAAAGTTTACTTATTTCGAGAGAGAGTGTGAGTGTGTGCAAGTGGGAGAGGTGCAGTGAGAGATGGGGAGAGAAAGAACACCAAGCAGGCTCTGCGCTGACAGCTCCACTGTGGGCCCAAACTCACAAACCAGGTTATCATGGTCTGAGCCAAAGTCAGATGCTTAATTGACTGAGCCACCTACCGGATGCTCCCTATAGAAATAATTTTTTAAAAATTTGTTTTTCCACCATTCTATAAGCAAATGGAATGATTATTTTAATAGTAGCTCTAATATTCATAGAATTTGAATTCCAGCTTTTGAGTTGTAAAGATTTTTTTAAAGCATTAACTATTTTATAAGATTCACAGAATGATGAATATCACATATCACTGCCAAATAATATATAGTTACCTTGTGCATTTTGTTTTATCTTATAAAGAGATATCCAATTTGTGTCTTATATTTGATTTAAGAAAAATATTTTAAAAGATTTTTAAAGCATTTTTGAAACAATTCATGACATATGAGAATTTGAATTTAAAATGATCAGAATATATTCTGAGTCATAAGCATTTTCATTATGGATTTAAGTGTTTGTTTAGAGATTGCTTAACTGCTTAAAAAGAGAAAAAAAACTAAAGCTAAGTTTAGAAGATAATTGAGATTAATCATAAAGCAAATATAGAAAATTCCAAAAATTATAAAATTATGAAGTCAGTAGAGAAATGATTGAATATAAAAAATGATTCTCCTATAACTTCTCAGAAATACTGTATATGAATAAGATCATATTAAAAAGTAAAGTTCTATTGGTAATATCAATGATGTGAATTAAAAAATCCTGCTAGGGGCACCTGACTGGCTCAGTCAGTAGAGCATGCAACTCTTGATCTTGGGGTGGTTAAGTTCGAGACCCACATTGGGTGTAGAGATACTTAAAAAGAATAATAAAATCTTAAAAAATCCTGCTATACCCCATATCACAATTAAATGCAAAGTAGGTTTAGAGGGTCTTTTTCTTAACTGATGTGTCAGTGAAGAAAAATGTGGCTTTAAAATTTTAATGGTGTTTTGTACAAAATTAAAGATACTAGCATGAGCGTTAAAGTGTACCAGCTGTTCAACAGATACATATTGATTACCAGTGATGTGCAGCAGCAGTCTAAATGGTGAAAACAATTGAGCAAGACATTAGTCTCTGCCTGCATAGAACTTACATTCTACTAGAGTTGGGTAGTAAGCAGTTATTAAGAAAAAAAAAAAAGCTCAATGCATTTATCTGTTGAAAAGTCATACTCTTCCATCAATGAGGATCTACTGGTAAACAGAAGTGGTTTGGAAACAGAAGTTGTTTGTTGTTTTTATAAGGGGGAAGATGTGTTCAATTACTAATACCTGGATGCAGTTCAGCTTTACTGACACTAGATGTTGCAGACTTCTGCAAAAATTCAATGATCCAAGAACTTCAGAAGGGAAAAAGACATTTAGGGTCACTTAACATTTCAAAGCTTTCTAAAAGGGAATACAATTGTAAATTTCTCTTTTTTCTTAACAAAGACAGAATAGTAGTCAGATAAGTTTCCTTTAATTATTTAAAAAATTACATAATAACTTTATAAATCATAAATATTGGGTTAATATAAGTGGCTTTGTTTAGCCATTCTAGATTATTTACAAGAGTATTGTCAATACTTAAAATTGGAAGAAGTTGTTATAGAGGGGAAATGGCAATAGAACCAGTCATTTTGGAGTAGGAAGTAAGGCATGGCATTCTTTTCATTTTGAATTTATGCTTGATGCAAACTCTCGATTGGATTCTTTGATTCTGTTTCTTCACTTCCTACTCTAAGGGACTCTTCCATGTAACTTAGTGAAGAGTTTTAAAAGTGTGAAAGATACTTATCAATTGCTACAACTATAAAAATAAACTTTCTAGGGGCGCCTGGGTGGCTTAGTCGGTTAAGCGTCCGACTTTCGCTTAGGTCATGATCTCGCGGTTCGTGGGTTCGGGCCCCGCGTCCAGGCTCTGTGCTGACTGCCAGCTCGGAGCCTGGAGCCTCTTTCAGTCTGTGACTCCCTCTCTCTCTGACCCTCCCCTGCTCACACTGTCTCTCTCTCTCTCTCCTAGAAATAAATAAAACATTTAAAAAAAATAAATAAATAAAAATAAACTTTCTAAAGTATTTACTATTTTGTGTTCAGTAGGAATTCCTTTGGGTTATTAGAAACTTTTAGTCATTTGGATAACCATTTTTTTCTAAAAGTAAAAGGTCATATCCCTCCTCTCCCCCTGAGAGCAGAATACTTGAGGAAATTTTATGTTTTTATTTAATGGGACGTTGAATTTCACTATTAGGATTAATTTCATCACAATATTAAAGTTGATATAATTAAAATGATAGCTATTATTTTAAAGTACCTACTAGTGCCAAGTACTTTTCTAGCTACATCTATTATCATTTAATTCGTTTACCTTGTGATAGTTTCTATTTTAAGTTTTAATAATGTAAATTTTGAAAATGTGTTAAACAGTATTTTTCTTAGAAATAGGCAAAATATCAGGGTCCTAAATGTCTAATTACTGAAACTACCCATGTAAGCAATTAAAAAACAAACCAGCAAATGTTGGATTTGGAAAGGAGTGAAATATGGTTTTTGTTGTTGTTGTTATTTTTAACCATTTAGTACTCTTGCTGTTGCCTTGAACATTGTACCTTATTCTGTCAAACCTCACTCTCTCCGCATCCATGTAGTTTTGGTCAATTTTACTATTCACTGACCAATGCAAGATTGTGCTTTTATTTAAAGGTACATTCCTACTCAGGTTTCTGAATGGTTTATTTTTTATTTATTTTCTAAGTTTTTCACTGTGTGAAAAGTGTTTTTTCCATCTGTTTCTATTATAAGAATCTCTGATACAAATCTTTTCATTTCCATAGGACCGGATTTTAAAATTCTATGCACAGACATTTACTCTTTCACCGTTACATATGACCAAGGAAATTTATACAAGCTTAGGTATGTTTATTAGATTTTTTAAAAAGTTTCTTTCTTTATTTGTGCGTAAAGAATATGGATAAGAAATAACTTTTTAGAAAATACTGTAAATGATGTAATATATTTTTAATTTTTCTTTTCAGCTAAATATATGAAGTTATACTTTCTTTCTAGAGAAAATCATATTCCTACTCTCTCAACTGGTATAGATATAAGTAATCCTAATGTGATCTGCTTGCTTAAAAAGGTATTCACTTGCTATATGTTTTTATTTTTGTTTAAATAGTTCTATATTTAAGGATTCTAATTTTTTGAGAATTGTTACATGCTGCTTTTCAGGTTCGTCTTCTAAATGAGTATCAGAAAGAGGTTCCATCATTCTGGATTCGTCACCCAGAAAAGTAAGTCCCCTAATGTATGTGAATATTTAATATAGGAATGTTACTGTCCCTTGTACATTACAAGCAGAAGGAATAGAGACCATCTTAATTGTCTTAAGTAATTGGGGGGATTAATAAAGTTTATTTAACTTTCCATGTATTGTGTCTTAGCTATATGAATGGCTGTATGCAAATACTATTTTATACCATTTATTTATTACAAAAAAGCAAAATGAGACTGTTGTAGCCTTGTCTCCAGTTCTTTTATCATTATCTTTGCTACTTTGGACAAGTTCCTTAAGTGTTCTTTAAATTTTATCCTTTCAGTTCTAAAAATTTTAATAAGGTTATAAGAGCCAACTGTTGAGGAAAGTTAAGTTTGGAGAGCCAGTGTTGAAGTAGAAACAAATTTTTTTTAAAAAATCAAGAAAAAATGGGTGTGAATCCCACTTGCTAAAACATAAAAAAGGTTTTTTTCTAAAAATTTTCACTTTATTATTCCTTAAATATAAAATATATCACTGTGTATATGTCTCTCTGTGTGTGTTTGTGTGTAATAGCATTTGTTTTTTTTCTAAAAGTGTTTCATTCTCAAACTTTAAGGTATATGGAAGAGATTGTGGAGAATACTTTGTCCTTATTATCTGTTAAACATGATCAGAGCCATCTTGTCTCACAAAAGATTTTGGATCCGATCTACTTCTTTGCATTGGTTGATACTAGGGCTGTGTGGTTCAAAAAGTGGATGGTAAGGAAAAATGGAATATTTTTCTACTTTTTACTGCATTGCTGTATTGTTTCAGCGAATAGCTAGCATTCTAGTTTTTACTATGTACTAAGAGTTCTAATAACTTTTTACACGTTAACTCATTTGAATCTTATAATAATTTGTGAGATAGATGTTATTACTACCCCGTTTTACAGATGTGGCAACTGAGGTATAGAGAAGTAACTTACTCAAGATTGTTTACCTAGTTAGTGACAGAGTCAGAATAGGGTTTTAAATGATAATACATTTGAATATGTTAAGCTGAATGACCTATCTAAAATCTGGTCTTTCTTAGTCCAAAAATTTCAAATTTTTAAAACAGGTGTGGTATAACATGAGTCCAGTGTTCCTTTTTCTCTGACTTAGGATATTTTCAGAGTTATTTCCTTTCATTTGCTTCCTCCTGAATCTGCAGTTTGGAGAATGTTTAATGCCTGACCAGTGGAGCTCATCACTGTTCTGGAACTGAAACTAATTTAAAAGATCCTTATACTGTTACCTCCCTTATCTGCTGTGGAATGTTGTCTGTCTGACAGTAGCTGTACTAGTGTTGGCGTATTATTCTTACATTTTTGTCCCTCTAAGCTGGTCTTCAGGCATTACGTATTTGTTGCTGTGGTGAAGGGGAAGGGGTGGGACCATGACCTGCCGTGCTTATTTAGTGCTCTGTACAATTTGGAGATTATGTAGTTGATGGATTATTTTTATTTTTGTATTGCCTTTTGTTATCTAAATTGTATGATCACAATTAACCCAAACACAGTTCTATCCAGAGTAGCCCTTACCTGGCTTATAAAGTATATGTTTGATAAGTGTTTGCTGAATTTAATTAACTTGAACCCTTTATTCCTTATATCTGGCACTTTATTCTTAATTTTTAGTTATCAAAATAACTTTATTATAGAAAGTATACAAAATCTGTAAAAGCACAAATTGAATTTTTACAACACAGATAACTATTAAGATTTTGGTTTACGTAGTTACATTTTATTGGTAACTTTTAAATTTATTGCCTTAGATCTTTAACAAATCTTATTCTGTAATATTTTTTTTCACCTAACATATTTTATTGTCAGCAATAATGAAAATTCATTACGTTATCTTACACTCGTCAGAGTTTGGCAGACTTTCTAAAGGGCCAGACAGTAAATTTTTGGTTTTGTGGACTGTACTCTCTGCACCTACTCAATTCTGTTATAACCCCAAAGCATCCACAGATAATATATAAAGGAATGGATGTGACTCTTCCAATAAAACTTTATGTTCAGGTGACAGCTGAACTTAGTCTGAGGAATGTATTATAGTGACTCTGGTCTAAGGGATACACTATGAGGATTTCTTTTCAGAACATGGTCAAAAGTAGGAATGCTGATTTACAGGGGCCCATGTACCCCACTGTTTATAGCAGTGCTTTTAACAATAGCCAAATTATGGAAAGAGCCCAAATGTCTATTAGCTGATGAGAATTTTCTGATGAGAAAACACACAGGGTTTTTCTTAATTCTCAATTAACCATACCCCATTTAATTAAATTCAGTTTCCCAGAATTCCCAGAATTCTGATAGGTTTTACCAAGTATAATACTGTTTAATATTTTTTAGTAAAATGAAGAAGCTACAGTGAAAACAAATGATATATTTAGTAATATTTATATTCTCCCCTTTGTGCAGTGCATAAAAAGCATGTTTCAATACCACTATATTTAGCTCTAAGTAGAGAATTATTTTTTTAGCACTTTGAATTATTTAAAATACATGACTGGCAGAAAAAGATTATGATACTGTTGCTTCAGGACATTTCAAGCTTGGCAAATTTCTGATACATAGTTAGTACAGTATCCTCTTCACTGTGAGGGTTATGAGTTTCCCTGTTCCCGCATTTGTATCTCTCCTTCAGATATGTGTGTTGATAATGGTTTTAAAATAACAGCATGGAAACTGGTTGCAATAGAGGGATAGTATATTTTTCTACTTGTATGTTAATAAATGATCTATGGTTTTTTCATATTATTTGCATTCTAGTGGTTGCTATGCTCATAATCCATTGTACATAGAAAAACCCGTTTTGTACTGATTACAATAATTTCAAACTGTTATTGGTAATTCATGTTATTGGAAATGATGCAGAAAAAATAGACTTTGAATGGTATAGCTTGAATATTAAATATCATTTTCTCCTAATTGTAGCATGCATATTATAGCAGAACTGCAGTACTAAGACTTCTTGAAAAGAAATATAAATCTCTGGTAAGTCTGTTTCTGTCCTTATGTTGAGAAATAATATCACAAAAAGATACATGATGTAATAAGTTGAATGTGCAAAGTTGAGTGATAATTTATCTTGGATGATGCAATAATTCTCCCCCTTTATAAAATTTTGTTTATTATGAGAAAGATCATGCATGTGCACATGAGGTAGGGAGGGCCAGACAGAGAGGGAGAGAGAATCCCAAGCAGGCTCCATGCTGTCAGCATAGAGCAGGACACAGTGCTGGAACCCACAAACCATGAGATCATGACCTGAGCTGAAATCAAGAGTCGGACTCTTAGCCAAATGAGCCACCCCAGTGCCCTGAAAGAATTCCCCTTTTATGTGATTTTTTTAAACTACCAGTTTGTGAAACATAAAAGGATAAAAGTATAGATTTAAGTTATAGTCAGGATAATGATTAGGAAATACATAATTAAATAGTAAATTAGGATGCTAAAAGCTAGTTTGGGATAAGCCCTATTTTTAAGTATTGTGACTTAGTTCAGGTATTTGTAGGGGAGTTAGTTCTATAAAATCTATCCATGCTCTTGACTGAAAGTTGTATTAAAATCTCAGAATGATAAGTGCTTTTGCATTTCCAAATACTAATTCAAGTTATACCAAATAAAACTAAAACTATAAAATATATTAGCAAAATGTTCTGCATTTATTGCTGTCATCAGAATAGTGTTTAAGGACATTGAAAAGAATTGAAAATAAATCAAGTCTAATAACAATCAATAAACTTGAAATGTGAAATTTATTAGAATACTTTAAAAAGTTCTAATAGTATTTTTAAATGATAAATATGATTTATGTAGTTAGAATCTTGAGTCTACAACTCAGGAGAAGGGAAATAGTCCTAGAGTTATGAATTTCTGGGTGAATGTAGTAGAACATAAGTTAAAAAATAATTGTTGTGTGTTTGAGAATCAAGAAAATGAGTTTCAGAAGGGAGAGAGGCATATTGAATAGAGCAGGAGTTTATTTGTAGAGGTAATAAGTGTTTAAACATATTTTTAATGTTTATTTCTTTAATTTTTTAATTTTTGAGAGAGAGAGAGAGAGACAGTGTGAGCAGGGGAGGGTCAGAGAGAGAGGGAGAGACAGAATCTGAAGCAGGCTCCGCGCTCTGAGCTAGCTGTCAGCACAGAACCTGACACGGGGCTCAAACCCACAACCATGAGATCATGACCCAACCTGAAGTCGGACGCTTAACTGACTGAGCCACCCAGGTGCCCCTAAAAATTTTTAATGTCTTAAAATAAGATCCTTCCACATTTATTTTCCCTTCCATTCCCATTTTAAATGAAAATTTGTTGCCATATGAACATAAACTGATCTTGTTAAAATAGAGAAAGGGGGGAACCCAATGTTTCTCCTCTCTCTGTATAACTCACTATTGCTATCATTTGGGGCCTAGGTGGATGTATTGCCAGTGATTCTTATAGATTAATTTTTCAAATAAGGAACATATTTTTAAGAGTTAATTATACCATTATCAGTTTTTATTCTGAAAATAATCACTTTATTATATACAACTTCTATATTTTATCAACTGAATCAAGTATTTTATGTACATAATTGGCCAAATTTGCATGAGATGTCAACTTAAACATCATATTCTCTTAAAAACTTTCCCAAACTTACAAAATATCTAAAGAGAGAGAGAGAGAGAGAGAGAGAGAGAGAGAGAGAGAGAGAGAGAGTGTGTGTGTGTGTGTGTGTGTGTGTGTGTGTGTGTGTGTGTGTGTGTGTGTAAGTTTTAAAGTAAACCTGGCCCAGCTTTTGAAAGGAAGCACTGGAGAAAATTGATACAAGATTTGAAACACTGGAGAAAATTGATACAAGATTTATCCTCACTTTTCAGAATTGAGGATCAGATTTTGGACATCTACAGTGGAAACTTTGACTGCTCCATGAATTTTCCTTTTGCTTTGTTAGAGCTCCTTGCATGAGGACTTTAGTGACAGCAGCCTGTTTAGCATGATGTCCTGCTAAAGCATTTCCTTTAGCTTCTCCTCTGTGTGCTCTGATAACATTTTCTACCACAGCAGAATGTCTGCATTGTCCGGTAGAGTGGCCACTAGCTATATGTGGCTACTGAAAACTTGGAATGTAATTAGGGAACCTGAGAAGCTGGGTATTTTTAACTTTAATTATAATTTACAACTAATACATGGTTAGTGGCCACTCCATGAAATTCTATTACATTTCTGACGTTTGTGAAATTTTAGGTAGTATTAGGCAACACAATTTATGTATATGCTGTCAATTTTTAAGAGGTGAGAAAGTTGAGAGCTTTATTTCCATAGCATTGTAAAGTCACGAACTACTTGAAAAGAATTTGGCTATCAGCCCAAAAATTTAACCTTTTATTTTTAATATCTCTATTCTTTGCCCAATCTACCCTAAAGTGCATAGCTTCTGAAATAGCTTTATATAGTGTATTTCCTTTTTTCTTTCCCTCTCAAAGTCATTTAAAAAATATTGACAGCTAGGTTATTTGAATTCTCCTTGGTTTTTCATGTACTCTGTTTTTTAACCTCCCTCCTCCCCCTCTCCTCCTTCCTCCATCTTATGGATTAGCAATTAAGTGAACTGGCTGGTATGTGTGTTACTACAGGAGGATAAGTACCAAATAAAATCCTTAATTTTACAGCAAATTTCTATTTTCCTGGGGTTTAGGAAAATCATTCTTTATACCATCAATTTGACTGTCATTTAAATTTTCTTACTATAGATTTGTTTTCTGCTTCAACTTAAAGGGGATATTATATAATGTGGTGATTTTCTCTCCTGAGCATGTACCCTTTTTTTGTATCATTACCTTTTTCTAAACAATAAAAGGTACGCCGTTTAGGAAGCAAGGGGAAAGGGGAAGGAACAGAAGTGGGTGGTAAAGATAAAGCTGGGTAGGGATGGGTGCTGGGAGGATGGATTTCTGAAGGTTTGAATGGAAGTGAACTATGTCTTTTTGAAAGACCATCTTGGAGATTGTATTTTGAGTTCTCTGTTGAAGAAACTGACTAGTCTTGCTCTTTTGTCTCCTAATTTGAGCTTAAGTATTATTTTGTCATGTCAGACAAAATTACCATACTGGTAATTGTTCTAAGTCATTTTTGGTTGTTCTTGTTTACCAGGGTATGTGTAAGAACTAGGATTGTAAGGATAAGTTCATCCAGTAAGTAGGAGTTCTGTCAGGAGGAGGTTGGAGCTTAGATTTAGACAAACATGAAACACACTTTTGGGCCAAATTGTGAGCTTATGAATGATGTCTCAGGTTCTGATCAAGCCAAAGCTAGTGGGAACTATGTATGATCAGTTACATGAATTGACAAGTTGGAGTATTTTTTTGAAATTTTTGTAGGAGTCCCAAGGCAATTTGACTAGTTGCTTTTGCATGAATTTGTTGCTGGTAGCCAGGAATCTCAGGGCTGGCTTGGATTTGATTGACTGGATGAGAGACTTCTTAGACTATTCCTTCTTAGGTTCTCTATGGAACATTCCTTTATATATTCAGTAGATGCAAGATAAACCAAAATAAAACAGGAGTTGAGACTCTGCAAATAACAAAAATAAAGCAAACACAGAAGAATAAGCTGGTTAATAGCACAAATATTTACCAAATGATGCCCTTGTAAAACAAAAGCTTCTTTCTACTTTCTGTTGTCATTATAAATCTTCGTCTGCGAATCCTATAGAATACTACCAAGTATGAGCCTTTAAGGTGATCTTTATAGAAGCACTAGAATCGTCAAAGATTAAGACTGCTGTTGAAGATCTGGAATAACACAAAGCTGAATTTATTTGTTTAAGTTAGGGAAAGCAGATTTTTAATCTTCCCAGGTTTTGGGGAAAACTTAGAACTTGATAGGCTTTCAGAGGCCAGAGTAGTTCATACCAACTACTCAGGTGAGATTGTTGCTGATTGACCGGCTTCTACAAATATATTTCCTGGAGTGTGTCTGTTGTTGGCTCATTTTCCAGAAGCAAGGGGCCAACACTGATGGGTTGGCTTCCAGAAATATATTTTTGAGATCTGTTGACATGTATTGATTTATAAGGTTTTAAATTTATTATTCCATATACCTGTTATCATGGGTTATATAGATTTGTCATCGATTTGCTAAGTAAATTTAAATTCAATTATGATGTTTATTATTTGTGGAACAATCACCTTTTACTAGGATTGTATGGAAAATTTTGTTCATAATGAGTAGGTGTTACCCTGGAAAAGAGAGGGGGTGTGGTTAAGGTTGTGGCAGGAAAATATGTCAGGGCAGGAATAGCATGTTTAAAGGGTTAGGTATTGGAAAACACAATGCACATTTAGAAACTCTACATATTTTGTGACCGGACACAGGAAATTTCCTGAAAGTTGGTTCTCTGAATGCTAATTTAAGTAGTTGATGTTTTTTGAAAATTGCTTGGCTACTTTAAATTGGGACTGTGACAGTTGATCTACTTATGCCTGGGGTAAATTCCATAAAATAGACCCATTTAAGGGAAATCTTCAGTCCTTTTCCTTTTAGAAGTAAAAATGTTGAGTTTGTTGTAAATGTCAGTTCCCAGTGTTTCAAATTTAACTGTGTTGATTAGGGAGATTTTGAGTGCATTTGCTTTTGATGAATTGGTCATATGTTGAATTGGCTTTTGGTGACTGATTTTTACAGAGGTAGATGTATTTCTGTGTTTGTGCATGTGTGTATGGTTGGCGATGGAGGCATCCAAGAAGAATAAAACTAATGCTCAATCTTAGTTTTTTATATAATATGTCAAATTTAGGAGATTGGCTTTTATATTAGAGGTGTTGTGAGCCACTGATAGGTTAAATACTCAAGTGACATCATATTAGGGCTTTGGAAAATTTAGAAAATGGATTGAAGGTGCTAATTGAAGATAGAAAAGTGTTGAAGCAAAGATGAAGGGGATTAATCCAAGCAAAAGATGAATGAAGCATGACTTTAGGCTGGGGTAGCATGAATTGGGTTAAATATATGAACGGGGGGCGGGGGGACTGTTGTTTTTATTTTCATTTTTTTACATTTATTTATTTTTGAGAGAGAGGAGAAGAGAGGAGATGGGGCAGAAAAAGGGAGACAAAGAACCCTAAGCAAGCTACGTGCTGTGAGCACAGAGCCTGATATAGGTTTTGAATTCAGGAACTATGAGATCATGACCTAAGCCAAAATCAAGAGTCAGCTTAACCAACTGATTGAGCCACCAGGTGCCCCAAGTACTGTTATTTTTGGATCTCTGACGTTTGTTTTAGATAAGACAAAATAGGTATTGTAGGAGGTCTACAAGACCACTCCTCAGGTTTTATGATTTGCTGGAGGGCTGGTAGGACACAAGGTATAGTTGTACTCCCAGCTGTGATTTATAACAGAAACATATGCAAAGAAACTGACGTCGGGAAAAGGAGCTTTGGGTGAAGCCTGGAGGATACCAAGCTTAAGCTTCCAAGAGTCCCTGCCCCATCCCCACAGTGGAGTTCTGATGTGACTCCACTTAATTCCTCCAGCATCACTGTAACAGCTCATGTGAAATGTCCTCAGAGGACACTCATTAATGACTCTGCTCCACCCTCACCCCCTCCCCCGTCTTTTTTAAAACTGGAGATTGATTGTGTAGATACCTTCTGCCTAGCATGTACCAGGATTTTAGATTCCCAGAAGAAAAGCAGGTGTTCAGCATGAATCTAATTGTTTGTACACACTATTTAGGTACAGTGAACCCTTTTTATCAGTTCTTGGAATTTCCTCTTGAGATAACCTCCCAGATGGAGTCAGGCTCCAACTTTGTAATCAGGCCTTTCTTATGATAGAAGTCCTGCCATATTAACTCTTTTCTGCATAAAACTGATGCCACACAAATAAATGAGGCTGGGAAATCCATCATTTCATTGACACCACAACTATCCTCTGTCCACACAATCATCATCTTTTTTCCCATTGAAAAGTTAACCCCTCCTTCCACTTAGGTCCTGTCTGCTGGCCTCTTACATACTCTTTTTTTTTTTCTTTTTTTTTTTTTTATCAACTCTCCTCTGTCTCTCCTTTATAGTCAAACTGTTCTCTACTGGCTGCTTCCTATAACATCTAAGCATGACCTTTATCATACCCTTCTAAACTAAAAAATAATTCAGTGTTGACTCTGATTTGTACACCAAATGTTGCTGTATTTTTTTTTTTCTTCACAGTCAGCCTTCCTCAAAACAAAAGTTATATTACCTGCATCTCCTTTGTCGGTTCTTTTTCTTTTTTTTTTTTTTTATTACAATTTGGCCTATTCTCCAAAATCTCCTGAAACTGATCTTTTCAGAGTAATCAACAACATCTTTATTGCCAGTCTAACAGTTATTACTCCTTCTCTCATGGTGGCCTCCATTTTGAGAACTAGAATGAGAGGACATATACTAGAAGTTGGTACATCCAGGGGACAGGGGAGGGGATTTGAAAAGTCTTTGTGGGGAGAATGGGAAAAGGAGTTAGAATGGAGACTCCTAGGAGAATGACTGGGTACAGTACAGGCTGGAAATCATTTTCTTTTGTCACTGCTCTTTGAATTATGAGATTTTTCTTTATCAGTTTTCATCAATGCTGGTATCTGAGATAGAAGTGAAGGCTTGATCTAGTTCATATTTTGTTAGCTTGATAGGAAGAAAAGTCTCTAAGACAATACCTCTAAGAGGTATTGGCAAGAGCGTTTGTAAAGTCGTGGTCACAGAATTTTTGCATCTTTCACTATGAAGTATGTATCAATCTTTGTCCATTGACACTGACATTATAGCAATACTGTTGGTCTTCAAGTATTTTTGGTGTTTGCTGGAATGATACCATGGTTAAAATGTAACTGGGGAAGCTGAACTTCTGTGGCCTGGAAAAGTATTATATTAAATAGTTTTGTTAAATATTTTTCTGTGTATTTTTATAAACTTGATTAGCTTTTTTTTACTACTTGAAATTGGGGGCTGCAAATTTCTAGAATTAATGTTATTATTTTATTAGATAACTACGGCAGTTCAGCAGTGTGTTCAGTACTTTGAGTTGTGTGAGGCCATGAAAGCCGATGAGATTTTGGGTCATTCAAAGCATTGTGGTAAGTATTGTTTTTTCTGTTACATACTTTAAAAATTATCTCCTTTACTAATAGCTTATTAGCTTATTTTTTAATGGTTAGTAGGATGATAAATTAGACCACTTTGGCTAATATAAAATATTTTCATAAGTTTAACAGCTATACCATGATGATAATTTTAATTTCAACTGTGGGCTGTTATTGACGCTCTTACATATGAAGTACTTCAACTTATACTAGAGTATGTATCCTTGTGTGTTAATACTGTGATAACATACTGCTTAGTCTTTCCTCTGGTATAGTAGTCATTTAATTGTCCTTTATGCATTTTAGGAGAATGACCATTTCTGTAAAATATTGTTTTCTTATTAGATAAACTGCTCTGTGATCCTCTCTACTTATCCTCTGTCTGAGCCAAAATACCCTAGATGTTTCATAATCTGGCCTTAATTGCTCTGTTGAATCTCCTCTCAGGAATAATTAAAGTGAATATTCTCTTATAGTTAGATTCTTTTGCATACCAATGTCTATACACTTTTGTTAATCTTTTATCATTCTCTTATGTTGCTTCTCTAAGCAAATAGTATGTTCTCCGAGAATATGAAGATCTTATTTTTTTATCCTCAGGTAAATTCTTTATCTAACTCAATAAAAATGGTCAAAGACCAGTAATTAATGGGTTTCAAAAGCTAGCATTTTGTTGTAGAGGAGGAAGTACAGGAGCTAGACTTTATTCTTCAAGAGGAGGAAAAAGATAAGTTTACATAAACTTATCTCCTTTATAAATTTATGGATTTAAAAACTTTCTTGGTCTTAAAATGTTCTATCCAGTGCTTTTTTTTCCCCTTCCTATTATCTACTGAGACATCATGGATTTACTCTCTTCCCTATCTAGTGAAGACCTAGGGTGCTTCATGTTCTTTCATCCTCATTTCTTTCAAAATCCTTGCTCTTTCTCTTTCAGAGTTTCTTGTCTGCAGTTGCGTGACTTTAGATCAGTTCTGTCTTTCACCTTCTTTTGTCTTCAGGAAATTGAGCAGACTACATTTGTGATGTAATTATTGCACATACATACCTCTCTAACCATAGCTACTATGTTTATTGCATCCTCTTAGATTCTTTCTGCAGTGTATAAGAGTTTTTGCAAGCTTTCACCAATTTTACCAAGGGCTCTGCTTTCTCGGGCCCACTTTTCTCTCATGAGGTGGCCTTGCATCCCACTTCACTAAGAAAAGTGGAACTTTGCAGAGATTCCCCCCAAGTGTCCTCCTCCTAAACATACAATGCATGTTTATATGCCCTTATCAATATATACTTTCTTTGGGCTGTACTGAAGAGGTATTCTTTTCCAGATTGATCTTTGTTCTTGATTTTGTTCCTCTCCAATGTTCTTGGGGTTTTGTTTCTGTTTTAGAACTGGGACATTGCTTCACTTATTGTGTCTACCTTTTTGTTGGTACCTTCCCCTGCATACTCTGAACCTGCTTATGTAGCTTTCAAATAGAAACCTCAACCAGTTCACATGTATCTTACCTCCCTGCTTCCCTGCAGAGAAAACTCTTCTAAGTATCCTACATATATCCAGGCCCCATTTCTTTACCTCTTATTTACTTTTCAACAATGGAAATGAGGCAATTTCTACTGCTCCATGACCTTCCTATTATGAACTTCCCCTCTTTTTGTCCTAATTTTACAGCATTTGTTTCTATTGTCCCTTTCCCTCTTCTTTATGGTACCATTCTTTCTTGGATTTCTTCATTGTTGTGAGGAATCATAATTTCACTGGAAGGGCCCTTTTCCTCGTATGTTTGTATTGACAAGGGTTTCACCCTTTGTTCTTTTTTTTTTTTCTCATCTTCGTCTACCTGTTCTCTCTTGGGGGATCCCATTTATTTTCATGGTTTCAAATACTACATATGTATATGGTGACTCTGATATTTAAGTCCACCACTTTTCTGAATTTCAGATCCACATGCTTATATCATATTTAGAATATCTGTCGGGGTGCTCCAGGTGCACTGTAATGTTAAAATGTCAAGGAATGAAATCACTTTTCTTCTGTATTTAGACAGGCTTCTCCCTCTTTTCCCTTTTAGAATTACTTAAATGGAATAACAATTCACTCTCTACACAGATGTTGAGTTAGGAACTTGAGGATTTTGTTGTTATTTCACAGTCAAAACGTAGTTCTGTCTAAGGCCTTCCTGTTGATTTATACATTTATCTATCTGCTCTTCTCCATTCTTCTTGTTGATGCTTTTGCTCATGATGTTTTTAGTTTTATTTCAAACCTTTACCTTCTTCCATCTATTATGCTATGATCAGGGTTAGTTTTTCACATGCGTATTTGATTACTTTCATGCTTACAACCCTTTAATATCATTTCAGTTGTGTCTATAGTAACATCCGTATTCCTTCTGCAGTTTAGTCCTTTGTGATCTGCTACCTTCTGCTACCATGTACCCTCTTTTCTCTTCCACTTGTCCTCCTCAAGCTCTAATCATACCAGACTATTTGCCATACTCTGAATTGGAAGCCCAGTTTCATGTTTCTTACTGTTCGTTGACATCAAATTGTTCAAGATCTTATATAAAAGAGATACTCAGGAGATCTTTAATGTGTGGATGTGTGAGTGAATGAATGATATATTTTAGGTGTATGTATTTTACAGATTCTAATTTTATTTCCTAACATGATTGTAAATACAGTCTTTTATAGTATTGACTTTCAATTGGTAGTATTAAACTGATATTTTCTAATGACTTTCCCCCTTTCTTATTTTTGAAGTTCCTCTTGATAACAGGTGATAACTCTGACAATCCTATGCTATTTTGGAATGAACACTGTACGCATATTTTACATTTCTGAGTTTAAATTTTGTGATGAATGCTTTTCTTTAGAGATTTAGGTGTTCTAGGATCTTAGGAAAGATAATTAACTTGTTTTTTTTTTTTTACACCAACAGAGTCTTCATTATAGACTGCAACCTTGTTTAATGTTCAATAGGGAATGAAGATAGGTACTATCTAAAAAATACTAGCATTAAAATAAATGTCTTTGCTTCTCTTTTAAGGGAACAAACAGAAAACCTTCTACTACTCAGGACAAGAATTACAATATATTTATTTCATTCATTCACTGTGCCTTTTAGGAAGGCTATTGATCTATACACAAGGAAGACGGCTATTTCCTATAAAGCTGAAGAATAGAAAAGGTATGTACAATGAGGAGAAACAAGTATGTTTAGCTGGTAAGGTTGATGAGCTATGAATTACTGAACTTTGAAGATTTTACATGGTCTCTTCTAGGGTGCTTAGCAACATACCTTTTAGTCTGCTGATTGCTTGTATACCTTTAAGTGTTACAATTCCTTTTTTCAGTATGTGCTTTTCCTTACATTATAGTTTTTTTCTATTCATCCAGCCTTTACTGCTTATTTCTTATTTCTCCCTGTCTTTGAAAATCCTAAATGTACTGAATAATCCAGATCAGGATGCAGAACTAGAAGACCTCATTTAAATTCTGGTTCCCTTATAAACTGACTGTGAGCTTTTGGGCAAATCACATAACCATTGTGGTGTGTGTGTGTGTGTGTGTGTGTGTGTGTGTGTGTGTGTGTGTGTGTTTTACTCTGTAAAAATGGAATAACATCAGTGATGCTGAGCTCAGACAATTTTTGTGATGATCTGAGATGAGTTTTCAGAATACTGTGTTTGTGTTTTTATTTTCTTTTAGAGAGAGTGAGTGAGCATGAGCACAAGTTGGAGAGAGGAGCAGAGAGAAACAGAGAGGTGGGGGTGAGACAGAGACAGAGAGAGTGAGGGGAGAATGAGAATGAATTCCCAGCAGGCTCCACACTCAGCACAGAGCCCCGTGCAGGGCCTGATCCCACCAGATCAATACCTGAACTGAAACCAAGAGTCAGGCACTCAACTGACTGAGCAACTCAGGCACCTCCAGAATACTGTTATATAAGCTACAAAGCCCTGTATCATTTGATATATTACTATGTTACCCTAAGCCCTGTTTTTAAAGTTTTCCCCATCAACTTCAGCACATGCTATTATTTTTTTGCCTCCGTTAAAACTTTGTGCTAGGACTATTGTCTAGAGACCAGCAAACTTTTTCTGTAATGTGCCAGATAGTAAATATTTTTGGTTTTGTGAGCCACATACTGTCTCTGTTGCATATCCTGTGTGTTTGTGTATATACTTGCTCATTTATGCAAAAGAATTATCACAACATGCCTGAGTCTCTATCTTTAGGAAGGCCTGCTTACAAGGTTTCACTCTAGGTGGCATATGGGAACTTGGATTTCTCACTGTTCCCAGAACTGTTACGAGTAGGAAAGAACTGTTAAGCTGCCATTTGATGGAATATTATTGAACTTTACAGAAATAGAAAGATTAATAAATGCCTGTGATGTTATTGTAGGTAGGTATTCAACTCAAGCTTATATGTCTGTCATCTATAATTTAGTACTTTATGTTGACTTTTAACATCTACTTTTTGGCCTATCAAATGTCACAGGTCATGTTAAAATTCAATTTTGAGAGCTCTATTCTACTGTATTAGTGTATGTCAGCATTTAAGTTTTACTTGTGTGTTCACTAGAATTTTAGGTAAAGACTCTGCATCCAGGTTTGGTGAATTACAGCCCACAGGCCAAATCTGGTACTATTTTGTATGGCTCACAAGCTAAGAATGGTTTCTATATTCTTAAATTACAGTAAAAAATTACAAGAATATTTTGTGACCTGTGAAATAAAATTAAAATTTTGGTGCAAAGTCTTAATGGAAAATGACCGTAATTGACCATTTGCAATTTATCTGGGTCTACTTTAGTGCTACAGCATCAGAATTTAGTATTTGTAACAGAACCAGACAGAAACAGTTGGGCCACTAAGCCTAAAATATTTACTAGAAAAAGTTTTACAGCTGTTTTACAGTTCTATATAAATATGTTGACCAGACCAACACACTAAGCTGAATTTTGTCATTCCTAATAAATTCATAGTCCTGATCAGATTAATAGACCTTCCTGTTGTAAGTTTATATTAAGTGACTAGTCCAACATAAATGGTAAAACTTCACAAAGCACCTACTGTATTATTTTCCTTGCCATCTTTTAGCTTGCCATTAGACAGAACAAGTTAGTTTGTTTTTCTTGAGTTTTCTGACCTGTGTTCTAGCCCCCTTCTTTCCAATTTTACCACAGTCTTTGAAAATTCAGGAGGATAGGAAACACAGTTAAATTTTTCTAAGTTGCAAATATATACTAGAAAATAATCTTTTTCTTTTTCCTTTTTGAAGATTTAGTATCACTTATAGATCTTGTGGTTTTGTTTACCCAACTTCTCTATTACTCACCAAATTGTCCAAAGATGACATCAGCTGCACATCTAGGTAATTCTGCTTCTATTTTAAATAGAGTAATAGAAATATCTAATAATACTTAATATTCTGTTGTCTAGATGTTTGAATGACTGACCTGACCTAGTTTGGTAAAGAGGTTTCCTAAGGTGCAATATTATTCATAACAAATTGCATTGGTCCTATATTATTCCTCACAAATTGCATTGGTCCTGGAATAAACCATGAAATCTAATTTTGTTCATTGATATTTTAAGATGTTCCTAATTTATTTCCTTCTTATGTAGAATCAGTTTTGCTGAGAATTTTAATGTCATTCTTAAGAAATACTATTAAGGGAAGTTTGATTGATAGGTACTAATGTGTTCTTTGCTATTTTCTATCCTTTATACGTTCCTGATGTTTTGATCAACCTGCTTGTTTTAGCTCACTTTTAAAACTTCAGATCTTCTTTTATTAAAGAATAAAGCATAAACAAAAACTTCATGTTTTTCAGTAAAATGACTTTTAATCTTGAAAAGTGCCTTAAAATATTAACATTTAAAAGATAACACTTTTTCCTTTGAATATCAGTGAAAGTTTACAAAGTGAAACACTTTGATAATAAAATACTCTCATAACCTATAGATTGATAATGTTCTAAGCCTGGAAGTTACTGTAGAAATGCTGGAAAAATTCTGAGAGGAATTCAAGTTAATCAAAGGGAAAAAAAATTGTCCATATATGTTAATGCTAAATGCATCTGCCAATTAGTATGTTTTCTTTATGCAGTTATACCAGTTTATTAGTCTTCACAGTGGCTCTCAAACTTCTTTCTGCCTTTGTAGCATTTCCATGTTAGAAACATGTAGCTTAGGTCCCCATGCTAAATGTTCCTACAACATACTGTGTTTCTGTTATGTGAAAAATGCTCCTTCTTATAACTACTTGTCAGTGTCTTGGTTTACCATCTAGTGGACTGTTTTTTGTTTTTGTTTTTGTTTTCTTTTGTCTTAGTTACATCTGTCTATGATGCCTACACAGTTTCTGGCATATAGTAGGCACTGGAAAGTAGATAAAAGAATGGATGAATGAATGAATGGCTATATACTCATCAGTAATATCTTTCATTGCAAACAGGGTCTGGAACTGGTTGAAAAAGATCACTTTTCATTTTCTTTTTGTCAGGTGTTAGCTTGAAGTCTTAGTGTGTTCATGGAGTAAAGAATACCGTAACATAAGTTAAGACCTCTGGTGTTACTTTTAGTATTCTGTCTTTAAACCTTATGCCGTTAACTTTTGGTTCTTATTTTCTTGTAAAACAGTATTTTGTGTATCTATTCGGTCAGATAACCTGAGAATATATTGATCTATGAAACCAAAAATATTATACTCACTTTAGTGACCATTCACTGTGTTAGATTGATATGTATTTGTGTTTTCCTGTACATATTTTAAAGGAAAATCTTTACAGTGTTCATTCATTTCACTGGTTTTATAGTAATATATATAAGTAGTAGTATATTAGTATTCAAGAAAGTTTCTCCTCTTTTCTGCATTTTTGGTAATTATTTTGTTTTACTCTAATTTTCTGTCAGGCCGAACACTTGAATGCGTACTGTAAGAAAAAGAAAAATTGAATAACAAGTAAATGTTTGCTGGGAGGAAAAAAGTTGTAAATTTGTTTCAAATCACCTCCTTACTGTTAAGCAGTGACTTACTGTCAAATAGCAAATGATCTTCTATTGTTTCTCAGCATTCAGATTTGTCATTCACTTTATCTTTATTTTTTATTTATTTAATTCGTTTATTTTTATTTTTGAGAGAGAGAGAGAGAGAGAGAGAGAGACTGACAGTGTGAGCGGGTGAGGGTCAGAGAAAGAGGGAGACACAGAATTCGAAGACAGGCTCCAGGCTCTGAGCTGTCAGCACAGAGCCCGATGTGGGGCTCGAACCCATGAACCGTGAGATCATGACCTGAGCCAAAGTCAGACGCTTAACTGGATGAGCCACCCAGGTGCCCCTATCATTCACTTTCTTAAAATTAACTTGAGGTTATATTAAGCTAATTGATCTCCCTGTAGGTTTCAGGGTATGATGTGGCAATACATCATCCTTTGGGCATTGAGTTGGGTAGTTTTTTATTTGTTTGTTTATTTTTAACTGTTTAACTTTGATGTTGATCTTTTTTGGGAAAGCAATGGGTAACTCACAAATAAGCTGTATTATATATATATGTTATATATATAAGTTCTTAATGTTTAAATTTCTAATTTCTAAAAGAACTATTGTTTATCAGATAATTACTCTCCTGCAAGTATGGTAATTGAAGTTCTTCAGATACTCTGTGATCAGAAAGAATGTGCAGTTGAATGCTTATATAACAGCACTGTGATTGAGGCACTTCTTCAGCCTATTCATAATTTAATGAAAGGAACTAAGGTTGGTATTTACTAAAAATAGTTTATTAATTGGGTATTAGGGAATAGTCAGTGGGACTTTATTTCTAAGTTTCATTGTATTTGAAATATTTATTATACCATTTTCCATATATGAATGTATTTTATGCTGACATAGGTTTTTATTTATTATTATATCATAATTTATATAGTTAGTTGATTTATTCATTAGAGACATTGAAGGGGGAAAATACATATAACATCTCAATTTTTTTTCTAGTCAAGCCTAGATCTGATTATAAGGATTGAGAGAAGTTATTAAGCTATTTGTCTTGTAAATTTAATAAATCTTGTGAATGTTTTATTTGTTTTAATAATAATTTTATAGCCTTTAGATTATTTTTCTGAAGATTCAGTTCTGTTTTCTATGAAGAAATAATATTTTTGATAAAAAAACATACATATGTTCAGAACTGATATGTTCATATCTCTTTACATTTTGTATGGACTGTTTCTTTACATTATATAATTTAATCCTTACAACTGAGGCTGAAAGAAGTGAATTGCTCAAGGTCAGACATTTAGCAGGTGGCAGAATTGGTATCCTTACTAGTACTGCTACATGTCCACTTCTGTGACTTAAGTGTTGGGGGAATGATGTAAATCTTAATAGGCTAAAGATTTTGCCTTTTCAGGTCTGTGTTTTGTAGTGTTTTTACTGCTTTCATCTACTGTGCCCACCCCTCAGTGGGCTGGGCAACTGCTTATCTATTTATGCATTCATTATTCATTGCTCATTCATAAAACATTAAACACTTATGTGAATGTGATATAAAGTATGGGATTCTAGGTAATTAAGGGGATAGAATTTTGATTTTATGGTCAGAAAGATAAGTAGAAAAGAACCAGTAGAATTCCTAATACAGTTTAATATAATAGAATGCCATAATAGCAATAGTAATATGAAATATAAACCACATAATAGAGCTGAGAAATGTGCTCTTGGATATTGTGTCAGAGTTGTTTGTCTTTGCTTTCATATATCCTTAAGTTTTCATCTTCTTTTGGCTTCCTTTACCTATAAATATGCTTGAATCTGTCTAGTAGTTAGGATGAGAAAAGCTCTTGATCATCACTGCACATCTTTAGCTACCACCTAATATGTGATCTTTTTAATGATAAGCTTTTCCTTATGGAGGACGGCCATTGTTGTCCTGCCTCCCTTTATTCTGTTATGTTTCCAAACACAGTATAATGATCTTACCTCCACTATGTCTTTGATGCTGCTTTGATTGCTGTAGCTCGTAACTTCATAACTTCCTAAACCTGTAACTAACTAGTGACCACTTTTCAGACTATTATTTACCTAATTATTTACCTGGCTTTCCTAAATTACTATATATTCCTCCCAACTCCACCCCCCCCACCTTTCTAACAGTTCTTTCTGTGTCATATCTGAGGGCTCCCCTTCTAAGTCTCTGCTGTCTTCAGTGAGTCAGGATCTGATTCACTTTCTTTTCGTTCAGTGTACTTTTCCTAGGTGATTTCCTCCAATTCTGTTGATGAGATGCATAGTTAACCTTTTTTTTCTTTTAGAAAGGTTTATTTTTGAAAGAGAGAGAGCGGGAGCACACACGCATCTGAGCAGGGGAGGGGCAGAGAGAGAGATGGAGAGAAAGAGAGAGAGAGAAGAGAGAGAGAGAGAGAGAGAGAGAATGCAATCAGGCTCCATGCTAACAACGTGGAGCCCAACGTGGGGCCTGATCTCACTAACCTTGAGATCATGACCTGAGCTGAAATCAGGAGTCAGAAGTTTAACCGACTGAGCCACCCATGTGCTCCTGTTAATTTCTAAATTTAGATCTCTTCAGCTCCAGATTTGTCTTTAGATGCCTGCTGAACAACTTTTTGAGTTATTCCATGAGAAAATCAAACACCGCATTATCAACAAATTAGTTTTTGGCTTGTCAGGTTTTTTTTTTTTTTCCCTTTTCTTTTCTTTTTGGCTCCTGTTCAGCTTTTCCAAGCTTGCTCGCATTTCCCTGTGTGATGAGTAAGACTACTGTACTCCTTCCTCATTTTCTTCATTCTATTTGTAATTAAGCCCTATAAACTTGTTTTCCTACATATCTCTAAAATCCATTTATGTCTCTTAACCCCTGCTGCTACTGATTTTATTTAAGCTCTGATAATTCCTTGCTTGGAATACTGAAATAATATTCTTATTTTTTCCTAGTCTTTCACCTTTCTAGCCTTGTCCTTGGTATTAAGACTAGGGCTGTCAGGGTATTTTCCTGGTTGTTGCTTGCTAGGTAAATTTTAGACTTTTAAAGTAGACATTTATCACATTTTGTGTTGGGTCCTACCTATTTTTCCCATGTATTTTACTTGTAACATATTATTTGCATTTTTTGAACAAGGTTTTAATATTTCCCTATGTTTGCATACTTTCCCCTCACCCTGGAAAGTAGTGGTCTAAGTGAAAAATTCCTTTCTTCAGACCATAGTTTATTTTTTTTTTCTCCTAAAACTTCTCCTACTTCTCCCTGGAAAAGTTGTTTCTTTCTCTAATATTCTCATGTTATGTACTTCTGTACTTATGCTGGAATTATTCTTGAGTGTAACAAACAGCCCTCTGGCACATAGTAGGCATTTAACCTTAAAACATTCAGTATCACTCATCAAGCCACTACTGTATCACTGGCTTGTTCTAGGTATTTGAAATATAGAAGAGATTAAGACCTATACCTTTCTTTGAAGGAAACTACTCTAATAGGAAAGGCAGACTATTAAAATACCGAATGAGGAGCAGAAAGGTTTAAAAAGTTGTATGTATGGGTGGGTGCCTGGCTGGTTTAGTCAGTAGAGCTTAGGGTTGTAAATTTGAGCCCCACGTTGGGTAGAGAGATTACTTAAAACAAAATGTGTTTTTTTTTTTTTTTTTTGTAAAAGAAGGCGTATATATGAGAGAAGGAAAGTATTCCAGGCAGAGAAGTTGTTTTAAGAAAGATACTTAATGTGAAACTAATAGACAGTATAATAATGCCTAATATAATTAGGAAATATTCACGTGAATATACCTGACTCCTTAGTTAAGCTAACTCACTGAATTTATTAGAATGTGTTGGTTGCAATGTTTAGATACTCTGATTTCTTATAGAGAATATGTGTATTGATAGCTGTGCAGGTACAGACAAAGAGGTCAGCCCCAGAGAGAACGGGAACTCTAGTAGACTTAGGCTTATAGATGGGCAACAGCATTAATATGACTCTAGGTTTTAGTATTAGCCTTGTGCTAATTTGCTATATGCTTGCAAAGATATTTTTAGTATTTCTACTTAAAAGTAAAAGTGAAAAAATATGATTGGTTCAGGCCATGTTTTCCTCATTAGACGACATCATTCACTATTGGCCAGCCAATGAATTGCTTGTCCTTACTCAGACCTATAATTAATTCGTGACCCAACCAATTGCAGGAAGGGATGATGTTCTTAGAAATGATGTTCTTAGGTTGGATACTCAGACCCCAGTGAGTGGGAAGTAAAGAGCAAAGTAGAAATAGAGGAGCTACTGAATTTGTCAAATAGAATTATATATAAAACTGTAATGGGAATAGCAGGCCCCTCAACTATCTTCATAAACAATAACTGGTCTGGGTAGAATGTGTGTATGTATTTGTCTCATCAACTGTGCTGGTAAGTGAATATAATCTAATGACATTTAATTCAGACATAATTCACAACCAAACAATCATTAACTGTCTTTTTGTTGTGGTAATATAACTTTGTTAGACTATACTACCACCATTGAATTTTAGTCTGTGATATGTCAGCATGTCATAAAATTATGATTTGTTATCTTTTAATGTACAGACTGCTTCAAATTGCTCTGAAACAGCTTTAATTCACATAGCTGATATCTTGGCAAGAATAGCGTCAGTAGAAGAAGGACTTACCTTACTTCTTTATGGAGAAAATATGAACTCTTCTGAAGAAAAAAGGTATATGTCTATGCTTTAAATTTGTGGAATTTTTAGCATATTCTCTAAATCTAATTCAAAGTTTCCAGAAGGTTATGCAATGTGTTAATAATAAAAATCGAGATAACTGTTCTAGATAGTTACGTTCTTGATCAGCCACTAACAGCATATTAGATGAGCTCCAGATTGAAGTAGTAACCAGGATTGTGCACTATATAGGCAGAGTAGGCCTTAATGTCAGTAACTTCAAAATAAAAATAGGAGGATTCATTCTAGAGGGGATGTTTTTTGCTCTTTCAGACTTTACGCATGATTGATTCTAGTCAAACCACACAAGGGTGCACAAAAGAAAAGCTAACTACTTCTCCATCTTTCTTCTCTACCCTCCCTCTATTCCATCTCTGGCTTAACTGATGGGACCTTTGTTATGCTTTTAGACTTTCTCTGCACTTATAATGATGTAGAAAACATATATCCATAACTGTAGAATTTTTGTTTCTCTTCATAAAAATGTTATATACATTATTCAACTTTCCTATGTGTAACCATGAGCATTTTCCTAGATGAGTACAGAATGAAACACTATTTTTAATAGCTCCATAGCACTTAAAAAATAAGTTTGTTTATTTTGAGAGACAGACAGACAGACAGACAGACAGGCAGAGTTACATTGTTACTATCACATTCTTTTCTTCTTGACAGCGATAAAAGCCTCTTGAAAATTCTGTTTATTTTTGCATTGTAGTATTTTAAGAGGGTGCCATACTCAACTGGAAGTATTTTTCTATAGAGATAACAATTCTTTTGTAAAATGAGAAAGACTAACCTTTTGTCATGAGTTCTAAGGTTTCTTTTTATTGTCCATCGCTTCCCTATTTCAGTTTTTTGTTTTTTTTGAGTATTTTTGTTTTTGTTTTGCTATATAGACATTTAGTTATGTAATCAGTTTTTTCCTAATCATTAAGATTTCTATGTTTTGTTTTTAAAGTGAGTTTTCCTTACATTGAAGTTAAACACATAAGACATAAAATGTTCATTTTTTCTGACTCCTCATTGTGCCATGGTTGTTCCTGATAATATTATTTATATTGGCCAAAGACTGGATTTATTTCCTTTTTTTTATTTATTAAAATTTTTTAAAATGTTTTATTGATTTCTGAGAGAGAGAGAGAGACAGACAGACAGACAGACAGCATGAGCAGGAGAGGGTCAGAGAGAGAGAGGGAGATACAAAATCTGAAACAGGCTCCAGGCTCTGAGCTGGCAGTCAGCATAGAGCCTGACGTGGAGCTCGAATCCATGAACCGTGAGATCATGATCTGAGCTGAAGTTGGACGCTTAACCGACTGGGCCACCCAGGTGTCCCAAGACTGGAATCATTTCAAATATTCAGTAACAAGTGACTGGTTGATTAAATTATGTTTGCACAGAGGAACACTTAGCTCTGTGGTGGGAACATGGAATTTTTTATGTATTGTAGAGTTGTCTTCAGGATATGTTAAGTGAATGGACAAAACAAAAGAATGTTTATAGAATGCTACTTCTAGTATTAAAAGAATGGAATATGAATAAACAAAATCATATTTGTTGATATTTTTCAAAAGGAGTGATGAAAGGGTAATCTGAGAAGTAAGTTTTCGAGGAAGGAAGAAAAACATGTGAATATGGAGGTAAAAATGTAACACATATACCTTGATTGAACCTAGATTTGACTTTGTGGTCCTGTACTTGATTTATGCTAAATGTAAAAGTTAAATCAAAAAGGAAAATACACATTTTAAAGAAATTCGAACAAATGGAAATAAGTGAATTTAACTACCAATCAAGTTAGTTACCTACCCATGCAAAGAATTACTTCAAAGTGACCTGATTTGAATATTTCTAGTGGGTATATAATAAGGTTAAAAAAATCTCAGCAAATAGTCTTCATCTGCCTTCAATATATTTTGAAATTATTATGCACATATTCTAAATAAAGCAAATAAGTAATTAGCATCATAAGGAACTAGAGTTTCAAAAAATATGAAATTAGGGAAGTTAAACTTGAAATTTATATTCATAACAGAAATAAATATAACTTATTTTCTTAAATTATAATTAGATAAATATTTAATATTTATTTAGCTGTCAGCCCAGGTGTGCACACCTAGGCCCTGGTGTACACTAGGTAAAAGATGTACACCAGGGCCTGATGTGGGGCTCAAACCCATGAACTGTGAGATGATGACCTGAGCTGAAGTTGGATGCTCACCTGACTGTGTCACCCACGCACCCCTTAAGTTATACTTTTCTTAGAACTGAAGGCGTGGAAGTAATGATGACACCTTTCCCCTTAGCTGACTGTGCTCTCTAAATATCTAAGTTTTTTTTCTTTTCCTTTACCTTAACAAAGGAGGAAGGGATCTTGAAGGTAGTTGTTTCTGGGTTAGGTCAGGAAATGAGCAAGGTGATCCTTCATATCTTACCATTCTAGAAAGCAAGGAAATTCTCTAAGATTAAAGACATTATGTCAGAAGTACCCCAATCTACCAGAAGGGGCCTCCTACTGATTTAAGATAGATAATTTAAGAATTAAAAAAGTAATGACTTCAATGGTTGACATACATAAAGCACACAAAAATTGTTTTAAAGACATACTGAAATTAAAATCTCATCAATTGCCAATTGAGGTTGTGATGACACCAACTCATTTTGCAAATCGATTTTAAAAAATTCAAACGTTTTTCTATTATTTCCTGTACATGTTGTATTTTAATATAACTATTAAGTTTCTGAAGGTAAAATTCTTCATAGAAAGCTTTCAGTTAATAAGTGCAAGATAATTAGAAATCACCATTTGGTAACTCCTAATGAAATAGTTGATTTAGGAAATTATCCTGAATTGATGCTAAAACCATTAGGTGAATGGCTTAATGAGAGGAGGACTTCCCACTGGAAAGCTCAGGCTCCTACCATCTGACCAGTTGATTTTTAGCACCAGCCAAATTAGGACAAGTAGATATGCATCTCATGATGCAATTGGAGGTACACAGTAGTAACCACCTATGAAGTTATTTTTGCTGAGAAGAAAATAAATTGTACTTTAAGCCTCTAGATATAATTATCACCTTATAGGGATTAGGGGGAAATAGAGGAACACATTAAATGGCACCATGATGAAGCAGTTGCCCAAATAAAGTATGTACAGGAAAAATAACTTCTTTCTCCAAAGCATTGGCATAGATTAAAAAAAGAAGAGGGAAAGAGGGAGACTAAATGATCACAATAACCTCATGCACTCCATGAAATTTATTTGAATTTTGATTTATACAAATTTATTATAAGGACAACCTTAAGACAATCAGGAAAATCTTGATATGGGTGGACTATCAGATATATTAAAACAGAGTTCGGTGGGGTATTGGTATGTAACATAGAAACCTTTGTCAGTTAAAGATGTACACTAGGTAAAATGATGTCTGGGATTTAGCATATAATGCTCCAGTATAGATGGGCAGAGGGAGAAGTCAGGAGATATATGAAACAGCACTGGCAAATATTGGTAACTGTTGAAGATGTATAGAGGGGTACATGGAGAGTCAGTACCCTATCCTATACACGGCTTACTGTGTCTGTTTTTAAAGCCAGAAAAACTAAAAGTGTGCTTCTCTGGAGCCAGATATCATGGATTTGAGGCCTGGCTCCACTTCTGAACAGCCATGTGGTATTGTTCAAGTTACTTAATTCCTATAAGCCTTAACTGTTTTTCCTTATCTGTTTAAAAAATGAAGAATGTATCTAGTTTATGGCGTTATTATAAGGATTAAATGAGTTAATATATTTAAAATATTTAGAACAGTGCCTGGCATATTAAACATTTACTATGTTTTCCTTATCTGTTATTACTGTTAAAGCGTCCAAGTTTCTGAAATAGAGGACCTACATCCTATTAATGTCATAGAAACTCAGGATTATGTTTTCACTATAATCAAGTGAAGTGAAGTTCCATATGACCCTGGACCTATGGTGTTTATAACCTGTTGAGTGTATAGTTTTGCTTTTTCATGTCTGTATGTTCTTTCCTCTGGTCTCCCGAAACTTCTCTAGTTATTAGACACCTGTCTGTACGTGGGTGGGAACAGGAATATTGACATGTCCGAGAAAAGATAGAGGACTAAAGGAGAGCCAAGCAAATGTAAAGTTTATGATAATGTTAGACTTTCTGGTAGTATTTGATGAGGTGATGATTTATAACATTGGAATCACTTTAAGATTTCATCTTTTAGTTCTACAGGTGCTCACATAATTGCTCAGTTTTCAAAAAAACTTCTTGATGAAGATATTTCTATTTTTTCTGGTTCGGAAATGTTGCCTGTGGTTAAAGGAGCTTTTATTTCTGTGTGTCGTCAAATATATGGTACCTGTGAAGGCTTACAGGTGTTAATTCCTTATGGTTTGCATGAATCTATAGCAAAGGCATGGAAGAAGGTAAGAATTTTCAAGCTTTTTTTCCCCCTGAAAATCTTTATTTCAAATATAGTTGCTATCGTAGTATCATAACACAGTTAAAATCTTTTACTGGGGCAAATATGACATGACTTCTTTAGCATCACGGTACTTTAGGGAACAGAATGCTTTTTAATTGGGTACAGGATGAATGTATCTCATCTCCCATTAGGACAAAGATAGTTCTAGGATCTAACTATACTTCAAAGTCTTTTCTTGTAAGAGAGGCTTTAGATAAATTATCTTTGCATAAACTGACATCCTTTAGAAGCTGTTTCTGAGCAATTTGTATAGACAGCTGGGGTTTTGTTATGGACAATGGAGATTATAATGTTGCAATAGTCAAATGTAGTGTGTATCAGTGGACTAGTAAGCCTTTATTTCCTCACATTTATATGCTTCATTCATAAAATTTTTACATGACATTTAATTAAAAGACAAATAGCTTAAAACTTGAATGTGATTTAATTTTAGTTACATTAAGGATCAACTATAAAAATGTGTCATGAGATCTTATGAGTAATCAATAAATAATGTGAATTAATCTGTTATGTTTTAGACAAGTTTACAATCAGAAAGAACTTCTACTGCAGTAAAGCATTCAGAATCTGTTTCTTCAGTAAGCCAGGAATCCCAAAGCATGTAAGCACAATTGAATGAACTTTGTTTTTCTGCATTTGCTGAAATAATTTAAAAATGAGAATAATTGAATATTGTGGCAAAAATACACCTGAAACTAATATTATACTATGTATTAATTGGAATGCAAATAAAAACTAAAAAACCCCCAACAACCCAAAATACACTTTATAGAAAGGTGACTGTATACATATATGATGGAGGAAACTTATTCCTAGGGGGAACTTTTAGAGATACTTATACCTTACTTGTACCTTAAATCTAGCAATATTTATTATACTTGCTTCATCCTGTCTTTACATTTTGGGTTAAGAAATTGGATATGTTATAATGTTTCCAGAAAATATGGAGAATTATCAAATACTAAATTTGGAAAGCTGACTACGGAGTTCCATAGGAATAATGTGATTTCAAATGCCAAAGGAGTCTGTTTATATTTAAATTAGATCTTTCAAAATGCGTGGGAATGTATTTTAATTAGATTTTGGCATTGGGAAATTATTTAATTCAGTATTTAACCAATTTTTAATTTAGACATCTCCATGTTTTTTCACAAATTCCAATAGGACATGCTGTCAATTAATGAGGGTAAAAAATTTTTTTAAATTAATATCTGATGACTATATACCTGGATTCTCTTCTTAGTTGTTGGTATGCTCTAAATAAACAATAGAACTTTAAGGGATATTCTTAAAAAAGTGTAAAAATCAACATTTTTTTAGGTAGGCATAATTTAAAGAAGTCTAACAAAAAAGACTTTTTTCATTTCCTTAACAATGTAATGGTTCAACAAATAGCTAATTCTCTAAAAATTAGCCATATTTTTTTTCCGACAGTTGTCATAAACTTGTCATTTTTTGTGTGGAGAGAATATTTCTGCAGTTTTTGAGGTAGTTTTTAGATGTTTTCCTTTAGGTCTTCTTTGATTTGTCATTTCCCTTTGATTGAATCAACCATGTGCTTCAACTTCTGAGGATCCCTATACCTTAAAAGCTTATTGTGTAGTGTAGAATACAAATAAATGCAATGTGGCAATACAGTATGCTAAATTTATATGATGGGGTCACACAAGGTCTGTTGGGAGGCAACTTGTGAATGAATCTTTCCGGAAGAAGTTGTTAAACTAAGTTAAAGAGAATAGATACTAACTTGACTGAAAAGGGGGAAAGTGTTATTTCAGATGGAAGAAATAGTATGCTCAAATAGGCTAGAAGAGAGAATGTGATTAATAGTCAATACATTTTGCTCTTAGTAATATATTTAGATTCTGAAGTTAGAGTGTGAAAGAACTAATAAATTATATGGCAGTCTTCCTTCCTGAGTTGTCAACCAAGTAATAGAGATAAAGAAGTCAAACAAATCAAAACACGGAATATACACAGGCTTCCTAAGTCCTCAAGAATTAGATTTACTCTTCTGTCACAATGGGCAGTAGACAGCCATAGGCTTCTCTCTGAGGCAGAGCTTAACAAAGATCAGACTTAACAGTAGAACAGGCAGAATATGTGCTTTCTACAGGTAGCTGGATCACAAAGTAGACTGGGAAAGAGGCATTGCTTAGCCAAGCGTGCTTAGGACATACTCCAAATCTCCTGAGTCCCTTCTTATATGGAGAGTAAGTAATTAGGTGGTAAGAGGCAACCAGGGTTAAAATGGGGAGTGTGCTCCATGTAGAAACTTGATTCTGGACTAAAAGGAGTTTCCCTCAAAACCATGAGAGACTCTTGAATGCTGAGAACAAACTGAGGACTGATGGGTGTGGGGGGGAGTGGGGGTGATGGGCATGGAAGAGGGCACTTGTGAGGATGAGCACTGGGTGTTATATGGAAACCAACTTAACAATAAACTATTTGTGTAAAAAAAAATAGATCTGAACTAGGAAAAAATGCAAAAAAACCGAAAAACAAAAACCAAACCTATAAGGTATTTTTAACCCCCTGGGTCCAATGTCTAAAACCCAGGGATTCGAGTACATACTTCCCTATTATAAAAAATTACACTAAGTGAATAGATTTCTTGTACTTTTAGCTTAATTTATATTCTGAAGTTGTTGGGTTGAATATTCCATATTTGTCAATTATGTCAAGTTGGTTAGCTATGTTGTTCAACTGTTCTATATTCTTACTGACTTACCTGCTTGCTGAAAGAGTTGTTTTAAGTCTTTCAGTATAATTGTGAAACTGACTATTTTTCTTATAGTTCTATAACAGTTTTCATTAGTTATTTTGAGGGGATGAGGTATGTACAAACTTAGAACCATTATATTTTCCTAGTGACTTTACCCTTTTATCACTATGAAACGTCTCTTTGATCTTTAATAATGTGTCTTACATCAGAAAAAAAAAGGAGGTTCCTTCAATATGATATTAATTTCTTAGAAATAAAATTTAATAGAAATTTTGATAATAGAGAGTCAGAACTGTTTATTTCATTTTTGTCATCAAAATTAAATTACCTCATAGAATTGAATGTAATTTGTTCTTTTGTGTTAGTGGAAAATTTGGCTTGAGACAGACATTATTTGTTCCTTCATAATTTGCTAAAACTGGAGTGTAAAACCATGTGGACCAGAACTAGACTGTTCTAATGTCAGAACATAGTAGATTCCTGATAATGTTTCTATTATTTTTGTAAATTCCAGTATAATTAACATATAGTGAGTGTTATGTTAGTTTCATGTGTAGAGTATAGTGATTCAACAATTTCATATTATTACTCAGTGCTCATCATAAGTGTACCCTTAAACCCCTCACCTATTTAGCCTGTCCCCACGCGTTTCTACCCTCTGGTAACCATCTGTTTGTTCTCTATATTTAAGAGTCTTTTTTTTTTTTTTTTACATAGTTTATTGTCAAGCTGGTTTCCATATAACACCCAGTGCTCCTCCCAGCAAGTGCCCTCCTCCATGCCCATCACCCCTTTTCCCCTCTCCTCCACCCCTATCAACCCTCAGTTTGTTCCCAGTATTTAAGAGTCTCTTATGGTTTGCCTCCCTCCCTCTCCTTAACTATTTTTCCCCTCTCCCTCCCCCATGGTCCTCTGATAAGTTTCTCCTGTTCCACATATGAGTGAAAACATATGGTACCTGTCTTTCTCTGCCTGACTTATTTCGCTCAGCATAACACCCTCAAGTTCCATCCATGTTGTTACACGTGGCCAGATTTCATTTTGAGTCTCATTGCCATGTAGTATTCCATGGTATAGATAAACCACATCTTCTTGATCCATTCATCAGTTGATGAACATTTAGGCTGTTTCCATGCTTTGGCTATTGTGCTGCTATGAACATTGGGGTACATGTGCCCCTATGCATCAGCACTTCTATACCCCTTGGGTAAATTCCTAGCAGTGCTATTGCTGGGTCAATAGAGTTCTATTGTTAATTTTTTGAGGAACCTCCACACTGTTTTCCAGGGGGGCTGCACCAGTTTACATTCCTACCAACTGTGTAGGAAGGTGTCCATTTCTCCACATCCTCGCCAGCATCTAGAGTCTTGTAATTTGTTCATTTTAGCCACTCTGACTGGCGTGAGGTGGTATCTCAGTGTGGTTTTGTTTGTTTTCCTGATGATGAGTGACATAGAGCATTATTTCATGTGTCTGTTGGTCATCTGGATGTCCTCTTTGGAGAAGTGTCTGTTCATGTTTTCTGTCCATTTCTTCACTGGATTATTAATTTTTTGGGTGTAGAATTTGGTGAGTTCCTTATAGATTTTGGATACTAGCCCTTTATCTGATATGTCATTTGCAACTATCTTTTCTCATTCCATTGGTTGCCTATTAGTTTTTTGATTGTTTCCTTTGCCATGCAGAAGCTTTTTATCTTGATGAGATCCCTACAGTTCATTTTTGCTCTTGATTCCCTTGCCTTTGGAGATGCGTTGAGTAAGAAATTGCTGTGATAAGGTCAAGGAGGTTGTTTCCTGCTTTCTCCTCTAGGATTTTGATGGTTTCCTGTCTCACATTCAGGTCCTTCATCCTTTTTGGTGTCTCTTTTTTGCCTTTGTGCATTTGGTTTGTTAAATTCCACATATGGGTAAAATTATATGTTCTTTTTCCAGCGGACATATTTCACTTAACATCATACTTTGTAGATCTATCCACGTTGTTTCCAATGGCAAGCTTTCATTGAGATTTTGTCCGACTCTTGATTTCGGCTCAAGGTCGTGAACTCGTGCTTTCCTGGCTCCAAGCCCCGCATTGGGCTCTGTGCTGGCAGGACACAGCCTGCTTGGGATTCTGTCTCTCTCTCTTTCTCTCTGCCCCTCCCTAACTCACTGTCTCTGTCTGTAAATAAATAAATAAATAAATAAATAAATAAATAAATAAAAACTTGGAAGAAAAAGTATTAAAATAATGGAGAATTGTGGCTTGGGGATTCTAGGCCCAACAGAATTACAAGAAGAGAAGAGAATGAATTTAAAGCACAGATGAGAGAATCTAGGTGTAAAAAATGCTGATACATTCAGTTAATATTTAATTAAAGTGAAACAAGATTATTGAGCAGAAAATATAAGAATAAAACTCACTATCAAGAGAACCATTACTTTTTAATATATTTTTAAAATATTGAATACATAACTGTCAGTATGTACTCTAAATATATCAGCAATATTAAGCTGAAATATTTTCTTCTCAGTTCTGAGTATAATAAAGTCATGCATACCTGTCTTTTACATGTTTCAGTATGGCTTGGGAAGAGAATTTGTTAGATGATTTATTAAATTTTGCTGCCACTCCCAAAGGACTACTATTTCTTCAAAGAACAGGTGCCATCAACGAGTGTGTGACATTTATGTTCAACCGATATGCAAAAAAATTACAGGTATGAATTACCATCTGCCACAGGCAAAAAGAATTTTTGTTGCTGTAAAAGCTATTAAGACCATCATTCTGTCTTCTCTGAGTGAAGAGGTTATTAAACCTCAATTAAAAAGCCATATAGCATTGTAATATTTAACTTGATATTATTTCAGGAAAGCATTAGGATTAATGTTGGTATCTATGGATATGTTTACGGGATGGGAAACTAACCAGATGGAATTGAAAAATATAGTTAACCATCCAGATGTGTTATAAATATAACAAACAGCTGGCTGTACTAAAGCTGGGAGGAATTTCAGGAGGAGGAAAAACCCTGTTGGGTCTTAATGTACATGTTAGTAAGAATTTGGTCCTCACATTAAAAATGAAAGTATTTGTATGTTATTTTTTCAATACTGTTAAATAAAATGTACAGTATAATTTAGCCCTTTCTCAGATGTCCATTAAGGTGTATTCAGCTTTTTGCTGTGATGGTATAAATATTCCAGAACTTTTGGGCTTTTTAGGATTACATGTATGCTTTTAAAACTGTCTTCTTTGTCTCTGGCAGCTGTTGTATATTGATGTTACTAGGTTATCACGTTGTAAATACCATTTTATTTATTCTTCAGTTCTAATTCCCTGCTTTTGTGTATGCCTCTAAAACCATAAAAAACTTAAGAGTTTTTGCCTGTGAAGGTAAGGAGTTTTTGAGGGAGGGTCCTGACCATCCCTTCACAAATAAAACCTATGAACATTAGTTCATCACTTTTGACTTTAGGTTCGTATGTGCAGATGTGTTTTTAATTATTCTCATTTAAATGGACCTCAAGTATAGAGAACTTATTTACATGCCTCAGTTTATGGCATACTGTCCTCATCTGTCCATTCAAGATATTGTCTTGATCAATTTTATTCCCTATCATTTCTGGTTCTCAGTTCCATTTCACTCTGCGTGCATTCCACTATCTCAGGCTTCCATGCTAATATTTCTAATACGTGTAATATCATGGGATGTATACTTCTTGTCAAGCATTGTCTTAGTCCATTTGGGTTGTTAAAATATCACAGATTGGGTGGTTTATATATAAACCGCAGAAATTTACTACTCACAGTTCTGGAGGCTGGAAGTCCATGATCAGGATGCCACTGTGGTCAGAGGACGGCCTCTTCTGGTCACGGATCTTCATTGTATCCTCACACAGATACGGGCTCAGGAGCTCTATGGGGTCTTTTTTATAACAGTACTAATCCCATTCATGAGTTCTCTTCACCTCATGATAAATCAAGGACCCCACTTACTGTATCACCTTTGGAAGTTAGATTTCAACATATGAAGTTTGGAGGGGACAGAAACATTCACACTATAGTAAATATTGAAGTTTCTCTGGATTTTAAGTTTACAAAACTGGTCATTTTAATTTGAATTTCTCTGTTGGTAAGTTTGAATCATCTTGTGTGCTAGTTAACTGATTGGGCTTTTATTTTTGTTTTTACATTTTTAAAAATATTGAAGTAATTCAAAGACATTTATCTTTCTTATCAGATGCTTGAGACCGTGCATATAAAACTATTGCTATTGTGATAATACAGCTAGGACTAGATGTCACTGTTTTAACACTTATGAATATTAAAAATGCCCTAGTTTTCACTCATGAAGACTTTAAGATACAAAATAGGTGAATATAAGGGAAGGGAAGCAAAAATAATATGAAAACAGGGAGGGCGACAAAACATAAGAGACTCTTAAATACGGAGAACAGAGGATTGCTGGAGGAGTTGTGGGATGAGGGATGTGCAAAATGGGTAAGGGACATTAAGGAATCTACTCCTGAAATCATTGTTGCACTATATACTAACTTACTTGGAAGTAAATTAAAAAATATTTTTTAAAAAACCCTAGTCTTTATACCACACTGGTTGTTATAATAGAAAACACTGTTCCCTGAACCTCAGTAACTTACAACCATATAATACAATAGTCTAATGGTGCCTTATGCTATTCAAGAATTTTTTTGAAAATTGGGATTCTCCATCATGTTGTAAGAAAGCCACTAGGCCATTTCCTTAATTTTGCTGAAGAGAAAGTAGAGACCCAGGCTTGTTAAACGATCTGCAAATGCTCTCACATCTAGTTATTGACAGCAGTAAGACTCAAGCTCAGATTTGTCTTTCATGAAAGCCTAGTCTTAGTAAAGTATCTGTAACTGCTATGAAGTTTTTCTTTGCTGCTTCTTTCTCAGTACTTAGTGTGAATCTAGGAAGCCCCTGTGGCTGCTAATATCTAAATCAGCAGGGTCAATGGGGATGATTGATGAGTAAGGTGTTTATTTAGTTATTATTGAAGAGGGAGAGTGGGGGAAAATAGCCATTCATATTTCTGTGCCTCTCTGTCATCTAACTACAGAATTAATATATGACAAGTTCAATGAAAGTGGAAAATAAGAGTAATAAAAATGGAAAAGGAAGGCAAACTTATGAAGACATGAATAGGAAATCAAAGAATTCTAATTCTTTCCCATGGTCTTTTAGATCCTTTCTACCCCCTCCCCCCCCCGTTTTTTTTTTTTTGCCTTCAAAACTGAATGCACAGTTTATATTTTAAAATTTTGATTAAAACAAGTCCTTTAAAGCACATGTACCCCAATGTTCATAGCAGCACTCTCCACAATAGCTAAAACATGGAAAGAGCCTAAGTGTCCATCAACGGACGAATGGATCAAGAAGATGTGGTTTATCTATACCATGGAATACTACATGGCAATGAGAAACAATGAAATCTGGCCATGTGTAGCAACATGGATGGACCTTGAGGGTGTTATGCTGAGCGAAATAAGTCAGGCAGAGAAGGACAAATATTATATGTTTGCACATATAGCAGGATTAGGAGGAACTTAACAGAGGACCATGGGGGAGAAGAAGGGGGGGATATAGTGGGGGAGAGAGATGGAGGCAAACCATGAGAGACTCTTAAATGCCAAGAACAAACTGAGGACTGATGGGTGTGAAGGGGTGGGGGGAGATGAGCATGGAGGAAGGCACTTTTGGGGATGAGCACTGGGTGTTATATGGAAACCAACTTGACAATAAATATTTGTAAAAAAATATATATAAAAAAATTAAAAAAAAATAGAAATACCCAGCAATCCTGCTTATGGGTATCAAAAAAACCAAACAAGTCCTTTTAAAAAAAAACAATCCTTTTAATGAAACATTGAAAAAAATAGAAATTGTGAATGGTTCCCTTTGTTTAGAAATCAACCATTTTATTAATCAACCTAGTCTTGCTGAGATCTAAGGAGGAACATTTCTATATGTTATTTCCATATTCTGTTTTCTGCCAAGAGTGATACTTGTGTACTTTACCAGGAATACATGCATAATACTCTGTGACACAGCAAATTGTCCAATGTTTTCTACAACACTTTTTAGAAACTTGTATGTTAATGATGAGTATTCTTTTTGTGTGTGTTTAATATATATATAATTACCTTAGTGGAAAAAACTAACATTTCCTCTAAAAATAATTGCCATTGAGAAGATGTAATTTTTTAAGTTCTTTTGATTATTAAAAGTATAGTTTGGCTGACAGTCAATACAGATTTATAAGTGAGGAAATTTATTATTCAAGGACTAACCTAACAAATAAAATAACAATATTTAAAGCTGGAAGGAACGTTAATCTTCATCATGGTCAAAGTCCTTTATTTTATGTATGAAGAGACTGAGACCAAGATTGGGAAGTAACTTGTTCAAAGCAAAAAGCTACTTAATTTTAAGTCTGGGGCCAGAACATCTATCTGAAATAAGATTGCCCAAAATATTAACTCATTGATAGAGTGTCTGAGTTTATTTTGCTGCTCATTATCTTTACCTGAAAGAATGTCTAGTATACTAACAAGGAGAATTGTTAACCTACATATAACATGTAAATAAAATATTAGCATTTTCTGTTTTCCTTCTTTTCATTGTTCCTTATTTATATTGTTAGATCAGCAGGCATAAAAAGTTTGGCTATGGAGTTTTGGTTACACAAGTGGCATCAACAGCAGCAGGTGCAGTAGCACTACAGGGTTCAGGTAGGTTTTTTTCTTTTAATCACAATACTAATAATTTTAAATAAAATGAGCAAGCCTAGAAAATTTACCTGACATGATCATTCTCAGGATATTTACTCTGAAGTTCTTTTACCCAAGCTTGGACTTAGGTAAGGGAAAGTTACACGGTTTCATTTATCTTTTCTCTTCCGTGAAATTGCAATGGGATTTTTTTTCCCTTGAAGTATATATACACAGCCTGTTCCCTTTCCCCAGAACAGTGGAATGTAATGAATTAAACTGAGAAGTACTTGAGTACTTAAGAAATTGTCTTCATCTTCTAAATTCTCTCTCAGTACAGTTGAATCTTACAGGATTTTTTTTTCCTCTTAAATCTTACATGATTTCTTAATCCTCAGTTTTAGTGGCCTGTATATGCATCGAAATATACACAACCACAATAGTTTTCATACATACATACTATTTCCTTATTCTTTTTCCTCTTTGGCTTCTTGAAAGCTTAGCTTTTACCACTATTTTTGTGGTCAGTATGTATTATCTACTATGGATTAAATTTTTAAGAAGTTTAACAGTGGGAATTTAATATATCTTAAGGCCAGCTGAACCCTAGACCAGAGATAAGACATAACCTCTAATAGAGATGCTATGGTTATAATTTTCAAAGTTTAGTGTTGGTGAACTAGAACATCACTGACCACAACTGATTCTTTGTATTATGGAATGTGTTTCTTGGAAGAAGTTGTCTTATACTGAATGACTTATTTTTTCTTCTACTTAGTATAAAATCTAATATATTGCCATACTTAGGGGCATATTACTGGAAGCATTTGGAGATATAATCTCAGATTTTCCTGTTGGTCAAGTCATTAAGCTTCTGATCCTAATACTATCAAGCTTCTCATGAGAGGATTAATTGCAATTGCTTTATAGGACAAAGGAAGGAACAGTAACATTACTTGAGTTCTTATGATCTCTTAGGGTACTATATTAGGAACTTTCCATATATCATTTCATTGATACTTCATGGTATCCCTCAAATATAACACTATTTCAGTTTTCTAACTGGGGACTTGATGCTCTAAGAAGTCAAGGGATACTACTAAGCTGGCAGATTTATAATTTGAACACTGATATTCTTGTTTCAGAGCTTATTTTTTTTCTTTTCCTACCAGAGGAACCTTTTTGTTCTAATGTTATTATGAACTTACTGATTTAATGATTAGATGTTCTGTTTTATACTTTATGTAATTTGATTCTTCATAAAATAATAATCAGCCTTAATAATCACTTTCATTTATGCATATAGTACCTGACTCTTGAGAATTTAAACTGTATTGAGCCAAAAGTTGTGTGAAATGAAGAATTGTTTTAAGCATAAGAATTAGAAAAACAGAATAAGGAACACACTTAAACTCTTTAAGTGCGTACCCTGCCTCCTGATACACACACATACACACATACATGTGTACATGCACATACATACCACCTTTCAGTTGCCTTTCATTGTTGTCTCACCTGGAGAGTAAAGTATAAACCTTATTTTTCAGAAAAGTATGGTCAGAAGTTACTGGCCAAGGAATCAATCCGGAGACTCAAAATTCAGTTCTCTAGGGAAATAGTCTCTCAAAATTAGTCATTTTATAATAGTTTTAGGAAAATTGTATAATTAACAATAGGAGAGGGGCGCCCGGGTGGCTTAGTCGGTTAAGCATCCGACTTTCACTCAGGTCATGATCTCGCGGTTCGTGGGTTCAAGCCCCGCGTCGGGCTCTGTGCTGACTGCCAGCTCAGAGCCTGAGCCTGTTTCAGAGTCTGTGACTCCCTCTCTCTCTGACCCTCCCCTGTTCATGCTGTCTCTCTCTCTCTCTCCTAGAAATAAATAAACAAAACATTAAAAAAAAAAACAATAGGAGATATAATTTCTACCAAGATTAAAGGTTATTTATTACATAAGTATGTGTCTTTTGTCAGTGAGGACCAATCTTGTCAGAAGGATAATTATATCTTTCTTCCATAATTCCAAGAAATTGTATACTGTAAGTATGATGTATATAATTCTTCTTAGGGTTTATTAATGCACTTATAATTGAATTATGGGCCAATCTGGAATGTGGAAGAGATGATGTGAGAGTAACCCATCCCAGATCTACTCCAGTGGATCCTATTGACCAGAGCTGTCAAAAGGTAAGAAATGATATGAGTATCTCTCTCAGAAATTAGTTCATCCAGGCTTTATCTATATTCAGTTATAACCAGCAGCTTCTCCTGTTTCTCCTCTCCTTTTTTCATTTCTAATTTTTGTTTTCAAAATAAGTGACTAGAACTACCAGTGTTCCATGGGAGTTATATTTTGCAAGGATTTTTTCCTTTCACAGTATGTTTACTGTCATTTTCCCCTTAGTAAAGAGTGATACATACCACACATGCTATGAAAAAACAACCCTCTCAAAAAAAAAACCCCAAAACAAACTAATCAACCAAAGCAAAAAAAAAAAAGTTTTGCCCTTGGGTTTAAATCTAATATAAAATTGTCAGTATTATTTGAAGCAAGGGTGGGTGAAGAAAAGATGCTATCATTTAGAGTAATGTGCCAAAAAAGAAATTCTGAAGCACCTATACTATTATAATTCAGTGGCTTTTGTATATTTGACATGTTTTGCAAATTTCACGAAGTTATTTGATGATTCCTGCTTTTGACTTTATGGGAGCCTGGGAAAGTTTCAGTGGATGTCATAAAATAATATTAAAAAATCAAATTCTGTTTTCAATAATGATAGGCTCGTTCCCTCCAGTAGAAACAAAAACTCAAGAAAAAGGACTTAAAAAATCTGCTAGTTAAAAGTACTAGAATGGCTAAAAAGAGACAAAAAAAATGGATAGGAGTAACTAGATGACAAGATTGATAGTTTGAGATTCTTTATTTAATAGACTTTTGCCTGAGGGCAAGTACCAGTTGGTGCACAGATAGAAATCTATACTCTAATACTCTAATGAAGATTTAGGGGTACACAACAGCTGGAAAATGGAAGGAGGTTTCGGGAAGGCTCTGCACTGGCTGCTTGGAGCCTGCTTGGGATGCTCTCTCTCCCTCTCCCCAATCCATGCTGTCTCTGTCTCTCTCAAAATAAGTTAAACTTAAAAAAAAATTCTACATCTAAACACCTTTTGTTTGAAGTAATTTTTTAGATAAGTCTAACAGAATATTTAAAGATGACCAGAAGAACTAGTCAATAAACTTCAGGTAGATCAACAGGAATTATACAATCTGGAGAGCAGAGAGAAAATTAGGCAATACTTCTGTGATTTGTTGAGACCATATCCAAAGTCTTAATATGTTTGGTTGGTGTATCAGAAATGGAGGAAAGAGAATAGGATAGAAAAATATTTGAACAGAAGCTGAATTTCCAAATGTCTTAAAAAATGTAAACTTAAACAAGAAACTTAGTAAATCCCAAGGAAGAATATTCAAAGAATAAAAATACAAAGGAAACCATAAGGCCCACTTATAGACATACAAACTGCTGAAAACTAAAGAGAAAAAGAAAATCGTGAAAGAATATTGTGAAAGAAAGAAAGAAAGGATACCAGATGGATATTTGGATTTTCAGATTAAAAAGAAACTGCCAAGTAGGTGAGTGAGTATAAAAGGCTGTTTTTCTCTTAACTTCTTGTTAAAGTACACAGAACTCTTTAAAAGAAAACTGTGCTATATAGTAGGATTTATTTTATACTTAGAGGCAACGTATATGAAAGCTCTACCACATGGGGTAAGCAAATAGTATAATGGTATGCAAATCTCTGTGACTTCAAGGTTCTTAAATTTTACATGAAGTGGAACAACATTAATTTTTAATCCCTAGAAAATATTCATATTTCAAATTTAAGGTTGGGATTTGATTCAACTTATTGTGCTTTGAATTGAAATGAAATGTCAGTATAAACTAATAGTTAATTTCAGTTAAAAAAATTGTATACTCTTGTAACTATGAACTGAAAGATCTAGAAATAACTCCTAGCAAACATCTTTAGTGCTTAGCTTGTAGTTCCAAATATTATTCCTTAGGGATTCTGTTTTCTTTGGGGATTTAATTTTACTGTCATTTAAATTATAGGAAATATTAATGTGGCCTTAGTTTATAATGAGGTACACTAAGTTTATTTCCAGTCCAGTCCGTTCTTACCTTTCTATAGCTGTACTTTGGAGCATGATAGACAATAACAACATGTATATGAACCTACTTCAAACTAAAATTAAAAATTCAGTCCCTCAAATACATTAATCTAATCTTAGGTGTTCAGTAGCCACATGTAGCTAGTCACTGTTGCACATTTCAAATTATATAACATTTTCATCACCACAGAAAGAGAGGTCTACTGGACAGCATTGACCTAGAAAAACCATTAAGTAATAGGCAAAAAGATACAGCCAAAATAAAATTTTAAAACAAACAAAAAGCAACTCCACAGGGTAGAGATGGAAGAATAAGGGAACAGAAAAATGATGGGAAAAAAGAAAACAAATAGGAAAATAGTAGCCCTAATCAATAAGTGAATTATATGTAAATGACTAAATAATTAAAATGCAAAGCTTTGGGTCTTTAGGAATTCCCTTCAAAGAAAAAGCTACTGATAAGTTGACAGTCAATGGATAGAAAAAGAGAGGAAAAACTATACATTAGAAGACCGGAATAGCCATAGTTAATGTCAGAGATAAAGGAAATGAAGTAATCCCAGATTAAGAAACATTTGATTATAATGTAGACATAACAATCATAAATTAGTTATGATCCTAAAAATGAGATAACAGAATATATGAAGTATTAAAATAGCTTAAGGAATGCTATTCTTCTTTCCATGAGTATGGAATGTTTTTCCATTTATTTGTGTCCTCTTCAATATCTTTCATATGTCTTTGATAGTTTTCAGAGTATAGATTTTTTTTTACCTCTTTAGATTTATTGCTTCATTATTAGTGTATAAAAATGCAACAAATTTCTGCATGTTGATTTTATATCCTGTGACTTTGCTGAATTCATATATTAGTTCTAGCAAGTGTTTGGTGGAGTCTTTCAGGTTTTCTACATAGAGTATCATGTCATCTGCGCATAGTGAAAGTTTGATCTCTTCCTTGCTGATTTGTATGCCCTTTATTTCTTTTTGTTGTCTGATTGCTGAGGCTAAGATTTCTAGTACTATATTAAATTGTAATGTTGAGAGTGGACTTCCTTGTTTTGTTCCTGATTGTAGGGGAAAGGCTCTCAGTTTTTCCCCATTGACAATGATATTAGCTGTGGGTCTTTTGTATATGGCCTTTATGATGTTGAGGTATGTTTCATCTGTCCCTACTTTGCTGAGATATGTTCCATCTATCCCTACTTTGCTGAGGGCTTTTCATTTTTTTTAATCAAGAATGGATACTTTATTTTGTCAAATACATTTATTATGTCAAAATTGTTCTGCAGCTATTGAGAGGATCATATGGTTCTTTTATCCTTTTTGTAATGTGGTGTATCATGTTGATTGATTTGCGAATATTGAACCATCCCTGCAGCCCAGGAATAAATCCCACTTGATCATGGTGAATAATTCTTTTAATGTACTGTTGAATTTGATTTGCTAGTATCTTGTTGAGAATTTTTGCATCCATGTTCATCAGGGATATTGGCCTGTAATTCTCCTTTTTAGTGAGGTCTTTGGTTTTGGAATCAAGGTCATGTCTGCTTCATAGAATGAGTTTGGATTGAGCTAGATGTATTATGCTAAGGGAAATAAATCTATCAGAGAAAGACAGATATCATATGACTTCACTCTTGTGTGGAGTTCAAGAAACAAAATAGTTGAATGGATGGGAAGGGGCAGGGGAGGAGAAGAAAGGAAAATGAACCACAAGAAACTCTTAATGATAGAGACAAACTGAGGGTTGATGGAAGGAAGTGGGGGGTGGATATTAAGGAGGGCACTTGTGATGAACACTGGGTATTGTATGTAAGTGATGAATCCCTGAATTCTACTTCTGAAACCAATATTGCATTGCATATTAACTCATATAAAAAATAAAATTAAAAAATAACAAGGAAGAAACAGGCAGATCTTCAGTAACAATTGAAGATTTTAACATTCCTCTTTCAGTGATTGATATAACATATCTTTCAGCTTGTTCACAGATACATGATATGAATATCACTAATTATCACTTGATATAATTTTCCTTTAGAAACTATATCATATTCAGTGACTGCAGGACACCTATTCTTTTCAAGAGCATTTAGCACTCTTACCAAGAAAGAGACTTACTGGGCTAGAGTGCAAGTCTACATAAATTTAAAATGATTGGAATAATATTGAGTATGATCTGTGGCCACAGTGAACTTAAGTATCATGAACTAGAAGCTATAAAAATCCTAACCCAAATATTTGGAAATATACCTCTAAATAACACACAGCTCAAAGAAACTATGAGGGAAATTAGGAAATTTTTTAAACTAGAAAATAATAAAATATAAAATTTGTGAATGTAGTTGAAGTAGTGCTAAGAGGGACATTGAACTGTAATAATAATATTTACAGTAGAAAGAGATGTATAAAATGAATGAGTCGAAGTTTTACTTTAAAAAACTAGAAAAAGAGTAAAGTATACCCAAAACACACGGAAAAAAGGAAATAATAAACATTTGAGCAGAAATCAATAAAACAGAAAAAAGACAAATGAGAAAAGTTAACAAAGCCAAAAGTTGGTTCTTGGAAATGATTATTAAAATAAACCCCTGGCTAGGGGGAAATAAGAGACTGAAGAAAATGAGAGACTGAAAATTAATCAAGAATGAAAGAAGAGTTTCACTGAAGATCCCATAGTTATTAAGGGATAATAAAGGAACATTATGATCAGCTTTATGCTATGAATTAAACAACGTAAAATTGGCAAACTTCTTAAATATGCTTACCAAAAGTGACCCAGTATAAAATAAAAAATCTGAATACCTATGTATCTGTTAAAGAAATTGAATTCATTATCAAAAAACTTTCCATAGAGAGAACCACATGGTTTCATGGGTGAATTCTATGGAGCTCTTATAGGAGAAAGAACACCAGTCTCACATAAGCTTTTTCAGAAAACAGAGGTGAAAGAATCTGTTTCTAACTTATGTGATGAGGACCAGTATAATATTAACATGGATGAGACAAAATTTCTCCATATATATGTATAAAATTATAAATATTTTAAATTATCAAAAATATGTTAATTATAATTAATATATTATAGTAAAATTAATAAAATACAAAATTGTATATAATAATATATAAAAGAATCATTTTTATGATCTAGTGGAGTTTATTCCAAGCAACAGAAAGTTGGTTCCTCATTCTAAAATTGGACTGTAATTCACTATATTAACAGAATAAAAAAGGCTCCTATGATGATTTCACTAGACATGGGTACATCATTTGACAAAATTTAATGCCCATTTATGAAAAAAACTCATATTTAATGCCATCTTCTAAATGCTGTATTTCAAAAACATGAATCTTATGTGTATTAGTGAAATATTGGACCTAAAGTCAGTTCACTCTTATTTAACATTGAGGTAGGTCCTAGGACAGTAAGGCCAGGAAAAAAAAAAAAATAGAATGCATACAGATTAGAAGGAAAGATGTAAAACTATTTAAAAATGGTTTGATTTTCCATGAGAGACTCTTGAATGCTGATAAAAACTGAGGACTGATGGATGTGGGGGGGAGGGGGGGATGGGCATAGAGGAGGACACTTATGGGGATGAGCACTGAGTGTTATGTGGAAACTAATTTGACAATTAACAATTTGTAATAAATAAATAAATAAATAAATAAATAAATAAATAAATAAATAAAAATGGTTTGATTCTCTTAGCTTAAAAAAAACTTGCTGTTATTGGGGCGCCTGGTGACTCAGTCGGTTAAGTGTCTGACTTTGGCTCAGGTCAAATCTCACGGTTTGTGGGTATGAGCCTCACGTCAGGCTCTGTGCTGACAGCCAGGTCAGAGCCTGGAGCCTGTTTCAGATCTGTATCTCCCTCTCTCTCTGATCCTCTCCTGTTCTCTCTCTCTCTCTCTCTCTCTCTCTCTCTCTCAGAAATAAACATTAAAAAAAACCCAAAAACTTGCTGTTATTAATCACTTTCTGTCTCCGTTAGACACTTAAAAATACATTTTTGGTTTAATAAGTATAATCAATGTCTGTCATTCTAAGAACCCCAAATCTTAATTGCTCTTCCTTCAGTATTGTCTACCCTCAGAACCATTTTCCTTCATAGCTTTCTATCTATAAGGTAAAATGCAATTCCCATTAGTTTCCTGGAAAATCTTTGTTCTTTGCCATAGAGGATGAAGGTAGAGCTCATTAACATAGCACGTCTCCTCCTGCCTACCCGCCTGCTACTTGGCAGCTCTCGTTCTCCTCTCCCTTCACTGTGCTGTATAGTGTCCTCTTCCCAATTCTTCCATCCCTCTCAGTAGTATAGTACCATCAGATCATTTAGAGAACCATTTTAAATGATCTCATAGTATATTTGTGCTATATTGCAATGTGAGTCCTTGAGGGCAGGGACCATTTCTTCATTCATATTTTTATTCTTAGTATCTGGCATAAGTGGTTATAAGCAGCCACTGTTAAAATATTTTGAATTAATAAGTAAATCAATGATCATTAACAACCTGAAGGAGTTTTAATTCATAAAAAAGTGTTTGATCTTGGATATTTTTTTTATGTTTGTTTATTTTGAGAGAGACAAAGCGCGAGCATGGGAGGGGCAGAGAGTATCTCAAGCATTCTCCTCTGTGCCAGCTATGGAGCTGATGTGGGTCTTGAACCTACAAACTGTGAGATTATGACCTGAGCCAAACCAAGTGTTGGATGCTTAACCAACTGAGCCACCCAAGGCACCCATGATCTTGGGTAATTTTAAAATGCTTTAGTCTCGGGATCCCTGGATGGCTCAGTCGGTTGTGCATTTGACTCTTTGATTTTAGCTCAGGTCAGGATCTCATAGTTTGTGGGATTAAGCCCTGTATTGGGTTCTGCATGGACAGCATGAAGTCTGCTTAGGATTCTCTCTTACCCTGTCTCTGTGCCCCTCTCACACAGAGAGGGTTGCTAGCTCACTCTCAAAATAAACAAACATTAAAATGCTTTAGTTTCAAAATATATCAAATATTTGATCTTCCATTTGTTTTCTTACCGTTATTTTACAGAACCTCATTTTCTTCAAGACTTTGAAGTAATAGGTTTTGTGCTAACAAATTTTAGGATAATTAATGTCTGATATTAGTAACATCTTAATGATATTTCTATGGGAACTCGTGATTATATTATAAATATTTTCTTGAATTCTATAAGTACTAATGAAGCAATTACAATTTTAAAGATGTTAATGTCTTTTAAAAATGCTCATTGTACCAAAAATGCATTTTTCTCCTAGAAACAAACTGCTGAAATCTTCTCAGGTTTCTTTTAAATTTTTTAGTTTGTTTTGTTCAAATATAATTACTGAATTATTTTTATCTGAAGTTCTGTGTAATTACCTGAAGTTCTATATAAAACCTTATCAGAAGTTTTCATGATTCTCTGTGGTCCAGATTGTTTTATTTCTTAGACGTAGGTAGGGAGGTTTTCATTTTACCCATGGAATTCCTCATGTGCAAATAATACAAAAACTTTCAATATAGTATTGATATGTGATCTGTAAAGACCATGTGCCTTTTTGGACAATGTCAGATGTCCTTAATAAATGTCAAGTGGACATTTATTAAGAATTTCTTGTAAAAAATAAGTTTCTTATATCTCTCATGGTTATAATAGATGGGAAGGACTCATTTAGGGTGCCTGGGTGGCTCAGTCAATTAAGTGTCAGACTTTGGTTCAGGTTCTGATCTCATGGTTCATGAGTTCAAGCCCCACATGGACAGCAGAGAGTCCACTTCAGATCCTCTGTCTTCCTCTGTCTTTCTCTCTGCATCTCTCCACTCATACACACAGATACACATACAGACACACTCACTCTCTCTCAAAAATAAACATTAAAAGGATAATAAATAAGACTCATAACTATCTAAATATTGGATTCATATTAAGGACACTTATAAATTATATACATGTTTAAATTATAAAGCATTTTCTGTTTATTTTTTAGCTTATGTTTTTTATAAATTAAATGAATAATAAAAATATGAAGTCTATCTATCATACTCATCTTTGTAGTCAACACCTTGGTGATTAGTGAATTTTTCCAAGGTGTTTTTATAAGAGGCCATGAACTCTCTAGTTTCACTGTCATTTATTGTACATTTAATTGATATATTCCTTAAACATCTTTTCCTTGATGCTAGGTTTTTTTTTTTTTTCTCTATAGTGATCACTTCTTGCATAGTGTTCCTCAGATAAACATTCAGTAAATGGCAACTAGGTTATTAAATTTAGTTATTCTACTTTATGATCACTTTATTGCTATCCAAATGATTCCAGCTTTAAATCATGAATGTGTGGATTATTTTCTTCTTAGAAATAGTTAGAAATTGCATCTTCATTTTATGGAATATTTGTGGGGGAAAAAGGAAGCTTTTTTAGAGTTCATTTTTCATTCTACAACCCTTTGTTAAAACTTACTGTGTTAAATATATTCACTATAACCACCCTTATTTGTAAAGAATATTTCATTTGGCATAAAGGTGGAGGAGGGGATAAAAGGGACTCTACCTTCCAAGTCCTCAAACAAGAACTGTGTAGCAAGGGTGACATTGTTAAATAGTGTCTGAAGATTATACTGGGTTTTAAAATGAGTAACCTAACCATGAAAATAAGAAAATGCAGATTAGTTCTGCTGTCAACTCTCTGATTGCATGTCTTTGGCTAAGTCACTAACTTCTCTGTTCCTTAAGTTTTTCCATCTATTAAATGAGAGATTAACTATTCTTTAAAAATTTCTTGTGTTCTGATTATAGTGAAAATTTTTAGTTTGATTCTCAAATTTTCTGAATCTAGCAAAAAGTTTTTAAAATGACAAGGAAAAAACTTAATAGTTACAAAAAGTAAATTAATGCAATACAAACAAAACCAGTATTGGCAGAATACAAGGCTTCTAGATGTGAATAGAGTTCATTAGAAAGCCTTCTAGAAAAAATGTGGCAAGCTTATGAAGTGGGATACAGAGTAAGTGGGAGGGCAGGAGGACCATGTTGGTAGGCTAAAAAGGTTTGCATTTGTGGCAGTCACTTGAAGGAGACCACAGGCAGATTCAGTTGACTGAAGTGGTGACTTCCCGCTGAGAGATAATGGGAAAGGAGGCTTTTGACAGTGTGAAGAGAAGAAAGGTATCAATTAGTAAAGTGCCTTGAAAGTCATGCTAAGGAGTTTAGGCTTGATGAGTAGTGATAGGAAACCACTGCATGCTTTTGTGCAGGGGATCCAAATATTCATGTTGCTTTTAGTAAAGTTAAATGAGAATGAGAGCTTAAAAACTTCATGGAGAGATTAATTTATTACGATTGTACCAGAAAGTAAGCTGATTTTGATAAGAAAGCCATAACTTTTAAAAATTAACTGTAATATTTAGGTTAGTTGGATTTCCGGTGATGTAAAGGTTGAAGATAGCCTTGTGATCTGAGTGCAAGAATATATAGAACTTACTTATTTTGCTTCAGAGCCCTGAAGTGTTGTTCTCTTATATTTCTATCAGATCAGTTATTACAATGCAAAGAATGAGAAAGATGGATCATTTCATTTTTTCTAAAAACGGAACTTTTTGGGATGCCTGGGTGGCTCAGTTGGTTGTGCGTTCGACATTGGCTCAGGTCATGATCTCACAGTCTTTGAGTTTGGGCCCCTGAAGAGCCTGTTTCAGACTCTGGGTCTCCTTCTCTCTGCCCCCTCCCCTGCTCATGCTCATGCTCTCTCTCTCTCCCTCTATCTCTCTAAAAAATAAGTAAACATTAAAAATTTTTTTCACAAGATACAAGACATTTTAACCTTTTCCAACTTCTATATATTCTGTTACTATTGTTATGTGTTATCAGCACCTAGATTATTGCTGATGTTAACTATTTGGTATTTAATGTGTATATTTCACATTTATCTAGATTAATTAAGCTTATTAAAAAAAATTAACCCTCACAGTTGTAGTCCTATAAACCTATGTTTATGACTCTTTTATGGATGTGGTTGAAAAAAAATGAACCATTTAAATGACTGTTTTCTCTCTTTTCTGCCTAAGTCTTTTCTAGGACTGGTGAACCTGTTACCTTATCCTGCTGTTTATGAGCTGGTAGGCAATCGAGATCTTCCCAATAAAGCAGAATATTCTCTTCGTGAAGTCCCAACATGTGTTATTGTAAGTCATTTTCTTTTAATCTTTACCTTTTATAAATAAGATTTGTAGTACAATGCAGTTTGACAGAAAAAAAGAAACATTATTTAATGGCATTTAAAGGCTGAATTGATTTACCCATGGAATGTCAGCTCTGACTTATGTGTGCCTGGAACTTTTGATCCAGGTCATCTAAAAGTTACAGAACCTACTGGAACACAAAGTTAATGGTCCCCAACCAGGAAAGAAACTTGGCATAAATAGAAACATGTATATGAATGACTTTTAGATGGTTTATATTATTAGTCACACCAGTGTTGCTTCCTCATTGGTTAGGATAATTAGGATTAAACTATATCCAAGGGCTCCATTACATTTTCTGCTTGTATTTTAATGAACTACCTATTACTACCCCATGAGGGCAGTATATACATATTTATTTGAGACTTTTTTCAAATTCATACTCCTAAATGGGTAACTTGTTTTAATCATTTACAGAGATTTAATTCTTCATCTTTGGGTAAGTTTATGATTTAAACACACAAAATAATGTATATTTGTGCATTCATAAAGACTTAATTAACACTGAAATTCTATTAATAATTCTTTTTTTCTGGTTACTTTGTCCTGTGTGTTATTGTTTTTTCTATAGTTTTGCCCATTTGAATACTTAATTCTTTTTAACCCTAAACATTTTTAAATTTTATTAAATGTTTATTTATTTTTGAGAGAGAGAGACAGAATGTCAGCAGGGAGGGGCAGAGAGAGAGACACACGCAGATTCTGAAGCAAACTCCAGGCTCTGAGCTGTCAGCACAGAGCCTAACATGGGGCTGAAACTCAAGGACTGTGAGATCATGACCTAAGCCAAAGTCGGACACTCAACTGAGCGAGCTACCTGGGAGCCCCTAAACCTTTCATTTTTTAAAACTTCATCTACTCTGGGAGTTTTTTTTGATAATTTTATGAATGAAATATAAAGATAGATACTTCTGTCATTGAGTTTTTATTTTATATTTTCTTTTCCCTTGAGTGTTTCAATTTTATCTTGTGCTTATTTGTATCTTAGCACTTAAATAGTTTTACAGTTGACCATTTAGGTGTTCTGTCTTCCTTACTACACTGTGAGTGCCTGAGAACAAGTAGGACATCATAGTCATCCTTAGCATCTATCACATAGATGTCCAGTAAATGGTTTTCAAAATTTTTCATAAAATTATTGCCTTTGTTGAAATCAATTATGGGAAACAAATGCAAATTAGTTACATTATTTAATCTAGAACAACCGCTTGGATGTTTGTTCTCAAGTTTTCATGGATATCTGCAGTGCATATTCAAAGATTATTTTTTCACTTTGGGAAAGTTTTGTCTTTTAGTCTTAAAACACTTAGCTGCAGATAGTTTTGTTATTCTACTTCTCCCGATGGATATTATATTTTAACCATGTAGAAAAATAGCTACTTCCCATCACTCAAACTAAACATGTTTAAACTCTCCTGTTAAAAACAAAGAACAACTTCCTTGACCTGTGTCTTCTTTTAGCTGCTATCCTATGGTTTTTTTCCTTCTTCCCTCCCTTTCTCACCTCCCACCCCCCTAAAAAAAACTTCTTGAAAAAATAATTATACTTGAAGTCTCTACTTCTTTCTCTTCTGTCACCTCTGGAAAGTATTGTAATCTGGCATCTTGTTCAACTACTTAACTGAAATTTTTCTGCCAAAAGTCACCAATAAATCCATAATTCCCTAATCTAGTGGGACCACCCCCCCCCCCTTTCCTTTAACTGAAGGTGGTAATCTTGCAGCTTTGGGCACAGTTGATCCACTGCTCCTTTCCACTCTCTCCTGTGACTGTGGCAGTTCTGGTTTTCTTCCAGGTTCTCTGGTCTCTTCGGTATAGTATCCTTTGTGGAGACTTCCTTTGTGTTCTCTTCCTTTATCTTCTGTCCTCCAGATTGATTTTATCCAATACTGTGCTTTAGTTGTCTACTGACAGCTCTCTAACTTATGTTGCTCACCTCTCTCAGATCTTTACTCAGATTTCTACCAGATAATGGACATCTGGAAAACTCATGGACATCTTAGTATTAACCACTTCTATAACTGAATATAATTTTTTCTACCCAAAATCAATTCTATTTCCTATTTTCCTATCTCAGCATATGGCACCATCTTCACAGGTGATTGAGCTAGAAACCTGGAAGCCATTGTTGACTTCTTTCTATATATGCAATCAATCACCACTTATAGATCGTCACCTCCCTAATAAATAGATCTTGTTTACTTTTTTTCTATTCCTATTAAGGCCACCTTAGCTCAGACCCTCCTTCCTTCCTTCCTTCCTTCCTTCCTTCCTTCCTTCCTTCCTTCCTTCCTTGTCAAGTTAGCTAACATACAGTGTAGTCTTGGCTTCAGGAGTAGATTCCTGTGATTCATCACTTTGATACAATGGCCAGTGCTCATCCCAACAAGTGCCCTCCTCAATGCCCATCACCTGTTTTCCCTACCACACCCCCAGTCCTCCACCCCCATCAACCCTCAGTTTTTTCTCTTTATGTAAGAGTCTCTTATGGTTTGCCTCTCTCTCTGTTTGTTATCTTATTTTTCCTTCCCTTCCCCTTTGGTCATCTGTTAAGTGTCTTAAATTCTACATATGATTGAAATCATATGATATCTGTCTATCTCTGACTGCCTTATTTTGCTTAGCATAATACCATTCACATTGTTGCAGGTGGCAAGATTTAATTCTTTTTCATTGCTGAGTAGTATTCTCTTGGGTTTATAAACCACATCTTCTTTATCCATTCATCAGTTGATGGACATTTGGGCTCTTTCCATAGTTTGGCTATTGTTGAGAATGCTGCTATAAATGTTGGAGTACATATGCCCCTTTGAATCAGCACTTTTGTATCCATCCTTTGTATAAATTCCTAGTAGTGCAATTGTTGGGTTGTAGGGTAGTTCTAGTTTTAATTTTTTAAGGAGGCTCCACACTGTTTTCCAGAGCGGCTGCACCAGTTTGCCCTCCCACTAACAGTGCAAAAGTTTTCCCTTCTCCACATCCTCACCAACATTTGTTGTATCCTGAGTTGCTGATTTTAGCCACTCTGACTGGTGTAAGGTGGTATCTCAATGTGGCTTTTATTTGTATTTCTCTGATAATGAGTGATGTTAAACATCTTTTCATGTGTCTGTTAGCCATGTGGATATATCTTCTTTGGAAAAGAGTCTATTCATGTTTTCCACTCATTTCTTCACTGATTATTTGTTTTTTTGGGTGTTAAGTTTGGTAAGTTCTTTATAGAATTTTGATACTAACCCTTTATCTGATATGTCACTGGCAAATATCTTTTCCCGTTCCAATGGTTGCCTTTTAGTTTTGTTGATTATTTTCTTGGCTGTGCAGAAACTTTTTATCTCGATGAGGTCTCAATAGTTCATTTTTGCTTTTATTTCCCTTGCCTTTTGAGATATGTCAAGTAAGAAGTTGCTGCAGCCAAGGTCAAAGAGGTTGCTGCTTGTTTTTTCTTGTAGGATTTTGATAGTTTTCTGTCTTATCCATTTTGAATTTATTTTTGTGGTGGTATAAGAAAGTTCAGACCCTCATTTCTTGTTTGGATTACTTCAGTGTGATCCTGTTTTTTTTTCCCTAGTCTCAACCTGTAACTCATCTTCATGCTAATTTATTTTCAAAGTGATCCTTTAGAAATGAAAACTTGATGCAGTAACTATATTTAAAATCTTTGCTGATTTCCCTTTACCTCCATGTATAGTTCTGTTCTTTTGCATGACATACAGCTTCTCCTTTTTTCTCAAAGCCTTCTTTTTTCTTTTGTCACATTCTATTCTCTGACCTCCAGAATGTTTGGACAGTTTCTTCGTTTCTCTGGAATCTGGAAGCTATATAACCTTGCCTTTTGACTAGAAAGTATCTCCTCATTTTACATGCTTTACTCTTTCTGTGACGTCTTCTCATATGTCACATTATTTTATAATTATTTTTGCATTTGTCTCTCCTAGTTCCAGGAGAAGAGGAACTATATTTTATCTTTTGCCTTGAAAGTTTAGCAAGTTGGTGTTTTTATTTTTCTTTTGCTACTGTGGGCATGGTAGGTTCTCAGTAACTTCACTGTTTAATTAATAATTTATTGACTCTTGATGAGTTTGGCTTTTCTTAGGCTTTATTTAAAAGAATTTAAATTCAGTATCTGTCTCTTTTCTTTGGGAGTTTCATGGCATGAACCTTAGGAAGTTAAACTGAGGAGCTGTGTGTGTGTGTGTGTGTGTGTGTATGTGCGTGCGTACATGCGCGCATAGAGAGGGGGCTTTCTTTGCTTTCTTTTGTAGACACTTTCAAACTTAAAAAAAAAAATGGTATGAACTCCATTATACCCAACACTAAAACTGCAGCTTTTACCAGCATTCTGTCAATGTCCCTACTTGAGTCCAGTTTTCTTTATGCCTGCATTTTGTTTGTTTATTTGTTTCCTGGAGAATTACAGAGCATATTTTGTGCATAATGTCATTTTATCTATAAATAAATTAATATGCATTCTAACTAATAAGGACCTCTGGGTTTTTTGTTTTGTTTTTGCTTTTGTTTGAATTACTGCCTTGTAAATCCTTGTGGCTTTAATCATATCCAAGATGTTAGCTATAATCCCTTAATATTATCTAATAAGCGGTCTATTTAAGTTTCCTTTTTATCAAAGATATCTTTTTTTTTTTTTCTTTTCACAGTTGGTCACGTCATGATCTAAACAAAATCCAAAAGTTGTATTTAGTCATTAGGTCTATTACATCTTTTATTCTAAAACTGTTCTGTTTCCATGCCCTTGATTTATTGGAAAAACTGGTTATTTGTCCTGGGTTGCATTGATTTATTTCACTAAGAGATGTAAACTGGTGATTCTAGTTCTGCCATTCATTTGTTTTTAACTTGAATTATTTAATAAAGGAAAACCTGAAAAAGTTTTTTTTGGGAGTATTAGAATAAATGCTTGACTCTTTATAAATTCTGAGTAGTGAATTGGTGCTCTATTAATCTCCAAAAGGGATATTTTATTATTATTACTATGATGAGCTTCTAGTTTTTATATACATGTTTCAATCCAGTGAAGTCATTATTGCTTTTTTTAACGTTTATTATTTATTTGGAGAGAGAGAGGGAAGGAGAAAGAGAGAGAGAAAAAGCAGGAGGGGTCTGAGAGAGCAGGAGAGAGGGAATCCCAAGTAGAGATTCTCAACACAGGTCTGAAACCCACAAACCATGAGATCATGATCTGAGCTGAAATCAAAAGTCAGATGCTTAACTGACTGAGCCACTCAGGTGCCCTAGTCATTATTGCTTTTGATATTAAGATGTTCCTTTGACTACTGAGTCCTTTTGACATGCACTTAATTCTGTTTGATATATTTCTTTCTTATATAAGATGTTCCAGGCTCATTGTATACATTTTCTAGCTCAGATCTGGAATCCACCATCTTCAAAGAGTTGTTGTTCCTTTTATTAGGAATTGCTAGTTAGAAACTATAACTTGTAACCTAGAAATGTTCATTGTTTAGGGTTGTCATTATTTCTGGTCCTTTTAGGGGATAGCTGAGGAGAAATTTTTTTTTAAGTTTATTTATTTTGAGAGAGCATGAGCAGGGAAGGAGTAGGAGAAGAGAGAGAATCCCAAGCAGGCTCCACGCTGTTAGCACAGAGCCTGATAGGGGCTCCATCTCACGAACCATTAGATCATGACTTGAGCTGAAATCAAGAGTTGGATGCTTAACTGACTGAGCCACCCAGGTGCCTTAGTATTTATTTGTTTTTTTTTAAAGAGAAATTCCTCATGAGCCTAATGTTTTTTCATATATTTTTCTTTTACTAAAAAGCTTGGTTACTAATGACATGAACAATACTACTTTATAATAGTTTCAGAATAAAATAAGATTAATGCATACATATTGACATTTTGTTTCAGTTAATTTTATCCTTAGAATATATGCCACCAGGGATTTACAATCAAAATACAATATTTTAAAGCACTTGAAGTAAATAAGTCTCTACTCTGCCTGGTTATGCCATTAACTTGATAGATTTGTTTTATAATGTTTTAAATTGAGAGGTTGTTTTACCTTTTCTTTTGTCTTAATTTTGTTTTTTCACTTGTTATATGGTTAATGTTCTTTTAAAGTATGTGACTCTAATATATAATAAGGTGTATTTACGGAATGTGCTTACATATCCCCTTTGTTCTTTCTCCCCATATGTTTTGATTTTCACTGTATAGCCACTGTGTGTAGCTATTTAAATTTATATTAATTACAACTAAATAAAGTTAGAAATTTTTTTCCTTTAATTACTATCAGCACTTTAGGATTTCATGTGTGTACTAGCCATAGATGGCCAATGGCTACCACATTAGACAGCACAGAGAGAGAACATTTACATTATTGCAGAAAGTAGTATTTTATAGTATTGCCTTATAGCTAACACTTTTTGTTCCTTTTTGGTTTATCTTTCAACTGTTACTTTAATAAAGAATATATTTTCTTCCCCTTCAGACTTAAGCAAATGATAGTATGCTATAAACACTGTCCTGTCTCTGCAATTTTCTTTTAATTTTGTATCTTTGAGATTACTATATAGAAATATAGAGAGCTCTTCCCTTACCTTTTTTTTTTTAATGTTTTATTTAATTTTGAGAGAGAGAGAGAGAGAGAGAGAGAGAGAAAGCATGAGCAGGGGAGGGTCAGAGAGAGAGGGAGACACAGAATCCGAAGACAGGCTCCAGGCTCTGAACTAGCTGTCAGCACAGAGCCTGACATGGGGCTCGAACCCACGAACCATGAGATCATGACCTGAGCCGAAGTCGGACGCTTAACTGACTGAGTCATCCAGGTGCCCCTTCCCTTATCCTTTTTTAACAAAGGCATAGTATAGTGGTGTATGGATGTGCTGGGTTTTATACATCCATCTACTGGTGGACAATTGGGTTCTTTAAGTTTTTGTTATTGTAAGTTATGCCTCAATTAATAGCTTGGCTTATATTTATCATATTTACCAGTATGCCTATATATATATTTTCTTTTTTTTTTCCATTGCTGCATAATAAATTGCCACAAACTTGGCATATGAAAACTACCCATTTATCAGCTCCCAGTGTTGCATGTCAGAAGTCCAGCACTATGTGTCTGGGTTTTCTGCTCAGAGTATTATAAGCCTGAAATCAAGATGTTGGCCAGACTAAGTGCTTATCCAGAGGCCCTGGGGAAAAATTCAATTCCAAATTAATTATGAGGAGAGCAAAATTTCTTAGGTTGTAGGACTGAAGTGCCTGGTTTCCTGCTGGCACTTGGAGACCAAATGTTGCTCCTGGAGCTCTGTACTATGGCCTCCTTCCTATTTCAGATGTGAACAACCTCCTTCATGTGAAATTGGTCTCATGCTTTGAGTCTCTTTGACTTTCTTTTCTGTGAGCGGCCTGAGACAATTCTTTGCTTGTAAATGGCTCCTGTGATAATATCAGAGCCACTCTGTTAATCTTTTTTAAAAATTTTTTGTAAGAGAGAGTGCACGAGCAGTGGAGGGAGGGAAGGAAAAAGAGGGGGGGAGGGGGGAGAGAGAGAGAGAGAGAGAAAGAGAGAGAATCTTAAGCAGACTTCATGCCCAGCACAGAACCCAACATGGGGCTTAATCTTACAACCCTGACCTGAGCTGAAATTGAGTTGGATGCTTAACTAACTGGGCTGCCTAGGTGCCCTGATAATCTCCTATTTTAAAACCAATTAAGGAGTTCTGCAAAAATCTCTTCACAGTAATACATAAACTAATATTTATGGCCTGAGAATCTTGGGGCCATCTTAAACTCTCTCTATTCTAGTATTGTTGGGCTCGATTTCTAGAAGTGAGATCATTGGTTTGAAAAGTAAATTCATTTGTAATTTTCATATGTATCACTAGATTTTCATCCACAGAGAATAATCCTCTGCTTTCCTATCACTAAGATATTATAGTGACTGTTTTCTAGCAACCTTAATAAGAAGTTTATGTGATCAGACATTGATGTGTCTGACAGGAGAAAATAAGTATTAGTATATGTTTTTCTTGTGAACTGAACATTTTTCATATGCTTAATGGCAATTGACTTCTTTTCAAAGGTCATTCAGTTTATTTTTACTATTTTTCTATTTGTGTTCTCTTTCTTAGTTTTAAGGAATTCATTATATTTTAGGGATGTTAGGCCTTAACTTCTCATGATTTCATATCAACTGTCTACGAACACTCTAGGCCCTGCAAACAACTCTCAAGTTGGACTTTTGTAAATTAAAGGTCAATGACACAAAATACTCTTTCCTTCTAACACATACATCTTTGATTGCTTTTCAGTTCCTATCACTTGATTTGCAGTTATAGAAGTGATATACTAGGTAGGAGCCCTTCAGTTATTGGAGAAACTCAGTTTGAATTAGTTTCAGTAGAAGAGGAAATTTATTGACCTACATAAGGAAATTTATTGACTCATAATTTCCAGATCTAAACAACATCTGCAGCTTATGTGGTGGCAGGGTAAGAGATAGCTGGGAAACATAGATGCCAGTACAAGTGACAGGAGTAATCCATGTTCCTAACAAGAGGTGATAGCTGATTATAGTTCCATTAGCATAACTGAGGAGTATAAACAATGAATTAACCCAAGGAAGAACTTGCTAATTGTTGGAGCTGATTAAAAGTGGGATGGACGACCTTTGGATTCTATGAGTTTCTCATCCTAAATTATTTTTGGTGGAGATAATGCAAATTAGATCCAAGAACCTTTGGATGGTTGTAGTACATGATCTTTCAGCTCTTTTTCAATGATCAGAATATGTTTGCAGTACTTAGCATAATGCTTGGCACAGAGTAGATGTGCAGTATATGCTAAATAAAATATTTGTGGACTTCATCACTGGTACAAAACAAAAAACAAGGACCAGTGGAAATAGAAGTAGTCAGGTCCACATCTGTCTGTCTCTCTATGTCCTCCTGTCCTTCTACTGCCCTCTATCTAGGCTTTATTGGAAGCTGTACGTAGTGTAGTGGTTAAAAGATTGCATTCGGAAGCCAGACTGCCTGGATTAGATTCCTGGTTCTGCCTTTTATAAGCTATGTTTGACCTCAGACAAGATAAAATTTAATTTTCTGTTAAAAGACGGCAGTAATATTCCTATCCCAGAGTTGCTGTGAGATTTAAATGAAATATAAAAGTTTAAATCACTGCTTGGCATATAAAACATGGTATATAATTGTCTGCTGTAATTATCATTAGTGTTTTCTTCTCCAGATGGTGTTCTTCATGGGAGAGTCAGTGGGACTACCTGTCACTCTATACTGACGTCTTCACTGTCTCCCCTTATCATTGTTTCCTAGAGGTGCCATAACAAATTCCACAAACTGTGTGGCTGAAAACAACAGAAATTTATTCTGTTATAGTTCTAGAGTCAAGATGTCTAAAATCAAGGTGTTAAAGGGCCACATTCCCCCCAGAGACTCCAGCAGAGAATCCTTCTTTGTCTCTTCCAGCTTCTGGCTGTTCCAGGCATTTCCTGTCTTATTGCTGCATAAGTCCAGTTTCTGCCTCCATCTTTACAAGGCTTTCTCTTTTCTCTGCCTTAAATTTCCCTTTGTCTTTTCCTTATAAGGATGTTTTTAAGAGTCTTCAGGCCTACTTGTGTTAATCTAGGATGATTTTAGAATTCTTAATTACTTCTGGAAATACTTTTCCAAATAAGGTAACAATCATAGGTTCTGTAGATTACGGTGTGGACATATCATTTTTTGGGGGTCATAGTTTAACTCAGTATGACACCAATTGGGAGAGTGGCCTTTTCCTCTACCTCCCTGCTGTAGACTGAATGTATAGCCCCAAAATTCATGTATTGAAACTTAATCCCTAATGTGATATCTGGAAGTGGGCCTTTAGGAGGTGATTAGGGCCTTAAAAAAAAAAAAAAAAAGACTACAGGGAAATTCCTCATCTTTCTGCCATGTGAGGGTACAGTGAAAACATGACTGTGAACTAGAAAGTGGATCCTTGCCAGACAAAAAATCTTCTGGTGTCTTGATTTTTGGACTTCTTAGCATCCAGAACTATAAGAAATAAAATTTTTGTTGTTTATAAGCTACACAGCCTATGGTACTCTATTATAGTGGCCAGAATGGACTAAGACTTCTCTCACTTGAAAAATCCCAAGGAAGAACCTTAAAGGTTGAGTTTTGTATATAGATGTTCATGGGCTAACCAGTCACAAGCCACTTCTAGTGGTGCAGGTGCAGGAGTATTGGCATTTTGACTGACCTATTCCATACCTTTTTTTTTTTTTTACATAGAGAAAGCAGAGGAGGAGCAGAGGGGGGCCAGACAGAGAATCTTAAGCAGGCTTCATGCTCAGTGCAGAGCTGGATGCAGGGCTTGATCCCATAACCCTGAGACCATGACTATCTGAGCCACCTGGGCACCCCCCCACCACCTTCACTTACCTCTTTCTGAAGTAAAAAGGGTCAGATAACACAAGCATGGCCATTGGGACACATGTAAACAGCAGGCACTCAAACATGTATATATTTATGTGAATGGATATTCTTTTGTTTTTCTGTTCTTGGTTTCAATTTGGCCTATTGAATGTTTTCTCCAGCTGGATGATATCCTTTCAAGAGTTTCAGACTTGTGTTTCCTTTCTTTCCTTTCCTTTTCCTGTGTGTGTGTGTGTGTGTGTGTGTGTGAGAGAGAGAGAGAGAGAGAGAGAGAGAGAGAGAGAGAGAGAGAGAGAGAGTGTGTGTGTGTGTGTGTGTGAGTGAGAGAGAGGGAAGGAGGGAGGGGGAGAGAGAGAGAGAGAGAGAGAACACGAGTCCAAGCCTTACTTGCATTGGCTCCTTGTTGGGAAGCTGCTGGCTTGATTTAGAAAACTGATTGCCTTATTGACACATATTGCAGTCTTAGAAACTGAAGTTCTCCATAAGGCAAGCTTCTCGGGAGTTTCATTTTCTTTCCTAAGTGGTGATCCATCAATGTAATCTTCTTTAAAGAACAAATTATTTACCGTAACATTTGTTCTCTGAAAATTCATTATCATTGATAGATCGCTGCAATCTACTCTTCCATTAGCTTGCTGGTAATACATTCTCTATCTCTTTTATTTTTAAAATATCTAGTACTTAGATTTGGAACTAGAACTTTATAGAGTCCCAAAGTGTCACTGACTGTCAAAGTCTGGGCGATCTTAGTGTTCTGATTAGTTGACAAATTTCAGTCACCTATGCTAGTATCCTACTAATGAAGAGAAATCAATAGTAATCCTTCTGGAAGTTTCTATGCATCCTGACAGATCCTTTTCTCTCAGGTGAGAGAAAGCCAGTGATACATAATTCTAGATTAATCTTGAAGACTGTAATAAAAACAGTGATAATCGTTTCTTAAATTATTTTATTCAGTAAAAATATAAGAACACATAGCAAACAAGCTTCTCCATATATACACTACAGAGACTACTTAATAGTATCCAGGTGCCTGACAGGTCAAGGAGAGCTCCATGGCTCCATCACTGTAGCTAATCAAGACTGTCAGAGGAGAAATTAGGAAAAAGGAGAGAGTGGGTAAATTATTGAGAATCTGAATAAGAAACTGGGAATATGAATGAGTTACTTAGCTCATGTTCTGTCATAATGTTTGAAACAAGGAGCACCCACCTAAAAGCAGACAAGATAACAGATTTTAAGATCATAATCTTTTTATTCTTCATCGTTAGGCAGTTGATTTAATATTTGCTGATTGTAAACTCTTGTGCTAGTATTTTCACATTTTTACTAGATATCTGTAGAATGATAATAAATGCATTCCTAGATGTTATGTATAAATTTCTACTGTACAAGTTGACACAAAATTCAGTTTTTACTCTGAGTTAGTATTTTTCAAATGTTTTTTTTTTAAGATTCATGATTTCTTCATCCTTGCAAAGCCATTTCCCCACCTCTTACTTATTTGTTTATATAACATCTGTACTATCATCCACACAGACCTCAATCCATATTACGTGATTTTACTCCCTAGCAAAACCTCCCTTTTGTCTTATTCGTCATGGAGATGTCTTCAATTTGAACACACTAGAGAGTAGCAAGTTGCTTGATTAGAAAAATGAACAATGAGAGAGACAAGTACTTATCTATGAATAAACTTCCTTTTTTAAATGTTTTTTAAACTTATTTTTGAGAGAGAGAGACAGAGCACAAGCAGGGGGCGGGGGAGAGAGAGAAGGAGACACAGAATCTGAAGCAGGCTCCGAGCTCTGAGCTAGATGTCAGCACAGAGCCTGATGTGGGCTCTAACCCATGAACCGTGAGATCACGACCAGAGCCAAAGTCAGATGCCTAACTGACTAAACCACCCAGGTGCCTCTATAAATAAATTTCTTAGTCCTAAACCCAAAGATCTATAAAAAAAGATGGGCATTATAAAAAGAAAGACTTTTAGGGAGTGCTCAAAACTGTATGGTAGGTTGTCAGTGCTTGAGAGGGTGGGTGTCACCTGACTCATCGGATTCTGCACTTGAATCATGATTTTAAACAACAACTTGAGGATCTTTTAAAAGGGTATGAATGCCAGAATCTTACTCCCAAGGATAGTGACTTAACTGATCTGGGGTAGAGCTTGAGCATTATTTATATATGTATATTTATATATAATTTTTTTTGCGGTTCTCTAGGTGCTTCCAATGTTCAACCAGGGTTGGAAACCACTGATTTAAACGTGCAGAGACTATCAACAAAATCTCAGATAGCTACTATATAAAACTATTCAAGTCCACTGTTCATTTGTAGATTTCATGTTTGTTTTTCAAAGTAGTTTACATTTTCAGCAGTATAATCAGTATTTAGCTGGCTGTACAAGTTGCTCACACAATAACCAGAATGGGCTATAAACTAGTGAGTCTCTATTTTGGCTAATCATTATTAGATGACTCATTTCAAGAACTTTGACAAATCTTAATGCCCAGGCACACCCAGACCAATTAACTCAGAATCACTAAGGGTGAGACTTGGGCATTTAAGTAATTTTTTTTTTTAACCGCTACTTAGGTGATCAAATGTAAGGCCAAGTTTGAGAACCAAAAATCTAAATAAATATTTGTTGATTTGTTTTTTCTTTAAATGACTTGTCAAGCACATTCTCACTCCAAGTCTTTCTTTTTCAGGATATTATAGATAGACTTATAATTTTGAATTCAGAAGCTAAGATTCGTTCTTTATTCAACTATGAACAGTCACACATCTTTGGTCTAAGGTAAGTTGCTAAATTTTACCTGAGATACATTTCCTGCTCAGGAGAGTGAGGGAGGGGCAGAGAGAGATTGTCATCGCATTGTTGATACATGTGATAGAGTTGTGTAGTGTGGTGGTTAGGTTGGCAACATGGCTTCTGGAGTCAGACTGTCTGCTCTTTACTAGTTGTGTGAGGTGGGATCTCAGTTACCCATTGGTAAAATAGAGGAAAATTATATTCTTTTCTTCACAGAGTTATAATGAGAATTGCATAAGAAAAATTAAAAGGAATTACTATAGTTCCTTTTAATATCGCAAGAACTATAAAAATGTTAGTAGTGGATGTGGCAGCATTAGTACTTGAAGTGTGTTTTTATATGTACTTGTTTTATATGATTTTTGTGTTTTACTGGGAAGTTAATTTTGTCTTCATTTTTCAGTATACCAGTAGTCTTCTGCATACTGCCAAGTAATTTGCTATGTTTACATCAGCACTGAGACAAAGAAAATGACCAAATCACTTTTCTGAGGAAAAGTTTACATTTTTTGTGCTTTTTAACAATTCTTCTACAATATATTTGATTCATCGTATATAAGGATGAACTCTTCTTATATTTGGTTGTATTTTTAAGTCATACTTTTGAAGTTAAATAATTTCCTTTCTTTTACTAATTTCAGTCTAGCATTGGTCAGTGTGGTTCAATAGTGATAATTTATTTTTATATTTTTTAATATAACTTATTGTCAAATTGACTTACACACAACACCCAGTGCTCATCCCAACAAGTGCCCTTCTTAATGCCCATCACCCACTTTCCCCTCTCCTCCCTCCTATCAACCCTCATTGATTAAATACTCGTTCTCTATATTTAAGAGTCTCTTATGGTTTGCATCCCTCCCTCTATGTAACTATTTTTTTTCTCCTTCCCCTCCCCCATGGGCTTCTGTTAAGTTTCTCAACATCCACATATGAATGAAAATATATGATATGTGTCTTTCTCTGACTGATTATTTCAGTTAGCATAATGCCCTCCAGTTCCGTTCATGTTGCTGCAAATGGCATGATTTTATTCTTTCTCACTGCCAAGTAGTATTCCATTGTATATATAAACCATATCTTCTTTATCCATTCATCAGTTGATGCACATTTAGGCTCTTTCCATAATTTGGCTAATTTAGATAATAGATTTGTATTATATAAGTCTCATGTTTCTCTGTGTTTTTTGAATTCTTACCTGTGTCATTTATTTACTTTCTACAGTGATTTTGTTTCCAGTTGTACCTTTCTTGTACTATCTTCCCTTCAGTAGATCATCTCATGAACATTTTTGCCTTCTGCCTTTAGCATTGCTTGTTCCATTCATTTTTCCCCTCTGAATAAGGGTAAGTTTAACACAGTTTCTTTAGGTTTCCACAGCATTTAGATTAGGCTAATATATGGCTTACTGGAATGTGGATTTTTACTTTTCAGTAGCATTACATTCTATGTAAATTTCTCAATTTTTACTTGCCAAGATCCTACAAATCTTATATTGTAAGTGACTAATATATCAGAAGGCCACTTCTTTGATTAGCCCTCCTCTCCTCTCTGTTTCCACTAATAGCCTATTCTTTTCTAATTTTTGGTATCTAGGTGCAGACATGCCTTCACATGTTTCATCTTATAATGCAACATACTCAAAAAGAAATTTTCCTTGACCTCATATCTGTGAAGTCACTGTGTTGTTTCTCTCTCTCTCACCATAGCAAGACATCTGTGCAAACTGTCCCCACTTGCTTACTTCTCTTTACTCCTCGACCCACTTAGTTTTGACCTTGCTTGACTCTGTAACTGTCAGAATGGCACATCTTGCTCAAGTTGCTTGTAGCTTCTATGCTGATGAATGTAATGGATTCTTTTCTTTTTAATTCTCATCTTATTATAACAATCAACATTTGCTGTAGTGGACCATTTCTTTCTGTGTGAAAGTCTTCTTTACTTCTGTGACACTTCTGTGGCTGCTCTTTTTCCTCTTTTTCATTCTCTAAGCATCACTGAAATTTGAAATACTCAGGACTTTGTTGTGGGTCACTTTTTTCTTCTTTGCTCTGCCCAAATTCATCTACTTACATACAGTATCCTCTGTATGTCGGTGGGTGCCCCACAATTTATAGGCCTAGTCTAAATCATTAATCAGAGCTATCAGACTCAAATATATAACTCTTTTGATAATTCATAGGTTTCTCAGATGTTAGAAACTTAACGTGTCTAAGACTGAACTCTTGGATCTCCTACAAAAACAAACAAAACAAAATAAATCTCTTTCATCTCAGTAAGTGACCCAGTCACCTAGTCAGTTGTTCACTCTTGAAAGTCATTTTAACTTTTTTCCTTTACTTTTCAAACAATGATTTATCTTTATAGAGAAATTAAACAATTTAGAAGACTAAATTATAATAAAGTGAAATTCTTCATAACTCTGAAAGCAACAGTATTTTTAAAAATTTTAATTCCAGTGTAGGTAACATACAGTATTATTTAGTTTCAGGTGTACAATATAGTGATGCAGCAATTCCATACATTACTTGGTGTTCATTCATACATTACTCTTAATCCCCTGCACCTATCTGAAAGTAACATTATTAACATTGAGGAAAATTATTCTAGACATCTTTCTGTGCATATACAGGCAGAAGAATAGATATATGGAGATATCTTTTATAAAAATGGATCATAATATAGTTACCATTTTAAATTCTAACTGAATTTTATAGAAAAGAAAAAAACTAGTGAGACCGAAGAAATTGCTGAATTTCAAATAACTGATTTTTCACACCAGGGGTTGTTATTTATTTCCCCAGAGATTCCTCTGAGGTTAAGAAAAAGAGATTATGTAAAACTTTCCAAGTAGTTTAAACATTATGTTTCACTTTTAGACAGTATCGATTGACTCTCTGCTGTGAAAGATGAGGACATGAATGCTCTCATTTGCCTCCCACCTCCCCTGTCTCCACCTGTTAGGAGGATGTTCTTCTGGGAGATGAAACTACTCTAGAGTTCTTAATGTAGTGACATGAGCTATGCAGTACTTCTTTAATATGGCTGCAGATTAATGTTTATAATTAGTTTACTTTTCTCTACTTCATTTACTCAGTCAATATTTATGGAGTACTTATTATGCTTTTTGCTAGAAGTAGGAAATGCAATGAGTAAATAAGATATGGTGCTCTTACTCTTTAACCTTACTACCTAATGAGGAATCAGATATTGAGATAATTAAGCAAAATGTGAGATAATTAATGCAGAAAAGAAACATATCCTTATAAAGCTCCCCACCTTTCCATTTTAAATAACTGGCACTACCTGACTCCTTTATGTGGCTTTCAAGGAACTCGGTAATGTTATCTGTACCTTTCCTATGTACATTATTTTCCAACTTTCTTCAGCCTGAACTAATGCTGAGTAGGTTACGCTTCTTACCTCCCTCAAGCCTAGTGTTTATTATTGCCTATATCCCTATTTTTCTGTGTCTTGAATATTGCTCTCACTTTTGTCATCTTATAAAAATTTGACTCATCCTTCAAGGCAGACCTTGCTTTATAAATTACTTCCTCTATGGCTTCCTAGAGCACACTTCGATCTTGTCTTTTTCCTGCACATTCTCTGCCTTTATGGTCATTCCCACAAATTCAATATTTATTTCTCCCCTGACTAAAACTTAAACTTCCTGAGGGAATATTTTCTTTGACTTTCATGTCCACCCTATAGCTAGATACTTTTTGGTTCATTGACATTTATTTGCTAGATCTGTTGGATTTTTTATTTAAGGAAGCTGTATGTTTATTGAAAACTTTGGGTGCCAGTTATTTTCTTGAACATTGTCTTTTATGGACAATTAAGTTAACTTGGGGTTCTTATCCTCTATAATTTCTTTTTTTTTTCTTACAGTTGAGGCTTAATTGAAGTACAGTTAACATATATTAGTTTCAGGTTATAACATGATTCAATATTTGTATGTTTTATGAAATGGTAGTTAAAATCTATCACCATACATAGTTATGGAATTACTTTTCTTGTGATTAGACCTTTGAAGATTTACTCTTAGCAACTTTTAAATATGCAGTGTTGTATAAAGTGTAATCAACATGCTATGCATTACATCTCCATGACTTATTTGTTTTTATAACTGGAAGTTTGTTTTTGACTCTCTTCACATATTTTCCCCATCCCCCACTCCGCACCTCTGGCAATTACCAGTTTGTTCTCTGTATTTGAGTTTGGTTGTTTTGGAATTTCACATGTAAGTAAGAACATACAGTATTTTCTTTGACTTATTTCACTTAATATAATTCCCTCAAGTTTTATCCATGTTGGATTTCATTTTTTTTATGACTAATATTCTATTGTATATATACTGCATTTTCTTTAGCCATTCATCCATTGGTAGACCTTCAGGTTGTTTGCATATTTTGGCTATTGTACATAATGCTGCAGTGAATATTGGGGTGCATAAATCTTCTCAAATTAGTGTTTTTGTTTTCAGATAAATACCCAGAAGTAGAATTGCTGGATCATATGGTAATTCTATTTTAAAATTTTTGAGGAACCTCCATACTGTTTTCCCAAGTAGCTGGACCAGTTTACATTCCCACCAACAGTTCAGCCATTCTGACAGGTGTGAGGTGATATCACTGTGGTTTTGATTTGCATTTCTATGATAAATAGGGGTGTTGAGTATCTTTTCATGTAACTTTTGGTCATCTGTATGTTATCTTTGGAAAAATCCTTTTCAGATCCCTTGCCCATTTTTTGAATTGGATTTTTTTTGGGTGGTATTGTATGAGTCATTAAATATTTTGAATATTAACCCCTTATGAGATTTGATTTGCAAACATTTTTTCATTCAGTAGGTTGTTTTTTCTTTTTTTGGATGATTTCCTTTGCTGTGCAGAAGCTTTTGAGTTTAATGTAGACCCACTTATTTATTTTTGCTTTTGTTGCCTTCACTTCTAGTGTCACATCCTCTGAAAACTTTTGATCCTTTTCATCATAGCTTAGCAGTTTTAAGATATTCTTAACTATCTTTAGTTAGAGGAATGTTATGCTCATGCCTAAAATATTTTATTTCAATATAAAAACTGTGTCTCATGGAAAAAGAATTAGGTCATTCAGTATTAATAGTTTTCTTTAAATGAAACTCCAAATTAAGTTTTAATTAGACTATAGAATCACACATTTTTAACAACTTATATTTTATATAGTAATTCTTCATTAAATATACACATTAAAATTTAATATGGTTAAAGAGATGTTAATATAGTTCTCTAAAACTTATTCCTTCTTTATTTGAAACTCTAATGTGGCCTATTGTTAGTTTTCTTAAAAAAAAGCAAAGGCAAAAAATAACCAAACTCAGTAATCTGTATTTATAGAACAGACTTTAAAGTTTATTACTTTCTGTTTCAGTTATTTTATATTTATCCACCAACAGTAAATTGTATAGGCAGTACAACAGTTTTATGTATGACCATTTTCTTTGAAAATAAGAATCTGACCTATAAGATGACATGAAGATGAAAAATAAAAAATAGTTTTCAATGTAGGACCAGTGTGGTTATTTTAACGCACATAGACAAGTGTTAATAGTCCATCACAACAAATCACAAAATTATTCATTCCCAGTGACCCAGATGCTAATTGGATTTAAATCTGATTAACATTACTAATAAGTAATTTTATAATTATCTCTTGTGATCTTTAATATCATAAATTAGAATGTAATATGACTATAAACCCATCCACATTTTGGACTTTGTACACGCATGTACTTGAACACATAAATACATATACAATATTTAGTTTTAAGTTTATTTGAAGAAAACTGATAATCTGTTACTAATTGAAGACCTCACTAATGGATTAAAAATTCATATTTAACCAAAGAATTCCTGTTTATATAGAATAATTAGAAAATAATGACAACAAAACCTTACTTGTTAGTCATTCTCTTAGAAATAATTACCATTAACCTCTCATGCCAATATTTTTCATTTTTTAGCTGGATATGGTTTTTGTAATTAGGAGCTTTGTTTTAATACTACCTTTTTTACTTAATTTTAAATTATTTCATACCTTTAAATATTAATATATACACAGTTTTAAAAGATTGATATTCTAGTATATCAATGAATCCCAATTTTCTGTGTTTAGACTGCAGGTTAATTTTTGAAAATTACATTTTTATAAATATCTTTATGCCCATAATTATATTTACAACAAATCCTTAGAAATGGACTTGCTATGTTATATAGAGTAGGCACATATTTGAATTCTGTGTATTTCTATTTTCCCTCTTGTCATGACTCTTTTGCCTCTCTTTGCCATTTTATATTCCACCCACTAGGGACACTTTTTCCTGTTATTCACTTGTTCATTCAGAAAATATTTATTGAATTCCTACTAAGTGGTGCACTCCTATGAATGGTCTTTCTTGGGAATTCTGTGACTTTGTTCTCTTTTTATTTCTGGATTCCTTTTTGTCCTTTGTTTTTGCCGAATCTTTTTCCTCTTCCTTTAGTTACCTTTTCAATTGAATTCTCTTGTAGTATGTCTTCAGTACTTTTACCTCTTTTTCTATGCAGTCTTCTGTATTGACTATAACCCTATATCTGTATCAATCCCTAAGCTTTCCCTTGATCATATGTCCAATTTTATTGAACATTTGGCTCTGCATACCTGCAAGATCAGCAAACTCAGTAAATCCAAAAACTATCCTCTGAACTTTACAGAAGTCCAAACTAACCTCTAGTAGCTTCAGGGGATCCCAGAGCATTTTCTGAAACAGATATGAGTTTAATACTCAGAATGAGTGAGTAAGCTCTCTACAGCCTTGGCTCACCTAGTTTTATTGGAAAGACTCACTTTTAACTCCTTCTTTCTCTTCTTCAGATACAGTTGTATACACATCAAAAACTTTAATCTCCAGATTTGGAAGTATGGTTGTGCGTATAATCCATGTCCCTGTCTTGGTTTTGATCAACAATCCGTGAGTTAGGCATTCCATTTCCATTAGCTAGTTTTTATGCACTGATCAGAAGGAAGTCTTTTGTATTAGATTTTTGTACTGTTTATGTTTATCTTGACCAATACATTTTATTACAGATCTAATGAATAACTTAAGGAATTTATCATTATCATGGTGCGTACATGGAAGTATTCGAAATGTTGGTAGAAATGAAATGTGTTGATTAAGTGTATCCAAGGAAGAAATATTAGGAAAAAGTGTCAGGGTGGAGAGAAAAGGCTTGTGACTCCAGGCATGAGGTAAACAAAGAACATGGCTTGAATTTCTTTGAGAAGAGAAGGTAGCTAAGACTAAACTTCACAGAACTATTTTAGGTACCCTGAACAAGGGCCTGCCTGCTCATATTAATGATATATTTGAAAGTGACATACAAAGTATGTAGTAATTAAGAATTATTCGTGTGGTAAGGTTTGATTTGAGTTATTAGCAGATTCCTGGGGGATCTGCCATATTCAGGATAAGTTCTAAAACAAGTGAAGGCATTAGTCCCAAATTTCAGATATTGCTTTGTTCCTTCTGGTAGTTCAAATGAACATTCACATTAAGGAAACACCAATTGTTCATATCCAGAAATGGACTGAAATCAGAGATGGCTGGATTTTTAAAATAATTTTTTTTTATTCCATACGTTAGAGACACATTCTTCTAAACTTATGAATATTATAATATTAAGTTGATATCACCCTGCTTCAAGTGCCACAATCTCTTTAAATTCTAAAGATCAGAAATAAAATTTACACTTCAAACACTAAAAGATTTTTGTAACTTATTTGCTGCCTGAACCTAATCTTATCTGAAATGATGTGAGACGCTCTAGTCTTTATTTAGCCTGCCTAATTTGCATATCAGTCTTATGCTGAAAAAGTATTAATATTCTTGATTATGAAGTGTTATTCCAGATTCTGTGTATAATATAATTTGTTGCTAAATCCATAAAAATTCTATATTCATGGTCCTAAGGTTTATAGATAGGGAATTATAGACCTTTACATCATGAATTTATAGTTTTCAAATCACATATGGGTAGGGGAAGGAGATAGGGGTGAGGAGAAAGAGAAATATATATTGTCTGTGGTATTTCAAAATACAGTTTGGCAATTATATAAAATGCCAATTTCTACATTAGATTGGGAGGCTTCTTTGCATTTGAGATGAAACAATGTATCTTCCTTTTTGATAGTTGGGCCTAAGATTCAGCTACAGAGCTCTTAGCATCCTGGCTCATGTAGGGTATAGTAGGCTCTCGTCAGGTCAGGACCCACAAGGAACCTCACAGAGGGCTTAACAGCGTGGTTAGTGTGAGCTGGTGCACATCATTTCTGACCACAAGGATAACAGAAACAATCTGGCCACAGACTAGTCTTTTGATTATAACTAGCTTATACTAGTTATATTTATTAGTGCAGATTCAAAGATATATTGATGTCTCTTGGAGAGCATCTATACTTGATGTATTTGTGTACAGTGTTGTAGTGATAAATTAGATGTCTGTAAATTATTTGGCTTAATAGAATTAAACATGTTAACTTTTTTCCAATGCATAAAAAGCCCATGCTTATATTTTATAATGTATATAAAGTATATAAATATATCATAAAACTTATAGGGCCAATGTAAAATTAATATTATCAATATGCATATAATATATATTGTTTTCTATTAAAAGCAGTGACTAATTTGATTTTTTTAACTTTTGAAAGTTTATTTTGAGAGAGAGAGAGTATGAGAAAGAGCATACACATGCTAGCAGGGCAGGGGCGGAGAGAGAGAGAGAGAAAGAGAAAATCCCAAGCAGGCTCTGTGCTGCCAGTGCAGAGCCCAATGTGGGGCTCAAACTCGCAAATCATGAGATCATGACCTGAGCTGAAATCAAGAGTTGGACACTTAACTGACCAAGCCACCTAGGCTCCCCAATTTGATTCTTTTTTTTTTTTTCTTTTTTTTTTTTTTAAATTTATTATTTCTAGAGAGAGAGAGAGAGACAGCATGAGCAGGGGAGGGTCAGAGAGAGAGGGAGTCACAGACTGAAACAGGCTCCAGGCTCCGAGCCGGCAGTCAGCACAGAGCCCGATGCGGGGCTCGAACCCACGAACATGAGATCACGACCTAAGCGAAAGTCGGACGCTCAACCAACTAAGCCACCCAGGCGCCCCTCCCCAATTTGATTCTTAATGTTTAGCACAAAATCTTGCAAGTCTTAGGAGTCTGGTGATCCTGGATGACAATCTTTTCCCTGAAGTTCCGAGTATACTTTGTGTACTTTGATTTTTTTTCTCCCTCCCCTCATAATACTTCTAGTTTTTTAGGTCAGTAATTCAAGCTTTCTATTGTTAAGCCTGAATCCTTTTGCCTGGGAGAAATTTTCTTTCAGGTTTCTTGTGTAAGCAAGATAAACGCATTTGAGTTGTCAAATTGGCATTTAAGTCTTTTTTCCATAACTTATTTACCTACAACATTTTTCTATATGAAAATATTAAATCATAGGGACTTTCATTACATTAGAGATAAAATTTGATAAAGTAAAAAAGGACTAAAAAAAAAAGACAATTTAGAGCTTAGAACACAAAGGTATTTGTTTTTGTTTTATCTGTTTGAACATAAGGAAAGGGCTGAGTAAAGGTCCAGATTCTGCGTGGCTTAAATTTTACTTTACCCTTCCAGCATGAAATCTGTATTTATCTTTTCTGGCAAAGCAGCTAAAGAAGATATTTTTCATGGTCTATGTGACATCTACCAAATATTTTTAATTTATTTTTACTAAAATAATAAAGATATATGGTTTCAAAACCCAAATAGTGTAGGAAATCATTTAAGAATGAAGGTAATCCTCTACCCATTCTTCTTTACTCCCAAGTCCCTGTCTTCAGAGTCTGCCACTTTCAGTTCCTTGAATTGGTATTTTTGGCATTCACCTCCAGATTTTTAAAAAGAAATGTTTGTTTGTTTTTTGAGAGAGAATCCCAAGCAGGCTTTGTGGTGTCCACGCAGAGCACAATGGGAGACTCAATCCCAGGAACCATGAGTCAAGAATTAGAAACTTAGCTGACTGAGCCACTGAAGATTTTTAAGTAACATGTTTATACTATGTTTTGATTTAAAATTTTAGATTTTATATTATCTTTAGAGATTTAGAAGCTTAAGATTCAGATGTCCTCTGCTTTCCCTCTCCCTGCTGTATTGTTTTATCACAAATTTGATTAAGTCACTATTGAAAGTTATATATATTTTTACATCTATATAAATATTTTTTGTGTAGTATATATGACTATATTTCAGTTTTCCTAGTACTTTATTTTTCCTGAAGTTAATAATTGCATGATTTTACATTTGCTTCATTTTTTTTTATATCTACTAATATATCTTGACCATCATTAAAAAATACACTGCTGCTCCTGCATAGCATAGCACTTAAGTAGTGCTCATTATGTCCTAGTCTCACATTTAAACACTTAATTTCATAACAAGCCTGTGAAGTAGGTACCCTTATCTCCTACAAATGACTCAGCTGAGCTACAGGAAAGTGCAGTCATTTGCTTAAGGTGACACAGCTAGTAATTAGTGAAGCTGGTATTTGAACCCAGCTAGTCTTGTTTCAGAGAATGTAATACCTGACCCATACATTGTACTGCTTTAAAACTTAAATGCCAAGATGCATTAAAATCATTTTTTCCAATTATGTTTTTGTAGTCTCAAGGCTCTTACGTTCTTCAGGGCAGGAGCCATTTCCTAATGATATCTGTGAAAACATATAATAAATAGGCTGTTTATATCAGGATATCAGGTAATATATTAGCTTTTTTCCTTGTATCATATCTCTTTGTTTAATTTTGTACTGGGGGATCTTTTGACCCTATATGTCAGTCTTCTGGGATATCCCTTCATCACAGTTGCTTTTGTCTCTCTTCTGAGCTGGATCCCTTTTACCTAGGATCAACTTTCCTATTTCTTGGTTTACTCCATTTTCTGATGGTGTGGAAGTTTTTCAAGACTGTTAAGGGATGGAAACTTTCATAATATAACTTGGGGAGTTACAAAACATATATACTACAATTTGGGAAGTTACTTTTTAAAAAATATACAAGGAGATATGGCTTTAGATACTGATTTATAAACTTATAGAACATGCTAATGGTTGTGCTAGTCAGTGACTCAGAGAAAAGAAGAAAATTGGAGGATTGATTTTAAGAAGATTGGTAGAAGAGAGGCACCTAGGTGGCTCAGTAGGCTAAGCGGCCGACTTCAGCTCAGGTCATGATCTCACAGTTTGTGAGTTTGAGCTCTGCATCGGGCTCTGTGCTGACAGCTCAGAGCCTGGAGCCTGCTTTGGATTCTGGTTTCTGTGTCTCCCTCTCTCTCTGCCCCTCCCCAACTCACACTCTGTCTCTGTCTCTCTCTCAAAAATAAATATTAAAAAAAAATAATATATATATGGAGAAGATTGGTAGAAGAGGTATATAGATGGTCTGAGAATATACCCAGACTAAGATAATATTTTTGACTCATTTTAATGCCCTTGAAGGGGATCTCTCCTTCTGTAAAGAAGGTAAAATAATCCCTTTTGTTGATGGGTTAGTCTCTTTCCTTAGCTACCCTTAGTGCTTACTCAAATGGCCTTAGAATCCATTGGCCATGATGGCAGGGACTAAAGATTATTTTCATCAAATAAGAATATTTATTTAACAAAGAAGACATAGTTTGACTCCAAAATCATAGGAGCCCTTGTGTGAATCTTGTATTGCCCCTTGCCAGAAACTTGGTGTAGTATCTCATCAGCCATTAAGTCTTTGACAAACATTGAATCTGCTGGACTAAAGGCTCATGTGATACATTTTCTTGATTAAGAGCCTCCTGAGTTTTAGATCTTATTCTAGCCTTTAGGTCACAAAATTGGTAGTTAAGGGTTACTTCATAAGTAGTTCAGAGCAGCACACCCAAATATGATAGATACTGCTTCCAGAATTCAAAGAGAATAAAATCATGCATAATGTTACTTTCTTGGTAGTAAATAGTATAAGATTTAGTAATACATGTATGATATCTTGACATTCTAGGCCACAGAAACTCAAACCTCACTGAGATGGCAAACCTCTCAATTTGTATGGATCTATCATTCTCTGGCACACGTATTTTCTACTAAAACATCTAGAGTACCAACTACTTCCTTCCCTCTGAGGGATGTTAGGTTAACATTGTATCAGTAGAGTAGTTTTTCATGATAACCTGAGGAATGGTAGGGCAGTCAAAGTGATCTTGGACTAAATTTTGATAAAATGATACAGTTGTGTTACTACTATCCATGTCAGTGAAAACAGACTGCTTCTGGTGTTAGCATTGGCCAAATCAGCATTCTGTCATTTGTAGAGGGTTTATTAATTCAGTCTTGTAAAGAGACTTTATTTTGATATCTTTTGTTACATATAAAGAACAAACACTAAGTCTTAAGGAAATATAAGAACATTGGGCAGATTGAGCAGTGCTTTCTGTTTCTGATGTGTATGGGAAGTTTGTTCACAGGCTCATAGTCAGGGCTTAGTATTTCAGAGGGTTTTGATATCAACAATAAAAACATGGTTGGCTTTCCACTGTTAGGAAAAGACTGGGGAAAGCCCTGAGACTGTCCATCAATAGTTTTCTATTGTGTTTTTTTTTTTCTCCCCCAAATGCAGTATATGAATTGTGGCCATTTTATTTGAGTAATGCATTTTAGGGATGCCTGTTTCTTCACAGAAAATTTAATTCACTTGCTAGATCTTCTCTTCTCTTGTGGCAATATGATTTCTGTGGACTATTTGTCTAGAGATAATGCCTATGTGTGTAGCATTAAATGTCTAATAGAGATAGGGATTTAGCTTTCAATGCCTGAGATGAGGTGAGAAACCTGTATTCTTGAATGTCAGATTATTGGACGTCATCAGTAAACCTGGCTCAAATGAGGCAGTAGAGTTGGCTCATCACCACAGGCACCCCAGATGCTTTCAGAGTTAGTAAAGGTGCCTGGATACCTCCCCACTTAAGTCATTTGTCCTGCCTCCAAAAGCTCTGCTATGGACAAACTCTTGTATCATCACTACCTTCAGATAGCAGCCACATATCCCCTAGGGTGCTAGACTGCATGGGTAAAATTGTGTAGCATTGCATGAAATCAGGAGTAAGAGAACAGCTAAGGTCTTTGACTACTGTCTGTCTTATGATGTATGGAAAGTTATTTCAACAAAAGTAACCTAACAATGCCTGACCTAAGAAAGTTTGGGTCTGTGGTAGGTAGAGTCAATCTGCTTCTAACTGTATCCTGAGAGAGACAGACGTGTATATAGATACACACACTATTCTGAAATTTGCCTGTATAATTTACTGTTGATATTTTTATATAAACCTACTTTAAATTATTTAAATACTTTTTCTCTGTTTCTCAGAAAACAGGAAATATACCACTAAATTTTTATCCAGTTTACCTATGAATTTGAATTTCCCTTGGCTAATTGTTGACTTTCTTTGGAATACTTCTGGATATAACGAGCTTGTTGTATATGTGAAATAGATTTTTTTCATAATACAGGAAATTAGGGTTGAGGCCAACACAAAATTAAACTTGATAGTTTGTTGTTTTATAAACCTACTCATATTTACATCTTGAGATATGTTTTTATGGTCATTTTTGTAGGTTAGTGGATATAAAATAATCTGCACACTTCTATTCACTTTGTACACCTAGCCTTAATATTATGGTAAAGCTAAAAAAAAGTCTTACTCAGGGTTTTCCTTCTATGTTTAATCTGACTGCTAGTTTATATAAATATGCTGGTATAATTAATAAGCTATTAAGATCTGTTTATTAGATGACTACATAAATGAGTAGTAAATGGTATTAGTTGTTACTGAGTCTTATAAGAATCTTTGTGCATATATTAGAGTTGCATTTTTTGTTAGTGTTCTGGATTTCTTTGTTATATACATTTATACTTATGGATGTAATGACTTACTTTTCTCATTACCAACCTAGCATAACACGTAAATTTTAAATATTAAAAATATAATATTGCATAAAATATAAACCTATAACTTAACCGATTATTGTAAAATAAATGTCCATATAATCCCCATTGAGTAAACAAAGAGAACTTACTAGCACTATGCATTTTCTCTGATCCTGAGTCCCTCCATTTCCCCTAATGGTAACCACTATTCCGACTTTATGGCTTAATTTACTTTGTTTACTTTATGTTTTTTCTACATAGGGAAGTATTCCTAAATAATATATTTTAATTTTGCTGCTTTTGGAGCTTTATATTAATGGTAGCATAGACTGTATATTCTATCATGTCTGACCTTTTCTGTGTAGCATTGTTTCTAAGATTAATGTTGCATGTATTTCAGTTAATTTATTTTCATTGCTGTGTAATCCATTGTATGAATATATTGTGTTTTGTTTATATATTACGGTGTTGGTGGACATTTGGGTTATTTCCAGTTTTCCACTTTGGGCTATTATAAACAACTCGATTACATGTGAAACGTCAGCTACATATTTATTTGTATACATACAAGCATAATATTTCATTGTGTTGCAAAACAGGTATCTGGATATGTAAAGGTCTGTTTCTGAATTTCTGATTCTGTTCAATAGGATTTTGTTCATCTTGTACAAATGTCATATTGTTTTAATTAGTATAGCTTTGTAATAAATTACAGTAATTGATAGAGCACATCTTTCTACTTTATTCTTTTTCAAAATTATCTTGGCTACTTTCAGTTTTATTTTCTTTCCGTATAAATTTTATTGTTAGTCTGTCACACAAACCAGCCCATTATGATTTTAATTATCATTGGAGTGAATCTATAGATCAATAGTGAGTTAATTGACATCTTTATAATATTGAGTTTTCCAATCTGTCAACATGGTATATATCTCTATTTAGTTTAAGTGTTCTTTAATTACTCTCATTAAAATGTGTTTTGTTTTGTTTTTTTTACCAAAGAGGTCTTCTATATTTTTTGTGAATTTAATATCTGTAGCCTAATATTATGTTCCCTAGTTTGTACTACAGTATGTGACAGTATCAATCTGTGGTTAAGAACATGGACTCTGGAACCACATTGCCAGAGTGATCTTAGGCAAGACTTTTAACCTCTCTATACTTTTGCTTTCTCATATGTGAAATGGAGTCAGTGATAAACTTCCTTACAGAATTATTGGGAGACTAAATATGTTATGTGTCTCCCAAATTTAGAAGATGGTAAGCATCTAATAAAGAGTCTGTGAGATTTTATTTATTTACCAATTATCCATTCATTTCATTATTCTGTTCAAAAAATTTTAGGTTATTAGTGGAGGTATTTTGTTGAACTCTTACAAAAAGCTTGAATTTTTATTAAATGATTACATAATTTACTTTTAAACTAACTTCATAACTGATTTGAATATACGTCTTTATAGTATTTAATATTGTAATCTAGATAGGTGCTGTGTCTAGTGAAATTTTTTTATGTTCTTTAGCTCTCTGCCTATGTAGGTCCTGTGCGTTTCTTGTTAGTATCTTTTATGTTCTACTTTGTTGATACAATTTCTTTTTCCATGGTAATATTTTAATTGGTTATTACTGGCAAGTTATATGTAAATTACTATTTTTTTGTTACTGGTCACTCTACATAATTCTCATATTCATATATCTCATATACATACACACATAATTTTTTTCTTTCTTTTTTTTTTTTTTTTTTTGAGAAGGAGAGAGCACAGTGAGTGAAGGGCAGAGAGAGAGAGAGTCCTCTTGTTCCTAGTTGTTGTTGATACATCAGCCAAATGGTGCATCATACTTTTAATTGGTTAGATATAAACCTTGGATTTTTTTTCTATTTGTCTATCATGTATTACCACAAACTCTGTGGCTTGAAACAACACATGTTTATTATCCCGGTTTCTGTCTAGATGCTGGGATACCTAGCTGGGTCCTCTGTCCACAGTCTCACAATCATGGCATCAACTGGGTCTGTGGTCTCATGTGAAGCTCAATTAGGGAAGATTTTGTTTCCAAACTCACACAGATTGTTGGTGGAATTTAGTTTCTCATGGCTTTAGGACCTATGATCTTGTTTTCTTGCTGCCTAGAGGCTAGAGGCTTCTGCAGGTTGTCATTCAAAGATTGTCCTCAACTCCTGGAGGCTACATGGTGGTACATGGTTTTCCCCAGCATGGCTGCTTGCTTCTTCAAAGCCAGCAGAGGAGAGAGACTCCAACAAGAAGGGCATAGAGTCTTACATAATATAATCATATAATCACATTTATTCTCTCACCTTTAACACCTCTGATTAGAGGTCAGTCACTGGTCCTGCCTACATTCAAGGAGATCACTCCAGGGCATGAGTACCAGGAGGGTTGGGATCATGGGGGCCACTCTAAGAATCTGTTCACCACAGAGCCATTCTTCTGATTAATAGATTCTTTACTGATAAAATCCTGTCTTAAGCCACTATCTCATCTAAATTATTGCTATAGCCTTTTAAAACTTGTATATCTCTGGCCCTGCCTAATTTCAACTTATTTTGTACACAGCAGCCAGAGTGGTGCCATTAAAACACAAATCAGATCATGTCAATTCTTTACTCACAAGGTTTCTCTTATCAGGATGAAACCTTACTCCACTGTTCTCAAAGAAAAATGTGAATGTGGAGCTTTTACAATAGCCTTACAGAGTCCTGTATGATCTAGACCTCTAGTATTACTTTGACCTCATCTCCTAATACTTTTCTCTTGTTTATTCCACTTCAGCTATATCGGCCACCTCGTTCTTTAACCATGCCACACGTGCTCTCACTTTAGGTCCTTTCCTCAAGCTGTATGTTTTGCCTGGAACAATTTTTCCCCAGATAGCTTCATGGCTTGCTTCCTCATTTCTTACAGGTCTTTAGTAAAGTGTTTCCCTTTCTTGGTGAGGTCTTTCCTAAACATCTTGTTTAAAGTTGCATATAGTTATCCATCCCTATCACCCCCTTATTAAATCTCTTTATTCACTTACCTGTTTTAGTTATATCCATGCTGTGTTTTGTTTAAATTTTTATTTTGTGTATGATCTTCCTCTCATCTAGCATTTTGCATTCCATAAGGACTGGGATTTTTGTGCACTTGTGTTCAGTGATGTATCTTGGGCACTTCAGACAGCTAGTTGGAACTTAGGTATTCAACCAGTGTTTCTTAAAATTAAGTAAATTGAATTTTGTGTCATGGAGGAGTGGTTTCCAAATAAACAGTTTTATTGTCTTCTAATAATGAACACTATTATCTCCTTTCATATTTTTTTCCTCATCTTTTTTATTGCTTTTGTTTGTTTGGTTTTTTACATTTGGCTTTAACTACTAGAACACTGTTAAGTAATAATAAGCAATTTTGCCTTCCTCATGACCTTAATGGGAATGCATTTCCTGTTTATGCTTTTAGCTCTTGCACTGAGATAAATCTGTTTTTTTTTTTAAATCAAATTAAATAAGTAACCTTTCTTTAATTTACTTAGAATTTTTTGGAGGGCAGGGAATAGAGAGTGGATGTTGAATCTTAAGTAGCTTTTAGCATCTGTTTATATGGTACTTTTCATATTGATGTTATGAATTACATCAGGAGATGTTTTAATATTAACATCCTTTTCTTCCTGGAATGAACTGTACTTGGTCACAGTATGCTATTCTTTTTATTTATTGCTGGGCCAAATTTGCTAAGCTTTACATTATTCCTAGTACTTGTAAGATCTTAAAAAGGATACATCACTTGTTAAAGTTTCTATTTACTCATTTTGTACTGAGAATTCTGTCTGGCATATATTTGCTTTCAGAGTTGCTTCAGTTCACCTTGGATCATTTCATTGTACGTCCATATCCTATGGGCTCCTTCTTCCAAACATAAACTAAAGGACATTGAGGGTCAGTTTCATTTCCTGTTCACTGATCAGTAGTCTAAAGAAAGCATAAAGGTCTCTATGTCACCCTACACCTTCATAACTTAAAGCCATATAACTTAGCTGATCCTTCCTATTTTTCTAACAAAATGTCTAGAGTCATCCTTGACATCTCTCTCTCTTCTGCTCCACATATTCAGTCCATCAGGAAATTCCATCTTCTCTTGATATAATTATAAATTTCTCTGCATAATTGAGTCTGTATCTGGATTTTCTTTTTCTAATTCACATGTCGTTACTGCACTTTTAAAATTTCTACATTTTTGTAATGTGTTCTGATGTAACACCTCTTCGTACTGTTGTTCCATTTTTTTGCTGGTATTGAATGTTGCTATGGAGAGTCTGGGACCAGTTGAATCCACACACAACACCCCCACACCCCTACACCCCGACATCCACATGCCCTTTTATAGTGACTTGATCTTTTTTCCTGGATACCCCAATGGCTCTTTCTCTTTAAATTTAATAGCTTTACTAGGCTCTGTCTCCATGTTGAATCCTCTGGTTCAGTTTATCCTGGGACATGTTTTGTACTTTGTATACTTAGATTCACGGCTTCTTTTCTCTCAGAAAGAATCTGTTGACTAATATCTTTAAAGGTGTGTTCTCCAGGTTCTCTTTTCTCATCAAGAAATTGGTAATTCAAACTCTTTATTTCTGTTATATTTTCCATACTCTTGTTAAGTCTTCTATACCTTGTGGGATTTTTTTGTTTGTTTGTTTCCAGTTGTGCTTTAATTTTTGTAACTGTTTTATTCTTCTGTTTTTTTTCTTAGCTTTGCTAGTTTGTATTTAAAAATCTGTGGAGATTTTTTGTTTTTTGTTTGTTTTGTTTTATTTTGAGGTTTTTTTTTGTTTGTCTGTTTGTTTTTTTGGTTTTGTTTTTTTGTTTTTTGTGGTTTCTTTCCTGGGCTTATACAGCTCTAATTTGTCCAGAGTTTATTGGAGACCACTGCTTTTATTAAACTTTTTTTTTATTAAGAGATAATTGACCTGTAACACTTTAAAATTGAGATATAATTGACATAACATTGTATAAGTTCTACAGTGCATTCTGATACATTTATACAACTTAATTCATAGAAAATTATTTGGTCATAGTTTTCAAGTGTTTAATGCCTAGCGGCATTAAATGCCTCTGTGTGTGTGTGTGTGTGTGTGTGTGTGTGTGTGTGTGTGTGTATTTTTATTTGTCATCTGTTCATCCTGTTATTTTCCTCTTCTTTCTTGGAACACCTTGTGTATATCTCATAGTATTTCTTTTTGGAGAGATATGAATTATTTTGTTATCAGCCTTTGTAGGAGGCTTATGTGGATGAGAAAGCAAAGTCATGTTTCCAGTTAGCTAGGCCTTTGTTTTGTGTGTGTGTGTGTGTGTGTGTGTGTGTGTGTGTGTTTGTCCCTTTTTTGTGCTGCTTCACCCATCTTACTATGGAGGTAGTTAGTTTTGTTATTAATAATTATCTCTGTAACCAATAATTAACATTGACTTGTCTTCCTCCTTGTTCTACCTTCCTTCTTCGACTACTAAGAAACATAAGACTAGGGATACTCCTCCTGCTGCTGTCTTGTATATTCCTTTTCCACTGTTGCCTCAATTAGGAGAAATTTGTTTTTACTTGAGAATTTATTCTTTTGTTTGTGTGTGGGAGGGGATTATTTTTGCTGTGTTTTTCATGTCATGGTCAGGAATGATGTTTTTTCTTCTCTCCCTTAGCAGTTATTTATTCAATTTTGCCTGCTCTTGACTGCCCTTTAAACCATTTTGTGGCTAAAATTTTGATGTTAAGCTCTTTTCTTTCTCCCCTCAATCCCTGAAGTCATTCCTAGAATAAGAAAAGGGAAATGCCAGTTTAACACTATAATCTTCAAAGTAGAACTCTGAAAAGGCTTTTGTTTTGGTTTCATTGCATTTTATCAAGTAAAAAATGTTTGTACTTATAGAAACTAAATGTGGACCATTTCTCTAAGTGGTATTCAGATGCTTTTCTGTTGTTATTCAAATGTACCAGTGTTTACAATGCTTTCTGCCTCTCCTTCCCCACTTAACATATCTTGGGAATAATTCTCTAGCTAAACATATATAGCTGCTTTGTTCTAATACCTGCATGGTATACTGCCATAAAATCTACTCCAAACATTTAAACTTCATGTTCTAAATGAACACTTAAAGATTTTTATTTGCATTTATGACCACGACTCTGTAGTAAGTGTTCTTAGAAGTATGGCTTAATGCTCATGTTTGAAAATATCTCCAAGATAAATTGAGAAATGTGTAATTAGAAGGTTTCTTTTTGGATGACCTCAAATGCCACCTTTCAGATAAATTGTCCCTAACCACTCAATCTACCATAGCCACCTGGTATTGCCTTCACATTATCCTTTTTAAGTACTTTTTTTCTTTATCATAGAATTTTTAAAACTGTAGAAAGTAGAATGAACAATAATACAATGAGAGTTCCATGTGCCCATTATTCATCTTTATCAATTATCATTATTTTCCAGTCTTATTTTATTTCTCTCCCATTCCCATACACATGTTTTTCTTCAGTACTTGATTTTTTTTTTTAATGTTTGTTTATTTTTGAGAGACAGAGAGCACGAGCAGGGAAGGAATAGAGAGAGAGGGAGACAGAGAATCCAAAGCAGGCTCCAGGCTCTGAGCTCTCAGCACAGAGCCCAGTCGCGGAGCTGTAACTGAGTAACCATTAGGTCATGACCTAAGCCGAAGTTGGTTACTTAACCAGCTGAGCCACCCAGGCACCCCTTTCTTCAGTACTTTAAAATCTTTTAATGTGTATTTGTTTTTGAGAGACTGAGACAGAGAACAAGCCAGGTAGAGGCAGAGAGAAAGGGAGACAGAATCTGAAGCAGGCTCCAGGATCTGAGCTGTCAGCACATCATGACCTGAGGTGAAGGCAGATGCTTAACTGACTGGACTGAGCCATCCAGGTGCCCCTTTTCTAAAAGTACTTTAAAGCAAAATCCAGATATGCCATTTTACCAATGAACAATTTAGTATGTATCTCTAACATGTAAGACCTATTTATATTTAAAGAAACAAAAGGCATTACTGCTTTGTCACTGTCACATCTGACACAATCAGCACCATTTCCCTGATCTCATCTAGTACCTAACTCATATTTTCCCATGAGAATCAAAATGCACTTTATAGTTTTTGCTTGAATCACAATCAGAACAAAGTCTTCACATTTGCTTGATATTTTGCTTTTAATTTATAAATTATCCCTTTTGTGCCTGGGTGGCTTCATCGGTTAAGCGTCCGACTTTCACTTAGGTCATGATCTCGCGGTTCGTGGGTTCGAGCCCCGCGTCAGGCTCTGTGCTGACTGCCAGCTCAGAGCCTGGAGCCTGTTTCAGTCTGTGACTCCCTCTCTCTCTGACCCTCCCCTGCTCGCGCTGTCTCTCTCTCTCTCTCTCTCTCTCCTAGAAATAAATAAAACATTTTAAAAAATTTATAAATTATCCCTTTTTTTTCCCTGAAGAAATAATATGTAATACTATGTGAGATTCTCTGAATTCTGGATTTGGTTGACTGTTTCCTTCTTGGGGTCATCTTTTAACAGTTCTCTGATTTTTATATTTTCTGTAAACTGACAGTGTAATAATTGTTGTTTAGTTTCAGGTTCATTCAGTTTTCTCAGCAAGAATATTTCATGGAATGTGCAGTGTACATCCTTTAGTCTCACAGTAGGAACCACATGATTTCCACTTGTCCCTCTTTTAGCAGTGTTGAGAGATAAGTGGAAATCATTTGTGTTTAGAGATAGTACGTTTTGGTGTTCTCGGCTTTATCAGATAATTATAAAGTTAGAGACTGACACTTCACCCTAATGAACATTTCCTGGCAACAAAATGATTATGTCATTCCTTATGTAATTAGTTGCTGAAAAAAATAAAATTTGTAGTTTTATGGATTCACTAATGCACCCTATCTACTTTTTAAGTTAGTAGAGAGAACTTATTCCTAAATTTAGATAATTTGAAAAAACTAGAATAGAAATTGCCTATGGTCTTTAAAGAATAATCCAGTGAGAAAAACTTTTGAAGTCTATTACTAATCAAGATGATTACAAATGTTTTTGAAGTAACTGTGGGATTTTTCTTGTAAAATTTGTATTCACATGTGTAGATATTACTTTGAGATACCATGAAAGTTTCTAAACTTGTAAGATCTATTTGATAAAATCTGCTTTTATTGTTCCTTCTTATAAAGGTTATTAAGTGTGGTATGCTGTGATCTAGACACTCTTCTCCTATTAGAGGCTCAGTATCAAGTATCTCAAATGTTACTAAATGCTCAAGAAGAAAATATCTTAGAGAACTCTGAAAGCCACAGGTAAAAACAAACAACACCCCCGCCTCCAAACCCTGTTAAGACATGGTATTAACAATAGTTTTCTTTATAGATGCTCTCTTAAGATGTAATTTTGTATATATAGTTTCATGTTTTTCCACTGCCTGAATTCAATAGATTTAAGTAAGAGTAAAAAGCAATTCAAACAGAAATATCATTAGAAAGACAGTAATAGATGTTCGATGGCTTGAACTAACTTTATTAATGGTTCTATGAAGTTGTATCACCTTTAAACTCAGTTTGCATGTGTAAGATGACCCAGTAAACAAAATGTTTGATTTCGTGTTATTTGTAGAATTACTGTTTACCCCATTCTCTCTTAATTCATAGTGATAAATTCTGGTTATTGCAAAATGAGGTTATGGTAATATCTTGATGAATTTTTTCTATTATATTTGTCATTACCTCAATTTGGCTGACATTTATTGAATACACATTCAATAGTTGGCATTGTTTTCATGTCTGTGAATTAATTAATTAAATATTTTAATTTATTCATTTTGAAAGAGAGAGAGAGAGAATGTGGGAGGGATGGGGAGAGAAGGTGAGAGAGAATCCCAAGGAGGCTCTGCACTATCAGCAATACCCAATGTGGGGCTCAAACTCACAAACTGTGAGATCATGACTCGAATCAAGACCTAGAGTCAGCTGCTTAACTGACTGAGCCACCCAGGCACCCTTCATATCTGTAATTAAAAAAAAAAAAAAAAGTGTGCTTCCATTCTATCTGGGTTTTAGAAAATTATGGAAGACTAAGCACACTACTGGATTCTCTAGATTTGATAGAGAAGGATGATATTAACAGCTGCAGGAAGTATGGAATCTGCTTAAAAGCAACATTTAGATTTTGAGTTTAAGGTTCTGGGTTAGGAACTTAAGGGGACCCTAACTAAAACTGTGATTAAATCATGGAAATAATGTAGACCTTAATTCCGTTTCTTTTAATGCTGTAACATTTGACAAGAAAATACTTTATTAATATAATTTGTTTCATTATATCAGTTATATCTCCATCAATATTTTGCTTTATGACAAAGAAAGGCATAAGATAAAGTGAATTTATGCTTTTTAAGTGATACATTGTTAATAATCCATTTTCCAGACTTTTCTATAGAAATTTTTTTTATATTCCACTAGTTTAACGTTAGAAGTAAATCTTATTTCATTAAGAGAACAAAACTGGTATTTTTTTCCCCCCAGGGATTTTATAATTGATGGCTTATCCGTAGAGAGAAACCATGTTCTTGTTAGAATAAATTTTATTGGTGGGCCCATGGAACGAATTTTGCCTCCAAGGGTACTGCAGAAGGTGAGTGGAATAAAGAGGATTTTTTTACTAGAAAACCTTTAGGATACAAATAAACACTTTGAAATGAAAATAGTATTCTTTTTTTTTTTAAAAAAAATTTTTTTTTAATGTTTTTTATTTATTTCTAGGAGAGAGAGAGAGAGACAGCGTGAGCAGGGGAGGGTCAGAGAGAGAGGGAGTCACAGACTGAAACAGGCTCCAGGCTCTGAGCTGGCAGTCAGCACAGAGCCCGACGCGGGGCTCGAACCCACGAACCGCGAGATCATGACCTGAGCGAAAGTCGGACGCTTAACCGACTAAGCCCCCCGGGCGCCCCTGAAAATAGTATTCTTCATGGCAAGGGGTCATCATTAGTGCTAGTTTATGTTGTTTCATTAAAAAATTGTCATTTTCCTCTGGGATATTACGTTCAAGGTCTTTTTCATGATACGTAATTTTTATTAGATGAATATATGTTTTGTATTTAATAAGAAATATTGAGTACCTCTCCTTCCATCAGTATTCATAGACTTTGGCTTTCTCTTAAAGTTGGTTTCTTTTTAATTAAGTATATTTTTGCTTTGTCAGTCTGGAAAAGGGAAGACAGAAATGATTGGCAACACAAAATAGAGTTTTGTTTTCTGTGTTCGTTTTTTATTTCAGTATAGGAAATACAGGTTTATTTTGAAGATTATAATTTTCCTTTCATGGAAAAAAATATACTAAAGGCATCATTATCAGTCCTAGTTGCTAAAACAAGTTACTATATGTTTGTCTTTAGTGCTTATATAAATGTCATTTCTATTGCATTTCATTTCAGTTAATATCCTTTGGAGAATTGAGTTGTAATTAGTAAATACCTTTTGATTAATTATGCACCAACTCTAGTATCTATGAAACAAAAACTAGTTTAAATTAATATTTCAAAAAGCCTTAAAATTCAGTATTTTATATTACTTCCTAAAGTCATCTGTCTTCTTTTTTAGGGTGATGATCCATATCCTTGGCCAATGTTTTCATCACATCCTTTACCAAACTGCTATCTGTCAGAAATTGCAAAAAATGCTGATCTAAAACAAGGTACAATAATTACGATTAAATACCACATTATTTTAGTATTTTTGAGGTTATAATTTGAAAAAAAATAATGTATTATTATAGGAAATTAATAACTGTTTTTCATTCAGCTTATGTATATGGATCCATTTATACCTATTTCTTAGTAAATTTCTTACTAAATTATTTGTATGATACTGAATTTTTATCAGAACCATTTTTGGTTAAACAAAAGAATTATGTCTTTTGATGAATTTTGGATACATAGAACTTTATTCAGCAGAGCAATATTTTTTCGTATCTCTGTGCCATTCTGTGTCCTCAAGACTTGAAATATAAATATAATATAAAATCTATAAATTTAATAAAAGTTTATGAATTCATGAAGTTTTAGAGAATGCATTCAAGTAATTAGACAATTGTGTGGTAGTATAGTATGATAGGAACTAAATAAATAAATGTGTAGCCTGCTAGGATAACAGATATGCCAGACACCCTTCTAGAGAAAATTAGTATTTAAAGCAAGACTTGAAATAGGTGTTTGGGGAGTAATACAAGCAGTAGTTTGAAGGGTGCATGGGATTTGGAATATGAGGGCAAGAGACACGAGAGGACAGCTGGTAAGCCAATTTCAACCATAAGGCCAGTGTAGCTCAAGAGCTTATGGGGAGAGCAATGAAAATTCAAACAGTTTTAGACTAGAGAATTCTAAGATGAGTTATAAGGCTGTATGATCAAACTGTTCATTAATTTGAGATGTTAAAGCTTATATCAGTTTTATCACGTTTAATACCATTAACATTGCATTGGAAAAAAAATAGCATTATGTATAAATTAATTTAACCTAGGTTAAGATTTTATGGAGTGATTATTGAAAAAATGTTTCTGTGTGAGACTTCATGTGCCTTTTATTTTTCCCTGCATTTATGTGCTTTAAAACCATTATAGAAGCCATTAATTCATATGCCTTGTTTTTGTCTCTATCCAGTGTTTGAGATCTACATTATATATCTCACAATTGGATAGAGACAGAATTGGTGTGTGTGTGTGTGTGTGTGTTTGTGTGTGTGTGTTTTCTATCTACTGAGAAGTTAGGGAAAGAGAAAGAACATGAGGGAGCTTTTTTATAGTTTTTATTATTTGTGTTTATAATGCACTTTCAAAATTCTGCCTTTGTTTTCCTCTCGTTTGTGGAACTTAATCTATTGCTTTCAGAGATTGTGAGTGATATGAAGTAGTTTTCAGGAGGAAACCCTTCAGATGGTATCATTTTTTGAACATTTTTCCCACTGAGTCCCATCTTTCAGTGAACCCAAACCTTTCTCAATCGTACTTTCCTATTGTACTTTCAGTCTTTTTCATCACTTATTTGCCCTTCATTCCTTTGTTTAACATTTTTCTCAAGTACTAACTATCAGGGGCTTCACTAGGCCTTGGAGATAAGATGATCTACATGATCCATTCTTGGTGCCTCAACCCTTTCCCAGTTTTTTTTTTCCTTGTTACGATAAAGCATTGTTATCCTTGCTAAGTTTCACTTGGAAACAAATATTAATTTTTGGAGCAGTAAATCCAGTCATAAGTTTATTATGTGACTGTCATATTTGATAATTTGGTCCTTCAAAATAGTTTGATTTAAAATATATGCCTTATTGGGCACCGGGGTGGCTCAGTTGGTTGAGCATCCGACTCTTGGTTTCAGATCAGGTCATGATCTCATGGTTTGTGGGTTTGAGCCTCTGTTGGGCTGTGGGCTAGCAGTGCAGACCTGCTCGGGGTTCTCTGTCTCCTGCATGTACACACTCTCACTCTCTCTCTCAAAATAAATAAACTTTAAAACCTAAAAACAGATTGCCTTATCTTTTTAAACAGAACAAGGCAGACAGGAATTTAAAAAAAAAAAAAGGATTAAATGGACACTTCCTGAAAAGATATATCATCAATTTCTACGAATTGGTGCTCAGAGGAATAAAATTTGATCCCTGCTCTTCTCTTGTGATTGATTTAGAAAAGGGAGTCATGATAGAATCTCTGTCTAGCCCAAAAGATAACTGCAGATGGTTATTAACTGTAGGCGGGCCCATCACACTGCCAGGCCATCATACACTGTCTATCCAGGTCTTCACTCTCCTGGATGACCATTTTAAAATCTTCTCTCTCATCAAAACTTCCTTACCTCAGCCTCATCCATCCTGTCAGATGATAATTTTGTTTTTTAGGTTTCTGAGGAAATAGAAATAGAAAAAAGCTTCCTTGTGCTCCTGATATACATCAACTCACTTAGCTGCATCTATGTCAATTTAGGTTTTCTAGGACTATGAATAAACTGCCAGTTTGCTTATAAAGGCCAAGTTCCCCATTGCTTGCACTGCATTCCATCCTCTTCTCAAAGATACTGTTTCTAACAGTTCTCCCTTTTCCTTTATTGCTGTGTTTTTTGGGTGTTGGGGTTGGCTCTCCAATGCAGATTTTTCATGAGCTAACAAGCATGCTGTTAATTCTTCCATATTTAAAATATTTTCTTTTGAACACACTTTTCCATTTCTGCCTTTTCACTGCAAATTTCTTGGAAGGAGTTGTCTAATCTCGTTATTCCAGTAACTCTTTTCATTCTCTCTTGAACCCACTTGAACCCACAAGGCTAACCAGGCTTTCACCCTTACCATTCCACCATGGTTAATTTTACTGTATAGATCAGTCCTCATCCTACGAGACCTGTCATTGTTACTCAACATATTCGCTCCCTCTCTTTCTTTTGAAATTCTTTATTTGGCTTCCAGAAAACCCATGATTGGATTTTCCTCCTATATTTCTGGCAAATTCTCTTGTGTCTTTTTTTTTTTTTTTCATCTTTCACTTCTCTCCAACATCTAAACTTAGGAATGCCCCAGGGCTCAGTTTTTAGTTGCCTGTTTTTCTAGCTGTACTCACTTTTGGTTAAGATCTCATCTCATGAATAAAATACTGTCCAATATGCTGATGGCTATCAGATTATATCTTTAACCCCTAGCTCTTCCCTGAACTCTTCATTCATATGTAACTCCCTACTAGACACCTCTGCTGGGAAAGGTAATAATCATATCAAACATGACAAGTCCGAGATAAACTTCTGATATTCCCTCAAAATCTGTTCCTTTGGCTTTCTTACTCATTTCAGAAATGGCAAATTTGTGCTTCTAATTCTGTAGGCAGTAAATTTGAAGGCATTCTTTGACTTCTTTTTGTCTTCATACCCATATCTAATCTGTCAGCAAGTGCTCTTGACTCTGCATTTCTGAAATCACTTTCACTCATGCAGTACAACCCTCATTTCTCAGTTGTCTCAGTGCAGTAATCTGCTGAGTATTCAATGTGTTCTCAATACAGTGACCAGAGTAATGCTGTTGAAATATGTATTGCATTACATTACTCCTCTAAATGAAACCCTCCAGTGGCTTCCCCATAACTAATAAGGCCCAGCACATTTGTGACTTCATTCCTGTCAGTACTCTGTTTTAGTGTAGCACCATTTCAAACCTCTTTAATCCTGTATTCCCCACCATATTGGACAGCAGCCCCTGTTGTCTTTCTGTTTATCCCTAAGATACAAGTGTTTGACTAAGATATTATTCTATTCATTATTAATGGCAGTAACTAATACTTTCTCCTAATAATAGTGATCCTGATTTTTGTTAGGCAGGAGAAAATGATCTAGGGACCAGTGGATAGCGTAGGATGTTTATCACAGGGATATCTCTGTGAACTCAATGAGAAAAATGGAGCCCAATGCATTTCTGACAGGTATAAAGCTAAATTGAAAGGATTGTTTCTGGTCAAATACAGTTCAATAAAGTAAACAGTGTACAATTTTAAATATATTATGTTTAAGCTTATAATAATACTTAAAAACATAGCTATTTTGAAGGCAAGAGTTCTTATATTTTCCACTTTGCTTTTTTGTTTTAAAAGTAATAATTCATTTATTCTGCTAGGTGTTATTTTAGTTGTCATTTACACTGCAGAAGTTTGGGATAGCATTTCTTTGTTGTGGGGAAAAAAATCACTTCGGTTGTGTGCACATGGTGACATCCTTTCATTTGTCTCCCAGCTTCTAGATTTATCCTCCTTGCTACAGTTAGCATCTTCTCATCTGTTAAATTGCCTCTTGTTAGCTCATTGGCATTAGTGTTAGCTATTAGATAATTTATCTTCATCTGTAAATAAGAATTTTAGACATGATCTGGTTCAGTTATTTTTCTTTGTGCATATTTTTCAGGTCATAATACTAAAATGTAAAAGCCCTTTAAAAGCTAGTGATTGATATTATCTATGTATGTATATGTGTATTATATATATAAGCACGCACATGATATATGTACACACATGTGCATGCATGTATATACCACATATGTGTGAACATATGTGAATAATCTTACAGACATAAAAGCATTCCCTTCTTTTTTTTTCTCTAAGTGTGTTTGTAGCTCAGACTCTGAGGTTTTGACAGTGCATGACTTTCAGGAGGAGCAGTGACAGGTGGTCCTGGGGAAGGGGGAGCTGGCCCTGGAGTGCATAGTATAGTGTAGGGAGCTCTAAGGTGCATTGGGAGAGAACATTCCCCTTCCTGGAGTGTTTTTGGAAGAGAGTATATCATCTCCCCAAAGACAAAAGACCCTGAGGGCACCAGCCAAAGGCCTTTCATTGGCAGGGGAAAGAGGCTCACCTAGAGGGAATATAACCTTTGCTGCTTTTAGTGGTACTACACCATAAATTCTGAGCACTGTGTAGCCATGGAACTATTTTTCAGGGAGAGAGGACTTCACACAATGTAGACAGGTTCTACTCCAGAGGAGGGAGTGCAGATCTGCATGGTGCCAGGTCCTTTAAGACTCCGGGTTTTGAATCCTAGCCACACACCAAAGAAAAAACACAGGAGAGTTATGGTGCAGGGTAAACTGACTGCCCTCACTATTCTGTGAAGGCTGCCTGAACTGTAGGGGTGAGTAGGATCTCTAGTCCAGGGAAGAAGGATTGGGGTGATGCCATTTTCCCCCCGACATCAACATGGTGGGACTTCAGAGTGGAGCTGGGATCTGTTCACACCAAGCCTTGCTCCCTGCCTCCCCTGACCCTCCCCAGCCAGTGCCTGGCAACTGCTCATTTCCTGGGGCAAGACTGACTCTGAGCCAACCTAGCAGGCCTCTCCTTCAGAAGACCAGCACTGCCAGCACCCCCCATGCACCAAGTGCACTGAAAATCGAACAATTGAAAACAATACCTGCAGTTCTAGTGGAAATAGAACCAGCTTCATCTTTTTTTTTTTTTTTTAACTTTTTTTTCCTTTCTTCTTTTTTTTCTTTTGTAATCAGGCTAATTGATTGATTATTTTTCTCATTTCCTTTTTCTTTGTTTGGGGTCAGGCTTTTTTATTCTTTTCTTTCTTTTTCTTCTTCTTTTTTTCCCTTTTCTTTGGAATCAGACTTAGAGTTTTTTGATTCTCTGTTTGGTTTCTGTTTTTGTTGTTGTTACCTTTTCTCTCTTTTGGGATCAGGCTTCTTCCCTCACTCCTTTATTCTAGGCTTACTTCAACAAACAGATTAAAGCACACCTAGTTAAAGGTCTAAACACACCTCACTGCAGGCAAGGAGGAGTTCTGCAGAGGACTGACCAGTGGGAAAGAGCAGCCAAAACACAATAGCAGAGTGTACACAGCATATACCAAAAACACTTCCTGAAGTGCCAGGTCCTAGACAGTGAATGACCCCTTTTTAGTATAGCAGCACTCTCGGGTGCAAGAAACATACTAAGTTTTTAAAATAGACAAACAACAGAAACTTAACCAAAATGATAAGATAGGAGAACTCTCCCCAAAAGAAGGTTCATGAAGAAATCAAAACCAGGGACTTGCTCAAAACAGATATAATCAATATATTTGAACAAGAATTTAGAACAACAGTCATAAGACTAATAGCGGGGCCTGAAAAAAGCATAGAAGCCACCAGAGAAACCCTTGCTGCAGAGACCTACCTAAAAACTAGTCGTGCTGAAATAAACAATGCTATAACTGAGATGCAGTACTGACTGGATACAGTGGCAATGAGGATTGAAAAAAGAGAGGAGAGAATAGGTGATCTAGAAGATAAAATTATGGAAAATAGTGAAGCTGAAAAAAGAGGGAGAGAAAATTACTAGATCATGAGGCGAAACTTAGAGAACTTAGTGATTCCATAAAACAAAACACTATTCATATCATAAGAGCCCTAGAACAAGAAGAGTGGGGGGAAAAGGGGGCAGAAGGTTTATTTGAACAATTTATAGCTGAGAACTTCCCTAATCTGGGGAATGAAACAAGCATTCAAGTCCAAGAGACACAGAGAACTCTCCGCAAGCAACAAAAACAGGTCAACACCACGACATATAGTGAGACTTGCAAAATACAAAGATAAAAAGGAATTCTGAAAGCAGTTAGGGACAAACGGTCCTTAACCTACAAGAGTAGATACATAAGTTTGGCAGAAGACCAGTCCACTGAAATGTGGCAGGCCAGAAGGGAGTGGCAGGAAATATTTAATATGCTGAATGGGAAAAATGTGTAGCCAAGAATTCTTTATCCAGCAAGGCTGTCATTCAAAATAGGAGAGAGAAAGATTTCACAAACAAAAGCTAAAGGAATTTGTGACCACTAAATTAGCCCTTACAAGAAATTTTTAGCGGGACACTTTGAGTACAGAAAAAAAAAAAAAGCAACTAAGACTACAGAGGAACAGAGAGCACCACAAGAGACACCAACTCTACAGGTAATACAACGGCACTAAATTCATATCTCAATAATCACTCTGAATATAAATGGACTAACTGATTCAGTCAAAAGACATAGGATATCAAAAGAGATAAAACAAGATCGATCTGTATGGTGTCTACAAAAGACTCATTTTAGATCCCTGTGTTGAAAGTGAGTGGATGGAGAACCATCAATCATGCTAAAAGATGTCAAAAGAAAGCTGGAGTAGCCAAATATATATCAGACAAACTAGATTTTAAAGATTAACAAGAGATGAAGAAGAGCATTATCATATAATTAAGGGGTCTATCCATCAAGATCTGACAATTGTATATATTTATGCTTTCAATTTGAAGCATTGAAATATATAAATCAATTAATCACAAACACAAAGAAACTCCTTGATGATAAGACCATAATAGTAGAGAACTTCAACACCCACTTACAACAATGGACAGATCATCTAAGCAGAAAATCAACAGGGAAACAGTAGCTTTGAATGACACACTGGACTGGATGAACTTAACAGATATCCAGAACATTTCATCCTAAAGTAGCAGAATACACATTCTTCTTGAGTGTACATAGAACATTCTCCAGAATAGATCACATACTGGGTCACAAATCACCCCTCAACAGGTACAAAAAAATCGAGATCATACCTTGCATATTTTCATATCACAACACTATGAAACTGGAAATCAACCACATGAAAAAAATTTGGAAAGTTTTCAAATACATAGAGATTAAAGAACATACTACTAAAGAATGAACGGGTCAACCAGGAAATTAAAGAAGAAAGAAAAAATACATAGAAGCAAATGAAAATGAAAACATGACAGTCCAAACCCGTTGGGATATAGCAAAGGCAGTCATAAGAGGAAAGTACATTGCAGTTCAGGCCTATCTCAAGAAAGAAGAAAGGTCCTAAGTAAACAAGCTAACCTTACATGTAAAGGAGCTAGAAAAGGAGTGGCAAATGAAGCCCAAAGTCAGCAGCAGAAGGAAAACACTAAAGATTAGGGCAGAAATAAACAATATACAAACAAAACCCAGAACATATCAATGAAACTAAAAGCTGGTATTTTGAAGGAATAAACAAAATTGATAACCCCCTGGCCAGACTTATCAAAAAGAAGAGAGAGATGACCCAAATAGATAAAATCATGAATGAAAGAAGAGCGATTACAATCAACACCACAGAAATACAGTTATTAGAGAATACTGTGAAAACTTATATGCCAATACATTGGACAATCTGGATGAAATGGACAAATTCCTAGACACTAACACACTACCAAAACTCAAATAGGAAGAAATAGAAAATGTGAACAGGCCCATAACTAGCAAAGAAATTGATTAAGTTATAAAAATCTCCAAACAAAGAGTCCTGGGCCAGATGGCTTTCCAGGGGAAATCTATCAGACATTTAAAGAAGATAAATAATACCTATTCTTCTCAAATTGTTCCACAAAAATAGAAATGGAAGGAAATCTTCCAGGCTCATTCTGTGAAGCCAGCATTACCTTGATACCAAAACCAGACAAAGACCCCACCAAAAAGGAGAATTATAGTCTGTTATCCCTGATGAACTTGGATAGAGCACTCAGAAATGGACCCACAAATGTATGACCAACTAATCTTTGACAAAGTAGTAAAGAGTATCCAATGGAAAAAGATAGTTTCTTCAGCAAATTGTGCTGGGAAAACTGGATAGCGACATGAAGAAGAATGAAACAGACCACTTTCTTACACTATACACAAAAGTAAATTCAAAGTGGATGAAAGAGCTAACTGTAAGACAGGAAACTATCAGAATCCTACAGAAGAATATGGACAACAACCTCTTTGACTTAGGTTGCAGCAACTTCTTACTAGGCATGTGTCTAGAGGTAAGGAAACAAAAGGAAAAACAAAATGTTGGGACCTCATCAATATAAAAAGCTTCTGCACAGCAAAGGAAACCAAAACGAAAAGGCAATGCACAGAATAGGAGAATATAAAATGATATATCAGATATCAGGATTTAGTAATCCAAAACCTACAAAGACCTTATCAAACTCAACACCCAAAAAACAAATAATCTAATGAAGATATGGGCAGAAGACATGAATAGACATGTTTCCTAAGGAAACATCCAGATACCTAACAGACACATGAAAAGATGCTCAACATCAATTATCACCAGAGAAATACACATCAAAACCACCGTGAGATACCACCTTGCACCTGTCAGAATAGTTAAAATGAACAATCCAGGAAACAATAGATGTTGGCAAGGATGTAAAGAAAGGGAATACTTTTGCACTATTGGTGGGAATGCAAACTGGAGAACAGAATGGAGGTTCCTCAAAAAATTAAAACTAGAACTACCCTATGACCCAGCAATTTAGGTATTTACCTAAAGGATACAAAAATGCTGATTCAAAGGGGCGTATGCACCCCAATGTTTATTTTAGCACTATCAACAATAGCCGAATTATGTAAAGAGCCCAAATGTCCATCCACTGATGAATGGATAAAAATGAGGTGTGTGTGTATGTGTGTGTGTGTGTGTGTATAGACATACACACACACCGGAATGTTACTTGGCAATCAAAAAGAATGAAGTCTTGCCATTCACAACAACATGGATGGAACTAGCATGTTTTATGCTAAGTGAAATAAGTCAGAGAAAGACAAATATATAGAATTTCACTTACGTAGAATTTGAGAAACACAGCAGATAATCATAGGGAAAGGAAAGGAAAAATAAGAAAAAACAGAGAGGGAGACAAACCTTAAGAGACTCCTAAATACAGAGAAACAAGTACTGAGTGTTGCTGGTGGGGAAGTAGGTGGGAGGTGGGCCAAATATGTGATGGTCATTAAGGATGGCATTTATTGAGATGAGCACTGGGTATTAAGTAAGTGATGAATCCCTAGGTTCTACTCCTGAAACCAGTACTATACTTTGTTAACTAAGTTGAATTCAAATAAAAAATAATAATAATAAATGAAAAAAAAAGTTAAGGGGAAGTGAGAGAAAGGAGAGTTGTACTGTGGTTAAAAGCTGGTAGTGGTTAGTGTGCCAGGAGACTGTAGATTGACTCAGTGTCCTTTCCATGTGAAACAGATCATAAAATAAAACAGATTGCTTTTTAAGCTAAACTTAGATCTCCTACGATTTATTATTATACCCCTCATTGGCCAGTTTTCTCTACTACATTCCATTTTGGTGTGTTCAGGATGAGACTTCTTTCTCTAAAGAAAAGCAAAATCATGGGGCGCCTGGGTGGCTTAGTCGGTTAAGCGTCCGACTTTCGCTTAGGTCATGATCTCGTGGTTCATGGGTTCGAGCCCCGCATCAGGCTCTGTGCTGACTTCCAGCTCAGAGCCTGGAGCCTGTTTCAGTCTGTGACTCCCTCTCTCTCTGACCCTCCCCTGCTCACGCTGTCTCTCTCTCTCTCCTAGAAATAAATAAAACATTTAAAAAAAAAAAAAAAAGAAAAGCAAAATCAGTACTTTCAAACTGAGAAATAGAAATGGTTTGAGGGACTGGATAAAATACTCTGGTTATTGGAAGCATTAGACATCTGAATGTGAGGAATTTGCTATCTTCTCTTTCTAGCATCCTGTATTCATTTCATTTTTAAATTACTTTTATAATGTTTATCCAGACCAAATTATAAAATAATCAGAAATCTAGACTATATCTGTATTCTGTATATCTTACTGTATAGAATACCTGTCTTAACATTTGGATCTATATTCACTCAGCTGGGGCTGGTATCTTCACGTAGAGAATAAGTTTGTGTGTGTGTTATTGCTTGATGTTTCTAATACCCTGACAGGACCACCACAGTAGTAGAAATGCAGCACTGACTTACAGAGCCACTGACAGTAGGGCCACATGGCATTGATTGTTTCTCTTTGATCTTCTAAATTTGGATGGCTACTCACTGAAAACGTCAAATATATTAGTAACTCCTAATTCAAGTGAACTTGAGTGCTTCCAGGAAGTCCTCCATAATCATTCATAACCCATATATCCCTCCAGAGGCCCTTCCTTAAAATAAAACAAAACAGAACAAAAATAATCCAAAATACAAAGTTGAACTTCTTTGGGCTTTCTAAGTAAACAGAGTATCAACTAATGTAAGTCAGCTGTATAAACAAATGTGTCACTTTCTCATTCTTCCCTTTACATTGCTCTTTCAGTCATCTCATGGCCTTTCTCTATATAGTAATTGTCCTACATACTCTACATAAGCATGTGGGTCTTGTTTTGTTAAAAACAGCTTTATTGAAATGTAATTAACATACTACACAATTCACCCATTTAAAGCGTACTGTTCAATAGTTTTTAGTATATTAGTAGATATGTACAACCATCACCACAGACAACTTTAGAACATTTTCACCGTCTCAAAAAGAAACCCAGTACTCTATCTTCCCTTACTTCCCTCACCCGGCCCTAAGCAATCACTAATCTCCTTTATGTCTCTAGAGATTTCTTAGTTTGGACTTTTTATATGAATGGAATAGTGTAGCATGGGGTATTATGTGACTGACTTCTTCCTTTAGCATAGTGTTTATAAGTTCATCTAGAAGGTTCTTTCATGTTGTACCATGGATAAGTATTTTGTTCCTTATTATGATTAATATTCCATTATGTGGATATACCACAATTTGTTTATATATTTATCTGGTGATAGATACTTGGATTGTTTCCACCTTTTCAAAAATTTGTTTTAATTTTTTTAGTTTTTGTTTTTTCTAGAGAGCATGTGCAAGCAGTGGGGAGGAACAAGTGGGAGGAAGGGATGGAGGGAGAGAGAGAGAGAGAGAATGAGAATTCAGAGCAGGTTCCCTGCTCACCATGGAGTCTGACTTGGGGTTCAATCCCATGACCCTGAAATCATGACCTGAGCTGAAATCAAGTGATGCTCAACCTACTGAGCCACCCCGGCTTCCCTGTTTCCCTCTTTTGGCTATTATAAATAATGCTGCTGAAAACATTCATGTACCAGTTTCTGCATGAACATAGATTTTTTTTGTCTAGAATATAAACCTAGAAATTGAATTGCTGAGTTTTATTGTAATTCTATATTTAATAGGTTGAGGAACCTTCACTGTTCTCTAAAGTAGCTGTGCCATTTTAGCCTTTCATCAACAGTGTTATGAGAGTTCTCATTTCTCCTCCTCCTCCTCCTCCTCATGTTTTGTGATCTGGCCATCCTACTGGATGTGAAGTGCTATTTCTTTGTGATATTGATTTGCATTTCCCTGAATACTGATATTCCTTGGAGAATTGACTATTCACATCGTTTGCCTAATTTTTAATTATTTGTCTTTTTATTATTGAGTTGTAATTTATATATTTTAAATATAAATTCCTTATCAGATGAATGGTTTGAGAACTTCCTGCACATCTTAGACTACATTAAGTGTATACTTCTGGGCCTTTGCTTTTTTTTTTTAATATTTTATTTTTATTTTTGAGAGAGAGATAGAGACAGCATGAACAGGGAAGGATCAGAGAGAGAGAGGGAGGCACAGAATCCGAAACAGGCTCCAGGCTCTGAGCTGGCAGTCAGCACAGAGCCCTATGCGGGGCTTGAACCCACGAACCGTGAGATCATGACCCGAGCTGAAGTCAGACGCTCAACCTACTGAGCCACCCAGGCGCCTCTGGGCCTTTGCTCTTGATGTTCCCTTTTCGTGGAGTATTGACTCCTCTTCACACAGGTAGTCCTTCTAAACCTTTTATGCTTAGTCTGGATGTTACTTCTTCAGAGAAGTTATCTCTAAAATATACTTCTTCCCTTATATCTCTCTGCGTCCCTGTGTGGATTTCTCTAACAACACTATACCTTACTTTGAGTTATGTATTTTGTTCATTGCTCCCTATGATGTAGCTTCTATGAGACAAAAATGCTGTCTGCCTTAGGTAGTAGACAATAATGTCTATTAAGTGGATGAATTAACATTGAATTTTTTCTCCTTTTATTTTTTCCATCATCAGACTCTTATCTTCTAAATCTTTGTCAGTGGACATTGGGAATTCCTTTCAGGCTAATCTGAAGTAAATTTAGAAATTTTTCTCATACCTAGAATAATCTCTGGTCTGACTTATTTTTTAGGGCATCAGCAGCTTTGCAGTTAGAAAGTTCTTTGAACCAGACTTCTGTACATATCATTCAGGAAGTAGACACCTTTATTATAGTTATTTTTTCATTTACAAAGTGGTAGTTTATGGTTTTATAGCACATAAAAGTTATACGTTGTTGGCATTCCTTTTTTCCACAATTGAAAACAATATTCAAAAAAATACACAGCCTTTATTCTGTGATTACTTCAAATTTAATCTTTTTGTAGCTTCAGTATCTTTACTGCTTCCTCTGCTGCATTTTTACTTATCTGATGGGAAATTGATTGTATGCCTGGCAAAACATTCTTTCAAATACTGTATGAAAGAGTAAGTTCCATGGTGATAATCATTCCCTTTAATGGAATACACCACATAATGTTAAAATTTTTATAGTCCGATTCTTCAGACATATTTAATTGGGTATTTTTAAATAGCATTATTCATATATGAGAAAAATGATAATTTCAAATAATATATGAGATATAATCTCTTCCTAGTATCTCCCCCTGCAACATGAAGTAGGTTTTCCTTCTTCAAATTAATGAGAAAAGGAGAGAGGATATCATACAAAATTGAAGTGAATTCCAGTTAGAACTTGCTTTTTGGTTTGTAAATTTTCAGCTCTGAATGAATTCAGTATAAAATATATGTTGAATCATTAGATTCTATGTATTGATCAATGGCTGTGAAGACCATATTCTGTTCTTGAGAAACATGAATCTAAGCCACTGTATTAAATGTAGATTATTTGCATAGGTTTGGTACTTTATAAAAACATAAATGAAAATGCAAACCATTGACAGTATTTTATTAGTATGCTGGGGGATGGAAAAAGCTTTTTGACAGGTATTATACATAAATTTATTTTGAACATTTTATAACTGCAGACTATTACTTAAAAATAATTATTGCAGTGTATTTTCTTCAATATAAAGGAACAAATATTAATAAATTTTTTAAATTAGAGGTGTAATTGAAGAGCTAGAATAATGTATTCTCTGCCTCTGGAGCTAGGCATTGTGCAGTAAATGAGTAATAAAGTTCATGGGTTTTGTAGTTACATTCTTATGATGCCACCATATTTTATCCTAGCTCTCAAGACATGCTTGTATTTTAAATCATTCGCATTAAGAGACATTGAAATTTAGGCTTTTCAATTACAAATGCTGTAATGTTGTTATTGGAACAATGTTCATATTTTAATAAGACAGTTCTCATTTATCTTTCTTGATTTTATTTAATAAATTTTCATGTCCTTACTGAGTTTAATTCTTTATCCACTGATGCTTCTTCTTGCTGACACCTTGATAATTTCTGTCTTTTCAGACATTAAGTCCATGCCCATGTCCCTGATGAATTATTTTCATGTCTTTTTAAATTTACAAATTTACAAATTTATCCATTATACAATCCTAATAGTATAGATCAAATCTGGAATACTACCTACATTGTATGTAGAAATACACTTTTTTTATGCAGGTTTTTTTTTTTTATGTTTGTTTATTTTGGGGAGAGAGAAGGAGACAGAGAGTGAGTAGAGGAGAGGCATAGAGAAGAGGAGACAGAATCAGACAGAATCTAAAGCAAGTTCCAGGCTCTGAGCTGTCAGAACAGAGCCTGTTGCGGGACTTGAACTCGCAAACCACAAGATTATGACCTGAGCTGAAGTTGGACACTTAACTGACTGAGCCACCCAGGTACCCCAGAAATAAACTTTTTAGGAGAAAAAAGAGAAAATGAGATGAAATATAATGACAACTATATTTTAATAAAAGAAGGAAAATTACCTAATTAACAAGTTGAGTGGACCAGATTGCCTTCATTGCTAGTCTGATAAATTCTGTGAGATTTAGGATTACCATTCCTCCTCCAGTCAACTAAATACAGAACCCCATAGGGAAAACTATAAAAGTACTTTGAAAATAGTATGACACTACATAAAATATAGTGCAGCGTAATGATGGATATTGTTCTCATTTTAAAAGCTTTGTGTATTATGTCTTGCACATATAGTCTAGAAATACTTTTTGTAATAAATTATCAACTACTAATTTAGACCTTTATATCAGATCAGACATTTTCTTACTCTTTTTCTTATTGTTTCTAACCTTGTAATTAAGATATATTTTCTGCAGATAAAGGTAAATGGCTTATTTGAAATAATTCTGCTAACTGAGGAGACTGGGAGTATGAGGTAAAGGTTTCTTTTCAGTGTAGCAAATCTTGAGCTGCAGCTGTTAAGATACTTAATTTAAAAATCAGATAAGCATTTGCTTTTGAATAATAAAACTTATTTTCATGTACTTGAAACATGAACTTACTTCATGTTTGAAACAAACATCTGTGACAACAAGGGGAGATGTAGATCACCTGCTAGTTTAGGTGTAAGTGATAAGGGAGAACTAATTTCTCATTTTTTAAAAACATGACTCATTTCTTTTATGGTAAATGATTATCACATAGTTTTTAAAAGGAAAAGTGGTATGATAATTCCCCAATGAGGAATAATCTGTATAAAATATGGATGACATGTTTTATAAGCCCATGTGTAATGAATTTAGATACTCCCGAATTTAGAGAAGTACAGAAAACCAATAACAGAGAATTTAAGCATCTTTTCAGTTGCTTCTCCAAGACCACACAAAGTATTCCCTTGTTTATTATAGTAAGAGTAAACTGAAAGGACTGTTAAGCTACACAGAAGTAGATAAGCAGAAATACATGTGGAAAGCAAATATTACACAAATAAGGTTCAGCATAATACAAAGGTGACTATCTAAATTAAGCGTAGGAATATATTGGTAGTTAGTTTATGAAATCTTCCATTTATTTTGTTTCTTTTGCAGAATTTGTTAAAATATCTGTATAAAGTGGGCATTCACAATTACATCCAGGGAAGAAATACTTAAAGTTTTCTGTGTAAATAGCAGATTTTCTCTGTATTTATATTGAACTTATATTTTTCTTCCCTTTGAAACTGATGTTCTTTTTCTATTTTCCATAATAATCTTATAATCAATATAATATTTCTATATAATCTTTTGAGAAAAAGTATATACTGTATTCTAGTATGAAAAGATTATAGTGTTCATTATAACAAAGAATTTCCGAGTCTAGATATAGAATATTGTCAGCTGTGATTGGTGAACATGAAACTTTTTTTTTCTCTTTTCCTCAATGTTAGTAAGGATTTTAAAATAGAATTTTTAACTTTCTCTTCCAATTTCTCATTGTCTGGAAATCATAATGGTCTGAAGGAGCAAAGAGAAGAAGAGCATATACTCACCAGACACACCACACCTTTCCTGGGAAATCAAAACAGTAGTTTACCGTGGAAACTTCATAGCTAGATGTGTAATTAATATACTGAAACTAAATTATGGTATTGTACTTTCTCTAAAAATAATATTTTAGGGTTAGAAGTATATAAAACCATTTGATATAAAAATGTGAGTTAAGAAATGAATTGTATTCATTGTATAGAATATAAACCTGGATTCCTCATGGTGAAGTAGAACACTTTTTTTCTCATTTAACCTTAAGAAGTGAATATTCATTTCATTATAAGAGATTGGATTATACCCAGAAAGGAGCCAGAACCTCATAAGAAGATGTAACAATGAGGATTTTAAAAATCTATATACTTTAAAACACTTCAATGTTGTGATTAGGGTTCTTACAAGTGATCGTTTTATACATGACCAGACATTTACTTTTTTTTAATGTTTATTTTTGAGAGAGAGAGACTGGTGTGGGTAGGGGAGGGGCAGAGAGAGACACACATACACACACAAACTCCAAAGCAGGCTCTGAGCTGTCAGCACAGACCCCAATGTAGGGCTCAAACTCAGAAACTGCGAGATCATGACCTGAGTCGAAGTCAGGAACTTAACCCACTAACCCACCCAAGTGCCCCTATACATTCCCATACACTTAATTAAGGTTTATTGAGGTTGTTTTCTGGTCATTTTATTTTTCATAAAAATATAATTGTGTGTATATATATAATTATATGTATATAATTGTATATATAATTATAAAATATAATTTCTTTCTCTAAAGAGAAAGAAAAATTCCCTCAACGCTCAACTACATGATCTTCCATCAAAGATCATGTAGTTTTATAATGATCTTCCTCTTTTTTCAAACTATGTAATTGATAATATGCACAGACTTTCTTATGAAATACTGAGTTCTAATATAGATTTTATATCAAATTAAGAACTATAATTGCTCATATTTAGTGATACTAGTATGCTTAGAAGTCACTGTCACTTTTAATTATACCAACATTTACATACACATATGTATATATAATCAATTTTTTTTATATACAATGGAATGCATCCATTTTTTTTTTGAGAGAGAGCATGTGCGTGTGTGCATACATGGGGGAGGGGCAGAGGGTAGGGAAAGAGAAAATCTCAAGCAGACTCCACACTCAGCACAGAGTCCAACATGGGGCTCGCATCCCATGACTCTGGGACCATGACCTGAGCTGAAACCGAGAATTGGCTGTTCAACTGACTGAACCAACCAGGTGCCCCAAAAATGCATCCATTTTAAGAATAGTTTGAATTCTGACATTTTTGTGCCTACATAATCACCACCATAATCAAATACATAACATTTTCATGACCCCGCAAAAGTTTCCTTTGTCCCTTGCAGTTATCTTCTCTCTACTCCCAAGTCTCAAGCAACTACTGATTTTTCCCCCCACTACTGTAGATTAGGATTTGTCAGCCTCAGCACTGTTAATATTTTGGTGTGGGTAACTGCTTGTTACCAGAGGGTGTGGTCATATGCATTGTAGGATTTTTAGCAGCACCCCTGGTCTCTACCTACTAGATGCCATTGAACTGTCTCTGTACTCCCCATTTGTAGTTATGACAATAAGAAATGTCTATGAAGACTGCTGAAATTAACTCCCAAGAGAGCAAAACATAGTCCATTTGAGAAGAGCTATCAACAATTAGTTTTTTCTATACTGGTGGTTCATACAAATGGAATCATATAGGATACTTTCTTTGTGCCTAATTTTTTTCAGCCTCATGGTTTTGAGATTCATCCAGTTTGTTACATGTACCATATGCTGTCTGTTTTTACTGAGTGGAATTCCAGTAGTATATAAACTACATTTGGTTTAAATTGTACCAAAGCTTTTGATTTTGTTCATATTTTCTTTAAATACTTAAAAATAGCCATTTTGAAATCTTTGCTAATCATATCACTTTAACTCTTTGAGGATTTATTAGTTGATTTATCTGCTGGTTTGAGCCACATTCTTCCTTTTTCTCATATTGTGATTTTTTTATTGAATTTCAGACGTTATTGATTTTATACTGTTGATTGTGGGATTTGTTTTCTTTAAATATTTTTGGAGTGCTGTCCAGTTATTTATGGATCAGTTTGATCTTTTCAAGGCTTTGATTTTTCTGATTAGGATGGGTGTAGAGTTGCCTTTATTACTAACTTAATTCTATTACTGTTACGCACTACCTGGTAGTTACGGACATCCACCCTGGAACTAGCACCATGTTTGCTCTGGGAATTGTTCATTTTACAAGTTCCCAACTGTTTTTTCCCCAGCTTTGAGAGTTTTACTCTTCATTTTCAGAGATGATTATTTTGCAGTTAGCTTTACAAAGACTTACACAGATCTCAAGTTCTTGGCTCTGCTCTTATTCTTCAGTACTATGATCCAAAATTTTAGCCTCCTCAGTCTGTCTCTGCAATTTGACTTCTGTCTCTTCAACTCTGCAAGACCTCCTTGGCATCCTCCTTCCTGCATAGTGATTGCTTTCAAGAGAAAGAGGCCAATTGTAAAAGCTGACCACATTTTGTTTGCTTATTTGTTTGTTTATTTATTTATTTATTTAAATTTTAAAAAGTTTGTAAAGCTCACCACATTTGTTTCCCTTTTCTTAAGCAAAACAATCCTGTACTGCCTATTGGCCAATGTTTGAAAACAGTTGTTTATTATATTTTATTCTTCATGTTGTTTACAGCAGGACAGCAAATCTATTCCCAGTACCTATTATCATGACCAGAGGCAAAACCCAGGGTTTTAATTCTTTTGTGTTATTATAAACATAGAAATTTTTGGACAACACCAGATTCATATTTGCTCTGCTCACATAATCACTAATTTAGAGTTATTGTATTCCTTTAATACCATTCCTATGATTTATTTCCTCTTGCCTCATACTCTGTCCAAGAGCCTTTGCTGATGTAACACCATTGGCCTCTCTCTGGACTTCCTTACTTTACTCTGCACAAGGGTAGGAAGGGTGTTTGGTAGGCAAACTTGGGAGAAGGTTGGAAAATCTTGGGTTAGCCTTCTTGTATAGGCTGTACTTTCAAGTTAGCCTATCTTTAGGTTATATTGACACCTTTTAATTAGGAGAGGCCTTTGGTTGTCAATCATTGTCTATAATTAAATAGGTTAGTTCAATTTGGGGGAGACATTTGGAAGTCCTTGTGGCAGGAGATCCAAGTAATGGTGCCTACTTTAGGTGTTTTGGTCCTAACAGATTTCTTTAACTTCATTTATTTCCTTTCTACTACTTTTTTAGCCTCAAACTTGGAGGGGGAAATAAAGGATTCATTGTTCCTTGGAACCTAAGTATCACAGACACACATATTTTTCAGTTAGTATTGTATCAAATCACTAAATATTTTTAACTGCGAGGAATGCAAATTGAAAAGCCCACACTCTCTTTGATTGTGGGAATGTAGCCAGAAGTGAAAATAGGATACATAGTTCTAGGAGTCTTTGTAGTCCCTCTGTCTCTAGCTCAGCATTTCTTACAGCCCAAATTCTAATTTCCAGGTAAATGGGACCCTTTAGCCCTTCCACTGACTGGTAGATCATATGCATACCACATCTGCTGCTTCAGCACTGTTTACAATTATGGTGCCTTGTGCTTTTTTCTTAGAATGAGATGATGAAAAGCAAAACAGAATAGCAAATGTGAAGGGATGGACAGAAAAAGAGGAAGGTATAGAGCAGGAGGGAAGAAGGAAAGAAAAATATAGAATTGTTAAATATCAGGTAATTTACAAAAGAGCTATGTGGGCATCTTCTATTTGAAGGAGATAGTAGTAGTTAGAAGACAGTTTACAACTGGATGGAAAAGACCTGGAGGAGAAAAGAGAGTTGAAAAACTACATTTGTCTTTGCAGTCATGTGCCACTAGTGATTCTTACTAGGCTCTAGGCAGTTTGTTCTTGGGAAATAAGTAATATAGATATTCTAAATGGAAACTACAAAAACTTATTTTAATGCTGTGTTGAATTAAGTATTTTACCTAAGTCATGTGAAGATACAATTAACATTATAACTTTGTTATTAGTAGCATAATTTTCAACAAAATTATTAGCTTTAGTATTTCTTGAGTTTAGGTTAAAGGTTTTGAGAGATTTTATTAAAAAGAATCATTTTACTTTGATTTAATCACTTTAATTTTTCTCTAGTTATTGCTTCTGATTGAGGCTATTTATGAAGTGTTACAGGATCATTTGGTGTTAATATTCAAAGAGAATAGATTTGTACTAAGTATCTGAGTTACACAATCTTTCAACAAAACAATTCTTTCGCTCATGTATACATTTGTGTGAGTATGCATATTTTTGTTATATTTATTTGTATACTCATCTGTCGTATAAAAGAATATGTAGCTTTAATATGAGGTGCTTTTTGCGACCTACCTGTCAAATAGGGACATATTTATATAAAGTATGACTTATATATTTAATTATATAATTTTAGATATCATAACCGTGAGAACTGTGATATATAGCTGCTTTTTTGGGGCTAAATAAAACTAGTTTAGGTCATAGGAATGATAAGTATGTCTAAATTGCACTATTATGATGTGTATATATATATGAGCATACATACATATATATGCTTTATGACATGCGGTATTCATGAAGGCAAGTGACTGTCTTGATTGTTGTAGCCAAGCAGGAGAAACTCCATACATATTTATTGAATATATTTTTACAAATATTGGATGAAAAAAATAAAATTAAACAGTTTTAAAGCTATAAGAGTAAGGATTTGTTTTATAATTTTATTCTTTTTTTTTTAAAAGAAGAGTTGATTGAAACTAACTCTAGTATTAGATTGATCACTATTATCTTCCCAGTGGGATTTATCACCCCAAAGAGAGCTTAGGCAGATGTATTTTGTGCTGGTAGTGTTCCCAGACACACTTTGGGCAGGAGCAGTCAGACTTTTGACCCATTATTTTCAGAAGGTTCTTTTTCCTTTTTAATCCCCAAAATCTCTTTCAAGGAAGGTATTAAAAGGTGTGAGTTCACGTGACTACCTATTCCCCCATGATCTTCTAGAAAATAAGAGAACGTTATTGCTTCTTTTTTCTTTCCCTTGAATGTTTATCTACATGTATGTGGGAAGATAGTATATATGTTTGTTTGAATAAATACTTGTATAACTTTTTCTTAGAGACACCAAAGTCTTTATTTAATATATTATTAATAGATGTTTTCTAATGCTAATTCTCATAGGAATGAAAATAAAGCAGTAATTGGAAAAACCTCATGGGAATAAAATTAAAATGGAAAAATAAAATTTGATGAAAATTCCCATGTATTCCATGAAATTGCTTGGAAAGAAATTATATTTTAGCCATAGATACTCTAGTAGCATCATCCATTTTCAGTATAATTTTTTGCAAGAAGTGGAAATATGTGATTGGCTAGAAATTTTCTATGCTTATGTTTCCTTTTTGCTTTTAAAGAAGTTAATAAAATTGTGTATCAATGTGAGTGAAATAAGAGTATAATGTTCATGTCCATTTATGTAATGAAATCTAACATCTATTGCATCTGTTTTTTGACATCTATTCAGTACTCAGTAATGAGTCACTTTCATATAAGAAAAAGAATATTCAAGAATTATGTTTATATCAATCCATTTTGTGAGCTTTAAAATTTTTTTTTTCTGGTCATTTAGTAAGTATAAATAGCAATTGATGGTATAAGATGTAATTACATAAAATGTTTTCTTTTGAAAGTCATATACTACACTTTTTCTAGAATTTGTAACTATTTACATATTTAACATTAATACTTATTTTTCAGTGTTTGTAGCATCTCATAATAACATAGCTATATTTCTTATTAGACAATGATCTTGGCAAGCTTTTATTACGCTTCAAAATGTCTGATAAACAAACTGAGTGGATACAAAACTGCCGAAAACAGTTTTGCAAAATGATGAAGGCCAAACCTGATATAATCAGTGGAAGTGGTGAGTACGTTGTTTAATTTTTGTGGTGTTTTTTTGCATGAAAATTATATTAGTGGAAGCTGTGTTTACTGTGGATTAGTACCGGCATGTCTAGAATACATAATACTCATTCCAGAAGTCCACTGACTTTTGAGAAACTTATGATCCTTGAAAACAAAAGGGGAAATCTGAGATGCAAGGAAGCTGAAGACCAGAGAAAAGAAGGAAGAAGAGGCCCACTCGCCCTTACTCCCTGATACCAGTAAAATTGTAGGCAACACATCAACTGTCAAAAAATTAAAATCTGAGAAACAAACTTTTATTAAACTGAGAGGTCTTGGTAAGCAAAATTGCAACACTGATCTGCCTTTACTTAGGTGATAATTCGCTTGGTTTCACCAGCTTTCCTCTGAATTTACCATACTGCTATATTTTTGGAAACTTGATTGACTTTTTTATTGACACATATTTTGAAACTTTGCTATGTCCAGCCAAATAAATTTAGTTACTCTTAAGGAAATTGAAATTTTATTTTGAGGTAATAGCTGTGTTTCCTAAACTAGCAAATAATTTGTTTTATATTCACATATTTACATGTGCATTTGTTTTCTTAAAATTATCATTTTTAAGTTAACATTATTTTGAATAAAGGTCTAAGGAAAAGGTTCTAATGTAAACATATGATAGAATTTTTTGTAAACTATAATTTAAAATTGTCCACTTTATTACCCATGGTTTATGGTTTTCATATTTGTATCATTTGTTATAAAATTAAAAGTGGGAAACAAAAAATAAAAATATTTATATTTTGTTGTTGGATATACTACATTTTCCGAGACTAGTGATATATATCTGTGGGCATCTCAGAGGTGAATTCCCTGAATTTTCTTTTTGCCTAGTATATCCTAGAAAGAGTGATTAAGAAGGACATCAGACATGGGATAAAAAGGCAGGGCCAATAAAAGTAAACTCTCTTTAGCCAAAAGGACCAGGAGAAGGGTAGCCTGTTAAGACACTTTTTTTTTTAATAGAAAGTGACCACTTTAATCCAATCAGACACCATAGAAAAGACTGCCAGCAAGACCTGGGCATAGCCTGAACTTCTATCCTTACCTGGCAGTAATGGGGGCACCTTTGCCTCTCCTTGCTAGGATTGTATCAGAGGAGATTCAGGTAGAAAGTTAAGGATTTTTACCATCACTCAGTAGTAATAGGGCTACCACCCCACATTCCGCTCCACACATTTTTTGTCTCACACTTAAAACAAATTTAAAATTAGAAAGCATCAACAAAGAAATAAAGAAAACCTACAAGGACATTTTAGAAGTGAAAATACTGTAACCAGAATAAAAGCTAAATGGATTGGTCAACAATAAATTGGAAAGGATGTAAGGAAGGATTGGTGAACCTTAATAGAGGAAATAGACTGAAAAAAAAAAAAATTAACAGAGTCCTAGAGACTTGTGGCACCATAACAAAAGATCTAACATGTCATTGGAGACCTGGAAAGAGGTTAAGACTACAAATGTATTTGAAGAAATATAGTTTAAAAATGTTCTAAACTTATCAAGAAGGCTAAACCTGTGGATTCAAGAACCACAACCAGGGTAAACCCAAAGAAATCCACACCAAGCCCCAATATAGTCAAACTTTTAAAAACTAAAGACAAAGAATCTTGAAAGCAGAGAAGGGAAGAAACAACATCTTAACTACAGGGGAAAACCAACACTTTTGATGGTGGACTTCTCACCAGAAAAGATGGAGGACAGAGGCAGTAGCATGACACTCAAAAGGTTGAAAGAACGAAAGGTTAACCTGAATTCTCTATGCATTGAAAATAAGTCTTCAGGAATAGAATATCAAGACATTTTCAGATGAAGAATTTGTCAACAGCAGACCTATTCTAAATGAAGGGATTAAGGAAGTTCTTTATCTCAATACTATCCTCACAACCTCCTGAATCTATAATTATATAAAATACATTTTCTTAAAAAATACAGAGGAAAAAATGAATATAAGCTACTTTTGAGAACATTAGAAAAAAAAATCTGACTGTGCTTATAATAATTTGTATGAAAAGTGGATATAGTTGGATACGATGAGATTATAAAGTGCCTGAAATTCATTAGCATACTTTTAATTTCATGAAGTAGGGGGATGGGAGCCATGATTTAGTTCTTGAATAAGCAAGTGTTCAAGGAACAGACCCCTAGTTGTTACATATAGATGTATTGATTGGGAAAAAAAAGTTACATGCAGATGAATTGATTGGGAAAAAATTGGATCTCTAATGTAATTACATCTTATGATCTGATGATTTGCTAGCAGTGATAAAAGATAAAAAAGGAATTTAAAAAGAATCAACCCGGGAGAAAATTTGCATGTTTACACACACTGAGCTGTCTCAGTTTTGGAATGAGCTTTTGTTGTGATAGCAGTGGCAAGGAAGAAAACAGAGTCGATACCTGAGTTTCCCTGAACAGGCTGTCTTCAGTTTTTTCCTCAGTAGATAAACCCATGTCTCTTTGGAGCATATATTTATTACACATTTTAGAATTGCCTTGGTGGCTCAGTTGGTTAAGTGTCCAACTTTGATTTTTTTTTTTATAGTTTATTTATTTTTGAGACAGAGACGGCATGAGTTTGGGAGGGACAGAGAGAGAGGGAGACACAGAATCTGAAGACAGGCTCCAGGCTCTGAGCTGTCAGCACAGAGCCCAACGTGGGGCTCGAACCCACGAACTGTGAGATCTGACCTGAGCTGAAGTCGGAGCTTAACCGACTAAGCAATCCAGGGACCCTAAGTGTCTGACTTTGGATCAGGTCATGATCTCGCAGTTTGTGAGCTTGAGCCCTGCATTGGGCTCTATGCTGACAGTTTGGAGCCTGGAGTCTGCTTTGAATTCTGTGTCTCCCTCTCTCTCTCATTCCTCTGCTCGCCCTCTGTCTCTCAAAAATGAATAAATGTTAAAAAAAATTTTAAATACTACGCATTTTGGTTTTATAGACTGTGTCATGGTCCAACCCCATGGAATAAATATATTTAAAAGGAGGAGTCTTATAATATAAAATATTTTCTAGAAATTCTAGGTCTGTCATTTGAAATAAACAGATCTATTTAAGATGAAAAGAATATTTTATTATTTGCTTACTAAACAGTAATACTCTATAGTTAATTTGTGTTTAAAGTTAAGTGTTTCATGATATGAATTAATTTCCTTGAATTATAAATGATAGAAGTTTCAAAGAATTGACAGTGAAGTGTTTGGATATACTGAGCTAAATAGCCACTCTAGTAATTATGCTATTCAACTACACTTATGTTTAGTTAGTTAGATGTGCCAGTGAGATTTTAGCCACAGGTTCAACTACCACATGTAGATGAGTTTTTAGTATGATTCCATGACTATAGCCTGTCTCTCAAAATATTTGCAAGTGCATAAGTGCTGTTCATGAGGGTTGCTGGGCAAAATGAATATACTCTATTGGAATCAGTAGAAATCCAGAACCTTCTTCAGATAGTTTGGTGATGTTATTTTTCCATATGATGTGTAGAATTACTTTTTCTAAAAGCTCTCAATATATGGATCTAATAGCATAATTTTGCATTTCAAGATCAGTGCTTCACAGAAAATAGTGTGCTTTGCAAATACCTGCAATTAGTCTGGTAGCTATTAAGTTTCAAATCATGTTGGGTTTACCTCCTCCACAGATGTGATAAAGAATTTTCTCAGTTCACTGAGTTTGTTTAGGTGTCTGTCTGGTGGCTAACCCTGATTTTGGGCATGGGATTCAAAGAGTTGTTTAGCAGTACACTATGAGTTTTCTTATTAATTCAGGCATTTTACTCAAATGCATAGCATGTAGCAAACATATGGTTGTGCTCACATGAGAATGATTATAATTTTAAATGGATATTTCCACTTTAAAACTAACTTTTTATATAACCTTTGTTACTAATGTATATCTCACCTCTTATTCTTAACATTGAATTCAGAATGATTGTTTCTAAAATTCATCAAGATATTCTTAAAAATTATAATCTCAAGAGACAATATTAAATGACTTATAGAGAAACACATGGAGGTTGAAAGCTCTCATGTAAGGGCTAATATTTATGTATAGATTCATAGACAAAAAAATTTGTAAGATTTTTCTGTGAGAGAATTTATCCTTATGCATGTGAAGATAGAACCTTTAAACAACTATAAGTTTAAATAATTGTCAATACTAGTGCCCTTTCTGGCCCTCAATAATAATATTCTCATACTTTTTAATACTTACTTTAATTTGAAATCATCATATGAGTAGAATTCAGTGAGTAAATTTTGTTGTTATCTTAAGCCATTAAAATATTATGATACATGACTTACCAGAACTACAGTTATTGGAAAGCACATGTTATTCCTATTTGATTTTACATTTTTCACATGTTGAACACTAATTTCCTTTGTGACTTATGTTCTTAAAATGTACTTGGATACAAAAGAGACCATTTAGTTAATATGGGTCAGAGTCAATATCCTGATTGTAGTACATAGTTTAATATTTAAATTTTTTATTAATGTTTATTTATTTTTGAGAGAGAGAGAGACAGAGCATGAAAGGGGGAGGGGTAGAGAGAGATGGAGACCCAGATTCCGAAGCAGGCTCCAGGGTCTGAGCTGTCAGCACAGAGCCCATTGTGGGGCTCAAACCCATGAACCATGAGATCATGACCTGAGCCACAGTCGGATGCTTAACCAACTGAGCCACCCAGGTGCCCCTGTAAATATATAGTTTAAAAGGTGACTTAAACTTGCTTGCTGTATTTACATGTATAAGCATATCATTTGCTTTATAGATATATTTCATTACAGGAAAATAATCTGGATTCTATCTTAAGTATAATTCAACTGGTTATATACATTTTGAGGATAATATATTCAAACACAGTGGCATATCTATATGGCATTGCCCAATAGAGAAAAGGTTACGTTTTTTTGTTTTTTGGGGTTTTTTTTTGACTCCGTTCTGTACTGTTCCACTGATAGAAAGGCGTCTTTTCCTATTTTTTAACATGAACATTATTTTTTAGAGCAGCTTTAAAGTACAGAGCTCCCATATACATTTTATGCCTATATATGCACAGCCTCCCCTCCTATATATCTCACATCAGAGTGATACCCTTGTTACAATCAATGAACCTACACTGACACATCATTATCTTCCAAAGCACATAGTTTATATTAGGGTTCATTCATTGTGTTTGTACATCCTATAATTTTTTTTATGTTTTTTTTCCTAATGTTTATTTTTTGAGAGAGCGCGCACATGTGAGTCGGGGAGGGACAGAGAAAGGGACAGAAGATCTGAAGAGGGCTATGTACCAAACTGACAGCAGTGAACCCAGTGCAAGGCTCAAGAACCTTGAGATCATGACCTGAGTCGAAGTCAGATGCGTAACCAACTGAACTACCCAAGCATCCTGTACATTTTATGAATTTTATCAAATGTATAATGGGGGAGATTTATCATACAGAAGAGTATCATTGCCCTAAAATGACTGTTTTGCCTATGCATCTTTCTTTTCCTTTGCCCAGTTGGTGGTAAGCTTACTTTTGATCCTTGCACTGAACAGATATAAAGTTGCAAAGTATCTGAAACACCTAACATGTCCTAGTTTTGAAAGAGAGAGAGCTATGCCTTGACTGTGGTCTTGGAGTTTAGATAATTTTTTTGGTATGTGTGAATAATGATAAGATATTATAGCCTAATTAGTGATGATTTTCTTTCTGTATCGAAATCATTTAGCAAGTTCTGAAGTAATCCTTAGAGAATCTAAAGATAACAGATGATTCTTTTCCAGTTTTGCATTGAATAGGTTCTCAGTGAAGCAATTAAAATTTAATTTACATTGGAAACATTGTTATGAATATTAAAGTGGTATGTGTTTTGAATTGAACCCCTTTAAGAGTATAACTGTGAAGAAGTTCAGATGACTTTTATCTACTAGTCTGTGACTTTAAAGATGCAATTACCATGTATATTCTTAGCCTTTAATATCGTAATTATTCTCTTGTTTATCGCAGCTTTACCGGAGTTGCTTGAAAAATTTGTGCTTCGTCTCTCTGAAAGCCCGTCTGAATGCTACTTCCCCTCAGTGGAATATACAGGTAAGTTTTAAACTTCTTGAATTTTGGAAAGTACTTAATTATCTAAAAATTGGTAGTATTTCATAGAGCTTTCTATTTTGATTAAAAAATATGCACAAGGTTTCATCTTAAAAATCTCTCATTTGGTGCTATGGATAGTCTAGATATCTTTCCGTCTCTTCTGTGCAAATGTGTGAGTTTTCTTGTAAGTTTCTAACTCCTTTTTGAGCTTTCCCCCCGCCCCATCTATCCATCCAAAGTTGTTTTCCCTTAAGGCAGTGTCTTCTCTTCCAGTTCTATCTACTATCTTCTAGTGATCTCATTTATTTGTTTGATTTTACCTACTTCATATATTGATAACTTCCCAATTCACATCCTCTATTCAAAGATCTACTATAAGCTTCATTGTGGTGTTCCCAGCTGTCTGATAGGTAAAAATCACCTAGAGATGCTATGGAAACCCTCAAACTTGAAATGTCCAAAAGGGCCCTCACCTTCAGACCTTATTGATATATACTCTTTTTCTACATTGTCTATTTTGGTGGGCAGTACTACTGTCCATCTAAACCAGAAACTGAGTAGTGACCTAAGGTAAGTAGATATTTTCAGGGGAGGAGAATTGTAGCTGGTGATCAGGAAGGAGACGTGAATGGCTGAACATGAGTATTGAGGCAGATAGGGAAGAATGATAGAGGGTTTTTGAAAGTCATGGTAGGGTCAATATAGAAACGCATGCTCTGAATTATATAAAAATCATTATGGTGGCTGTGTTGAGAAAAGACTGAAGGGAAGACAAAGGACTGAAACAGGGAGATGAATTAGGAGGCTTTTGAGAGAAGACACAGATGAAAAATGGTAATGGTCTGGGTGAGGATGTTAGTGGGAGATAGAAATATCTGGATCCTAGATACATTTTGGTGAGAGAGCCAACAGAAATGAGTAACAGATTGACTATGGAATTTTAGAGACAGGAAGGAATCAAAGACATCTCTAAGTTACTGATCCAAACTACTGGAAGGATGAGATTATCATATGCTGAGATGAGGAAGAATGGAGAAGAAATAGGTTTGAGAGAGGGGTTGAAGAGTTTGTTTTTATGTTATGCTTTGAATACTTGTTACACATTTAAATAGATCATGTTTTTTACACATTGGATATTTGAATCTCGAATTTAGGGGAAAAGTGTGGGCTGAAAATATAAATTGCTAAATTATCAGCTTTATATATAAAGCCAAGTGCATCTCTGTCATATCATTCTCTATTCTGACTTAAGGTCTAATTCTTCATGTGACAGTAAATTCCTACAGGGTAGTTTCCTTGTCTTATTGATCATATCCTCTACAACTAGAATTATAGTGTTAAGACATATTTGACAAATAAAAGACAGAATGGCTAAAAGAATGAAGGAGAAGGGCTTTATAACCTATTTCAATCAGTTTGTCTTAATTTTAGTAGGCAATAGATTAAACTCTTTAAGATTTCTGAGCAGAAGCCTTTCATGATTCATCTGTACTTTAAGAAGATTATTTTAGTGACTATGTAAAGGATGAAGTAGAGTGAAATCTGCCAAAGGTGAATATCCAGAATGTGAGGGTTGGTAAACAAAGAGATAGTAAAGATAGCAGAAATGTAGCAAAGACTCATGATAATAGATAATTAAGGGATATTGCTCCTCTTCCTCATAAGGGTGACCTTACTTCTCCATACGCTGGAGAAATTATCACTTATTTATTCAAGATAGACACTATACCTCATATTTCCTTAAAAATACATGCTTCCCGTCTGACCCAGCCTATCCTTCTGGCCCTATTACCACTATTAGTGACCTCCTGTGCATTCACATCACTGAACCTTTGCTCTTCCTCTTCCTCCTGAATGAGCTTTCCTCTCCCCGTGACAACCATAGTATAATGTCCAACTCAGCTGTAAAATTGCAGCTAGAATGTTCCCTTCCCTCTTACTAAGTAGATGTTCCTCCTCTGTGCTCATTATTATATTCATTTTAAACTACCGTTTTGATATTTATTGTATGTGGCTAGTTTAAATTATCCCATTAGGTCTCAAACTCCTTTGTATCTTTAATATAGTATTTGATATATTTTTATTAAACTAAATACATATGCTATAACATAATTATCTTTATTCACACAAACACATCTGTATAACAGTTCTAAATATATTGGTATTTACAAATACACATATGAACATATACCTAATTATTTACACAGTATCCTTTAAAGCAGGATTGGCAAAGGGATGAATAAGAAAATGAGAACAAAGAAATGAGAAGAAAATATAAGGTAGCATTAAACAGAAATTAAGGTAGGTGAAAGGAATTGATACATATTGAGCACCTCTTATGAGCTAAGTAGTGTGCTGAGGTACTTAATATGTGTTCTTTATCCAACCCTGTAAATAACTACACTTTGCAGTAGGCATAATCACCACACTTAAAACCAGGCAATTGAAGTACAGAGTAAAGAAGACAGAAATTGTGAAGAGAATTTTGAAGAAGATCATTTGTGAGGAAAATGGTAACCTTATGAATAAACCTGGAAATGTATGTATACAGGGATTGAAGGTCATGTCTATGACTAAGAGAGGAAATAAATGGTAATTATGGAGATTTGCATGGCCGGAGTGGATATCTCCCTAGCCTTCTGTATAATATATGTTTTCTACAGCTTTCCTTGGCACATTGTTCTATTGGGTCATATTTTCTGTAGATAATCTAAGATTAATGTTATGTTTTATACATCATCTAAATACTCAACAAGACTGATTGCTCAATATGTACACATTCATTGCCCTCTGTTAAATTTCTCAATTATGCTCAGGGAGATTTCAGATGTTGGCTTTTTTGAATGTAGGATCTAGGCAGATAAACTCCAAATGTAAATTTAAATTCTTTAAAAAGTCCTGCTGAACAGCTGTCCACTGGAGTTTAGAGAACAGCCAAAACTAAGGTGGCTTCCTATTTATTGACTGTATAGTATATATTATGATAGGGCAAGCTTACTGCTATATCATTTTCTTAACATAGCTTTAGATACCCTTACCCTTCATCATTTATTTTTTTGGCTAGTGGATCAGTGCTTTCCTATTATAAAATTTCACTCTATTTACTTTAAACAAATAAAAACCATGTTTTGATATAAAAGATGTTTCAAAGCAAATACTGGATAGATATATTCAATGGTTTTTTATTCATGTTCTTGAAATGAGAAATTGGTTGTCTTTTTAAAAATGACAGCTTGCTTAAACCCTAAGGTAGCTGAAATTAGAATAACACAATCATCCATCTGTTGTTAGTTCCCTCAGGATTTCAATCCATTATAAAATTTGCAAATCTGGAAAAATCAGATTAGTTTAGCTGTTTATCCCCTTAAAGAAAGAGGAATGAACAAATTTCTCTACAGTTGCAGTTTGTAACTCTATACAGGTATCTTTCCAAATCTTAACCAATGTTAATTTTTGTTTTTTTAATTCCCTGGAATGACGGTTTTTTTCCTACTGTAATTACTTCTTTAAATGATAAACTAAATCTTCCTTTAAAGGTAGTAAATACTTTTATTGTTATGTCTTTACTCTTTATGTTGTTAATCAAAAAGTTGGAAAGAAAATCAGAAAATATTGCATTGTTTCACCTTTTGACTATTACAATACTTTTAACCTTAATATATATAATTAAACACCTTTTATCCTTTCTTTGGATATTCAGCATGTATGCTCTTTTCTATCTTACATTTATGCAGCATGTTTGTGAGTACACTTGATAATTGCAAGGAGGCATATGATATGGATTACATTGTCCTCAAAAGAGGGGAAATAATGCATATACCTAAAATTATGAATTAAGTAAATTGCAACAGATACTAAGAGAAAAGAAAGAAAGAAAACATATTTTCCAGCTGGCTGCTTTATTTCAGGCAGTGTGTCTTTAATTATGGTATTTTAAGTTGGGTTATTGTCAAATGAAGGTTTTTTTAAAAAATAAAGTTAATGTTTATTTTTGAGAGAGAGAGAGAGTCAGAGCATGAGCAGGAGAGGGTCAGAGAGAGAGGGATACACAGAATCTGAAATGGGCTCCAGGCTCCAAGCTATCAGCACAGAGCCTGATGCAAGGATCGAACTCAAGAACGGCGAGATCAGACCTGAGCTGAAGTTGGACACTTGCCCATTTGAGCCACCCAGGCTCTCCTGAAGGGTTTTGTTTTAAGTGCTACAGGTGATCATTGGAAAGAGTAATCAGTTTTGACTAGTACCATTATGAAGGATAAGAGGAAGAAGTGACAATGGAGCAGAAGGTGTGGCACCAGTATGACCTCCTGGGCTATTACAGATTAAAACAAAAAACAAAAAACAAAACCGAAAGGGGAGTCTTGCAGGAAGGAGTAATTGCATAGAGACCTGGAAAGAAAAATCATTTTTCCCAAATAATACTGATTATACCAATTAGGAGGCTGAGACTCTTACGATAGCTTGGCCGTAAGAAATTGAATTTTATGTCAGTAAGAACTGAATAAAATGGATAGTTACAACCACATGTTAAATGAGAAGCAGCAGAATCTGTAGACTGTCTCTGGGGAAGGACGGAGGTAGGAGAGAGTATACTGATTGGTTGATTCCTTTGGGTGGTGAGAGTTCTTTGACTTTATAACATATACAGCAGGGCTTTCAGAAGAATCAGTGAACAACCCAGGAGTAATTGCTTCTCTAACCATGTAAATGCACTCCAGTGGAGAAGTCCTTTACTCTTCTGAAAATTAATTTTTTCCACACCATTAGCCAAATGCCAGGCAGAATAGATTTCATTTTTTCTACTACTTCTCTGTTTGCTAGCTTTGCAAACCAAAAATAGTTTTAGTGTTTAATGTTTATCTTGAGAGAGAGGGAGAGAGAGAGAGAGAGAGTGCCAGAGAGTGTGTACAAACACACATGGGAGTGTGGAGTGAAGCAGAGAGAATATCCCAAGCACGCTCATGGTTAGCATGGATCCAGTAGAGGGTAGGAGCTCATTAACTATGAGATCATGACCTGAGCCAAAATCAAGAGTCAGACGCTTAATTGATTGAACCAACCAGGCACCCCAATATTAGTGTTTTCTTAGAATGGGTATTTGATGTTTGTTTTGGTATGTTTAATACCCACCTCCCATATTCTCATTTAAAAGCCTCTTTGATGATTTAACTGCTATGTTCTTTAAAATGAAATTTGTATAGTGGAGTATTACTGTCCAACTTTATAGCTAAACTTCACTCTTTTTTTTTTTTTTTTTTAATGTTGATCTCAAGTTCAGTCCACAAGGTATAAGCTCTAGAGGTCTTTAAAAATACAAATGACTGGACATTCGCTCTCAGCAATCTCCTTCAGTAGTCTGGAGTGGAATCTGTTTATCTTTACTTTTAATAGGCTCAGAGAATTTTGATGAACAGCCATAATTGGGAACCATTGTCTGTTGAAATGTGCAAAGTTAAGTTTTTACTCAATATACAGAATCATAAGCTTTAGAGAAATCATAGATCTGAGAAATTGTTTATACAGTCCCAGAAAAGATAAAAGGACTCCTCAGGCAGACAGATAGCTAGATCACTCTGGAAGGACTCTTTCTTTATATGGGGAGGAACTAAGAACTGGAACCTCATATAACATTGAATATCATAGTTCTTTTGGGCAACTCACTCACCTTGATCCTTAATTTTATTCCATTCTTCACTGATTAGATGTCAGCATCTTCTGCTAGAAGTTACCATGATCTATAGAATTCAGTAATATCAGGAATGCTTCTTATCAGCACCCTTAGCCCACTGTATACTCTTCCTACTGTTAAGGATATTTAGCTGTATTATACTTTTCAAAAGAGAAACATTAGTTATTATGAGCATACAGATCTATATGTTAAGATAAATATTTCTCATGTTTAATCCAATTTTATATGTGCTAGAATTCTAAGTGTCATTGTCTAATCTAAGTAAAACTTGTTCTGGTAATAGTTTATAAAGATAAATCTTTCATATAAATACAGATAAGTGGAACTTATAGAGAGTAGAAGTATGTTTAATTTTATGAAAAATTCCCAAACCATTTTCCAAAATAGTTGTACCATTTTACACTCTGACCAACAGTGTATGAGAGTTCCAATTGCTCTTTAGTCTTATCAGTGCTTGGTATTTTTAGTCTTATATTTTAGCTATTTTAGTAGATGTGCAGTAGTATCTCCAAGTGTTTTTTAAAAATTTTTTAATGTTTATTATTTTTGAGGAAGAGAGAGGCAGAGCATGAACAGGGGAAGAGCAGAGGGAGAGAAAGATACAGAATCTGAAGCAGGCTCCAGGCTTTGAGCTGTCAGCACACAGCCCAATGTGGGGCTCAGACTCATGAACCGTGAGATCATGACCTGAGCTGAAGTTGGACATTCAACCGACTGAGCTACCTAGGTGCTCCATTTCCATGTGGTTTTAATTGAATTTTCCTGATGACGAATGATGTTGAATACATCTTTTCTTTTGAGATGTCTATCCAAGTATTTTGTTCCACTTCCACCCCATCATTTTTATATGGATGTCTTGACTTTTTATGTTTGAGTTATACGTGGTGGTTATAGATTATGGACATGACCCCTTATCCAATTTATACTGCAAATATTTTCTTCCATTGTGTGCCATGTCTAGTTATTTCCTTAATGGTGTCTTTTGATGAATGGAAGTCCACTTTTAAGAAGCAGACAGAGAAATCAAGGAATTGATCCAATGTACAATTGCACCAAAACCCATAAGATATCTAGGAGTAAACCCAATCAAAGGGGTAAAAGATTTGTACTTTGAAAACTATACAACACTTATGAAAGAAATTGAAGATGATACAAAGAAATGGAAAAACATTCCATTCTCATGGATTGGAAGAATAAACATTGTTTAAATGTCTATACTACCCAAACCAATCCACACATTTAATGAAATCCCTAGCAATAAGACCAGCATTTTTCACAGAGCTAGAATAAACAGTCCTAAAATTTGTATGGAACCACAAAGACCTTGATAGCCAAAGCGATCTTGAAAAACAGAAGCAAAACTGAGGGCATCACAATTCCAGACTTCAAGCTATATTACAAAGCTATAGTCATCAAGATAGTATGGTACCACCATAAAAACAGACACATAGATCATTCTAACAGATTAGAAAACCCAGAAATGGACCCACAGCTATATGGTTAGCTAGTTTCTGACAAAGTGGGATATAATATCCAGTGGGAAAAAGACAGCCTCTTCAACAAATGGTGTTGGGACAACTGGAAAGCAACATGCAGAAGAATGAAACCGGACCACTTTCTTACACCATACTCAATAATAAATACAAAATTGATGAAAGGCCTAAGTGTGAGTCAGCAAACCATCAAAATCATAGAGGAGAACACAGGCAGCACCTTTTTACTAGACAATCTCCAGAGGCAAGCGAAACAAAAGCAAATGCAAACTATTGATTGGGACTTCATCAAGATAAAAAGCTTCTGCACAGTGAAGGAAACAATCACCAAACTAAAAGGCAACCTGCAGAATGAGAGAAGATGATTTGCAAATGACAAATGTAAAGGGTTAGTATCCAAAATCTGTAAATAACTTACCAAACTCAACACCCCCAAAACAAATAATCCAGTGAAGAAATGGGCAGAAGACATGAACAGACATTTTTCCAAAGACATCCAGATGGCTAACAGACACATGAAAAGATGCTCAATATCACTCATCATCAGGGAAATGCATATCAAAACCATGATGAGATACCAATTCACATCTGTCAGAACTGTTAAAAGTAATAACTTGAAGAAATAACAGACATAAACCGTGAGAGACTCTTAGCTATAGAGAGCAAACAGGGTTGATGGAGGGGAAATAGGTGGGGAGTAAGTTAAATGGGTGTTAAGGAGGGCACTTGTGTTGAGCACTGTGTATTCTATGTAAGTGATGAATCACTAAGTTCTACTCCTGAAGCCAATATTATACTATATGTTAACTAACAAGAATTTAAGTAAAATTTGAAAAAGAAAGTCAAAGTTTGATGAAGTCCAACTTGTCAATTTTTCTTCTATGGACAGTACTTTCAGGATTCAGTTCAGAAAAATCTTTGTTTACATTAAGTCCATAAAGAGAGTCTTCTATACTTCATAGGTTACTTTTTAACTGCAGGTCTATAACCTGTTTTCACTTATTCATTATATGGTATGAGGTAAGGGTTTACATCTACTTTCCCCTGATACCTAGTTGTTCCCACACAATTAATTGCAAACCTTTCTTACCATGTTGAATTTGTTTGTACATTTTGTCAAGACCTAATTGAGTGTGAAGTAGGAGTATATAATGTGCTTGTTCCTATTCTTAGGGGAAAGGATGGATTTGATGGATTTTTTAATATTAAGCCAACTTTCCGATAAACTCTTCTTAATCTTAATCATGATACTTTATCCTTTTAATATATAGCTTAATTTGAATGGCTAATATTTTTAAAATATTTTTTTTATTTATATTCATGTACAAATACTGGTTATTAGTTTTCTTTAATGTCTTTGCATCTTTTGGGGTCATGGTTATGCTGTCTTATAAGTATGCAAGATTGTTTTTATTTTACTTACTTGATACAATTAACTAGTTAAGTGACACCATATGGGTCTGAGTTTGTTTCATGGTATGCTTTTTAAATACTAATTCAATTTCATTAATAAATGTATGACTCTTTACAGATATGCTATTTCTTCTTGGGTGTATAAGATCTATGATGATACTTCCTCTTTTATTCTTGATACGGATAATTTGTGTTTTCTCTTTTTTTCTTTATAAGCCATACAGAGTTTTGTCAATATTACTGATCTTTCCAAAGAACTAAAATTTGGTTTTATTGATAAATCTGTACTTCTTTATTTTCTCTTTTATTGGTTTCTATTATATTTTATTCCTTCTTTCCACTGACTTTAGGTTTAATTTCCTCCTCTTTTTCTAGCTTCTGTGATGGAAGTTTATATCATTGACTTAACGCCTTTATTCCTTTCTAATATAAGTAGATAGAGCTATAAAATTTCCCCTAAGCAGTACTTTAGTTGCCTCCCAATGCATGTTTAGATAGGTCTTAATTATCCTTACACTGAAAATATTTTCTAATGTAGCTTGCTAGTTCTTCTTTGACCTCAATTAATTTGTAGTGTGTTGTTTAACTGTCAAGTATTGGGAAATTTTCCATATATCTTTGTTATTGGACACTTTAGTTCTATCATGCCTTTAAGTTTTTCTAGATAATTTCTAAATTTTTGTCTGGTTTTGGTACCAAATTCTGATACAGTGGTGTTGAGCTATTATTCTATGTTTCTCTTTTTGTCCCTTTAATTATTATTTTTTTGCTTCATGTATTGTAAAGCTTTCCAGTTTGGTAAATACATATTTAGTAACTGCTGTTTCTTCTTGATGTATTGATCATGGTATTATTTTTTTTTAAAGTGTCTTGTCTCTAATGGGTCTTTGTCCTAGAGTGTATTCTGTCTGGTAATAATATAGATATTCAGCTTTCTTAAGATTGGTATTGGTAGTACATGATTTCTCATTCTTTATCATGTCTTTCAGTTTAAAGGGGATCCTGAAACATATAGCATACAGTTTTATCTTGCTTTCTGTTTTTAATTCAGTCTGAGAATTTCTGCCATTAATTGATTTTAGTCCATTTACATGATTATTGATATTTTTAAATTTTGTTTATAATTTTGATATTTTTGTCTACTATGAATTAATATTATGTCCTTTGCATAAGAACCTTACAAAAAGTATATTTCCATTTGTCCTTCCTGTGTGCTGTTTTTTCCATGCATTTTACTTTTACACGTTATTTTTCCCTTGAGTCAGTTATTTTTAAGTGAATTAAATAACAGTGAAATTATTTTATATTTACCCATATATTTACAGTTTCCTGTACTCTTGTTCGTGTGTGTGTGTGTATGTGTATTCATCTAGTGTCATTTCTCCTCAGCCTGAAGAACTTTTCTATTTTGTTTTATTTTGTTTTGTTATTGAATATAGTTGGCACACAATGTTACATTAATCCTAGGTGTACAACATAGTGATTTGATTGTTTTTACATTATGCTGTGTTCACTCTAAGTGTAGCTACTGTTTGTCCCCAATTATTGCAATTACAATATCATCAACTATATTCCTTATACTGTGGCTCTTATCCTCATGATTCATTCATTCCATAACTGGAAGCCTGTATCTCCCACACCCCTTCACCCATTTTGACTAACACTCCAACACCCTCCCTCTGGCAAGCACCAGTTTGTTTTCTATATTTATAAGACTGACTCTGTTGTTTGTTGTGGTTTTTTTTTATTACACATATGAATGAAATCATATGGTATTTGTATTAGTCTGACTTATTTCACTTAGCATAATACCCTTTTGGTCCATCCAAATTGTCACAAATGGCATGATCTCGTCCTTTTTATGGCTGTGTAATATTCCTCTGTGTGTGTGTGTACACACATATATATACCACATCTTCCTTATTCATATATCTGTTGATGACACTTAGGTTTCTTCCATATCTTGGCTACTGTAAATAACGCTGCAATAAACATAGAGGTACAGGTATCTTTTTTAATTAACATTTTAATTTTCTTTGGAATTCCACTAAATAGTGGAATTTTTGGATCATATGGTATGTCCATTTTTAATTTTGGGGGGAACCTTTCTACTGTTTTCTACCATAGCTACCAATTAAATTCCCACCAACAGTATACAAGGGTTCCGTTTTGTTTACATTTTTGCTGACACTTATTTCTTGTCTTTTAGCTATTCTGATAGATGTGAGGTGATAGCTCACCTTTCATATTTGCCCAAGAATATTCAGCGCTCTTTATTCATGAAAATTAAATCTGAAGAAAGAAGCACATATGTCCCAAAATAAAAATAAATTTCAAGATATACATTGAATAAATAAATTTTAACATATTTATATAATGGAATGCTACTTATAATTTTAAAAAGCTATGGATAACATGTAACCATATGTAATGAATCTCAAAACATTGTGTTAAGTGGAATAAAAACAAATATAAAAGGGTCTATACTGTGTGAATCCATTTATATGATGTTGTAGGTAGAGCTAATCCAACCTCTGAAAGAGATCAAACAGTGGCTGATTTAGGGAAGGAAAATGTGCAAGAAGGGAGCGTAAGGAGCTTCTAGGTGATGGAAATGTTCTACATCTTAGAAGGGTGTGGGTTATACAGATTGTATGCATTTGTCAAAACTTATTAAACTATATACCTAATTATATTTCTTTGAATATAAAGTATACCTAAATAAAATATGATCTCTTACTAACAAAAAAATCAATCTTGTAATCTATTATGATAGTTGATTGGAGGTAGGTCTATTTCATGGCTCTAAAAATATATAAAACCAAAATATTTATTTTACTGAAGCGACTTGAATTTTGCAAAGTCAGCCAGTGTCAGCAAGACTACAGCACTAAAGTCTTATGTTATTTAAACTAGGGAAATTAAAATGCAATTAATAGTAAAATATAGGACCACCAGGGGTTAGACTCAGGTGCTGACACGGAAAGAACTTCCTGGTTACTGTCCACAGGAATTTAACCTGATTGTGTTGCAGTGGACATTGGAAAAGATGTTTAAATTATGACTGATTTCTTTTTAAATTCCATTGATAAGACTAAGAACTTAAGATTATGGTGAACATAATGATAACTAATAGTTTTAAAAACTGGCCATTTTGTGAGAATAAGAATAATTTGTGACATACATGTTTTTGGTGTCAAGTAATGGAAACTCATTTTTCTTCTTCATCTAAGAGAAGGAGGCAGAATTACTCGCTTATATAAATGGGGCAGAGCTGTCCTTAGCAATCTGTACATCTAGAATGCATAGCGTTAGTACACTGCTAGAGTTATACAGAGGAATTCTAAGATATATAGAAAAGTAGGCATGGAGGAGGGTACTTGTGGGGATGAGCACTGAGTGTTATATGGAAACCAACTTGACAATAAACTATTTGTAGAAAAAAAAAAAGAAAAGAAAAGTAGCTTAACTGCTTTCATTATAGGCAAAATATAACAATACTAAGATTGTGTTCTGATCTAAATAAGTAAACTGCAGATGTAGCTTGCCAAGAAATTAACAGAGCACTTTAGTATTTTATCTTATTATTATTATTATTTTTTTTTTTTTAAAGAAATTTGCCCACTCTACTTAGGTGGTAGACCACTCTGATTTGGCTGGGACTATGAAGGCTTCCTGGGGCACGAGACTTTCAATACTAAAGCCAAGCTAGTCCTAGGAAAACTAAGAGAAGCAGTGTATCTTACCTCTAAGAGTGCCGAAAAGATGAATTATTGTTGGTCCATTGAGTTGATATTTGATAACAGTGTTTAATTTGTTGCCTTTCCTTATCTCTGTAGATCTTGAGTCTAACCATATTTTAAGGTTCAGTTTAAATGCCACTTCTTCCTAATCTCTCTCTCCTCTGAATTCGTATAACTCTTTATCTGTCTGTACCATTCTTGTTCCTCTTAGTGCTTTAAAACATTTTTATCAGAGTTATCTATATACGAATTTTATCTCTGACAGTACGTGGGAAGTTCTTTTAGGGCATGATGTATGGTTTATCTTGTATCCCCCACTGCTTCTGGCATGGTAATCCCACTTACTTTACCAGAAAGGGTGTATTAAAAGGAATGAATGAGTCTACAAGTTAAGTAGATTATATGGATAGGATGAGATGCACTAGTGTATAATGGAAGGAAAAAAATAACTGCTATGAATATGAGAAACCCAGCTTTTAGTCCTCTTTACCACTTAATAACTATGTGATTTCGGACAATTCCCTTAATATTGTGTATCTGTCTGTATGCATGCTACAGTTTCTTCAGCCAAAAACTGAAAGTTTCAACTAGACCCCTTAGCACTGCCTAGTGATGCTTGTCAGCATTCACTGTTAGCTTGGTCATCCAATGTTCTCCAGAATTAATTGAAATTTTCAGTCTCTCCTATAGTCTTCTGTACCAGACAGCCCCTTCACTTTTGATAGAAGATCACAACTCCTACTTCACAATAAAATTCAGCTGCTGGAAGAAACTTGCGCACTCCACCCTCATATATTGTATACATTATAAGTAGTATACTGATTATTCCTTCTTGACATTCATGCTTAAATCTTTAAGAAGTAAACAGCCATACTTAAACATATATGTAATTCAAAATCTTACATATGCAGTGCTTTATGAAAGTACAATATCCTAAATCATTTTTGGGCTAACAGCTTTTGTGTTCTGAGAGCCAAGTAAAAATAGATTGCTTTAAAACTCCAATTAGTTGTTTTGTATTTAATATGCTTTTAAAAGATTTTTATAGAAGAAAAGTTATTTGTAAAGTTTCTCATTAATTTCTTTGAAAATATAACTGACAGGTCTTAAAAGAACAAATTCATCAGTGTTTTCAAAATTCACATTAAAATATGTAAAAATATTACTTTCATCAATTTTCAATTAAACTGTGATTATTATGCAGACTTTTATACATTTTTATAACCCAGTTTTCTATTGTGTTTAGCTACTGATGCAAATGTGAAGAATGAAAGTCTTTCATCTGTGCAGCAGCTTGGCATTAAAATGACTGTCAGGTATATTATAGGGAAATATCTCCCTTGTGCATTTCTAGAATTTGTTTTATCTACCTGATATGTGCTTAATAGTACTTAACAACCAACTATTTTCTGTACTTTAAATGCGGAATTTATCATTCAGAAAATAACTTTATTTTGAGGATATTGGCACATGATTAAATTACCTCTGCTGGTAAATCATTTATGGTTCATTATCATTTCAGAGCTAATTACAGTATATTTAAGCCTCTACAACTCCTGGCTTTTACCAAAAAAAAAAAAAAAAAAGTAAAAATCAGCACTTTACTAGTGCAATCATGCCATTTTCTAAAATATGGTGATTTTTTTAAAGTTTATTTATTTGAGACAGAGAGAAAGAAAGAGATGGTGCAAGTGGGGCAGGGGCAGAGTGTGAAAGAGAGAGAAAATCCCAGGCAGTGTTCGTGCTGCCAGTGCAGAACCCAACATGGGGCTTGAACTCACAAATACGGTGAAATCATGACCTGAGCTGAAACCAAGAGTCAGATGCTTAACTAACTGAGCTACCCAGGTGCCCCTAAAATATGGTAGATTTTAATTGTCAAACTATGGTGATGAGTACAAAAGTACCTTAAGGATAGACATAGAAGTTAAAAATGAATAAGCCAATTATAGTAATTTGAATTTTTAGTACTCAAATTGTAATTTTCAAAAGAAATTCTAAACAGCAGAGTGAGAATTAAGGACTAAGTCTTCCCTATTGCTTATTAAATGCAGATCTTGACAGTTCCCTCCTACTTCATTGGGTAATCTTTAGGATCAAGTATAAAAATGATGCATGTGGAACCTTTTAAAAAGAATGTTTTTATAAGTATATAACATTAGCATGAAATGTATTATAGTAATTCTAGCTCATCCATCTGTATCACATAAAGCATATAATTCATTGTTTTGTCTCCCTCTGCTTTTTATTTTTTAATGTCCAAAATCTATTCTCAAATGGAATCAGTAGATAATATAAGCAGGCTACTCACTTTTTTTTTAATTCAATACAGTGTCCTATTGGTAAGAAATGAATAGAAAGTACTTTATAATGAAATGTTTGTACATACCTACAGAATATGACATAGCTGTCAACCATATAGAATCATTGTAACTTTGGCAGCTGTAAATAGAGATTAATGGTATTATGGTGCTTCCAACACTGCTAGTAGAGTTTTGTCACTGGCAAAGTAACTTTCCAGAATGGTGAACAAGTTTTAGGCTTGAAACGAAAGTACTTCCTTTCTCTGAGGTACACATGGTTGCATTTTATATTATTATGTGATACAGAATTGGTTTCAGATAATTAGAAATAGCTTCTTCATCCATGCAGATAATAGCCAGGCCATTTGCAAGTTGTTGTGCAGGACTGCCCCATGTCTAACCTCCTGACCATCATTCACCAAGTACCAGTAGTGCCCTCATTTGCTATGCAATCAGAGACACCTCCATGAATTTCCAAAGTGGTCCCAGGATGCAAAGTGCTCTTCCAAAGTGGCCCAGGAAGTCAGAACCACTGGACTAGATGAAAAATAAAATTGCTTTTAAGGTTAACATTCTGTCAGTATAACCTGTCAACACTGCATGCTCTAGATTAAGTTCAGGAAATAAATGCTTGTATTCTTCTCATCTAAGTATCTATTCTCTCATTACTGTTTTATTTTCCTTTAAAGTTTCCAGTATTTACCAGATCACTACTGCTAATCCAAATATAATTATCAGGAACATACACTGACTATTAACCTTTACTGAGTTCTGTATAGCATAGTTATGCTATTAGGAAGAAGACTACTCTTGGTAGGTTTTAAAAAGTGAACTTGCAATGCAGGTCCTGACATTGTTCATTTTGTATGTTTTGTGGGCTTTTAATGTAGGTATGGCAAGTTCCTCAACCTGTTAAAAGACAGTGCAGAAAATGATCTCACCTTGGTTTTAAAGCACTGTGAGAGATTCCTGAAACAGCAGCAAGTGCCCATAAAATCTTCTCTTCATATCCTTTTTGAGTGGATTCACAGTAGTTGAACGTTCTGTACATATTCTTTGTAATCATTTGATGGGGTACCTTAACACAAGTATAGTAAAATAATACTTTAACCTCTATTACTGATTTGTTATCCTGTACCTTTATAGTACTCTGATTTTAAATATGTATTTATTAAATTGGGTAGTAATTACTAAATTCAGTCTTATTCATTGAATCTTAAACTGAGTAAAATTATTAGGCTATATTTTCAGATACATATAAAATTTTTTAAAAAATAGGTTTAGTATATCTAGAATAAGCATATTCCAGACTTAGTAAATCTTGGATAATAATAGAACATACATTTATTTTACTTGAATTGATTATTTTTCAGATATAGGTTTGACCTGAAGGGGCTTTTGAAAAAGTATACAAACCATTTACATTACTGAATTCTAAACATGTGTGGATTTTTTATTATTGACTATGCTAGTAATTTAGCAGATAACCTAAACCAGAGAAAGAGAAGGTATTATTTAATGACTTGAACAAATGTTGCCACAAGGCAGATAGTTGTTTCTCCATTTGCTAGTGCCATTGGCCTCCACTGGACATGTAAGTAAACAGCATATTAGCTTATAAATTGGTTGAAGATCAAATGAGGGCTAAGTATCAATATCTCTTTCCTGATTGGGATCCTGGAAATGAATATAAATGGAGTTCTCATATTTTATCTTTTAACATAAAATACTATAAAAGTTCCTTAATTGTGCTTTTCAGTCTGCCTGCAGGGGAGTTATGCTGGCCATGACTGGTTTGTATCTTCTTTGTTCATGATAATGTTCGGGGACAAAGAGAAAACATTCAGATTTCTTCAGCAGTTCTCCAGGCTTCTGACCTCTGCTTTCCTTTGGTTGCCAAGACTACATATTTCTGTAAGACTTTTTATTCTATTTTGAAAGGAGTGTGTTAAATTTTAAGGCAAATCCCATTTAAATTCTTTAGGATCTGGTTTGTAGATAGCTCTGTAATAATTTAGGTGCATTTTATACCTGAACACTTTTTGACTAATTCTCTTTGAAGTTACCGATTTGACATTTTCTCAAATATTTGATATCTTGCCTAATGGTAACTGCATGAAAGATTAGTGACAATAAATAGATGTATTATTAAAAATTTTATACTTACCATTTAGTAAATTATAAAAAATATATGTAAAAAGAACTGTTGAATGGATTTTTTATTATTGCTTTGTTAGAAAGAATCAGTTAAATTATGGAATAAGAAAATAAGTCAAAATTATCAGTGCATTCTGTAAAGAAGAAAACACTACACATTTTGTAAATCTGTGATGAGTTTTGATTGAGGTTATTAGTGTATTTTAAAGGACTTTTCTAGCTTCGTGAGATCTTAGAGTTTAGTTTAAAGGTAAGAGTGTCCCTCAGTTTACTAATATATTTTATTTTTCTTGCTGCCATTAATAACTCTAACTTGAAGAAACTATCTCCTATATAAGATAGGCTAATACTTCCCAAACCTTTTTTTATGACACAGAACATATGCATAATATGACCACGTGGCACCCAAGATAAGTTAAGGGAGCTGGAAAGTATGTGGAGTTAAATGAAAGCAAGTATTATGTGTTTTTACAGTATATATTTGTGATAAGGAAAATAAAAGCAAAACATCAAGGAGGAGTACATTATTAATATTGAAATTTTATAATTTTATGCTTGAAATAGCAATTCCTGAATAAGAATTTCTAGCTCTAGTTTTCCAGCATAATGAGAAGTTTGCTCCCATGAATAGGCAGAGCAAATGGCAAAAGAGTATGCACTGGTTTTTCTCTAATCTATGAAGCTATTTTCCTTCTGTTAACTAGAATTTGAGTTTTAAAATCTTAGATATTCCACAAGCACCGCAGTGTTCATAGCAGCATTATCAACAATAGCCAAATTATGAAAAGCGCCCATATGTCCATTGACTGATGGAAGATGTACTATCTCTCCTTCTCTTCCTATCTATTTATCTATAATGGAGTATTACTCAGCCATCTAAAAGAATAACATCTTGCCATTTGCAACAATGTGAATGGACCTAGAGTGTATTATACTAAGCTAAATAAGTCAATCAGATAAAGACAATTACCGTGTGATTTCACTCATATGTGGAATTTAAGAAACAAAACATAGGGGAGGGAGAAGGAGAGAGGGAAGCAAACCATAAGAGACTCTTAAGGATAGAGAACAAATTGAGGGTTGATGGAGGGAGGTGGGTGGGTAATGGGCTAAATGGGTGATGGCCATTAAGGAGGGCACTTGTGATGAGCACTGGGTGTTGTATATAAGTGATAAATCACTAAATCTATTCCTGAAACCAATATTACACTGTATGTTAACTAAATAGAATTTAAATAAAAACTTTAAAAGTATCCACTCTTACAGTTACAAATGAAAAATCTTTTGATAGTGACTAAGGAGTTTGAATATAATCATACATTTTCCTGTCAAATATTTGACAACGATTCCTGTATTCCCTTAGTGTTAACTATTCTAGTTTAGTGTTTAGATTGTGACAGTGTTAAATATCACCAGTCAACTTTTTTAAGCATAATTTTACAAAGTTGCATTTTACTTTGAATCTATAAAGTTTTTTGTAACACATTTTTTTAACGTAACAGTGATATTGTGCTCTAATAGTATTTCTTCCCATAAAACTGAAACCAGGCAAGACTCTAAAACATATCAACTCCAGATATATTGTTTTCAATGCAACATAGAAAAGATACTATTGGGGCGACTGGGTGGCCCAGTCAGTTAAGCATTCGACTATGGCTCAGGTCATAATCTCCTTGTTCATGAGTTCAAGCCCCACATTGGGGTCTGTGGTCACAACTAAGAGCCTGGAACCTTCTTCAGATTCTATGACTGACTCTCTCTCTGTCTCTCTCTCTCTCTGCCCCTCCCCCCTCTCAAAATAAATAAACACACATTGAAAAAAAAGAAAAGATACTGTATAAGAATGATTTTTATACTTACATTTCTTACACTACTGTTATGCATATATTCGGAAAATTACCTATGCTTGCATTGAAAATATATATGTATAATTTGACTTTTTGCTGTTTATTAGATTCCTTAACTCTGTACGAATAGTCATTAATAAAACACATGTATTTCACAAAAGAAGGTAAGTTAAAGGATACTAATTCTCAGTTTATATTATTTTCAACTACTCAGAAGAAAGTTTTTTTTGTCCTGCACATTCATCTGAAGTTGACTCAGAGATGTCCACTTAATATGCTATGTTTCCAGTTATCAGTATATAATATTAATGTTTTCTTTTGACTGTTATGTATCTCTAAGAACCTCTCATATTTCTACATATATATTCCTATAAATATATATTTATGCAATGTGAAATGGTAAGTTGTTATTTATGATATTGACACTGATAAATCACCTCATTGGCCTCAGAAATTTTAGTATATAACTCAAACCTTAAAAGCACTTTAGCAATGAAGTTTGATATAAATCCTTAACTTGTATATAATTGTTATATGTAAGTTTGATTTGTTTTAATTTAAAAGGATTTTCTTTTATTACAGTTACCCAGTAAAAGTAAGAACATAAAAATGCCTTTCAGGAAGTTACTTAATTATGTATTCTTCAGAACTAATTAGAATATGAATTTTTAGTATAAGTCTACAGGGGGGTATACTTGCTAGTCTAACAGTTTTTCTTGACACAAAATTATAGCTACAAGTTTATTCTTTGTTTAAAAAATGTGGTTAGATAACTGGAGTTGTGATATCAAATCATTGAAATATTATAGAGCATTCGTGATGACATAAATTTTACTTAAGAGCCAAATTGAAAAGATAGCTAACTTCATGAAGAAATAGCCAAAAATGCAAGTTTGTAAATGTGTGTGTATATATCCACACATGCATAAATTAACATATAAGTAAATGTAAAATATAAAATACATAAATTATATAATATGTAATTATTATTGAAATTTTTATATACATATATATAAAATAGCTGGCCTAAAAACTTTGATGGGAATGCTTCATGCATTTTTCTGTCTTAGAGATAAATTTCGTACAGAATTCCAAATTTAGTTGTTAGCAACTCAAGTTCAGATTCGGGTTATATAACATTATCTTAGAAAAAGGGGGCTATGCAAATATCCCTAAGAGCTGACAGAACAAAAATTTTTAATGTTATAGAATTATTGGCCAAAGCCAAGGATAGTAAGCATGTTGAAATACACTCACTATTAAAATATAAAGTTTTATTACTCGTGTACTTGTACTTGTACATTTATTCTTTCATGCAACATTCATCCCCTTCATTCCACAAGGCATTGAATTACAGTATTAACTTTATTCCTTTTTCTTGGACAGTATATCACATTGACTTCATTGCGATTTATTTTTTAAAAGTCTTCTGACATTTTAACTTACATAATTATAATGTTTGCAGTAACTACTTATACCACCATATTAATTTTGAAGTAGCAACTCAAAGAAAAGATTTAAGTAAGTTGGTTTGATTATTTTAAATTAGTTTCATATTCATTAATTCTCAGTGTCTCTTTTTTATGCAGAGGTACCTACCTACTGACACTATAGAATCTGGCATCCATCCAATATATTTTTGCAGCAGTCATTATATTGAAATGCTCCTGAAGGTGGAAGTGCCACTTGTGTTTTCAGCTTTTCACATGTCTGGTTTTGCACCATCCCAGGTAATCCATAAGATATAGTGTCTCTTCAGATCCCAGATCTCAGTGTCTTAAAAGAAAATTAAATTCTCATCGAATATAGGAAATACATTTAAATTAGTGAAGTCACTTTTGTAAGTATTCAAACCTTTATGTTTAAATATATACATTGACTTTTCTCCCCTAGGTCTGTTATAATATATACATTTGTTTATAGTAGATCCTTAGTATTCAGATTTTGAGTTCTACTTTAGCTATTCATGGACATAGATATTCTGGAAGTCTATGTAGGCTTTTAAATTCAGCTAATACCTACTTCATAAGACTAATGTAAGGATTAAGTGAGGTAACTAAGGCTAAGAATTCTTAACACTGGATGTCTACTATTTGAAATATTGTATCTTTTTAAAAATTTTTTAAAAATTTTATCTAAATCCAAAGAAGGTAACATATAGTGTAGTAATGATTTCTGGAATAGAATTCAGTTATTAATCTCTTACATATAACCCACAGTGCTCATCCCAACCCATCCCATGCCCAGCAACCCTCCAGCAACCCTCAGGTCTCCGTATTTAAGAGCCTCTTATGTTTTTTTCTTCATCTCTGTTTTTATCTTATTTTTGCTTCCCTTCTCCTATGTTCATCTGTTTTGTTTCTTAAATTCCACATATGAGTGAAATCATATGATATTTATCTTTCTCTGCCTGACTTATTTCACTTAGCAAAATACATTCTAGTTCCATCCATTTTGTTGCAAATGGCAAGACTTCACTCTTTTTAATCACCGAGTAATATTCCATTGCGTATATATACTAGATCTTCTTTGTCCATTCATCAGTCGATTGCCATTTGGGGCTTTTCCATAATTTGGTTATTGTTGATAATGCTGCTATAAACATTGGGGTGCATGTGCCTCTTCAAATCAGTATTTTTGTATCCTTTGGATAAATACCTAGTAGTGCAATTGCTGGGTTGTAGGGTAGTTCTAGTTTTAATTTTTTGAAGAACCTCCATACTGTTTTCCAGAGTAGCTGTACCAGTTTGCATTTGCAGCAGTTTGCATTCCCACTAGCAGTGCAAAAGTGTTCTCCTTTCTCCACATCCTTGTGAACGTGTTGTCTCCTGAGTTGTTCATTTTAGCTCTTCTGACAGGTGTGAGGTGGAACCTCATTGTGGTTTTGATTTTGATTTCCCTGATGATGAGTGATGTTAAGCATCTTTTCATGTGTCTGTTAGCCACTGGACGTCTTCTTTAGGAAAAGTGTCTGTTCATGTCTTTTGCTTATTTCTTCACTCCTGCCCATTTGTTTTTTGGGTACTGAGTTTGATAAGTTCTTTATAGATTTTGAATGCTAACTCTTTATCTGATGTGACATTTGCAAGAGATACTAGGTCTTAACAAAAAGCACAGCTTTCTGTTCCTGCTTTTGGGATCTGGGAGGATTTAATGCTTTTTCTAAGGCCTAGAATTGTTCTTGTGGTCACATGCAGTAGTCACAGATATCTCCTTCCTGTTCACAGGCAGGCTCTCCTTGGTGGAGGGGTGGATTGTTTCTTCACTGTTATAATCAGGCTAAAGCTTAACATTTTAGAGCTTAAACCTTTTTATCCTTTTAGACTTAAATCTTTAGGTCAGAGTTACAGAAGGTAGAAATGCTTAACCATAAGTTAGGAACGCATTTAAGACTCTTGACACCTATTAACAATTTCCTTTGATTTTACTCTTCTAACAGAAATGAAGAAAGTATCTGTTCTTCAGGTCTGGGTATTTGGCTTTTTCAAAACTAATAGTGAAATTAGTAGGTGCCGTTTCCTCTTTTTAAAATTTTGTGGGTTTTTTGAACATTAGCAAGGTTGACTATATTCTGTAGCTTTGTTAATAGTTGAAGCTTCTTAATTGCCCACTTGTCTTACTTAGCATGTTTCTTATTGATTTCTTTGTTCTTAAAAAGTGACTCCACTGTACAAATCTCTCCAATTCCTGTTATATGCTTTATTTACTATTTTAATTTATTACTTATTTACTATTAGTGTTTTTATATATTTACTATAATATTATTTATTACATTTCACTTACTGCTACCTTATGTCTTAATACTTGGTAAAAATGAACTTATAATATACTCCCTAACTCCCACCTAAAGAAAACTAATTTAGCTATTTCTGTTTATTTCCTTATGTGCCCTCTAAAGTGATTTTTCCCAGTTTGAATTGGCTTTTGGATTTGGATAAAATTTAGATAGCGATTATGTTCACTTTTCTCAGAGTAATTTATAGTTTATGTCCATATTTACTCATATTTCTTATTTAGAAACATTGTACAATTTTCCATTCTTCTTTGTATTATATTTTACTGAAGCTGTATATATTTTTTCCACACAGGTATAGTATATTTCATGTTATAGACATTTTTACTTAGTGTAGCTTGAAATCTTTTTAAATTTTGTTTTCTTTGTGATTACTATTAATAATTAGTAAAGGCATAAAATTTTCTATAATTGTTATGTTGTACATTTTTTTTAGATTTGTGTTAATTTTTTCCAGCTTTGTAATGTGTTTTATTTCTGCTTTATTTTAAATTCTATAATTTTCCCAGAAAATTCTAGTAACTTGTTTGGTTTAGACTTTAACGATTATTAGGAAAATCTCCAGTATTTCACCAGTAAGAGAGTTCTTTCCTATCATACTATGGGAAGAATCCTACTTGCTGTAAAATATTGAAGTTTATTTCTTTTAACCAAATAAGAATGTTGAATTTTTTCAGGTTCCTTTAGGGTTAGGATTATCTTGATCTCAGGGTTTATGTGACCTATTAATAGATTTCTTAATAGTAGACCATCCTTGAATTCCCTTGAATTTGCCCTCCTGGCAATCTTTCCTCCTTATTAGACAGTATAGTTCATGGCAATAATGCCTTTATACTTATTTTGAAGAGCCTTTATGTCATGTAATTACATTTACTTACATGTGGTTACTATGCCTCTTGAGTTTTAGATTTTCTGAAGTTAATAAGTCTAAATATAATGAGAAATTACATGTAGTGGAAAGGAATATTGTTTTCTTGGCCATTGTGTTATTATTCAGCATATACATAAAACATTTTTCAGAATTTTGAATCATAAAATGTTTAATTCTGGTTGAAAGTGGATACTTAAATATTTACTATAAGCTCAGTAATCTATTCTTTCTACTTTTCTAAAACTCCAAGCTAGGGAACAAAATGTTTCTGAGAATTCTTTTGCATCCTAGCCTTAGTGAATATACTGTGTATTGCCTAATGCCTCCATTCATGTATTAATTCCTAACATATATCCTCTAATTTTAAAATGTATTGCCACAAACTGTGGGAAAAACTTGTAATACCTCAGACCTCACCATATCAATTTGATACCTTTTTTTACATTTTGGTGTTTCTTTATCAATTTAAAATTGCATATATATAGCAGATTTATCTAATAAACCTCACAGCATTATTTCTAAGCAGTAATGTTGTTATTTTTCTTAAATTATCTAATGTAAAATTCCTTTTTAATGGCTCTCTATGTGAGCAAATCATTTTGTGCCTTAAGTATATATCATTGCTTTGTTGACATTATTTGCCATTTTATTGCTAATTATAAAATATGAAACAACTTTTAAGTAATGAATAGGTATAGGTGCTTAAGTAATCGTTTGGATAGAGATTTTGTATTTCAAAGCTTATTCATTTTGATGTAATTAGGAGCAGTGTTCTTTGAAGTTGTGTATTTACAGACACTAAGGGATTGGTTGATTAATGAAGGATTTGTGAGCAGGTTGCTAAATAAAATACACATATCTCTAGAGTAAAAGTACATATTCAAGTAGAATACAAAATAATAAACTAGTTAGAAATATATGTTGATTAAAGTTTAAGAGTAACTGAGATTGGAAAATAGAAATTCAAATGTGTAGTCTTCCTTTTTAATTGAACAGAAAATCACGTTTTGATTAACTTTTTGACCAATTTTATCCTCTAGTAAAACACTTTATTTAACTTTCCTAGCTTTAGACATTATATATCTTTAATAATTTATCTCTTATTATTCCATTGGATCATTATTCTCTATATCATTATTGTATTGTACTGTTTCAGCAAGTAGGCTAACATGGATAATCCTCTGAATATACTCTAGAAAAAACTTTTGGTTTTTCTCATTTACTGTTTTTTTCTTCTTCTCCCATCATGAAGATCAGATTAAAGAAAACTATTATTCTAACATTTCAGATTTTGTGACACAGTGTTTTTTAAAAATGAAAATTATACAAATGCAAATCTGAATGTTTCTTGTTAATAGTTATATTCATAAGTGTATATGTCTCCAGGCTTTCCCTCTCTTCATGTTGCCAAGGTTGCCACTTGAAATAGTACCTTCTTTCTCCCTTTGCCACATCTTAATAGGTCAAGAAATTATCCTTTATGTCTGTCCAAGTGGAAACTTTTCTTGATGAACTACCAGTGATATGTGTACTATTTCTATGCTTCCACTAGAAATCTATTCCTTGCCTTGTAGAATAGTTATTAATGTCCTTTACCTCTTTAATAGTTGAAGTTCCTTGGGACACCTGGGTGGGTCAGTCGGTTAAGTGTCTGACTTTAGCTCAGGTCATGATCTCGCAGTTTGTGACTTTGAGCCCCATGTTGGGCTCTGTGCTGACAGCTCAGAGCCTGTAGCCTCCTTCAGATTCTATCTCCCCGTCTCTCTGCCTGTCCCATGCTCATGCTGTGTCTCTCTGTCTCTCAATAATAAGTAAAAAAAAAACTTTTAAAAAATAGTTGAAGTTCCTTAAAAATATATGTGCCTGACTTACCTTCCCATTATTTGAGTATCTGACACACTATCTCACCTAGAAGCACAACAAAAATAGTATGTGTATAACAATTCTTTGCAGTGTGAAAGGTCTATTTCCAGATATCATCTTGTTTAAAGTTTTGACAACTTCATGTGACAGATGGAGAAAATCTGAATTGATTTACTGAGGTTACCTTGATAGCAAGGACTTCACTTGAAACAACATCTTTTGAAATTAGTTTTCTTTCTTATTTTGTTAATATTCTTTCTAATGTGAGGGCAAATGAAATAAGACCAGAAGAGTTGTTAAAAATATTGTCTTTGAGGGGCGCCTGGGTGGCGTAGTCGGTTAAGTGTCCGACTTTCGCTTAGGTCATGATCTCACGGTTCGAGCCCCATGTCGGGCTCTGTGCTGACTGCCACCTCAGAGCCTGGAGCCTATTTCAGTCTGTGACTCCCTCTCTCTCTGACCCTCCCCTGCTCACGCTCTCTCTCTCTCTCTCTCTCTCTCTCTCTCCTAGAAATCAATAAAAACATTAAAAAAAATATTGTCTTTTAATCATAAAACTTGGTCCTTTAGTTCATTCCTATTCTGGCTTAATTAGGTATCCATAAATTATTGTTCTAGCCAAACTTTTCTTTTTTCTTTTTTTTTTTAATGGAATGTTTTGAAGATTGTTTTTTAAATCTAGATACAAGTGAGAATAATTTACCGCAGATAAAATAATTATGTTTATTTCATCTTAATGTCCTTTAGCAGTTTAACTATGGTAGAAGAGCAAAATTTCCTAAGGCTCTGATATATTTTGATTGTATATCGTACTTTCCTTGTAAGCCTAAAACACCATTTAAATGTTTTAAAGTGTAATTAGGTTTAAGGAACATTGGTCTACAATAAAAACAACATAATTAGTTTGTTTCCCTTTCTTTTTATACCATTTCATAAACTGCTAATATTTTTTTGATGACTATTAAGAACTCAATTGCTTAGATTTGAAAATATAGTGCATGTTTGGACTTATAAGAAGGAATTTGGCAGTATCTAACAGAATCACATGCGTATTTATCTGCCCTTTAACCCAGCAATCTCATTTATAGAAATCTATCCCAGAGATATTTTGACAAAAATTTGAAAATACATATAGGTTTTGCTATAGCACTAGTTATAGTATCAGAAGACTAGAAATAATGCAGATGTCTGTGAATAGAAGCTTCATTGAAAACTTACGGTTTATCCATGGTAGAATAGAATGCCATTGTAAAAATGAGAAATCTTTCTGTGTATTGTGGTTGAATGATATCCAGGATCCTTTGTTAAGTGATAAGAAGGTGAAGAGAAAGTACTTATAGTATGTTACCATTTATATAGGAAAGAGTGGGGATACAAATGCATGTACAAATGTGCTTATATTAAAACATGGAAGAATGTACCATTTTCTTAAAATGATTGTTTATACAGATAAGGAAGGAATGAGCTCAAGGAATGAATATACCTTTCGTATTTTTGCTTTAGAAAAATTTAAATATTTTATATGCTATAAATGCATATAACCAACAAAATAAACATATTCTGTCTCTAAGAATATAAAGTCAAACTGGATAAAATGAACCCACCAGTACCCATTTGATGGTATAAACTCATGAGAATCACTTTAAACAAAGTGATTTGACTGTACATGTCAAGTGATAGGCTGTCTAAAGACAGGGAACAGCAGTAATACTGTTTTAAGTAATCAAATTGCTCATGGTAATGCTGGTATTCGGAGATTATTTTTCTCTTGTGTGTTAAATAAAAAAAAATTTGTTTCATTGGTAGCAGGTTTTCTGTGTGTTTTAAAGCAAACACAGATATAATATACAGCAACTTATGTGTTTTCTCTTAGAAAATTTGAAGAAGGGAACCTATGTGTAGGGGGAAATGGACTGAAGACACTTATCAATCAATAAAAATTTTGAAGCTGTGATGGTTCTGGTTCATGTATTGTTCTTTTTCTTTTTATATATTTGTAAAATTCCACAGTAAAAATGTCTTAGTAGCTTATCATTCTGCTTGAACACATTCTCTTTCCTTTATCCGTTTAGAATTCTAGTTCATCAACTGATTTGCAAACCTTTTCATCCTATAAAGGTAGAGAAGTTTTGCTTATGGACTAAATACTGTGACTCATTGCTCACTTTTCTAGGGGAATACTAATTTAGCATTCTCTTACAGTTTAATAATTCTGAACTGTCTTGCACACAGAATAGCAAATATAATTTCTGCCAAATGAACAAGGACATATATTTAAAAAGAGTACATCTCCCCTTTGAGTGTGAGCTCCATGAGAACAGGGAGTAAATGTCTTTTGTTCACTTAAAAATTGTAATACTTGTTTGTATAAGAGGTACTTGATAAATATTAAATGAGTAATAAATATCTGTAACTTTGTTATAGAATAGCATTTATATAGTGCTTTATATACTTTCAAAGTGTTTTCAGTTATAATCTTTTTCCCTCTCCTAAATTTCCCATGTGTAGAAAAAGACAGGCATTATCTCTGTTTAATGGAAGAAAAGTAGACAATGTACAGAAAACAATAGTTGAATATATGTAAGTGCCAGAAAATTGAACTGCATTAATAACTATGTACGGTAACTAATTGCCGATACTGGGGTGACTTTCTTTTAAGTAATTAAGGGTAAGTCTCTCCCTACATATATTTTAACTTCAAATATCTTTGAACATACAAAGTTGTGAAGTTTTAAGATCAAAATGAGTTGAGGATCAGTAGTTTCACACCATCCATCCTGTAGAACAGTAAGGCTGCTGAGAAAGAGGATGGACAAAAGCTGTGACCCCTCATCCTTATCTATGTGTCACTTACCCCTAAAACTGACAGCTTAACAGGAACTGCTTTTCTGGCTGCAGGGATCATTTGTACTAATTTCTACTCCTTCTTTGTTTCTCCTTAACTCATCCAGAGATTCATTTTTATTAACACAGCATGACCAGAAGTTTCTTGGCATAAGTTGTTGTAACAAAGAAGAGAGACAGAACCCTGGCAGCAGTGCACTAAGGGAATTAAAAGTATTACTTCTAGTCAAAGAACCACTGACTGCTTCAACCTGTCTAGTTAAGTAAGAGTAGGAGATATTTTCTCCCCAGTTCAGTAGAGCCATACTATGTGGGCACTGGAAGTTTGGTAATGAGCTCTGCATGCCAAGCTTCCCTCCAAGTCAAGATCTGGGAGAAGAATCCTATTAGTGATAAGATTAAAGTTAAGTCAAAAGGAAGGAAATTAAATATATTCTGCCAGTTCATAAATATTGGACATTCATAGATAAAATTCAATATTGAGTTACTTACAGGCTCCATGAATAGATTTTGGAGCATAATATAAGGAGCACAAAATATTTATAAAGCAAAATCTTATAGTATGAGAATGGAGTTACAATAAAAAAACAGAAAAAAATACTTGCAGATCTATAGTCAGTATTATCAATAATAGGAAATATAAGTAGAAAATGAAATGAAAAGATATGCCCATAATAGCTGAAATTAAAATGTCAATGGTTGACATAAATAATAGCATGTGAAACACAAAAATTCAGTAATACCATTTGGTATGGGTTAAATCATGTCACCCCAACCCCAAAGTTCTTAAGTTGAAATCTTTACCACCACTACTCTCAGAATGACTCTATTTGGAGATAGGATTTTTAAAGGGGTAATTACATGAAAATAAGATACTTTAGGGTAGGCCCCAATCCAATTTGTACACTATCCTTCAAGGAGGAAATTTGGACACGTGCCCAGCAAGAAGACATGAGAAAACTTAGAAGACTACCATCTCCAACCCAAGGAGAGAGATCCAGCCCTGCCAACACTTTGATCCTAAACTTCTGTAGAACTGTGAGAAGAGACATTTCTGTTATTTAAGTCACCTGGTCTGTGACACTTTATTATGGCAGCCTGAGCAGACTAATAAACCATATTAAATGCACTTAAGGTAGAATCAACCTCTCTCCAAAATTGAGTCAGTTCTAAAAATTACTTTTAGAAACTATTCAAGAATATATTTTTAAAAGGACAAAACAATAGAACAAAGGAAAATTTGTATATCTTTGTTTTTTACATATATGATAAATTGAGAGAGGCCATTATATTTGCTCCCAGTCCCTGCCCCCCACCCCTGAAAACAAAAGTAGAAGAGAGGTTCAATAAAGGAAATCTTCCCTCAATGATAATTTGTAAACCATAAATGAAAATTAAAATACTGGAAAGTATCTTAGTTTTCTAGGACTATAGTATTAAAATCGATGAACTTTTGGCTTAAAAGAACAGAAATTGTTGGCTTAAAAGAACAGAAATTTATTGACTCACAGTTTTGGAGGCCAGCAGTCCAGAATAAAAGTGTTAGTGGGGAACCTGGTGACTCAGTCAGTGAATCAGTCTGACTCTTAATTTTGCCTCAGGTCATGATCTCAAGGTTCCTGGGATCAAGTCCCATGTCAGGCTTAGTGCTGACAGCATGGGGCTTGCTTGGGATTCTCTCTCTTCCTCTCTCTCTGCTCTCTCTCTTTCTTTATCTCTCAAGATACATAAACTTGAAAAAAATTGTTAGCAAGCCTGTGTTCTCTCGGAAGTCCCTAGGGAAAGAACTGTTTGATGCCTTTTTTTTAGTTTCTCCTAGCTTCACATGGTTTTTGGCTTGTTAAATGCATAACTCCAATCCTCTGTCTTCATATGACATTCCAAGGTGTGGCTTTTCATCTTCCCTGTGTGTTTGTTTCTGTGTTCAGATCTTCCCCGTTTTATCTGATACCAGTCATACTGGAATAGGGCTTACCCTGGTGATCTCATTTTATCTCAATTACCTTTTTAAAAAACTGTTTCCAAATAATGTTTCCAAATCCAAGGATTTGGGCATACTTTTAGGGGGAGAAACACAATTCCACCCATAATCACTATGCCATTGTTATTGTGTGTGTGTGTTTTAAACTTTTATATTTTAAAGAGGTATTTAAAGGAGTATTTTTTATTTTTTTCCCACAATGGGTGTGTATTCCTTTTATAATCTGAACAATCTGAATGTTATTCAAGAAGTAAGATAAATGATTCTTGTAAAAATCTCACTTTTAAGTTATTTTCTGCATTAGCTCCCAGTTTTTATGTTATATAATCCTGTTTGGCTTAAATTATTTTCTGATTCACCAAGAGTCCATTTGCATTAATGTAACATTTAGCAATCTGTCATCTGCATAATTATACATCTGTGATTATTAGGTAGGGTAGAAAAAAACTCCCATCTCTGAATTAAAATGGTCTCTTAGCATTTGTTATCTGTTGAGAGCAGACTGATATTGTGATTAAGAAGAGGACTATATTGAATAAAGAAAGCATTTAGCAAAAGGTATATGAGCGGTGTGAATGCCATCAGTTACCTCTAAGTCCTGGGTCCCTAGACCATGAAAGTTTTCTCACGCATTAAGCAAATAGATGAAGCATCCCTGGATGCAGGATGTCTTCCTATTTTGATCAGATGCCAAGCTCTTCATTGCTTTTGCATGAGTTAGTGGTTACTGCTTTTTTAAAAAAGTATGGTTTTATAAGCTTTCTAATGAACTGACTTCTTTTTTTCTAGATTTGCCTACAATGGATAACTCAGTGTTTTTGGAATTATTTAGATTGGATAGAAATCTGCCATTATATCGCTACTTGTGTTTTCCTTGGTCCTGATTACCAGGTGTATATCTGTATAGCTATATTCAAACACCTACAACAAGACATTCTGCAGCACACTCAGACTCAAGATCTACAGGTTTTCCTAAAAGTAAGTAACTTTAGGGATAACATGGTGGTTAAGAGTTCATAGCTAACTTTGATGGGATGCTTAGTATCAGATACTTTTGTAGACAGTCATCTAAAAACAACCTTCACAGGGGCACATGGGTAGCTCAGTCAGTTAAGTGTCTGACTCTTGGTTTCAGCTCAGGTCATGATCTCACAGTCTGTGGGTTTGAGCTCCGCATGTGGAACCCACTTGGGATTCTTCTTCTCCCACTTCCTCTGCCCCTCCCCCACTCACTCTCTCTGTCTCCCTCTCAAAATAAATGAATAAACTTAAAAAAAAAAACAACCCCAAGAAGTAAGTACTATTAGTCTCATTTTAGAGTTGAGGAAACTGAGGAACTAACTTAAGTTGCCCAAGATTACACAGTAGGGAGCAGTGGGACTGGGATGTGAAGCAGCTGTGCTGCCTAGAATCAAAACTCTGCCTTTAGCCAGCGTGCTACCCCACACACTGTGTTGTTTGTTATATTCCTTCTACCTTATTTAGTCACTAAAAGTTCAAGTCACTGTTGGGGCGCCTGGGTGGCTTAGTCGGTTAAGCGTCCACTTTCGCTTAGGTCATGATCTCGCGGTTCATGGGTTCGAGCCCCGCGTCGGGCTCTGTGCTGACTGCCAGCTCAGAGCCTGGAGCCTTTTTCAGCCTGTGACTCCCTCTCTCTCTGACCCTCCCCTGCTCACGCTCTCTCTCTCTCTCTCTCTCTCTCCTAAAAATAAATAAAACATTAAAAAAAAAAAAGTTCAAGTCACTATTTCAATACAGAGGTTTGAAATGTTTTAAAAGCATTTAATGTAATTTTCTATACCTTCGTCTTCTATCTTTTTTAAATTTTTGCCTATTTTTATAAAATGTTTCTATGAAAGATTATTCCATCATAACATTCTTTTTTTAAAAAGCCACTATCTTATATAAGTTAATGTTTTAAAACAAGATATAGTTTCTTTCTTTCTTACAATAATATGACTTTTGAAGCTCTGGACTTTAGGAAACACATGTTCAATAAATACATCCTTGTATGTAGCTCTTCATGGGAATCCAATTCTGTTTAAGTTGAAAATCTTTCCTTGAATTTGAAGTAGGTTTCCTTCCCCCGCTACCTTCACCTTCCCACAGAGCACACATATATGCATACACCCAGACCTGCATTTGTCCTTTGCTAGGTTTTCTCTAGACCAACAATCTCTGTTAATTAATTTTATCATTATTCTTTACCACTATATCTTATCAGAGCTTATTTCCATCTAATAATGATTTTCTGTAAATAAATGTCATCGATTATTCAAAGATGCGAAACTACCAGGCATTTTTATTTTATAGATACTGAATTCAAAAGTTCTCAGACTTTTTTTTTAAGTTTATTTATTTTGAGAGTGACAGAGACAGCACAAGTGGGAGAAGGGCAGAGATAGAGGGAGAGAAAGAGAAACCTGAGTAGGCTCTGCACTGCCAGCACAGAGCTCAAGGTGGAGCTCGAACCCACGAACCATGAGTTCATGACCTGAGCCAAAACCAAGAGTCAGACCCGTTACCGACTGAGTCACCCAGGCACCCCAAAAGTTCACAGGCTTTCTACATGTGTCACTAGAATTATAATCTTAGGAACATTTTTAATGAAAAAATATACCAAGACTTTGGTTGTACATGTAAAAGAAAAACTTAGGTAGAAAAAGAAAAAAAAAATTATCTGCAAGAGATAATTTGGAGGACAGGGATGGTTAAACACTTGGGAATTATACTGAGGACAAAAATGTGGTTTCCTTTTTAGTGAGGGATACTTTGATCACCACCATGGTCAATTTATAGGAATCCCAGAGTCTGAAATTTTCCCAAGGACTTATATTTGAACATCCTCGAGTCTGTAATTCTCTAACCTCTTATCCCACTTTGATATCTCTTATAGCATTTGTCATGAGCTGATGTTATTTTATATATATTTTTGGTAGTTTGCTTAGTATAATATACATGTTCCACAAGGATGGCAATTTTGTCCATCTCGTTTACGAATGTATTTTCAATGCCTTGAACAGTACCTGACACATAGTAGGTGCCCAATAAATATCTGTTGACAGAATAAACGATAAATATAAAGGGAAAGACAAACTTAGTTTTGTTCACATTTAATAACAAACATTACTAAATTCTTTGATTAATGGTGATGATTATTGCAGTTTTATCTCTGTTGACGACTGCTTGATAATGCTATCAGTTTAAAGAATTTTTAAATAAGGGGAGAAAGATTACTATTCAAGTCCTATTTAAATTACTAAAAAATTAATTGAATTGGTTTAAATCCAAACTAATAACATGTTGGTGAAGAATTAATTTTAGCCCTTGTCCTGGAACGACCCTTACTTCTTGTTCTGCTGTTAGCACTCATCTGTGGGATTAGGAGAAATCTCTTTCTGATATGGTGGCTTCACTTTATTTTTTGTTTTCAGCAGGTAAGTCTCAAGTTCACTGATCTCTTTTGGGGGCAGTTATTTTTCTTGCGTGATAAATTTCAGTGTGGCTTATTTTAATATGCATTTACATACCCCTTTAACCACTCTATTAAGCCCTGTTATAGTCTGTTGTTTTCAATGTATATAAACACATATAGACTCTTTTCTACTTACTCACATATTAACCAGTAATGAGATTTTATTAATAAAGTGATTTTCATTGTCCCTTCCCTTGAAAGATGACTCCAGTCAGAAATATTTCTATGATTCAAAAATTCTCATTCAACTGTATAGTTATAAGGATTAAACCTGGGGAATTATGTTTTATTATACTTTATAATTCAGAAATCTCAGACTTGTGCAAAGGGTGAAAAAACTTAATAATTCTCCATGTAACTATATACTACAGCCATAATAATGTTCTTATGTAGATTACATGTTATTTCTTGATTGTACATATTTTTAAATGCTTTGGAAGAGATGAAGAAGAAAGGGAACTTTTACTTTTTAGTGTATTTAGTAGTTTTTTTTTTCTATTTTTGAAGAATGGGACCCATACTTCTTTTATGACAAAACTACTTTTTAAAAGGAGGATAAGTGGGGGCGCCTGAATGGCTCAGTCAGTTAGGCATCTGACTTCAGCTCAGATCATGATCTCACTGTTCTTGAGTTCAATCTCTGTTGGGCTCTGTGCTGACAGCTCAGGGCCTGGAGCCTGTTTCAAATTCTGTGTCTCTCTCTCTCTGTCTCTGTCCCTCCCCTGCTTGTGCTCTGTCTCTCTCTCTCAAAATAAATAGACATTAAAATTTTTTTAAAGGATATTGAATCATTGTATAAAAATAGATAAATAAGCATCTATTATAAATATATTCAAATAATCTGACCCAATTTAATGTTTCCAAAATCTTGAAAAACCACAAATGTGTTTTCAACAATTATTAGTTATCCTGATAACTTTAGGTACTGAGATGGTTTCAGAAGATTGAATATTTGCAGTTTTTTTCCTGGTTAAGTTTCATTTATTGACAGAAAGTGACATGATAGAAGCATTGCTTTAGGAATAATAATAATCTGTCTGAAGCGTATAGTGTAGAGACAATATCAACCCATTTGTATTAATTTGGTTTAGGCTCCAGATTTTAAGTTAAGTAATTGAGAGTCTAGACTCATTGCCTACCTTTCTAATAGCCTACTGAGCACTTCTTCATGATCAGTGTATTAAAAAGATGACTTGGAATTTCTTAGACCAGGTAGTGAGCATAAAAAGGCCAGCTTTACTTAAAAAACAACCACCTCCCCCCCAAAAAAAACATAACACGTTATTTTTCTTCTTTTGACTAAACCCTAAATGATTAATGATTGGCATGAATATAAGTTGATATTAGCAAGGTATTTTCTGAGTTTTTAACAATAGCTTTGTAGACACAACAAATATGTAGGTTTGATAATAGACAGCATTATTATATATTATGTATAAGTGCATTATTCCTTCACTGTGGCGATTGATAGATCAGTAATGAGTTAAAAAGCAATATCTGAAGGTATGCTGAAGAGCACAGTCCTTGGATTTAGTGTCTTAAATATTTTTATCTGTGACAGATGAAGGCTCAGGAAATCTGTAGGCATCACACTTACTAGAAAGAAAAACTTAATCCAGAAAGATAAATATAGTGTCAAATATCCATGTGAAAGTCTAAAGTTTTGCTTTTTTTTTTTTTTAAGTGGAGTCCTCTCTCTATCACTCACACAGGCAAGCCAGTTTAGAAAGTCTTGAATAGTAGTTAGAAGACTCATTGTTTCAGCCAACTGGCTGTATTGCATTTCTCTCCAGCTTGATAATAGGCTGGCAGTGATCTTGGTTTTAGTTTGTGAATTGAGTTGAATTCAACTTGGAGAAAACTTCACTGAAATGCCAGGCTGGGAAAAGATTGCTTTCCAGTGAAAATCAGGCTATGAAGTCTCAAATACTTAATTAAAATGTTTCAACTAAATCCTGCATGTTATGGAAAAATCAATTTATAATTATGAAAAAATCAGATTAATTTCATTCCAGTCAGTAAATTGTCAAGAGGAATTTTGTTTTTGTTGTTCTTGCAGCTGTTACCAGAACATGTTGACAGGGTAAGGAATGGAGATCAGACTGAGAAACATCACATGAATTGCTAAGCTTTTAACAGACAAAAGTATACATAGTACTAAAAATAATTCACCATCTGAGGGAATAGATAAAATATGTTCAGTTTTATGTCAACAGTGGTTTGCAGATATGTGTTTTTCATTGTTCTTATATCACTCGAGTCTGCCTGCATTCAAATTCTGGTTCTGTCACTCTGTAAGCTTGGGCACATTGCTTAACCGCTTTGTGCCTCAGTTTTTTCATCTATATAATAGGGTGTGAAATAATACCTGTTACATGGAGGAATTAGATAATATCTTTAAAATACTTCTAGAACATTGCCACATAGCAGTGTTCACAGAAATTCAAATAATTGCTAACCTAAAAAAAAAAGTTAGCAATTATTTGAATTTCTGCAGTCCTGTCTCATCCTTCTCTTGCTATTTTTTTTTTTTCCTGAGAGCGAGAAAGAGAGAAAGTACTCCAGTGACTGCAAGTGGGGGAGGCACAGAGAGAAAATCTTAAGCAGGTTCTACACCCAGTGTGATGTACAACGCAGGGGCTGTCTCTTATGACCATGAGATCATGACCTGAGCTTAACCAACTGAGCCACCCAGGCCCCCTCTTGCTCTTGTTAACTGAAGAAAAAGATTTATAGAGAACACAACAAAGGAGATGGGCATTTTTCCTGAGTCTATAGTTAGACTGTATATTTTGCTCCCAGGTTTTCTCTAGGCACTTAGACATCTTAGTATATCATAGATTACCTGGCATATACTTCAGAGCTGTGTCAGGAACATTCTCTTACCTTGTATCTAGTCAAGACTTATTCTCTCATTTACCCAGCCGAGATAGGACCATCTCTTCTTTATCACACATATGCCATGTATGCCTCAGGTGAAAAAAAATTTTAATGTTTATTTATTTATTTGAGAGAGAGAGAGCAAGTAGTGAAGGGACAGTGAGAGAGGGAATCCAAAGCAGGCTTGGTACTATCCACACAGAGCCTGACAAAGGGCTCAAACTCACGAACTGAGATCACGACCCGAGCCAGAGTCAGAAGCTTAACTAGCTAAGCCACCCAGGTGCCCCTGAGTTAGAAATCTTAAGAATCACATACTCTATCCTAAATATTTAAGAACCTTATATTCTAACCAGAACCACATATGCTATATAAACTCCCCTGATCCTGAGGATCATTAGGTGTGCTTATTGAAACTTATACATTAGACTCTTCTCCAGACCTACCAAAATAATTTTTCATGACAGGCCTGAGTTGTCACGTTTTAGTATAAAAATCTCAAATGACTTGAAACCTTTAGGATATGTAAAAATGTTACCTTTGAAACTTGAATCCAGAATATCAAAACCAGAGATTCAGAAGTTTTGGGGCTTTGGGGCTTAGGAATTTCTAATTATACCTAGCAGCTCAAGAGAAACATACTAGAAAAAAAATTACTTGCAGATTGGTTGTTTTTCTACCACTCTGACCAAGAAAGAAGGTCCTTTTTCATGATAGGTCAGACACAACACACAAGAAGTCATCTCTAGCAAAGGTAAAAAGTAGAGGGAAGATCACAAAACCTCTTCTCGCATGTGACTCTTACTATATAATTTGATGCTGCTTATGTGATTTTGATATTAATATAAATCCTTTACATTACTTCAGTGTATATTAAGTTCTACACCTTTTGTGGTAAGCTTTTAGAAGTCTCCTGGTGATTATTAATAAAAAACAACTCATGGGGCGCCTGGGTGGCGTAGTCGGTTAAGCGTCCGACTTTCGCTTGGGTCATGATCTCGCGGTTCGTGGGTTCGAGCCCCGCGTCGGGCTCTGTGCTGACTGCCAGCTCAGAGCCTGGAGCCTGTTTCAGTCTGTGACTCCCTCTCTCTCTGACCCTCCCCTGCTCACGCTCTCTCTCTCCCCTCTCTCTCTCTCTCTCTCAGAAATAAAAAACATTAAAACATTGTTTCTATTTAACCCACTCAAAAGTGACTTCTTTTCATGCATTTTTTGTAAGGAATTATGACATCTTTTTTTGGACTTAACATTCAACTTCATTAATAATTAAATTTGGGGGAAAGAATATAACAGAAAATACCAAAATTTGATCCTGAAGTCATAAAAGTAAGGCATGTAAGCACACTCGATCTTTTTGTACTTTGTATCTGTGTACCACCCCAAAAGGCCTTATCTTTGATTCAGATTCCAAATTTATAGGGCTTGCAGTAGCTCTAAAAATATTTCTGCTGGAAATTATTTTTGGAAAATTTTACTGGTACAAATAATGTTTGAAAGTATAGATATAGCTTGATTTCCATTATAGGCATATTCCTGACAAGTTGCAAGAAAAGACCATAATATAATATTGTAAGTGAGTTATTCCCTTTTTTTTTTTTTTTTGTTAAGGGGTTGAGAAACAGACTGGTGTCAGTAATCATTGATGCTTAACATTATAGATTTGCAGTGTGATCAAGAAAATCTAGCTTAGCCATTTTAGAGACCATCAGTTACTAAAGATGTTCTTATTATGACCACCATTAACACCTTGAGTGCTTATTGAATGCCAGGTCCTGGGCAAAGAGATTTATAGGTATTGTTAATTTACTCATTGACTTATTCTTCTGTTGTATAAGAGCTGTGTCCCAGGCATTGTTGTCACAAGACAGGCTATGTCCCTACCAGCATTGACCTTATATTCTACCAGTAGATAAATATTTAAATAAATATGTAATATTTCAGGTATTGATATATTTTAGTTTAAGGAACTTAAACATGGTAAGGGAGGTAGAGTAAGTCAGAGGTGCTATTCGGATAAAGAGTCCAGCAATGCCTACTCTGAGAGAGTAGGTAGAGGTCTCCATGAGGCAAGGAAAAGCAATTCAAAGACTTCTGGGCAAAATTCTTCTAAATAGGAAAAAGGCAAGGGCAGAACCTTAGAGGTAGAAATGAGCTTGGCCCACTTAGAAAATGTTGAGATACCACTGTGGCCAGAACAAGGTGTGGTAGTTAGAACAATAAGAGAGGAGGCAGGAGCTAGATCCTACAAGGTTTTACAGTTCATGATAAAAGAGTTCAGACAGTACAACTTTATGTCATCATTGTCTACATTTACACATGAGAAATTGAAACTTAAAGTGTCAGTAAACTTCCCCAGGTTCATATATCTAATTACTACAGGAGAGTTTGAACCCGTTTTTTTGGTCTGAATCCAAATCTTTTGCTCTTTCTAGCATATCAAGCTGTCTCTCATTGACTAGTCTGGGTACCTTTTTAAAAACTTTAAATTCAGTGGGCCTTCTAATTAAATGTTCTCAATAGTAAAAGAAAACCAGTTTGGAACTGAGTTCTGCATGCAAAGGAGAGATGCAAGCTGTGGAAATACTGTATCATATAATATTGAATGCACATGAAACACTGTGGTTTAGAATAGTAATTGTTAATGCTTTTTGATGATTCAACATTTGAAACCCAGAATTAATGAAGAGAGACCATCATTGGAGGCACACTGGTAAAAGCCATTAGGTACAAAAAAGAAAATGATCATGCTCAAAATGAACTTCTAACCAAGATGTAAACCACTTCAGAAGTAACCTATTTTTTAAAAATACTTTTCTTGAAGAAGTAGTGCATTGTTTACATAAAAAGGCATAGTATCGCCTGATATATTTACATATGCCTGCCTATTTAAAGAATAAGGGAATTCAGGGGTGCCTGGCTGGATCAGTAGGTAGAGCATTTGACTTTTGATCTCAGGGTCATGAATTCAAGCCCCATACAGGGATAGAGGTTACTTAAAAAGAATAAGGGAATTCATATATTTATACAGAGTCCAATATTACTTAGGTCCATTAACAAAATGATAAAGCAGTATTCTGAAGAAATGGCCTCTTATAGTTTGAATGATAAACTAGCAGTCTAGATGATAGTAATTGCAAAGCAAAGTTATCCAGTAAAAAGGTCATTATAGAACATTTAGAATAAAATGAAAAATATACCAGTCTGAAGACAGAAAGTAGATTTGGAGATTCTGAAGATTTTATTCAGACTTATAAAGTGTGAATTTTAAATAGTGATTTACATAATTTAAAAACATTCTTTTAAAATGAACATTTGATTTTTCTCTTATGAAATATGACCTTAACATAAGAATTATTTGCCATTTTTTGTTTCAAGTTTTTATTTAAATTCCAGTTAGTTTACAGTGTAATATTAGTTTCAAGAGTAGAACTTAGTGATTCTTCACAACAAGGGCCCTCCATCATACCTAGGACTCATTTAACACATCCCCCCACCTCCTCTCCAACAATCCAGTTTTCTTTTCTATAGTTAAAGCCTGCTTAATGATTTGCCTTCCTCTTTTCCCCCCCTCTATGTTCATAGTTTTTGTTTCTTAAATTTCAGATAGTGAAATTGTATGGTATTTGTATTTCTCTGACTTACTTCACTTAGCATAATACTCTAGCTCCATCCGTGTTGTTGCAAATGGTTAAGATTTCATTCTTTTTGATGGCTGAGTAATATTCTGTGTGTGTGTGTGTGTGTGTGTGTGTGTGTGTGTGTGTGTGTACCATATCTTCTTTTTCCATTCATCAGTTGGTGAACACTTGGGTTTTCCCCATAATTTGGCTATTGTGGATGATGATGTTGCTGTAAACATCAGGATGCATGCGTCCCCTTGAATAAGTATTTTTGTATCCCTTGGGTAAACCAAGTAATGGATTGCTGGATCATAGAGTGGTTCTATTTTTAACTTTTTAAAGTTTATTTATTTTAAGAGAAAGTGCACTTGTGCAGATGAGCAGGAAAAGGAGAAAGGGGGAGAGAGCGAGAATTCCAAACAGGCTCTGCACCATTAGCGCAGTGCCTGACATGGGGCTTGAACTCACACAAATTTTCACATAGTGATCTGAGCCAAAATCAAGAGTCGGTCTCTTAACTGTCTGAGCCACTCAGGTGCCCCTCTATTTTTAAATTTGTGAGGAAACTTAATACTATTTTCCAGAATGGCCAAACCAGTTTGCATTATGGATGTCTCTTCAATGAAGTTTTCAGGGCATTTTCTCTTTATATTAAAATTAATGTCCAAAATTGAAGCCATAATTTAGAAAATATTCTACGGAAAAAATATATTTAAAACAAGTGATAGTTATGGTTCTTCATAGGTAGTTTTTATTTATAAATTAAGTGGAACATAATTAAAAGATGTTCAATAAACTTGCTTAGGTTTGCCCAGAAAAGAATTATTAGAGCTATTGTTCAAATGTTTTCAACCTCTATTGTGATTTAGTTAATGAACAATAAGGATTTTTTAAAAAATCATGAATATACACTAAAGCAATTTTCTGGTATTAGGCTTTTTATTTAATCTGGTAAGATTAACACATTACTGTAATTTCTTACCAGCTGAGATATAGTTTTAGTGAGGAGTTGATCAGTACCAAATCACACATAATTTCAATGAAGAGAATAGATACATCCATAAATAGTTCTATGACTACAACAGTAACTGTTTAAAGTGAATTCTAGAACAGTAAGAATGGTCCTACTTCAATTTTATTTTTCCCCAAAGAACAAAGTGAAATATTTTTGATAGAGAAATTTACAAAGACCTAGTAATTCTGCTATTCATAAGGTGAACATCTTCCCTTTGAGTTGCTTATACATAAAACTGGAGATAATATACACCTCAGCTGCTAATGTTTTAGGACAGGGACCTGCCTTTAGGCAGGTCCAAAAAGACATCTTTGTGTCTTTAGGATTTGATCAAGAACTTTACATACAATGAGAATGAATGTGTTAATGAAGAAATAAGAGAATAGATAACATTACAAGTTTTTCAATTGATAGAGTTAAAATTTGTATTTTGGAAGGTATTAACTTTAACCTTAATGGTATTATGCCTTGCATATAACTTAACATCATTTAGTTCTTTTAGATATATCATCAGACTTGTAGGGGGCACCTGGGTGGCACATTGGATGATTGAGCAGCTGACTTCAGCTCAGGTCATGATCTCACAGTTCGTGAGTTTGAGCCCCACGTTGGGCTTGCTGTTTTCAGCCTGTGAGCACAGAGCCTGAATTGGATCCTCTGTACCCGACCCTCCCCCTGCCCCTCCTGAGCTCTCTCTCTCTTCTTCTCTCAAAAAAAAAAAAAAAAAAAAAAATTTAAAAAAGTTGTAACATCAGACTTGTAGATAAGTAATATTTTTTTAATATACCAGCTATTCTTCCAGATTACCCATATTATAAGTGACACATGGCACAATTAATATAACTTCTCCCAAGTTATATGTAAGCTGTGAACTCACGAGTGAGCAGTGACATCCGAGGGAGGCCTTTATAAACATTCTTATTGAGAATTGCGTATATGATGTTTTCCTATACATTCATGTATCTCATCTGTAAACTGATTGCCTATAACACAATTTCTGGTATATGATAATATATTATCTTTTATGCTTTTTAATGGCTTTTGGGTTTTGTTAGTAACTTTTACTTTTAAACTGTAATGTCTAGGAAGGGATGAATTGTCCAATTTTTAAAATAATCTCCAAAATTCCGAACATGATGCTTATTACATTGAATCAGGTATGATTTTTCTTCAGAATTTTTAAAAAATTTATTTAATGTTTATTTATTTTCATATTTTTTTATTTTTTAGAGAGAGAGAGAGAATACAAGCAGGGTAGGGTCACAAAAAGAGAGGGAGACACAGAATCTGAAGCAGCATCCGGGCTCCAAGTCGTCAGCTCAGAGCCCAACTTAGGGCTTGAACCCATGAGCCATGAGATCATGACGTGAGCCAGAGTTGGATGCTTAACCAACTGAGCCACCCAGGGACCCCAGAATTTGTTTTATTTTGAGGAGTAGGTACTGTATAGCTAGTATTTGGAAATGGTAAAAGAAATAGAAATACAATTCTCTAAAAGTCTCTAAGATTCTAAATTAATATTCATATTGTTTTAATTTATTCTTGAGTGCCTCATTTGGGACACTAACCATTAAATTCAGAATTTGCATAGACATGCATAGTACCAACGTTATGAGTTACAGACTGTTGAAGGTTTTATGAACCTTCATAGCTGTAGAACAAGATATTTCTTGCAATATTATAGTATCCTTTGATAAGCTTTAAGGATCTTTACTAATTAAAAATGAGAACAATCATTCTGTAATTGAAACTATCCAAAATATTGAGAAGATTTAATTAATTAAGAGTTTATCTTATATTTTGTTAGCTGTAAAGCATATTTAGTTTTAAAAACAGACCACCTTGTTTCATAGGGACATGATTTCTTGCTATCACATATATACACAGCCTACTACATAGAAAGAATTTACAATTTACTGGCAACATAAAACCCTTGTCTATAGCTTTAAAAAAAGTCAACTATTTAAATTCATTAACTTAGAATGTGTTTCTTTACTCAAGAGAATTAACTTTTCTTTGTATTTTTTGACAGGAAGAAGCACTGCATGGGTTTCGAGTGAGTGATTACTTTGAATACATGGAGATTTTGGAACAAAACTACCGACCAGTGGTGCTGAGAGACATGCAGAATGTTAGAGTGCAGAGCACATAGATGGTGAACACAGAATTGAAAGCCATGTTTTATTTATTTTTAAAGGGAACAGAAGGACTTAATCATTTTCTGTTTTCTACTACAGCATGTTTTGTGAATACACATATTGTGAATCAATGCTGAGACTTTTTGAATATAATGTATTCAAGGAGATATTAGCTCAATTTGTGACATGAAGTAAAATTCATTTTTGTAAGTTCATTGTTTTGTAAGGTGGTTTTAGAATCAGATCTAATTTACTTTAATTCTTTATGTTTAAAAGCCAGTCCCAACCTACGTCTCTTCCTTTATCAGAAGATTAAAAAGTTTTTACAATGACTTTTGAATGAGGCAGCAATACTGTAATTTGACTAGCCAGTGAGAGGGTCCATAGAAACAAGGAAGACAGTTGTTTTTCTTCATGTTTCGTCTGTACATATAAAGGAAAATAGACAAAGCCGCAACCACTTATTTAACATGTGAAGGAAAAAAATGATATTTATCATGGTAAATACTAAGAAAACTGTTGTCCTCAGACATAATTGTTTTTCTAGGAATTGCTTGTGATACCTATATCAACTAATAATTTTTCGTGTGAAATGTCTCTACATGGTTCATTTAAAAGATAGATTGGTTGTTTCATGCTGATAAGCATTCATTATGCATTTTTTTAGTGATAAATTGTATTTGTACTGACCATTAAGGAGAATAATTTCTAAATTCTTTTAAATGACTAACACGATGTTTTATTTAAATGGAAGGCTCTGCTCCAATGAGATTATTAGCACAATATGTGAAGGCCTATTTTCTTATAATTGTCATGTTTATTATATGAAACATAATACACAAAAATATTTTTCAGTTAGCAATTTTATTAAGTTTTTTAATATTATAGGTAATAGTCATTTTGTATGCATTGTTTATGTTTAAGTATAAATCAACCATTAAGACCATTCTGAAGCTTTTTTTAAAAAAAAACAAAAGTGGCTCATCCACGAACTCATTTTTCCTTTCGTATCATGAAATAAGTGGTACTTTGCAGTTTTCAGTTTTATGATGTTTAGGATACTGCAATATCAACCTTCCAAAATTAGGTTTTATGCTGTAAATGCTAACGATAGCTGCTCAGTAATGGTGTTCCTAAAGGGCACTGAAAAAGTTGAGAGAAGAAAATTGAGCAAGTTAATTTAACATATTTCTCCCTTTAGCTATGATTGATAGGAGTTAAGTAAGAGAGTTCTAGATTACCCAAAATACCAAGCTTTGTCTGCTTTCAAACTTAATTTTGAAAAACTGTTTCACAGAATCTGTAATATGTGTTTATGGTTTCATTTCTACCCACTCTGTACCTGAGTTACTGTTACTAATACTAAAAAATTGCAGCTTTATTTCTTTTTTTAAAAAAAATTCTTACATGGTAATTGGAAATACAAATGGAAAAGGAACTGTAACTTAGTTTTGTATTATACTTTGGTGATTTTGGTTGGAAACTGAGGATCTTGATAATAACAATTACGTTTTAGAAAGGTGAATTCAGCTGGAACTGGAAGGCTTTTGTTTTCATTTGTTAAAGAAATGTCTTATGAACAATGACTTACCAGTTCAGTGAAATAAAATGTAAAATATGTTAGTATGTGTAGCTACCACTGTAAATTACTTTTGTACCTATTTAACGATACTCTTTAGAATAGAAAAAATACAGCCCTGCCTTGCCCCTTTTTAATTATTTAAAGTATAAGTCCTTAAGACAGATTTTATTTCTACTTTGTGAACAGGTACCTCATACATTTACATGATTCATTTTAAGAAATTATATTTTATGACACAATGTAAAGAACTTGGTGAAAAATGTAAGTGCTTTTATATATAAGACTTTGAATATCTGTTTCCAACATTTTATCTCTGTAGTTATTATGTCTCCTTATGATACATAAACATCTGAGGAATCTGTGATGGTAAAATAAATCTCAGAAGTTAATCTAAACGTAACAGAATTCTACCCAAATTTATGATTATTAAATTGTGTTTTCTAGTTTGATTTTCCAGTTCCAAGATATTAAAGAAATTCCTTTGATTATTCATTAAACACACGTTTTGAGGGTTGCAAGTATAATGAAATATTTTTAATACTCAGGGTAGGATAAATGAAATAACAGCACCTCCACTCAGTATCCACAGTCTTTATGGAGAGATGAATAATTTTAAACTGAAAACACAGTTTTAAAGATGGCAAATAAGAAATGACTCTGTATTTGGTGACTTCAATAAGCAGTTTTTATGGAGTAATGAAGTTTGTTTGGAGCGGGTTTAAATGATGCTGAGAGGAAAGACTGGAGACTGGTCCTCCCAGGAGCACTGCTGAGCAGGGAAAGAGAATACGGGTGGTAGCGAGAGGCGGCGTGGAGTCAAAAGACCTTTATAAGATGGGAAATGGAAGCATGTTTATATGTGGGTGGGAATGATGCAGAAGAAAAAGTAAAACATGCTGAATTTCTCATAGAAGTAAAAACTGCAGCAGCCATTTGGATATTTGGGTTTTTTGTTTTTCTTTTTTAAATGAAGTTAAACACACACTTAACTATGTGACTTAGCAATACTCCCTCTAGGTATCTCCCCCAAAGAAAAGATATGTTCGTGCAAAGGCATGCATGAATAATATAGCTTTTATTCATCATAGTCCCAAACTGGAAACAACCCAAACCTCCACTGGTGAATAAATAAACAAATGTAGCTCATTCCATAAAATGGACTACAACACAGCCTTAAAGAGTAGCCACCTACTGATGCATGCAAAAGGATACATATTGTAGGATTTCATTTACATGAAATGCTATAAAAGACATCTCTATAGCAACAGAATGTTAGTGCTTTCCAGGGACTAGGGCTGGGGGTGGGTACGAAGAAAGGGGATTTTCAGCGTAGAGCAGAGAGGCCTCTGTATCATGATTGTGATAGCTACATGACTATGTTTTTAAAAGTATTTTGAAATATATGAATTTTATTATAAAATTTTACCTCAATAAAACTGCTTATCAAAAGACAAATACTGAAAAGAGAAATTGACAAGCCCACTTTAGTGGAAGAGTTTCAATATTAGTAGCTGTAGGTTACTTGTAGATGCTTTAAACAAGCTGAGGAAGATCCTTTCTATTCCTATTTTAGTGAGAGTTTCAAGAATAGAATTTCTTTTGGGAAATAATTTTATCAAATATTTTATATGAAAGTAATCTTTGTGTGAATTTCCCCCTTTTTTGGTCTGTTGATATGGTAACTTGCCAACATTTCTGATGTTGAACCAACCTTGCATTCCTAAGATCAACTCTACTTGGTCATAATATTTTATCATTTTTATGCATTGTTATATTTGATTTGTTAAAATTTTATTAAGAATTTTTATGTCTGTGTTCTTAAGGGACCTTGATCTGTAGTTTTGTCTTCTGATTTTGCTATCATTGTAATACTGGCTTCATGAAATGAGAAGTGTTCATCTATTTTCTAGAAGTTTGTGTATAGATGAGATTATCTTTTTTCCTTCATTGTTTGGTAGAATTTCCCAGGGAAGCCTGAAATTTTCTCTGTGGTAGGAGTTTTTACAAAAAATTTAACTTCTCTAATAGATACATAACTTTTCAAAATATCTATTCTTTTTAAATGTTTATTTTGAGAGAGCACATGCATGAGCAGGTGAGGAGCAGAGAAGGAGAGAGAATCCCAAACATGCTCTGCACCGTCAGCACATGTGCAGCACATTTCAGCACATGACCCTGGGATCATGACCAGAGCCAAAATCAATAGCCATACAGTCAACCAACTGAGCCACCCAGGTGCCCCTATGCTACTTTGTCTTTAGTATAAGAACCTTACTACAATCAATAAACCCCAAAACTTTACTGAGTCATTCTAATCCAAAGGATTCTCTCATTCCTCTTAAATTATAAAAGATTTCTTAATCATCCTCTTGTAAATAATTATATAGTCTTACATGTTATTTCTTATTATTTTGAATTGTTTATTTTTCCTCTCATTATTTAATGCCAGCATATCATTCAACAAATATATCAGTAGTAAACACTTTTGCTTGGCAATGTTATCTCCCCAAAATTAAGTTTGTTTCAAAAAGACAGAGGCAAAGGTTAATTCTTCTCTTCCAGAAATTCTAGCTTTGTGTTAGGTACAAGAGCAGAATATCAGATTATTTGGTGAATGAAATATCATAGTTGTTTTGAATTATCCCAGTGATATAGAAGGAACATATTTTGAAACCTTAGACCACATTTCCCCCTCAGTTCCTTTAATAGGTAAAGCAGGGAGAAAATAACTTGTGTCTTGGTACAAATGTATTTTCTACTTACTGTTTGCTGTGGAATGTATTTTTAATAAAAATAGTAGTTTACTAAATTCTATTTAGCAGTGATTATAACTAAAATATATGTGTAAGTTTTCCTTCTGTGTGTTTGCAATGCATGTGTGAGTGTATCATTGCATATGGTAACGATTTTAGCTATAATATGCATCTAATAGGTTTGTGTGACCTAGCCTATAAATCTAACCATTATTTGGAAATGTCTTTTTGAAATACACCACATATGCTTATCTTTTATTTATAAAAATTGACAAGTAAATTTGGTTTTTGAATCTGTATAAGCTGTCTTCCTAGAAGCCATCAGATAGTCATATGTCCTAAATGATGTGGTTCTGAAGGCAGAAGACTTGAACATTGCATGTGTCAAGATTTCTCCTAGCACAATGATGCTGAATATTTCTAAATTTGTTCTTATTAAACCTATCATTACCATTCCTTTATTATATGGTTTAGACATGGGCCAATAAACTATACCCTGCAAATAAAGTTTTACTGGAACACTGCTAATTTGTTGATGTATTGTCTACTGCTTTTTTTTTCCTTGTTTTGTTTTTGTTTTTGTTTTTTTTTACAATGGTAGAGTTGAATAGCTGTGACAGTATATGTGGTCCATAAAACCTAAAATATGTATTATCTAATCCTTTACAGGAAATTTTTGCTAACTCTGACTTAGAGTACTAATTATATACATATGTCCAAATCCACTTTGGGGTAAAGTTTTTAGAGATATGAAAGATGCTAGAGGACATCTAATTCTAAACCTTTAATTCACCAATGAAGCTATGACTCAAAGTTGAGAGGGGATCCCTAGATTACATACAGGAGAAATATAATGCAGTGGATGAAATTGAGAGCTCGGCAGGCACACTGTCTGAATTTAGATCCTGGCTCTGTTATCAGGTTATTTAATTCCCCTGTACTTCAGCTTACTTCTTGGTAAGATGAGCAAAATAGCAGTAGCTATGTCATAGGATTATGGTATAATGCATGTGTTTTTAGCAACTTAGCAAGACTTCGATAAATTATAACTATTATTTGTTCTTGTTAGGCTAATTGGTGATTGCATAGTGTGGAAGCTAGCTATTCTGACTTCCATGTTCAAACGTCTTTCAACTGCATTATTCATTCATTCATTCATTCACTCGCTCATTTATTCAGTCACTCAGTATATCTTTATTAAACTTCTGTTATGGATCAGACACTCAGATATAGTTATGATCTCTTCTTTGATTCAGACTTTCCCAAGAATAACAGAGTGTAATTTCCTATTTTATAGTTTCCTTGCTGGTTTTAAATGACAGAAAAGTCCTGTACAATCCAATGTTAAACATATTTTTATAGTTTATTCGGTTTCCCCATTTTTTCTTCCTGTTTTGTCAGGTTAATTTTTTCATACTTTAGATTTTGTGATATAGACAGATCAATGTATAATAGATTAGCAATATATTTTTGAATTGTTTTATATTCTCCAGTGATAAATAAAATGTTCTATGTGACAAAATTTCACCAACATGTTCTTTGTAGCAAAATTGACTTACCTACTTTTTTTTTTTCAGCAGAATATTAAGTAAGTTTACTTAAGTAAATGCATTAGCACCTACTTATCTGATGAGTTTAAACAGGGTCAGGGCAGTTAGCCTCATATAAACCTTGAATTTTCAGCATTAGCAATATTTTACCTTTTAAAATCAGTTAACCTCTTTGGCATGTTTCCCACTCCATATTCTACTATTGGCAATAGGCCACCATAGAATGCTAAGCACCATGAAAATAATTGGACTGTCATGTTTGCTAATAGAGTGCATTTGAGATACATTGTGGGAGACAGTTATTAAAATGTTGGCTGTTAAAATCTTATCTAATTCAGGATTTAGATGGCTTTGATCTGCTATCAGCATAAGTGTCATTTGTTCTATATTAAATAACATTTATATTTAGCCTCTTAAAATGCTTAAGTTCATTTTTTTTAAAGCATCACTAAAATTCCTTCTCTCACAACATCAAATATAATTTATAGTTTCATTGGAAATCATCAGATAATAGGAATCAAAATGCTTTTTTGGTTAAATGATATCCATGTTATGTTAACATAACTGCCTACATTTTTCTTTTAATTTTCCTAAGAGCAGATTTTTCAAATTAATATTTTGCTTACTCTCATGAAATTATTTGGGCCTGAAAAAAGTATTCGAATGGATTATGGGTACAGCAGAGACTGGTTAATGTTCAACAATGTTCCCTCTTCCTTGGTTAAGTATATTGCAGAGCATTTAATCAGCTTAACTAATGATAAGTGAGCAGGCCAAGGCATAAAGAGTAGATGTGCCTTTTGTATGAACTTTTCTCTTTCCGGACGTCCCTATAGACTGGATGCTTGAATTTGTGAAAAGCGAAACCTCCTACAAACCCACATTGGACTGTGAGCTGAGGAAGAAATCAGTCTTGCATTACGTGACTGAAATCATGTGGCTGCTTTTTACCATATATAGCATTAAGTACACTGTAAAGTTCTGTAAGTTTCCCCATTTCTGTCCCCCTTTCTGAATAATTTTTGATGTGCGTAGATAAGCATGTTCTTAGTTTCATAGTGTTTTATTAGATCTCATACTGAGAATCTAAGTATATTGTCTAGCACTAATACAATTAACATTTTATCATGCACTTCATTGATATTTTTACCAATTAGTAACAGTGTTTTGGACACAATAGGTATCATTTGATTAGCAGATATGTGTACTATCAAGGAAAGCTTGTTTCTGTAGATAAAGGCTGGGACATCTAAAGAAAACCCATTTGAGTATGAACCTCATCAGTGAGCTCAAACTTGATAACAGTTATATATTTTGAATATTATTCTATATGATATTTTTTAGCATATATAACCTAAATTTACTTTAAATTTTAACACTTCGAGTGATCTGTACATCGGAAAGTATTCCCAAACTATTGTATACAATGAACCTAAAAGTAATACTGACTAGAGAATTAACAGAAATGAGCAAAGGCACTCGAATGTGCAAGTTGGAAGAAGGACAACACTAATAAACACACACATAGGTAAGATAAGGATAGATTAAGTTTCTGGCTTATTAAGGATGTAAAACATTAGCAGAAGTGAAGAGGCCACATTGAACAGGAACAGATGGCCTCATATTTAGCGTAGGTGCATAGGTTCTCTTGGCCCCTAAGTCAATAACAAGGAAAGCTTATTTCCAGGGAATCTGCAGTGTGGTGTATAATTCCAAAACAGTGCAATTTTTTTTTTGTTACCATTATTCTTGAAATATATCAATATTCAGAAAGAGCTAGCTCAAACTATTCATGTTCCCCTGGTTAAAGAAATGTTTACGGACTTTGATTCTGCTGGTCCTTGACCAAATGTACATCTTAAGGCTACATCCCCACCTGTCGGAGGCTGCGCCGGCTCCGACAGGTCCAGGGGTCCCTGAAGGATGGACCGTGTCGGCTAAAGAGAGTGAGAGAGCCCTGAGATCCTTTCTGATCACCAGGCAGGCATCTCCGTCCTGTCGGTTTTGGTGTCTTTATTTATAGGTCAAAAGTTAACATGGCATCAGAAAATGGAATTTTTACAATGGATAACTCTTTGTGATGAGATGTTTATGGAAAATGTACAGAAACAGGTTTTACAGAAGTATTCTTGCAGAATTGCCCCAATTATAGTGAGGTTGAGTAACTAAGAAAATAACAAGGTGTTCACATTTTATTTTTTTTTTTTTATTTTTATTTTTTTTTAATATATTTTTAAATTTATTTCTAGGAGAGAGAGAGACAGCATGAGCAGGGGAGGGTCAGAGAGAAAGGGAGACACAGACTCTGAAATAGGCTCCAGGCTCTGAGCTGGCAGTCAGCACAGAGCCTGACGCGGGGCTCAAACCCACAAACTGCGAGATCATGACCCAAGCGAAAGTTGGATGCTTAACCGACTAAGCCACCCAGGCGCCCCAAGGTGTTCACATTTTAATACCACTAAGATTAAGCCATAGGTTTGTAGATACTCTTATCCATCCTCATCACAGCTGCCAGGGTAAGGGAAGGTGTTTATGGAAAGTAGGTCTTAGGGAAGGGGCTGCTATACACCATCAGTTATCAAAGGTGTATGTTAACTTATCTTCTGCCCTTATCTGTTCCTTTTCTCTAAGGTAGGCTCTTTGTCTCTGGGCAAGACTTGATTTTCCAGTTATATGCTTTATTATACCAGAGAGCCAACCATACCTTTAAAGAGTTTAGCTTATTTCCCAATACGTAGAATAGCCTCTACGAGTGCATTTACCTTAGTGTCTGCTTTTATGATTTCTTGAATAGCTAGAGCATGAAAGACATTTTTGGTTAGTTGATTTGCATGTTGAGCTGTATGAACATCTTGGACTAACGCAACGGTAGAAACAGAATTGTACGTGTAAAGGTCAATCTTTTATGGGTAAGGGTCATTAGTCTGTTCATAGCTCAAGGGAAAGTATGGAGGGAAACAGGACCTTCTGGAGACACGATGTCTGTTCCCATAATCAAAAGAAGTTCCCACAATAAGTTCCTTCACAAGGTGCAGTCATCATACCAGGGCCGGAATAAGGGGACAAGTTACTCCCGATATTGATCAACAAGGTACCTTAGGGATCAGTGCTCAAGCAGAAATAATTGAGTGGGGGTGGATATCGGTCGTCATCTGATTGGCAAGAGACCGTGCAAACTTGCTTTAACCTCACCAGGAGTTTTCTCGACTAGTGGGCTCAGAATGGCTCCCAATACCCACCCTGAGGAAGAAAGGTGAACCAGTATTCAGACATACTTGAGACATACTTGAACCAGTATTCAGACATATCACAGCCTTGGGCTCATCAGAATTTCAGGAACCCCAATTCTCTCCAAAGAGCTAAATGCAGGAACAAATAAAAAAGAAATAAAGACAAATCAAACAGAGGAAACAGAAGTCACAGGTCTAGCTGAGTACATAGAGTACACCTAATATTATCACTGAAAGAATAACTCCAAGGAAAATTATCAAAAATATTGTCTACTTTTGTATAGTGATTTATTGTTTATAAAATACTTGTATGTACATTTCATCTTTACAACAACTCTACCACTCAAATATAATCTCTTAACATCTATATGTATTGATATATAGTTATCAATTATATACAATTTAGTTATATATAATATATAATATATATAATTATATAGTATCAATTATAAATTATACAAAATTTATAATATCTCAATATATATATCTTTTCAATATTTTTCATGCACTGAAATGTAATCTTCATATTTGGAAAAAATGTTATATTTTGTAGATCATTTTCAATTCCCTATTTATTAATAGTACAATATAAGCAGTGATCAATATTTAAACTCAAACATGCTACACATAGAAATCATATTTATTTGCCTAACATAATATATGATCACTTGATAGGGAAACAAATTTTAAGCTGGTAACAAGTATTTAAGAGTTTACTCTGTTAAGACATTAAGTATGAGAATTTCTACCCTTAAGGAGCTTATGATTGAAAGTGATAAAACTTGTATAAGAAAAGATGAGTATACAAGTGCATATTTTGTAAACCGTGAACAATTTTGAGAGCAATTGTGATAGGAAGATTCAGAGGAAGGACATATTACCTTGCGCTGAGTGACCATGGAGGTAGCTGGATTTTCATCCAGAATGATACGAATAAAGCACAACAGCAGCAGGAACAGCAAAGAGTGTATCGAGAATAGCCTGAGCAGAGTGAGACTATAGGAAGCAATGAATGAGAGGCCCTTGGTGGCTCAGTCAGTTGAGTGTCCAACTTGATTTCAGTTCAGGTCAGGATCTCACAATTCATGAGTTCAAGCCCCGTGCTGTCAGCGCAGAGCCTGCTTGGGATTCTCTCTCCCTCTTTCTCTGACCCTCCCCTCCTCATGCATACTTACTTTATCCAAATAAATAATAAATAAAAATAAGAAGCAATGAAGGAGGTTTAGTAAAACCTGTGGCTAGTGTGGATGTTTTAAGGGAAATTACTGGAAGATAAACTTGACTGGCCAAATAACTCACACTTTCTCCTGCAGGTTAGGAGTAATAGAAGAGGAACATGATCTACTAATTAATCTTGAAACTTAAATATCTTTGAATATTCTGCTAACTAATTTAAGTCTAATTTCCTTTCTTTCAATTCTCTTTAAAGACTTTAAAGAATTTCTAGCTTAGCAATCACTTTTTATTCAACAAATTTTATTGAATATATTAATATATTATGACTGAAATGCTATGCTGAAAACAATTTCTTTAAAATCAAAATTTTCTATTCTTCTTTTATCATTTACCATATACCTCATAGTTATTTATCGATAGGTACTATCTCTAGAACTTTTTAAGCTGTGATTTATGCTAATAATGGGCACCCTTCAAAGTGATTTAGAGCAGGATTTTTTAAAATTTCTCCTTAAATGGTATTTGAAATGCAATTCTACAAGAGACATGAAGGTGAAGAGGTTTGCATTCAGAATAAAAGGACAAATAAAACCTTCAGCAATTCTAATACAAGAATCTATTCAAGAGAGAATGAACATTGCTAAATTTTTCTAACGAAGTAATTATTTCAAGCTGTGTTTCTTAAGGAATATTAAGTAATTAAGTTTATGAGTCCTTAATGAGAGTAAAGCTAAAATAAAGCACTGTACAGAATCCTCTTAACTGTTATAACACAGCCGTAGAAAGCAGATGAAAGGATATAACCTTGAAAGGCTACCATCCGTGTTGTTGTATGCTTTTTTTTTAACTTTATGTTGTTGTTGTTTTAATATAATTTATTGCCATGTTAGGTAGCACACATTGTATACAGTGTGCTCTTGTTTTCAGGGGTAGATTTTGTGATTCATTGCTTACATACAACACCCAGTGCTCATCCCAACAAGCACCCTCTTCAGTACCCATCACCCATTTTCGCCTCCCATCCCCCCTGCTCCCCATCAACCCTCAGTTTGTTCTCTGTATGTAGAGTCTCTTATGGGTTTGCTTCCCTCTCTGTTTGAAACTATTTTTCCCCCTTCCCTTCCCCGGTGGTCTTCTGTTAGGTTTCTAAAGTTCCACATGTGAGTGAAAACATATGATATCTGTCTTTCTCAGACTGACTTATTTCACCTAGCATAATACACTCCAGTTCTACCCGCATTGTTGCAAATGACAGGATTTCATTCTTTCTCATTGCTGAGTAGTATTCCTTATATATATAGACCACATCTTCTTTATCCATTCATCAGTAGTGGACATTTGGGCTCTTTCCCTGATTTGGTTACTGTCGAAAGGGCTGCTTTGTTGTTCCCTTTGCAGTGCAGAAGCTTTTTATCTTGATGAAATCCAATAGTTCATTTTTGCTTTTATTTCCCTTGCCTTAAGAGATGTGTAGAGTAAGAAGTTGCTGTGACTGAGGTTAAAGAGGTTGTTGCCTGTTTTCTCCTCTAGGGTTTTAATGCTTTCCTGTCTCACATTTAGGTCTTTCATCCATTCTGAGTTTATTTTTGTGTATGGTGTAAAAAAGCCTCCAGTTTCATTCTTCTGCATGTTGCTGTCCAATTCTTCCAACACCATTTGCTAAAGAGTCTGTCCTTTTTCCATTGGATACTCTTTTCCTGCTTTGTCAAAGATTAGTTAGCCATACATTTATGGGTCCAATTCTGGGTTCTCTATTCTATTCCATTGGTCTGTGGTCTGTTTTTGTGCCAATACCATACTGTCTTGATGATTAACAACTTTGTAGTGGAGGCTAAAGTCTGGGATTGTGATGTCTCCCACTTTGGTTTTCTTTTTCAACATTACTTTGGCTATTTGAAGTGTTTTGTGGTTCAATATAAATTTTAGGATTGTTTGTTCTAGCTTTTATTTAAATTCCACTGTTTTTACTTGTGAAGGGATCTTGACAATGGGTTTAACGCTGTTTTTAAAGGCTGTATGGGCACTGGCCCTGAACAAAGCTGTTGCTTAGGAAATGTGGTATAGTACCTCTTCTCCATCATTTGCTCAAGGTTTCTTAGGGAACAAACTGCTTTGATCCTTTCTGATACCCCTGTTCTATATTTCACAGTCTAGAGCTTTATCTAACTTTAATCTCTTTCAAATTTAATCATGTTACATAGTGCAGTGAAGAACACTGGGACAGAATTGTTAATAGTGTATATTTCAGTCTTGGAACAATGAATGACTAACCATGTCAGTGCACCATCTCAATGTTTGTAGTTCCCATTTCTTCTGATGTAAAATAAAAGTACTAATCAACGAAATTCTTGGAATCATCCTAGGCTAACTTTTGGTTCTAATATTTTGTGCCATGTTACTGAAGCTTAATTCAGGTGATCACCTACCCATGTCCACTGGCATTTTCAAAAAAACACTTTGTTAAATGTGATTACAAACCAGCAAGGGCTATGGCCATACTAGGCACTAAAATATGAATTGCCTTTGTGTTTCTCATTAGAAGAACTCCTGGTGAGAATTATAAGTAATGTGAAATATTGATGGAGATGATATATTTATTGTGTTGTCAGTGGAGACTTAAACTACTGTATAAACACACATATACCTTTCAGTGTAAATAAGAAAACATTCTTTTAAGATACTTTTTGAGAATACAATAGTTTTGACCTACTTTTTCCTATAGACGTGTCTCAGAAACAAGTCTGAACTCTTTTTGAATCTGGTCTATAATCATAATTATTCAATATTTAGTAGGTGTTCAACACTTCATCTTTTTTTTAACGTTTTATTTATTTTTGAGAGAGACAATGTGAGCAGGAGAGGGTCAGAGAAAAAGGGAGACACAGAATCCAAAGACAGGCTCCAGGCTCTGAGCTGTCAGCACAGAGCCCGATGCGGGGCTTGAACCTACGAATGTGAGATCAGGACCTGAGCCAAAATCAGACGCTCAACTGACTGAGCCACCCAGGCCCCCTTCAACACTTCAAAAATGATAACCAGATATTAATCGAGAAAGATTGTCTTAAAACAGTTTGCTTTTGAATATGGACAACAGTGAAAAACTCCTGACTATTTGAATTCCTTATACTGAGAATCCATTATGACTGAGATGTTAGTATGTAGCTTCATTTTATCTTATTCCTATTCTCTTTAATTTCAGTTTAAACAAAATCCCTAATCATCAGTAAAACTATTTTTAGCACAGAGATGGAAGGGGTGCTAATTCTTACTTGAATACTGCAGAAGCAAGATTTGAAACCATTACAGTAACCTTAGCAAATTGAGTTTTAAGGATATTAAGTATCCAGGAAAATAGTAGGAAAGGCAATCTGTTTAGGTTTCTTTGTTGTTTTTAATTTGATGGCTACATTGCTAGGGCAGATAAGGTTGGAAAGAAAAACTATAGTGCTTGGATTAATAAAATTTGTATTGAACAGTGTTCAATGAAAAGCAACATTATCAACAATAATTCATCCTTTTAAATTATTGAACATTTGAAATGTATCAGGATAGAAATTTAAAGTTCTCTATTTTAAAAGAAGTTAAAACCTTCTAAAGCAATACTTTTATGTATAGTTGGCAGAGAAACAGTGTTCAAAAGCAATCTGGCAAGATCCATTAAAATTAAAAATCCATATGCTTTTAGACCCAGCAGTCCTTCTCCTAGGCGGTGACTCCCAGAGAAATAAAGGCACACATACAAAAGACATTGGTTCGAGATATTTATGGTAGCATTGTTTTTAATGATGAAAAACTGGAAACAATGTGGATATCCATTAATAAGAAAACATGTGACTAAATCATGGTACCTCCACATATTGTGCCATTAAAGCCAATGAGTTAGAGCTCTATCGACTAACACGAAGGATTTTCATGAAGTATTTTTGAATGCAAAAGACAAGATACACAAAAATATGTGAATGGAGTTATTTTTTATTTAAAAAAATGTGTGTGTTATGTGTTTGTGTGTGCGTAAACTTTTATAGAAGTCCAAAGAAAAATATAGTGAGATAGAAACAAGACTGTTAGTCCAAATGCTGTAGAGGGTGCAAGGATACTGATATGTATGGAAAAAAACATGAAAAAGAAAAAAACAGCAAGACTTTAGCAGTGGAGCTAAAAATTTTCAAGAAACACAAAATTCATAGCATCAACTCTTATATTTTGACTCAAGTTTCTCTATTACAGAAATTCTTTTAAATCAAAAATTCCCATTTTGACTAACTCGTATGAAACCAATAGGAATTATCAGAAGATCAATTTGGCTCATCAAATCTTAACCTTTGGAACATGATGAAAAAATTAAGATACGTGAGGCAAAGGAAGGCAATGAGGGGTTTGAGGTCAAAATAATATGATATGAGTAAAAAGAAAAAGGATTGCTATCTTCATGTAAATAAGCCAGTCTAATAACTTTATGCTCAAAATATTATACATGATTGCTTTCCAAGAGTAAAAAAAAAGTGATACTAAAATAGTCCTAGTGATTAACAAAATAGTATAGTTAGCATGCTACTCAAATGGGACACTTCTAAATACCTTGAGTAGACAATAGTAATGATGACTAGCTTACATTTGAGGACCATTCATTTCATGATATTTGGGTCATCTTAGCAGGCCAGTGAAGTATTTTGTGCAAAACATTCCCTAGGCAGTTTGAAGAGACAATGAAGGAAAGACAAACTATGATCGTGTTTGCGAATACAGGTTTCCCTTGCTATCTCAAAATAGAGTGTTCCCATGAAACTTTTCAAAGTCAAACTGGCATAGATGGAAGAAACAATTACCATTAATTTATATGGAAAAATTGTGAGCGTTTCCAGATCCCCAAAATAGCCAGACCTCTCAGGCTTTTCTGACACCTTAGGGCACGTCTTGCTCATAGAGGCACACACACAAACAAAAATCGAGATGAAGCACAGACTCACAGATGCATTTCAAACCCGTGGCTGGATGCTGAGATGCTGAGTGTAGTTCTTAGGGAAGGAGCTTTTGAGGAATCACTCTCAGTGCTTGGGATACACTGCCTCAACAACTGGTGGCTGCAAAACAAATGCTGAGTGCTATTTTCACTTTTCACCTTATTTCATAAAAGCAAAAATCCTCTTCAGATAACTATTAGTGAAAATAGGTACTAATGTAGGTCTTTTGTAAAAGAGTAGTGGTGTTGGTGTAATGAAAACTTCTGAAGACTGGGGGATACCTGTATCAGGATTATAGCTCTTGAGTAATAGAATTTGGCCAAAACCAGGGCAGCTTTGCACAGCTCAAGTTTCAATAGACTCTCAATGACCTGTGGCCTCTCAGGACACCATTGAGTGACTCTAAATGTAGGAGGCAGGGGTGTGTCACACAAATACCTCCTCAGCCTGGTCCTTGAAAAATGTGCTATAACTTCCTAAAAGAATATAGCTACCTTGGGTGGAACAAAGGAATTTAATCGCTGAGATAATCATCTAAGATTTAATCATCTAAGGTCACTGAAATCAAACAGAGAGAAATTTCTCTGTTGAAGTGGAAGGAGCTATGGCTCCTAGGGGATGAGTTAGACAGGGAGGGTACAACCTATAGGTATAGGGTAGCACCTATAACATTGAATAATCAGGTGCAACTGAAGAGGAGTCATAAACTGCTATCGCAGTAATGGCTGAGGCTGGAGTAGAAGGAACAATAAATATTGGAGTTTGGGATGGTGTCAACCCTTGGAAAAGATTGTTGCTGGGGGTTTTCCCCTGATTGTTCTAGTTTCATTTGAGGAGTGGGTGAAGTTGAAATATCTCTAACTGTGGATTTGGAGCTAATTGCTAAGGATTACAATTAATTCCATTATTTTTTCTCATGGTTGGTAAATAATAGGAGTAATCTTTCTGCATTCATTTGTTCAACAAATATGTATTAAGTTCATCCACTGGCAGATTTTACATTGTTCATGTATGAACCAAACAGGTAGACTGACCATGCCTCTACTCCCCAATTCCCAACCCTGAGTTAGGAGCCCTAACTCTTCCTAAATATAATGTTCCATGTCTTCAGAAAGTACTCAACCTTGATTTCTGCCCCAATCCTCTGTTCCAATTCCTTCACTCTCCATAACTGATGACTGTACCAGGAATAGCTTTTTCCTTGGATTCATCTTTCTTTGTGTCTATTCAAGATTTACCTCCAACCCTTGCTTATCTGTCAGTATGGTCCCTCCTTTCCATCTCCCAGAAATTGTTATTTTTTTAGTATTCCCAATTTCAACCCTCAAAGCTGTTATGGATTTTTAACCTATTTTCTATCACTTTGAAAGAATCTAGGGAGAGGGAATGATAATGTGACAGGGAGGTATTTTACATTGGAAACAGACAAATGGTAGTCTAATGAGGAGGGGCAGAATGAGTGTGGGTGAGATTAGATGAGGCTATTCTAGTAATCCAGCACAAAACATTTTGCTTTCTCATATTTATTTGAAACAAGAAGATTTCCTTTTAGTATCTCAAAGGAAAATTAGAAGAAGTAAAACTGTTACAAAAAGTAATTTAATAATTTATCAAAACCTTAACAGTGGATCTTTATTTAGGAATTTTTATCATTGGATTTAATATATTTTTCTTAATAGGATCCTGTGTCTTTCTTGGTTGATATGCTACCGGTGATGCTATACTTTAAAAAGCATATTAAAGTATATATATTTTTAATATCTGAGTTTATATAATTGTCTCAGACTTCTACTTCAACAGCATTTTTTTTGGCAGTTGCACAAATGCCTACAGCCACACCAGATAGACTCATATTTATACAATTAACAGAAAGAAATATTTTTTTTTAAATTTAAAAATTTTTTTTTAAATAAAGATGTGCAAACCCTTCAAAAAGGGAAACAAAGCATAAGCTGAAAATATCAGAACTTGGGCCTGAAAAATGGAAACTCAGTAATGGCCCAGCTGGAAACATAGTCAGAGGCTTCATATTTGATCAGAACCTGAACTTTACCTATACCTGTAGAAAGTGTGTGCCTGTTTCTTTTGGTTATTTAGTCCAATTTCATTATACTCACCATAGGTGTTTGAAGGAAGAATAGAAAAGGCCAAACTAATGAGTTTTTGTAGAGCTGTAAATCTGTACAATGGCCAAAAGCTATTGCTATGTTGTTTTCTGTAGTGGCACAGACCACTTTTCCTCTGGGCAGTCACTGCTTGAAATAATTACTGACATTAATGATGCAAGCTCTTGAATTTAATTGATCTAGGTTTATGTTGTGATACATCACTGTGCAAACATCTTCTATCTTCTCTGCTATTACTAAAAGTTTCCTTAAATGTTTTAAGATACTTTACTGACCCAGCAGTGCATTTTAACTACAAGAAACTACCAGGCAAAAATTCCACCTCTCTGAGCTTTATGTATATATTAGTATACTTTTTTTTTTTTTTGCCAAAAGTTGAAAACAATTGAGGCAAAAGAGGTCCACACAACACATCATCTTATTCTCTCACATATGATCTTATAACACAATAAATTTTTACCACTTAATAAAGGTCTTGGTTCAATAAATATTTTTCTAGTCTTCATAAAAGGGAGAGTTTAAATAACCTTGTTACATAGCTATTGAGATTTGACTACTACCCTTTTCTGCTGCTGAAGTCTCAATAAAATAGATTTTCCAAAATTCTTAGTAGGGGAGTGTGGACCCAGAGTCACTCCTAGCTTCACCTCTAGGGTTCCCTTTTCTGAGGTTATTCTGAGATGTACTAAACTATGACCTTTCTATGTCCCCTCTGGTCTTCTTCCCCATTTTTATCTGTACCATCTGTCCTGTTTCTTAGCCAGTGTGTCCTGTCTTGTTCAATTTAGATTCTCTGAGTAAATTCTCCTCTTTATAGGCCTTTATCCTGGAAGACAGCTTCTGTTGGATAGTTTTAAAAGTTCCTGTGGCCTTTATCACTCTAGCATCACCTGAATTTTGTGTTTCCTCTCACTCTTACCCATGAGTTCCATTATACATTTGTCTGCTCTCTCAGATTGGCCTCCTGAGCTTTGTATGTTGAGTATGACAGTGCCTTAGAGGCGATTACCTGGTGAGAATTCAGATTCTAGGATTTTCACAGGTCTTTTTGCTTTACCTTTGCTTCTTCTTGGGCACTTTGATATCATACATATCCTGCTGCTATTTCTGCTTGGCCACACACACTTAGATTTTGGAGTCTGTGGAGGTAACTTGTCTTTTAGTTTGTTGTACCTCTTGTATGTAGATTTTTTTTCCTTTGCCATCATAATTAATTGGATTTTGTAGGGGCTTGTGGAATTCACCCAAGTAGGCTGCCTACTGCAGCTACAGTCTTGCTCCAACTTCCTTTTTATTTCTTCTTGACTTTGTTTTGCTAAGTTATATTTTTCTAGGAATTTGTCCACTCCATTTTAAATTTTGTTGAAAAAATAACATATACATAAAAGTACACAAAGTAAAATCTACAGCTTATGTATTTCACAAAGTGAAACTCCCTGTAACCATCACTCAGCTCAAGAATTAGTATTTTCTAATTTCCCTCTGACTTTCTTTTTGACCCTTGAGTTAACTAGAAGTGTGCTATTTAATTTCCAAATATTTGGAGACTTTCCAGATATATTATGATTATTAATTTCTAGTTTAAATTTATATGTTCAGAGAATAACTTTTAAATGATATTAATTATTTGGTATCTATTAAGCCCTTTTAAGGGCTACCTGGTTATTGTTTCATGGACACTTTATGATTGTATAATCTGATGTTGCTGGTGGAGTATACTATAAATATTAATTAGGTAAAGTTGGATCATATTCCTGTTCAGATATAACTAATTTTACTAATACACTAACTGATTTTCTGTTTACCTGTCCTGTAAACTACTGAGATAGAGTCGTAAAATCTATAACTATACTTGTAGATTGCTTATTTCTGCTTCTAATTCTATTAGGTTTTACTTTATGCATTTTGAAGTTCTTGTTGTCAGAATCATACACATTTAGGATTTTTAAGTCTTCTTTGTGAGTTAGTACAATGATGTGTTTATAATATCCAATGTTATCCCTGGTAACATTCTTTTTTTTAAACTAAAAAACATTTTTTAATCTTTATTTATTTTTGAGAGAGAGAGAGAGCGAGAGACAGAGTGTGAGCAGGAGAGGAACAGAGAGAGGGAGACACATAATCGGAAGTAGGCTTCAGGCTCTGAGCTGTCAGCACAGAGTCTGTCATGGGGCTCAAACTCACAAACCACAAGATCATGACCTGAGCCAATGTTGGACACTTAACCAACTGAGCCACCAGACACCCCTTCCCTGGTAACATTCTTTGTTCTCAGTTCTACCTTGTCTATTATTAATATAGATATACCAGCTCCCTTTTCATACCTGTTTGCATGGCATATCTTATTCTATTTTAACTTATCTATGTCTTCATCTTTAAAGTGGGTTACTTGTAGGCAGCATGTAGTCTTGCTTTTTATCCAATCTTTCTTTAATTGGTGTCTAAATCTTTTATATTTAATGAAATTATTGATATAATTAGATGAAAATCTACCATCTTTCTAGCATTTTCTATTTCCTCTGTTGTTTGTTTTAACCCACTTTTCTGCTTACTTTTCCTTAATTGAATATTTTTCAGGCTTTATCTTTGCTATTGTTATATTATTATATCTGTCAATCTATGCATAGTTATATATGCATATGTAACTGTAGTTACATCACTATATGTAAAATGACAATAGTTATATATATATATATATGTTTGCTAATATGTTGCCAATATATATAGTACCTATCTTTTATCTTTAACAGGACGTACTTTCCAATTTATATTCTTACTGCTTCACATAAGAAGTATAAAAGCTTACTGTATGAATTTACAACTGTATATTTCCAATTACTCCCCTCCTTTTTGCAATGTTGTCATACGTTTTACTACATTGCTACTACATTTGCTATAAGTGCTCAAATACTGTCTCTGGTCCTTTCACTAGAAGTCTGGGGTTTAAGTACTCCCTCTGCTATATACTTTCACAAATGTGCTCATATTTAGGTAAAAGTGATGTTAAGACAGAAAGCAATGAGGGTTACCCTCACCTTCCTAAAACCCTAGCTTTACCAACTGGAAGAAGTTTCCCATTGCCAAATTTTGTTTCCTGTGCGTTCTCCTTACCGATCAGTGCCACCACCACCACCATCACCATGGAAGTGCTGGGGCCTGGGGTGACAATTGAGAGATAAGAGAGAGAGGAAAAAAGACCCTAAACAAACAAAATGGTCTCTGTGAGCATTAGAAGTTCCTGTTCTAGCTCCTGACTTTAGGACATTTTTTTGGGTCACAAGTGCTTTCAGTTCACGTTGGGAAATACTGAAGAACAAAAAATCAAACTCACTGACAATTCACTGGTACTTTTAATTTTGGTCTTCTGCAGTCCTCCTTTGATGTTTAATTGTCTGCCTTCAAACAGCTGTTCCATGCATTCTGCCAAGGTTTTATAGCTGTATTCATTATGGGAGATAGGGTGATATGTATTTCATTTTATCCCCAAGCTGGAATAGTACATTGTGGTTTTAATTTGTATCTCTTTGGTTACTATTGAGTTTGGAAAACTTTTCATAGATTTACTGGCTGTTTGGATATGCTCTTTAAAAAAAAAAATGTTTTTTTAAAAAATTTATTTCTGAGAGAGAGAGAGAGACAGCGTGAGTTGAGGAGGGTCAGAGAGAGAGAGGGAGACAAAGAATCCGAAACAGGCTCCAGGCTTTGAGCTAGCTGCCAGCACAGAGCCCAATGCTCAAACTCATGAACCGTGAAATCATGACCTGAGCCGAAGTTTGACGCTTAACCGAATGAGCCACCCAGGAGCCCCTGGATATGCTCTTTTGTAGATTATGTGTTTCAAGTCTCTTGCCCTTGCTTACAGTTGGGTTGCTTATCTTTTATTGATACATAAAAATGTTGTGCTCTAATGTAACATTTTTGTGAATTATCAAGTTCTATGTCTGTTTGAGGTCTGTTCTTAGGATCCTTATTTGTTCATTCTTACACCAATACCGTAGTGATGTAATTATTACATTTTAATAAGCTTGATATAGAGTATAGCAAGTCATTTTCGCTCACTTTGTTCAAGAGTTTCTTGGCTATTTTTAGTACCTTGCATTTAGATACAAATTTGAGGATAAGCTTATCAGTTCCTTTCCCAGGCATAAAATGAAAACTGATAAAGATCTGTTTGGCCTGCATTGAATGGGTGGATTAATTTGGAAAGAATAGACATCTCATAATATTGAGTCTTTCAATCACTCCATTTCTTTAGGATTTATTTTTATAAATAAATCTCAGTAGTTTTTATTGTTTTCTGTTCAAGGTTTCACACAAATTTTAATATATTTCCAGATATTTAATATTTTCATGCTACCTGAAATTTTTTAAAGTTTAATTTTGTTTGCTGCTGGTATGCAGAAATGCAAATTATTTATGTAAAGCAATCATCTATCCAGCAATCTATTGATGTATTCTCTTGGATTTCCTTTATACACAATATACACAATCACCTTTGATATGATTAGAAATGAAATTTCATTTTTACTTTCCAATCTTCACATTTTTTATTTATTTTTACACCCTAGCTAGGATATGTAGTAAAATTTGCTAAAGCATCTAGTATAATGTTGAATAAAATATGGAAGAGTAGAGATCCTTGTCTTTCTTCAAATTATAAAAGGAAACTTTTTAATCTTTCACTATTTAGCAAAATATTTATAGAATTTTATAGACATATTTTTTCATGTTGAAGAAGTCATATTTCCCCAGAAATATGTTCATTTTATCAAGTTCTTCTTCACCAATTATTATGATTTCATAATCCCTCCCAATTTTGTATATATGATGAATTACATTGATTTATTTTTGAATATTAAACCATTCTTTAATTTCTGGAATAAATGCTACTTGGTTACAACATATTATTCATTCAATGAATATCAGAACTTGGTTTGCCAATACATTGCTTGTGATTTTGTGAAAGATTGACCAGAAGTTTTTCTTTCTTATAATGTGCTTTCTCAATTTTGTATTAAGATTATTCTGGATTAACTAAATAAGTGAAACAGTGTTTATCTTTATCTGTTCTTTTGAAAAGTGGATACAAAATTCAAAAGGTCTTTCCCTGAAATTCTGGTGGAATTGCCTCTAAAACTCGGGTGTTTTCTTTGTGGGAAAATTTTTAGTGATGGCCTTTGTCTAAAAGAACGTTTATAGGACTACTCAGGCTTTTTATTATTTCTTTTCAAAGTTGTTAAGTCATATATATTTTAAGAAATAGATCCATTTAAATTTAAGTATTTAACTATATTAGCATAAAGTTAGTTTTGTCTTTAAAAATATCTGGGGTGACTGGGTAGATCAGTTGGTAAAGCATTGGACTCTTGGCTTCAGCTCAGATCATGATCTCATGATTCATGAGTCTGAGCCCTGTTCTGGGCCTTTGCTAACAGCACGTAGTCTGCTTGGGATTCTCTTTCTCCCTCTTTCTTTGCCCTTTCTCTGCTTGCTCTCTCTCTCTCTCAAAATAAATAAATAAATATTGAAAAAATCTATTTCTATAGTCATGTTCCCTTTTACATTCAAATGTTATTTACTGGTGTCTTCTTTCTTTCTCTCTTTTTTTTTTCATGAGATTTTACCAGATGTTTGGCTAGTGTATTACTCTTTTCAAAGAACCACTTTTGATTTTGTTGATCATCTCCATTGTATCTTTATTTTCAATTTTTTTTAGTGTGCTCCTAACTATATTCTTTCCTTCCATTATATTTGGATTTATTCTATATTTATTTTATTAAGCATTAAGTGAAGGGTTTTATTTATAAGTTTTCAGAACTCTTTATTTAAAATGTACATTTAAGGCTAAAATCTTTCCATGCAGGTTATCATTGCATTTTAAAGATTTAGTATCTAAGTATTTATTATCATTTACTTCTATAGACTTAAAATTTTATCATGATAGTTTGGTTACTGACTTGTTTAAAAGTTTTTATAATCTTTCAAATATTTAGAGATTTTTGTTATTTTAAAAGAATTTTTAAATATTTTTGAGAGAGACAGACAGAAAGCAGGGGAGGGGAAGAGGAAGAAGGAATCCCAAGCAGGCTCCATGGGTTGTTGCCAGCTCAGACCCCAATGTGGGACTCGAACCCACAAACCATGAGATCATGACCTGAGTTGAAACTATGAGTGGGACTGCTTAACCGAGTGAGTTAACAAGATGCCCGCAAATATATAGAGATTTTTAAAAACTCATCTTTTTGTTCTTAACTTCTACTTCGATTCTTATTAAACAATATGATCTGCACTTGTGTATGTGTATACAAAATTATACATGTTAGGAGTTTACAAATGTATTTTTATTTTCCTTATATATCTTTTTATGAGATGACAGTGATTTAGAGCTATGTTGATATCACGTACCATGATGGTGGATTTGTTAATTTCCCCCTATAATTCAATTTTTGGATTATATATTTTGAGGGCATTTTACTTTATGTATGCATATTTAGTATAGTTTTATAGTGTCTGATGAATTAAATCTTCTAAAAGCATTATTTAGAGACTCTAATAAAGTTTTAATTAAAATTAGTTTGTGTGGGGCACCTGGGTGGCTTAGTTACTTAAGCATTGGAGTTCAGCTCAAGTCATGTTATTGAGGTTCAGGAGTTCGGCCCACATTGGGCTCTGGAGCTCAGAACCTGGAGCCTGCTTCAGATTCTGTGTCTCCCTCTCTCTCTGACTTTTCCCTACTCATATTCTCTCTCTCTCTCTAAAAACTAACATTAAAAAAAAATAAGGTTGTTTTATATAAAGTCAGTAGAGAAACATCATTTAGTTCCTTTGTTCCAGATACTTTCTCATTCTTTAACTTTCAATCTTTGCATATACTAGGTTTTAAAGGTATCTTTTGTAAATAGCATGTAACTGGATTTTAAAAAATTATGGTCTCAGAGCCTGAGTTTTTAGCTTTAAATCAATGCAAATTAACAATGATTATATATTTTCACATTTTTAATTAAAAAAAATTAAATGTTAATTTATTTTTGAGAGAGAGAGAGACACAGTGTGAGGGTAGGGAAGGGTCCGAGAGTGGGGGAGACACAGAATCCTAAGAAGGCTCTAGGCTTTGAACTGTCAGCACAGAGCTGGACACAGAGCTCAAACTCACAAACCATGAGATCATGACCTGAGCTGAAGTCAAATGCTTAACCGACTGAGCCATCCAGGTGCCCCTATTTTTGTTTTTTTAAATTTTAGTTAGTTAACACACAGTCGATATTGATTCCAGGAGTGGAATTCAGTGGCTGTTGGTGGGAATGCAAACTGATGCAGCCACTCTGGAGAACAGTATGACGGTGACTTAAAAAACTAAAAATAGAACTACCCTATGTTCTAGCAATTGCACTATTAGGTATTTACCCAAAGTATACAAAAACAAAGATTCAATGAGGTATATGCACCCCAGTGTTTATAGCAGCATTACCAATAGTGAAACTATGGAGAGAGCCCAAATGTATATCTTAGTTATTGATCCCATTCTACGTTTTTCTACTTTCTTGCCTATTTGGAAGTTAATATTTATACACATTTTTTTAACAAAACAAGAACTATAACATTTTAAAAATATGTTTAATTTTTCCTTATCCTCTCCCAAATACTCATGAATTTATATTAAGTAGGTTTTCCTTTGGGGCTCTGTCTCTCAGCACTGGGGGTAGTGGCTGTTCCTTACTTTTGGCATTCATTTCTTATTTAGAATTCTCTTTGCTTCCTACTAGCCAATCCTTTGATACCCTAATCTTTTATACTTAACAATTCTTTATCTTGCCCTAATCAAATTAATAAGTGGTTGGATTCTGGGGAATAATTCAGCCCATAACAGGATGGAGTAAATTTAATGTGAGACACAAGTGAATCTGAATGGTACAAATGGTTTAAATTACTAATGTCAGTGCTCCACTCAGATCCCCTAGTATCTTGTGGGTTTTCTTTTCCAACAGCCAGTACCAGCAGCTCTTTTACAGAGAACAGCTATTAAATACTGAGGTCCGTTGCCTATGCAGAACCAGAAAACCTGCAAATTGCCTCCTCTCTCTTCTTCCCCATAAACAATTTAAGTGTAAAAGTTCTGTTACTTTACCTTGAATCAGAAGAAGGAGGAGGTGTGGTAACTTTTAAAGAATCAGACCCAAGCTACAATATCTATAGTACTATGTCTGATACTATGTCTTTGTTACTTCCCCAACTGTTCTATCAGTTTCCTCTGGTAACTGTTTGCACAAGAATCTTCATCTCAGGCTCTGTTTCTGAGGAAATTGATTTAAGACATTCAGTCCATCTGTTCTACTAGTTCTATTTCAAAGTGTATGTTTTTCAGATTGTAGTGTTTAAGATAATTGTACTCAGTACAATTTAGGCCTTGGAGATACTGGCTTCTGTATATTGTGAAATGTATTGAAGAAGTGCAAAGGCCAGACTCTAATTTGTTCCCCTCCTAGTGAAATCAAGGATAAATGAGTGAAAGCCTTAGATCAGAAGCACTAGGTTCCCCAAAACAATGGGTGGTCTTTGCTTTTTATCCTTCCATTAAGCACCTTCTTAGGTGAGGGCTTTTCTTTGGAATAAATGACATTGGGAGGAGGCTGTCCTTCTCGTTTGGTAATCTAAAAGTCCCCAGCATTTACATATGGAGGGGCAGAGAACCCAGACTGTCAATTCTGATGGTTGTTTTAATAAACATTTAAGCAAGTAGAACTTTTGCACAGGCTTCATATTATTCTCATGGGCAGCTTCATCAACATGTGATCCTTTCTTCTGAATTCTGTAGTGAGAATGTAGGCATGATTCCAAACTGATAGAAGGAGAGACAAAATTACAGTTTAAAAGATGTTTCTCTAATCTCCTTTCTCATTGCATCACAAGCCAAACTGTTTCGGGCTACTCGACCCTTGGAATAGTTGAATTCACTTTCTCTCTAAAGAGTTTTCATGGGTTCCACACTCACCCCCCGTATTTCTAGATACCATGTTTTCCTCTATGATTTCTCTATGGTTGACTTTTCCCAAAGGATCCAGCATCTACTGCTCATATTTTAAATTCTGGCAAACACCAAAAACCTTGCTTTGGCACACATCTCATAAATTAACGTGAACATAAAAGTAACTTCCTAAGAAGAAATATTATCACTCTGGAGAAAAGAAAAATAGATCCTCCATACGTCTTAAACCTTTGGTTTACCTATTTATAACCTTTTGTGACAGTTCCTTTCCTTTCCTTTCGTTCCCTTCCCTTCCCTCCCCTCCCCCTTCCCTTTCCTCTCTCTTTTTTTCCCAACATAACTCATAGCTCTGGTACAAAGCGGAGGGAATGCAGAAGACTGCGCAGGTGAGTCGCACAGCCAGGGAGGAGGCAAATGGGATCTCCCCGGGGTGTTTGACGAGTGCTTTTCTCTGCCTTGTTTGTTTCGGTTCCAGAAGAAATAAAAAAGACGGTGGTAGGCTGTAAAGGACTCAAAGCAAAGACAAGAGGCTTCCCATCGGGATAGCTGTGCATTGGTCCTAGGAAAGGCGCGTTCCCGTCTTCGAAGTGCGGCCGCGAGGGCTGCTGGGTACTGCGCAGGCGCCCTGGAGTCCTTCACAGCCTGACAAGCGAAGTGGGCCGGAAGCGGCCAGAAACTTCTCTGGAGGCAGTACTCCTCCTCAGTTTCTCTTTATGTTTTGTGCCGAGGAAGAAGTGGGACTGTCATTCTGAGTGACGGTTGTTACTGCCGATATAATTCCACACATCCCTCGAAACGGGCGAAAGGACAAATGGATTCCTTGTTACCTCAAGACTCTATTACAGCTGTCCGGTGTTGATTTCAGCGGACGTATTTTTAAATTGCTTTCTGAAATTCTATTAGAGCAAGATGAAGTGTAATTAGCGTTCCAGCCTACCAGAGTTATGCGTCTCAGCCAAACATATTTAAGTGTTACTGTTGCTTCAAGAAAAGCTATTGATTCTGAAGTGGTGTGTTTTGATTGCTTTTTTTTTTTTTTAAACTGGATTTAAGTTATGCTTTAGAAGGCTTAGTAGCAAACGTATGGTTTTGTACAGACTTTATCTCCATACCAGTGGAAAATTAGTGACTGGCTTGTAAGCACAACAATTGCTTTTGGACTTGTCTTCAGCTCTTGGAATAACTCCGAGTATGGGTCTGATTGGCATTCCCTGTATTCATATGAAGTACTGAGTTAGCTGTATGAAAGTCAAGGCCTGCTCTCCTCTAGACCCTCAGCTGAGCGTTCACTTCCTCTGGCTGGCAAAGTGGCTCATGTTCCGCTCTTGCTACATCTCTGGAAAAGAGCAAATGTTGAGGAAACTGAAATTGGCAATACCATACAGACTGCAGATAACTGGCTGATAGTAGTTGGGACAAAGTCAAGAGGGCCAAGATCATTTCCTTAAGAAGAAATTTTCATTCTTCTCTTCCAAATGCAGAAAAAAACCTATCCAGCAGGTAAGAATCCCTGATTTTTTATCCTTTTTAAGGTAAAAGTTGTGTAAATATAAATAATCCAAAAATAATTGAACAGTAAAGACTAGTGGGGGTAAAAAGTCACAGCAGTCTTAAATCAGCTCGTGAGCCCTGTGCTTTATGTGTTTTATGAGTATCTAGGCCGTTGTTTCTGGTGTATTTAGTAGCTCACGTTTTTATAGGAAATAGATACCAAAACAATATAGTAAATGTCTATTGCACATATTTGCTCTAGATATGCCATGCATATTTAAACAAACTCAAATTTTAATTGGAGCAACAAGAAAAATCTAATACAGTTTTACACTGAGAATAGTGTGTGCTTCATTTGATTTTCTATTCACAATGAATACAGACTTTTCATTTTGTATTCCACTCATTAGTAATAATAGTAGCAATAAAAGGTTAATAAATTCCTACTGAGAATGGAAATTATATGTGAGAAAATAGCTATATGGTTAATAGGAATCTTTTAAAGAACAAAGACCAAGATTGCTTCTTTAATTTACGAATTCTTTTCTTCATATCTATTTCATTCTTCATATTCTTTTACTTGAACATGCAGGGGTACTTTTTTTTTTAAGACACAGATTTTGATATATTGGAGTAATGTACACTCTCTTACACTGTACCTAGTGCCTGAACACATCATGGAGTTTTAATCAATGATAAATACATTAGAGAATGTTTAGCTATGTCATGTTCTATAATACTTAGACTTTAGTTTGAAGAGAAAAACCCTTTTATAGGCTTAATGTTACACTTTGCCAAATAATAATAAGAAACAGAAAATAAGAATGAAACTTACACTTAATTATTGAAAATATCACAGAATGTAGTAAGTGAATGCATAGTCTTGATTGAATCTTATTTTGAACAAAACAGCTGTGAAAGGTATTCTTATAATAATTGGATAAATTTGAGGACTAGTTGTTAGATAATATTAGGGGCTTATTGTTAATTGTTTGAGTTGAGATAAAACCTTGATTTTATGTAAGAAAATATCCTTATATTTTAGAAGTATATAATGAAATATTTAGGGGTAAAATGTCATGATATATGCAGTTTGTTTTAAGCTCTTACCAAAAAATACATGAATATAGCAAAGTGTAAACAATTTTTAAATCTAAGTTATATATACTCTCCTTTACTTTTCTCTATGTTTGAAATTTTTCATAACAAAAATTCCAAAGACAAGACCAAAGAAAAATGAGAAAGGAAGGAAGAACATTAGCATTGTGTAACAGACAAAGCAAAACAATGAATATAGAATCAGGAAGCCAAAATTGGGGGTCATAGCTTATACTATATATGTAAGTAGGTAAGCCATGTAATTGCTCTGAATTTAGGTTTTTGTGTTTTTAAAATGAGAATAATCCACAATGAAATACTACTGTGTATCTATCTGATGATTAAAATTAAGAAGAATGACAATATGAAGTGTCGGCAAGCATATGGAGCAAATGGAACATATGTTGCTGGTAGCAGTATAAAATTATATGAATCACTTTGGAAAACTTCAGCATCTTCTACATATATATGTAACCTATGGCCAGATAATTCCACTCTCAGTTACATATAAAAGACAAATGAGTGCATATAAAAGTACTATGCAAAATGTTCATAGTTGTATTAATAATAGCAACAATATTAACAAGAGAATGGATAAATAAACATAGATGTATTTATACAATGAAGTGCTCTGCAGCAATAAAAAAATAACCAACTCTGATATATGCTATAATATGGATGAAATTTATAGATACTATACTGACGGAAAGTAGTCAGGTTCAAAGATGTATTTATTCTATGGTTCTATCTATATAAAGTATGAGAACAGGCAAAACTAATCAGTGATAATAAATAAAGAATAGCGGAAAGCTTATGGGATTCTGGAAATGTTTTATATTTTGAGCTGGTGTGATTACTCAGGGCTATATATATGTAAAAACCCTCATAGTATATACTTAGGGTGAGAGATCTTTATGCACTTTCATGTATATTCACTATCCTTCAAATAAATAGAAAAAAATTACAGCATTAATATCCAAATGCTGGAAGAGAGAAACAAATAAGATAATATACAATTATTTACTAAATTATGAAACTCTATACAAATTTCATGTTTTTATTTTCTAAGCTAAATTCTAAAATTTTGCTAAAAGTGAGTTTAAGTTGTGATCATTATAATTTGTATTAAGTTTCACCCACATATTTTTGAAATCTAATCCATTTTGCTCTAAGCCTTGTCACAACCTTATTTTATTTCTTTTTAAATTTATCTTTTTTAAAAAATTTAAATCCAAGTTAGTTAACATATAGTGTAGTAATGATTTCAGGAATAGAATTTAATGATTCTTGACTTACATATAACACCCAGTGCTCATCCCAACAAGTGCCCTTCTTAATGCCCATCACCCATTTAGCCCTTCCACCCAGTCAACACTCCCCCTCCCCACCCCCCAGCAACCCTAGTTTGTTCTCTGTATTTAAGAGTCTCTTATGGGTTGTCTCCCTCTCTGTTTTTATCTTATTTTTCTTTCTCTTTCCCTATGTTAGTCTATTTTGTTTCTTAAATTACACACTGAGTGAAATCATATGATATTTATCTTTCTCTGATTTATTTTGCTTAGCATAACACACTCTGGTTCCATCCATGTTGCTGCAAATGGCAAGATTTCATTCTTTTAGATTGATGAGTAATATTCCATTGTGTGTGTGTATATATATATATATATCACATCTTCTTTATCCATTCATCAGTCATGGATGTTTGGGCTCTTTCCATTATTTGGCTATCGTTGATAGTGCTGCTATAAACATTGGGGTGTGTGTACCCCTTTGAATCAACACTCCTGTATTCTTTGGATAAATACCTAGTAGTGCAATTGCTGAGTCATAGGATAGTTCTATTTTTAATTTTTGAGGAACCTCCATACTGTTTTCCAGAGTGGTTGCACCAGTTTGCATTTCCACTAGCAGTGCAAAAGTGCTACTCTTTCTCTATATCCTCACCAACATCTGTTGTTACCTAAGTTGTTAATTTTAGCCATTCTGACAGGTGTGAGGTGGTAGCTCATTGTGGTTTTGATTTGTATTTCCTTGATGATAAGTGATTTCGAGCATCTTTTCATGTGTCTGTTAGCCATCTGTATGTTTTCTTGGAAAAGTGTCTATTCAGCCACAACCTTATTCCTAAATTATCATTTTGCTGTTCCATTGGTATTGGAAAAATTGTATATTTCTATTTATTTGCCATTGTCAGATATTCATGTGACAGTTAATTATGTACCTAATATATGCCAAACACTTTGCTAGTCATTGGTAATACAAATTTAAATGAGATGTTTTCTTTTCTCTTTATGTGTTCGCATTTTAGTCAATAACTCAGTTGCAGTAGAATTACTTGAGTGCCACTGGATCTTCTATTTTTTTAATGAATAAAGCCAAAAGATTATCATATATAAAAAACAAAATAAATGTACCAAATATGACTCTCTTTTACACATGAACTAAAGAACTAAATGCACTTGCCTTCATTGTTTCTGCTGAGCTTCTAAAAGTCAATGGTATTTTAGCTGGAATATATATTTTGAAATAAGTTAAATTTCTGTATTTCTAATTATTTATAAACATATTAAACATGATAATCATTTAAAGACATTTGAAACTGCAAATTACAATGCAGATGATTTTTTTTACAAGCTTAAAGCTTCCTTGGCAATGTATAAATTGTAAGCCAATTATTTTATAAGCTAATTATTTAAAAGTCCCTGCTCTATACAGTGTATTCTCCTGCTTAATCTTCCATTTCCTCTGTAGTAATCACTCAGTGAATAAAATATTCTTTTATGCCTATAATTTTCTCAGACATATGAACTTCTTTGGTAAGGTTTAACACTAGCTTTTAAACAGGAGATTTTAGTGTTCAGACCTTTAGATGTTACTCATCAAGAATATTTGAATATAAGTACTCAGCTCCCATGATTCCTGTCTTTCAAAACATTAAGTACAAGTTGGTCTTTAAGAAGTGTGCAGATGACACAATATGCTGAGCAACATGTAAGCATTTCAATGCAAGATTTGAAAATCTTGAAATCACTCTGAAACTTCTGGAGACCTTATAACTCAAGCACAGAGAGCCCCCATTCTGAAAGGTAATACATCTTTTTAAACACCCAGTTTTTCTGTTCTCATCTTCCAAGGCTTCATTTCATACAAAAAAGAAATGTTAGTCGACATTATAAACAGATGCTGGAAAGCACTCATCCAACTCATGAAAAATTCAGCATAAGGTTTAAGCAAAACATAGCAAAATCACTTACTAGGAAAAATGCGTAGTCTGATAGATGACCATGATTATCAGGTAAATTATTCATTTTTCTTCACAAAGCAATCAACCCCTGAAGACTCACTCATTCTTCACAGGTTGTCAGGGAATACAGGATGAAAAGTGAAGATGTGGCATGAGTTAGCATTGCCATGTACATTGCAGAGAAATGCTAGAGTACCCCAACACTAGCAGAGTGCGTTAAGAAGTCCAAATGAAGTCTGGGATCACAAATTTGCGAAGGATCCACTGTCAAATTAGCATGTCAGTGCTACAGGGACAGACTAGCTAAAATCTAGGTGCATTAGGGATGTAAACAAAAATTCATGACAATTCTATTTTCAAAATTCTCAGTAACAAAAATAATTATAAACCTGAAGCAGCACTGAGTGGGTTGCATGTTTAAATATTTATGTTAGAAACTACTCTGAAATAATCATTATTCTATCTATTTAGATGACACTAGACATTACTTTATGCTCTGTAAACATTAGAAAATTCTAAATGTTACCTGCAAATTAGACGGTGCAACATTTAACTTGCTAAGTAAAGATACTGATTTCAGTGTGTGCTTTGTGGAAATTGAAAAAACTACCTTATAGCTATATCTAGTACAGTTGTTCAAGAGAAAATATTTTCCTTTTGAGCCAATTGCATACTTTTAAAATTCAGACCAATCAATCAATATTTATGGCCTCTGTTGTCCAGTTGTATATGAAGTTCATTTTGAGGATAAATTGTAGTCAGAATCCTTCTGCTCTCCCATGTCTGCAAATAGTCATGGAAGATATAATAAGATAGATGTCACTTATTTTAACCCAAAACCCAAGGTCTTGCCTTCTGGCTAGGAAGTAATTTTTTCACAGCTCATCATCCATGATTCAAACCTATTTTATTTCAGGGTTTACCTGTACCACAGAGTTGTTATGTGGTTTATTGTTAGGATACTGAAAAATACTAGTTTATTCTTCAACATAGGGCTCAACTCTTACCACGTATTTGGAATTGGGTCATATTCAGAAATAAAGATATATCCCCCTCATACATAATCCATTTTCTGGTAGCTTTTACTACTCCAGAGATCCAACAAGAGATCCAGCAGGCAATATGTGTTTATATTAAAAGCAAATTTGGAAATCTAGTCCCATCTCAATAAAAGGTAACTCCTTTGAGGGAACTGTGGAGTAATGATTGGTCAAGTTTTACCAAATATTAAATAGCAAGACACCACAAAGTAATATTCAGTGTCAAGGAAGCTGAACTTCTAGTTCAGTTTGTTCCCCCCAGTGAAATCCTAGAGGCAGTCAAACTGGCAAGTCTAAATCTGGCCCAGAGTTATGGAATCAAAGGAGCATGAGCCAGGGGCGTTAGGAGTGAGCCTGGTCTGTCTTCCCACCTTGATATTTGATTTCAGTAAAAACTCCAGGTGAAAATTTGATCTAGAGTAAGTTCACTATAAAGAATCCACTTATAAATGAGCGCTGATAATCACAAAGACAAAAAAAAAACAATGTTATAGTGCGAGATTTGGACTGAAATTTCTCTTTCTGCTTATCTTTTACTTCCTGCTTTGTACTCATTAAGGACACAGTAAATGGCCTTTTCTTCTGAATGGTTATTTTGCATGTAGTTGGCCTTTTAAAAGTTTTAGACTCTTTTAAAATGTGTGTGAGGTGTACATTTATTTACACTCTTTGCATTTAAAAGTGTCCAAAACTAGACGTATATTAACATTTAAGAATTGAACAGTGAGTTCAGGGAAGCCTGAAGTCAGCAGAGAAAGAGCTTTTGGAGGTTGCAGAACAAGGTGGGGATTAGCAAGAGGTCATGCACCCCAGACTTGTCGCAACGGTCAGTTGTACCAGCACTGAATAATTATGAGGGCATAGTTAGGAAGAAAGTTTTGAGAATGAGGGGGTTAAAGCAGAGGCAAAACCACAAACCAGCCTTTTGTATACTGCTGACACTGGTCCATCCAATGCTTCATAGATGTTTTCTCCATTTTAGCAGCTTCCATTCCATTAATTGATATGTTACACTTATTCTCTTGGGAAGGTTTCTTTCTCTGGGTTATTTTAGAAACTCTACTAGATGGTATTAGGTTCTATATCACTGAAAGATTTTAGTTTTCTAACTCCTCTTCCTCTTCCCTCCCTTTCTCCTTCTTCCAGCAATTACTGTGACTCAGATACAGGCCATGATCTAGGTGCTGGGGAGTACCTCAGTGTATATAACTCCTGTCTTGAAGTTGCTCATAGACTAACATGTGGATCAGACAAATGATAAAAATATTTTTATTTTTCTCCATATTTACTTAGGGTTTGATCATCTAATTAAGTTCCGAAGAAAAAAATGTGAAGTCACCTGTACACTTAACCTGCCATAACAAAATGCCCGAGACTGGATGACTTAAACAAAAGAAATTTATTTTCTCACAGTTCTAAAAGCTGGAAGTTCTATATCAGGGTGCCAGAATGGTCAAGTTCCAGTGAGGGCCCATTTTCTGGCTTGCAGATGAGAGAACTATGTTGTTTCTTCCTCTCGTTATAAGAGCACCAGTTTTATTGAATTAGGGCTCCACGCTTAAGGCCTCATTTGACCTTAGTCACCTCTTTAATGGCTCTGTCTCAGATATAGTTACGTGGGGGTGGTTAGGGCTTTGACATAGGAAATTTGGGGGATATATTTCAATTCATAGTGTACCTCAGTGATAATCTCCTTCAGTGATACCTCCTTTCTCCCAGTTTGAACCCACCTAAGATGTCTTCATCCTAGGTCTACTTCTGATCAATTATTTAATATTTAAAAATTTTCCATTCAAAAAACCTTCTGCTCTCTCTTTACTTCCTAGCTCATAGAATTTGATCTGTAATTAATGTGGCATTTTGATATATAATTATATATTTTATCTTCCCTATGAGTGTCTCAAGGGCAGTGTCTCACCAAACTTAATGACTTAAAATGAGGATCACCATTTTATTACCTTCCATAGTTTTTGTGGATCAGGAATTTGAAGGGTGCTTGACTGTATGGTTGTGACTCAAAGTCTCTATATTAGTATGCTCAGACTGCCATAACAAGAAGTTCAGGATCAAGTTGCCCTCAGTGTTGGTTTCTTGTGAGGTCTGTCTTCCTGGCTTGCAGACAGCTGACTTCTCACTGTTCTCACATGGCCTTTCCTCTGTGCAGAGGTGAAAAGAGAGAGATCTCTGGTATCTTTTCCTTGTCTTATAAGGATACCAATTCTATTGGATTAAGCCCCACCTTTATGACTTTATTTAAACTTATTTACCTTCTTAAAGGCCCTGTCTCCATATACAGTCACTGTGGCAGTTAGGACTTCAACATGTGAATTATGTGTGGGTCATAATTCAGTCCATAACAGTCTCTCACATGGTTTAGTCAGTCAGTGGATGGAATTGAAACACAGGGGACTGGAGGATCTGGAAGCTGTTTGTGTGTCTTTTGCTCTCTTTCTTTCTGTATATATTCTTAGGATCTATGTGGTCTGTTTTGGGTTTTATTTTAATTCCAATTAGTTTAACATGCAGTGTTAATATTAGTTGCAGGTGTACAATATAGTGATTCAACAATTCCATACATTACCTGCTGCTCATCATAACAAATGCACTCTTTAACTCCTGATACCTTTAGTCCATCCACCCAACCCTCCTCCCTGATAGCTATCACTTTGTTCTGTACAGTTAAGTGTCTGTTTCTTGGTTTGGCTCCCTCTCTCCTTTCCCCCTTTGTTTTGTTTCTTAAGTTCCAAATATGAGTGAAGACATAGGGTATTTGTCTTTTCTGGCTGATTTATTTTGCTTAGCATTGTACTCTGTAGCTCCATCCATGTTGTTGGACATGGCAAGATTGGCAAGATTTCATTCTTATGGCTGAATATTATTCCATTGTATATATATATATATATAAACCAACTCTTCTTTATCTATTCAACTGCTGAACACTTGAGCTGCTTCTGCATGTTTGTTATTATAAATAATGCTACCGTAAACATCAAGTACATGTATCATTTTGAATTAATGTTTTTGTGTTCTTTGGGTAAATACCCAGGAGTGTGAGTACTGGATCATAGAGTAGTTTTGTTTTTAACTTTTTGAGGAACCTTTCTAAGTTCCTCTGTAAGGAACTTTCTGGAAGAGAATTTGAAAACTCTCTAGAAGGAAGTTTGGAAACTCTCTATCCTGTTTTCCAGAGGATGTTAATCAGAGATACTGGCCTGTAGTTCTATTTTTTGTGGCATTTTTATCTGCTTTTGATATCAGGGTAACATTGCCCCCCTGGAATGACTTTGGAAGTTTTTATTCCTCTTCTGTTTTTTGGAATAGTTTGAACAGAAGAGGTATTAATTATTCTTTAAATGTTTGGTAGAATTCACCCGTGCATATGGGCCTGGACTTTTGTTTGTGGGAATCTTTTTGATTATTAATCCAGTTTCTTTGCTGGTAATCATTCTGTTCAAATTTTCTATTTCTTCTTTCTACTTCAGTTTTTGTAAGTTATATATTTCTAGAAATTTATACATTTCTTCTAGGTTTCCAATTTGTTGGCACATAGTTTTTCATAATCTCTTATAATTGCATTTCATTGGTGTTTGTTATTATTTCTTCTCTCTTGTATGAGATTTAATTTATTTGGGTTCCTTCTCTTTCTTTCCCTTGACAGATCTAGCTAGAGGTTTATCAATCTTATGGACTTTTTCAAAGAACCAGCTCCTAGTTTCATTGGTCAGTTCTATTATTTTTTTAAATTTCATATAATGCTTTTAGTTTCTGTATCATTTATGTCTACTCTAATCTTTATTATTTCCTTCCTTTCTCTGGTTTTAGATTTTGTTTGTTGTTCTTTTTACACCTCCTTTAGGTTTAAAGTTAGGTTGTTTATTTGAGATTTTCTTTCTTCTTGAAGTAAGCCTGTATTGCTCTAAATTTCCCTCTTAGAACTGCTTTTGCTGCATCCCAAAGATATTGAGCCATTGTCTTTTCATTTTTGTTTGTTTCTATTTAATTTTTAATTTCCTCTTTGATTCTCTGGTTGACTCATTCTTGGCTTAGTAGCATGTTATTTAACCCCCCATGTATTTGTGGGGTTTCCAGAATTTTTCTTGTAGTTGACTTCTAGTTTCATAGTGTTGTGGTCAGAGAAGATGCATGGTGTGATTTTGATCTTTTTGAATTTATTGAGGCTTGTTTTGTGGCCTAATATGTGATGTGTCATTCCATGTGCACTTGAAAAGAATGCGTATTCTGATGTTTGGGTATGGAATCCTCAGAATACATCTGTTAAGTCCAACTGGTCCAGTGTGTCATTCAAGACAATTGTTTCCATGTTGATATTTCTTTTTAGATGATCTGTCTATTGACATAAGTGGAGTGTTAAAGTCCCTTACTATTATTGTATTATCAATTAGTTCCTTAATGTTTATTATTAACTATTTTATGTGTTTGTGTGCTTTCATGTTGGGTGCATAAATATTCACAATTGTTATATCTTCTTGTTGGATTATCCCCTCTATTACTGTATACTGTCTTTCTTTGTCTTTTGTACAGTCTGTTTTAAAGTTTATTTTGTCCAGTATAAGTGTTGCTACTCTGACTTTTTTTGACATTCATTTTCATGATAAATGTTTCTCTATCCCCTTACTTTCAATCTGCTGTTGTCTTTAGGTCTAAAACGAGTCTCTTATAAGCAGCATGTAAATAAATCTTACTTTTTTTTCCCATTCTTTCACCCTTTGTCTTTTAATAGTAGTGTTTAGTTCATTTACATCCAAAGTAATTATTGAAAGATATGGAATTATTGATATTTTATTACCTGTTCTGTGGTTGTTTCTGAAGATTTTGTTTGATTCTTTATTGTATTTCACCCTTTCATGAGCTTGCTCATTTTCTTCAGTGATATATTTGGATTTCTTTCTCTTTATTCATTGTGAGTTTATTAGGAGTTTTTGATTTGTGGTTACCATTAGGTTTGTGTATAACATCTTCTGCATATAGCAGTCTATATTAAGTTGATAGTCATTTGATTTTGAACCCATCCTTTACTCACCTATTTCCCATGTTTTAGGTATATGTTGTCATCTTTTACATCCTTTTATTTTATGATTTCCTTTACTGATATTTTATAAAAATTTTCATTTCTACCGCTTTTGTGTTTCCTGCCTTTATACCTCCCCTTTGTTCTTTCTATTCAAAGAGTGCCCTTAAATTTCTTACAGAACTCGTTTAGTGGTCATGAACTCCTCTAGTTTTTGTTTGGGAAACTCTTTAACTCTCTTTCTGTTCTGAATGATAGCCTTGCGGGCTAGAATATTCTTGGCTGCAGATTTTTACTATTCAGCACTTTCAATATATTGTGCCATTCACTTATGGCTTGGAAAGTTTCTGCTGAAAAATCTCCTGATAGCTTTATGTGGCTCCCCTCATATGTAACTGTCTTTTTCTGTTTGTATTTTGTTTTGGGTTCTGCTGTTATTTTAGAAAAAAATATATCTTTATTTGAGAGAGAGAGAGAGAGAGAGAGAGAGAGGGAGAGAGATGGAGTATTAAGCAGGCTTCACACAGCATGGAATTCAACATGGGGCTCCATCCCAAGACTCTCTGATCGTGACCTGAGCTGAAATCAAGAATTAGCTCAACTGACTGAGCCACCCAGGTGCCCCTGTTTTCCTGCTTTTAATAATTTTTCTTTATCATTATATGTTGCCATTTTAATTAAAATATGGCTGGGTGTGGATATGCTTTTGTTGATTTTGTTAGGGGTTCTATGTGCCTCTTGGATTTGGTATCTGTTCTCTTCTCCAGAACAGATCTCTTCCAGTAAATTCTCTGTTCCCTTTTCACTCACTTCTTCTTGGACTCCTATGTGAGTGTTACTACATTTGGTGGAGTCATTTAGTTCCTTAAGTCTATTTTTATTTTGCATAACTTTTCTCTCTCTCTTTTGTTCATGTTAATTACTTTCCATTACTCTGTCTTCTAGGCCACCAATTTATTCCTCTGCTTCTTCCAGCCTGCTGTCATTCCATCAATCATGTTTCTCATTTTATTTATTGAGCCCTTTATCTCTGATATAGTCTCTATATAATGGTCTCACTGATGTCTTCCACTCTTTTCTCAAATACAGTATCCTTATAATTACTTTAAATTCTCTATCAGGCATGTTACTTATATCTATTTCACTTAGATCCCTGGCTGTGGCCTTGCCTTCTTCTTTCAGGACAAATTCCTCTGTCTTCTCCTTTTATCTAAGTGTCTGTGCTTGCTTTTGTGTTAGGAAAGTTATCTACAACTCCTGTTTTTAAGTGTAATGTCCCTATGAAGAAGGGGTCCTGTAGTGTCCAGTAGTGTAGTGCCCCCTGCTCCCCAGGGCCTATGGCTTCAGGGACTTTCCTCAATATGTGCTATGTGTGCTCTGCTGTTTGTTCTAGCTGCTTTATCCCTCAGGCCAGTTGTCTATAGTGTTCTCTTTGCCTGTTTTGGACACTGGTCCTTGGCCTGAATGTGGTGAGTTTTAACTAGGTATGGCTTTGGTCTGCTTGTGAAATGAGACCTGTCACCCCTGCTGCTACAACCAAGGCCCTGAAAAACTCTTGGGTTGGGAGACATTGTATGGGCTGGGGTTTGGGCTGGTCTTCTGTGGGAAGGGCCCACTACATTGGAACTGAGACAAGTATTGCTGAGAGGAGCATTTCCATTGGAGATTAATGGGGACAGGGCTTGGTGCTATGCTGGTTCCTGCAAGTGGCCCTGTAATTATGCTGAGGGGTTGAGGGGGAGGAAATAGCACCTTCTAGTTCCTTTGTTCCTGGAGGAGTCTTTGTGAATGCTGCCTCTCTAGGACACATTCTAAGATGAGCAAATAACCTCTCCACTGTGCTCCCCAGGTATTCTTCAGATTGCTGTTTCTCTAGTATATGTCTGTGGGCTCTTTGCCCTGCCTTTTCTCCAGGAGCAGCCCATATGCTTTTGGGCTGTCCTTGAGCCAAGCCCGCTAACCTTAGAACTCCAGGATTTAAGTCCCATTGGTTGCAAGAACTCATGAAATTCAGCCCTTCTCACTTTCCAAGTCAGTTGCTATGGGGATTCATTTTCCCTGTGTACTTCCCTGCAACCATGGTCCTTCTGTACTGTGGCAGCCACAATCTGTTTCTCTTCCAAACCAGTTTTCCACATTTCCTCCCATCTTTGATATGGCCTTTTCTCTGCCTTTAGTTGTAGAGTTTGTTCAGCAATGCTTTAGGTCAATTTCTGGGATATTTAGAATGACTCGATAGTTATCTAGTTGTATGTATGGGGAGTCTAAAGTACCCTTACTCTGCTGCCATCTTCCTTTCCATGTGAATTTTGGGTTCAGCACAGAAATCTTAAGAGTTGTTGGACTGCTTGCATGGCATCTGGCTTCCCACAAAGCAAGATAGCAAGGCAGAAGAACATAGCATTGTTATAGTCCAGCTTGAAAATCACATTATATTACTTCTGACATACTATATTTGTTGAGGCAAAAGGTCATCCAGATTCAAGAGGAGGAGACATAGACTCTGTCTTTCAATAGGAGGAATATCACAATTACATAGTAAAAGAGCATGAAGGTTAGAAGGTATTATGACTGATATTTTTGGAAAATCTGACTTACCATAGGCAGGAATCATGTTTCTACAAGCTTTATATGACTCAAGCTTTACACAATATTCAATATGAGAAGATGTTCAGTGAGTTATTTTTGTGTCATTCTTACATAGGGGCAATACTCATCTTCTCTGTATCATTTCAAATTTAGTATATGTGCTGCTGAAGCATGTACCCAATAAGTAGTTTAAAAAAAGAAAAAGTTTTATTGCTCTCAGTTCATGTACATGTGCTTTTCTGTTTGAACCTTATGGGGTCAGCCTTTTTAAATTTTAACTCATTGTTTATCATTGTAATTGAAAAGATAGGTTAAACTTAGATACAATAAACAATAGCAGAACTCATAAAGAACATCTAAACATATTTCTGTGACAAGTGTATTAATTCCAAAATGAACCTAGGATGCCATTTTACTTAAGACTGGCTAATTGGCAATGGTATGCTTTTTCACATTTGATCTCTGTTAGGACCTGTTTATTTTAAATAGACATACAAAACACATGCATATATGTGAGAGGGAGAAGGGAGAGAGAGAGAGAGAGAGAGAGATTATAAGGATTTGGTTGACATGATTATGAGGGCTGGCAAGTTGAAAATTTGGAAGGTTGGACAGCAGAGTATAGACCCAGGGAAGAGGGTCTCTCATTTGATGCTGCAAATTGAGTCCAAAGGTAGTATGATGACAGATTTCCCTTTTCTTCAGGCTAGGTCATTATTTTTCTTAATTCCTTCAACTGACTAGATGGGCCCCACCCACATTATTGAAGGTAATTTGCTTTTTCAAAATGTACTTATTTAAATATTAATCTCCTCTAAAAAATACCTTTATAGCAACATCCAGTGTGGTTGACCAAGTGTTGGAGCTCTGTGGCCTAGCCAACTTGACATGTAAAATTAACCATAACAGACACTAATGATAGGGTTGGTCATTGTTTTCACTAAGAACGTTAAAAACCTTTACACCAGCATCACCAGCATCACAAGATTTTTACTTGTGAAATTCTCTCAAATAGCTGAAGTCTGTTTTCGATAATTTTCCCCTCATTGAATTCACTCTGTATGTTTGTGTGGAATTCTCAAGGAGATATGATGTGAAAAGGTAGGCTAACTGCTAATAATAATAATAATAATAATAATAATAATAATCAACAAACCCAACATTTTAGTGGGTTAACATAATGAGAATTTATTTGTTCTTCTCTATTTTTACCTGAGTTTTATCTGAGAAATTATTACTGAAGAAAATCACTTTGTTAAAAAGCAGTAAAATTTAACAAACATTTCCTGAATCCCTGTTGTATGTTATGTGCTAGGTAAGGTATTGCATTCTGTATTTGAATATTATTTATCAAAAAAATTGCATATAGTAGAATGTTATATGAAGCTATTTTTTTAGTGTTTTTAAGCTGTTAAAATAATTTTATTGAAATATAACTGATATTTTAAAAACCTTACATATTTAATTTGGCAACCTGTAAAAACAGAGAACAAACTAATGGTTGCCAAAATTTATTTATTATTTATACAAAAGCTTAATATCCTTGATCCAGACTCTTTATAGCTATATCTCTGCCCTTATTTATGTTTTCAGCATCCTTTCTACTCATCTGGTTAAGTGAGAAAAAGAAAGAATGAGGAGCAGCCCTATCTAGTTTTAAGGGAGAAATGCAGTTTAACAGAGTCTCAAGGAATCAGAGGAAATCATAGAACTTGATGAGAAATCATAAGCTTAAACATAGGCCATTATCTAGGGAGTTGAGAACTTTGGGGAATGCCCTCCATCCAGCAGTGAAAAATTAACTTAGGAGTAGCAACAGAACAGGAACCCCAACTAGAGTTATCTGCATTGTTTTCAGAGTACCCTGTTTTTTGATTAGGATGTAACATAAGATTTTCTACTCTCTGTTCTATAAATATACCATAGTACCTCCATTTTAACTATGTATTTTAGTTTAAATAGTTAGGAAGAGAGAAGATTCTGTAAAATTTCTCTTTGCTGGAAAACAAAGATTAAAAACAAGACTCGAGGCTTTAGATCAATCACTGTTTCCATCTGGTGAATGTTCTCTTTGATGGCCTCATTTAGAACTTCAAGAGGTTTTATTCAAATTTAAAATTCTCATTACAGTCCTTGCCAAAGCATCTTAAATGCAAAGCAATGTTAACTTTAAAAATTTAGAAATTGCTGAAGGAGACATACCATTTAGAGCCAATAACTAAAAACTGTGAGATAAAATGGGTCAGAGAAAAAACATTCTAGCACATTCTATAAGACGGCTGTTCTCAGAAAATAAAAGTAACAAGATCTTCATTATGGTTTAAAGGTTCTTTTTAATAGATCTATATTCATTTGTTTGGTAGCCTGTAAGTCCCATCCCAATTTACAGGGAGATGTGAATTGTTATAGCAGATAGAGATTTCTCCTAACATTTGTCACTTTCTTCACCTTTGGAATGAATCTCAAATGGATTTAGTTTTATAAGTTACATGGTTTTTCTGTTCTTCAAGGAATATTGATCTCCTTCAAATCTATTTCTTTCTCTTCTAGAATAGTGGACATTTCCGTTTCTGTAGTATGTTCTATTTTTAGTGGTCCTTTTGTAGTGGGCCAAAAAAAGTATATTCATTTTTCCCCCAGAGTCCTAAATTTTATCATTAAATTAGCCTTGGCTTACTATAGAGCCCCTCAGTGGCTACCAATTTTAAGCTTTCTCCATAACAACATCTTATTTTTACTGGGTTTTAGAGATGTCTTGGCAACTTAGCTATTTTATCTATGAAGGTCTTTTGTATATTTTATATAGACTCCCACAACACATATACAGTCATTCTAACTTTTAATGTACACTAAATTCTCATAGACATAATTTTTCTTGCATGTTTTCTTACTTGAATTTTTAAAAGATGTTTATTTATTTTGAGAGAGACAAAGCATGAGTGTGAGTGGGGGAGGGGCAGAGAGCAAGAGAGAATCCCTCACATGCTCTGCACTATCAGCACAGAGCCCAATATGGGGGTGGATCCCATGAACCATGAGATCATGACCTGAGCCAAAAGCAAGAGTTGGCCACTTAACCGAGTCAGCCACCCAGGTACCCCTTCCTACTTGAATTTTTAATTTTTACTACCTTCTCTATAGCAAAAAATATATATATTTAATATTTTATTAAATATTTTATATTTTATTTAATATTTCTTTGAATAAAATAGCCAGGAGAAAATATGCAGCAGGAAGGAATGCAGAGCAATCATAGTGGTAGATTGGCAATTTCTTTGTAATTATTTTTATCATAACTCTTACAGTAATAGCACACAATGACTTCAACAGAAGATTTATGTATTTAAGTTTTCTTGGGAATGTCAAACACTATATGCTAGAGGTGCAAGGCATATTACCGTACATTCATAATATCAACAAATTGGAAGTAACCCAATTTAAAGATTTTTTTAATTAATAATTTATTTGCTATATAAATGAAGGGTAAAATAGCCAAAAGAAAATAGTCTCCATTTGCTATGGAAATGGAAGAAAGGGAGACCACTGTTTAGAGAGTACTCTCTTTAGGTCTGGCTGTTTCATAGAAATTATCTCAGTGATTCTGATAACAATATCCGAATTATTATATGTGTATGTAACTGTTGCCATATAAATGAAAAAATGAAGACTCCATTCAAGTAATAAACTGAAGGTTATATTGCTAATAAAAAACATGCGGGGGTTTGAATCAGTTCAATGTGACCCCAACTCTGGATTGTTATGACACAATGACCATAGGGCCTGGAGAAGACAAAGAGATATATGTAACCCATAGATGGCTTTGAGCACATGAGTAAATCATCTGTAAAAAGAATATTCAGCTGTCTTCAAATCTACCTATTCTAGCATTTGATAAAAACAGAAAATTTTACTTAATTGGTTTTAATTTGGATCATGTGGAAAGTGATGGTAAAGACTATGAATTTGAAACTCACCAGACATTTTTAAAGATGACTTCATGGATGATTAAATTAAAATGGTTGAAGGATCATTAAACACACAGGATTGATTACTAAAGCAGCTAGCTGAATTGTTTTCTTTGGGTCTCTTTGAGAATGAGGGAAAATGAATGATCATCTTTTCCAAGTTAAGTAGATGAGAGAGAGAATTCATTTTCCACAGATTCTTCAACACACAGCTCCTCTGAGAAATCTACCTTAATGAATTACCTTAACAATTGAATCTTCTATCCTGTGCTTCCTCAAACACTTAATGTACCATAATGCTTTGTATAGTAATTTTTATCTGGTCACTATAAGTTCCGTAAATGTGTTTAGAGTATTGTGTATAGTATTGTTCAGTGAAGTGCTTAATAAACTTCAGTACAGTGATCAGCTCTTTAAAGTTTTTGTATTGAGGTGCATGTTAAGAAGGGATAATGAGAGATAAGGACAAGGAGGCCAACATTTTAGTAAAAAAAGAGGAGTAAAAAAGACTGAGAAGTAGGAGACTTAGGAAATAAGAGGAAAGCCAATAAAGAATACTATCATTAGTCAAGAGAAGGTGACTTTAGAATAAGAAAAAAATGAAACACCACAGAGAGGCTGATCAGGATGGGATTGACAGGTAGCTACTGGTTTTCAGAGAGGTGGTTGATGGCATTTTATTAGATTAATGAGAGAATAAGGCAGACTGTAGAAGATTGACGAATTGGAGATAAAAAAAGTGGAGGCAGATAGGCCTTCTGTTTTATTTTTCTAAGGAGCTTGATCATAAAGGAGTAGAAAAATATAGTAGAGTGGTGGTTTGAAGAGAAATAAAAACTGCAGAAAGGTAGTTTTAAGATAAAAGTACTTGAGCATGTTTAGAGATCAAGAGGAACATGATAGGAATAGATTGAAGATTAGTAAGAAAGAAGGTTTGGGGGTGCCTGGGTGGCTCAGTCGATTAAGCATCTGACTTCCGCTCAGGTCATGATCTCATGGCTCATGGGTTTCAGCCCCATGTCTGGCTCTGTGCTGGCAGCTCAGCCTGGAGCCTGCTTCAGATTCTGTGTCACCCTTTCTCTTTGCCTCTCCCTCCCTCTCTTCCTCCCTCTCTCTCTCTCTCTTTCTATCTAGCAAAAAAAAAGAAAAACAAAAAAAAAACACATGAAAAATAATTAAAAAAGAAAAAAGGTTTGGTTAGTGCTAATCTTGTGTGATCTGGCACTAGACCACTAGGATTTGAACTTGGGGAATCCACAGTTTTGTCACTTATTAAATGGAGATAATTAAGCATTATGGTGAAGATTAAATGTTACAGTTAATTTAAAGTGCTTATCCTAGTGACTGGTGCAGGTGTACATTCCATAGATGACGGCTATTATTGTTGCTGTTGTTAGAAAGCTCCTAAATAAAAATCATAGATGGAGATGTTGGTGTGCAAAAGAATAGAACTATTTTTTTTTCTTGCTGAGGGAGATTAAGACTGATGATGTTATAGATTACACAGGAAGTAAGGTGAAGCTTAAGGAGAAAATATCAGGTGGACTTATTTTGTTTTTGTTTTTTTACAAAGAAAGGAGTTTATCCATTAAGAATGAAGGATTGATCATATTAGATTCAGTTTGAAAGAACTTTATTCCATTGACAAAGAAAATAATGAGAAATTGTTGAATACAGTGGTGTGTAGAAAACATCAAGGACTCTATTGAAGATAAAAATTACAAATTTTATTGTAGCTGATTTCTACTGTTACAGTGAATGTTCTCCAGCAATGTGCAATAGTTCAAAGGAAAAAAATAAAAAATATTGTAGTTTCCTAGAGCTTAGAGAAGTTGATATGGTGAAAGCTGGGAAGGCCATAGGATTTGTGAATACTTGTAAGAAAAGAGTTAAAATGGGTTTAGATAGGGAATGGGTCCTAGATAGGGAAGGGAATGAATCAGGAAAGGAAAACAGAGTCAACATTAAGTAATGTGAGGTTAGAACAGGATTAGTAGGTCCAGCTCTATGAGGAGAAAGTTTAAATCAACAAAGAGAATTTCAATAATTCAAGATTTCAGTGGTGTAGATATTGAGGGTAATAATGAGATCCAGGTATTGCTCACATTTAGTAAAGGTAAATGGTAAATGGTAAATTCTACAGAAGTAGATGCATCTTCTGCAGGTGGAACACAGAACATACTGAGAATTAGGCCTCAGACTTAGTTATAAGGGAAGTAGAACAAGTCATGTAGGCAAGACTCTATAGCTCTGCTTTATCAAGGTCAGGGCTCTAATTGGAAAGGTATGGAATTCTGAGATTTGGGATAGGGACATTTGGGTCAACACAGTTGAAAACCTTGAATCTTCACATCCTTTTAACTGTCTGAACCTACAGAAGTTGTCTACTCTTCCCTTCTGAAGACTAGCACTCTAACTCTTCTTGAAGATAATATAGACAACAAATGTTCTTCTTCATCTCTCCTTTTTTCAAGTATCAACATAACCCAACTATGGTAATGGTCAGTTTACTACGTAAGAGAAGAGACCTAGCCAACATGAACCAGCAGGAATCTGGAAAGTATGTTTGAAACTGGATTCTGGGGATAACTGAATCAAGGAAGAATAGAACATTAAGTTAGATAAGGGAGTACTCTCTCTTAATAAGGAATACTCTCTTCTGATATAGAATTTAACAATGTAAAAGAACCCAGGAAGTGCTACTAAAATGGAATTAAGTTGGCTCTTAGAAGCTTGGCCCATACTAAGTGATATAGAAATGCCAGAGTTGCAATGGCAAACGGTAGAAGAAGAAATCAAAAGACATAGAGAAGTGAGCATGCTAGACATACATACTTTGTGAATACACAGGGTACCCCCATTTCAAAGTAATAAAAAGTATTCTTGTGAAAGGAACTAGCATTACTGAGTTTCTCAGTGATAGCTGCCTTCTGTAGATTACAAGCAATGATAGGAGATGGTATTCTAGAACTGGGCTCCCTAATAGCAATGGAAATTTTAGGAATCTGAAATAATAGAAACCATGTCATAAAGCTTAACCATCTTAAACTATCTGATGTGAAATGTTGATGGCAATATTGAGTGTGTGTGTGTGTGTGTGTGTGTGTGTGTGTGTGTGTGTGTGTACCCGTACCGACTCACAGAGAATTGACTCACAGGGATTTATAGAAGTAGTTAAGAGGTTATGACATCCCTAGATACGGGATTTAAACCCTACAAAAATTCACTGGCCCATTGTATCAATGAAATTTTTATCTAGAGAGTGGTCTGGGGCCTGCTGGGCCATCCCCTCCAAAGTATAGGATGAATTATTATATCTCGTAATTCTCAAAACTTGAGCATAATGCTCTGACCCACTCACAAGTGACTGAAAGCTTTTAGTTTTGGATGAAGCTCAAAGCAAGTCCAGGGTGGAACCAACACATATTCTGGGTATATATTTGCATTTGTTGCACTGAGCCTCAGCCAGTATCACTCATGAGCTGACAGAATGTGTGATCTACTGACATGATATCGTATATAAAATCACAATGGACTAAGTGACTCACTTTACAACAAAGGAAGTGCTGCCTAGAAGCCACTGGCCTTATAGAACAGTGGGACAGCATATTAAAGTTGCAGCTGAGGCACCTGATTGAACACTATCCACTCAAAGGCAACTATCATTTTACGGATGTAGAATTCCAAAAACCGAGATGTGAAAATAGGAGTGGACCAATTTATCATTATTCCTAGTAACCCACTTGGGGAATTTGTGCTTTTCAACCCCAAATTTTAGGTTCTGAGAAACTAGAGTTCTTATTTCCCATAGATGGGATATACTTACCAGGAGACATAGCACGAATCCTATTAAATTTTAAGCTTCTAGATGTTCTGTGTTCACTTCAAGTACCTTGTGGCAAGAGAACAGTAAACAACAAAGGAATTTACTGTGTTGACAAAGATAATTAGCCCTGATGATTATGGGTGAGGAAAGTCTACTGTTATATAATGGATGCAAGAAAAATGCATTTGGCTCCGAGGTGTCCCTTGAGGGCATTTTGTGGTATACGGGCGAGTTTGGATAGGAGTAGACCAGTGGAGCAATTATGATCTGAGAATGGTATGGTTACCTGCAGCTCAGAATCTTCAGGGATAAAACTCTGGATCACCCCAATTAGAGGTACTAGATGAGGCTGAAGGGAATCTAGAGTGGCTTATGGAAGCTTATGGAAGAGGGACAATCATGCATATTGATAATGCTGTAAGATCAGAAGCAGTGGTGGGGGTTATATATAACTTTCTTCTTAGAAGTTTTATCAAGAAAAGAATACATTTGAGTTCTTAAGTGAGGCAAACTTATTATACAAGGTAATTGTATCCAAATTATGTTAAGGATGTACTGTAGTGGGTATTCTGGTATAATATCCAGGTTTCTCCTTTCATGATCTAGGCACTAATTTTCCCAACTGTCAGGTATATTGGCTCACAGTCCCTCTCTGACAATTGTCATTAACCAAAGGGACTTGACTTGAAAAAGATCATACCCCCTTCTTGAGAGCACCCCCAGAAGGTCCTTGTGGAATTCAAAGACTTGGTCCTTTTGTCTAAATTGTAGGCACATGTGAAAAGTCATCCCAGCTCTAGAACTTTCTGTGTGATCTCCTGGGTCCCTTATTGTCATTATAACAGTTTACATTTTCTTTCTGCCCAGTTCTTTTCTCCTTCACTTCCTTAGAAATCTTGTTACTAAGAGCACACTTCAAGAAAATATCTACATGGGGCACTTGGGTAGCTCAGTCAGTTAAGCGTCTGACTTCTGCTCAGGTAATGATCTCATGATTTGTGAGTTCAAGCCCTGTGTTAGGCTCTGTGCTGAAGGCTCAGAGCCTGGAGCCTGCTTCAGATTCTGTCTCCCTCTTTCTCTGTCCCTCCCTGCTCTCTCTCTCTCTTTCAAGAATAAGAATTAAGAAAAAAAAAAAAGAAAAGAAATTATCTACATGTAAAATCCTGTTTCAGAGTCTGCTCCCCAGGGAACTCAAACCAAAACAATAGGTGGTTTGGAAAACGTGAGTACACATGCTCTTATGAGACTACACTAGAGGCTTAGAATGGCCTTCTTGTTTATCTTGCATCTCTCCACTTCTCTAACTTTAAAATACAGTTCTCAGTATAACTTTTTTTCTGGACTATTGTATAAAATATAAGTGTAAAGTTAAGATATAGAGAAAATAATATTAAAATAGATTTGTTTCATACAGAAATTTGACTTAATTAAGTATTGGATTATTTACAAGGAAAGTTAGGCAGAGAGATGCTTAATAAGTAAACTTCTTTCATTTAGCACAAGTCCAGGCAGATAGTGGATACTCTATAAATGTTTTTTGCATGAATGGGTAAATGAGGTTTTTGGTAGAATATTCTAATTCTTATAGTGCTATTAATATCCAAGTTAGGTATGATACTTAGATAGGCTGTAGCTTTCCAGAATATTCCCCATCTTTAGTTGTATGACTGGAGCAAGTTGCCTGACTTCTTTGAAATTTCATTTCATTGTCATTATAGTGCCTGCCTTCATATAGTTTCCAGCTGAACTCAGCCTTGAGGATACATTTATCATTTTTACTTTTCATATTTCTTTTATGATATGATGACAAATGGAATCATCAACATGAGGAAACATCATTATTTGCTTTTAAGGGTACCTGTCTCTTTTAGTATTGTTTTTTATTTTATTTTATTTTATTTATTTATTTATTTTTTACAAATAGTTTATTGTCAAATTAGTTTCCACATAACACTTGATGCTCATCCCCACAAGTGCCCTCCTCCATGCCCATCCCTCCTCCCCCCCACATCCATCAGTCCTCAGTTTTTGTCAGCATTCAAGAGTCTCTCATGGTTTGCCTCCCTCCCTTTCCCCCACCATTCCCCCCCTTCTTCTCCCCCTTGTCAAGTTCCTCCTAATCCTCCTATACGTGCAAACATATGATATTTGTCCTTCTCTGCCTGACTTATTTCGCTCAGCATAACACCCTCAAGGTCCATCCATGTTGCTACACATGGCCAGATTTCATTGTTTCTCATTGCCATGTAGTATTCCATGGTATAGATAAACCACATCTTCTTGATCCATTCATCTGTTGATGGACACTTAGGCTCTTTCCATGTTTTAGCTATTGTGGAGAGTGCTGCTATGAACATTGGGGTACATGTGCTCCTATGCATCAGCATTTCTGTATCCCTTGGGTAAATTCCTAGCAGTGCTATTGCTGGGTCATAGGGGAGTTCTATTGTTAGTTTCCTTGAGGAACCTCCACACTGTTTTCCAGAGGGGCTGTACCAGTTTACATTCCCACCAACAGTGTAGGAGGGTGCCCGTTTCTCCACATCCTCGCCAGCATCTAGAGTTCTCTGATTGGCTCATTTTAGCCACTCAGACTGCCATGAGGTGGTATCTCAGTGTGGTTTTGATTTGTATTTCCCTGATGAGGAGGAATGCTGAGCATCGTTTCATGTGTCTTTTGGCCATCGGGATGTCCTCTTTGGAGAAGTATCTGTTCATATCTTCTGCCCATTTCTTCACTGGGGTGTTAGTTTTTCAGGTGTGGAGTTTGGTGAGTTCTGGATAGATTCTGGATATTAACCCTTTATCTGATATGTCATTTGCAACTATCTTTTCCCATTCAGTTGGTTGCCTATTAGTTTTCTGGGTTGTTTCCTTTGCTGTGCAGAAGCTTTTAATCTTGATGAGGTCCCAATCGTTTATTTTTGCTCTTGATTCCCTTGCTTTTGGGGATGTGTCAAGTAAGAAGTAGCTGCGATGGAGGTCAAGGAAATTGTTTCCTGCTTTCTCCTCTAGGGTGTTGATAGTTTCCTGTCTCACGTTCAGGTCCTTTATCCATTTTGAGTTGATTTTTGTGCGTGGTGTGAGAAAATGATCTAGTTTCATTCTTCTGCATGTTGCTGTCCAGTTCTCCCAACACCATCTGTTAAAAAGGCTGTCTTTTTCCATTGGATATTCTTTCCTGCTTTGTCAAAGATTAGTTGGCTGTATACTTTTGGGTCCACTTCTGAGTTCTCAATTCTGTTCCATTGGTCTATGTGTCTGTTTTTGTGCCAATACCATACTGTCTTGATGATGACAGCTTTGTTGTAGAGGCTAAAGTCTGGGATGGTGATGCCTCCCGTTTTGGTTTTATTTTTCAAGATTACTTTGGCTATTCGGGGTCTTTTGTGGTTCCATACAAATTTTAAGATAGTTTGTTCTAGTTTTGAGAAGTATGCTGGTGCAATTTTGATTGGATTTGCATTGAATGTGTAGACAGCTTTGGATAATAATGACTTCTTAACTATATTTATTCTTCCTGTCCATGAGCATGGAATGTTTTTCCATTTCTTTGTGTCTTCTTCAATTTCCTTCATAAGTTTTCTATAGTTTTAATCATACAGATCTCTTGTATCCTTGGTTAGGTTTATTCCGAGGTATTTTTTTAATATATATGTTTTTTAATGTTTTATTTATTTCTAGGAGGGAGAGAGAGAGACAGCACGAGCAGGTGAGGGCCAGAGAGAGAGGGAGTCACAGACTGAAACAGGCTCCAGGCTCCGAGCCGGCAGCCAGCACAGAGCCCGACGCGGGGCTCGAACCCACGAACCGCGAGATCATGACCTGAGCGAAAGTCGGACGCCCAACCGACTAAGCCACCCAGGCGCCCCTATTCCGAGGTATTTTATGGTTTTTTGTGCAATTGTGAATGGGATCCGTTTCTTGATTTCTATTTCTGTTGCTTCATTGTTGGTGTATAAAAATGCAATCGATTTCTGTACATTGATTTTGTACCCTGCAACTTCGCTAAATTCTTGGATCAGTTCCAGTAGGCTTCTGGTGGAGTCTGTTGGGTTTTCTATGTAGAGTATCATGTCGTCTGCAAAAAGTGATAGTTTGACTTCCTCTTTGCCAATTCTGATGCCCTTTATTTCCTTTTGTTGTCTGATGTCTGATGCTAGGACTTCCAGCACTATGCTAAACAGCAGTGGTCAGAGTGAACATCCCTGTCGTGTTCCTGATCTCAAGGGGAAAGCTCTCAGTTTTTCCCCTTTGAGAATGATGTTAGCTGAAGGCTTCTCATAGATGGCTTTTATGATGTTTAAGTAGGTTCCTTATATCCCAACTTTTCTAGAGTCTTTATTAAGAAGGGATGCTGTATTTTGTCAAATGCTTTTTCTGTATCTGTTGACAGGATTTTATGGTTTCTATCTTTTCTTTTATTGATATGATGTATCACATTGATTGATTTGCGAATGTTGAACCAGCCCTGTAACCCAGGAATGAATCCCACTTGATCTTGATGGATGATTCTTTTTACATGCTGCTGGATTCGATTTGCAAGGATCTTGTTGAGAATTTTTGCATTCGTATTCATCAAGGATATTGGCCTGTAGTTCTCTTTTTTTGCTGAATCTCTGACTTGGGAATCAGAGTGATGCTGGCTTCATAAAATGAATCCAGGAGTTTTCCTTTGCTTTCTATTTTTTGGAATAGCTTGAGAAGAATTGGGATTAATTCTGTTTTAAATGTCTGGTAGAATTCCCCAGGGAAGCCGTCAGGTCCAGGGCTCTTATCTGTTGGGAGATTTTTGATCACTGATTCGATTTCTTCACTCGTGATGGGTCTGTTCAGGTTTTCTATTTCTTCCCGTGTGAATTTTGGTAATGAGTGTGTGTTTAGGAATTTGTCCATTTCTTCTAAGTTGTCCAATTTGTTGGCATATAATTTTTCATAGTATTCCCTGATAATTGCTTGTATATCTGAGGGTTTGGTTGTAAGAAGTCCATTTTCATTCATAATTTTGTCTGTTTGGGTGCTCTCTCTTTTCTTTTTGATAAGTCTGTCAAGAGGTTTGTCAATTTTATTTACTTTTTCAAAAAACCAACTCTTGGTTTCATTGATCTGTTCAATTGTTTCTTTGGTCTCTATATTTATTTCTGCTCCAATTTTTACTATTTCTCTTCTTCTATTGGGTTTAAGGCATTCTTGTTGCTCTGCCTCTAGTTCCTTTAGGTGAGCTGTTAGATTTTGGACTTGCGCTTTTCCTAATCTCCTGAAATAGGCCTGGAGAGCAGTGTACTTTCCTCTTAGGACTGCCTTTGCTGCATCCCATAGATTTTGAATTGTTGTGTTTTCATTTTCATTTGTTTCCATATATTTTTTAATTTCATCTCTAATTGTGTGATTGGCCCATTCATTCTTTAGTAGGGTGTTCTTTAACCTCCATGTTTTTGGAGGTTTTCCAGACTTCTTCCTGTAATTGATTTCAAGTTTCAAAGCATTATGATCTGCCAGTGTGCATGGTATGATCTCAATTCTTTTATATTTATTGAGGGCTGCTTTATGTCCCAGTATGTGATCTATCTTGGAGAATGTGCCATGCGCACTTGAGAAGAAAGTAAATTCCCTGGCCTCAGGATGTAAAGTTCTAAATATATCTGTCAGATCCATCTGGTCCAATGTGTCTTTCAAGTCCATTATTTCTTTAGTGATTTTCTGTCTGGTTGACCTGTCCATTGCTGTAAGCGGAGTATTAAAGTCCCCTGCTATTAGCACATTCTTATCTATAAGCTTGTTTCTGTTTGTGATTGTTTTAGATACTTAGGTGCTTCCACATTCGGTGCTTAGACATTTATGATTGTTAGTTCTTCCTGATGGATGGACCCTGTAATTATTATGTAGTGCCCTTCTTCATCTCTTGTTATTGTCTTTAATTTAAAGTCCAGTTTGTCTGATATAAGTATAGCTACTCTGGCTTTCTTTTGATTTCCTGTAGCATGATATATATTTCTCCATTCCCTTACTTTTAATCTGAAGGTATCTTCCAGTCTAAAATGAGTTTCTTGTAGAGACAAATAGATGGATTTTGTTTTTTAATCCTTTCTGCTACCCTATGTCCTTTGATTGGAGCATTCAGCCCATTTAGACTCAGTGTTATTATTGAAATATGTGGGTTTAGAGTCTTTGTATCTTTTGGAGGGTTCATGTTTGTGGTGGGTCTCTGGTATCTTTGTTCCTTGCAACCTTTCCTTCAGAGCGTCCCCCTCAGGATTTCATATAGGGCTGGCTTATTGGTGACAGATTCTTTCAATTTCTGTTTATTTGGGGAGGTTTTTATCTCTCCTTCTATTTTGAATGACAGGCTTGCTGGATAGAGGATTCTTGGCTGCATATTTTTACTGTTTATCACATTGAAGATCTCATGCCATTCCTTTCTGGCCTGCCACGTTTCAGTAGATAGGTCTGTCACCATTCTGATAGCTTTCCCTTTGTATGTTAAGGCCCTTTTCTCCCTAGTTGCCTTCAAAATTCTCTCTTTGTCCTTGTATTTTGCCATTTTTACGATGATATGTCGTGCAGAAGATCGATTCAAGTTACGTCTGAGGGGAGTCCTCTGAGCCTCTTGTATTTCCACATTTACTTCCTTTCCCAGGTCAGGGAAGTTCTCTGCTATAATTTGTTCCAGGACTCCTTCAGCACCTTTCCCTCTCTCTTCCTCTTCTGGGATTCCTATGATACGGATATTGTTGCGTTTGACCATATCGCTGAGCTCTCGAATTCTTCTTTCCTGTTCCTGGATTAGTTTGTCTCTTTTTTTGTCAGCCTCTTGTTTTTCTATAATGGTGTCTTCTAAATCACTTATTCTCCTTTCTGCCTCTTCAAGCCGTGCATTGGAGGCCTCTAATTTATTATGTATCTCATTTATTGCATTTTTTAATTCTTCATGCCTTTTTTTATTTTCCATTCTGTCTGTAGCCATAGTTTCTTTGATGTACCCTATGTTTTTTGCAAGCCCAGCTATTAATTTTACCATTATTACTCAAAAATCTTGTTCATTTATGCTGCTGATATCTGTTTGGAGCAGTTCATTAGCTGTCATTTCTTCTTGGAGTTTCTTTGGAGGAGAGCTCTTTCATTTCATCATTTTAGTTAGCTTTCCAGCTCTTGTTGGTTTTAGAGACCTGTTATGCTTCTGTATCTATGAGTGCTGCTGTGTCCAAGAAGACTCTGACTTTCCAGGGCCTATCCTTTCAGAGAGTGTTTTTTGAATGGTATCTCTTGGTCTGTCTTGTTGGGACCTTGGTTATTTTACTTTCCTATTCATAGTGATATTTGGGACTCTCCACCTTGTGTACTCTGGCTTGTTTCTTGATGTAGCCCTGGAAAAGAAAACAGACAGACAAACACACAGGGAGCAGGAGCACACAAACGCACAGGCTAATTCAACTAACATGCAAAGCGAGAGAGAAAACGAAAAAGTTAAGAGAAAAGACGGAGGACAGAGGGCGAGTAATAGGGAGTATAAAATACATAAAAGGGTCAAAAAGGGGAAAAGAAAAGGAAAAAAGAAGAAAACCGATGGACAAAGAACGGTTTAAAGCATATACCTGGATTTCCCAGCTACAGTTAAATAGCCGTGTGTATGCAGTGCTGGTTGAAGAGCATAGAGAAAAAGAGAGAAGGCAGGGCAGGATGAGGCAAAATTGGAAAGAGAATGAAGAGGCAGAAGGGATAAGAACCTTTTTTAAAGAGGTAAAGGGTAGAATATGGTTGGATAGTTGAGAGAAGGATGCTGGAATTATTCAGAAAAACTGTATAGTCTAATTACTCCTGAGAGAAAGAGTTGAAAATGTCAGTAGGTGTAGTATTTACATTTACAGAATGGACTTGTTGTGATTGTTTAAGCAAGCTGGCGACCAGAGTTAATCAGATCAGTGTTCTGGGGAAAAAAGAGAGAAAAGAGAAAGAAGAAGAAAAAGGAAAAAAAAAAGGGGGAGGAGAGCAGCTCTCAAGCAGGGATGGGCGTGGCGTGATCCAATGCCTCAGGCGGTAGCTCTGCCTTGGCGGTTGTGGGGAGGAGAGTAACGGTGCTCCAGTCCCTTCTTGAACCAAGCGCTGCACCTCGCTTTTTTGGCCCTGTAAACTCCCTGTACTGAGGGGGCAGCCAAAGTTGGTTGTACTCTTCAACCCAGGCCAGTTCCAATCTCCAAATCCCATTCCGTGCGCCCCGCTGAAATTGCCTTAGACACAGCTTCCCAGGCAATCCCCTGGTGGCAGTTCCAGGCCCCGTGCTGAGCTCTGGGGGTGGAGTCAGAATCGCTGCTTCCTTCTCTGGTTCAGGCTGGCGTGCAGGGGCGGGGGCTTGCCTGTCGGGTGCTTGAGCCCGAGTCCGCTGGAGTGAGGAAAACCGGGTCCCTCTATGGCTCGTCACCCGAAACACGAACTCACAGGCAAATTTCCCAGTTTTTAGTTCTTTGCCTTCCCTCTGGAGTTCTAGCCAGCCAGGAGCGCGGATGCCTGGTGTCTGCGCGGCTCTTTCAGGGGCCCCAGCCGCCCGGGAGCTACAATGGCGGCAGTCGTGCGGCTACTCTCAAGTCCAGCTGCCAGGAGCCAGCACAAAGAAGCAGTCTGTGCGCTCAGCCCCCCGGGGACCAGTTGGCACGAGGGGACCTGGTGTGCAGGTATTTGGCAAGTACAGTCTTTCTCTGCATGGAGCAGAGGTTTTTCTGTTTCGGACTCTTTCCTTTTCCCCTCACTTTTCCCCTCACTTTTCCCCATAGAGGGTAGAGGGGAATCGCCTCCCACCCTGGAGTCTCCGATCCCGGCCCAATTTTATCTTCCCCAATTCGCACTTACATTAGAAGCTTCTCTCAGTGGATTCTTTGTCCTTTTTCTCCCAATCTCTCAGGTTTTGTTAGGTTTCCAGTGGTTTCAGAACTTTTCTGTGTGATGTATGGGCGCGAGTGCAAGTACGGAGCTCCTTACTTCTCCGCCATCTTGCCCCCTCTCCTCTTTTAGTATTGTTTTTATTCTTGTTTTCTTATAATGCAATTTATATTAAGTAGGCTTTTAGTCAAGTAATAAATATATGGGTTCTCATAAAGTTCATGCTTGTATAAAATCGTATATTGGAAATGATTTCAAACATATATTCAGTTAGAAAATTGGGGCGCCTGGGTGGCTCAGTCAGTTAAGCGTCCAGCTTCAGCTTAAGTTATGATCTCACGGTTTGTGGATTTGAACCTGCGTCAGGCTCTGTGCTGAGAGCTTAGAGCCTGGATCCTGCTTCGCATTCTTTGTCCCCTCTCTCTCTGCCTCTCCCCTGCTCACTCTCTGTATCTCTCTCTCTCTCTCAAACATAAATACACATTAAAATATTTAAAAAATAGTTAAATTGTGAACCATTAGTTTTTATAGGTTTCCAATTTTTCTTCAGCTATTTTAAGGCTACATTTGTAATTAAGCCTTCAATATGGCAATAATCAACAAAAACAATGGATATAATCAATTGTGACTCTAGATCAAAAGATACATTTCCAAAACCTTTTATATCTATAGCTGGGGGAAAAAAGTATATTTTTATTCACTAAAAATAAAGTTTCTTTTAGAAAAGGAACTATCTTTACTTAGAAAAATAAAGATAAGTCTTTGATAACTAGAGATTGGAAAGATAGGTACTAGGGAAATGGGACTGAAGGAGTTTAAAAAAAAAATCCTAGGCAAAATTATTATATTATATTTTATTATATATAAATATATATAATATGCTAGCTTTTTGAGTCTTAAGAATAGCAATATGAGAAGAAGAGAGATGGAATGAAGCAACATGGAGAGGGTTGTAAACTGGCAAAATTGTCCAAAGGACTTTTTAAAAAAACAAAGGCATCAAATGTGAAGGTATTCTCTTTGCAATGATATTACTTATTTCTCTTCACCTAGCCAAATTTTCTGTAAATTATGACCTTTCAACACACACAAAATGGAGTTTCTTTTGTGAAAGTTCAATCCTATAACTAGTATAGAGTAGACAGAAAAGAACAACCTTGTGACATAGAACCAAGACTAAAAAATCACTAGACATAGACAATTACAGCCAGATATGCTGTATCTGAGTCTCTCAGACTCAGAGAAAGTCATAGCTTTCAGCCAGTCTTATATAGACTCAGAGACAGAGTGAGCCGAGCTGACTCTGGGTTATACATAGGTCGATCTCAAGGTACAAAGCAATCATTTCTACATTTCTGGCTGCATGACTTTGACCAGATAACCTCAGTCTCAGTTTGACCATTTACAAAAATGTCCATTTACAGTCATTTGTCCAGTTGTCCCAACGGGAATGAAATGTTAAATATTTTCATTGCAGTTGTTATTGTTACTATTGATATTCTTTTTTTTTCTTCATTTCTTTCATTTCTTGGGGTCAGTATTATTATAATAATAGTCTAAAGATGTTGAGAAATTATGGTCACAGAGATGAATTAAAGTCAGTATACTTAGAGTTAATCTTTCTTCCACTACGTGTCCAAAATTCTAAAAAAAATTCTGTATTTGCTCTCTCCTCTTTTTTTACTCCTATCCACTTTTCAACTGACTAGTATTCTTTCTGCTACCAATTACTGTGCCTAAAATGCTACTCTCTTAAAGAATGTAAATGTACTAATTGCAAAAGCTCAATTGATACTTCTCATTTTCCTTTATTTTTTTTTAAGTTTATTTATTTTTAAGAAAGAGAGAATGAGTGAGGGAGGGGCAGAGAGAGGGAGATAGAGAGAATCTCAAGCAGGCTCCATGCTGCCAGCTGCAGAGCCCAACTCAGGGCTGGATGGGGGACTTGACATTGGTGGGGGGGAGGGGTTCTCAGCCCCATGAACCATGAGACCATGACCTGAGCCAAACCAAGAATCACTCAGGTTTACTGAGCTACCCTGGTACCCTGACACTTCTTATTTTCATTGGCCTTTTCCTGCACTGATACTTGATCATATACTCTTTCTTGAAATATTCTACATAGACTTTTCTGTATCCAACTCCTCCAATTCATCTCTCTCTCTGTCTTTCGTTTTTTGTTTCCATCATGCTCATCTATTATTCCATGCACCACCCATCACCAATAGTGGTACTGCTTCTGCCACCAAGTTTTAACCACTAATGTACTTTGTTAGTTTCCTAATTTGTGTCTTCGGTTCCTGAGGTTTAAGCCCATTATTCAGCTGTCAGCTGGAAAGCTCTACCAAGATGTCCCTCAGATACCTCAACACACATGCAAAATTAAATAACAATAGTGTCATTCCTCCCTAAAACTGGCTTCTGATTTGTTATTTTCAATCTCATTTGGTAATAATAATAAGAAAAATAATATTTTATCATTCAGGTAAAAACCATAGTCTTCCGTATTCCTTTCCCTTCCTACTTCCTCCCTGTATCTAACATATCGGCGGTCTCCAAGCTCTTTTGATTTTCGTGATTAATCTGTACTTTTTTTTAGACTCAAAAAAAAAAAAGTAAGGCTGGGTATTATATAAACTAGAATGCATTTTTGCTGACTATTGTGATTAATTAGGTGATCCACATAAAGCCATAATACTCATTAGGTAGCTCCACCATTCTGGAGCTGAATGTGATGGGAGGAAAATAGCCAACCATGTTGATGAGTCTTCCCTGAAATCTGTGACCACAACTTTCAAGTAGGCTCTTAAAAGTGGAATATCATAGTGGATGTTCCTAGGTAGCTATTCTCTCAATTTCCTGCATTATCACTTGACATATTATTTTCTTTCTGCAAATCTCCAAATCACTCAGTCTATCCTCCACTTCAGTTAATGATCACAAATCTTATTTGCTAAAAATAGAACAGATGGAAAAGAAATTCCACATACTCTCACTACCCCATTTTTCAAGGTACCTACATCTGTAACCATAGCAAATACAGTACTTTCTCAACTGTTATCATAGATGAATTACTCATGTTTTTATCTAGATGAACTCATGTTTCTATCTAAAGCTAACTATTCTACTTGTACACTAGATCCCATAGCTCTCTTGAATACTCAAGTGTATTATTCCATCAATATTTTCTGTCTGTCTCTCTTACATCATCATGTTTTCCTTCGTTGGATTATTTCTGTTACCACAGAAACATCCTATCATTCCTCCCTTCTGAAAAAACAAAACAAAGCAAAACAAAACTACTGATTAAATTATATTGAGAACTTGCCATAAATTTTGTTAGGTGTGACAATGCTGAAAAGTCCTCATGCCTTGGAAATACATACTGACATATGTGAACTGATATGATGCTTAAGATGTACTTTAAGAATGAAATATGATTCAAATACAATTGATAATTGTCAATCCTACATAATGGGTATTATACTGTTTTCTGTACTTTAGTATATGTATGAAATTCTCAGTTGTAAAATTTTGACAAATGTATGTAGTCATGTATCAGATTACAGAATACATTTATTATTTCAAGAAGGTTCACTCATGCGCCCTTGGAGTCAATACCTTCTCTCTACCCCAGTCCTGGGGAAACATTGATAAATTTTCTAAACCTTGGTTTTCCTTTATTTACTTATTTTTAATGTCATCTGAAAGGTGTCCTATTGTATGCAGCCTTTCAAGTCTGGCTTGTTTCACTTACTATAATGATTTTGAGATTTATCCATGTTGTATGTATCAATTGTTTGTACTTTATGTTGATGATGGTATTCTATTGTATTTATGTAACCTATTTGGTTAAGCTTTTAGTGATTAGTTAACTATTAATCATTTCCTAGTCTGGATATTATGAACAAATATACTCTGAACATTTAGGTAGAAGTATTTGTGTGGATATGTTTTATTTCTCTTAGGTAAATAGCTAGGAGGGGTTACTGGGTTAAGATAACTGTATGTTTAAGTTGACATGAAAACACCAAACTGCTTTTCAAAGCACTGTACCATTTTGTACTATTATCTGTGATAAATAAGTTCCAGTCATTCTGCATTATTGCCAGCACTTAATAATGTAGTCGTTTTCATTTTTAACTTTTGTTATAGATGTACAGTGAAATATTGTGATTTTTCATTTTCATTTTCCTAATGACTAATGATGTTATGAGTCTTTCTGTTTGTTTATTTTCTTTCCACTCATATATATTCTTTAGTGAAGTGTCTATAAAGATACTTAACATGTTTTGTTATTAAGTTCTTTTGTTATTAAGTTGTAAGAATTTTTTTTTTACTTATTTTGGATACAAGTTCTTTTTTTTTAAAATAAATTTCCCTTTCTTTTAAAATATTTTTTATTTATTTCTAGGAGAGAGAGAGAGAGACAGCGTGAGCAGGGGAGGGTCAGAGAGAGAGGGAGATACAGACTCTGAAATTGGCTCCAGGCTCTGAACTGGCAGTCAGCACAGAGCCCGATGCAGGGCTCAAACCCACGAACCGTGAGATCATAACCTAAGTGAAAGTCAGACGCTTAACCGACTAAGCCACCCAGGCGCCCCTGGATACAAGTTCTTTATCACATATGAGTTTCATAAATATTTTCTCCATCTAAATCTTGTTTTTTCCTTTACTTGTTGGGTTTTTCCAAGAAGAAAAGTTACATTTGATGAAGTCAGATATATTTTTCTTTATTATGTTTTGTGCATTGTGTGTCCTATCTAAGAAATATTTGACTAACTTAAAGCCACAAAAGTTTTCTATTGTCTTTTAGAAGCTTTATAGTTAGAGTTCTCACATTTAGATCTGTGATCCACTTTAGGATTAACTTTTATATTGTTAGAAAGTGTGATTGAAGTTTATATTTGCATATAGACATCCAATTGTTCCAGTACCATTTATTGAAAAGACTTCTTTTTCCCATTGAATTACTTGGGCATCTTTATTGAAAATCAACTGATCATGTATATTGGTCTACGTATGAACTCTTTATCCTCTTTCATTGGCCTCTGTCTTTTCTTACACCAAAACAACAATCTTAATTACTGTAGCTTTTTATGAAATCTTGAAATAGGTAGTTCTAGACCTCCAGATTTGTTATTCTTTAACATTGATTTGGGAAGGAGGAGGTAAGATGGCAGAGAAGTAGGGAGTTCCGTACATTTCACTTGCCCCTGTCTCTCAAACTGAGAAGGCCTGAAGCCACAGGACACTGAACTGCAGGAGTTTGGGAGGAACACCTCATAGGCATGTGAGTGCAAACTGGGGAAGATAAAATCGGGCCGGGACTGGAGACAAGGAGGGAAGGGAGCTGCGGTGAGTCAGGAAAAGAAAGAGCAGTTGAAACTGCTCATAGAACTGTCCCTGGAGAGGAGAAAAACCTCTGCTCACTACAGAGAGTGATCCTGGTTCCAGCTGTGGTGCTGACTTTGGGCTGGGTGCCCCAGTCCCAGGCAGTGCCAGGAGAAACTGCTCCGCTGCTCTCCCTGCCCAATCCCTGGCAGGGAAGTGGCTGACCTGAAACTGCACCGCTGCTCTCCCAGTTGGATTCCCAGCTGTGAAGGACTCTGCCTGTGTGTTTATATTTTGGGTGGTATCAATAAAGCACAGGCGGACTAAGATCTGGAAAGGAGACATGGCTTGGGACATGGAACATGGCCCACCTTGGCTACTCCCCTAGCACAGGGAGATAGGACCCAAAAGAGTGATTTGCAACACTTGGTTGAGAAGGGACTGGGGTGCTGCCATTTTTCTCTCCACAGCCACCAGGGCAGGACATCAGGGAGTGGCCCGCAGGACCCCAGTGGAAACTAAGATCTGCCTACACCAAACCATGCCCATCCCTGTTAGAGAGCTGCTTATTGTTTTACCAGAGCCTGGGGCAAGGCCAACATGGATGCAATGCTGTGATTAATTCTAGATCAATTCTTTCGATTCAGGTATATTTCCCCTTGTCTCATTCTTATCCCTCCCTTCTGCTAGACTGGGCACTCTGGTCATTGGTTTGCTTAAACAGTCACATTTAATGCATTCTCTAGATGTATATTCTACTCCTCCACTGTTACTTTTCTCTCTCTTTCTCTCTGGAGTAATCAGACTATATAGTTTCTCTGAGTAACATTATTTTCCTTTATTTCTCCTCCCTTCTTACCATATTCTCCTCTTTCTCTCTCTGAATTAAGCCTCTTAGTCTCTCTGCCTGGTCATTTCCAATTTCACTTTCTCCCTGCCCCTGTCATTTCTCTCTTTGTATATGCTCTTACATCAGCACTGCATACACCCTGCTCTTCATTTGTAGCTGGGAATTCTGGTTTTATGCTTTTAGACTGTCCTTTGTCTTTTGGGTTTCTTTCTTTCTTTTTTCTTTTTATTTTTCTCTTTTGGTGTGGTTGTTTGTTGGATTTGTCTGTGTGTTTGTGTGCCTTTGTTCCCTGTGTGTTTGTCTGTTTTCCTTTCCAGGGCTATCTCAAGAAACAAGCTCAAGTACACATGGCAGAGAGTCCCAAATACCACTACAAGTTGGGAAATAAAATAACCAAAGCCTCAACAAGAGAGACCAAGAGACACCATTCAAAGAAACTTCCTGAATGGACAGGCTCTGAACAATCAATGAGCCTTCTTTAATACAGCAGTACTTGCAGGTGCAGAGTGCATAACAAACTTTTAAAACTGACAAGAGACAGAAAGCTAGCCAAAATGACGAAATGGAAGAACTCTCATCTAAAAAGTTCCAGGAAGAAATGATAGCTAAAGAACTGCTCAAAACAGATATTACCAACATAAGTGAACAAGAATTGAGAACGATAGTCATAAAATTAATCACTGGGCTTGAAAAAGGCATGGAAGACATCAGGGAAGCGATAGCTACAAAGACTATGGAGCTTAAAAATAGTTGTGATGAATTAAAAAATGCTATAAATGAAATGCATAATAAAATGAAGGTGTCCAATGCACGGATTGAAGAGGCAGAAAGGAGAATAGGTGAATTAGAAGACACAATTATAGAAAAAAGAGAAAGTCAAGAAAAAGAGAGATAAACTGATCCAGGAACACGAAAGGAGAGTTCAAGAGCTGAGTGATACAATGAAATGGAACAATATTCATACCATAGGAATTCCAGAAGAGGAAGAAAGAGGGAAAGGCGCTGAAGGAGTCTTTGAACAAATTATAACTGAGAACTTCCCCAATTTGAGGAAGGAAACAGACATTGATATCCAGAGGCCCAGAGAACACCCCTCAGACGTAACTTGAATCGATCTTATGCGCGACATACCATAGTGAAACTGGCAAAATAAAAGAACAAAGAGAGAATTCTGAAATCAGATAAGAATAAAAGGGCCCTAAAATACTAAGGGAGACCTATCAGAGTGGTGACAGACCTATCTATTTAAACTTGGCAGGCCAGAAAGGAATGGCAGGAAATATTCAATGTGATGAACAGAAAAAATATGAAGTCAAGAATCCTCTATCCAGCAAGCCTGTCATTCAGAATAGAAGGAGAGGTAAAAGTTTTCCCAAATAAACAAAAATTGAAAGCATTTGTTACCACTAAACCATCCCTACAAGAAATCCGGAGGAAGACTCTATGAGGGAAATGTTGCAAGGAATGCAAGGTACCAGAGACACCATCACAAGCATGAATGCTGTAGGAGAACATAATGATTCTAAACCCATATATTTCAATAATAACACTGAATGTAAATGGACCAAATGCCCCAATCAAAAGACATAGGGTAGCAGAATGGATAAAAAAACAAAATCCATCTATTTGCTATCTACAAGAAACTGATTTTAAACCTGAGAATACCTTCATATTGAAAGTAAGGAGATGGAGAAATATTTGTCATGCTACTGGATGTCAAAAGAAAGTTGGAGTAGCTATACTTATATCAGACAATCTGGACTTTAAAGTAAAGGCAGTAACAAGGGATGAAGAAGGGCATTATATAATAATTACAGGGTCTATCCATCAGGAAGAGCTAACAATTATAAATGTCTACGTGTTGAATATGGGAGTACCCAAATATGTAAAACAATCACAAACAGAAACAATCTTATGGATCAGAATGTGCTAATAGCAGGGGACTTTAATACTCTACTTAGAGCAAGGGATAGATTAACTAGACAGAAAATCACTAAAGAAACAATGGAATTGAATGACACATTGGACTAGATGGATTTGACAGATATATTTAGAACTCTACATCCTGAGGCCATGGAATTCACTTTCTTCTCAAGTGCGCATGGCACATTCTCCAAGATAGATCACATACTGGGACATAAAGCAGCCCTCAATAAATATAAAAGAATTGAGGTCATACCATGCACACTTTCAGATTACAATGCTATGAAACTCAAAATCAATCACAGGAAGAAGTCTGGAATACCTCCAAAAATATGGAGGTTAAAGAACGAATGGGCCGATCAGGCAATTAGAGAAGAAATTAAAAAATATATGGAAACAAACGAAAATGAAAATACATCAATCCAATCTCTATGGGATGAGGCAAAGGCAGTCCTAAGAGGAAAGTACATTGCACTCCAGGCCTATTTCAAGTATTAGAAAAAGCGCAAGTACAAAATCTAACAGCACACCTAACGGAACTAGAAGGAGAGCAACAAGAGCAATGTTGCTCCTAAACCCAGGAGGAGAGAGAAATAATAAAAATAAGGGCCGAAATAAACAATATAGAAACCAAAGAAACAGTTGAACAGATCAATGAAACCAAGAGTTGTTTTTTTTGAAAAAATAAGCAAAATTGACAAACCTCTAGACAGGCTTCTCAAAAAGAAAAGAGAGAGTACCCAAATAGACGAAATCATGAATGAAAATGGACTTACTACAACCAACCCCTCAGAAATACAAGCAATTATCAGAGAATATTATGAAAAATTATATGCCAACAAACTGGACAACTTAGAAGAAATGGAAAAATTCCTAAACACACACTCACTACCAAAATTCACATGGGAAGAGATAGAAAATCTGAACAGACCCATAACTAGTGAAGAAACCGAGCCAGTTATCAAAAATCTCCCAACAAATAAGAGCCCTAGACCAGATGGCTTTCCTGGGGAATTCTACCAGACGTTTAAAACAGAATTAATACCCGTTCTTCTCAAGCTATTCCACAAAATAGAAATGGAAGGAAAACTTGTGGACTCTTTCTATGAAGCCAGTATCACTTTGATTCCCCAGCCAGACAGAGACCCAGCAAACAAAGAGAACTACAGGCCAATATCCTTGATGAATATGGATGGAAAAATCCTCAACAAGATACTTGCAAATCGAATGCAACAGCACATAAAAAGAATTATCCATCATGATCAAGTGGGATTCATTCCTGGGTTGCAGGGCTTGTTCAATATTCAGAAATCAATCAATGTGATACATCATATTAACAAAAGAAAAGATAAAAACCATATGATCCTGTCCATAGATTCCGAAAAAGCATTTGACAAAATGCAGCATCCCTTCTTAATAAAGACTCTCAAGAATGGCAGGATAAAATGAACTTATTTAAACATCATAAAAGCCATCTATTAGAAGCCCTCAGCTAACATCATCCTCAATGGGGAAGAACTGAGAGCTTTCCCCCTGAGTTCAGGGACACAACAGGATGTCCCCTCTTACCACTGTTGTTTAACATAGTACTGAAAGTCTTAGTCTAGCATCAGCAATAAGAACACAAAAGGAAATAAAAGGCATCAGAATTGGCAAAGAAGAAGTCAGACTTTCACTTTTCACAGACAACATGATAGTCTACATAGAAAACCTGACAGACTCCACCAGAAGCCTACTAGAAGTGATCCATGAATTCAGCCAAGTTGCAGGGTACAAAATCAATGTACAGAAATCAGTTGCATTTTTATACATCAATAATGAGGCAACAGAAATAGAAATCAAGAAACTGATCCCATTCACAATTGCACAAAAAACCATAAAATACCTAGGAATAAACCTAACCAAAGAATAGGAGATCTGTATGATGAAAACTCCAGAAAACTTATGAAAGAAATTGAAGAAGACACTAAGAAATGGAAAAACATTCCATGCTCATGGGTCAGAAGAATAAATATTGTTAAAATGTCATTACTTCCCAAAGCAATCTACACATTCAATGCAATCCCAATCAAAATTGCACCAGCATTCTTCTCAAAACTAGAACAAAGTATCGTAAAATTTGTAGGGAACCACAAAAGACCCCGAATAGCCAAAGTAATATTGAAGAAGAAAACCAAAACGGGAGGCATCACCATCCCAGACTTTAGCCTCTACTACAAAGCTGTCATCACCAAGACAGTATGGTATTGGCACAAAAACAGACACATAGACCAATGGAATAGAATAGAGAACTCAGTAATGGACTCACAAATGTGTGGCCAACTAATCTTTGACAAAGTGGGAAAGAGTATCTAATGGAAAAAAGACAGCCTCTTTAACAGATGGTTCTGGGAGAAGTGGACAGTAACATACAGAAGAATGAAACTAGATCATTTTCTCATACCATACACAAAAGTAAACTGAAAATGGGTAAAGGACCTAAATGTGAGACAGAAAACCACAGAATAGAAAGCAGGAAACAACCTCCCTGACTTCCACCGCAGCAATTTCTTACTTGACACATCCCCAAAGGCAAAGGAATCAAGAGCAAAAATGAACTATTGGGACCTCATGAAGATAAAAAGCTCCTGCACGGCAAAGGAAACAATCCATAAAACTAATAGGCAGCCGACGGAATGGGGAAAGATAGTTGCAAATGACATGTCAGATAAAGGGCTAGGATCCAAAATCTATAAGGAACTCAACCTAACTCCATACCCAAAAAACAAATTATCCAGTGAAGAAATGGGCAGAAGACATGAACAGACACTTCTCCAAAGAGGACATCCAGATGGCCAACAGACACATGGAACGATGCTTAGTGTCCCTCCTCATCAGGGAAATACAAATCAAAACCACACTTAGATACCACCTCACGCCAGTCAGAGTGGCTAAAATGAGCAAATCAGAGGACTCTAGATACTGGTGAGGATATGGAGAAACAGGCACCCTCCTACACTGTTGGTGGGAATGTAAACTGGTGCAGCTCCTCTGAAAACAGTGTGGAGATTCCTCAAAAAATTAATAATAGAACTCCCCTATGACCCAGCAATAGCTAGCACTGCTAGGAATTTACCCAAGGGATATAGGAGTGCTGATGCATAGGGCCCCATGTACCCCAATGTTCATAGCAGCACTTTCAACAATAACCAAATCATGGAAAGAGCCTAAGTGTCCATCAACGGATGAATGCATCAAGAAGATGTGGTTTATCTATACAATGGAATACTACATGGCAATGAGAAAGAATGAAATCTGGCCATTTGTAGCAAGATGGGTGGACCTTGAGGGTGTTATGCTGAACGAAATAAGTCAGGCAGAGAAGGACAGACATCATATGTTTGCACATATAGGTGGATTAGGAGGATTTTAATGGAGAACCATGGGGGAGGAGAAGAGGAGGCAAACCATGAGAGACTCTTGAATGCTAAGAACAAACTGAGGGCTGATGGGGGTGGGGGAGAGGGGAAGAGGGGTGATGGGCATGGAGGAAGGCCCTTGTTGGGATGAGCACTGGGTGTTATATGGAAACCAACTTGACAATAAACTGTCTAAGAAAAAAAAAGAAGTGTTGAATCATTATGTTGTATACCTAAAACTAAGATAACAGTGTCTGTTAACTTTATTTAAATAAATAAGTAAATAACCTGTTTAAAAAAATAAAAGAAAATTGATTTGGATATTTAGGTAGATACTGTGCATTTTGATTTAAGTTTTAGAATTAGTTTGTTAATTTCTACAAAAGAACTTGCTAGCATTTTGTTTGGGATTATATTTAATTGCTAGATTGATTGAGGGGAATGGACATTTTAACAGAGCAAGTCTTCTAATTTACGAATGCAGCACATTTATCCATTTATTCATGTGTTTAAATACTCTCAGTGGCATTTCAGTTTTCAAAGTGCAGGCATTGTATATATTATATGAAATTTATCTTGCTTTCTTGTTTTTCTGATGTTATTGTAAATGATATTGCTTTTAAAATTAAAATTGCCAATGGTTTGTTGTTAGCATATGAAAATGCAGTTGTTTTTAAAATACCTAGGACCTACTTAAATTTAGTTATTAGTTTTGGTAGCTTTGTTGTAGATTCCCTGGGATTTACTGTATAATAATAATCATATTGTCTGTGAAGAGGGTTAGTTTTATTTCTTCCTCTCTAACCTGTATTCTTTTTCCCCCTTAAATTCTTACTATAATTCAGTGTTGACAAGGAGTGATAAAACATGTTTCTGATCTTAGGGGGAGAGAATTCTGCCTTTGACAATTGTGCATATATTTGTAGTTATTTTGGATGCCCTTTATAGAGTTGAGGAAATTAGTTTCCGTTTCTAGTTTGTTGAGACTGTTAATTATGAATGGATGTTGAATTTTGTTAAATATTTTTTCTGAATCTATAAAGATGGCCACATATATTGTCAGTATGTTAATATGGTGAATTATATTGACTGATTTTTTCAATGTTAAACCAACCCTGGTTTCCTAGGATAAACCTAAGTTCCTTGTGATCTTATATTCTTTTTATATGTTGTTGGATTTGATTGTTAATACTTTAAAAAGTATTTTTACATCCGTATTCATAAAGTATATTTGTCTGTAGTTTTCTTGTAATGTCTTTTTCTGATTTTAGTGATAGGGTTATGCTGAGCTAATAAAATGAATTGGCTGGTGTTCCCCACTCACTTACTTCATGAAATAGTATTACCTAAAATTGGTATTAATTCTTTTATTCAGCCTAGAGTTTTCTTTTAGAGAAGTTTCCATTTCTGTGCTCTATAGAGGGCTATTAGGATTATCTATTCCTCCTAAGAATTTGTTCATTTCATCTATCCTTTGACTATTAGTCATATTCATTTTAAAGTCTCTGATGGTCCCAACATCTGGAGCATCTCTGGGTCTGTTCCTTTTAATTACACTATTTCTTGACAATGGGTCTATTATTCTTGCTGATATTTCTGTCTCCTAATTTTTTATTGCTGATATTATATATGGAAAATCAGTAAAAACAAAGGTAAATAGTGTATATGTCTTGAAATGGTCAGACTTCTTTTCCTCTCAGGCCATTACTAGTAGGGAGAGTTGATTAATTTCAGTAGTGTCTCTGAATTTTGTTATTCCTATAATTATGTATATGTACCACAGACTTCAGATTCTTATAGTAGAAGACTGCTGCCATTTTGTCCTTAGTGCAAGTTCTGGTTTTACATGGTGGAGGTGGAAGTGGTGGTTGTTCTGAATGTGCCCCATTCATATCAGATCCAATCTTAGTTTTTAGCAGGCCTTGCAGGCCTTGCATATCTGCGCCACAAATGGGTTTCTTGCAGCTCTTTTACCTCCTCTAGTAGTAGAGTGCCATTTTTTCTCATTTGCTTCAAGACGATTAGTAGTGGCAGGTTAGAGGGCCTGTAGCTTTCTTCTTTAGTCACAATCTTAGTAAAACCTTGTGTCTCCTAGCCTGAGGAGAGAGCTTGATTAATATTCCTCACCTTCCCCTTTATGGCAGCTGAACCCTATCTTGTGTCTTTAATCAGTCTTGTGTACAACAAGTTATCTGCTTTTTCCTTAGTGCAGCAGACCTCTGCTTTGGGGCAGCTTAAGATCGTGAGTATGAATGCATTTCCTGTACTTACCCCAGTGATAGATGGTTTTTGCTTAGGCTCAATGCAGGTTGGGTAGTGTGTTTTCTATCCCTCCTCCAGCAAATGAAGTCAATTTCATGGGATTTGCAGGTAGGAGTGCTTTCTGGTTGTTTCCTAAGGCCACATGGGATTTATTTCTAACCCTCTCCCAGGGTTATTTCTGGAGTAGGGGAGAAAATCAGTGTGAGGGTGTTATTTTGTATGATAAGTTGAGTCTAGAACATTCTTAGGTTTGTGCCAATTTCCCATGATCTAGCTGATTGCATACCTGTATGCCTGTACCCAAGAGAGCAGCTAACCAAGGTCTCCTGCACTGCCCTCAATCTTTTTTGTTAGCAGCTGGTAGAGAGTCTTAAATTGCTGGTAAGTGTTTGCAAGCTCTTTTTGTGTCTTTGACTCCTAGGGATTCTAAATGGTGGTGCTAGCCTTTAGTAAGCCTTTAAGATTCGTTAAAAGTTTGTTTCCTTCTCACTTTTGTGGTTGCCATTCCTTTCTCCCATGCTTTGCCAAGATTGAAACAGTTTGTGATTCCCAAATTTCCTTGGAAGAGGTTGTTATACTTCGGAATTCTGAATTCTTGGCTGTTTTGAAATCTTGGCCCTCTGAGAGGCTCAAATAAAGGTAGTATTATATAGATTGTCTGGCTTTTCTTCATAGTTAGGCTAGGAGTAATATTCTCTTTATTTATATCCTCAGTGGAAGAGTTGTGTTTCTTTTTCCCCTTTGTATTCTGATTTAGTGCTCTCATTATAGGGAACATCTACATATCAAAGGATCTTTAAAAAAAATATTTAATCTTCAAGTGCCTCTAGAACCTCCATAGAATCTTGATCCTGATGAGGATTCCATTTTATTTATTTTTTTAAATTTTTAAATGTTTTATTAAAAATTTTTAACATCTATTTATTTTGAGAGAAACAGAGTGAGCAAGACAGGGACAGAGAGAGAGTGTGAGAGAGAATCCCAAGCAGGCTTCATGCTGTCAGCACAGAGCCTGACACGAGACTCCATCCCATGAACTATGAGATCATGATCTGATCTGAAATCAAGAGTTGGATGCTTAACCAAATGAGCAACCCAGGAGCCCCAAGAATTTCATTTTAGAAATATTCCTTTGTTTCAAATTCCAGTTACCTCCAACCACGGCCCAGAATATAAATATATTCACAATGTATAACATTCCTGGTATCCACCTGAAACTCTTGCAGGGCCTCAGATTTCGGTATCATCAACTTCTTTCCCATTTTAGGACCATCACATCCAGCTCCTCTGCCTGGATATCTCTGACACAGTCTTGCTCCTTGTGGCAAATTCGTATATCTTAATCAGCACACAGTTTAAATTCCACTACTTCAGAAATGCTTTCACTAATTTCTAATCTAAGTGAGGCCCTTTTTTCCCATTGTAGTCACACATAGTACCTTATAGATTTCCTTCTCAACACTTAGTCACAGTTTGTAATTATAGACATATTTAATTATTCACTTAATGAACTTATTCCTCACTGTTAACTCCATTGAGTTAGAGACCTTGTCTGTATTTTTCAGTTTCCCACTGTACTGCTGATACAGTTAAACTAGTATTTCATACTTTGCCTGATGATTAACAACTACTTAAATTTTGTTAAATGAATGAAGTAGAGAGCAGAAGGGAAAGATGCAACAATAGCTAGAAGGATAGAAATGCAGGACAGACTTCAAGAAAAGTTGGACATAAAAAAACACTAAAGGCCACTGCTCAGAAATGGAATCCAAATCAAAGGCCAAACTAGGCCCTGTTTAAGTCTGTCCTTTAAAAAAGCAAACCCATCTCTGACAGTGAGTGGGAAGGCAAAATGAATATTTGCTTTGAGTTTATTTTTTCATGTGAGCTTAATGAAATAAATGCTCACATAAATTTCAAATGGAGTGATTAAGCATGAAGGCTTTGGGTGCATACCTTACTCAAAGAGCTCTGTGATCTGCTTAAAGAGAAATATACAGAGTTGAACACTATAATAGTCTTTATATAGCATCTAGGATTTGGCCATGCAGTGTTTCATAGAAATTATCTCATCCCAAATTAACAAAGAAACAACAGATTGCCCAGTAAATAATGTTGGAAAAACTTGGCTTACTCTGGAAAAATAAAACTGAATTTCCATTTAATATCACAAAATTGAATTTCAAGTATATTAATCCTGCAAAATAAGTAGATTCTAATGTAGAGATTACTTTTGTCATGTAAGGTGGAGGACAGACTTCATAGAGAAAACCTTAGAGGCATGAATCATGAGGTAAAGAATGGATTAATTTGGTTACATAACATTTGAAGACTTCTTTTACTTATGGGCATTATAAAAATTGATATAAGAATGGGAAAATTATTTGCAGTGTCTAAAACTGACAAGGAAAATGTCTATAACACACAGAATTTAACCACAATGAAATATAGGCAAAGGTAAGAATAGGTTACCCACAGAAAAAATACTACAAACGTTGTCAGACATCTAAAGAGATGTTCATTCTCATTGGTATTTAGAGAAATGCATTTGAAGCAACAGTGAAACATCCCTTTATAACCATCAGATTGGCAATGAATAATGCAAATCTGGGAATGTAAGGATGCATGACAGTTTCTTATTACTAGTGGGACTGTAAAATCTGTATTACTAGTGGTCAGGAAGCTATTTTGAGTTCAGCCAGAGAGTATTTAGTCAGACTAAATGTATACGTGACCTATAATCTAATGATCCTGATCCTGGCTATATATCACAGAGGTACTTCTACAAAGACCCTTGTGGGGGGCATTGTGATGGTGTGGGGTTGGAGGCAGTTTAACTGGAAGAATGGAAAAATAAAACATGGCAGACACACACTATGGGCTAGGATACAGCAGTTAGAAGCAATAGCCCAGCTATACATAGCAACATGGATAGATTCTTTGAAACAATATCATATAAAAATAGCAATACTCTTAGTAATAATAGGTAGCACTTGTGTAGTATTTACTACCTGCCAATTAGTGTTCTGAGCTCATAACAACCATGTGATGTCTTATTATTATCCACATTTTACAGGTGAAGACATTGAAGTACATAATGCTATACAGTAAGTATATGTGCTTGGATTTGAAATTGGGCAATCAGGCTGCAGAATTCTTGCTCTCAAACAGTCCTTATATGCCTAAGGTCTACAATGAGAGCTATAGAGCTATAGAACAATACTGTTAATGGAGATAAAAATTTCACACACACCAAACTACAATATGTATTTTTATAGAATACATTAATATTAAAGTATTTCAAAATACTTGAGAATGGAAATTAAAGGAAATAATTAAATGAATACATCAAGAGAGGATTCTTATACAATCTGGTGATGAAAGTATTCTCTAGGTGGAGGAGTAGGGTTAATTAAACCCTTTGGACTTGTGAGAGTAATAAACTTATAAAGATTTTTATGTAACCATGGTTTTCCAAACACTGAAGAGAAAGACCAGGAAGTAGCTGCACCAAGAGCACTGAAACAGTAGCGGGTAGGATGGGCAGATGCTAGTGAGTAAGGAGAGCATGAGACATAAGAGAAAAATAAAAAAGTTGAAGAAGCAGCAGCAAGATGATAACAAAGGATTTTTAGCTACTTTGGTGACAAGGAATTGGACTTTTTGTTGGCCTTGTCTTGTTTAATATACAACAATGAGGAGTTCCCAGTTGAGGAGTTAAACAGTTTTCCTTTAGTCAGAAGTCAGTCTCTTATCATTTGGTATTTAAGGAGCACTAAAGCAGGATTTCTTATCTCTTCTGTACCTAATTTTAGTCTTTTTACATAAGTCCTGTCCTCATTCAACAGCCATAAATTTAATTCAAATAAAGAATTGTTATGTGTTTAAATTCTTGCCCATATGCCTGATAAAAACATGGTTTTGATATGAGCAAAAAAAAAAAAAATTGCAAAGACCAGGTAATGAGAAACATAAACTAAGACTCATAGAAAAAAAATGAAATAAATTGTTAGGTATTTTTCATTCCACATTCTTGTGTACACAGATGTACAGCGACTGGAAATTAAGCAGTGCGAGTGATCCGTGTCAGAGTTGTTCAGTAAAATGTGAAAGCAAATAGCAGTGCTGAAAAGAGAACAAGACCTGTTTCCTGCCTGGAGGTACAAGTGGTTACTTGTGACTCTTGGAAACAGAGGCAGGCTATTATACTGGGCCCACAGAGCAGCAAGAAACCAACTTACAGGGAAGGCAACTAACTGTCTCCAGCCTTTTATTAGTCACTTCAGTCACTGTTTGCTTTCTTCCAGAGGAACTAAGTGTATCTGTCTTGGGAAACTGCTTTGTTCCATTTAAATTTTAGAAATTTTGGTTTTGTAAAATTAAAAAAAATCCTCACCAAACAGGTGATATAAAAGAATAAAGGAACCTAAATTTTACTCTATTTGTAAAACTCTCTTCCCATTATTTCTAATCTGAGGAGCTCATGGTAGATGATCTGAGGAGGCTATGTGATCTACAATGGAAATCAACATGAGAGTCGCTGTTCCTCACACACTCTGTGTTCTCAGCAAAATTGTTCAATTGCTCTTGGTAGTATATAATCTCTACTCTTCTGCTTGAGTGCCTCTATCACAATTTCCTCCTCTTATAGCTCTCCCTTTCTATTTCTACCTTCCAGAATTCATCCAACCCTTTGAAACTGTCTCCAGTTCCCACCACCTCAGTTAAACGTTTCCAAAGCTACTCAATGCAATTTAAACTACCATATATGAGTTTCTATAGCACTGTGTTTTAATTCTGCTCTGTTACCTATAAATTCTGCCTAGAACTCCGTTATTTGTGTATATATTTTTGCTTTCCTGTCTTGTTCATCATTGCTTTCTTCTCAGTAAATGTTTACACATGATATATTTTCAATTAAATATTGTATTAGAGTATTTGAAATATAGTAAATACAGTTTTTAAGCAGGATAAATCTATTAATCCTGTATAGGATGGATTGGGGACTGGGATGTTAAGGAATTAGAAAAAAATGTTCACAACAAATTGTGATATTCAGGCATGAGGCAATAAGGGTCTAGAAGGGCAGTGACTGTGTACAGGAGTGGAAATAGTTATTCACAGGGAGATTCTGGAGAGAAAAAGACATTGTTATGAATAGTGATGATGATGGTGATGATGATGATGACATTTGCAATGAGGATGATAGTGTATATTTGTATAGCAGTTTATAGTTTATTCAGATTATTTCAGAGTAAGGTATGCAGATCTCACTCATGAGAATCAAATGAAATGATGTGATAAATAATCATGTGTTAAAGTAATGAAATGCATGGAATTCTTTTTCTTTGTGGAAAAGCTTGTTAGCTTCAAATTTGGAAAAAGACAAGCATAAAACATGTTGGCCACTTAGAAATCAGGTTAAATCATGACAATTTCCAAATTGTTGCATTTCTTCTGCTCATCAGAAGATTTATCTGATGAGTCTGACATTCTGACAAATCCATTATAGCAAGTACCTAATAATGAATTCCAAATTCCAGTGTTATTTTTATCAAACGTTTATTTAACTCCCATGTATTTATTGGAGGCTGAATTTTATTTCTTGAGGGGAATGAAGACAGAACAATAATAGTTCCTTCCACCTGAGGAGACATTGGCTGTTATATTTTGGGGCAAAATCTAAAGTGAATACCTTGCCTTCTGAGACCAAAGACTACAGGAAATTTTTATTTTTTATTTTATTAAAAATTTTTTAATTTTTTATTTTTGAGAGAAAGAGACACACACACACATACGCACAGAGTATGAGCAGGAGGAGGGCAGAGAGAGAGGGAGGCACAATCCGAAGCAGGCTCCAGGATCTGAGCTGTCAGCACAGAGCTTAATGTGGGGCTCAAACTCACAAGCTATAAGATCATGACCTAAGCCAAAGTTGGATGCTTACTGACTAAGCCACCCAGGTACCCAGACCATGGGAAATTTTTAAAGGATGCCATTGGGTCACTTTTATTTGTATTATAGGAACCTGGAGCTATAAAAGAGCTGACTACAGAAACCTCAGGGACTAGAGCACTTTCTTCATTATTGTAGGGTTATATATATCTTAGAGTGTGTTGATGAATGTCTCACTATCCTTTTAAGCAAATTGATTGGAATACAAAGCATCATGTGCTTAATTGGTATCTACTTAAGTATTTCTCATTATCAACTAAAAGATAGAGACTTAATGTGTACACACATTGGACTGGATTAGTCCCATTTCGTTTTTGTTCACTCAATTTGTGCTTATAGAAAGAGCTTGAACTTCATTTTGTCCTGTTATGGAACAGAGAAGAATTATGTTATTTTGAGACATAAATTGGTCCTATCCCCAGGCTTCTACTTTCCTCTTTATGACCTCTTTATAATAAGGGAGTAAAAGAAATGGTTGGAAGATCAGATCTAGAGCTGGCTGCTAGGAAAGGAACAAAGTCTACAAATCCTATTTCACAGTGGGAATGGAAAGTGATCTGATGGTCTGGGCATGAAAGAGGACCACAAAGTTCCAGTCCAGTGTAAGGAGGGAGGCAGAGTGACAGAACTCTCTAGGCAGAGATGGTTATTTTAGAAATCCTGGGCCAAGGGCGCCTGGGTGGCTCAGTTAAGCATCTGACTCTGGGTCAGGTCATGATCTCGCAGTCAGTGAGTTCCAGCCTCGAATTGGGCACTGTGTTGATAGCTCAGAGCCTGGATCCTGCTTCATATTCTGTGTCTCCCTCTCTCTCTGCCCCTTCTCTCTGTTTCTGTCTCTGTCTCTCAAAGAGAATAAATAAATAAACATCAAAAAATTTTTTACAAGTCCTGGGCCAGTGCCTTGGTTCAAGTTACATTGCAGGATCATAGCAAATGTAAACTTGATGTGAATAAGCCCGAGGTAGTCTCATTGATCAGATCAAGTCAGGAGGGGAAGGAAACTAAGCTATTTATGCAGCACAGTATCACTTGGTGTGAATGAAGCTACCAATATATACAGATGGGAATGGCATTGGAAAGAGGGTACATACATTCAGTGGCAAAAATTTGGAAAGAATTAATTCAACAAGGAGATCAATGAATTGTAGGTAGTTAAAAAGGAAGAAAAGATTTTTGTTCAGGTTAGTTTATACTGGCGTTGATAGGAGAATGATAATCTGAATGGAAAGCTGGTGTCCTTTGAGGTAACACTTCAGAATGTCTGTGTGAGGAGCAGAGCAGCCCCTTTTATGTCATAATGGGATGTCATAGAAAAGGACCTTGGACTTGAAATATTTCTTTTATTTTCAGATATTTTATCTTGATCACAGTTTTAGCTTCTTTTATATATATATATACATATATATAAAAATATACGTATATATATATAAAACATAGGTGAGTTTAAGGTGTACAATGTGATGATTTAATACAAGTATGTATTGGAAAATGATTACCACAATAAGGTTAGTTAACATGTCCATTTCCTCATATAAATACCATTTTTTGTGTGTGATGATAACATTTAAAATCTACTTTCTCGACAGCTTTCCAATATATAATACAAAAACTCTTAGTTATAGTCACCATGCTGTATATTAGATTCCCAGAGCTTATGTATTTTATTTTTAAAGTTTAGGGGCGCCTGGGTGGCTTAGTCGGTTAAGCGTCCGACTTTCGCTTAGGTCATGATCTCGCGGTTTGTGGGTTCGAGCCCCGCGTCGGGCTCTGTGCTGACTGGCAGCTCAGAGCCTGGAGCCTATTTCAGAGTCTGTATCTCCGTCTCTCTCTGACCCTCCCCTGCTCATGCTGTCTGTCTGTCTGTCTGTCTCTCCCTCTCCCTCCTAGAAATAAATAAAACATTAAAAAAAAAAGTTTATTTACTTTGAGAAAGAGAGGAAACAGGGGAGGGGCAGGCAGAGAGAGGGAGAGAGAGAATCCCAAGCAAGATCTGCACTGTCAGTACAGAGCCTGATGTGGGCTGCATGATCATGACCTGAGCCAAAATCAGGATTCAGATGCTTAACTGACTGTACCAGCCAGGAGTTCCTCATATATTTTAGATAAATCATTTGCATTTTTTTTTCCCATTCCAAGGTTGCTTTTTCATTTTTCTACTTGCTTCTTTTGCTGTGTATAAACTTTTTATTTTATTATTTATTATCATTTTTAATGTGTATTTATTTTTGAAAGAGAGAGGGGTGGCAGGGTAGGGTCATAGAGAGATGGGGGCAGAGGATCTGAGGCAGGCTCTGTGCTGACAGCAGAAAGCCTGGTGCAGGGCTCAAAATCACAAACCAAGAGATTATGACCTGAGCCAAAGTCAGATGCTTAACTGTCTGAGCCACGCTGGTGTCCTGTGTAGAGCCTTTTTATTTTGATCTAGTTCTATTTGTTTATTTTTCTTTTGTTACTTCTGTTTTTGGTGTCATATCAAGCAAATTGTTGCTAAGACCAAGGTCAAGGAGTTTTTTTTCTTGTTTTCTTCTAGCAGTTTTACTATTTAAAGTCTTATATTTAAGTCTTTAATCCATTTCAAGTTGATTTTTGTCAGTCATGTAAATTGGGACTTAGTTTCATTCTTTTGCTTGTGATTATTCAGGTTTCCCAGCACCATTTCTTAAATAGACTGTGTTTTTCTGTTTGAGTATTCTTAACCCTCTTTTCAAATATCAGTTGACTATACGTGTGAGTTTATTTCTGGGCTCTCAATTTTGTTTATTGGTCTATATGTCTATTTTTATGATAATACCATACTGTTTTGATTACTATAGGGTTTTTTTTCTTGTATAATAAAGCTGGACATTAGAAAGTGTGATACCTCCAGTTTTGTTGATTTTTCTTGGGATTATTTTGGCTATTCAGGGTCTTTTGTGGTTCTATACAAATTTTAGGATTTTTTTGTTTTTTTCTGTGAAAAATGCCATTGGAATTTTGATAGGGATTGCAATGTATCTGTAGATGGCTTTGGGTAGAATGGGCTTTTAACAATATTAATTCATCTGATCCATGAACACAGGATATTTTTCCATTTACTTGTGTCTTTATTTAATCAACATCTTGTAATGTTCAGTTTACAGATCTTTCACCTCCTTGGTTAAATCTATTCCTAAATATTTTATTTTTTTTTGATGTTACTGTAAAAGGGATTGCTTTCTTTCTTTATTTTTTAGATTGTTCATTGTTGGTGTGTAGGAATGCAACTGATTTTTGTATGTTGATTTTATATCCTACAGCTTTACTGTGCATTTGAAGAAATAGGTACCTCTTTCAGTTCTTTACAGACTGGTTTCAGAATCAAATGCCTTCACTAATCAGCCCACGCAGAGACTCTAGGTGGTCTGTCTCATAGTGTCAGAGGCAGCAGGGCTTCCTGCTGGAGTCCTTAGGTCTTTGGTGGACAGACAGGTCTGGTGCTTGAATCTGAGGGGGTAGACCTGGATCCTAGATCCAGAGAGGCTAACCAGGTATTGGAGACCACTGTGGTGAGTGTTGTGTCTGGGTTCAAATGTGTGTCTGCCCACTTGGTCTGTGGGAGTCAGTCTAGTGTTTTCAGCAGGCCAGAAGCACAGGTCTAAGAGAGCTGGTCTATAATCTGGATCAGTGGGTGCAGTCTGGTAATCAGGTGAACCAGAGGACTGGGACTGTGGAACCAGCCTGGTGCTGGGGTGGACTGCTTCTGTGGTTCATGGTAAAGTAGAGTTTCACTTCGCCCTCTTTTTCTAAGAGGGAGGATGGGTGTTAACGGCTTGGGGAAGGGATGATGGGGATAATGTGAATCTCTTTTCTACCTTCCTCAGTGTCTTTTTTTTTTTTTTTTTTTTAATTTCTTTGCTTCATCCAGGTACTATAATCCTTTACCTAAAATCCTTGGCTTTTGTTAAGGAATTTCCATGTGTGGATAGTTGTTAAAATTGATGTTTTTAGTAGGGCAAGGGAAAGCCAATGCTAAAAGTTCTTGTACTGCCATTTTGCTGATGTTACTCCTTAAAATATTTCTTTACTAGAAAGAAAACACATTGCATTTATATATTACTCCTCGGTGTAACTTTTAGGAAAAGTGGCACAGAGGTGAGAGAAGAAACAGTTTTCCCCAGGCTTATTATGATTCACATTAACAAAACCAGAGGAGAAGCAAATGTTCAAAGGTTTGTGTGGTATTGACTAATTTGTATGGGTGTTAGCAAAAAGCCTAAGGCAAATTGATAAGGGGCTCAGAGATATTTGATATCAATGATGATTCTGGGACCTTTAAAATATGTGTGCCCTTTACAACCCCTTATTGGATTTTTGTAGTTTGCTGGCTAATATGGTATGTGAGACCAGTATTTTACACATATTTATTTCAGTCTTTCTGTTTCTGAAAACCATGACCTTAGGGGTTACCACAAATGGAGTTTTATATTTAGAAAAAAAATAGAAAATATTGAGTAAGAGAGTAGAAATAATACCAGGGTGGAAACTAATTTGACAATAAACTATTTGTAAAAAAAAAAAAAAAAGAAATAATACCAGGGACAGTGTAATTGAGTCTTTCTTTAAAAACAGAACAGAGATTAAAGAAACATCTAAAAATAAAACAGAATAAAATCTGTTTCCAAGACTGCACTTAAACTTTGCATTGGCTTTTCTAATAACACAGAATTATGGAAACTCCACATGTAGTGAATAGAAAAATCCAAAGATTGGCATCAAGCAAAGCTATAGTTGTTTCACTAAATGGTCATATTGGCAGTGTGCTTAATTTAAAGGAGATGAGATTGCATAATTTGCAGGATGATTTTTATCTAGAAGTCATTTTTAGAGAATTATAATTTATTATAATATTTATTATATGTTAAATGAAGCAGGAACTTTTAAAGTAAATTAATAAGAAACTATCCATTGGACAGAAAAAATCAGGAAGACTAACATTTAAGGTATGCTGATTTATACTAACCACTCTATTAATATACTTACACACATTATCTTGTTTCAACTTAATAGTAACCTTAAGAAATATAACTTTTGACCATTCTAGAGATGTGGAAGCTAAGGTATAGACAAGTTGCTATACCTTATATACCAAGTTGACATCTTGCTCAAATAAAAGGTTCCACTTTTTTTTTAAGTCTTGAGAATGACAAGCACAGAATGAGAAAAAAACAAATATGGAAGGAATGATAGAGTTTAAAAACCTCATCAATTTACAACCATAATAATAAAACTTAATTTAGGCAAGAATAATGAATTGATTCTGGGAGTGAGGGATTTTAATGAGGAACATATATTCACATCATCCCAAAGAATCTACCAACATTATTTACTAATAAAAAAAGAAAAATAGTAACTATGCAGTAGAGAAAACAGACAAGAAGTGATCAAAATTAATACCCCTAGTTAGGAGCAGTGGGTACTGCTGGATGTGGTACTCAGAGAAGGACAAGGCATCATATATATATATATTATTCTAGCCAAGTTGCATGATGTAAATCTAATCATGAAGAAAAAAAACAGAAAGCACACATTGAGGGAATTTATAAAGTAGTTGGCATAGTCCAAAATTGTCAATGTTATGAAACACAAAGAATAAATAAAACAAAAAGAGTCATCTAACTAAATATAACATCTGATACTGGATTGGAACCTGTACCAGTAAAGATTTGAGGTAACTGAAGTAATATGATGATAGGGTACACAAAAATGTCATATCAGTGTTAAATTTTCTAAAATTGCTAACTTTGGGGTAAAAAAAAGAGGATATTATTGGTCTTAGGTAGTGCACATTAAAGTATTAGAGGGGTAAAGAACTTGATGTATGCAACCCACTCTCAAATGGTACAAAAATATGATAAAGCAAATCCTGTAAAATACTGGAATTCGGTGAGTCTGGATTATAAATATTTTGGAGTTCTTTGTACTCTTCTTACAAGTTTTCTGTGACTAAAAATATGTCTAAAAGACTGTAAAGAGATGGTCCAAGGTGGTAGCATTAGAAGATTCTGAACTTACCTCTCCCACAGACATACCAGATCTACAGCTACATATGGAATAATTCCTTCTGAAAAAAGACCTGAAAACTAGCTGGAAGCGTCTCCACAAGAAAAGATAAAAGGGCTACATGAGATACATAAGAGAGGCAGAGCCAGTCTTACCAAACCCCACTCCCAACATGAGATCTCACAGATACGGAGCTTCTCCCTGAGGAGCGAGGGGTTCATACCCCAAATCAGACACCTTACATTGGAGAGGTGAACTCTCAAAATGCCTGGCTTTGAATACCAATGAAACTTATGTCCAGGAGACCTAAAAACTATAAAGAACTGAGATTCATAACTTAAAGGGTCATATACAGACTCACTCATGCTGGAACTAAATGCAAAAAAGCAGTTTGAAAAGTGCCTAGATTATATGTGAAGGACATGTATTTGCTAATCTTAAATCATCTGCTGGAGGGGCATGGCCTATTGGAACTTTCTCCAGGGACAGAGGCACTGGGGAGTGCCATTTTTTGCACTTCCCCAATACCTTGCTAGTGCTGGATCTGTCAGGTACTTTTTTGTGCTCTCCTTCTACCTTGCTAATACCAGTGAGCATGTATAGCCACAGCACTCTCCCATTGTCCTGCTAAAGCTGGTGGGTATGCCCTACCTGTTCAATCTCTAGACCCCTCACTAAAGCCAGAACCAGTGTCCAAGCCCTGTGCTCTCTTGCTGCCTTGCTAGAACTGGTGCATGAACCCCAGCCTGTACTCTCCTACTTCCTTGATAGAGCTGCCAGGCACAACACAGCCCCATGCTCTCCTACTGCCTTGATAAGTCTGGCAGGTATGACCTGGCCCTGTGCTCTCACACTGCCTTGAAAAGCAGGCATGCTGGGCCTGAACTCTTTCACTGTCTTATTAAGGGTAGCAAAGGCACCCTGACCCTGTATTCTCATGCTGACTTGATAAAGTTGGCAGGCATATCCCGGTCCTGTGTTCTCTCATAGCCTCACTAAAACTGACAGGCATGCCCCGACCCTGCAGTCTGATACTGCCTTGCTAAAGCTAAAGTTGGCAGGTGGTGCACCCTGGCTCTGCACTGTCTTGCTGCCAGACTGAATCTAATGGGAATGCCCTGGCCTTGCAGTCTTCTTATGCCTTGTTAAGACAACTGCATATTCCAGCCTTGAAATCTCCTGCTGCCCTTCTAAAGCTGGTGGGCATTCCCTGGCCCCGTGCTCTCTCTATGCCTCACTAAAGCCTATGGGTGCACACAGTCTACACTGGTGTAGATTATGTAGATTGCCTGGTTTGGTGGCCATAGGGTTTGTATTCTGGGCTGCATAGGAGTAGAACAATTAGTGAGAGAGTTCTTGGCAGACTACCATCCCCAGGGCACTGCATAGACAGCAGGTTGAAATACACTCCTAGTTTCCTGTGAAAAAGGGCTATTTAAGTGTGCTGGAGTTTGAGGCTGAGAGACAGTCTTCAGATCTGGCATACATCTAAAGGCTGTGAAGCTGCTCCCAGGAAATATAGGCCAGGGAAGCCATCTTTATATACTCCCTTGGTCTTTTAATAGTTCACCAGTACCTCCCAGAAAGGAGTTTATATTTATATCGACAAATAGACTTTAAGACAAAGTCTATAATAGAAGCCCAAAATTAGTAGAAGGAAGGAAATAGTAAAGATCAGAGTAGAAATAAATAAAACAGATAACTAAAATGGCAATAGAAAAAAAATCAATTAAACTAAGAGCTGGTTCTTTGTTTCATAAGAAACTTATCATATGCCAACCAGTTGGACAAATGAGAAGAAATGGATAAATTCCTAGGAACATACTATTTCAAAGACTGAATCATGAAGAGGTAGAAAAGCTAAATAGACCAATACTAATAAGAAAATTGAATTGCTAATCAAAAACCTCCCAATAAATAGAAGTCCCAGACCAGATGGCTTCACTGGTGAATTCTGTTAAACATTCAAAGAAGATTTATATGTGTCCTCTTCAAACTCTTCCAAAAAATTGAAAAGGAAGAAATGCTTATAAACTCATTTCCTGAGGCCAGCATTATCCTGATACCAAAACCAGAAAAAGAAACTACAAAAAGAGAGACTACAAACCACTATTCCTGATAAACATAGATACAAAAATCCTTAGGAAAATATTAGCAAACTGAATTCAACAATAAATTAAAAGGATCTTACATGATTAGCAGGTGGTATTTATTTCAGAGATGCAAGGATGGTTCAATGTTCATAAATCAGTCAATGAAATATACCACATTAACAAAGTGAAGGATGAAATCATATGATCATCTCAATAGATGCAGAAAAAGTATTTGACAAAATTCAGCATCCATTTATGTTACAAACTCAACAAAGTGAATGTAGAAGAAAAGTAATAATGTAAAAATGTAATATAATAAAGGCCATATATGACAAGCCCATAGCTAACATCATGTGCAGTGATGGAATGCTAATAGGTTTCCCTATAACAACAGGAATAAGACAGATTTGTTCACTTTCTCTCCTTTTATTCTGTATAGTATTGATAGTCCTAGACAGAGCAGTTAGGCAAGAAAAAGAAAGCAAAGGCATCCAAACTGGAAAGGATGAAGTAAAACCATCACTGTTGTGGACATGAGTTTATATATACAAAACCCTAAACACTCCATCAAAAAACTGTTAGAACTGCTAAGCAAATATAGTGAAGTTGAAGGGTACAAATCAATATACAAAATTTTGTTGTGTTTCTACATACATACCATGAATTGTTACAGAAATTAAGAAAATAATCCCATTTACAATTTCATCAGAAAGAATAAAATACCTAAGAATAAATTTAACCAAGGAGGTGAAGGACTTATACACTGAAAACTATAAGACATTGATGAAGGAAATTAAAGTAGACACAAATAAATGGAAAGATATTCTGTGTTTGTGTATTGGAAAAAATAATATTCTTTAAATATTCCTAGTGTCCAAAGCAATCTACAGATTCAGTGCAATACCTAATAAAATTCCAATGACATTTTTCACAAATAAAGAATTCTAAAATGTATATAACCACAAAGACCCTGAATAGCTAAGCAGTCCTGGGAAAAAAAACAAAAACAAAGTTGGGGGCATCATACTCTTTGATTTCAAAGTGTGTTACATAGTAATCAGAACATTATAGTATTGGGATAAAAACAGACACATAGATCAGTGGAACAGACTAGAGAGCCCACATTGAAACCACACATATATGGTCAATTAGTGTATGACAGAAGAGGCAAGACTGTACAATGGGAAAGGGCAGTCTTTTCAATAAAAGACACTGGAAAAACTGGACAACACATAAAAAGGATAGAAAGTACAACACTGACTTAAAATATTCACAAAAATAACTGCAAATGGATTAAAGACTTGACTCTGAGACCTAAAATCATAACTTTCAGAAGAAAAAATAGTAACTTTCTTGACATTAGTCTTGTCAGTGTTTTTTTTGTTTGACTCCAAAAGCATTGGTAATAAAAGAAAATACAAACAAATGAGACTATATCAAACTCAAAAAGCTTCTCCCCAGTAAGGAAACCATCAACAAAACGAAAAGACAACCTCTGAAATGGAAAAAAAATATTTGCAATTGATATTTCCCATAAGAGTTTAATATCTAAAATATATAAAGAACTCCTATAACTCAATAGCAAAACAACCAAGCAATCTATTAAAAAATGAACAGAGGACTTGTATAGACATTTCATAAAGGAAACATACAGGTGGCTAACAAGCACATGAAAAGATGCACAACATCACTAATCATCAGAGAAATGCAAATCGAAACCAAAATGAGATATTACCTCATACTGGCTCAAAGGGCAGTTATCAAAAAGACAAAAATGATGAGAAATGCAGAGTTGGTATGAGAAACAATATGGAGGTTCCTCAGAAAAATTAATAGAACTATCATATGATCCAGCAATTCCATTTCTGGGAATTTACCCAAAGAAAATAAAAACACTAATTTTTTAAAATGTTTATTTATTTTTGAGAGACAGAGACAGTGTGAGCAAGGGAGGGCAGAGAGTGGGAGACGCAGAATCTAAAGCAGGTTCCAGACTCTCAGCTGTCAGCACAGAGCCTGATGTGGAGCTCCAGTTCAGGAATCCAGAGGTCACCACCTGAGCAGAAGTCTGGTGCTTAACCAATTAAGCCACCCAGGCTCCCTAAAACACTAGTTTGAAAAGATACATGTATCCCTGTGTTCTTTGCAGTATTGTTCACAATAGCCAACATGTAGAAACAACCAAAATGTCCATCCATGGATGATGGATAAAGAATATGGGAAAAAATATATGTGTATATATTCGTATATACATATATATACACACATACATATATACATATACACACACACACACACACACACATATATATATATATATATATATAAAATGAATACTGAGCCATTAAAAAAAGATATGTTGCTATTTGTGAAAATTAGACCTTGAGAATATCAGGCTAAATGAAATATGTTAGACAAAGATAAATACCATATGATTTTATTTACATGTGTAATCTAAAAAACAAAACAAACCAAGCAAAATCATAGCTACAGAGAACAGATTGGTGTTTGCCAAATGGACAAAAGTTAAGTGGTGGGTGAAATGGGAATGGGTGCAGGAGTCAAGAGGTACTGATTTTCAGTTTTAAAATAAGTCATAGGGATGTAATATACAGCATGGTGATTATAGTGAATAATACTGTATTGTAAATTTGAATATTGCTAAAATAGTAAATCTTAAAAAAGTTTTCATCACAAGAAGAAATTGTTTTATAACTTTGGTGACAGATGGTAATTAGACTTATTATGGTTATCATTTTGCATATGGATAAATATCAAATCATGTTGTACAGTTGAAAGTAATATAATGCTAAATATCAGTTACATCTTAATAAAAAAAGTTTAAAAACCTAAGTAATAGAAGAAATGTAAAAGGTAATGGAAGCATTATTTGATGAAAAACAGTGGATACAAATGGTCATACAGTCACTTTTTATTTAAACCTCAAGAACCAGGTAGGCCTAATCCTATATAAATTCTTTCAGAACATAGATAATGGTAGAGAGGTTGTCAAACTTTTAAGGAAGCTAATGTGTCCTCGATGTTTGGGTTGCCACATAGGGTTGTACATGTGTTCATTGCCCAGGAGCAACTGGTCAAGAAAGTGAATTGGGAAGGATGTTGAATATAGCTTTGCATTCTACTTGGCAAACCCTGTCCAAGACCATGTCAGCCAGCAGAATTTATGTGAAGATGCTCAGAAGCTACTTGTTTGAAACCTAAACCTGAGAAAGCACAAAAAGCTAACCAAAGACCAATTTCTCTCATGATTATAGATGTAAAAATGCTAATAAAATAATGCAGTTGGAAAGATAGTGCTTATTAATTATCAAGCCACAACCAAGATTTTATTTCAGGGTTAGGCAAGTAGTGTTAGAAACACACAAGTCATTTTATCAATAGATCAAAGAAAGATTAAATATAATTATTTTAATATAGTACCAAAGATATTTGATATAATTTAACATCAAATCTTGATACATTGTTTTCTAAAAATATATTTCCTTAACATGAAAAAGCCAAATCATACTTGAATTTTAAAAACCCAAAGTATTCCCATCAAAATCAGAATTCTCCCATTTGACAGTAGATGCAATAATACTACATTTAGAGTTGCTGTGAGAAGAGAAAAAAAATGCTGAAAATAGTTAATTAGCATAAATGAAATAAAATGGAAGTAATAAAATCAAGTGTATAAATCATTACACTAAATGTGATTGTAGAGAATTTTCCTATTACACACACACACTAACACACTTGAATTATTGGCAATTTGCTGGTGTGAAAGGCAAGATCTTTAAGGTTGAGTATCAAACTGTATTGATTAGAAGATTCTCATGTGCACTTAAAGGCTCAATAAATATTATCATGAATGTCCCTTTTGTTAAATGCATATAATCTTAAGAGCTTTTAATTAAGTATGAAATTATGGGATACTTTATCATTCTTCTTCTTCTTAAGATTATTAGTTACTGAGGGTGCCTGGGCGGCTCAGTCAGTTTAGTGTCTGACTTCAGCTCAGGTCATGATCTTGCAGTTCATGAGTTTGAGCCCTGCATTGGGCTCTGTGCTGACAGAGCCTAGAGCCTGCTTCGAATTCTGTGTCTCCCTCGCTCTCTGCCCCTTCCCCACTCATGCTCTCTCTCCCTCTCTTTCAAAAATAAACATTTAAGGGGCGCCTGGGTGGCTTAGTCGGTTAAGCGTCCGACTTTCGCTCAGGTCATGATCTCGCGGTTCGTGGGTTCGAGCCCCGCGTCGGGCTCTGTGCTGACTGCCAGCTCGGAGCCTGGAGCCTGTTTCAGTCTGTGACTCCCTCTCTCTCTGACCCTCCCCTACTCACGCTGTCTCTCTCTCTCCTAGAAATAAATAAAACATTTAAAAAAAAATAATAAACATTAAAAAAAAAAGATTATTAGTTATCTAAATAGAAACATAAACTCAGCACACACCAAGGAAATACTGATACATCTTTCATGTAGATGAGTTATGAATGATGTAGTTTGTAATGACCGGGTAGAGACTTATTTTTACTGGCCAGAAAATAATTTCTGAAACACATATTCTTGCTCTGGTATTGGCAAAATTCCTTAGAAAGGCATTTACAAAGTGAATAATTTATATCATAATCTTGCCCTATAAAATGCTTGGGAAATCTTTAGTCAAGCTGTTGTGTTTTGGGAAAAAGATTTAAAAAGATAAACCATGAAACTCTGGTATGATGAAAGGCCAGTGTGAGATAAAAAAAAGAATTGCTAAATTGAGTGGGTTTCTCCAACAAAATATTTACTAAGTAGAACATATGCTTATGAGATACAAAATCATACATTCTTTAAAAAATATTCTATGGCATCAAATTAGTTCATTTCTTTTTTTTTTTTAATGTTTTATTCATTTTTGATAGAGAGATAGAGACAGCGTGAGTAGGGGAGGATCAGAGAGAGAAGGAATCACAGACTGAAACAGGCTCCAGGCTCTGAGCTAGCTGTCAACACAGAGCCTGACACGGGGCTGGAACCCACAAACTGTGAGATCATGGCCTGAGCTGAAGTCGGACGCTTAACCGACTGAGCCACCCAGGTGCCCCAAATTAGTTCAGTTCTGATGCAGGCCATATCTACTCATATCCTTTTAACTACTCCCTTTCATAGGTCTTTTCCTTTTCCTTGTAGCATTCCCACAATTGTAGGTTGAGGTTTTGTGAGGTTGGTTTTTCAATGTCTACTTCTCTTACTAGACTCTGAGCTTCAAAAAAACAGTTTGTACATAATTGTAACCTAGAAGTTAGCAGAGTGCTGGGCATAGAGTAGTATTCCATCCATATTTAGTTATGGATGAATCAATAAATATATGAACCAGTCAAATCAGTAAATTGAATTGTTAATATATTTAAATAATTAATTTGCTCCCCAGATAGCCTTCACCCCATCCTTATTCTCTTAAGATAAAGAGATTGTTTCTATGATTTTGTCTTCACTAGGATCAAACAAAATTGCTGGTATCAGGATGGAATAATTTTTTATTAAGCCAGCATGGATGAAAGTGCCTACCTGGGATATTTAGGTGGGGCCTACATATGATGACTGTAATTGTCAGTTGGGTCTGACAGCTGGTTTAAATGACTATGTTTTTTTAAAGACCTGAGAAATTCATTACATTTAAAGAATAATTAAGTGGCTAGGCCCATGCTCTGGAAGGAGGACTATGTAGAAAGGCTACACTTCTTATTTAATGTGGTTCTGGTATTTTTTCTCAAACCCTCCCCATTAGAATAATGCATCTGAAGTATAAATGAGCATTTCTTCAAATCTTAGGAGGGAGCCTTCCCTTTTCTTTTATAATTTTACTTTGATATTCTCCAGTGTTATATTTCTATACTTCTTGCCTAACTACACAGAGCTTGTGTACAAATTGCAGGTAATTTTTTTGTCTTCTTTTTCAAGAGCAAATCCTTTCTCACAGTCCTTTGAAGAACTTAAATAGAATGAATTTACAACACTTAGTATAGCGCCAGGCTCATAATAGATGCTCAGTAAAGGTTAGTTCCTTTCCCCTTTTCAGCCTAATTAATTTTTTAACATCAGTAACACAAACAATATAAGTATCTGGTATCCAGTTGATAGTTTTCTCTTTAAAAGATCCGCTCTTCTGAAAAACAGTAACAAAAGGTACAGTGTCCTAGAATCTTCCCTTGTATCTTTTGTATATTAACCACTGTAAGCTTTTTAAGAGGATAAAGGTTTATGCTACTCCAAGAAATAAATTAAATATTTATATAGTTTAATACTCCTCAATTTAGATTCAATATCTATGTGTTTATTTACATATAAACAACTCTTAATTTCTTTTCATGTCAATGACTGACTTAATGAATAGATGTTTATTATTTCCCACATTGCTTCCTTGAAGTGTTTTTTTTATAAATCATTGAATATTCTAAGGCTGCATGATTGTGTCTCTTTAGTGTGTTAATGTATCTGTAAGTCTGGGAAAAGAAAAAAGATATTAAATAATGCTCTTCATTCCTTTTAATAGCATGGTCACAAATGCTCATTTTGCTGTAGCATCAAGATGATGAATAACTGCTGTACTTAGTCATATATTTGCAGTGGCAAATTAGCAGTCTTTGGATGTGAAAACCACATTAAGCTTCCTTCAAACAAGCATCCTTAGTCTTTAATTCTAACTATAATGGAACAACTAGTGTTAGCAATAAGAAGTCACTTTGAAATGATGGTATAGGAAAGCTACTCTTCAGCTCATAATAGGACCTAAGATTAATGGAGTTCTTTAAGTCCCCAAACCTCATAATCAAAACTACTCAAAAGCCGGTTCTTTAGAAGGAATACATAATGAAGAACACATTGTACCTAATAAAGGAAGTTATAATTATCTATATTTAGTTTAATATTTTTAGAAAAATTAGGATAAAATACTAAAGTGTACCATATTTGATCCATCTTTTTTAATAAAAGTTCAATTATATATGAATATTTTATATCTAATAATTTAATAAATTATTTAATAAGATATGATCCAGTAACAAAAATATTTTTATATGTTGGTTTTCGCTTGAGCATCTTTACAGGCTAGACCTTAAAGATACTTAATTTCTAAAAATTGTAGTGAAGAAATATAAAAAACTAACTTTTTCTGTTCTGCCTCTATTTCCTCTATCTCTGTCACTTTCTCTGTCTTGATTATACAGTAAGTTAATAAAATAGAAACTCTAGTTTGATTTTTCCAATGAAATTGAGTTTTTTCAATATTATTTTCATTCCTAATATTGCTTGGCTAATGATTTTACAAATGACAGAAGATGGACTAGGTAAAAGAGTATGGGTAAAATGAGCCACAGGAATTTGAGCTGCAAGAGTCTCTATAATCATTAGTGTAAGCCCTATTTTACTGACAGAGAAAGTGTGATCAAGAGATGTTGTCATTTATTTAATAGCATTGAGCTATTTAATGATGAAACTTAACTGCAGTCCTCAAGATTCCAAGTCCAGTGTCTTTTCTACTACTCAACTGTTAATATCATCACTACTTGTTTCAAGTGCTGAAGGAAGAATGTTGCCCTGTGACAGTGGGTATAACTGGAACGGCTGTCTGGGTAGGCAAATGAGGAATTAACATTTCCTCATCAGACTCCCATTTAAAAAAATTTGTGGCTATATTAGCTTATAGCTGCTTGAGATTCTGTGTTGTTCACTATCTTTAACAAATAAGTTCAGTTATTTTATCAACATGTTAGCCAAATCAATTCAGAAACGTTAAAGTAGAACAAATTCTTAATTTGACTTATCCTAACAGCGCAGAGCCTACTTGGGATTCTCTCTCTCCTCCTCTCTATGCCTCTCCTGTGCTCACACATTCTTGTGCTCTCTCTCTCAAAATAACAAACTAATAAATAAACAATTGTTTGATTATTTGAATTAGTAAAAAGAAAACAGTATAAACTTAGAGACAGTTGCTGGAATCGATGAAATTATTTCTGGAACTTCCTAAATCAATACATATTTTTGTTCATTTAATTTTAACATAGGGGCGCCTGGTGGCTCAGTCGGTTAAGTGTCCACCTCTGGCTCAGGTCATGATCTCACGGTTTGTGGGTTCAAGCCCCGTTTCCGGCTCTGTGCTGACAGCTAGGTCTCTCTCTCTCTCTCTCTCTCTCTCTCTCTCTCAGAAATAACTAAAAAAAATTATTAAAATTATTTTAAAAAGTTTTAACATATGAATTGGACTAGTGACCAGTTGAAATAACTATACTAACAATTTGAACACTAGAAAAAGAACATTTTTGTTTCTCTTAGGAAAAAAAATTCTATACTTTTCCTGTCTGCAAAATTCTATTTAGTTTCTAATTTTTTAATAGCAAAGTTGAATTAAAACAAACACTGAAATTACAAGAAGATAGATGTTGCTACTCTTTTCTTTAATAGTTTAAAGATAAAAAAAACAGAAAATTTTCAACTGTATATGTAAATATTGATTAGCACCACTAGAATCCTGATCTATAATCCAAATTTTCATTTAATTTCATGTGGAGAGTGCTATATAATTTTTAAGTATGTTACCTTCACATTGTCAGTAAATTATATCATTTGAATACCTTTAAAGATTAATTCAGTATATCAATTTTCATTTTCAGTGTGATTTGTATCACTAATGTATTCCTCTTGGGGTCAACTCCCAAAGCATCAATAAAAGGAAAAGTTATTTTCCTCTTTCAAACCATCTTAAACATATTAATAAGCATAATATTTTTTGGTTCAGCATTACTGTCTTGTACTTTTTCTAGTTGCACAATAGAAAAGGGAGACATTTATGATAAATGCAATCAAATGATTTATTCACCAGTTTACTCCTTTCTGTCTATTCTTGCACTTTCAGGGAAGGAGTACAATAATTGGTCTTTAGGGAATCCTCATTTATTTTCAAAATAAAAAAATGTATTTTAAAAAATAATTGCAATTACTACCTGGGCATCCACAAAACTCAGCCACAGAGAAAGAATCCTAAAAAGCAGTCAACATCTATTTATAGTTGATAAAGTAAATTTTGATCCACAAAAAATATTTTATTCTTAATCCACCTACCTAGAAAAGGAAAAGAAAGCTGAATGTGTATGCATTGCACTTTCTTTAGACCTTTAATATTTACTTATTTTTAGATATGATCTTTTCTTGCATCAAAAGGAAGATCTCTTTCTTTATAAATATTAAATATTAAGATGTCCTTGAAGGAGTTTTAATCTTTGGGGAATTATTTCTTAAGTGAGCGCTTTACATGCCAGGTATGTTGGAAGTGGGGAAAAGAACAGAAAAGTAAAGGAGGGAAAAAAAACATTAGGATCTAGATACATTTTTTATTACGAATATCCAAGTGTCTCTTGATAGCAAACTTTGTAGTTGCTATGCAATCAGGCCAAGAAATTCAATATAAAACTTCAGACTCAATAAACCTCACACGGTTCATGCTAAATTCCCCTAATTGCGAATGAATAGTACACTCCCGCATAGAAAACTAGAAAGGTCATGCTAAATTACACAGGCTCATGCTGTTCCACAAATCCATTGTACCTTGCATCTCTGTCTTGTTGTGTCCGCCGTGCAATATTCTGAACTTTACTCAACTTTACCACCTACTGGTTATTCAATTCTAATCAATAAAGGCAAATATTCACATAGCCTGACCTTCAGTAAACTGTGAGAAGGCTAGAAGGACAAGAGAATTCAGAGAGGAAATACAGTGACCATGTTCTTGTAAGTCTCAGGAATAATTCTTTTTTTTTTTTTTTTGGTCTTATTTTAACTGGGGAAGGGAGTGAATGAGAATGATGAAAAGAAATTGGCTTTTAAGTTTGAATAATTTATAGTAGAGCCCTGGAAAATATCCATTAATTCAGTTTTTCATGACTTCAATGCATTAAGAAAAATGTAAACATGTTACAATAGTAGCAAGGTTTCTTTTTAAAAAGCAGGACGGGATCACTTTCTGTAACTTCAGGGCTAAGAGAAAACTGTAAGGAAAATTGCAATGATTCTTTTTCTTTCAATCTTTTTATTTATTTCTAGGAGAGAGAGGGAGAGAGAGAGAGACAGCGTGAGTAGGGGAGGGTCAGAGAGAAAAGGAGACACAGACTCTGAAATAGGCTCCAGGCTCTGAGCTGGCAGTCAGCACCGAGCCCGACGCGGGGCTCGAACCCACAAACCGCGAGATTATGACCTAAGTGAAAGTCGGACGCTTAACCGATTAAGCCACCCAGGCGCCCCTTGAATTACTCTTTTTAATTAGTCTTTTTAATTTAGTTAGATTACTTCTCTTTTCAAATTACGTTTGTATATTTAAGCCTAATCTGTAATTGTGGAATAAAAGATTTGGTTTCTGTTAAAGGAATTTTAGGCATCGACAGGAAACTAGAGGAAGGTTTATTATTTGGGATGTTGTGCAGCAGTGTAAAATTATATACATCAAAAATAAAACTAATTGAACTCTACACTGATTTACCTTAAGCTTTCCTGAAACCATCCAAAACTAACGTCTGTTGATACAATTGCCATTTGTAAAATAAATTAAACATGTTAAAGATTAGAAATAAGATAAGATAAAATTAAATTCCAGGTTATAAAATCTACTGTTTGAGAGATTTTTAGCATCTTTGAAAAGTCTCCATGCTTGTGTATTGCACAATTTTATTCATAATTTTTGCAAGAGATGGAATAAGGAAGATGTTATTGATTTTCCTAAGTATCTACTCAGTGCCAAACATTCTTCCAGACACTTTCACATACATAATTATTTTTACTCTAATAATTACTTCTTTAAAAAAATAGCAAATGAATTATTTTCGAGGATTTTGGAAATAAAAGTTTAAAAAATATGTTTATTTTATTTATCTGAAACTCTAAAGCAAAAGTCTTATAGACTACATAAAATTAGGAGCCTTTTAAAGGCATCAAATTTTTACCTTTACATCATTGGGTCATTGGGAGAAAAGTATGTATTTTTTAAAAGACAAATTTTTAATGTTTATTTGAGAGAGAGAGAGAGAGAGAGAGAGAGAGAGAGGGCATGAACTGGGAAAGGGAGAAAGAGGGAGACACAGAGTCCAAAGCAGACTCCAGACTCTGAGATGTTATCACAGGGCCCGATGTGAGGCTTGAACTCACAAACTGTGAGATCATGTCCTGAGCTGAATCCAGATACTTAACCATCTAAGCCACCCAGGTGCCCAGAGAAAAGTATGTATTATGAAAAGCTTTCTTTCTAAGAACGTGTGTGATATTTGCAAACCTTCCTATTATTTACTTTTAATTTGTAATAAATTTTTTTAAAATGTAATATATTGGGAGGAAAACTATATTTTTCCCAAATATTTGTGATTTCATTAATGCTGTTGAAGACTGGTTCCTGGAATAGTATCTCATTTGCCCATTATCTGGGACTTTGTGTTGATTTAAGTAATTCCAGAGAGTGACTCTCCCGAAAAGGACAAAGGTTCCTAACCATAGAATAAAAGTAGAGACAATTGGACCTAAAAGCTCCAGGTGTGTTATATGGAGGATAATGTTATGCTAAATGCACTCAACATTTGTAGGGGTGGATGCCTGATGTCAGGTGGTTGTCATACCCTGGGAAAGTGACTCACTATCATGTTTTTTAGTGGATTGTAGAAAGAATTAGATCTGCAAATTTATCAAGGTATTATGACTCCATGGTCACCCAGTGAATAGGTCAATAAACTGCTTGGAGCTGGCAAGAATATGCAACTGGCTTAAATGTGTGTATTGATAAACAAGAAAAAATTATATACTCAAAGTAATAGGCACTTCATATTCTCATAACCTTTCACTCTTATTCTATAGAAGTGTACCCTAAACTGATTAAAATCCAGACTGTTTCAAAACTTTGGCAAGATATTGTCTTAAAAATAAGCCCTTCGTTAACATTGAGGTGATAACAGTGTCCATAATTATTTAAGCAGATCAGAAATGTTTTTGCAATGCAACAAAAGGTCAAAGACAGAAAGTTCACTTTTAATAAACCATTTCTTTAACCATGTTTTTCTCAAAAAGTTTATATTAAAATGCAGTATACCTACTTCTTCCACTTCAAATATTAATTATCTTGACAAGCAATGGGGAAGTGTCAAGAATATGTGAACTGATGGAAACAAAAGCAAGGATGTTTCCAAGGATGCACCTGACAGCTCTTAGGGGATCTAGAGAAATGAGAGTAGAATTACAATGATGTCAAGTGTTTCAGTAATACACTCAGGCAATTTAAAGTTGCAAAAATTCATCAGATTTATACTGAACTTAGATTGTTTCAGACTTCATAGTAACTCTCTTTTGTAATTTTTTAATGCTGTAAATTTATATCAGAATGATTTGAGTTTTTATTATGATAAAGTATATTTAGTATGGATTTATATAATGAAATGTAGTTTTATATGTTGTAATAACTATGTCTTGATCTAGTATAAAATATACTTGTCTGAATTACTAAAGGTTTGGAGAGTTCCATTCACAGCAATTTTCCTTGGTAACTCAGTTAATTTTTATAATAGATCTTAATTGATTTATTATTTGGTATATTTTTCTATCTTAGATTTTATACTCTCTTTTAATACTGCACTAACTAAATTTTTCCTATAGAAAGGTAGATCCTCAAAACGAAGTTATTTGATTAACCAAAATGAATAAATCGAGGGGACCCTGGGTACTCAGTCTGTTAAGTGTCCAACTTTGGCTCAGGTCATGATCTCATGGTTCCGTGTGTTCGAGCCCCCTGTCAGACTCTGTGCTGACAGATGGGAGCCTGGATCTTGCTTCAGATTCTGTGTCTCCCTTTCTCTCTGCCCCTCTCCCTGCACATGCTCTGTCTCTCTCTCTCCTTTTACCTCTAAGTAAAATAAACATTAAAAAAAATAGGTAAATAAAAAATAAATAAATCAACAACATTAAGTAGCTTGAAAAAGTCATGGGAATTTCTGGGGATCCTTTCATTTACAAATTTTAGTGGCATTTTTCACCTATTTTTAAATCATCCTGAGATTGAAGGAGTATCCCAGATTTTACTATTCTTACCATTATTATTGTTGCAGAGACTTTTGAATTATATTGAGATGTTAAGAACAGCCTGTTTTAATGCTACCAACCCATCCATATGTTCCAGATGGATAGAACACATTCTATGCTGAGGCTGTAAAAAAGAAAAAAAAAGCCAAATTTATTAGCATACCAGACAAACAAGTAGGTGTCATTAGCAATCTGCCCATCCTATTTCCCAGGGCAGAATATACACAGGTAACAGAAGTCTTTTCCTAGAGGTGAATTGGGCTGGCTGCAAAAGAGAATGGCTATAGAGGAGAAGGTTTGAGACTGCAAGTTACTCAAAAATGATAGGTGGTATTAACCAGTAGCAGCAATTCTGCTACATGTCAGAGTCTTCCTATAGTATTTGTTTATGCCTGTCCATTAGGCAAGATCTGCTGCCCTCTGGTCCATCTCCAAAGGCTGCAACATCAGAAGCTAAGGCTTACTTCTTATTTTCCCTTAAGATCTTTTAGAGAAGTGTGGGCCTAATTATTTATGGATCAAATCACTTTATTACATAGGGATACAAAATTTATTTATTATTTAATTTAATAATAAATTTTTATTTATAGTATAGTTAATATACAGTGTTATATTTTTTCAGGTATACAAGATAATGATTCAGCAATTTCATACATCACCAAATGCTCAACATAGTGCCTTATTTAATCCCCATTGCCTATTTAACCCATGTCTCCACCCTTTTCTCCTGTGGGAGAATAGTTAAGAGTCTGCTTTTTGTTTGTCTTTCTCTCTCTTTTTTCCCTTTGCTTATGTTGTTTCTTAAAATCCACATATGAGTGAAATCATATGGTATTTGTCTTTCTGACCATTTTATTTAGCATTGCAATCTTTAGTCCCATCCATGTTGTTGCAGATGGCAGTATTTCATTCCTTTTTATGGCTGAATAATATGCTATTATAAATATATACCACCTCTTCTTTATCCATTCATCTATTGATGGGTACTTGGGCTGCTTCCATAATTTGGCTATTGTCAGTAATGCTGCTGTAATCCCTTTGAATTAATATTTTCAGTATTTTGTGTGTAAATACCTGGTACTATAGTTACTGGATTATAGGGTAATTCTATTTTTAACTTTCTGAGGAGCTATCCTGCTTTGCACAGTAGCTGCACCAGTTTGCATTCCAACCAACAGTGTGAGAGGGTTCTTTTTTCTCCACGTTCTTTCCAACTCTTGTTTCTTTTGTTGTTGATTTTAGCCATTCCAACAGGTATCAAGTGATATCTCATTGTAGTTTTGATTTGCATGTCTGTGATGATGAGTGATGTTGTGCATCTTTTCATGGATCTGTTGGCCATCTCTGTGTCTTCTTGGGAGAGGTTTGTTTATGTCTTCTGACCATTTTTTACTTGTTTTTTGAATGTTGAGTTATAGAAGTTCTTTATAAATGTTGAACACTAACCCCTTATCAAAAAAATTGCAAATATCTTCTCCCATTCCATGGGTTGCCTTTGAGATTTGTTGATGTTAGAGATATTACTGCCTGTGTTCTCTTCTAGGATTTTTATGGTTTCGATTCCCACATTTAGATATTTAATCCATTTTGAGTTTGTTTTTATATATTGTGTCAGAAGTGGTCCAGTTTCATTCTTTTGCATATTGCTGACCAGTTTTCCCTACACCATTTGTTGGAGAGAGCCTCTTTTTTCCATTGGATACTCTTTACTGCTTTATCAATGATTAAGTAACCGTATAAATATGGGTTTGTTTTTGTGTTTTCTGTTGTTTCATTGATCTATGTGTCTTTTAGGACTACAAAATTTAAATAATATTGGGAAGCTTAGCATTTTTGAATTCATGTCACATGTACTAGAAAGAGATTATCTTTAACTAATTGTCCTAGAGAAGTAGATTTCAAATCAAAATCTTTTTAGCTTGACTCTGTTTTCTTTTTCCCATAGTGAGATCAAAATCACTTTTTTATAGGAAATCATTAAACACTTATGAGATATGACTATTTGTTTATGCAAATAGCATGAATTGCAGTAACAAAGGTACTCTAGGTGTAACGTTTGGAAAGGAAAACCGACAATTCATAGTTAGGAGTTAAACATTCTTAAAGATTTGCTTTCATTATCTTTGTTAAAAAGACTGTAATGTGATTAATAACAATAATAGAAAATGATTTGTGTCTTCCAAAAAATTGAATCTTGAAAAATTTGTTCAGATAGAAACAATTGTCTATTACATAGACAAATCTAGGGAAAAAAAATCTTCCTGGATATCTCATTTTACCAGTGAGAAAACTTTTCCATCAGTTCCCCCATATTTTCTTTTAAAGAAAGAAGATAAGAGGATGGATTTTTGGATAGCCAAACAGTGATATCCTCTGATACATAAGGTCAGAGTAAAGCAATATTTAAGAATCAGACTCAAGTTACAGGTTGAGGTTAAGGAATTTATAGATGAATGATAAGGAAGTGTAGTCAAGAAGGTAGTAAATCTTCATAAAATCGCTAAGCTAAGGTTGTCCCAGGGAAAATACAGATAATCATTCAGAGACTAGAAGAGGAAGTTGGTGGTATTTTGAGAAACAGAACACCAAATTTAATATCTGATAATACCCAAGGATGATTTCTTCCCCAGTTGCTCCTCCCCCAACCAAAAGTGCAAACGTTTTTTGCACCTTCTTCTCTTCTGGTTCATAATAATAGTTCATAAAATACTAAGTTTTAATTATCATAAATATGGTTTAATGATACCCATCTTGTTTTCTTAGTTCACTTTTCATTCCAGGGGATTTTTGTCAGAGGAGAACTCTAGTCAATTATTTCTTTACTTATGGTCATTAATTTACTCATCTCACAAATATTTGTTAAGGACACATTTTGTGCCATGGTTCATGGTGCTAGGTCCTGAAGTTACAAAGAAGTTTATAGTTAGAGGAGGCAAATATGTAAATTTATAATTGTGGTAGAAAATAATAGGTTTTATGTTCATAAAACTGGATGGTGGCAGAGCATTTTCTGAAGAAGTCAGGGGAGGCTTCATAGAAAAGATATCTAATTTGAATTCTGGTGGTTAAATATGGCTGATAGACAAGTTGGGTAGGCTCTTTGTGGCAGAAGGAAAGCATAAAGGTATAGAAATCTAAAATGGCATGTCTCATTGAGAGAACTTTATGATACGGTAGAATCATAGATACAAGATAAGAAATGGGAATCTGGAGGGGCAACTTTTGATCAAATCAGAACACATGTGATGATACAAAGTGTAGAAAATGAAAAGCCATTTTGAGTTTTAAGTATGGGCTGTATTGAATTGTGGAAATATCACTTTAGTGGCAGTGTAAAAAATGGGCTAGAGATCAAAACAAATGAAACAGAGACCAGTAATGAAGCAAATATTGTAATACAGAAGAGACAACATGAGAGTTTAAATTTGGACAGTGGCAGTGAGAAAGGATATAAGGAAAAGATTAACCAGATAGGACTTGAGGACGATTACATTTGAAGAGTAAAGGAGAGGGAAAGTTAGAATGAGTCCCATGTTCCTTTTTTGGGAGATTGTGAGATGGGTACCATTATCCAGCTAGAAAAGAATGTGGGTACATTTTAGGAGGAAAATAGCAAGTTCAGTTTGCACATGCTGAGTCTGAGATGCCTATGAAACATCTAAGTGGTTATACCCATTACACAGGTGGGTTTGTGAACCTTAAGCTTAGAACAGTCTAGGCTAGATACAGATTTTGTAGTTATCAACATATAGAAATTAGCAGAAAATTGTGTTTATACTCTTCAAGGGGGATTAGTGAGATGAAGATTTATGAGGCTAAGGAGTATATTTGTCTTTCTCTTTGTATTTCACGGGTATAGCTAAGCACTAGATACATAGTAACCTTTCAATATATGCTTCTTTAAGGACCAAATAGTTGAAAAGAAGCCAGAAAAGGAAGTGATAGAGAAGAATAAGAGACAAAGGAAGATAATTAGGAGGAACAGCTTGGTGTCATGTATAGCAAGGAAAGAGATTGATTCAATAAAGGACTTGTCTGGGATGCCTGGGTAGCCCAGTCAGGTAAACATCCAAATTTGGTTCGGGTTATGGTCTCATGGTTCATGAGTTCAAGCCCTGTGTCGGGCTGCGTACTGACACCTGAGAGCCCAGAGCCTACTTCAGATTCTGTATCTCCATCTATCTCTGGCCTCCCCAACTCGTGTTCTATCTGTCTGTCTCTCTCAGAAATAAATAAACATAAAAAAAGTGAAAGGACTTGCCAAGAGTGTTTAATGCTGCAAAGGGGTCACACAAAATAGAAATTGTAAAATTAGAACATGTGCTTTTATACAGAAACCAAAATACATGTATTTTATTTTTGCTTACATTCAGTGAAATCTTAGTAGTGGAATGAATGTCAGGTCATGTTTTTGGTAGATGGTTTTCTTTTTACTCAACTTCAAATTTCCTTTATAATTTTCCAAGGTACATATTTATTAGAACCAACAAATGTACATTAAATGAGACTGTCAAGAAGCAAAGTGATGTTTTGTTGAATGCAGGTAAATCATGTAATCAATAATAAGACATACAGATGCAAATGCAATCTGGGGCTTCAAGAATGAAAACAAGTTTTTTATTTTACTTTTTAACATGTTACAACCTTGTGAATTCCAATATTTCACAGAAAGGTAGCTAAGTGCTCTTAAGATACGGAAGAAAACTGAAAAAAAAAAGTCTTTGGAAACATTATATCAGGGTAAACTCACATTAAGATACTTTAAAGTGAAATAAGGAAACTAATTCTATGGAATAGTTATTCATTTACTAACTCATTCAAGAATTCACTTGAATGTTCTAGGGTATAGGGCTATAGCAGTAAATGAACCAAACATAGCTCATATCCTCTTAGACCATGCATTTATAGGAGATATGAAAACTATATGATTAAGTAAAATTAGTTAATTGAAATGGAAAAACATACTCTGGAAACTAAGTAGAAGATTTGAGGGCATATATTCGAGTATCTTGTTATATATTATATAACAAGTGTGTGCCCTTATAGTACCAAAATATATATTTCAATAGTCTTACAGAAATTATATTTTTAATTGCCTAGAAGTGTAATTTATTCTGAGAATTAAAAAAATGAATAAGGTTAGCTTGATGGATTGGCAGTGGAGAGGTTCAGAGAGATCATCCTGAATGAGAAGGACAGTATATGCTTCTCAGGGTATTCTTTAGGAATTCTTTGAAAACTCTCTCTCTTTGTTTAGAGTATTAAAAAAATACAAAAGTGGGAAATGATGCAATATGCAAAGAAAGCAACTATTATACTTAGGATGTTCTATGACTAGGAATTTCGTCATATAATAATTGGAAATGATAACTTTCTTTTAGGATTCTTGGGAGGATTAAATATATAAAGTTCTTCACGTGGTTTCTAATATATTATAGGAAATATTGTTTTCCTACTTAGTTTCTAAATAATTAAATCAAATATAATTGGCTGTCCACTTACCAGTCAGTTCATCTAACAGTAAGTTAATGCTAACTGACTGGCATTGTTAGGGGGAAATTAGAGGCTTTTGAAGAATATGACTTTCCATTCTGGGAATATCCCTCCTGGGAATAACAGGAAGGAAGCCTAATAGTATCACAGTGACATTCTTGATGGGCATTGACCTTCAGAGATACCCAGATCAGAAAGGTACTTCCAGGCTAGTACTGTGATCAGAAAGGTCTAAATTGGGAATACCATCATGTTAAGAACAGCCTTGGGATACGTGCATTTGCTTTGAAGCTAATCGTAATTATCTGTAAGTTCCTCAGGAAATCTCATCATATTAAAATCTTCTAAGCAACCTGAGTATCCTGCTTTATTACAGAAAACAACTTGAAGCCAAACCAGACCTCCTAGTGGAAATTGTCAGCATTTTTCTGTCCTGAAATCCTTGGTTGCTTAAAAACAGTGTTAATAAAGCACTTTGTAGTAATTTACAATTTTTAAGTTTTGAGTGATTTTTAACAGAAAGTTCTACAGTATCAGTGCATATCACATATTGAAATTTAGGGTTTCTTTTTCAGATTGAAAATGCACTAAAAAGGGGGGTATTGAATGAAAGCCTACTAATACTGACTTCTTTCCTGAGGAAATCCTTTTGGTAGAACGTCTAAACACCAAACACCGGAAGAAGTACTTTTCTAGAAAAATAAAGCAACAAGAAGGAGAAGCCATGAGTGTTAGTTGTTATATTATTTTAAAACACAGAAATCCATCTTGAGCAGGCAGTAGTAGGAAAATATTTCAGCCTGGATAGCTATTTATTTTGAAAATGAATCAAAACATGGTCATTAGAGCTCATGTGTTTTATAAGCATTTCAGGAAAAGTGCCCCTTTCATAATTCTCAAGGCTTGTGATGCTGTGAGCTGTTCTGTTTCATTTATTAGTTTGTTCTAACATAGACATTTTATGCAGCCCTTAGAACTGACCTCAAAATTTGAATTAATTGGAATTGAACCCAGTGGAAACTGCAAAGTTGTCATACACTATGGGGTTTTATATTTCATTGGAAAATCTGGAAAGTAGTTAAAAGGAACAGAGACTAATAAAAAAATAACATGTTCCTAGAAAGATAACTAAGAAAGGTAACCAACTAAATGGACATACATTTTTTGAGCAAGATAATTAAAACTGTTTAGATCAAAAAGGTTGGTTGTTTAGCTGTTGAACCAGGATCCATTAAAAAGAGAAGAGGGCACCTGGGTGGCTCGGTCAGTTAAGCCTTTGACTTCTGGTCACTCAGTTCATGATCTCGTGGTTCATGAGTTTGAGCCCCATTTTGGACTCTCTGCTCACAGCTCAGAACCTGAGCTTGCTTCAGATTCTGTGTTTCCTTCTCTCTCTGACCTTCCCCTGCTCTCTCTCTCCCTCTCTTTCTCAAAAATAAATAAACATTGAAAAAAAAAAAAGAGGATAGAGAATTTATTTTATAGGTATTACCTGTCAATTGCATTAACATTTTACATTGTTGGAATAATGGAGCACAAGCAGCCAAGGTAGAAAATAGTGAAAAATACATTGATTTCTGACTTATTGGCTGCCTAGAATCATAAAAATTTAGGTATCATTTGCCAACAATAACAACAACAACAACTAGTCTTTTTAAATGTTTTGGATGCTTGTAGAAATATCAAAGGAATTATTATCGGTAGTGTCGCAGTAGTATAGTTTTTCATCCTGGCTATTCAGTGTACATACATACATGTATACTAATGGTATGCTTACATGTGCACAAGAAAACTTGGTGATATTTACAGGCAAAGGTGAATAACCAAGCCTATATCTGATTCTTAAGATGTATGCAGGATTTTTCTACTGATACAAAATATAATTTGAAGCTAGTCAATTTTGATACTATTAACATTAATTTATAAAAGGCATAACAAATACTAACAATAGAAAACAGTAATGATTATGTGCTTATTTTGTGACAAATGCTGAGCTTAAAGGAATGAGTATGACTCTGGCCCTGGACGGCCTTACAGTTTAAATGGAGGAAGAAAAAAAAGAAGTAATGATGATGGCATGTGAGGAAAATATATAATAGATCTATAAATAGTAAAGTGCTTACTCCCAGTGAAATATTGGAAAGTAATATTTATTCAGTGTCTAAAAGCCCTGTGGAAGTTATTTAAGAGTAATTTGTGTATCACAGACAGAGAGAATAGCATGGGCAAGGACTCAGAGGCATACAATTGAATAGGTCTGTGCCTGCCGGTCAGCTACCTGCTTTTCTTTGTTATGCAAAATGAATCTCATCACCTGAGCAGTTAAACCCAAGGGCCTAGAGGCCTTAGTCCTACAAAGTCTTTTTTATTCCTTTATTTTCACTCATACTATGCTCGATACGCTTTTGAATCTCTCCTTTTTCTCCTTCTTTTTAAAAAGAATTCTCTGTCCCATCTTAACTAAGCTTATCAAAATCTGAAGCCAGAGCTACTGCAATAGATTCTGAAAAGGCATCCTTCTAGAGACTGGTTTTACTCCAATACATCCTTTGCCTTACAGTCACTCCATACACTCTCTTTTTTGTTTCTGAACAGTTACCATCGTTCTTGCTTTGCTTGCATGCCTGCACTTTCTTTTCAGTGAAATGTTCTTTCTGTCCTCCTGCATATGAAAACCTGAGTCAGTCTTCAAGACTTAGACCAAGAGTCACTTATTCAGAGGAATCTTTTCCACTTCTCCTTCTAGCTGATCAGTTCTTTCTGTGTGTTCCCATAGCACTCAACACTATAATATTAATCACATTTTACACTAATAACCTGGTTACCTGATTTACTCTTTCTACATATTAAATACTCTTTTTTAAATTTTTTTTAAGTTTATTTTTGAGAAAGAGAGTGTGAGTGGAGGAAGGGCCTAGAGAGAAGGAGACACAGAATCTGAAGCAGCCCCCAGGCTCTGAGCTGTCAGCACAGAGCCCAGTGCTGGGCTCGAACTCATGAACTATGAGATCATGATCTGCGCGGAAGTCAGACATTTAACCGACTGAGCCATCCAGGTGCCCCTTGAATATTCTTTAAAGAAAAAAATCATGATTTTATTTTATATTTGCTATAGATTTTATTTATAAAATAAAGAGAAAGAGAGACAGAGCAGGGAAGGGGCAGAGAAGGGAGTAGGCAGAGGATTCCAAGCAGGCTCTATGGTAATAGCAATGAGCCCCACATAGGACTCAAACTCATGAAATGTAAGGTCATGACCTGAGCCAAAGTCAGATGCTCAACCAACTTAGCCATCCCGGTGCTCCTATAAATTTTAGCATAGTACCACACCTGCCACATGATAATAAAACAGATGCTTTACGTGTAGCTGAGTATCTAAATTTTCACGAATCAGTATACTACTAACATTCAAAATAACTAATACTGATTTACTAAGTTTATACTCTTGATATAAAATTATCATTAAAGCATTATTAATTGCACAGAAATATAATATTAAAATAAAATTAGAAATAATATGGCAGAAAACGTTCTTTCGGTGGAAGTTGCTGTCAATGAGAAAAAGGTTTTGAATGGCCACTATCTGCTTTATTCTAAATGAACCAGAATTTTGTAAAACAAACATAATGAAGACCTTGGCTTAACCAGAATCCTCAACTAAAATAGGCGTGGTGTAAAATGCAAGGATATATGTTTTCTAGTCCGTAATACGTAATACAGAAATTGAGAATTTTAAGTTTTGAAATAGGGTGCCGAAATGTCTACCAGAATCTAGAATTCTTAAGGTTTATAGATGAATGTTGAGGATCAAGATTGTATAGGGTCAGAAGACCTCTCAGGACCAAAGGTTACATCCATGAATTGTTTCTCTTGCTGAAATGACATGTGGATCTGATTTGAAGTCAAACTGGAAAGTCAGAGATTTTACTTTGTATCAGCTTTACTAATAACTGCAAGGATATGAGTAATCTCAAGGAATATGAAGCATGGAGAAGTCTGACACAGCTGATGTCATTCCCTGGGTCCCTTTTCATTTGCATGCTCTACAATTTAAAATGTGACCTCCCAAGGTAATGTATGTATCTAAATCATATACACAAAGGGGACTGTTTCACTCATGATACATGTCTATTTTATACATAATTATAATTCTTACAGGTTATTCCTGATCCATGGATTCCAGGGTTTCTGTTTTGTTTTTTCTTGTTATTTATTTGCCTTTCTCCTTAGGCAATCCTAGAAAGAGCAGATACATCCTGCCAGAAGCATTCTATCCATAAAGCCTTTCTAGGAAATACTACTAGTATATTTGTCTGGAAGCCTATCATTAGCATGCTTATAAAGGAATCTAAGATAAACTTGGTTCCTTATTATAATTCAGAAACATGTAAAATTTTTTGAAAGTTTCTCACTTTTTGGGTCAGATTTGACCACGAGGGCTGTGAGATCTCTCTTTTCTGCTGGTCAGTGGTTGGTCTTCATTTATGTTACCCAGAAAATACTATCGGTAAAGTTGAGGAGGCATATGTTATAGAAATCACCTGCTTTTTAACATTAATTTGATTTGGGAGAAAAGGAAGTAAAGTTAGATACGTTATAGATCCAGACAGTATTTACATGAAACCTGAACAATCAAACTAGAGGAAAACTGTGAAGGTATGAAGAACTCAAAGTAATTATTGGGTATAGCAAGAAACATGAGTAAGTGATTTGCTTTATCTTTCACTTTTCAATTATGTTGAATAGGATAGTTTAAAGCAGGAAAGTGTTATGTAACAAAAGGGAAAATAATATAAAAGTTCTCCCTATATTTCCTTTAAAATGGGAAAGAAAAAACAAATACCACAGTTGTCACAGTTGTCAGTTGTTCCTGAGAAGAAATACCATCTGTTAGTCTTCATTTATGAATAGGGATAATACAGAATCTACACTTAAAATGAGAGACTCTTTCAAAGTCCAACATGATTATTTTGGTTTCTGATTTGCGTAAAGTATTTTTTCATTTTAAGTATATTTGTCAATGTTAAAATCATATCAAGAATATTTTTGGGGCGCCTGGAGTGGCTCAGTTGGTTAAGTGTCCAACTTCGGCTCAGGTCATGATCTCACGGTTCATGGGTTCAAGCCCCGCTTTGGGCTCTGTGCTGACCAGCTACCTCAGAGCCTGGAGCCTGCTTTCAGATTCTGTGTCTCCCTCTGTCTCTGACCCTCCCCTGCTCACGCTGTGTCTCTGTCTCTTTCAGAAATAAATAAAACATTAAAAATATTAATTAAAAAAAGAGTAGTTTTAAACATCAGAACATATCTGAATAGAAATTATATTATAAAATGGAAATGGACATAGTTCTACTTCTGAAAGTCAGAAAATAGTTCTAGCCATCAGTGAAAAGAAGTATAGTGTTTACTGCTTCCTGAGATAGGTTAATAGACAAAAACATAAGAATAAAGCATAATGAGAAATTGTTGTTTCCTCTTAATTTTCTTAAATCCACTTGCAAATCCATCATTCAACTTTGAAAGACAATAATGTGATGAGAAACCAATGGATCAACTTTGCCCGGAGGACCCGAAGTGCTCTCAGCTTCCCTGGCCCAGCCTTTTGATACAGCAGAAGGGCTGCTCAACATAGCCCTAGTTAACCTCACAGTCTTTCTACATCTGAGAAGACTAGTACAAATCAGATGAGAAATTGAGATGCTGACCCCAAACACCAGATGACAATGTCTGCTTTCAAATTCAGAGTTCCTGTAATACAATTCACCCTTGTTCTCCTAATTTTAATGAAATCTTGAAAGAAATATATATTCTCCCTGAAAATAAGATTTCTGGTTGTATCTGGCATTTTACACCCTCAAGGTTTCTGAAAATTGCTAAATATATTACTCATATGAGCTTTCATAAGAGATGAAAAATCTTAAACATGTCCTATATGATTTAAATCGTAGTCAATCATAGATTTTTCTTTTTCTTCTTTTAAATAAAACTCTAGGAGTCCCCCTTGAATTAAACACCTTATTATAAAATGGATTCAATAGCTAACAATGACTTTTTAACAGGGCTTGGTATCCTGAAATTTTACTCACATTTAGTTCTCAACAAGCTTCTTTGATTTGTACATAGAGGCTGTTAGGGAATTTGCATTACTATCCTATGACCTCACATTTAATTTTTAATTTATTGTTATATTTTTAGCCAAATCATAAGCCAATAGATGGAATAAAAGTACTTACTAGTTTGAGAAAAAACCTAGTGTGTGACACTGTATTATGTATTATGACACTGTAATTGGCTTACACTGTGATGTCTAATAAGAATCATGCACACCTGTTTCCTTTGGAAAAAAATTAAAAAACTGACAGAACAAAATAGAAAAACAAGCTTGGTGAGACTTCATTATCTCATAGTTCTCTGAAAAAGAATGCTACAGTGTGTTAAGTGACCATTTCTAGATGGGGGAGATAAAATCCCACAAAAAATGAATCTTTGGAAGAAGGGTGGATTGACATTTGTGGAGAGATAGTCCTTTTCTTTGGGAAAAGGACTTTTCCATGAGAAAATCACTTACTAAAGAAAAATACAGCAAAAATGGATTCTCCCTTAGGGATGAATGTGATAATGACATGTAGAATCTAAGCACTTAGAGACATGGGGAAAGTTATAGAGAAGTCTTCCCACAGTTCTGAATGTAGAGCATGAGAGCTAATCAAGGTCAGGGGAACATATTGACGACAAAATTGCAGTTGAAGTGGGAGGACACTAATAATTCCCAGAGAGCCGGCCAGGAAATTCATAGGAGGAGAAACAACAGAGATGCATTAAGAGCCAACTCCTAGTGCCAGTGTGTCACTTTAACTTTTTAAACAATGTGAAATACATATTAACCATTTTTTTCAAGAGCCTGCTATTATTTTAAAATTTTAGTTAAAAAATAAAGCATTTAGAAAATACAGAATACTAAATATAAGAATCTACATTCCTAGAAACAGTGACTGTTAACTATTTTGTTGTATTTCCTTCCGGTCTTTTTCTATATTTCTTACCTTAAACAGTTGTGACTATATATATATATCGATATATATGTATCGATATATATGATATATATGATATATATACACATATACATGTGATTTTCTACTTGTCTTTTTCACCTAATAGTTATATACAAACCTTTTCCATGTTAGTATTATAAAAGAGCCTTAACTCTGAGCTTTTCCTGTTAAGAGAAAAGTATTCCGAACAGATCTAATACCACATTAACATTTTTAAAATGTGGTTCATCCTGGGAATATAAATACATTTAAAAGAAAAAAAATACACAAATTAATTCTAAAGGTGTAGTATCTAGGTAGAAAAATTGTCTTGAGTCATGGGGTTTTCTTGGTATTCCTCCAAGCATCCATTTTAGACAATTTCTTTATCTACTTGCATTAACATTCTTGACAACATACTATACATATTGCTATTGTATAATATAATGACAGAAACAAAATTTTTATTTGACTGGAAATTAAGCAATGTAGAAAAGAAGAACTGAGTTGATTTTCGTCATGTTTCTAGTCATTCTGGGCTCCTTAAATTCAAGAATCTGGTGATCCTTTAAATGCAAGCTATGTAGATTTGGGGAAGTTTAACTATACAATAAAATAGATGAAATATTTTTCTCTTCCTGGGTTTGTTGTTCTGATTTACACTGAATGATTAAAATGGTTCTCTACTTCTGTCTTCTGGTAACCAACTATAGTTGTGAAGAAGGAAAACTCTCAATTTGACTGCTGATAGAACAGTATGGTGCAAAGAGGTTTCTAAACCCAGGCTCCTGCCTGAACTTCTGAGTTAGAGATTTATGAGCAAGGTCAGGCACGGTAGTCCAAGTATGCCAGTGCAATTAGAAGGGCATTGGATTTGTCAGCTAAGTGTAAAATACCCTTTGGCTGCAGAGTGAAACCTTCATTTTCTAAATAAATTAACGTAATAACTATCAAACTACAGCTGGTAAGCAAGCCAGCCATCTGTGAAAAGGAAATCCATTGACAACAAAAGCCTTGCAAGACATTTCTTCAAGGTAGGGAAAATTTGAACCAACTGAGCTGTTTTTGAGCCCATGAAAAGCAAAAGATAACATAAAATATCACCTTATTTCTTCATCTTTGCAAAGAAAAACAGGTGGGAGATGAAAGGACAAGTTGGATACCTAAGGTGTTCAAATTGAAATTGGCACAAGTACATGGAAACAGGCAGAATGAGATCACTGTATTTACCGGCTAGTAATGGTTATTCAGCAGATACCTTATGTAACTCTCTGCTATCCCCGTGTATATGGATATTGCAGTTTTCTGAGGTCTCTTAATTATTTGTAAACTTTCACTAGTGGTCCATGGAACTGAATTTGTGAATTTTGTTCAACTTTACTTTGGGTAAGAAGATATAATGGAGCATTCACTCTGTTTCTTCATGTGGACCTCCATAAAATAGCACCCATATTTAAAGCTCTTCAGTCCTATGGCACATGGAAACTGGGCTTTTAATATCTCTTCATAATCTCTTTACACTGGAGACCCAGAGAATATATGTCACACTTTTTTTTGATGCTGATAGAATTACTGATTCCTCTACTAAACATAATGTATCTCACCCTAAACTGTTTAAGAGGAAAGAGAATGGATACAGCATTAGGAAAAAAAAAAAAACAACAACAACAGAAAAACAAAAAAACAACTGCATTTGAATCTCAGCTGAATCACATTCTCTGACAGTAGGCCAATTACTTTTAACCTCTTTGATTCTTATTTCTGTCATTTATAAAACAAAACAATATGTCTCTTACAGCATCTTATAAGCCTGAAATGACTTTGTATTTCTGGAATATTTCTGGCATAGGACCTAGTGCCTATACCATAGATGATACTCAGTAATTTGTTTCCCTTGTCTTCTTTTGAAGCTAAGTTAAAGAAGCCCAATTTTCTCCGTATCACTGGCATTCTCTAACTGCCTTTGTTATTTCCTCAAAGAAAATCATGACAGCATCAGGAGAAATTATGACCAAAGAAAGATACTGACAGGAAGATAGCCATTGATAAGGCATTTAGAATGAAAAGACAAAAAGTAAGACATATATAAAAGTCAGACTAGAGAGCTACTATAAAAACAGAATTATCTGTACCTAACAAGTGGAGAGCTGCCTTTCATGGAAGAATTTACAAAGCTCTATATTAAGGTAAGGATAATATATTTTTACATGTAAGTATTTTCATATGTGCTGAGTCTTACCATAAGAAAAATTTTTATTTTTTGCCTCTATCACATGATGTGCTGTAGATCAATTATTGAAAAATGCCTTGAGGAGTAATAATACTAAATAAATACATAATTATTATTTATGGCTATTAATTTCACTTGAGTATAAACTTGTTGACAGCCTCATTATGTCAAGCCTGTAGCAAGCTGATAACTTATTCTGTGATCTTTGAAATCGTTTGTTGGATTATGCTGTGCATGAGCAAATGAATGATGGCTGAAACATTGTTAAATGGAACTATGCAGTAATGTACCATTTTTTCCATTAAACCATATGTACAGAACTTATTTAATAGAATGTTATAAAGGGAGACTGACTTGAGAGCAGTACATATTGAAAACATTTAGGACTGTGGAAGACCACAGGGTCAATAGGATACCACATTTGTCAAAAAAAAAAAAAAAAACACTAATACTTAGGGTGCCTTACGATAAATAGAACATTCTGACCCTGTGCAATGCTTATACCAATGGTATAATTAATGACTGGATTATTGTGTTCATTTTGAGAGAATGAAAATAGGTTTGAGTTTTATATGATGACTAATTAAAGCTTCTGTGAATATTAGGAGAAATAATTGTTTTATTCAGTATTTAAGATTCTGTAGAATGGAGGATACTTAAGTTATGTTGTTTCAGTCATTATTTCACAAAAGAGAAAACATTGTAGAAGAAAGGTGCCTGAAAATAGAGTAGAACTTTCTCTTAAGTAGAGTTTTCCAAGATATAGTTGTCCTGAATTAGAAATATTCCAACAAAATTTTTCTATTGGATAGGAGGATGAAATATAGAACATTTTTAGCCCTACCCTAAAATGCATTTTTTAAATTTTCAAGTATTCTGATAATAAATTTCTATATAAAGTGTGTCCGGTAGTTGAAGTCAGTTGAGTTTATAATTTTTAAATTCTAAATCATTATTTAGAAGAGATGTTAATTGGCATAAACTGCAACCAAATGTAATTTTTCCCAAGTTTTTGTTGGAGGAAGATAAGTACTTTAAAAGAATGACCAGTCATTTATAATTTTTTTTAAATTTTTTTTTAATGTTTTATTTATTTCTAGGAGAGAGAGAGAGACAGCGTGAGCAGGGGAGGGTCAGAGAGAGAGGGAGTCACAGACTGAAACAGGCTCCAGGCTCTGAACTGGCAGTCAGCACAGAGCCCGAGACGGGGCTCGAACCCACGAACCGCGAGATCATGACCTAAGCGAAAGTCAGACGCTTAACCGACTAAGCCACCCAGGCGCCCCAGCAGTCATTTATAATTAAAAGCACATAAATACTTAGACAAATAAAATATAAGTGACTATACACTTTGATTTGTGCTTTGCCTTCATTACTTAAAAAGAGGACAGATATAAGCCATTTCCACTCTCTATTCTGTCTGTAAGCTCAGAGGTTCAATTATAAGTCAAAGAAACAAACTCCCAAAAAAACACAAATAAATGAACAGATAAGCAATTACACGCACGCACATATATGCATGCACACACACACCCATCTAACACAGGAATCCTGTTTTAGAAGAAACAAAGTTTGAAGTTTCTAGAGTAATGTAACCCTATCGCAGTTATATTGTGTATATATATATATATATGTTGGAGATTTTCACTCCCAGAATATAAACAATGATGGTTCATTTTTTTTTCCATTTTTTTTAACATAGAATATCACCTACTTTATTTTTTTAGTCCTATAAAATAGGATTATTTTATTTTATTATTTTTTTTTACAAATAGTTTATTGTCAAATTAGTTTCCACATAACACTCAGTGCTCATCCCCACAAGTGTCCTCCTCCATGCCCACTCCCCCTCCCCCCCACATCCATCAGTCCTCAGTTTTTGTCAGCATTCAAGAGTCTCTCATGGTTTGCCTCTCCCCCTTTCCCCCACCATTTCTCCCCTTCTTCTCCCCCTTGGTCCTCTGTTAAGCTCCTCCTAATCCTCCTATACGTGCACACATATGATATTTGTCTTTCTCTGCCTGACTTATTTCGCTCAGCATAACACCCTCAAGGTCCATCCATGTTGCTACACATGGCCAGATTTCATTGTTTCTCATTGCTATGTAGTATTCCATGGTATAGATAAACCACATCTTCCTGATCCATTCGTCCGTGGATGGACACTTAGTTTCTTTCCATGTTTTGGCTATTGTTGAAAGTGCTGCTGTGAACATTGGGGTACATGTGCATCAGCATTTCTGTATCCCTTGGGTAAATTCCTAGCAGTGCTATTGCTGGGTCATAGGGGAGTTCTACTGTTAGTTTCCTGAGGAACCTCCACACTGTTTTCCAGAGGGGCTGCACCAGTTTACATTCCCACCAACAGTGTAGAAGGGTGCCCGTTTCTCCACATCCTCGCCAGCATCTAGAGTTCTCTGATCTGCTCATTTTAGCCACTCTGACTGGCGTGAGGTGGTATCTCAGTGTAGTTTTGATTTGTATTTCCCTGATGAGGAGGGATACTGAGCATCGTTTCATGTGTCTGTTGGCCAATGATGGTTCATTTGGTACTAAATGTACATGGTAGGGATTTTTAGGAGTTTTCCCCTTCCCTTCCCTTCCCTTTCCTTCTCTTACTTCAGGAGAACTTAATATAGAAATACAGATGTTTGCTTGTGCCAAACAGTACTGTGCTGGGGAGAATTGAAGCAGGATACTGTTATTTTTTAAGTATATGCTTTTCTTTTTTAAATTTTTGCCACATTGCAAGTATTATTTGGATATAAACCTTTAAATGGAATCTAAAGTAAATCAACTGCTATCAAGTCAGTCTGGGAGAGACACAACATGGACTGGAATCAAGGGGATAAAGAAACACTGTATAAAGGGAAGGGCTGATGGGAAGTAGTGACACCAAGTAACATCCAAATATTGATTCTCTCTGTTCCCTGTTAGTATGGTAACCACTCCTGAAGGGTATATAGCTATTGGCAAGCTCAAATTGATGCCATGTAGTTACCTAGGCAGCATGTATCATATCGTTTACTGAATTCTGCTATCCTAAACTGTTAAATTCTCCTGTGATCTCTACTCTCACCTTTTGTCTTTATGAATCTATTATTTATTCTCATCAACTTCTCAAGTCCATTTTGACCTTTTATTATTCTGTAAAATTAATTCTTCACTCTTACTTGCTTTTTACCCAGTCTATATACCATGGTCAGGCATTTAAAATGTTCTCCAGCCAGAGGCCTAAAAATTCCTGGTTTCTTTGATCTTTTATCATACTTGTGTGTCAATCAGTATTCTTAGCTATAAGCAGCAGAAATCAATTCAAGATGATTTACACAAGCAAGTCATGCATTTATAGCATATTGAGTAGCTCTCCAAACTGGAGGGCTAGAAAACCAGACTTAAGAAATGGAAAAGAACCAAGGTGGGCAGCATAGCCAACTCTACATCCAAAATCATATTTTAGAAATGGCCTGGCAAATGCCATTAGCACCACTGCTATACACTTGCTGTTGCTGGCACTTGGTTAAGCTGCTTCTAGAAATGGAATGTTGCTGAAGTTAACTCCGGAAAGAATCTGCCCATTTTCTATTTGTCTGTGTGGCTTACTCCAGAATCAAACTTATGGGTGAAAGCATGTGTGTGGACAAGCCCTGTATTCTTGTCCTAGCTGCAAGAGGTGGACTTAAGGGAGTGACTTTCCAGATTTTAATGTCACCCTCCAAAATTTATACAATGAGACATGGCACAAAAATATGACAGAGTTCATATGCTGCACTGCCAAAATGAATTAACGTAAAATAAATAACAGTATAACAAATATTTACAACAGAAAAGGAAACCCGACAAGAGAGTCTTAAAGATAGTATGTATATTTTGAAATAAAACTAGAATTAGGAAGGAAATGTCAAAAGGTTAGCATAAAACAGTGATACAGAAGCCTAGGAATAAATTTTCATACAGGAGATAATGAAGTAGAAGAGGGTGAGAAATCATATGTCATTTGATTTTATGAGAAGACTTTTCCTGGAGAAAATTAAGAAGATCCATAGGGGTAAAAACTATGTTGCTAGGTAGTGAACCGACAATGAAAAAATGTAGATATGGAGTACAGGTTTACAGAAAAGCAAAGAGTAGGTTTACCAAGAGTTATTAAGTGGCAAATTATGGTGTTGAGCATCTTTTCATATTAGCGATGCCATTTTAGAATTAATTTTAATTTTTATTTCTCTATCTTAGAAACCAAGTCTAACAAATTACCAAGAAAAGGCAATTCTACCTCTGCAGTTCTTTGTCTCCTACTTTCTGTTAACATGGTCTCTAACCTGACTTATTCCCTCATTTCCATAGTTTGTACAACTGTTAATTTCTTAACTGGTGTTCCATCTCTGGCATTCAGCTTCTTCAATCAGTTTTGCTCACTGTGTGCCAGAAAGTATCTCTGATCACATGTCATCATACCACTCTTCAATTTCATAATCTTCTATGACTTCCACTTGTGTTCTTTCTTGGAATTCAGCGGTCCCATCATCTGATCCTAAGTGGTCATGTTAACTCCTTCCACTATACCCTGAAACCATGTCCAGCACCTGCCCCTCCCAGAGCTGATAGTGATCTTCCCTTCCACCTTGTCCTTGTTCTTAATGTTCCTTCCATTAGGGGTGGCTCTCCTCCTGTTTCTGCCTATAAATATCTATTTATTTATCAGGACCTAGTCCTGCATAATGTTGATCTTCAATTTTTTCTCTTGTGTAAATTTTAATAGCACTTTATTTTCTTTTATGTTCTTAGCAGTTTGTATTATATTGTAGTTATTCTTTACAAATTTGATTTTATTTTAGTAGATCTTAAATTTCATGAGAACAGGTAGCTTCTCTTCTTTCCAGTGCCTAGTTCCAAGTTTTGAAGATAATAGGCCCTTAGTAAAGGTTTATTATATTGGACTGAATGCAGGAATGCAAATTCAGGATCCACACCTACTCAGAGGCAAAATCAAAAGACCAGAAATGACAGATACTTTTTATTTATCTTAACCCATTGCTTTTTTGGACTATTACAGTTCGAAAGTACTTGTTATGCAAAGTGTCCAACATTTGAATCATAATCAGAACTAATTAATGATAGAAAGTATTCTCATTAAGCATACTAAAATTTGTGTTTGACATTCAGATATATTAGAATACTTAGCCAATATTTCATTTGACCTTAAGGCAAATTCAACATTTTGAATTTCACAATGTCTACAATTTTCAAATAGTTGCTAATATTTGGAAGTCTAGGAAAAATACAGAAATAGGTGATTAGCTTGGGGACTTAAAGATTTATCTATCTGGGGGCTCACCATTTGTGTTAACTCACACACAGTGCCTCATCTACTATTATTTCTCTTTGGCTTTCCTTTACACACATGAAAAACAAGTATCATTCTACATAATTGTCAAATTAATCTAGATTATGCTTTATTTGGTAATGTTAAATTGCTGGAAGGGGTGGGAGCAGCAGAGGATATGGGAGAGCAAATAATAATGTTATCTAAGAAGCTGCATGAGGAAAAAGAATGTCTGCTTTTGAATAGTTTCATTTTAGGAATGCAGTTTAGAGGTTGGAGCATGGATTGGAGCACACTGCTAGTGTTAGAATTGCAGCTCCAACCCTCAGTAACTCTGTGATTTTGGATGCTGTTTAATCTACCTCTTTTCAGTGCCCTTATCTGTAAAAGGGGGATAATAGTATCTGCAATATAGGGGTATGTAAGAATTAGCTAAGCATTTTATAAGTGTTATGAAGTATTTGCTATTATTGAATGTAGGTTTCCTACTGCAAATATCTATTGTTAACTTAAATATTAAATGCATTTATTGTTTTTATTAGATCTGTGACATTTATTTCAGCTTCTGATCTGAGTTTGTTTTCTTGCTCTCAAGCTTTATGAGAAACACAAGAATCAATAGGGATTATTTCAACTGAATTTAGGGTTTATCTAAGAGAACTTCAAGGGTTAGGAGACCAAACAAAACAAGAAAAGAGGATTTAAAAGAAGAAATTAGATTAAAAGTTTAAGAGATTAAATGGGTGGATAAAGAAACCTAGCATGTATTTTAGATAAAAGCTGGAAAAGCAGCAGTTCTACTCTGCTCAGTCAGTGGCTCTTGACCCCATTAGCAGTAAATGTTTAATCTTATTGTTGTTAATTAGTAATGCAAAATGGACAGTTTTTTTTTTCCTTTCCTATGGAAAAAGCTATATTAAGTATGACTTGTGATTTCTTCTCAGGAGTAATAAAACTTGAAATGTATATGAATGGATAGTGATAATATGAGAAAAATACAGAAAATAATGTGTTAAATCCTTACGTAGTTGTCAAATATAAATAGTATTTGCCAAGGAAATTAATGTTCGTATCATAAAAGAGGAGTTAAATTTCAACTCTTCCCTTTCAATTGTACAATATAAAATCTAGGGACTTACAGGGGCAGACTATATAGAAATCTGAAGAATATCAGAAACAAAGGAGAAATTATGGTTCAAATATGTTCATTTACTCTTTTTTTTAAAATTGAAGTATAGTTGACATACAATATGATACTAGTTTCAGGTGTATAATATAGTGATTCAGCATTTGCATACTTAACAAAATGATTAATACAGTAAATTTAGTTATCTTTGTTCATTCACTTTAAAAATTAAAAAAAAAATTTTTTTTAAGATAGAGAGGGTGAAAGGAAGAGAGAGAGAATCTTAGGGAGGCCCCATGCTCAGCACAGAGCATGGGATCCCAAGATCCTGGGATCATGACCTGAGCCAAAATCAAGTGGGACACAACCACTTTGAGCCACCCAGGTGCCCCTTTTCATTCGATTTTGATCATTATTGATTATACAGGATTATAACATTGAAGATTTCAGAAAATATGATTTTCTTTAGTTAAAAAATTTAAGCCTAGAGACAAATTTGTAACACACCTTTTTTTTAAAGTACGTTTCACCCGCGCCCCCAGCATGGAGTACAACACAGGGTTTGAACTCACAACCCTGAGATCAAGACCTGAGCTGAGATCAGCAGTCATATACTTGGAGCTCCTGGGTGGCTAAGTAGGTTAAGCCTTTGACTTTGGTTCAGGTCATGATCTCATGAGTCATGAGTGCAAGCCCCATGTCAGGCTCTGTGCTGGCAGTTCAGAGCCTGGAACCTGCTTCATATTCTATGTCCCTCTCTGACCCTCCCCTGCTTTTTTTCTCTCTCTCTCTTAAAAATAACTAAACATTAAACAAAAATTTATCAAAAAAGAAGAAAAGACACTAAACTGACTGGGCCACCTAGGCACCACTAATACACTTTTAGTAACTGTAGAGGTTTATGGTATCTATAATCAATATCTATATCTGTATCTATATCTGTTTTCATATCTATCATTATATAATCCATATCTTTATATTTAAATCTACTTCATGTTATCTTATGATCTTTATTTTTCCTTGCCCTTATTTGCTCATCCATTTTTTTATCTTGTTAAAAAAATCACTGTAACTGTGAAAGCATCCTTAATCATTTAAAAAATAAAGTAGATATCAAAAAGACACATAAATGCAAAGGGGTAAATGAGGCCCCAGTAATCATTTGCCTTATTATTTTTCACTGCTTTGGACATGAGCAGCCATGTTAGGTCTAATAAGTACAATAAGAATCATGGCAGAGATTTTCGTTTTTAGTATCAATGGGAAATCATTGGAAGGTAAACTATTCTTTATTTCCTTTATTTTCCCTGAAAAGGGTGTTTTCATTTTCTGGAATTGTATTTCATTCCTTCTCCTTCTTAAGATATAGTCAATAGTGATTAAACTCTTAGTCTGCTTTTGTTTATTTTAAACCACCTGATGTTTTATTGTTGGTATTTATCACATGCTCATTGACTTATTTTTTGCTTATTCCTGAGGAATGGAGAAACCCATTAGATAGTAACTAATATCAATCAATGACTTTTCCTTTTCATATAAGTCAAAGAAAATTTTATTCTTGATTTCAATATCTTGAGTTTTCATTAACTTCCACACATTAATATACTCCAGTTAGATTCTTGGATTTTATTTTTAATGTCATGCCTTAGAGACAGATAAAATGTACTGAATTCATGATTATCTTGGCAGGGTTGTTAAATCAATACTTTTAATTTTCTCTTTTTTTTAGGATATACTCTCTGTTGAGACTTAAAGTCATGGTAGCTTTTGAGGTTTCTAAATCTGTAGATGTTCTTCAAAACCTGTGTTCCTAGGAATTCTGTATGGTCAGAATGATCTGTAGATCATATTCAATTTTTATTTTTGGACAAACAAATTCTTAATTTGAACTTTTGTTTTTTCTAATTCTACTTTAAACACTATTTAAACACTATTTTAAATTTCTACTTTAAACACTATTTCTAAACACTACTCTAAACACTAATTCTACTTTAAACACTATTTCTATATCAACACTCTTAAGACGTCAATTTAAAAAATAGATTCAGAATTATATGCAGAAATTAAACCACTGCTGACTACAGGTATCTGTTAAAATTGTCTGAGCTCAAGCAAAGGCTTTCATCTTCATAACTGTGTACCACTGTATCTCGGGGACTGCATAACAGTCATTTTAACATACCTATTCCATGTCAACATTTTCAACAAAAATGTACTATATACTTTTGAAAATCTTAGTATTTACATGTTCATGAAATGTAAAATTTACATTCATGAAATGTGTAAAATCTGTAGGTGAGAATGATGTCAGTATTTTGAATAAAAATGCCTTAGAATTTACCACCTCTGAAATTTAAATGTAGAATGAAATGGTGTTGTATTACCTTCCAATAGGTTGCAAAGAATAGGAGCACTGGAAGGAAATGGCTTAAGCTAGGATTTTTAAAAGCACAAGTGAAAACAAATATTACTTATTGAGTAGGCTAAGTCATGATAGCTATCTGTGATGTACTATGCTCATTTTAGGAGTTGTCTTCTCAGTTGACTGCTTATCAAGAACTGTAAATAAAAGGAAGTGATAAACTTTGTATGTGCCAGAGTCTCATTTTTCTCAATCAAGCTATACTTAACAGTGGTTCAGAAACACTAACTACTTTCCAGTCAGTAGTTTCCAGAACACACCATAGTCTTATTTTTCTGTCCATAGTCCCTTTAATCTTTTAAAACTTTTTTTCAAAACATTTTCACATTCATTATTCACATTTTACTAATCTTACAGTAAGATTAGTAAAACAGGTTATTATCACTCCCATTTTACAGATAACGGAACCAAACCAAACAGACATACAAAAATCCATGTAGGAATGCAACCCCACTAGCTTACAAGTAGTGTCGGAAGTAGTTACAAAATTTACAAGTAGTTAATCAACACTACCTTAAAGATATAGTTACTGGAAGTATCTAATCTCCAACATGCAGAATAAAGATATTTTTTTCAAATTTCAAGTCTATTGATACGGAACAGACTTTTGTGGAACCAAAGTGGTACTAAAAGTTATTAAGTGACATCTGCTAACATGACTTAATGGGCCCCCAATCGAAAGGTTCCACCTTCTCAGGAGACTTCTGCCTCACATTTTACGTTTAAAAACTTTCACTTGTAAGCCATTGGGGAGTTTTGGACTTGTGAGTTCCCTGTAATGCTGGGTTGTACCACACCAATGTATAGCCCATCTTTCTTCATTGCTTAAGTTCCATGTCAGTTTTTATAGGCTTACTGAACTTTGGGTGGAAAAACTTGTTAAGTTTGGTTACAGTCACCACTAAAATTTGCATTGCCATTTATCACTGTACAAATGACTCCTTATCCATTTTCCCACGCCTATTAGCATTTTTACATTCTTTGGATGAAAACCCATAAGTGGAATAACTGTATCATATGGAGGTCTATTTTTAATTTTTTGAGGAACCTTCATACTGTTTTCCATAGTGGCTGCACAAGTTTATATTTACACTAACAGTGTGGAAGAGTTCCTTTTCCACCACATCCTCATCATCACTTGCTATCTTATAGTTTTTATAATAGCTACTATAACCAGTGTGAGGTGACATCTCATTGTGGTTTTGATTTGCATTTCCCTGATAATCAGTGATGTTAAGCATCTTTCCATGTGCCTGTTGGCCATTTGTATGTCTTCACTGGAGAAAAATCTATTTAGATCCTCTGTATATTTTTTTTAATATTCTTTTTTTTTTAATTTTTTTTATGTATCTCTAGGAGAGAGAGAGAGACAGCATGAGCAGGGGAGGGTCAGAGAGAGAGGGAGTCACAGACTGAAACAGGCTCCAGGCTCTGAGCTGGCAGTCAGCACAGAGGCCCACGCGGGGCTCGAACCCACGAACTGCGAGATCATGACCTAAGCGAAAGTCGGACGCTTAACCGACTAAGCCACCCAGGCGCCCCCATATTTATTTATTTTTAATTTACATCCAAGTTAGTTAGCATATAGTGCCATAATGATTTCAGGAGTAGAATCCAGTGATTTGTCCCTTGTATATAACACCCAGTGCTCATCCCAACAAGTGCCCTTCTCAATGTCCCTTGTCCATATACCCATTACCGCACCCAGAACCCATCCAGCAATCCTTTGTTTTCTGTATTTTAAGGACTTTTTATGGTTTGTCTCCCTCTCTGTTTTTATCTTATTTTTGTTTTCCTTCCCCTAGATTCATCTGTTATATTTCTTTTTTTTAAATATAATCTATTGTCAAGTTGGCTAACATACAGTGTATATAGTGTGCCCTTGGTTTTGAGGGTAGATTCCCATGACTCATTGCTTACATACAACACCCAGTCACCTAGTGCTCATCCCAACAAATGCCCTTCTCAACACCCATCATCTATTTTCCCCTCTCCCTTACCACTCCCCTATTCACCCTCAGTTTGTTCTTTAAGAATATTTAAGATTATTTTATGGCCTGCCTTCCTCCCTCTCTGTACCTATTTTCTTCCCCATCCCCCATGGTCTGTTAGGTTTCTCAAGTTCCACATATGAGTGAAAACTTAGTGATATCTTTCTTTTGGGTTTCCTACATATAAAACTATGTCATCTGCAAATAGTGATAGTTTTATTTCTTCTTTTCCAGTTTGAAGTTTTTATTTATTTAGTTTATTAATTTGAGAGACAGAGAAGGAAAGAGAGAATCCCAAGCAGGCTCTGCACTGTCAGCATGAAGCCAGCTGCAGGGCTCAGACTACAAACTGTGAGATCATGATCTGAGCCAAAATCAAGAGTCAGTTGCTCAACTGACTGAGCTACCCAGGGGCCCTGGACGTTTTTTAATTTAAAAAAAAATTTTTTCTTGCCTAATTGCTGTGACTACGATTTCTTTTTTTTTTTTTTTTAAGGTTTTTTTTTTTTTTTTTTTATTTCTAGGGAGAGAGAGACAGTGTGAGCAGGGGAGGGTCAGAGAGAGAGGGAGTCACAGACTGAAACAGGCTCCAGGCTCTGAGCTGGCAGTCAGCACAGAGCCCGACGCGGGGCTCGAACCCACGAACCGCGAGATCATGACCTAAGCGAAAGTCGGACGCTTAACCGACTAAGCCACCCAGGCGCCCCATGCTGTGACTACGATTTCTAATATAATGTTTAATAAAAGTGGTGAAAGTGGGCATTCCTGTCCTGTTATTTTTTTTTTAATGTTTATTTATTTTGAGAAAGAGAGTGAAAGAGAATGTGCATATGAGTGGAGAAGGGGCAGAGAGAAAGAGGGATTAAGAAATTCTCAAACAGTTTCTGTGTTGTCAGCATGCATAGGGCTCAGTCTCACAAACTGTGAGATTAAGACCTAATCTGAAATAAAGAGTCGAGCACTTAATCAACTCAGCCATTTAGGTGCTCCTAGTGTCTTGTTCTTGATCTTAGAGGAAAAGTTTTCAGCTTTACACCATTGACTATGATGTTAGCTATGAGTTTGTTGTATATGGCCTTTATTGGTTGAGCTACATTCCCTCTGTATCCACATTGTTGAGAGTATTATCATAAATGGATGTTGAATTTTGTTAAATGCCTTTTCTGCATCTTTTGAGGTGATCATATGCTTTTATCCTTCATTTTTCAATTTCAGTGTATCATGTTGATTTACTTGTGGATGTTGAACCATCCTTGTACCTCTAGAATAAATCATACTTGATTATGGTGTATGATCCTTTATATGTATTATTGGATTCATTTTGCTAATATTTTGTTAAGAATTTTTGCATCAATGTTCACCAATTATACTGCCTGTAATTTTCATTTTCTGTAGTGTCTTTCTCTGGTTTGGGTATCAGGTTAATATTGGACTTATAAAATGAGTTCAGAACAGTTTCATTCTCTTCAATTTTTTGGAAGATCTTAAGAAAAGTACTTATTAAATCTTTGAATGTTTGTTAGAATTCACCAGTGAAACCATCTGGCTCTGGACTTTTGTATGTTGGAAGTTGTTTGTTTGTTTAGGTTTATTTATTTTGAGAGAGAGAGAGATAGAAAGCAGGGGAGAGGCAGAGAGCATAGGAAAGAAAGAATCCGAAGCAAGGGCTTCAAACTCATGAACCATGAGGTCATGACCTGAGCCAAAACCAAGAGTCTGATATTTAATTGAGTGAGCCATCCACGTGTCCCTTGGAAGGTATTTGAGTAGTGATTCAATCTCTTCACTAATAACTGGCCTACTCAAATTTTCTTTTTCTTCTTGATTCAGTCTCAGAAGACTGTATGTTTCCAATAATTTATTCATTTCTCCTAGGTTGTTCATTTTATTGGCTTATAATTGTTCATAGTAGTCACTTATGATCCTTTATATTTCTGCAGTGTCAATTATAATTTCTCTTTCATGTATGATTTTGCTTATTAGAGCCAGTCCTCCCCCTTTTTTTTTTTGGTTACTCTACATAGAAGTTTTTCAATTTTGCTTATCCTTTCAAAAAACCAGCTCTTAGTTTCATTTTTAAAAGTCTTTTATTTCTGCTCTGATTTTTATTATCCATTTCTTCTGTTGACCTTCAGCTTTGTTCTTCTTTCTCCAGTTCCTTGAGGCGTAAGGTTAGATTTTTTATTTGAGATTTTTCTTGTTTCTTTAGGTAGGCCTGTATTGCTATGATTTTCCCTGTTAGAACCACTTTTGCAGCATTCCAAAAATTTTGGTGTGTCACATTTCTGTTTTCATTCTCTAGGTATTTTTTTAAATTTATTATTTGTTTCTTTTGATAACTCATTGGTTCTTCAGTATTATTTTATTTAATCTTCATATTTTTGTAGTTTTTCCATTTTTCTTCTTTTTTGATTAAAATTTTTTTAAGTTCATTTATTTTGCATGAGTGGGGGAGGGGTAGAGAGACAGAGAGAGAGAGAATTCCAATCAGGTTCTGCACTGTCAGCGTAGAGCCCAATGTGGGGCTCAAACTCATGAACTGAGCCAGAATCAAGAGTCAGATGCTTAACTAAATGAGCCAACTAGGAGACCCCAATTTTCTTCTGATTGATTTCTAGTTTTATATCATCGTGGTTCAGAGAAAATGCAAATATGATTTCAATCTAATTTATTGAGACCCTTTTATGACCTAACATGTAATCTATCCTGGCAAATATCCTATGTGCACTTGAGAAGAATGTGTATTCTGTTACTTTTTGTTGGGATGTTATATAAGTATCTATTAAGTCTGTTTGGTCTAATGTATCATTTAAGGTCAAGGTTTCCTTATTAATTTTCTGTTTCAGTGATCCTTTGATGTAAATGAGGTATTAAAGTCACCTACTCTCATTGTTTTGATGTCAATTCTTTCCTTTAAGTCCATCAGTATTTGCTTTATATATCTTGGTGCTAATATATTGAGTTCATCCCATTTTTGTAAATGTTATATCTTCTTGTTGGACTGACCCCTCTATCATTATGTAATGTCCTTCTTTGTCTGGTATTACAGTCTTTCTTTTATTTTATCTGCCATGAGTGTAGCTTTCTCTTTATTTCTCTTTACATGGAGTATCTTTCTCCATCCCTTTACTTTCAGTCTATGTGTGTCCCTCTTTTAAAAAAAAAAATTAAATTTTTATTTGTTTTTGAGGGAGAGAGAAAGAGAGAGAGAGTACAAACAGGGGAGGGGCAGAGTGCAAGGGAGACAGAATCTGAAGCAGGCACCACGCTCTGTCAGCTCTGAGCCCGACCTGTGGCTTGAACTGACAAGCTGTGAGATCATGACCTGAGCTGAAGTTGGAGGCTAAACCAACTGAGCCACCCAGGTGCACATGTCTGTGTCTTTACTTTTGAAGTGAGTCTCTTGTAGGCCGCATATAGATAGGACTTGTTTTTCTTTTTATTGACTCAGCCACTCTGTCTTTTGAGTAGAGATTTTAGTCCATGTACATTTAAAGTAATTATTGATAGGTATGTACTTGTTCCATTATGTTAACTGTTTTGTGAATGATTTCATAATTCCTCTTGCTCCTTTGTTTTTCTCTTTGCTCCTTTGTGGTTTGATGCTTTTCTTTAGCATTATATTTAGATTGCTTTAGTGTGTGTGTGTGTGTGTGTGTGTATTTGTTCTAACTCTTTGCTTTGTGTTTACTGTGAGACTCACATATAACTTTCCACATATGTATGTCTGTTATGAGTTGATAGCAACTTAAACTTGACTACATTCCAAAATTTTACATCCCTCCTGACATTTTATATTTTCGATGTTACATTTTAGGACTTTTTATTTTATACTTTCCTTAACTAATTATTGCATTTTAGTTAATTTTACTATTTTTGTCTTTTAAACCTTATACTTTAGAATTTATTGATTTTCTACTTTTACTACATATTTTCCTTTTCCAGTGAGAATTTTACTTTCATATGTACATATGTTTTTGTGTTATATGCTTTTTCACTTGATGTTGTCCCAAAGGTCTCTTCAGTTATCTTCATGTTTTTTTCTTTCTGCTCTGCTTGAGTGAATTCTATTGGTTTTTCTTCTAGCTAGTTTATTGAGTGTTGGCTAGTTTATTGAGTTTATTGGGGGTGGTGGGCTGGTATGTGGTCCAGCTGGGACACACACCTGCACTACAGCATGAGGATGGGCACATAACCAACCTCTTTAATCTTGAAGAGTGTGAAGAGAAAATATGGGTTGTAAATGATTAGGTTGAATTCAGAAGATATATTTTATATCAAAATGACAGTTAACAGTATAGGCTATAATGAGAAGCTAAGGGTCTTTCCTCTATATGTTGGCAATAAGATTTTAAGAGATTCATCTGAATATTTAGTAAAGAATAACATCACAGAATTAGACTCTCTGAAGTACTATTGCTTTGATTTTGATAAAATTCTCTACGAAACTCTAAAACTTCTGTTTATTTTATCCTGGATATCCCTCTATAGAAGTAACACAACAGAGAGTTGTATGTATAAAACTATAGACTATAGCTGTAGCCAAACAAACTAAGATATCACAATATTATTAGATACATGTTTTAAAGCCATATTGTTCTGAAATTGCTTTGTTTTGGTGATGTTGACTGAAAGTTGGTGTGAATTCCACACATGGCAAATGGAAATTCTAACATCAACCAAACAATAAAAAGTAAATACCATCTTTCTTCTCTAAATATGAGGAATGAGTGGGAGTTTTTTTGGTTTTTGTTTTTTATTTTGTTTTGTTTTTCTGGAGTTTATATTTTAGTAAATTTGCATGATAGTTTAAGCCAGTGGTTTTCAAAGTCTGATTTCTGAATTAACATCATCTGGAGAATTGATAAAAATGCAAATTATCAAGCCTCACCCCAGATATATTGTGTCAAAAACTTGGGAGTAGGAGGTTCAGTCATCTACATTTTTTCCAGCTATTCAGGTGATTTTTATGAATGATAAAATTTGAGAACACCAGTTTACCTACTGATTTGACGAACAAATGTGGCCTTAAGTCATTAATCAAGTCAACCTTTGCATATTTATCTTATATTTAATGATTTTATTTGCTCTATAAATCACAGTAACATTTTGAAAAGTAGTGTTGTTAGTACTGAAGCTTTTGATTTGGTACAAATTTTATTTCAATTTGCTCAAAATAATGCACTGCTATACAGTTTTAGAATAATCATATATTGTTTTCATTTTAAAGCTTTTGTTCATTTTAAGATGACAAGTGTGAATGAGACTGTGATTAAAACCTTAAGGAAATTAGGAGTTTAGATGCTATAATCATCTCAGGCCTCTCATGCTTTTCTTCTAAGCCTAATGCTATCCATTAATTATTATTTACAAAGTAGAAGTTTTGTCTATGTATTTAACTTGTTGGGTCAATAAGAAAAATTAAAGGATGCCAAAGGAATGTGGTTGATTATATTAATGACTGATGTTTGAGCAATATATTTATTTTGCTTTGAAAAATAATGCTTGCCTCTAACATGCCACCTAGAATAGTCATTCATATATCAAATCTATATCATTTATGTAAGATGTATATATAAATATATACTCTAAAGATACATGATGGGATGGGATATAATATTAAATAGGGAAGGACTTACCAAGATGGTGTTTTTGAATAAATATCTGAATGAGTTGATAGAAATGAGACATGTGGATATCTGGGAGGGAAATAATCTGAGCAGAGAAAACAGCCAAGGACACAGGCACTGTGCAGGAGTATGCTTGTCCTATTTCAAGTCATCAAGGAAACTAGTGTGGCTAAAGCAAAGTGAACAAGGGAGATAGGAGTAAAAAATAAAGAAACCATATGGATAACTTCTGCACAAATTTAAGCCAGAGTAATTTTGCCTTGACCATCGCAGAAGTGTATGGAGGTCATGAGAAGTATACAGATTAAGGTTGTTTTAAAGATAGATAAAGGAGGATTAGCTAATGGATTGATTTAGGGTGTGAAAGAAAAAAATAAATAAAAAATGATTTTCGGTTTCTATCCTGATCAACTGGATGATTAGAGTTGCTACCACTGGGAAGTAGAAGAAGGTTAGGAGAAGTACATTTCGAGAGAAAACACTGGAAGTTTGGTTTTGGACATATGAAATCTAGGATGCACAATTTATATGCAAGTGAATATATCAAGTAGATAATTGGAAGTACAAATTTAGGGTTCAAGGTATCAGATGTGGCTATAATTTTGGAAGTGACTTGTAGGGGGAATTTTAACATATAATCCTACCTGACATCACATAAGGATTCAGTATAGAGGCTTGAGTTCATATATACTTCAGTGTTTAGATATTAGGGAGATTAAGAGGGAACAGCAAAGGAGACTAAAGCATGGCCACTAACATCAGTTTAGTCAAATTTTGCTGATATATCAAGCAATGAGAAGACTAGGAATTGATCATTGGATTCAGCAACATGGAAGCCTTTGGTGACATTGTTGAGTAGTGGTGGTAGGGTGGTAGGATGAAAGCCTAATTAGGACAAGTTCAAAAGAGGGTGGTAAGAGGCAGAAAATATTGATAACTATTTCAAAAAGTTTTGCTTTAGGGGCACCTGGGTGGCTCAGTTGGTTAAGCGTCCGTCTTTGGCTCAGGTCATGATCTCACGGTTCGTGGGTTCGAGCCCTGTGTGGGCTCTGTGCTGACAGCTAGCTCAGAGCATGGAGCCTGTTTCAGATTCTGTATCTCTCTCTCTCTCTGACCCTCCTCTGCTCACACTGTCTCTCTCTCTCAGAAATAAAATATTTTTAAAAAATTTAAAAAAAAGTTTTGTTGTAAAAGTGAGCAGAAATAAAGGCCTGTAGCTAGATGGGAATCTGGAGGAGTCAACCATTTTTGTTTGCTTTTCTTTCTTTTTTTTTTTTTTTTGATGATAAATGTAATGTTTGTTTATGGATAAGAATAACTTACTTGAGGAGTGTCTGGTGGCTCAGTTGGTTCAGCATCCAACTTTGGCTCACGTCATGATCTCACAGCCTCGTGAGTTTGAACCACACATCTGGCGCAGTGATGTCAGCACAGAGCCTGCTTTTCATTCTCTGTCCTCCTCTCTCTGCCCCTCCCCAACTCGTGCTCTCTCTCTCTCAAAAATAAATAGGCATTTTTTTAAAGAAAAGAATAATGTACTTGAAAAAGAAATAATTAAGATTGTGGGAAAATATTGGAAAGTTGACAGTGTGAGGTCATGTTGATTCTTTTGGCAAAAGGGATGTGAGCCAGCACACACTAGAGAGATTTGCCTGTAGATTAGAGCACAAATGATTCATCTATTAAGAGACAGGTGAGTGTAAACAGAGCCAGATGCAGTTCTTGGAACAACATGAAGTGGTTAGTGCTTAGAAGGGTTTTCTTGTTGCTTTTGTGTTTTAATAAAATTGGAAGCAAGTCATGATCTGGGATGAGGATGAAGGAAGACATATGGGAAGTTTGAGAAGAAAAGATAGAAAATACAGTTAGATTCATTACTGCACCTGCCCATCTGGGTTTTATGGGCGTACATTTAAGGGTGACCTGGCTCCATAGTACAAGCATGCATGCAGTAGACAATCAACTGGATTTAACTGGCATTGAGGTTTAGTTTGGCACCATAAAAGCCTTTAAAATGTATGCAAGGGATTTTAATAAAGAAACATGGAATCTCATCTGGATAATGAGTGAAATGGGGAAATAAGAGTGATTGATTTTGCATTATCAATTTATTGTAGGTCACAGAGGGAATTTTAAAAAGTAATTAGAATTGCAATACTAAAGGGACCTAGAAGCACACAGAAAGTGGGGTGCTTGAATTTAAGATTAAGGAAGGGGCACAGATGTTATTAATAGCAGTGTCAAGACTGCAACTTGGGAGTAAGAATGGCTTTTATATTTGGTTACTTTCTTGATGTTGTTTGTTTATATTACAAATCAGAATTCTGTGTTCCAAACAGATTTTACCTTAAAAGTTATTATAACTTTTTATCAAAGAGAAAAATAATACTTTCAAGTAACACACAACAGATTGAAACATTTGCTTCTGTCCTAGAGCCATTTTGAGAATCAATCCAAAAACTAATTTTCAAATAATCTTGTACTTCTATTGTTTTACCAGCTGTTTGCACTCAGAAAGTAAATGAAATGCCAAAGAGGTTTACATAATGAAACCTGAATTACTGAGTTCTACTTCCCAAGAGTTAAGTGATGTTAATTCTAAATGAGACTATTAAATTTTTTTCTGGAATCATATCCAAGGCTGGGCCCTTTCTTAACTAGCATGCAATATTCATTCAAATTAAAGTAGTTATTTATTTTTAGAAATTTTATCTAAACTGTTGCCTTTTGATGTTTTGTTACTCAGTATTCTATTATACCAAAATTAAAACCAATAATAAAAAATATTTGCTTTTACAAAAATATAATTAAGCATAACTGTAAAAATATTGCATCTTTTGATTTAATAGTTACCCATATTAAGGTTGTATAATCCTTATTTTCCAAATGAGCAAATGAAATTTGCAAAGTTAAGATACTTTGGATCCAGAGTTAGGAGGATACTAAGTTCTCCTGAGCCTTGATATAGTGATATAATATTCAAGATAGGATCCACCCATTGATTTCCTCAGAGAGACATTTGGAATGGATTTATAAAAGCATTTGGGCTGACCTGTAAATTAGATTTCATGCCTGTATTTCTTTCAAACCAGTAAAATAATCTTAGAACTTAATCTCAATTATAATTCAAATAAGGCAATTACCCAACTAAGTAAGTAGTTGGCACCCTGGGTGATTTAATTTTACTAGGCCAAGGATGTCAAACATGAAAAGCAAGAACTGCATTCTACCAATTCTTCCTTCAACCCTAGCAGAGAGAATTTATCTGTCTCATTACTGTTTGCTGAGCCTAGCCTCAGCATCAGAGTCAGTCTCAAGACAGCACTGTAGACAGCCAACACTAATAGATAAACATTGACACACTTGAAGAAAACTATATTATATTCAGGCTCTAAATTAAACATTTGAAAGAATTAACATTTCCAAGTTTCCCTTTTCTAATGAAAGAGTAGTGTGAGTAGTAAAATCTTGGCTGAATGAATTTTGTTTAAATCAGATAGGAGGTATTGCCATGTATTATGTGTGACCTGTGGGAAAAGCGTAGGATATATAGTGTTTATTAAATACAACTGACTATCAAGCATGAGTTTGAACTATGTGGGTCTACTTATACATGGATTTTTTAAATAAATACAGTACAATACTACAGTACGAATAATACACTATAAATGTATTTTCTCTTTCTTATGATTTTCTTGATGACATTTTCTTTTGCTTGCTTTCTTACAAAGATATGTGTTAATTGACTTTGTTATCAGTAAGGTTTCTGGTCAACAGTAGGCTATTAGTTAAGTTCTGAGGAGTCAGAAGTTATATGTGGATTTTTTTATTGCACAGGGGATCAATGCCCCTAATTCCTGCATTGTTAATGCAAGGTCAATGGTAGAGCATCTTTTCTCAGGGGGTCCACAGATTTTAGAGGATACTGGGTGGTAGGGGTTTGGAGAGACATGAAACAATTATATCACAATTATAACTTATGGCCATTTCTATGAAGAGGGATAGCATACTATGAGAGTAGGACAGGGAGACTCAATTTATGTGGGTGGAGTCTGAACTTTTCAATGTGGAAATGACAAAAAAACTGAAAACGTTATGGTGAGTGGGTATTAATCATGGCAAGACACCAGTGCCTTTGTGCTTATGTGTGTGCAGTTTGGGGTTCATGGTGGTATATTCCTCCTCAGAGTCTTTGAAAAGAACATGCTTGGTGTGTTTTAGGAGCAGAAAAAAGGCCAGTGTGTGGAGAAACTCCGAGTAAAAGTAGAGCCTGTGAAAGAATATTATGGTCCACCAATGAAGTAAACTAAAGTGATTCATGATTTTGAATCAGTGATGAAATATAATAAAAATGTTCCACTTAATCTTCGTGTTGTTTAAGTGGTATAAGTTGAAGTAGACTGCAGTTATTGGAATGGTATGAGGTGAGCAAGTAGAGATGGCTTACATAAACAATTGTTCTGAAAATCTTTTCTTTGATGATGATTATTACCTAGGAATTCTGCACAATAAGGACAAGAACCATTATTTATTTATTTATTAAAAAAATTTTAATTAAAGTTTTAATTTAAATTGTAGTTAGTTAACATACAGTGTAATATTAGTTTCAGGTATGCAGTATAGTGATTCCATTCAACACCTGGTGCTCATGAGATGACAACAAATATACTTCTTTTTTTTTTTTTTTTTTTTTATTTCTAGGAGAGAGAGAGACAGCATGAGGGGGGGTCAGAGAGAGAGGGAGTCACAGACTGAAACAGGCTCCAGGCTCTGAGCTGGCAGTCAGCACAGAGCCCGACGCGGGGCTCGAACCCACGAACCGTGAGATCATGACCTAAGCGAAAGTCGGATGCTTAACCGACTAAGCCACCCAGGCGCCCCAGACAACAAATATACTTCTTAATCCCCATCACCTATTTCCCCCATCCTCCCACTCATCTCCCTTCTGGAAACCATCAATTTGTTCTTTGTAGTTTAGAGTCTGTTTCTTGATTTGTTCCATTCTCTCTCCCTACACGCCCCCCCACCCCCATTGCGTCATTGTTTTGTTTCTTAAATTCCAATATATGGCATTTGTCTTCCTCTGGCTGATTTATTTTGCTTAGCTTTATACTCTCTAACTCCATCCATGTCATTGCAAATGGCAAGATTTCATTGTTTTTTTAATTGCTGAGTAATATTTCATTATATATATATATATATATATATATATACCACATCTTCTTTATCCATTTATATCTATGGACACTTGGGATGTTTAATTTGGCTATTGTAGATGATGATAATATAAACAACAGGGTGCATGTGTCCCTTTGAATTAGTTTTTTTGTACTCTTCGGGTAAATACCTACTAGTGCAATTGCTGGATAGTAGGGTAGTTCTATTTTTAACTTTTTGAGGAAGCTTTATACTATTTTCCAGAGTGGCTTCACCAGTATACATTCTTACCAGGAATGCAAGAATATTCCCCTTTCTGCATATCCTTGCCAATACCTGTTGTTTTCTGTGTTGTTGATTTTAGCCATTTGACAGGTGTGAGGTGATATGTCATTGTGGTTTTGATTTGTGTTTCCCTGATGATAATTGACTTTGAATAGCTTTTCATATGTCTGTTGGCAATCTGTATGTCTTCTTTAGAAAAATATCTGTTCATGTCTTCTGCCCATTTTTAATTGGATTATTTGTGTATTGTGTGTTGAGTTCTATCAGTTCTTTATATATCTGGATACTTACCTATTAGTGAATACTTTCTCCTATGCTTTTTAGTTTTGTTGATTGTTTCCTTCACTGTGCAGAAGATTTTTATTTTGGTGAAGTCCCATTAGTTTATTTTTGCTTTTGTTTCTCTTGCCTCAGGAGACATATATAGAAAGAAACTGCTATGGCAGATATCAAAGAGGTTACTGCATGTGTTCTCCTCTAGTGTTTTTATTGTTTCAGGTCTCACATTTAGGTCTTTAATCCATTTTGAATTTATTTTTATGTATGGTGTAAGAAAGTGGTTCGCTTTCATTCTTTTGCATGTTGCTGTCCAGTTTTCACAACAATGTTTGTTGAAAAGACATTCTTTTTCTGATTGGATATTTTTTCCTGCTTTGTTGAGGATTAATTGACTATAGAGTTGTAGGTTCATTTCTGTCTTGTAGGGTTTTCTGTTCTGTTCCATGAAACTATGTGACAATTTTTGTTCCAATACCACACTTTCCTGATCACTGCAGCTTTGCAATGTAACTTGAAGTTCAGAATTGTGATGCCTCCAGCTTTGCTTTTCTTTTTTAAGGTTGCTTTGACTATTTGAGGTTTGTGTTTCCATACAAGTGTTTAGGATTGTTTATTTTAGCTCTGTGAAAAACACTTTTGGTATTTTGATATGATTGCATTAAATGTGTAGATTGCTTTGGGTAGTACAAACATTTTAGCATTATTTGTTCTTTTAATCCAAGACCATGGGATGTGTTTCTATTTCTTTGTGTCACCTTCAGTTTCTTTCATCAGTATTTTATAATTTTTCAGAGTATAGGTGTTTCATCACCTTGGTTGGGTTTATTCCTAGGTATCTTATTGTTTTTGGTGCAATTATAGATGGGATTGATTCCTTAATTTCTCTTTCTGCTGCTTCATTATTGATTTATAGAAATGCAACAGTTTTCTCTATGTTGCTTTTGTATCCTGCAACTTTATTGAATTTGTGTATCAGTTCTAGTAGTGTTTTGGTGTAGTCTTTGGATTGTCTATATAGAGTATCATGTAATCTTCAAATAGTGAAAGTATTACGTCTTCCTTGACAACTTGGATCCTTTATTTCTTTTTGTTGTCTGATTGCTGTGGTTAGGACTTCCAGTACCATTATGTTCAACAACAGTGGTGAGAGTGGACATTCCTGTCTTGTTCCTGACCATAGAGGAAATGCTTGTTTTTCCCAATTGAGCATGACATTATCTGTGGACTTTTCATATATAGTCTTTATTATGTTGAGGTATGTCCCATCTAAACCTACTTTGTTGAAGGCTTTTATCATGAATGGATGTTGTACTTTGTCAAATGCATTTTCTGTATCTATTGAAATGATCATATGGTTCTTATCCTTTCTTTTATTAATATGGTGTATCATGTTGATTGATTTGTGACTATTAAGTCACCCTGGGAACCCAGAAATAAATCCCCCTTGATCATAGGGAATTATTTCTTTTAATCTATTGCTGGATTTGGATTGCTTGTATTATTATTGAGAATTTTTACATCCATGTTCATCAGAGATATTGGCCTATAGTTCTCTTTTGTCTGGTTTTGGTATCTGGGTAATGTTGGCCTAATTGAGTGAATCTGTAACTTTTCCTTCCTCTTCAATTTTTTGGAATAGTTTGAAGAAAATAGGTATTAACTCTTCTTTAAATGTTTGGTAGAATTTGCCTGTGAAGCCATCTGCTCCCGGACTTTTGTCTGTTGGGAAGGTTTTGTTTTTGTTTTGTTTTAATTAGGCTTCACGCCCAGCACAGAACCCAACATGGGGCTTGAACCCACCACCCTGAGATCAAGACCGGAGCTGAGATCAAGAGTCGTATGCTTAACTGACTGAGCCACCAAAGTGGCCCTGTTGGGAGTTTTTAGATTCCTGATTTACTGGTTATCAGTGTGTTCAACTTTTTCATTTCTTTTTGTTTCAGTTTTGGTAGCTTATGTTTCTAGGAATTTATCCATTTCTTCCAGGTTCTCTAATTTTTTGGCATATAGTTTTCGTAAAATTCTCTTGTAACTGTGTTTCTGTGATGTTGATTGTTATTTTTCCTCTCCTACTGTGATTTTATTTATTAGCGTGAATTCTATTTTCTTTCTTTTTTAAAAATTTTTTTTAATATTTATTTATTTTTGAGAGAGAGAAAGATAGAACATGAGTAGGGAAGGAGTAGAGAGAGAGGAGGACACAGCATACGAAACAGGCTCCAGGCTCTGAGCTGTCAGCACACAGCCTGACTCGGGGCTCAAACCCACAAACTGTGAGATCATGACCTGAGCTTAAGTCGGACATTTAACTGATGGAGCCACCCAGGTGCCCCAATTCTCCTTTCTTTTTGCTATGTCTAACTAGAAGTTTATCAATTTTATTAATTTTTTCAAAGAATCAGTTCCTGGTTTCCTTAATATGTTCTAATTTATGTTCATTTCTGTGTTATTATTTATTTTTACTTCATCTTTATTACTTCCTTTCTTCTGCTTGCTTTTGACTTCATTTGTTGTTCTTTTTCTAGCTCCTTTAGGTGTAAGGTTAGGTGGTTTATTTCAGATTTTTCTTACATCTTGAGTTAGGCCTCTATTGCTATATATTTCCATCTTAGGACCAATTTTACTGCATCCCAAAGGTTTCAAACCATTGTGTTTTCATTTTCATTTGTTTTCATGTAATGTTTTATTTCTTCTTTGACTTTCTGGTTGATCCATTCATTGTTTAATACCACAATGTTGAACCTCCATGTATTTGTGGTCTTTCCAAATTTTTCTTCTGGCTAACTTCTAGTTTCATAGTGTTGTGGTCAGAAAAATTGCATGGAATTATTTCAGTCTTTTTGTATTTGCTGAGGCCTGATTTTTGAACTAATATGTGCTCTATTCTGGAAAATGCCCCACGTGAATTTTAAAAGAATGTGCATTATGCTTTTTTTTTTAGGATGGAATATCCTGAATATATCTATTAAGTCCATCTATTCTACTATGTCATTCAAAACCATGGTTATCTTATTTATTTTCTGTTTAGATGATCTTCCCGTTGATGTGGGTGTTAAAGTACCCTATTCTTATTGTATTATTCTCACTTAGTTCATGTTTGTTGTTAATTGTTTTATATATTTGGGTACTTCCATTTTGGGTGCATAAATATTTATAATTGTTATATCTTCTTTATGGATTGTCCCCTTTATTATGATATAGTACCCTTCTTTGTCTCTTGTTACAGTCTTTTTTTTAAAGTCTAGTTTGTGTGATATAAGTATGCTACTCCAGATTTTTTGACAACCATTTTCATAGTAAATGTCTCATTTTCAATCTGCAGGTGTCTTTAGGCACCTAAAATGAATCTCTTGTAGGCAGCATATAGATGGGTCTTTTTTTTTTTTTTTTTAAATCCATTCTGACACCCTATGCTTTTTGACCTGAGGATTTAGTCCATTTACTTTCAAAGTGATTATTGATAGTTGTGTATTTAGTGCCATTTTGTTACTTGTTTTATCATTGTTTCTGAGATTCCTCTGATATTTTCTTTTTCTTTCTTTCTTTCTTATTCTTTTCTCTCTCTCTCTTTTTTTTTTTTTTTGGGTCACTTTCGGTCTCGACTTTCCACTCAGAGGTCCTCTAAAATTTCTTGCAGTGCTGGTTTAGTGGTCATAGACTCCTTTAGATTTTGTTTGTCTCAGAAACTATCTCTCCTTCTATTCTGAATGATAGCCTTGCTGGATAGAGTGTTATTGGTGGCAGATTTTTCCACCAGTTATTATTAAGCACTTTGAGTATATCATGCCATTCCCTTCTGGCTTGCCAAGTTTCTGTTGAGAAATCTCCAGCTAGCTTTATGGGTCTTCCTTTGTAAGTTAAGGATTTCTTTTGTCTTGCTGCTTTTAAAACTTTTTATCACTAGAGGCACCGGGGTGGCTCAGTCAGTTAAATGTCTGACTTCAGCTCAGGTCATGATCTTGTGTTTGTGTGTTTGAGCCCTCAATCAGGCTCTGTGCTGACAGCTCAAAGCCTAGAGGCTGCTTCAGATTCTGTGTCTCCTTTTCTCTCTCTGCCCCTACCCCAGCCATGCATTTTTTTTTTTCTCTCTCTCAAAGGTAAATAAACATTAATAAAAAAATAAAACTTTTTATTACTGTTATGTTGGAAATTTAATTATAATATGTCTTGGTGTTGGCCTTCTTTTGTTGATTTTGATAGGAGTTCTCTGTGCCTCCTGTATCTGGATGTCTGTTTCCTTCTCCAGATTAGGGGAATTTTCAACTATAATGTCTTCAAATAAATTTTCTACCCCCTTTTTTCTCTCTTCTTCTTCTAGGATTTCTATAATACAAATGTTATTACATCTGATGGAGTTGCTGAATTTCCTACGTCTATTCTCATTCTGCTTCCTTACTTCCCATTATTTTGTCTTGTAAGTTACCAATTCTTTTTTTTTTAAATTTTTTAATGTTTTTTATTTATTTCTAGGAGAGAGAGAGAGAGAGAGAGAACGACAGCATGAGCAGGAGAGGGTCAGAGAGAGAGGGAGTCACAGACTCTGAAACAGGCTCCAGGCTCTGATCTGGCAGTCAGCACAGAGCCCGACACAGGGCTCGAACCCACGAACCGCGAGACCATGACCTAAATGAAAGTTGGACACTTAACCGACTAAGCCACCCAGGCGCCCCTGTAAGTCACCAATTCTTTCCTCTGATTCTTCCAGCCTGCTATTCATTGCATCAAGCCTGTTTCTAATCTCATTTATTGTATTCGTCATCTCAGATTCTTTTTGAACTTTTTAAAAATTTTTGTGGTAAGGATCTCATTGATGTCTTTTATTCTTTCCTCAAGCCCAGTGTGTATCCTTATGATTGTTAAATTCTCTATTAGGCATGTTACTTATATTTAATTCATTTAACACCTCTAGGTGTAGCCTTATCTTGTTATTTCATTTGGTATAAATATTTCTGTTTTTGCATTTTATCAAAGTCTCTGCCTTCTTAGAGAAAGTCAATTAGGGGTGCCTGGGTGGCTCAGTTGGTTAAGCGACCAACTTCAGCTCAGGTTGTGATCTCGTGGTTCACGAATTCAAACCCCGCATGAGGTTCTGTGCTGACTGCTTAGAGCCTGGAGCCTGCTTCAGATCCTGTGTCTCCCTCTCTCTGTCCCTCCCCTCTTTGTTCGTTCTTTCTCTCTCTCTCTCTCAAAAATAAATAAACATTAAAAGAAAGAACAGTCAATTATGTTTCCTGTTCCTGAAAGTAATGGCCTTTTGAAAAACAGATTATGAAGTGCCCAGAACCTGACACATCAGGTACTCTCTCCAATGTATGCTGTGTGTTTTCTCTTATTGTGTTTTGTCTGCTCTGTCCTTCAGGGTAGTCATCTGCAGATGCTCTCCTTGCCTGTAGAGGCAGTGTTTTGTCCTCGGTCTGAATGTGGTGAATTTACACTAAGTTTGTTCTGGCAATGCTTGTGAAATGAAACCTGACACCACTTCCACCAGAACTGAGGCCCTACAGAAGTCTCTGGTTGGGAGACATGGTTTGAGCAAGGGTTTGTTGCCGATCTTCTGGGAGAGGAGCCTACCTCACTGGGACTGAGGCAAGCCTGACTGAGAAGGGAAGTCTTGCCAGAGAGCAGGAGGGTGGAACTTGGTGTATGCAAGTTAGACAGCCGCTGTCACCATTGTGCTGCTTCCACAAGTGGCTCTGTGTTTATTCTAAGGGGCAGAGAAGGGTAATGGCACTGGCCAGTTCCTTTGTTCCTGGAGAGGTGGCTCCTTGAATGTTGCCTCTCTGGGATGCACTCTGAGAAGCATGAATAACCTCCCCTCTGTGTGCTCTGGGTGTTCTTCAAATTGATGTTTCCAGGATGTCTGCCCCTGGGGTTGTTTGCCTCCTTTCTCTTTAGGATCAGTGCAATGCCTTAAGGGCTATATCCCAGCCAAGCCTGTTGACATTTATAACTCCAGTCTTTAAGCCCTGCTGGTTTGAAGAAATGCAGTCCTTCTTGTTTCCTAAGCCCATGTTTTTGGGAAACATTCTCCTTGTGAGTTCCTCCTTTGTGCTCCTGTCTCTCTCACCCTTCTCTGTGACTTTAGCTGCCTCCCCTCTGCAGTACCTGTGATTTGTTTCTCCCCTAAACGGTGTCTCTGCACTTCCTATCTTCCTCAATGTGGCCTCTTCTCTCCCTTTAGTTGTGAAGTTTGTTCTGCCAGTTCAGGTCAATTTCTGGGGTATTTAGGATGATTTGGTAGTCATCTAGTTATGTTTATGGAACGCGATGAATGTGGAGTTCACCTACTCTTCCATCATCTTCCCAAACTCCCATGAAACACTTTTTATTTTATTTAAAAAGTTTTTTAAATGTTTATTTTTAAGAGAGAGAGAGAGAGAGCACAAGTTGGGAAGGGGCAGACAGAGACAGAGACACAGAATCTGAAGCAGGCTTCAGGCTCCAAGCTGTCAGTACAGAGCCTGACATGGGGCTCGAACTTACAAACCATTACCTGAACAGAAGTTGGGTGCTTAACCAACTGAGCCATCCAGGTGCCCCTAAGAAGTGTGTGTGTGTGTGTGTGTGTGTGTGTGTATTCGTGTTTATTTATTTTTGAGACAGAGAGAGAAAGAACATGAGCAGGGATGGGGCAGAGAGAGAGGGAGACACGGAATCTGAGCTGCCGGCACAGAGCCTTACGTGGGGCTTGAACTTATAAACCGTGAGATTACAACCTGAGCTGAAGTCAGACACTTAACCGGCTAAGCCACCCAGGCACCCCAGAAATATTTTTTAAAAGGAGGATTTGTGGAAGAATTTTATGGTCTCCAAAGTCTGGGATCCATATCAGGAATAGACTGGAATCAGGTCAGGGATTGGTGCTCTGTGTATCTGTAACTTTTTTGTACCTCTACATGGAGTCTTTAGTATGTCCCTACTGTGCGTTTTCTTTCTTTCTTTTTTTTTTTTGTTAATACTTTTTGAGTGAGACCTCATCTCAACCCAGAAAACATATTGTTGCATTTTGTATATAAAGTCACACATTTTAAAATGACATAATTATACATAAGTAAATTTACATTTAAAATGTTCATAAGGAACTAAAATAGTTAAGGTATATTTATTCAAGGCAGTCATGTAAAATTCAGAAATTCAAAAACATATCAGTAATAACCATTTGGTTGATACGTTTAAATACGTTTATTTAAATACGTTCAAATATAGAAGCATACGTTAAAACATATTCAAGGAACTTATTGAAATCACAAGTTTAAGAGTTTCCATTGCCAAAATTACAGCTTAATTAAGTGGAATGTTTTCACTTGTCTTTTTCTTTACAAAAGGCATCTAGTTCTCAACATATATAATAATTAGAATTAGAAGGTTGATATCAGTTATGGCCATTCTGACTACTCAACAACTTTGATACGTATCTTCAGTAAGCTAATTTTATGTCTTCATGATGATTATTCCAAATTTATAAACTGTTTTCAAGATTCTGACCAGTTGTTTTCTGAACTCATAAATAAAAATAGAAGTCTTTAGATGGATATGTTTCTTACTTATTTTCCCAACCAAACTCAAACCCGCCTATAAAAAGAAAACAGTGAGGGAAACCTGTATTTGAAGGGCAAATGTACATGAAAAAAAATTGAGAAACTAGAACATGTTGAATATTTTAGTTCAAAACCAATAGAACCAGTAAAATATAAAGGGAGGATGCTCCAGAAGAGAAAGGAAAAATTGTTAAGAGTGTAGTCCTGGGGAAAGTAGGAAACATCCATTGGCACACATGAAAAGACAGGTCTTGGTAGGGGGAAGAAAGGTAATAAGGATCAAGATGTTACATAACCCATATTTTTGTTTCTCAGAGACAGATAAGATTTGTTAACTGTTTTAAATTAAAAATGATCATTTACGGTTATCTTGTTCATAGTAACAGTATTGACAGTGTGAACAGATCTAATTACTTTGCAGCAAAAATATAGAGGTTCTGTGAAAAGCAGTTTCTACATTTATCTCCATGTAGCCATAAACCCAGAGAAGGATTCAAGTGGACACAACTTTACACAGTTAAAATTTATCTTTTATAATAAATACTAGGAATGTCCAAATGATTGGTATCTGACACATTTTCTTTCAAACAATACATAGACAACTTGTACTTTATGTTCTTGGCAGGTTCCCAGTGAGGATATTTTTACCATTTACCATTTAAAGTTTATTTTATTAAACTTTTTTTTTTAAATGTATTTTATTTATTTCTAGGAGAGAGAGAGAGAGACAGCATGAGCAGGGGAGGGTCAAAGAGAGAGAGAGTCACAGACTGAAACAGGCTCCAGGCTCTGAGCTGGCAGTCAGCACAGAGCCCGACGCGGGGCTCGAACCCACGAACCGCGAAATCATGACCTAAGCGAAAGTCGGACGCTTAACGGACTAAGCCACCCAGGCGCCCCTATTTTATTAAACTTTTTAATTTTTTAAATGTTTTTTTATTTTGAGAGAAGGTACATGTGCACAAGTGGGGAAGGGAAAGAGAGAGAGGGAGAGAGAGAATCCCAAACAGGCTTGGTGCTGTCAGCACTAAGCCTGATGGGAGGCTTGATCTTACAAACCAAGAGATCATGACCTAAGTGGAAATCAAGGGTTAAAAGTTAACCAACGGAGCTACCCATGCACCTCTATTTAACTTTACTTTGAATTAATATAGGACTTGAGATGGTTCATAATGTAGTACTCTTTACTTATTTCATGACACTTATTTTTCTATTTATTTCTTATTTCAGCTTTACCCCACATAATTGCCTTATTAGAAGAATTTTCTAATATGTGTAATAAAACCAATATACAACATAATACCTCTTTCTAAAAATTTTTATAAATTAAATGGAACTATGCAAGCTATATTATTACTTCTATAACAGGAATTAGGACTCTCCTTCCCTGATTGTTACTAGTAAGTAATTTGATGCTTGCTGTCTTCACTCTTCCTAATAGAAGTTTCAGAATTTAGTTTTGAACTTAATTCTTATAGGTTTCCTAAACCAGTCATTCCTTCAAGTTTGAATTTTTAGTTTTCTGTTGCCTTGTGTTGTTTTCAGTTTTACTTTACCTAGGCCATCACAGATGCTTTTAGGAAAGAGATGAGTTATCAGTGAGCTAATTAATTTTAAACAATAGCTGATGATTAGCTTATAAATCTTCATTATTGAAATATATCTTATTATTACTGGCATAAGATATTAGATTCAAATGAAATATTATCGAAGTGTTGAATAGTAAGATTATATTGGTAAATGGTAATTGGGGATTTCTTTAAAATCTAACTTCAAAGTCTAAGATATGTTTTGGAAAACCAATGAATTGATATAATAGTTTCAAAATAATATGCTGTAGTAATGTGATCAAAGAAGTTTTTGTACTTGTGCAATATTTTATATCATCTTGAATCAACTGGAGGGAAGACATTGAAACCTTCATCATTTTAGCAGCCTTTATTTTCAACCTGAGAAGAAGAGGTATATTTAATATTCCATTACAGTATATACAACAAAAGCTTACTTAGTTGGTATATTTTCAATTCAGAACCTCCTTTTGATTTAGTACTAAAAGATTATTCTGAATACAGATTAGTATGTATAAAACATAGTTTTAGCTTATCTGTAGACTTACTTCTTATAACGGCTACATGTTCTAATACTTAGAAAATACCAGATCCTCACTACTTCTTTACCATCTCTTAATTCATGTTGATGAAAGTGTGTAATGGAGAGTTCATACAAAAGTGATCTCTCTTTTTCCTTAATCTATCTTCTTAAAAAGATGATAAATGTTAATTTTATGAAGATAGGATAGAAAGAAAAGCAAGTGATTTACTAATAAGTTGGAGAAAAATTGTTCTAATCAGGACATTGAACTAGGAGATTCTGTTTAACAGAGGTGGCTTAAAAAGGACTGTGAGGGGTAGCTGGCTGGCTCAGTCGGTGTGACTCTGGATCTCTCGGTTGAAAACCCCATGGTGGGTGCATAGATTCCTTACAAAGAGAATAAAATAAAAGATATTGAAAAATGTAATTTGTAGGATAAAATCTTAATTCAAAAATACTCCTTGTACTTTATAGTTCAGTAAAAAGCATTATATATTTTATGTAATGAGTGAAGATCAAAAGCTAGCTGTATCAAAAGTGATAGTAAGATGACAAAAAATTGATTTACTGAATTTTCTTCTATCCTCTGCTACTAATTGCCTAAGTTGCAGTTATTACATAAATTATTACCATAAGTTGATTTAAAAATAATGATATGTGAAATAATAGCTTTACTTTATAAAATAAATATTCAAATAAAAATTTGAATATTAATGAGGCTCCATTTTATATGCATGGAAAGCAGACACAAAAATTAAGTTGATTTTATGCATTTTGATCAACATTGTGATTAAATGGTTTGCTGTATTTTAGTAAATAAATAATTAGATTTTGGAATTTGAACTAAAATACATGCTTATTTTATAAATTAATGTGTGAGTGTGAGTGTGTGTGTGTGTTTAATGTGGGTAAATACTGGCTCATCTGGCCAGTTAGTTTAATTACTTAAAAGTGTTATCAATCAATAAGTAAGATCCAAAGCTCTAGCTTTGGCTCATGGCCATAAACTACTTCTAATCTTGGATACGCTATAAATATCTACTGGTAAATAGTAATATGGAGTCATTTATTCTACTAGAAAAATAACTTAAGTAAGACACTACTTGGTTTTCTTAAAAAAATATGTATTGAGTTCTTCCCACATGCATGTAGTTTGTATATACTACCTCATTTAATACAGCAACCTTAAATCCCATTTATAGATTGGGAAACTAGAACTTAAAGAGGTTAAGTAGTTATCCAAGGTCACATGACTAATAAAAAGTGATGTTTGTGTTGGAATTTTGGTTTATTTGATTCTTCACAGCATAATCTTTTCTTAACCTTATACCACTTTCTTTTATATATATATATAAAGAAAAAAGGTGTTCTTATGTTGATGTTTGTGAAACAAAATCAACCAGATTTCTTCACGATGTCTAAAAATCTCAAGCATGAACATATTTTAAAATATTTTCTATTGGATCACTTTTCCATTAGGAAACATTGGTAATTTTGCACATCTTTGCACCATAACTTTTTCCTTTTGGATTTCAGTTTTCTCTATTAATAGATGAACAATTATGGATGGAACACTGAACCAGCTTTGTAGATCACTTTTTGCTTTTTTTTCAGGAGTAAATTTAAAGTAAAACAAATAGCAACACAGAAAGATGTTGATTCAAGTATAAAAATTTTACAAATATTCACAAATGACTAATCTTATAACTGAACATATTGAACTGCCCTGAAATACAAGAAATTTTTAATAGGGAAATAATTTTAAGATTGATTAAATTCTAATCAAGATATTATAGAATGTTCTTTGAGGACAGAATTTAGCATTCATATCTAATTAATTTATTGACTAAATGAACTCTGAACTTGTTGCAATAAATTTATGCTTTTATTTTTGCGAATTTAAAAATTAAAACACACACGTACATACACACATGCACACAAACAGGGTCCACTAAGCATTAATAATTAAAACATTCTATTTGCATCTTTATATATTTATTTACAGGTAAACTATAGTTAATTTTAAAAATAAAAATGAACTCCGGTTAATTTATTAAAGAAAAATTATGGTATATATGTCCCTTGAAAATATTCACTTCTCTAATTTTGGAGGGCCACATAGAGTATCATTTTTGAGAATACTTATTAAAAAGGGAAACCCTACTATAGTGTGTGTAACTGTCATGACTTTAGTTTCCAATGGAGTGTACTAAAAAGTGTAACAAAGACTTTATTTAACAAAATAAAACCATATACTGCATTCACTGCTTTGATTTATCACCATTATTTTTGACTTGGAATATCCCTCCCTTGACATACTATTTTATGCCTTGTGATTCAGAGTGCCCTTTTATTGTGTGTTGCAGTACCTCAGAAAGAAGACAGCCTCAATTCCTAACATTGCCGTAAATCAGGGAGACTGGTGCTGTGGCAATACACGCAAGGTTACCCAACCCTAGAAGTCTCAGATTTCTTTTTCTGTTATCATTGAAGATGGATGCTGTTACAATTCTGTTCTTGACGGCTTAGGTAGAACAGGGGCTTGTAAGTTGTTTTCTTAAATGAAAGAGAGAAATTTTGCCTGTTTGGACTGTTTGTATTTTAAAGTCTTATATATAATAATTTCCCTCGTCTGTTGTTTTAGTTCTACTCTGCTTCACATACACACATAACTTTGCACACTAGAAATTCTCCTCTTCTTCTTAGACACCTAACCTGTTTCCTCTACCTTGGCTTCCTCTAAACTAGCTTTAATTATGTTTTCTTATTTGTAGGCTGATAATAACTTATGATGTGTTACTTTCCATGGGCATCTTAATAAAGAACATAAATGTAAAAATTCTGATGGTTACATTTCAGGTATCCAGACAGGAGCCAAGGGTACAGTTTGGGCTGCGAGCTTCTCATTGCCCTCATACCACACCAGATCAGAGATTGTGTAAATCTTTAAGCCTGTCTTGCTGCAGTCTATCTCAAGAGAAGACTATTCTGGTGTCTGAGATATTCTTGCTACTTTTCTCATTCTTCAATATTAGATGGATTTGTGGTAGCATTTTTTAATATATATGTATTGAACATATTTTGTTAACATTTACTGCCATTCATTCTTTTTTCTAGTGATTAGATTTTGTCAATACTGTATGTAATTTCTCCTTTGTTTCTTGAGAAGAGTGTGATTATTATTACCTTTACTATTGTTTGAACATTACAGCAGAGTGACCCTCACTTTACATACAAGAAAGTTGGCCTGTGTCAAGTAATACACACAAGTAAATAAAAAGGAAGTATCATGAAAATCTGAAGCTAGCATTAATGGAAGAGTAAGCAGGAAGTATTATTACTAAATAACAGGTATTTTCAGAATATCAGTAAACAGTAAAATGTTAAAAATAGTGAAACTATTCTGCATGAAATTATAATGGTGGATACATGCCATTATAAAATGTACAATACCAAGAGTAAACCCTAATGTAAACTGTGGTCTTTGGGTGATGATTATGTATCTGTATAGTTTCATCATTTATGAAAAATGTTCCATTGAGGTAGAGAATGTTGATAAAGGGGATGGGGAAGACATTGTGTTAGAGCCCCTCCATAAGGAATGTGGTAGAGGCCTCCTCAGAACAAAGGAAGTCAGCATGGCCCAATCAACTCTTATACGTGTATGTGTAGATCTGACACAATTCTGTAATTTGGACTGTGTCCAGTCAGACTATATGTCACCATATAGGGTAGACAAAGAAGTAGAAAGTGCATAAAAGTTAATATTTACCCTGTTGTGCTCAGGGCTCAGTTTTTCAGGTATGAACCCACTGAGCCCATGTTAGCACAAGGAATAAAATTGCTTCCTGGACAGAAAAGCCTCAGTGTCCTGTTTCTCTGTGTGAGAATCATGCTATAATATGCTTGCATAGGTGTAAGTAGTATATGGGAAACCTCTGTACATTCCTCTCAGTTTTGCTTAGGAACCTAAAAGTGCTCAAACACATTAGTGTACTAAAAAATGAAATAAATACAAATAAAAAATAGTATATACTGATGATTTCATTAGTTCACTGTAAGAAATAAGAAAATTCACAAAGTATATGAAGAAAATGTAAAGAACAATGATTATTCCATGTTCATTTTATGCCAGACATTATGCTAAGGACCTTGAATGAGTTATCTACTTAAATTCCCTTAGTGACTTTGTAAGAAGTTATTATTATCCCATTTCACAGATAAAGAAACTGAGGTTAGGGATGTTTAGTAATACTCACAAGGTCACACACTTGTGAGGAGGAAGACCCAAGATTTAAATACAAGTCTGCTTATCTGCAGTGTCTAATTATTCACACACTGAGCCATGTATTCATGTTTATATGTTTTATATTATTATTAGAGTTTGGGGAAATGCCTGTCAACAGTAGGAAAGAGTTGGAAGTAGATGGCAGTAGTGGAGTAGCTTCATGTTTTGGTACATATGGATATTTTACTTCAATATTTAATAAATAGTATGGATCATATACTTTTTATATAATTGAAGGAAGAAGGTAATAGTGAATTCATAGAAAAAAACATTTCAAGGATGGGATTTTTTTCCCCTAAATCTATTAAAATCATAATTCATTAGTCACTTATTTATGATAAAAGCAAAAATAAAACTAATTCATCAAGGATGGTTATGACACAACTTGCTCTTAAATTTAAGTTTAACTAAACCTTAGAGATCTTTATTTACCTTTCTTTTTTCTCCTCCCCTCTCCTCCCTTCTGTTTTCCTCCTCTTCCTTTTTCTCTCTGTTCCTCTTACTTTCCTTTCTAATCCTTCAGAAGTGTATCACTTTCAGTAAATGACCAGAAAAGAAAGCTGAAGGAAAATAATAATGTATAGACAACCTGAACCAGAAAGGATGACTTGTTAAGTACCTATAATCTCATGAACAATAGGACCAAAGATAACCTATGAATGTAGTGATTCTATCCATCATTCCAGATTTTGATAGAGACTAGACAAAATACTAGATGAGTAACTAAAAGATTTAAAAACAAATTTTTTTAATGTTTTCTATTTATTTCTGAGAGAGAGAGAGAGAGAAACAGCATGAACAGGGGAGGGTCAGAGAGAGAGGGAGACACAGAATCCGAAGCAGCTCCAGGCTTTAAGCTAGCTAGCTGTCAGCACAGAGCCCGCTGCTGGGCTTGAACCCAAAATCGTGACCTGAGCTGAAGTCGGACACTTAACTCACTGAGCCACCCAGGTGCCCCTAAAAGATTTTTTTTACTAGAATTTACAAACCTCTCAATAGTTATATAGTGCTTTTTATGATGTTTTATTTAGTTGGCTTTTATAATATGTTCATTGACTAGAAAACAAATGCTTTTCATACAGATCCTCATTCATTTAGTAGACATATTCATAGTTATTATGCAGACTATTTTAGGAGCTTAAGATATACCATCACTTAGCATTTCAAAAAACTTGAATGATTGGTGTTAAAATCTTATTTTATAGTTAAGGATGAAACAATAGTCAGCAGCCAAAGACTACTGTGAAAAAGACAGAACCAGGTTTCAAATCCAATTTGGTATATCTCCACAGCTCATTTCTTCCCAGTATAATATCCTGTTTCCCAATATTCAGAAATATCCAGCTGCTTTATCACTTCTTTTTGGACCCTTAAATATTTTTTATTATTTTATTTTTATTCATTTTTTAAAGTTTTTTTTTAATGTTTATTTATTTTTGAGAAAGAGAGATCATGAGCAGGGGAGGGGCAGAGAGAGGGAGACACAGAATCTGAAATAGTCTCCAGGCTTGGAGCTGTCAGCACAGAGCCTGACATGGAGCTTAAGTTCTCAAACCGTGAGATCATGATCTGAGCTGAAGTCAGACATTTACCTGACTGATCCACCAAGGTGCCCCTCACTCACTTCCCCACTTAATATCTTTTAAAATGTGAGGTCTTCCCTAAAAAAACGAATGTGTTTTGGTGTATGCTGTGCTATGCCATGTTGCACACTGTTGACCTAAAAATAAGTTAATAAACCTGATGGTAATTAAGTACACCCCAAGAGAATAATACTCATACTCAATATGGTTGAGTTTTAATTGGTCGGAAGTTGATTCTTCAATTTATGTTTTATAGAGTATTGTGTAGACTTCTAAGGTCTTACTGGGCTCTTCTAACAACCTCAGGTAGATAAGGTAGTTATTATCTTACCAATTGTACAGAAGAAACTAAGCCTAGAACAATCAAATTTCTCCCTTTATTTAACAATTTATATGTTTGGGATTATAAAGACTTTAAATATCAGCTGGTTTAAATCATCTGCATTCCTCACCTGTTGCTTATGCTTGAATTCTTTCAATGATGGAGAAGTTCCTGCCCCTTAAAGTACTTCCATCCATCCTCTTATAACTCCTCACAGCTTCCTGCTTTTATGTCTTTGGGGCATCTTCTATGTGGTAGGATTTCAACATTTGGAAAACATTGTCATATGCCTTCTGAGGATACTCTTATACTGGGTAAATGCTCTGGTTTCCTTAGCCTTTCCTCAGGAGACATGGTTTTGAGACAGTTTAACCACCTATTCACTTGCTTATGCTTCAGTTAGTTTAGTCCCTTCAGTAATTGTACTCATCATGGCTTAGCACAGTTTCTATTTATGAGTCTCAATTAAGTTCCACACAATTTATCTATACTATTTATTTTTTGCAATAACTCAGTTAAATTGTGTTAGCGAAGACTTTTAGTTGCAGGAACAAAAATCATCTAAATTAGCTCACGGAAATTAAAAGTAAAAGAAGAGTCAGGGGTTCATGGCATGGACCCTCTGAAATTCCACAGGAACTTCTGAAAAGTGGTAAGAAGCAGACCTCAGGAGGAGATGTTGATAAAATGGCCTGGTACACAGGCTCTTTATACCTATCAGAAAGCTGTTACATTTATTTCGTAAACTATCAGTGTTTTCTGGAGAATTGGAATTATCTTCATTGATATCAACAACTAGTTGACCTACTCACTGATATAATGCCCTAAATGACCTTTTTTATTAGCTGGTAGCTAACTGGTTTACCCTAAAAATATACAAATGAGATTTACTGTTCCCTTACTGCTTGCATTTTTTTTACTCCTTCTTCCCTTTTTCAACATGCCCCCTACGAGTAGATCCTAAAAAATTTCACTTATCAGTAAGTCTAGATTACTTGCTACTTCCTGTTCACTAGGGCTGAACAACCTAATCACAGTGATGGACCCTGAAACAGAGGGCCCACCTCTGGATTCCTGACCTGCAAAAACTATGAAGTAATATATGTTTTAAGCCACTAAGTTTTGGAGCCACTTCCTAGGAAGCATAGATAACTTATACAACTTGTATAGCCTATCTTTTCTTTTTTTTTAAGTTTTTATTTTAATTCCAGTTAGTTAATCTACAGTTATATTAGTTTCAGGTGAACAATATAGTATATCAACACTTCCATACATCACCCAGATGCTCATCACAGCAAGTGCACTCCTTAATCTCCATCACCTATTTATCCCCTCCCCCTTTCCCCTTCCTCTCTGGTAACCATCAGATTGTTCTGTATAATGAAGAGTCTGTTTCTTTCTCCCTCTCCCTCTCTCTCCACCCCCACCCCATCTCTTATTTTTTTCCCCCTCACTTGTTTTGTTTCTTAAATTCCACATATTAGTGAAGTCATGGTATTTTTCTCTTACTTCACATAGCATTATACTCTCTAGATCCATCCAGGTTGTTGCAAATGGCAATATTTCATTCTTTTTTATGGCTGAAAAACATTCCATTCACCATTTATCCCCATTTATCCATTCATTACTTGATGGACATGAACTGCTTCCATATTTGGCTATTGTACATAATGCTGCTATAAACATAGGGGTACATGTATCCCTTTGAATTAATACTCTTGTATTTTTGGGGTAAATTCCTAGTAGTGTGATTGCTAGACAGTAAGGTTGTTCTATTTTTAACTTTTTGAGGACACTCCATACTGCTTTCTATAGTAGGTGTACCAGCTGGCACTCCCACCAATAGTGAATGTTCTATTTTCTCTCCTTCCTTACCAACACGTGTTGTTTCTTGTGTTTTTAATTTTAGCCATTCTGACAGGTGTGAGGTAGTATTTCACTATAGTTTTGATTTGTATTTCCTTGATGATAAATGGTGATGAGCATCTTTTCATGTGTCTGTGGCAAGATAAAGTTATGTAAAGAATCTGATTGACCCTTTTACTCTATGGGTCAGCTTTCTACCTCCCAGAAGTCAGTTGTAACTGATGAGTGAAAAATGTGGCATATAAGGAAGATGGCTCATTAGTTAATATTACAGTATGGAACACTTTTGAGAATAAACCTAGCATGATTACTAATTAATAAGCATAAAGAACTCTTCTTGGGCAGATGGAGGGGGTCATCTTATTTATAGGACAATCACTTCCTGGGCCTATGGAAAGGGCTGGATAATCCAGAAGAGAAAGTGAATGTGGTAGACAAATTGGTTTATCTGTTTGATTCATAGACACTGTTTTCCCCATTACATAACTAGAAAACTGAGGCTCACTTAAGTTGTCTTTTCAGTGGCAATAGACCATGTTAACAATGGTGGATCTGGAATTTAAACCCAAATCTCTGTCATTATAGAGTTTGTGTGTGCTTTCTACTTGTCATCAGATCACTGCAGAACCCAGTGTATTGCTCTAATGTGGCCAGAAAGTCATGGTATAATTATTACTTTTTTGTTTTTTTAAGATTATTCTGGAACCATTGTTATTCAAGGGTTGTCAGCTTTGGTTGCACATTAGAATCAGCTGTGGAACTTTAAAAATACTGATGCCTACTTCTCTTCTCAAAGATATCTAGTCAGAATCATTTGTGGTCAGGTTACACATCAGTATTTTTAAGTCTTGTCAGGTGATTTCACTGTGTGATCAATTTTTTTTAATGTTTTTATTTATTTCTAGGAGAGAGAGGGAGAGAGAGAGACAGCATGAACAGGGGAGGGTCAGAGAGAGAGGGAGTCACAGACTGAAACAGGCTCCAGTCTCTGAGCCGGCAGTCAGCACAGAGCCTGACGCGGGGCCCGAACCCACGAACCGCGAGATCATGACCCAAGTGAAAGTCGGATGCCCAACCGACTAAGCCACCCAGGCACCCCACTATGTGGTCAGTCTTGAGAAGAGAGAGCCTTATTTGGGCTGGCAGATGGGCAACTGACATGAAGACTTGGGACTGGGAGGGATGATGGAGGGTTTGTAAAGTCAAATTTTTTAATACAACAACTTCTCTGATTTCCAAGAGAGGCCTAGAAATCTGTATTTTAGCAAATAGCTCAATTATTTTCAGGCAAGTTTCGGATTTGCTGACCTAATCCATCTTCCAAAAAAAGGTCTTTCCTATGTAGTTATAGTAATAATGCCTCATTCCTTTATTAAAACACCTTATAATCATTTAGGTTTGACATTTAAATTTCAGCATTACTTTCTGATGCCCAGGAAAAAAATTACTTTCTGAAAAATTTTAAATGTGTGTGGCCAGACAGTGATTCTACTACTGTGGACAGCTGTTTGACGCTGGGAATGAAAGATGGAAATTTATGTTTTCTCAGATATTGCAAAAATATTGGATATTAGTAAGTCCACTGCCTTATTGCTTTTTTTTTTTTTTTTGTACTAAGAAGACTCCGGCATAGTATGGTTAGTTTAATCATCTGTTTTCATTGAAAAGAGGAGATGGAACTTCTTACTTTAAACTTACTCAGCTCTTTTTCATCCAGAAAGAGAATAAAATGCTTTTTAAAGAAGTATACGGCTTTTTCTGTGAAAATGGCTACATCTACAGTCTCTGGAATTTTACCTCAGAGTTGATGTATTCCTGCAGCAGTTGAAAGTAGGCATAGGCATATGATTTAAGGCAGGTGAAAAATAAATTGTCCAATTAAAACTACAGTGGAAATTTTTCAGAGAAAGTAATTGCCTGAGCTGGAACTTAGCCAGGAAAACAGTTAATTCTCCTACCAATATAAAAAAGGAAAACAGAAAATGAGTAATTCTCCACTGTATCCCCACCCCCTCCTCATGTCAGAGTGTATTACATTTATGTTCTTGTTACTGTGTGCAACTCAGAGAGAGAAATTTATTACCAGATTTATAGAAAAAGACATGCGAGTACTTTGTACCTCATAGTTCAAAAGCCATAGAAGCCAGCAAAAATCCCCATACAGAAATTTCTCCCCTGTCCCACAGTGTTTAAATGGTGTACAGTATGTGAACCGATAGTCATCAGTCAGGCATCATGTTTTGGGGCATCCACCAGCCACAAAAATTTTTGTATTCAGGATTCATAAGAAACAGAATACATGGTCTTATTTCACTATCAGAGAAGTGTGGATGAGAAATGTAAAATCAAGGGTGCCTAGGTGGCTCAGTCGATGAGGCATCTGACTCTTGATTTCGGCTTAATGCATGATTCCACAGTTCATGAATTGGAGCCCTGAGTCCAACTCTGCGCTGACAGCACAAAGCCTACCTGGGATTCTCTCTCTCCTCTCTCTGTGCACTCCCTCCCCCAAATAAAGAAATAAACCTAAAAATATATATAAAATCATTACAGCAAATAGGATAATCATTTTGTGGTCACCAAAGTATTCTTTTTCTCCTTTCATCTTAGCATTTTATGTCATTTGTTTTACTAGTATTTAATTTTTAAGTTATTATACAGTAAAATGGATTTTTTTCTTTTTTGTTTCTATAAGTTTTATCACATGTATTAACTTTTGTAATCACCAGCACTGCTATCACGATATAAACAGTTTTATTACTCCCCAAATTCCCTTGTGTATCTTTTTGTGACATACATTTCCAGCACCTCAAAACCCTGACAACCAATAATCTGTTTTCCATCATTATGATATTTTCAAGAGTGTAATAAAAATGGAATTTCAAGGTATGTAACATTTTGAGACTGGGTGATTTCAAGGTTTTAGAAATTATGATTATAGTGCTGTAAGCATTTATGTACCTAAGAGTGGCATTGCTGGGTCATCTCATAAGTATATATTTACTTTTGTAAGAAGCCGCAAAACATTTTCAGTGATTGTATCACTCTGCATTCCCCAGAGCAAGGTAAAAGAGGTCTAATTTCTTGATATCCTTGCCAGAGGTTGGTATTACCAGTGTGTTTAGTTTAGCCATTCTAATAGTATGTAGTTCTCTCGTCATAGCTTTAATGTTCATTCCCTAATCATTAGATACTGAACATCTTTTCATGCTCTTGTTTTTCAAAATTTTTTAACCTTTTTAAATTTATTTATTATAGAGAGACAGAGCATGAGCATGGCAGGGGCAGAGAGAGGGAGACACAGAATCTGAAGTAGGCTCCAGGCTCCAAGCTGTCAGCATAGAGCCTGACATAGGACTTGAACTCACAAACTGTGAGATCATGACCTGAGCCAAAGTCGGGCGCTTAACCGACTGAGCCACCCAGTTGCCCCTTCATGCTCTTGTTTATTATCCTTATGTTTTTTCTGGTGAAGGGTCTATTCAAGTTTTTTTAATCCATTTTTTTAAATCATTTTGTTTTCTGTTGAGTTTGAGAATTCTTCTGTTTAAATATAAAGTCCTTCTTTGGTTATGTGATTTGCAAGTACTTTTCTCAGTCTATAGCTTGTTGTTTTTAGTCTCTTAACAATGTCTATCAATTTCCATACAGTCTAGTTATACTTTTTTTTTCTTTTTAAGAATGGTGTCTAAAAACTCATTGGCTAATCTTAGGTCATGAAGATTTTCTCCCATGTTTTCTTTTAAAGTTTGAATCTTTTATATTTAGAGTTATGAACTATTTTCATGTTAATTTTTGTATGTAATAATTTTTGTGATGTTAAATGAGTGTTTACTTTTCTTGCATATAATTATCCATTTATTCCAATATCATTGGTTGAAAAGACTGTTTTCTTGATAGTTTCAGCATATTTTTTAAATTTAATTTATTTTTTTAATTTACACTCAAGTTAGTGAGCATATATTGCAACAGTGATTTCAGGAGTAGATTCCTTAATGTCCCTTACCCATTTAGCCCATCCCTCCCCCACAACCTTTCCAGCAACCCTCTGTTTGTTCTCCATATTTAAGAGTCTCTTATGTTTTTGTCCCCCTCCCTGTTTTTATATTATTTTTGCTTCCTTTCCCTTATGTTAATCTGGTGTGCTCGGGGTGCAGCCAAGGTGCACCATGCTCTATATCCCTGGCCAGGCCTTGTTTCCAGATCTCAGTAGACATGCCCCACTGAAATTGCCGGAAACACAAACTCATAGGCGAGCCCCTCAGGGCAGTCCCAAGCCTCTTGCCTTCCCCCTGGGGACTGAGCCAGAAGCCTCTGCTCCCGTCTTCTCCAGGGCGGGTTGGCGAGCGAGGAACAGTTTCATCCGGGGGTCACCTGGGACGAGTGCGTCCCGCCCAGGGTCAGCTGGAGAGCAGGAAACCGGGTCCCTCTGTGTCTCATCACCCGAACCACGAACCCGCGGGCAAATCTCCCAGTTTTAAGCCCTTCGCCTCCCCTCTAGGGATCCAGAGGAGCCAGATGCCCAAAGGCAGGGCCACCGCGCGGCCCCTCTAGGTCGAGCTGGCTCACAAGGACCAGTTTCCCTGGGGGTCGCCTGGGACAAGTGCGTCCTGCCTAGGGCCAGCTGGAGAGCAGGAAACCGGGTCCCTCTGTGTCCTGAGCAGAGGTTTTTCTGTTCCCCAGTGACAGGGACAGTGTCTTGAGCAGTTTCGGCCACTTTCTTTCCCCTCTAAACTCCCCGCAGATGGGACTCGCTCCCGTCCCTCTGTGTCTCCGGCCCAGGCCCAATTTTATCTTCCCCTCATGATAGAAGGTTTTCTCAGAGGACTCTGTCTCCTTTTTCTCCCAAACTCCTGGTTTCTGTAAGGGTTCCTATGGCTCCTGCCTTCTCCGTTCGAGATATGGGGGTGAGTGCAATGTACGGAGTTCCCTACTTCTCCCCATCTTGCCCCCTCCATAGAGATATTTTTAAAATCATAAATGGATTTTGAATTTTTCAGTTAATTCTACTCCATAAATAGATATGACCATATACCTTTTCATCCTACATTACCAGGAAAGACCCTGGGTTATGGTTTTATACACACTCATATACATATAGAGTCATATACACTTTTAAAAATATATAAATATTAGTGACTTGAACAAAAACATATTCATTTGGACAGTATCTGTCCTTTAATTGGTATCTTTAGATACCAATTACATTTAATGTAATTTTGATATTTTGATATTTGGTTTTAGATCCATCGTTTTTTTGTTTGTTTTTGTTTTGTTTTTTGGTAGTACTGTTTACTTCTTTGGTTCTCCTTCCTGCCTTCCTGTGGGCTATTTAAACATTTTTAGTTTTTCCATGTATTTTTGACTAGATAATAATATATTTTTTATTGGTTGCTATAGGGTTTACAATACACATACTAACATTTGACATGTCTACTTAGTTTCATTATATACACTGCAAGTCTAATGTAGATTTTAGTATTGTTTAGGCTGCTTTAACTACTTCTCTCTTTGTGCATTAGTCATTTCATATATATACATACATTGAAGTTCATCTCAGTGTTATAATTTGTACTTTGGACCATCAAACATATTTTATTGAACCTAATAGAAGAATAATGTATTATATTTACTCATATATTTACTTTTTCTGTTACTTATCTTTATTGCTGATTTTTCAGATTTACTTCTGGTTATATTTCTCTTTGACTAAAAAACTTTATTTAGCAATTCTTCTCAAGTAGCTATGTTGATTGTAAATTCTCTTAGCTTAACTTTATCTGAGAAAGACTTTCTTTCAGCATCATTCCTAATAGATATTTTCACTTTCTATAGAATAATGCGTTGACAGTTCTTTTTTTGTAAACACATTAAAAGCCTTCTTCCTTTTGGTTTTTATGTTTTATGCTGAGAAATCTGCAGTCATTTAAATTGTTCTTACCCTGAAAAGTAGTGCATCATTTTCTTGGACTGCTACAAAGATTTTTCTTTTTGTTTTTAGTTTTCAAATATTTGATCATGATATGTTTTTACATGGATTTCTTTGAGTTAATACTGTTTCGGCTTTGATTAGATTCTTAAAATCTGTATGCTAAAGTCTTTCACCTCATTTGAGATGTTTTCAATCATTATTTATTCAAAAATTTTGGAAGTACCACATTTTTCCTCTTCTTCTTCTAGGACTTGAATGACGCAAATATTAGAATTTTTGCACTTGTCCTACAGGCTCTTGAGGCTGTATTTATTTATTTTTAATCCATTTTCTTGCTTGTGTTCAGATTTGACACTTTTTATGGATCTTTCATCAGAGTCAGGGAATTTTTTCTTCTGTAATCTCCATTTAATTTTAAGCATATCCAGTGAGTTTTTTAAAATTCTGTTATGTATATTTCAGTTCTCTTTGTTCTTTTTGTCTATTTCTTTTGTGTTTCTTTACATTTTTCTATTCAATCAAGAATGTTTACACTTGTCTATTGAAATCTTTTTACAATGATTACATCAGAGTCTGTCATATAAGTCCAATGGCTTGTTATCTTTCCCTTGACATCAGTTGATTGTCTTTTTCACTGTGAGTTGAGATTTTGGATTGCTATCTGGACATTTTAAATATTATGTTATAAAATTCTGAATCTTATGAATTCTGCAGGGCATGTTTATAATTTGGTTTTAGCAGACAGTTATCATATTTAGGTTTAGTGCACAATTTTCACACAACTCCTATGTGCTGTGGTTTAATACAGTTAAGTTTTCAAAGCCTGTTCAGTGCTATTCAAAATATACCATGTGTGCATCATCCAGTGCTCAGGGATCAGGGTGGAAGTCTCTAAGTTAGTTCACTTCTCAAATTCTTTGAAAGTGTGATCAGATTTATACTTATGCAGTTTGAGGGTCAGCCCATGGAGTTCATAAAAAACTTTAAGCGCTTGTTTTTATGGGCTTCTCTCTTTCTATGAAATCTCTTCAGTACTTAGCAGTTTTCTGAGGCTCTCCTTTTAAGTCATCCAACCAGTAGGATGGTACTTTCCTGACCATACTTTGCCACATGCTTCCAGGCCTGCACCCACATCTGGAGAACAGAGAAAAACAATGGGTAATGCGAGTGACCTACCCTCATGAGATTATAGCTACCCCAATCGGAAAGAAGAATTCCCATCTTTAGAAGTTTAGAAGTTGGGTTTCTGTGGGGTCCAGTTTCCACTACTTCACCATAGGATTGTTTGTGGGCCAAGGTTGAAGAGACTAGAGAAAAGAACAAAAAAAAAATTTCTAAACTCTATAGTTTAGAAGTTCCCTTCTCCACTTCTTGAGTTAGAAGTAGATAGTTTCTTCTTGAAGTCTCTATAACTGCACCCCAGTGCCCACTACATTGAGAAGAGATGGAGGATATTGGGGAAAAATGGAGAACTTATTTAGTGATGCTTCCAATTATAGCCTTCTTTCCTAATTTATATGCTACTGTTTACTTTTCAGAGGCATCAAATAGATGCTCCATACCTTCTGTCCGGGTTTCAGAAGTGGAATTAATAGAATGTACTTATTTTGCACTGGAACTTTGTTCCTCAAGTCTTATTTTATTTTAAAATTCTTTGTTAAAGTACATCACTACCTTAGTTCTTGCCTTATAATTCTATGTAAATTGCTCAACCTAGTTTTAGATCCTTTATATATACATATATAGAACACAAAGTATAAAGAATCTGTTTCTATTTACTTGTTTAAAAAAGTCATTGAGAACAGTTTTGAAGTGGATTAAATCATTAAGAGGTAGTTCAGTCACATGTAGTTCAGTCTTATATTGTCAGTAATTCATTATTATGCAGTGAAGAGAATAGAAATGATTACCAATTCATTTCAATAAAACATTTATGAAGTATTTTGTGCTCAGAAATGTGCAGTATAATATCAAAGAAATAAAGGTGTATTTATAATATATTTTATACTCAGGAACTGTACCCATTATACTTGAAATGCTTAAAATATGTTGGCAGAAAGGCATAAATGCATAAAATAGTTCTACAATATGACTTCATATTACAATTGGCTTCTGGTTTCACACATGCATGATATGGATAGTACAAACACCATGTACTATGAATTTTGAGGTGAGAGAGCCTGCCAGAAGTGTTAGTAGCTGGAAAGGGTTCCTAGAGAAATGATAATATGAGCCTTTGGGATTGGAGAATGTGGATGAGAGGAAAGGAAGGACTCAGTCTTAACTGCCACGGAGGAATAAAGACCTAAGAAAGTTTGATACATGCTTCAAGGACCAAAATCCAGGCTTTGCCTTGGACTCTTCTGTCAGTATATGTGCCCAAACCAATGTGCTATAAACTGAGTGGGAATCTTCATTCTGTTACCTAGCATATCCAAAATATTGAATCATTAACACATGATCCATGCTTATCCTAATATAAGACAAAAATCAATAAACCTGAATGTTTTTACCGCAGTAACAACTTTTTCATTATAATTCTAGGCTCAATGAATTTCATTAAAGTACCAATGAATTTTAAAACTCCTGCTGATAAATAGTTTTCATGAGTAATTAGCAACTTTAAAACCATATTTGTAGGATAGAGCACTACTATGCTAATTATACAGAAAAAAGTTATTAATAGTAAGCAAATTTGCTTATGCTCCACATAAAGTTTCACTGTTCATTGAGGATAACAACAATAATAACACCACTATAGTTATTTAGAGTATTCTGTCAAAATCAACCACATGCCTTGTTTATTTAAATATGCAATATTAAGTGATTTCATAATTGTAAAAAACTGAAAACAATATGTGACACTATCACATTATATTCTGTCTTTTTTCTCTCATCAGATATTTTCAAGGCAAACCTCCACTGCTAAGGTCAAAGAATAGGTGCCAATTCAATATAAAGTATATTTTAACTGCTTGTGTCATACTTATATTTTTAGATATAAATTAGTCTGGATATAGAATTGTCTTTATGTACCACAGGCTTAATATGAGTGTCTTGGACAAAGTAGTACTTTTTTCTTTCTCACAAAATTTCCTGGGCTAGTGTAGAACTTGCTTCATGAAGACACCAAAAGAGTATGTTCTCTTTCTCTTGTTGCTTCCCAGGATAATGTCAGCAGGACTTGTCTTTCAGTTCTTCTTTGTGTTGCCTTTATCCTCTACTGATGGTAAGGATATCTATAGTAGAATCCATGAGCTTCATACTTCACAATGAAAAATCCAGTGGAAAAAAGAAACCTGCCCTCTCACCAAAGCCCCAGAAAAATTTTTATTTACTTTGTTTATATATATCCCTGATGTATTGATTTTAGCCAGAGAATGAGATGAATTAACTGACTTAGATCAACCAGCCCTCAAGAGTAGAATCAACTCTAGTTAAACCACATTGGTTGGGAGCTGAAGAGGAATAATTCTTTAATAGAAAATCACAGTACTATTGCTGGAAGGAAGGTGAAATTGGTACTGTAGAGATAGATAAAAATAATTCCATTAAAAATTATTATTGTGAAGGATACCTATGCCAAAAGTGCTATAGATAAAATTTTTGTAATATCTCAACCTATGCCAGAGGTTAACAGACTATTTGCTCCTATTGGTAAAAGAAATGCCAGCTACTTTATCACAAAGTCCGAGGTAGAAAAATCATCTTGAAATCACTGAGATAGTCTTTAAAAGAGTAAGGAATAGAGTAAAAAAGTGGAGATACATCTTAGAATCATTTGTGGAAATCGCAGGGCTGATTATAGGTTGATCAGTCCTCATTATCTAGAGAAAGCAGGGCTTTAAGAAGATCTCTGTATGTCAAAGATTTAAAAGAAAATAAAAATATCCCTGGAGATGAAGAAAGGAGAAATCAATATGATCTTTCTGGAACCATATGTAGACTGATATTATAATCAGTCTTGATTCAGTTTTCCTAGGAAGTCTTCTCAGAAAAGTAGCTCAGAACTGAAAGAGCTGGGACTATGGAAGCCAAACTGTGTAGCAGTTTTGTCTGACCTTAATGGTAAAGGCGTATGTTTAATCATCTCCCTAGGAAATTCCTAAAGATTGAATAATAAGTTTATTCTCTAAAACTAATTGTCTATCTGGTTATATAGGATCAGACTTTAAAAGTGACACACTATAACAGTCAAATAAACTTGATTCTCTTCTTTCTGCTTGTTGTAAAGGAACTATCCCAGATTTTAAAAAGGTCCTAATTAGGAACGATAGAGCATGATTCTTTGGTTGTTCCCTCACTAGGGGATACTTCAGCAGCAATAAACTTCTGGGGCTGCTTAGACTATAGCAAGAAAGAAAGAGGATGGAATGACCCATGCCAGAATTGTTTACAAGAACATACTTAACCTTTTTTTTTAACCTTAATGTGGTAAAATCTTAGAGAACATTTTTGATACATTTGGTTTATCAAGAATAAAAGAACAAAGTATGCTGTTATTAGGAGGCAAGACCCCCATTCACCCTTAATGCTTCTTAAATTAATTGTTCTGAGCACTAACAGACCAGTTGTATATCTTGCATTCTCTCACTTAGTAGTCTGTGAAACCTACTTTTTTCTCTCCCATTCTTCAATTTGGTTTTTTTTAAACACACACACACACACACACACACCTCTATAATACTTATTGTGTGTTCAGCTGTTAATTGCTGGGGATTGACCAGTGGAAAGATAAAAAGAGACCTTGAGAAACTAACAGCTACAGTGAACTTCCCTAGGTTTATCTCACTCCTAGTTCCATTTCTGCCTTAGTACAAAGGTCAGGAAAGGCAAGCTCCTAAATGATTATTAAGGCCAGGGGAAAGAAACATGGAAAATAGCAAATGAGCTCTTAAAGTTCTTCCTAGTTATGTCACACATTACTGCTGGTTATGTATTATTACCCAGAGAAACTCATATGGTACATTACAAGGGTAGGGAAATATAACTCTATCAGGTGCTTAGAAAGAGAAGCATATTGGAATATTTATTAATAGTCCTAACTACTTCCATTAAAAAATACTTATTAACTTATATAGTGTGATTTTTGAATTTAAAAAATAAAAAAGATTTTTTGAAAGTTAACGTGTTCACTGCTGAACCAATTTGACAGTAGGAAAAACCTGGCAGAAGAAATATCTCACCAAATTGAGTTGAAAATAATTGATGAAAATATGAGACACCTGAGGACAGATCCAGGATATTTATTTGGAAATAAGAAGAGTTTCACAAGTAGATATAGATACAGAATTTATTATCATACAAGTAATGGAGCTAGTTTCTTGATCAAAGAAAAAGCTTAAGTTTATAGATTAAAAAGGCTCGCTTGTTTTCATGAAGAATAAATCTCAAAATTCAACAGTAAAAAAATAGAGTGCCTCCCCACTGAAACATTTCTTGGTATAATTTCTGTATTCCAAGGAAATCTAGATAAGGCAAGTATAAACCAAAGGAAAGTACAAATAATATTATGGACTTTTGAGAGAAAAAGCTAAGTATGCAAGCATGAAGAAGATATGAGTCAGGTATCATTTTACAAATAAACAAACCTCACACTATATTTAGGTTTAGTAAACTTTAGCAGAACCCCCATTAAGCAAGCTTTTTATAACCCCGGAACAAACTGACTTCTTAATTATGAGGAGATACTAATTAGTTAATATAATTAACACAATTTCAATTTAAGTATTGATGGTTCAGACTTATAAGGATTTTAAAATTTGTGTGGAAGTGTTAAGAAAAGTTAAAGTAAGGGGCAGAGAAGCCTCATTAAAGGTTAACTCTTACAATAAAACCACAGTAAGGAAAGAGAATGATGTTGGCATAGCAAGAGAACAATGACCAGTGGAAGAGAATAAAGTCCAAGAGAAAAAAACTTAGTTTATCTAAGGACTTAAATAGACATTTTAATTTATATGGGAAAGAATAATTGTGATAGATAGCTAATAGTGTTGTAATATTCTTTTTTTCAATTTTCATGTGGATAGAGTTTTACCTGGTCAGAGTACATGACCCACTAGCTAAAGGTTACATTTTTCAGACTCCCTTGTATCTAGACATAATTATGTGACTAAATACTGGTGAAAGAGAAAAAGGAAAAAAAAATGGAGGTGAGGTGTTGGTATATGTCATTTCTGGATCTTGTCCTTTAATGACTGGGTGTGCACTTTCATGTTGTTTTTTCCCTTCTTGATATATGGGAACTACTGACTGAGAGATGGATGCTATGTGATGAAGGTGGTAGAGCTGTTCCTTATATCTTAATTAAATTGAATGTTAGCTTATCCTTGAACTAGTATAATGGTTAGTTTAATAACTGATGTGGGTTTTTTTTAATCTGGAGGATAATTGAGATATAAACTTCATAATATGTGAAATAAATTTTGGTTATATTTAAAAGGTAAATGTCTAATACAACCCAATAAAGTTATAGAAAGTTGGAAAGTATTTTAATAACCGTAGAGAAGTGAGGTAGAGTGGAAGGCTCTCTTAAGCAATAAAAACAAAACAGAATGAAAAACCCCAGAGTTTCTAAAATAAATGATTTGTATGTTTGACTGTATATACATATACATAAAGTGATTTTAAAAAACAACAGGAACAAAGGATAGTACAACCAAAAAAGCTACTTGTGAAAAATATTTAATGAAAATTAATGTGTACAAAAGTTGGTTTTTGAAAAGATCAATAAAATTGATGAAACTCTTAGGGCACCTGGGTGGCTCAGTTAGTTGAGCATTTGGCTGAAGTTGTGATCTCACAGTTTGTGAGTTGAAGCCCCACATCAGGCTGACTGCTGTCAGCATGGAGCCTGTTTCAGATCCTCTGTCCTCTCCCCCTCTCTCTCTGCCCTTCCCCTACTTGCACTTTCACTCTCTCACTCTCTCTCAAAAATAAATAAACATTAAAAAAAAAAAACCCTCTAGAGTAAGAAAAAAAAAGGAAAATCACAAATTAATAATACCAGGAATAAAAGAGAGATCATCACTACCAATTACAATGGACATTGAAAGGATAATGAATAAACATTATGCATAACTGTATGCTTACAATTGTTATCTTACATATCCTTGAAAGACACAACCCGTCACCTCACGTAAGGATAAATAATGACAGGAAGCTTATGTTGATTAAGGATAATTGTAGACATAGCTTTACAAAGTGTCCTTTGTTATTTTTAATGTTTAATTTTTTGACTTCAGTTTTATTTTGTTGGATAGTGAAGTTGTGAGTTGTAATCCCTACTTTCTTTTTACTTCCCTTTGTCTGTGTCATCTATCTACTATCTTAAAACAACACAGAATTTGTTTTGTTAGCCTATAGAAAAATCTTACATGTTCTTTAAATTGGTGTTTTATGCCAGTTACATGTATTGGAATGATCAATATGCTTTCATATGTTCACATAAATATTTGTGTATGTGAATATATATATTTTTATAGTTTATTTCCTTTTCATTACATATCTGCCTTATTCAAAGTCCATTAATTTAAATGTTAATTTAATCTAAAAATAACTTCATAGCAACATCTAGAATAATGTTTGATTAAATATCTGGTACTATGGCCTAGCCAAATTGTTACGAAATTAACCATCGAAATGACCTAGGGTTTATAAGCATACACTCTATTTTCTAAATATTTAACTGTTTTCCAAAATAAATATAATGATGATTTACCTTTATGATAGAAAAAAGCTTGTAAACATATTTTAAAACACATCTTTCTTGGAGTAAGCCCAGGGCCTCAGATGCTGGGACCTTTTCCCAAGCTCCCAGTGCCCCTTCAACAGCTTTCATAACTCTTCTTACTTCTTGCCTTCTGTTGTTGTTGTCTATATCCAACATGTATCTTCCACTGCTAATTGTTAAGCTTGTAGAGGTCAGCAACCAAGTCTTACTAACTTTTTTGACTTTCCCTCAATCGTAAGAAGCTCTTAATTTCTGCAATTCCTTTGAATTGTAATTTATTGCTCACTTGAACTTATCTTTTACTTCTAGCTAATAATAATGTTGGTATATCTGCTTTGACTTTTTCTGACAAGTTCCCATAAATGGATGGAATTTTATAAACTAAATTCATCTTGCTTTGTTTTTCAATATAAGTTTGGAAATAATTTTCCAAAGTGAAAAATGCGGTTCTCAAGACATAATCACTTTAAAATGATGTCAACTTCTTGATACATGAATCAAGGGAAGTATGAGATGACAGTAACTGTAATGCTATGTTGTGATATAAAACTTAAGCTCTACCAAACATATAAGAAACTGATTTTTATGATATAAAGCTTAAGCTCTGCCAACCATAAAAGAATCTGATTTTTTGAGCAATACCTAGAGGAGAAAATAAAGATACACCAAATGATGTTGTCTGAACCTTGAAATTTGGTTGGTGGTTCTCTGTATTTCTTGAGAAGCTTCTCTCCCATAGTATCTTAGATGCTCGAGTTTCTAAACTGTATTTATTTATGTATTTTTTGAATAAACTTTTTACTTTGAAATTATCTTAGGTTTACAGAGAAGTTACAGAGATGGTGCAGAGGGCTCCTATACCCATTACTCAATATCCCCTGATGCCAGCTTCTCAGGTTTACACAATACTTTTGCCCAAACCATACAATCAGCATTGTTCTAGACTGATGCTAGACTGTCCCCCAGGGTGTCTTTCTCAGGCCTGGCCCGGCCAGGCCCCACTTCACACTTGGCAGTTCTTCGGAGCCTGCTGTGGGTTCTAAAAGTTTCTCAGTGAGCCTTATTCAGGGTCTTGGTGATATAAGGTGAAGTTCTAAGCTTTTAGGCAGAAGACCACAGAGGTGACTGCACTTCTCATCGCATCATAGTGGGAGCATGTGACATCTTGTCACTGAGATGCTGGCCTGTGGCTCCTCTGCAGCCATAGTGGCTTCCATTCTTTCTCCAAGAAGATGTGGGAGATTTTAAGGAAGTTTAGAAGTCACTTACTCCAAACCCCCGTTGAAGGCTATACTTCATTCTGTTACATCCTATATAGTATTTTCTAGTCTGCTCCCAAACTGCTGGTGATAGAAAGTGGAAATTGTGGATGAAGAAAGAAGAAATCTACAAGCCAACCTCTGGTGGCTCAAAGAGGAAAGATATTCAGAATCCATGAGAGGAAGTGAAGATCTGGAGATTAAGAAACTATAAAACTGGGTCTAAGGAAGGTTTTATAGCATGATAGAGAATTTCTGATTAGACAAATGCAAATGTGGACTAAGGTGGTGCTGGTGGAGGTTACTGGCAGGCATTATAGACAGACAACCTTCATGAATGCTCCATAGCTGAACTCTTAAGGTTTCTGGAAGAATCTTATAAATAACTGAAATGGGTTTTCCTGATGACCCAGTGAGCTTGCTAAATCAGCTAATCTCAGTTTATGCAAAGAAAAAAACTAAAGTCACTATTGCCTAACTCTATTTTTCTCTCTCCCCTCTCCTTTCTCTTTTGTTAATCCTATTTTAGTCTTTTTATGTCAGCCATCAGAGTGACCTGACTGTACTCCTCTTTGTGCTACTTTTTTCTGCTACCATACAACTTTTCCTTTACCTCCTAACTTTAACTCTGCTTCTTCATTCCAAATCAGGGCCCTTCCTGCCTCATGCTTCATCATCATCATCATCACCATCACCATTTCGTATTGATTACTACCAGCAGCAGGAGCACCATTATTACCATCATCATTAATACCATTTAGTGCCAGTGAGAATAAAAAGTATCTAATTCTTATAATATCATCAAGAAAGTATTGTGATTCTACTTTGAGAAAATGAGGTCAAATAACTTGTTCAGAGTTACACATTTTGTAAGTTACAAAACCAAGATTTAAACCTAAGATTGTTTGATTGATTCCAAAGCCTAAACTCTTATGTACTGTACCAGACTGTTTTCAAGATTCTCTTTCTAATAATCAACAAAAGTAAAACTCATCCAAGGAATGGGAGAAGATATTTGCAAATGACATACCTGATAATGGGTTAGTATCCAAAATATATAAAGAACTTATAAAACTCAGCCGCCCCCAAAAAACCCAAATAATCCAATTAAAAAAGAGCAAAATACACAAATAGACATTTTTCCAAGGACACACTGATGACCAACAAACGTGTGAAAAGATGTTCATCATCATTTACCATCAGGGAAATGAAAATCAAAACTACAGTGAGATGAGGAGGTAGAGGAGCAGGAAGAGGAGGAGGAAGATTTCTGATTATGTATTGCTTATTCTTTTTGAGTCTGTTTTAAGATTTATATCCTTTTTGCCCCAAATTATCAATTTCACTTAGATTTTTAAAATTTTATAATGTTTATGGAAATCATCATTGTCTTGTTCTATTTCCACATTTTTCCTAATATAATTGACTTTTCAGAAATTTCTTTTTTTTTAAATTTTTTAGTGTTTTTTTATTTCTGAGAGAGAGAGAAAGAGAGAGAGAGAGTGTGTGCGTGAGCAGGGGAGGGTCAGAGAGAGAGGGAGACAAAGAATCTGAAACAGGCTCTAGGCTCTGAGCTGGCTGTCAGCACAGAGCCCGATGCGGGCCTCGAACCCATGAGCCGTGAGATCATGACCTGAGCCGAAGTTGGACGCTCAACCGACTGAGCCACCCAGGTGCCCTGTCAGAAATTTCTTTAGGTCAGAAAATTTTTCTTCTCCTTTTACATCTTTAACGGTTGATTCTTATTAATCTAATCAAAGCATGTCAGTACTGTTAGTAGTTAATCTATCTAGCTAATTATATTCTCATCCATAGACATTTTTAAAACATTCAGGTTTTCCAGTGTGTTAATGCTTTATAGAATCCATCTTCTGAACCTCAGTTCTCAAGGTTATCTTTTAGTCATTGCCAACTTGGATTTGGATCTGGTTCTTCTTAAGTACCTGTTTAGTTGTCTTAAAAGTCTAAATCAGGGGCACCTGGGTGGCTTAGTTGGTTAAGCGTCCGACTTTCGCTTAGGTCATGATCTCGCGGTTCGTGGGTTCGAGCCCCACGTCGGGCTCTGTGCTGACTGCCAGCTCAGAGCCTGGAGCCTGTTTCAGTCTGTGACTCCCTCTCTCTCTGACCTACCCCTGCTCACGCTGTCTTTCTCTCTCTCTCCTAGAAATAAATAAAAATCTTAAAAAAAAAAAAAAAGTCTAAATCCTTCCCTACCCGTTGTTACCACCTTAATAGAATATGAAGATTTCACTTACACTCAGATGATTCTCTTGTGAAGTGAATTTGCTATGCCTGCTCTACTCCACATTTCTGATTTCTGGTACAACCTCATATGTTGAACATCTAGAATCATCTGGTTTTTCTTTTTATGTTTTCTGTTAATAAGTGGATTGGGTCTTCCCTCCATTTTTTTCATTTTTCTTATTAATTTCCTTATTATTTTCTTTGGAGTTCTGAAAATTTACTTTACTGGAATAATTTTATTTTCTTGAGTCTTCAATATTCTGCTTATTGTTTCTGATACAATTTCAAAAATAGCTGTCAGGTTTTCATTCTCATACTATCTTTACTAATATCAATTAATTCTCTCTTCATAACTACTGGCCTAATTTTCCAGATTTAATACTATCTTGAATCTTGTTGGAAACACTAAATAGAAATTTTCTAAATATATTCCACCCCCCCCCCCTTTTTCACCATTTGTCTGTTTCAGAGGGAAAGATTTCTCACAGTATGGGCTCTTACTTGGAACCACAAATCTTTTCTGGGTATGGAGACTTGTTTCCATTTCCATGTCATTATGAAGAAAGATCTGAAGATTTATATATTCTCGGATTTGGCTGAAAGGAAAGTTTGCGTTGAAAGCTTTCCCTCAGATTAATGTGGATCTCAGTCTCAATCTAACAAGCCCAGAGGCATAGAGTAGAAAATGTAGAGCTCTGTACTTGTATTATAATACTTTAGAAACTCAGCTACTTGGGGAAACAGGTTAGCTGGTTGAGAATTTAAGTTGGTGGCAGTTGATACAGGGAACTAATGTACTTCTTACTGATATGAATCATGTTTGCCAGAGTTTGACATGATGGCACTTTTATTGCTAATGACAAAATTGTCTATGTCATGTGTAAACCAGAAAGAAATATCTATATATCTATATCTGTCTATTCTATATATCTGTTTATAAATATTTTTAAATTTAATTTCTCTATTTTGAATTCAGGTTTTTTTCCTGATATAATTTTTAATTGAAATGGAGAATGCCATAGCAGTAAAATATCACCCATTTGAATTAACATCAGTTTGGGAGGAGCAGTTTGAGAGAAAGAGTCAAATTGAATTAGTGAAAAGCATAGCACTTTTTTAAAACAAAGAAATACATGTTTTCAAGTATATCTGCAATTAACTATTAATAGAGTATTTTTTAAGTCATCTTCAGTGTCAGTTTTTAATTAAAATCTTGTACTTGTGTGAGAATAATTTAATCTAAAACTTCTTAAGATTTAAGTTTACTCTAAGTAACAAACATAAATTTGCCATATAAATGATTTATCTTTGAGATTTAAATTTAATATAGTTGATGGTAAATTAGTAGGATTATGAGATGATAGTTGGCTAACTAAAATATATTCTATATTCTATGTATATATAATGTATTCTGTATATTCTATATCAAGTGACATTCATCAGTACAGTGAAGTCACATCTTTTAGTCTAATTAGCTTACATTATGATTTTAGAAACTTATCTTAAAACAGAATTTGATAAGTCTTGTAGGCCAGCAGAGAATTGTCTTCTCTTTATTTATCCTATGGATTTTATTTTATTTTCTAAATCACTTTATTGAAGTGTGCCTGACATACAAAAACTGTACATATTTATTGTATACAACTTGATGAGTTTGGGGCTAAGTAAATGCCCATGAAACCATCACCACAATATATACCATAAACATGTTTATCACCTTCAAAAGTTTCCTCCTACTCCCTTTATTCATGATATCTTGATTCAAGAATATTTTATACAATGGTCATGGGTTTGATAGGTTTGCCCAACAAGCTCACTGCCTTAAGTTTCATGTGCCAGATTCTGTGACTGCATGTTCCACCTATTTCTGGGAAGATGTTCTCTTATAGGTTGGGAGTTTTGAATTAATTCTTTCTTCAATATAGCCTCCTGTATCCTATATCTCATGGGAATTTCTTGATATTTTTGCAAGTGGAATATACCCTTTCTAGTTTTCCTTGCTGCTATAGGTTTCCCCTCATTTCTGGTCAGGATAGTTATATTTTACTTCTCAAATTAATGTTCTAACACATGCATTTCAAAATTTCATCTGAAGTCAGTTATGGAGGATATGTGTATTAAGATATTTTTAAGTAGAAATGTATTTACTCTTTACTTTTCAATGTTAAAATTAAGCTAAGTTAACCAAAGGCTGTCAGGTTTGTTGATGTACATATTTTACCTATGTGAATGTGTAAGGCTAGGTCACTATAATGGTTAGTTCCTCAGAAGCATTCAGGCATTTATTGCAAATGATAGTATCATTAATAAATCTGAGCTTATTATTTAAATGTTTATGCAGTTGTATACTTCTACTCAATTAGTTTAGTATCATTAAGCCACCCCTAATATCTTTAACCCCTACTAAGAAAACACAGAAAATATCAAAACACAGCTCGAACCATGTGTAAATATGACTCTTATTAAGTAACTCACTTTTTATTTTCCACAATATGTAAGATGGAAAAAAAAACTATAAACTCATATATTAACAAAATTCACATGGCATGTGCATTCTCTATTTAAATTTCCTCATGTTAATAAACTATAGAAAAAAATGTTCTCCATATTATATAACTGATTTTCTTTTTGTAATTCTCAAGCAGAGTTTTTTTTTTTTTTAAGTTGCAACTTTTTAAGAGTTTACTTATTTTGAGAGAGAGACAGAGAAAACGTGCAAGCAAGCAGGGGAGGGGCAAAGAGAGAGTGAGAGAGAGAGAGAGAGAGAGAATCCCAAGCTAGCTTCTCACTGTCAGTGCAGAACCCAACATGGGTCTTGAACTCAACTGTGAGATTATGACCTGAGCTGAAGTCAAGAGTTGGACACTCAACTGATTGAGCCACTCAGATACTCCATAATTTTTGTTTTCTTAGAGGAACTTATTCTTTGCCCAGACCCTGAGAATTTTAGGTCAGAAGAGACTCTAGATACCACTATTTTAAATTTTATAAATGAGGATACTAAGATTAAATGAGGAGTGGAGTTTGAAGAGGAAACCATGTCTTTTGATTCAGCATCCTCAGAATTCTCAAAAGCATGAACATTATGTAGCCTGAGATTAAAATAACCTTTGGCCAGATGGGCTTCAGGATATGTATGAACTCCTTGACATAGTACGAAAGTGTATGCCTTTGTATATGTTTCTGTGTGTATTTGAGTTTATGCATTTTTTTGGGAATGGCTTTCATGAGTTTCTTAAAAGTGGTTTGTGATTCTCTCAAAGTGAATAAATAGTGCTATATATTAATAAAAGATTCCACAATAGATAGTAAAAGTTATAACAAATTTATCACAATATGGAGGGAGAAGATTTAAATAAAACAAAAGTTCAGAAGTCTCAGTATTCTAAAGTCACATTCTTATGTGGAAAAATAAAGAGAAACATCATACATATATTATGTACTATACAGGAAATGATAAGGTTCTTTAGTATTCAATTATATACCTGAAAATAATCCTCTTAACAAATATAAAGTGAACAAAAGATATTTATATATCTCCATTAATTTACAAATTCTGTAATCTTATTTTCAATTTACTTATCTACAGTAGTGGATGATGCTTTTTTAATCTTTTAGAAGGAGAGGGAGAGATGGAGGAAAAGAGGAGAGAGAGAAACTTCCTATTTCTTAATCTCATTTTAATTTTAGTCCTTAGGAAAACCTCAAGGCATAGAAGAAAACAGCAAATATATGACCAAAAAACTTAGTGCATATTAATCCTTCTGGGACAAAGCTTCATTACATATTTGTTACTCACAGTAGATTTCACACCAACAAAAATTTAATCCTCAGCCCAAACAACAAACAGGGATTTTTTTTTTTTACAGTTTTTTTGAGTTACCTTATTCCGTAATTCACATTGTGGTAGTCTATTAACAATAATGCAAGCTAATGCACAAACTTTGGCCAGATTACACACTCCATTGAAAATGACTTTCCGTTAGTATTCCTGCCAGTCTGCCTGCATTCAGTCATCCAGTTGTGTTTAATATCTGTGTCCTTGTGTGCATTCACTCAAAACTCCTCTCTCCCACAGTCAAGAACATGATATATGTATATATAGTAAACATGATCAAAGATGGCTTGTCAACCTTCTCTGGGTGAATAGCATATTATAATTTTCTTGCAAAAAGCTTCTTTAAAACATTGACTTTAATCTATATGCTCCAGTTAAAAAGCAATGACATCTATCTGAAATATGAATACATGTCATAATTAAAAGAAGCATAAATACAGAAATTCTTAAGAATGATAGCATTATGTTCTAGGTAACATGGGAAGTACTTATCCAGTTAACATTTATAAATGCCTTATTTCCTATTCCTCACTTCATAGTTTATATAACTTTTCTAAAGTTTCAGTTTAAATTTTAGATCAATGAAAATATTAAATGTAATGATATAAAAATTATTGTATTTTATATATTTAACATGGCAGTAAGAGTTAATACTTCTTAAATGATTATGAGTAGTGATTTATAGAAATTATCTCATTTAATTATTTCCTTTGAGGTTGGTATTATCATTCATATTTTTACTCATTATTTTTATCAGGTTGGATATCAGGCTCTTAAGGATGAATGAAACAGTTTTCCAGTGTTCCTTACTAGTAACAGGAGAGGCAGGATGCATTCTTACAGTGGAAACAAGGTCACCTAAAGGAGATATACAAAATTGTTTCTTAGCTACATTAACATAAAGGGCAGAATTACTTCTCTGTGATTAATTCATTAAATTGAGATTGTTGGTGAAATCAGTGCAAAGCAATATGTCAAAAATTCCAGTAATAGAGAATTTATTTTGCCTTATTCTTAATTTCCCACTTATGTTTATCTTCCATTCCAGCAATGATCATGAAGTTACAAATAGGTCAAAAGCATTTTTATTTGCAAAGGTTCTATAAAGCATGTTTCAACAAATTTCATACTACTAAAATAACAATGAATCAAAACAAAAAATAAGGCTTTGGCATTGACTTAATTTATTTTTAATCATGATTATGTTGATTACTATATTGGCAACTTGTGTCAGAAGACAAATGTTAGTGGTTAGTAATGTTTTGTTTGTAGAAATGTGGCTGTCACTCACTATAATGCATGATTTTGTAAAATAATTTTACTTTTTGATTAGTGAGATCAGCTGAACCAAGCAATAATTAATATGTATTGTACTGCTCATGGGCAGAGGCCTTTAATCTTTAGATCTTTTAAGTTATCTCTCAAATGTAGCTTATAGGAATCTGTCAGAAAGGTGAATGAAAAAGCTTGAATTCATTACTGTTCTTGGGAAAAACAGGTGCTGGACCTGGTAATGGTGACTGAGAAACAGATTTCTATTTTGAAAGTGTGTGATTTTTATTTTGGTTTTCAGTAATATATAAGAATTTAGTATTTTTTATTTATGAGTGAAAAAGTAATAACCCTTTTAAATTATTGTACATATTTATGTATTCATAAATATTATGACCATTAACTATTACTATGACCAGTTTGAGCTAATGGCCACAGTGTCATATAAACAGTAACTTGTCCTAATGATCTTTAGATATGCTTCTATGTCCCCTTTTCTATTTGCCTTCTGAACAATAAACACATAATTTAATTGATGTATTTTTATATGTGTGGCTAATTAGTATGTGGCTGAAGAACAGCAGTGTGCTGCTTGCAGTATATATCAGTGCCTCTGCAACTTTTGCAAATATTAATATGCATTTTAATATTTCATAAGGCAAGTTCTAAATTATGAAAAATAAATCTGAACACTATTAGTACCCTATAGGACACATTAAACTGGGGGACAACATGAACTACTGTGTAGTTGAGTACTTAACTCAAGAAATCATAATTTCTTACTGATATTGGTGACCTCAGTGAGGCTTAAGAGAGCTGGGACTTTCTAGAGAAGAACTGGTAGGTCATGAATGTGAGCAGTGTTGAAAAGGACAGAAATTCATGCTCAATTTAGTTCACTGGTGAATCAAAGAGAAGCAGTTGCAGAAGCTGTCTGAAAATCATAAGGTCTGACAATTTCTGTGTTTTAATCCATCATATGTCAGGATTTTTTCTAAGTCTTAATACTGTATCACTGTTTTCAACCATACCTTGACAGGTACCAGGAAGGAGGGCAGCACATGGGCAGGAAAACACTTCAACATACATTTGTTTCTAAATTGCAGACAAAGAGCTGAATATAATAATGATGCTTCACTCATCTTTCAGCTTCACTTTACATTGGAATGTGTATGGAAGGATATGCTTATAGCATTGTGAGTATAATTCATAATCAATGGGTTGAAACTGAATATTTCAGTGCATAGGTATTTGAGTGTTGGAACTTAAAAGGCTAAAGTCAGTACAGGTATTTCACAGGAACTGATGAGAAGACTCTTCATTTTATCTCCCTTTAATCCAGAATAACAGGAAAAAATTTATTGATCTCATACACTCCTGCTGGGTCCTAAAAAAAAAATTCTTTGTGGTATGAAAAATAGCCTAATACTCTAATGAATATGGTTAGATATGAAAATTATAGAGTGGATTTTTAAAATTTCTTTGATTTATGTATGTCTACCATTAGTCACATTTTTTTTTTACCATGTACTGAGTTTTCCTTTAGTATCATTATGTGTCCTGTTGAAAGTGATGTTTTATACAAAGTATATTTCATTTTCCATTGTTACTTAACTCAAAATGTTTTCTAAGCAACATTCATCAGATTTGCACATAATCCTATCAATTGACAACTAAAATATTATGATTTGCAAATAGATTATAACTGTAAGTGACCTTCCTGTCAGAGACCTTTGCACACTGCCATAATACCTATTTCCTCTTTGTAAGTAAGGTTTCTGATGGGCACCTCGGTTGTTCAGTTGATTGGGCATCCAACTCTTGATTTTGGTTCAGGCCATGATCTCACAGTTGTAGGATTGAGCCCAGCATCAGGTTCCATGGTAACTGTTGGGCCTGCTTGGGATTCTCTCTCTTTCTCCCTCTGCCCTTCCCACATATCATGCTTCCTCTCTCTTTCTCTCTCTCTGTCAAAATAAATAAATTAATTGATTAAAGTAAAGTTAAAAAAAAAGTAAGCTTTTGAAAAGCCCTCCCTGACCCCACAACAGTGGAGAAAGAAGGGACTGTGCCTTTAGTTTTCCAGATTGCTTGTGTGCATGAAAGACAATTTGCAGCTGGCTGGAATTCAGCCAAGGCTATGGCCCAGGTGGATTAGCTTTTTTCAAGGAGTTCTCCCAGTGCTAATTGAACTTTCTTATTATATCATGATAGCTAGATTCCAAAGGTGAGGATCCAGTAGACAGGAGGTAGACGCTGCCATTTTTTAAAAGTTTGGCATAGGGTCATTTCTGCCAAGTTTTCTTAAAAGATGTCTTATAGCACTATGAATCTTTTCTTAATAACTCCTTTTATGACTTGTCATTACACAGATATTTGAGTGATATTTAAAATTTTCTGTCTCCCCATTAGATTATAAGTGTTTTGTGGGTAAGGATCTTTGATTTCTCTCACTGTTATGTCTCTAGCATTTAAATCAATGACTAGCATATAAAGGTAATTAATAATATTTTTTATGAATAAATGAAATAAATTCAATATTTTGCTCATTTATTTGGGTAAGAAAGCATTCTTGTGAAGTGTTAAATTGTTATCAGATTCTGCTGTTTGCACGCCTGGGGAGGAGGACAGCCAACCTCCCAGGCTGGGTAACCAGCTCAGAGGTGCAGCATGCAGTCCGAGAAAGCAATCCCCTCTCTTGAATGCTGTGGGAAGAAGGAAAAGAGCCATTCCAAGGACAAAGGACCCTGCTTGGGTCTTCCAGCCAGAGGCCCTTTATCAGCTGGGCAGAGAGGCTCTACCCCGGATCCAAGGCTGGCGTAGTGGGATCCTTTAAGACATGGGGTTTGATCTCAGCCACGTGCCAGAGTGGTTTGGGACACCCAGTCTGGGGAGGAGAGATTGGGCTATCACCATTTTTCTCCCTGTCACCAACAAGGTGAGTTTTAGTGAACAGACAAGTGGCTCACACTAAAGACAGGACCCACCTACGCCAAACCACGCCCCTCTGCACCTGATAACTATATGTCTACCAGAGCAAGATTAACATTGACCAACCAGACAGCCTCTCCTTTAGACCAGCACAGCCACTGGTTCCAAGGGACCCACGGTTTTGCATTTTCTGTTTTGATTATTGGTCAATTCTTACTTTATACATATATATTTATATGTGTATATAATACATATGTATTAGAATATATTCCAATAGCTCTATCTAGTAGAATACTCATATATATTCTAATATATGTATTATATATATTAGATATTTATTTATATTCTTCCCTTCTCTAGTCTAGTTATTCTGGTTGATTTTTTTTAAGCAGACATATTTAATCTATTTTCTTTACACCTCTTCTGTAACTCCTTCCTCTTTATTTTCCTCTCTTTCTCTGGATTAAGCCATATAGTTTCTCTGCCTGGTCAATTTTCTTTTCTTTTCTTTTTCACCACCCCGTCATTTCTCCTTTTGTAGGATAAGTCTTCTTCCATTACCACCATCCCTTTTATTTATTTATTTTTAATTAATTTTTTCCAAGGTAACTTCAATGAACAAATCAAAGCACACCTGGTAGAAGGTCCAAACCACCACTATGAGTAGGGAAATAAAAACACCCAGAGTAACAAAAACAGAGAGCACACAAGATATTCCAAAAACACCTCTTGAAGGGCCAAGACCTGGACAGCATATGACTCCTTTTTAATATAGTAGTATTCATAGGTGCAGGATATATAACAAGCTATTAAAACATATAAGGGACAGAAAACTAGCAAAAATGACAAAAGAGAAGAATTCTCCTCAAAAGAAATTCCAGGAAGAAATGATAGCTAAAGAGTTGCTCAAAACAGATATAAACAACATATCTGATCAAAAATTTAGAATAATAGTCATAAAATTAATCACTGGGCTTGAAAAAAGCATAGAAGACAGCAGAGAATCTCTTGCCACAGATATCAAAGAACTAAAACATAGTCATGATGAAATACAAAATACTATAAATGAGGTGCAAAATAAACTAGATATGGTTACAATGAGGAAGGAAGAGAGAAGGGGAGAATAAGTGAAATAGAAGATAAAATTATGGAAAATGATGAAGCTGAGAAAAAGATAAAAAATATACTTGATCACGATGGGAGAATTAGAGAATTAAGTGATTCAACAAAATGTAGTAAATTCTGTATCATATAAGTTCTAGAAGAATAAGAGAGAGAGAGAAAGGGGCAGAAGGTTTACTTGAACAAATTATAGCTGAGAACTTCCCTAATCTGGGGAAAGAAGCAGACATCCAAATCCAGAAGGCACAGAGAACTCCCTTCAGATGTAACAGTAATAGCTTTTCTCCATAGCATATTATACTGAAATTGGCAAATTAAAAAGAGAGAATTCTGAAAGTAGCTAGGGACAAATGAGCCTTAACCTACAGGGGTAGACACTTAAGGGTAGTAGCAGACCTGTCCACTGAAACTTGGCAGGCCAGAAAGGAGTAGCAGGAAATATTCAATGTGCTGAATAGGAAAAATATGCAGCCAAGAATCCTTTATTGAGCAAAGCTGTTATTCAGAATAGAAGGAGAGATAAACTGTTTCCCAGACAAACAAAAACTGAAGAAGTTCATGACCACTAAACAAGCCCTGCAAGGGATCCTAAGGGAGATTCTGTGAATGGATCACTGAAAAGACTACAAAGGACCAGAAACATCATTACAAGCATGAAACCTACAGATAACACAATGACACTAAATCTATATCTTTCAATAATAACGCTGAATGTAAATGGACTAAATGCTCCAATCAAAAGACATAGGGTATCAGAACGGATTTAAAAAAGAAAAAGAAAAAAAAAAGATCCATCTATATGCTATCTACAAGCAACTCCTTTTAGATCTGAGGATGCCTTCAGAATGAAAGTGAGGGGACAGAGAATCATCTATCATGCTACTGGAAGTCAAAAGAAAACTGGAGTAACCATACTTATATCAAACAAACTATACTTTAAAGGCTGTAACAAGAGATGAAAAAGGACATTATATCATAATTATGGTTCTATCCATCAAGAAGAGCTAACTATTATTAACGTTTATGCCCCCAATTTGTAAAACCAAATATCTGAATCAATTAGTCACAAACATAAGCAGTCTTATTGATAAGAATATGGGAATTGCAAGTGACTTTAGTACTCCGCTTAAGCAATGGACAGAAAATCTAGACAGAAAATCAATAAAGAAACAATGGCCCTGAATTATACACTGGACCAGATGGGCTTGACTGATATATTTAGAAATTTTCTTCCAAAAGCAGCACAATATACATTCTTCTCTAGTGCACATGGAACATTCTCCAAGATCAATCACATACTGGGTCACAAAACAGCCCTCAATAAATATAAAAGAATTGAGATCACAATGCATATTTTCAGATCACAACACTATAAAACTTGAAGTCAACCATAAGACCAAATTTGGAAAATTTGTTCAAGAATAAGGTCAGGAATAAAACAGTGAGATCTACTTTCACCACTGTTGCATAACATAGTGCTGGAAGTCCTAGCATCAGCAATCAGACAACAAAATGAAATAAAAGGCATCAAAATTGGCGAAGAAGAAGTCAAACTTTCACCTTTTGCAGATACATGATGCTGTACATGGAAAACCCAAAAGACTCCACAAAAAAGCAGCTAGAACTAATACATGAATTCATCAAAGTCACAGGGTACAAAATCAGTGTACAGAAATCGGTTGCATTTCTATATGCCAAAAATGAGCAACAGAAAGAGAAATCAAGAAATTGATCCCATTTACAATTGCAGCAAGAACCGTTAAATACCTAGGAATAAACTTAACCAAAGATGTAAAAGAAATGTATGCTATATGCTGTATACTGTATGCTGAAAACCATATGCTGTATGTTGAAAACTATAGAAAACTTATGAAAGAAATTGAAGACACAAAGAAATGGAAAAACATTGCATGCTCATGTATTGGAAGAACAAATACTGTTAAAATGTCAAGACTACCCAAAGCAATACACACATTCAATGCAATCTCAATCAAAATTGCACTGGCATTCTTCTCATAGCTAGACAGACATTCCTAAAATTTGTATGGAACCACCGAAGACCTCAGATAGCCAAAGTTGTCTTGAAAAAGAAAACCAAAGTGGGAGGCATCAGAATTCCAGACTTTAGCCTCTATTACAAAGCTGTAATAATCAAGACAGTATTGTATTGGCACAAAAACAGACACATAGACCAATGGAATAGAATAGAGAATCCAGAATTAGATCCACAAATGTATGGCCAACTAATCTTTGACAAAGCAGGAAAGAAGTATCCAATGGGGAAAAAAAAAGATAGTCTCTTTAGCAAATGGAGCTGGGAAAACTGAACAGCAATTTGCAGAAGAATGAAACTAGATCATTTCTCACACCATACACAAAAAATGAACTCAAAATGGAAGAAAGACCTAAATGTGAGACAGGAAACCATCAAAACCCTAAAAGAGAGAACAGGCAATAACCACTTTGACTTTAGCTGCAGCAATTTCTTGCTTGACATATCTCCAAAGGCAAGGTAAACCAAAGCAAAAATGAACTACTGGGACCTCATCAAAATAAAAATCTTCTGCACAGCAAAGAAAACAATAAACAAAACTAATAGGCAACCAATGGAATGGGAGAAGATATTTACACGCGACATATTGGATAAAGGGTTAATATCCAAAATCTATAAGAAACTCACCAAACTCCACACCCAAAAAACAAATAATCCAGTGAAGAAATGGGCAGAAGACATGAATAGACACTTTTCCAAAAAAAAAAAAGACCCTGGATGGCCAACAGATACGTGAAAAGATGCTCAACATCACTCATCATCAAAGTGATATATCATTATTTGATGCAAATCAAAACCACATTGAGATACCACCTCACACCGGTCAGAGTGGCTAAAATTAACAACTCAGGAAACAACAGATGTTGGTGAGGATGTGGAGAAATGGGAACACTCTTGCAGTGTTGGTGGGAATTCAAACTGGTGCAGCTGCTGTGGAAAACAGTTTGAAGGTTCCTCAAAGAGTTAAAAATAGAGCTATCCTGTGACCCAACAATAGCACTTGAGGAATTATCCAAAGGATACAGGTGTGCTGATTCATAGGGGAACTTGTACCCCAATGTTTATAACAGCACTTTCAAAAAGAGCCAGGTCATGGAAAGAGCCCAAAATATCCATTAATTGATTAATGGAAAAAGATGTGGTTTATATATACAATAGAATACTACTAGGCAATGAGAAGGAATGAAAATCTGCCATTTGAAACAATGTGGATGAAACTGGAGGGTATTACACTGAGTGAACTCAGTCAGAGAAAGACAGATATCATGTTTTCACTCATCTGTGAAACTTGAAAAACTTAAAGGAAGACCATGGAGCAAGGGAAGGGAAAAAAATAGTTAAAAACAGAGAGAGAGGGAAACAAACCATAAGAGAATCTTAAATACAGAGAACAAACTGAGGGTTGATGGGTGGTGGGAGAGAGGGAACATATGAGTAATGGGTATTGAGGAGGGCACTTGTTAGGATGAGCATTGGGTGTTGTATGTAAGTGATAAATCACAGGAATATAACCACCCCCACCAACCAAAAGCACACTGTATACACTGTATGTTAGCCAACTTGACAATAAATTATATTTAAATAAATAAATAAACAAATAAATAAATGTCAGATTTTGACTTTTGATTGAAAGAAGTAATTCACTATATCAGAAAAGTAGTCTTATTTTTATTTTCTTCAGCGTTCATTTAAAATCTTCTATCCATCACTGATTCTCCTTCTAGGAGGATTTATTTTATTTAGTCTTAGGAGAATGTACTTAAAAGAGTTTGTAGTAAAATTTCATATTCATTTAGATGGAATTGATAATGGAGATGAAAATATAATTGTATGTAATTTTTAGTTTTTAAAAGCATTTTCGTCATATTTTTATAGTATATGCCACCAATTAGACATTTTAGACCAGTGGTTCTCAACTTGGCTTCACACTGGAAAAATAGAAGAGCTTTAAAAAGTACTGATGTATGCTGCTATGAACATTGTATTGGCACATACATGTGCCCCTATGCATCAGCACTCCTGTATTCCTTGGGTAAATTCCTTGCAGTGTTGTTGCTGGGTCATAGGGGAGTTCTGTTGTTAACTTTTTGAGGAACCTCCACACTGTTTTCCAGAGAGGCTACACAAGTTTGCATTCCCACCAACAGTGTAAGAGGGTGCCCGTTTTTCCATATCCTCTCCAGCATCTATAATTTCCTGATTTGTTCATTTTAGCCACTCTGCCTGATGTGAGGTGGTATCTCAGTGTGGTTTTGATTTGCATTCCCCTGATGATGAGTGGTGTTGAGCATCATTTCATGTGTCTGTTGGCCATCTGGATGTCTTCTTTGGATAATTGTCTGTTCATATCTCCTGCCCATTTCTTCACTGGATTATTTGTTTTTCAGGTGTGGTTTGGTGAGTCCCTTATAAATTTTGGATACTAGCCCTTTGTCTGATATGCCATTTCCAACTATCTTTTCCTATTCTATCAGTTGCCTATTAGTTTTGTTTATTGTTTCCTTTGCAGAGCAGAAGCTTTTTATCTTGATGAGGTCCCAGTAGTTCATTTTTGCTTTTGATTCCCTTGCCTTTGGAGATGTGTTGAGTAAGAAATTGCTATGGTTGAGGTCAAGGAGGTTGTTTGTTGCTTTCTTCTCTTGGTTTTTGATGGTTTCCTGTCTCACATTCAGGCCCTTCATTCGTTTTGAGTTTATATTTATGTATGGTGTAACATTAGCCAAATCCTGGAAAGAGCCTAACTGTCCATCAATGATGAATGGATCAAGAAGATGTGGTTTATATATACCATGGAATACTACATGGCAATGAGAAAGAATGAAATCTGGCTATTTGTAACAACATGGATGGAACTCGAGGGTATTATGCTAAGTGAAGTAAGTCAGGCAGAGAAAGACAGATGCCATATGTTTTCACTCATATGTGGATCAGGAGAAACTTAACAGAGGACTGGGGAGAGGGTAAGGGGAAAAAATAATTACGGAGAGGGAGGGAGGCAAACCATAAGAGACTCTTAAATACTGAGAACAAACTGAGGGTTGATGGAGGGTGGGGGAGAGGGGAAAATGGGTGATGGGCATGGAGGAGGGTACTTGCTCGGATGAGCACTGGGTGTTATATGGAAACCAAGTTGACAATAAACTGTATATTTTTTTAAAAAAGTACTGATGCATGGATCCTACCCCCAGAAATTCTGATTTCAGTCGTCTTGAATACACTCTGGGAATTTGTATTTTAAAAGCTTCATAAATGATTATAATGTTAAGGCAAGATTGAGGACCACAGCTTCACCCAGGTCTTCTCAACCTTGCCTCCTTGGTATTTCTCTTGGGTATTAATGTAGCTTGCCAATTAAAAAACAAAAACAAAAACCCTATGGGATTCTACTTTGGAATCCCAGCTGAGAATCAAAGCTTCAGATAGTATTATTTGCATTTTATATTTGTTTAACATCAAATGACTCTTCAGTTTACATCTTTTAGAATGTATTTTTTCCCACATAAAATATGTGTGCTTTCAAAAATGTTTACCTATTTTTATATTTTTTAAATGATCACATTATTAATATTTGACACTTAATATTTGCTTAAGATCATTGTATTAAATATGAATTAAGCAATTAATTACACTCTTAATATAATTTATTTCTTGTGTCTGGAAATGTTAGGAATACTTTGCTATGTACTTATTACACTGATGGGTTACGCCAAACATGTAGAATAATTATTTAGACCACGACTTTGATTTGTCTAATTCAGTGACTGAGATAACTGAGGACTAGATCAACTAGTGTGAATAGTAACAGAAACTAAACAGTTGCATACATGATATATTCTGAAAGAGGATATGTCCCAAGGACTGAGAAGTATAACTGCTATTTTCTTAATGTCTGAGCCTGAGAGCACAATGTCACTTCCAGTGTATCCCACTGTTCAAATAGTCGCAGAGTCTACTTTTGAGAAATGGGTATGTAGACTGCACTTCTCAGTAAGAGGACTATGAAAGAATTCAGGACCGTTTTCAAAATTGCTAAATGAGCTCACGGAAAAGGGCAAGTAGTTACTTTATTTTCTTGTAATATGGTGAACAGTGTACCAAGGTTGAGCCTTTAACTAAAAGCAACTACAACGTTGGGTATTATAAAATCGACATCTTAAACACATCAGATTGCTGATCAGAAATAAAGGATTAGTCAGGCCTAATACTAAATGAAGGTGCATACTAAAAGAAATAGGTGACACTGAAGCTGATTTTTATCTTGAAAGCATTTTAAGAAGTGAGTAAATTTAGGTTTTGTAAATCTCAGGGACAGGACATAAATGTACAAGGTAGGAAGTCAAAGAGGAGACTCTCTATAAATATGCAAGCACAAAAGACCACCCTGATATAAAGGCAAACCAGAAATATCTACCAAAAATAGCAAGCCAGAAATAACTACCCCTTAAAGCCAAAGAAAATCACTCTGTTATGAACATTGGCACTGATTGGAGGTGTGAGATTCTTAATCTGAGAATAAGTAAAAATCTGGACTTTTTTTTGGTAATTTTTTAAAATGTTTATTTGTTTTGAGACAGAAACAGAGAGCATGAGTGGAGGAGAGACAGAGACAGAGACACAGAATCCATAGCAGGTTCTAGGCTCTGAGTAGTCAGCACAGAGCGAGACGTGGGGCCTGAACCCATGATCCACAAGATCATGACCTCAGCTTAAGTCAGATGCTCATCTGGTTCAGCCACCCAAAGACCCCAGTAAGCTGTTTTTTAATCCATATTTGTAGTCTGAATTCCCAGTATTGTGGTAACCAGAAAATATTCTTAACACTTCCATGACAATTTAAATCATAGAATAGTCATACAACAAAGTAGCATAAATTAATTAAAAACAAACACAACAACACAAAAAGGTAAATATTGAGAAAAGAAACCAGACACAACATTATACATAGCCTGTAACACAATTATATGAATTTAAGCAATAGGCAAACCCAAACTGTATTGTTTAGGGATGCAAAATTAGATGGGAAAACTAGAAGTAAAGCAGTAGGTAAATCCCACAAATATGAGAATAGTTTATTTTCTAGCCGGATTAGAGAATATTTCAATCAGTCAAGACATTAAAAAATTGCAGCATTGGTAGGAGAGTTTAACTCACCCTTCTCAGTAATTGATAAATCAAAAGATGACATAAATACAATTAACTAGTTTAATCAGAGAAGTCAGAAAGGTTTCTGGATCAAGAAATTCATTTTTCACAAATCAATCACATTTCTGTACTTGGATAAGCAACTAATTATAATACAACATATAAAGAATGTAAAGTATCTAGGAATGAGTTAAGAGAAATTGTGCATGTCCTTTATGGATAAAAAAGAACATTTTTAAAACATTGATAAAGTACCAAATAATGGAGCTATATATTATATTTATTGATTAGAAGTCATAATATTATATTAGTAGATCCAGGAAGTTTTAATGAAAATCTTATGTGTGTATATTTGTGTGTACATAATTCAGTTAACTTATTTGAAAATTTATGTGGATGAGCAAAGGGTAAAGAATAATCAATTATTCAGAAAGTAGAACAAAGTAAAGAGACTTGCTTTTTTGTATAAGCAATAATTATTACTACAGTAATTAATACAGTGATTTACTGGTGAAGAAATAAGCAAATTAGTGAAGTGAGAACATAGAAACGCATCTACAGAAATAGTAATCTGATTTATGCAAACCAGTGGAAAAACAGTTTTGATTAAATGAAATTAGGATATGTGATAATCTATATGGAATAAAATGAAATTGGAGTCCTCCCTCTTTTCTTTTTTTTTTTTTTTTAAATGTTTTTATTTATTTCTAGGAGAGAGAGAGACGGACAGCGTGAACAGGGGAGGGTCAGAGAGAGAGGGAGTCACAGACTGAAACAGGCTCCAGGCTCCGAGCTGGCAGTCAGCACAGAGCCCGACGCGGGGCTCGAACCCACGAACGGTGAGATCATGACCTAAGCGAAAGTCGGTCTGACGCTTAACCGACTAAGCCACCCAGGTGCCCCAAGTCCTCCCTCTTTTCATGTGCAAAAATCAATTCCATTTGTCTTAAGAACCCAACTACAAACTTTTATAAAACCATATAGGAGAGTTGTTTTTAAGTCAACAAAGTAAGGAAAGTTTTCCCCCCTCTAAATTTTTAATTAAATTCCAATTAGTTAACATATAATGTAATATTAGTTTCAGGAGCAGAAATTAGTCATTCATCACTTACACTTACAACACCCAGTGCTCGTCACACCTAATGTCCTTCTTAATTCATAACCTATTTACCCAATACCCCTGCCCCTCTCTCCTCCAATAACTATCAGTTTATTCTCTGTAGTTAAGAGTCCATTTCTTGGGGATGTGCCTGGGTGACTCAGTTGGTTAAGTGTCTGATTCTTGATTTTGGATCAGGTCTTAATCTTATAGTTCATGGGATCAAGCCCTGTGCCAAGCTCTGTGCTGACAGCGCAGAGCCTGCCTAGGATTCTCTTTCCATCTCTCTTTCTGCCCCTTCCCAACTCATGCTCTATTCTCTCTCTCTCTGTCTCTCTCTCTCTCTCTCTCTCTGTCAAAATAAATAAATAAACTTAAAAAAAGAGCCTATTTCTTGGTTTGCCCCTCTTTTTTCCCCTCCTATGTTCATTTGTTTTGTTTCTTAAATTCTACATATGAGTGAAATCATATGGTACTTGTCTTTCTCTGACTGACTTGTTTCACTTACCATAATGCACTGTAGCTCCATCCACCTCTTTGCAAATGGCAAAATTACATTATTTTTTAGGGTTGAGTAATATTCCACTGTATAAACGTATATCACCTCTTCTTTATCCATTCATCAGTCGATGGACATTTTGGCTTTTTCTAGAATTACACTATTGTAGATAATGTTGCTATAAACATCAGGGTGCATGTATCTCTTCAAATCGGTATTTTTTTAAATTCTTTGGGTAAATTTCTAGTAGTGCAATTGCTGGATTGTAGGGTAGTTCTATTTTTAACTCTTTGAGGAACCTTCATTCTGTTTTACAGAGTAGCTCCACCGGTTTTCTTTCCCACCAACAGTGTAAGAGAGTTCCCCTTTCTCTACATCCTTGCCAACACCTGTTGTTTCCTATGTTTTGAATTTGAGCTATTCTCATGGGTGTGAGCTAATATATCATTATAATTTTGATCTGTATTTTTCTGATAATGAGTGGTATTTGACATCTTTTCACATGTTTGTTAGCCATCTGCATGTCTTAAGGTAAAGACAGGTTTCTTAAACACACATATACACAGAGCAGAAACCAAGTAAGGAGAAGGTTGATAAATGTAGTGACATTAAAGGTAAGAGCTTGTGTTAATTAAAAGCCATCATAAATAGAATTAAATGACAATCCACAAATTAGAGGAAAATATAACAAATATATCTGACAAAGAATGGCTGTCAAAACATTAAAAAAGTCAAGATGTCAATAGGATAAAAGTAATGAAGAAAATGGCCAAAAGGTTTAAGCATGCTCTTTACACGTGCAATCCAAAATAACACAAAATAAGGTTACAATGGAATAACACTTAACACTCAACAGAAGGGCAAATATTAAAAGGCTAGAAAATGGCAAGTGATGGTAATGATGTAGAACAACCAAAATCATTATGCCCTAGGACAACTACTTTGGAAAACAAGTTGGAACAACTGAGTGAAATTATGTGTGTTCATTCTTATGACATTGATTCAATGCCTGTATATGCACTAAGTGATATGTACAAAATGTTTAAGCAGTAATGTTTTCAAGAGAAAAAAGTCTTTGGAAATCAACCCATCAATCTTCCAACAGTCAAATGAAAAATGGGTTTTGTTGTATCCACATGGTGGAATACATAGTTAAAAACAAGCTAGAGCTATGTCCATCAATAAGGCTGAAAAACATAAGTTAAACAAAAGAAACGAGAATATACACAGCATAATTGAGGTGATAGAAATTTTAAAAAGCATGTAAATGTAAACATTATGAAAATTATAAATTTAGGGGCGCCTGGGTGGCTTAGTCGGTTGAGCATCTGACTTTTGCTTAGATCATGATCTCACGGTTCGTGAGTTCGAGCCCCGCGTCGGGCTCTGTGCTGACTGCCAGCTCGGAGCCTGGAGCCTGTTTCAGTCTGTGACTCCCTCTCTCTCTGACCCTCCCCTGCTCACGCTGTCTCTCTCTCTCTCCTGGAAATTAAAAAAAAAAAAAAGGAAAATTATAAATTTAGTTTAGTCATTTAATCTAAGAAGATAAGACAGTGAATGGCTTTAGGAAGGGATATATAAGAGCCTTCAAAGTAATAATTTTTTCTTTCTTAACATGGTTGGCGTATACATGAGTGTGATATGTATTGTTTTCTTTATCCCTTATAAGTATCTTAGAAGCTTTATTTTAGATCTTTTCATCATTTAATAAATACCTTTTCAAAAGGAGTGCTATGTGAGCCACAAGTACCTCTCATGGTTGAAAAGTTTGATATATGATAGTGTTCTGCCAATAGGAGAATTGCTCAAGTGCTAGAGGAATCATATTCCTAGTATTTCAAAGTCTGGCTATTAGGACTGGAATTGTATTACCCCTCAAAATATATTGAAGCTCTAAACCTCAGTATTTCAGGATATAGGGTCACTACATATGTAATTTGTTAAAAGAAGGTCATACTTGAGTAGGGTGACTTCTAGTCCAACATAACTAGTGTCCTTACAAGAAGATGCCATATGAGGACACCGACATATAAGGCTAGCATCATGTGATGATTAAGACAGAGTTATAGTTGTATGGCTGCAAGCCAAGGAATGCCAAAGGTTGTCAGCAAAACAGTTGCAACTAGGAAAAGTCAAGGAAGAATTCCTCTACAGTTTTCAGAGGGAGCACGGTTCTTCTGCCAACAGCTTGATTTTGAACGTTCAGATTCTGGGACTCTGACTTAAGAAATTTCTCATTTTGTAAGGCATCCAGTTTCTGGTATTTTGCTTTGGTGATCCTAGGAACTAATACATGAGCAAATTACTCATCGTATCTTTGCAGGAAGAAGCACTGCTGACCTCCCCAGAAAATAAGGATAGGCAGTAACTTACATTCATTTTGTATGAAGTTGAAGGGGAAGAAACACAATTATAGTTTTGACAGCCTCTTGAATATAATATATGCAATGATAATATTTGTTTTTCTTAAGTCAGCTCTTTCAATTTATTTTGGATAGATATTTATATGTTTAAAAATTCAAAAGGCAGAATATAGTTATATAGTCTAAAGCCCCCAACCCCATCACTTATGTTTCTTTCCAGAGATAGTTATGGATATATTAGCACATCAGCATACACAAGATTATTATACCACTCCCTTCTTCATTGTATACGATTGTGTAACCTGTTCTGTATTTTTTCTTTTCCATCTAACCTGTATCCTGTAGATGTTTTCATATCACCACATAAGTGTTTCCTTTTACTCATACTTACAGCTACATAGGCATCCAACAATTTTTAAACCAGTGATATATTTAGATCAATATATTTTTATTTTTTTATTTTTATTTTTTTTTGTTTTTTTTTTTTAATTTTTTTTAATGTTTTATTTATTTCTAGGAGAGAGAGAGAGACAGCGTAAGCAGGGGAGGGTCAGAGAGAGAGGGAGTCACAGGCTGAAACAGTCTCCAGGCTCTGAGCTGGCAGTCAGCACAGGGCCCGATGCGGGGCTCAAACCCACGAACCGCGAGATCATGACCTAAGCGAAAGTCGGACGCTTAACCGACTAAGCCACCCAGGCACCCCTAGATCAATATATTTTTAAAAAATACTTTAATTCTGCCTTTGAAAAGAGAAGAAGACTAATGGAAGTTTTTAGGTAAAGATGATTGAGTGAAGTTTCATCACAGATTTTACCTCCCTTAATAAATAAAAAATAAGTGTTAAAATATTATAGAATAAATTTTGAAAAATGATGACCAAAGAAAGAAAAAGAAGTTTCTATATCAAAATATACTCAGATTCTGTTGCCATCCTCCTCTCCATGCCAGAAGAGTAAATGACAACAGGAAGAATATTGACAAAATTCTGGGATTTCTCACTGAAAACCCTTGTTTGGGGAGATGCAGACTGAAAATGTGAATAGGCAGGGTGGGGTAAAGTCAAAATTAAACCTTTGAGAGGAGATATCAGCACCACTGGAAATGATTTCTAGGAAATTACCTTTTACCAATGAGTCAAAGTCTTTTATAGCAGGAAATATCCCTGGTTGTATGGATTGTGCTCTTTACAGGACCTTAAAAGAATTCCAGAGAATAGACGGAGAACAGTTTGCTTAGATGATGTGCCGTTATTTTCATGTATCCTCTTCCCTTTTCCAGTAGTACAAACTCTTAGGCTCCAGATAAGCAGATAGAAAACCAGATCTTGTCCTCAGTCTGTAGTTTGCATAAAATGTGAGAGCATCAAGGAGAATTAACCCTCACTATATCATATAAAATAAATGTTAAGATTAGAAATATATACATTACAAACAGCAAAGTTTAAAAAAATGTCCAGGAACTAAACAAATACATTATAACAAAATATTGGGTAAGTGGAATATAGCAATGCACAACAGATGAGGCAACCAGTCAGGAAGATATATTGGTCAAGGAAGGGAATAAAACTTTCCAAGTATACAGGACTTAATAAAAATACAAAATCAATAAAACAACAAGTTCAAAGACAGGGCATTAAACAAGAGGATAAAACGAAAAGAGAAATTTCAGAGCTAGTAATAATAGTCAAGTTCAAAGCATCAGCATTTACAGCTCCACTAAATAAATTAGAAACAATAAGAGACAGGAAAGTGAGTTACATGTTAAATTTCTGCCCTGAATGAAATATTTAAGATAATAAATTCAATGAAAAAATAAAGAGATTTTAAAAGTAATATAAAGTGAGACATTGGGAAGCCAAAGATGATCTCATACCTTGAAGTGGAGAATGTAGTTAATGGAGGAGAAAACTGTTAAGAGATATAAAAGAGAAAAATTTCTCCCAAACTGAGACAGCAGTTAGAATATATCCTAGATAAATTATGGGCTTCACAGAAAGACTTTTTTAGATATCTAGGAAGGAAAATAATCCTATCTTCTGCAATGAGTGGGAAGCAGGAAATCATAAATATCACAAATTTCTCCACAACTTTCAGTACTATCTAGAGAGTCTATAAAAATCTGAGGGAAAGTAAAAATGACCCAAAAATATGTATGTACCTGAGTTATAGTTTATAGCTAAAGCAACATTTGGCTGATATTCTCAGAGAACAAAGAACTCAAGGACTTTGGTCCTATGATCTTTTTTTCAAAGTAACTACACATAGATGAAATCTAAGTAATCCACAGTAAATCAAATAAGAATTTAGGAACAGAAAAAGATTTGCAGTGAGTATAGTAGCCAGAATTCTAACATGGCGCTCCAAGATTCTTGTGCCTTGCTTTATATGCCTTATATGATCCCTCTTCTTGAATGTGAATGGATCTAATACATAGGATCAGGTATTACTTCTTTGATTAGGTCATTAATCAGATGACTTTGAGTTAATCAAAAGGGGGCTGTGTGGGCCTGATTTGATCAGGGGAATCCTTTAAAGAATGTGAAGTTTCAGAGAGATGTTCTCCTAATGACCTGAAAGAAAGTGGACGTATTGTGGTTGGCCTATGGAGAGGAGTAGCTGACAGCCAACAAGTAAATGGAGACCTTGGTCCTTTAACTGTTAAGTAACTGATCTGCCAATAATTGTGTAAGCCTTGAAAGAGGACTACAAGTTTCAGAAAGAGCCAGACAACCCATGTCTGGATTCCAGTTATGTTGAGACCCTGAGCTCAGGAGCCAGCTCAACCATACCTGGACTCTTGACCAATGGAAAATATGAGATAATAAATAGGTGTTGTTTTTAGCTATTAGCTTTGTGCTAATTTGTTATAAACAATGGAAAACTAATACAATGAGCTTTTAAGTACAGAAGGAAGACAAAACAAGTGGGGGAATTTGGATTTAAGAATATGAAGTCAGTATTATTAAGTTTAAGGAAGGAAGATTATATGACAAACTAATTGGGAAGTTGGAGAAAAGGAAGAAAAAGGAGTAAGAATAATTTTATCTTTAAGAAAAAACTACAGTAGAAAATTGTGGCTGAAACATAATGACTTCAAATTCTTAATATTTACATAATATTATCCTTAATATAAGCAAGATTTGGGGGAATTAGTACATTTATAGTTCCTGAGTATTAATGGATCTTATCAATTGGTTTTTCTAACCACACTAATCTTACCTACCTATCTGTCTGTCTTTCTATCTATTTGTCATATATAGATCTGAAATGAGAATCATAGGAGGAGCTTCACAGTTAAATAGGTAATTTGGGGGAAGTGACATTTTTATATAATTTTTAGCTTTTTAAATTTTTATTGCTTGATATTTTAAAAAATGAGCATATGTTTATTTCTATAAAATAATTCTAAAATTAAATACATTAAATATGAAGAGTGAAAATAATAGAAAATAAATAACATCGGAAATGTTATCATTAAAACCATTTCACAGGTAAGAAAGCTAGGGATCAATAGGATTAAATAACATGCCTAAAATCACATGGCTAGTAAAAGATCTAACACCATGGCTAGCCAAAGATCTAACCCCAGAACTCATGCTCCATTACAATATGTTAATTCAGAGTATGAAATGAATAAGAGGGATGAACAGATGCTTTTCTCACTAAAGGAAGATCCAGAAAGATACTAACTGCTGATCTTTCTCTGAAGTTCTTTTATGAACATTAATCATGTGTCACCATGATCTCTCAGGTATAATGTAAATAATGCTTTTAAGGGCAATAGTAACTTCTTGCTAATATACTGACCAAATTTAGCTGTAAGCTCTTTTTCTACATTTTTACCTTTTCCTAGATTTTTGATAATGATGCCATTGATTTCTTTCCTGCATGCTGTTGATGCAGAATACTGTACCAGACAGATATTTGAAGAATTTGGGGGTTTTGAACTAGACAGATTTTGTTTTTGTTTCTCTTTGGCATTATAATATAAAATCAGGTTGATATATAGTATCTTTGTCATATTCATTTATTCAACAAATACAAACTCAAAATGTGACATTTACTGTGCTGGAGACTGGGAATATCATGGTGGGTGAACAGATTCAAAATTGTTCTTCCTCTCTGGGACTTTAAATTCTACTCAAGGAAACAGACAACATGAGGAAACAAGCAAAATAAATGTGGTTTGTGATCCATTTCCATGATTTCAAGCATAAATTACTGAGGGAAAGAATTATAGCCAAAGATATATTTAGAAATGGTGGTTAGGGAAGATTTTTATTGAGAAGTTGTACGTTTGCTAAATCTGAAGCATAAAAAGAAGTTAGTTATATGGAGAAGAGGGTGAGTCAAATTTGGATGTACAAAAACCTCAAATATAGAGAGTTTCTTGAGGTGTTCAGGATCTGAGAGAAGACTGATATGGCTGGAGTCCAGTAAAAAAATAGGAGGCAGACAGAAATAGGAGTTAAATTATTCAGGACTTTAAAGGTCACGGTAAGATACTGAATTTTGATATAAGTTTAATGAGAAGGATTATTGAATCATTATAAGTAGGGGAATGACAAGGTCTGATTTATGGATAAAGGCAAATCCTCTTGTTGCAGCATAGAGAATATATTGTTAGAGAAACAAGAGAGGAAGGAGAGACACCAGTCAGTACGCTGACAAGCAAGCCAGAGAGAGTGATGATGGTAGTCCCAGCTAGACAGAGATTGAGGGATACATGGATTTAAGATGCCAAATGGAGATAAAATTCATAGGATTTACCTTCAGATTTGATGGAGAAATTACTTACATGCAGGATCAATTATGATTCCTAGGTTTCTAGCATTGACATTACATATTTGAAAAGGCCCAGCAGAGGGTGAGAGAGTGGTTTAGAGGGATGGAATATATATATATATATATATATATATTAGTGTTTATTTTTGAGAGAGAGACAGAGAGAGAGAGAGAGAGAGAGAACAAGTGAGAAGGTGCAGAGTGGGGGCAGGTACAGAGGATCTGAAGCAGGTTCTGTGCTGACAGCAGGCAGCTCCATTGAGGGCTTGAATTCATGAACCATGAGATCATGACCTGAGCTGAAGTTGGACACTTAACCAGCTGAGCCACCCAGGTGCCAGATATAGGCCTATTCACATAATCTTTGTGTGAGTTTTGGTAGATTGTGTCTCTCAAATAGTAGGCCTATTTCATCTTGGTCATCAAATTTGTGGACAAAGAGTTGTTCACAATATTCATTTATTATCCTTTTAGTGTCCATAGAATCAGTAGTTATGATCTCTCTTTTATTTCTGATATTAGTAATCTGAAATTAGTGATTTATTTAAAATTTTTTTTTTCCTCTGGGTTAGACTGACTAGATGTGTATTGATCTTTTGAAAGAACCGGCTTTTGGTTTCACTGATTTTCTCTATAACTTTTCTCTTTTATTGTATTAATTTCTGCTTTAATTTTTATTATTTCACTTTTCATGCTTGATTTAGTTTTATATTGCTTCTATTTATCAAATTACTAAGGTAGAAGCTTAGATAACTGACATTAGATCTTTCTTCTTTTCTAATATTTCTATTCAAGGCTATATTTCTTACTCTAAACACTGCTTTTGCTGTATTTGACAAGTTTTGATAAGTTATATTTTTCACTTTCCTCTAATATACTTTTTTAAAAAATTCTTGAGGCTACTTCTTTGACCCATGCTTTATGGGAAATTACACTGTTTAATTTCCAAATACATGGGAATTTTCCCCATTATTTATGTCACTGATTTGTAATTTAAATCCATGTGGTCTGAGAACATACTTTGTTACTTTATATGATTTCTATTTTTTTTTAATTTAGGGTGTGTTTTTTGGCTCAGAATGTGAGCTCTCTTGGTGAATTTTCTATGTGAATTTAAGAATGTGTATTCTGTTTTATTGGATAGGAATTCAATAAATGTCAACTTAGTCAAGTAGTTGATAGTGGTGGTCAGGTCAATTTTATCCTTACTGATTTCCTGCCTTCTTGATATATCAATTACAGATACATAGGTGTTGAAGACTTTGACTGCAACAGTAGATTTGTCCATTATTTTCTTTTCATTCTATCAGCTTTGCATTATATTTTGATTTTCACTCATTAGGGACATAAACATTTGTGATTGTTATGTCTTGGAGGATTGAACCTGGAGTCATTATATATGATTTTGCTGATCTTTGAAAATATTCTTTGTTCTGCAGTCTGGTTTACCTGAAATTAAATATTCTTATTTTCTTTTGATGCATGTTAGCATGGGTATATCTTTCTCTACTCTTTACTTTGGACTTATCTAATTTTTTTTTTTAAATTAGATTTCTTGAAGACAACATATAATTATTATTATTATTATTATTTTATTAATCTACTCTGACAGTCTATGCATTGTGACTGATGTACTTTGACCATTTGATATAAAGTGTTTATTAATATAGTTGGATTAATACCTACCATGTTTGTAACTGTTTTTCTGTTTGTTGAATTTTTTTCTGTATTTATCTCCTTATTTTTCTGTCTTCTGGTTTTAATTGAGCATTTTATATGATTATATTTTTACTCTTCTCTTTGTCTAGTAATTATATATCTTTTTAATTCTTTTAAAGGTTGCTCTAGAATTTGTAATATACATGTTTAACTAATCTAAAAGCATCTTCGAGAAGTATTACCTATTTCTCCTCATCTCTAATGACATTGCTGTCATTTATGTCACTTAACTGTGTGCTATAATCAGAAAATGCATTCTTACTATTATTGCTTCAAAAATATATTTTAGGGGCACCTGGGTGGCCCAGTCAGTTAAGCATCTGACTTCAGCTCAGGTTATGATCTCACAGTCTGTGGGTTCGTGCCCCACGTCAGGCTCTGTGCTGACACCTCAGAGCCTATAGCCTGCTTCAGATTCTGTGTCTCCCTCTCTCTCTGCCCCTCCCTTGCTCATGCTCTGTGTCTCTCTCTCAAAAATAAATAAACATAAAAAAATAAAAAAAATATATATATATATATTTTAGATTAAGAGTGAAAAAATATCACCCTTTATTCATTTTCTTATTTATGCTTTTCTTTTCTCCATGTAGATTCAACTTTCTTATCTGTATCATTTTATTCTCCCTGAAAAACTTAAAAACAAACAAACAAAAAAACCCAAGCATTTCCTGCAGGGCAGATCTTCTGGTGATGAATTCCTACAATTTTTGTTTGAGAAAAATCTTTACATTTTCTTCTGTTTGGATGGTTATTTTTACTGTATGCATAATTCTAAATTGGTAGGGGTTTCTATTTTAACACTTTAAAACTTTTATTCCATTTTCTTGTTGGAATAATTTCTGGCAATCATCTGCTGTCATTTTTTCCCTTGTTACTCTATACTTAAGGTGCTCTCCCATCTCTGCTCCCTTTCCTGCAGCATCTTTCTAGATTTTCTCTTTGTTTTCAATTTTCTGAAGTTTGAGTATTTTATACCTAGATTCATATATTTGGTATTTATTCAGTTTGGTATTCTCTGAAATTCCCAGGTTTGTGGTATGTGTCTATCATTAATTTTGGAAAATTCTTGACTATTATTTCTTCAAATAGTTCTTCTGCTTCATTCTCTCTTCTCCTTCTAGTGCTTCAATTACACATATGTTATAGCTTTGATAATTGTTTTTCAGCTCCTGGATGTTCTAATTTTTATTTGTTTCATTCTTTTTTCCTTTTACTTTTCAGTTTGGAAAGTTTTTGTTTTTGTTTTGTTTTGTTTTGTTTTGTTTTGTTTTTGAGAGAGAGAGAATCTCAAGCAGACTCCACACTGTCAGCACAGAGCCTCATGCAGGGCTTGAATTCACAAACCATGAAATCATGATTGAGCCAAAACAAAGAGCCAGACACTTAACTGACTAAGCCACCCAGGCACCCACAGTCTGGGAAGTTTTTATTGCTATATCTTTAAGTGCCCCGATTCTTTTCTTTGCTGTGTCCAATCTACTGGTGAGCCCATCAAAGGTATTCTTCATTTCTGTTATACTGGTTTTAATTTCTGTTTTATGTCAATCTTGTTAGGAGTTTGGCTGTGTTTAGGGTTTATGGAGCTGTAGGGCTTCAGACTCCTCAGGCTTTTTGATGATACCTTATTTTTTGTGATTCAGTTTCCCTGAATACTTCCCCTTAGAGAGAATCTGTGGTGAGTATCCTTGCATCTCTAACCCACTGCTGTTTTACTGGAGTCCTGTTGATGTGGTGGTAAGGTGTTAGTGAGGGGAAGTAGCCTATAATGTTATAAATAAATCTTAGTCTTTTAGTGGGCCTGTGACCCTGGACTTTAACTTCTTCTTGCTATCCACATTTCTCCCTTTAGTGAGACAGGAAAGCAAGAGGGGAATGGAGATGAAGAAATGACCTTTCTCTAGTGGGATAAGACTCTGGTAAAGTCATTTCTGTTATAGAATAGGCCTTTGTAATATAAAATACTTTGCATCTGTTTCACAATGGTTATTCTTTCCATCCCTATAGTAGAGCCCAAAAGGAATCTTTGTTGGCTCTTTACCATGAGAACCTGTGGGATTTCTGCTGGTAAACCCCATAAAAGTATGGTGGTCCCTTTATGACAATAGCCCCTAGGAGCTTTTCATCTTCAAGCCAATCCACATCAAGCCTCCAGCAATAAGTCAAAGTAAACATTCAGTTATTATTATTATTTTATGGCTCCAGTGGCTTCTGTTTTAGGTAATTAGATTTTGATTATCATCATCTGGGTTCACTTGTCTTTCCAGATTTTGAGACGGCAATTTGTCTCGAAACCTCGGTTTTCTTTTGGGCTCAAGAAAAATTGTTGATTTTAAGTTTGTTTAGCTTTTTCTTGTTGTCAGGAAGAGAGTAATGGACTCCAAATGCCTCACCTTTCATAACTGGACCTGGAAGTTCTCTTGCTTATTTTAAAATTATTGGTTTACATTAAATCACCAAAGAAGAGACTGTTGAGAAATAAATCATGAGGTTTTAGAAACTTAAATATTTAGATATTGGGAAGAATAGAACAGTCATTATGTTGAGGGATACTGAGAAGTATGCCATGAGAGATGGAGTAAATGCTGGGAGACTGAGAAGTCATTAAGAGCAAGAGAAGAAAATGTTTCAAGAGGAAGGAGTTGAAACCTACCTTCACCTCTGAAGCCTGAAATTTAATCGGGCATTCTGAAGGAGGCAGGTCACATCAAGGCCAGGGTAGTAAGTCTAATTGCTTGCTAAGGGGCCAGGAAAGCCCAAAAGAGAGTAGTGTTTGGCAAAAATCATAGTTGATTTAGATAAAAGCAGTCTCAGTAGAAAAAGATAGGAAGAGTGTGATATGTGTGTGAGCGTGTGTGTGTTGAAGAAGAAAGCAGAAACCAGACTACAATGACTGAAAGAGTTTGTTAGAATAGATGTGAAGACATCATGATATAATCTTGTTTTTATCAGAAGAACATCTACTTTAGCCTTGAATTATTTAGGAAAACTCTGGAAGGGTTATTGAAAGTCTGTTCTGAGCTTGTAAATCTGATTTGAGAAATAAAATAGCAAACCAGATAAACTGTATATTAATGTGGCAATAATGATGTTAAAAACATCACTGGAGGCTTGAAGAATAGAACATCACTTCTATAAGGAAAATTCTAAGGGAGTCTAATATAGCTAGTTTAGAATTTTAGAAAATAAAATTATCCTTTTGGCAAAGAAGAGCTACAGTACTGGGAAATAATATTTAAAAGATTCCTATGTGTATATAGGATTTTTAAAAGGGATAATATGAAGTACTAGTATACACATTGCATTGTTAAGCTTTGGGGTCTGCTGGTGAAAAAGCCCTGGTTCTTTTCAGAAGTGAATTGCTCTTCCATCCCCCAACCTCCCTGGAAATAGACCTTACAACCCTCCCTACTTCAAGGACGAAGAGTTAAGTGACTGCATCTGAAGCTGCCTTTGAAAACTGAATTTAATCAGATATTCTGGAGGAAGCAGGCCCCATCAAGGCCAGGGTAGTAGGTCTAAATTGCTTTTTGTATGTGTGTTCCTTGGACCATGTGCATTTTGGTCCAGTGTGGGGGGCTATGCTTCAAATGAGATTTCTTAATTAAAGTGAAACAACTTAGTCTAGCAATTTGAGTTTCATAATGATCCTCTGAAACTTCTTTTCTTGGTGTGAATCTAATGATATATTATCATAGAACAAATTCATCATTCATTAACTCCAAATAAGTCTCCTTTCTCCACCCAGGAGCATTGCTTTTCCAAAACTAATTGTGTGAATTCTTCTATTTAAATAAAGTATGTCATGTTAGCAGATAATGAATCTCAAATGTGCATATCTACACAAATCCCTACCCATTTCCAGGGTCAACTGTGATCACAGATACCCACTGGGGGATTAGAACACAGCAAGATATAACAGGGCCTTAACTAATGTAATCAGCCACTCTGTACTCTGAGGCAAGTTTCCTGAATAGCAGACAAATGAGAATTTTGATAGGGATGTACCTAAAGAAGAAGGCATAGATGACTAAGGTATTCATGACACTCTTGTACTTTTATTCTGAATTTTCTTTTCTCATAAATACGCTTCCTAAGTTTGCTCTGCTTGTACACAAGCTTGGAATTCCTTTCACACAGTTCTTTCTTCCTGTTTTAATATGTGTCAGGTTAGTCTCTTTAGATATTTTATTCCCTAATGAATTTTTCCAAAAAGAATATTTTATGATTAGTTGCTGATACTGCCTTGGTTCTTGTTTTCTCCCCCCTTTTATTTTATTATTTTTCTTCATGAATGCTTTTACTTTTAATAATGATTATGCCACAGCTTTCACCACCTAAAAATGAAAGTTACTAACAAGTACTTATTTCTTGAGAAATGTTTCTTATTTTTCCATGTAAACAATTCTTCAACTTGAAAAAAGATAGCTCTTAAGCAAGCTATGTTTTATTTTACTATGGATGTATTAGCAGTAAAGGCCTTCATAGTTTTTAAGAGATTATTCAAATTTTATCAGCAAAGAACCAATTTAATAGCAGGGACCTCTGGAGGAAAGCATGGCTGCCTTAAGGCTGTCCAACTGTAAGAGAGCAGCCTCTTGGGAAATCTAATTCTCTTTGACCCTTCTAATACTTCTCTCTGGCTTCTTGTTAATATCTATATAGACATCATGCTTTACATCTCACACATTTTCATCAGTAAAATTAAAAACAAAATGAGAAACCAAAGAGCAAAAATTCAAAAACAGGATTCACCTTGAGAAACAAACAAACAAACAAAAAAACTTTAAGGAAGTAAAAACAAGGACACCCTGGTTTTAGCTTTTTTGTTTAGCTAGTATTCATTCTTGTCTCATTTATAAAAAGGGAGGAATCAGTATTTCATCAGTACTTTTTATAAAGATACATTTTGAAAGGATATTAAAAAAATCTATAAAGAAAGAAAAAGAAAAAAATCTATTGATGATTTCTAAATCTAGTTATAAATAGGCTTATCAAAAGATAGGTATTTAATTTAGCAAGTGGATTTGTGGAAAGGAATGAAAAATACCAGCAATAAATAAAATAATTCTACTTTCACAATGCAGAGAAGTAGTATGAAAAACAAAATAAAATTACATTTTTATATAGAGAGAGGTAAGCTAATTTTTCTTCAAAATGCCGTAGCCCAAATGCCCTTTGATATTTAATGACATGACCTCAATAGCTAAGCTTCTAGCAACACATTCATGTGTTAACATTTGTGAGGCCATCAGCCTTTACCTTTACATTTCCAGGAGTTTATTTGTTGAACCATCCAGGAAAACTAAAGGATATGAAAATAATTCATCTGTCCAACCTTATTTTTATTTATTTTTATATTTTTCTATATCATTACTGTGGTGTTGGAGTTGAGAGTTTGAAAAGGTTCTTATCGATTAAGATTGAGGTCCTCAGAGGTTATGCTCTTTCAGTTCGTGGTATCAGAGCTAGGATTAGGACCCAGTGAGCCTGGCTTCCAAGTCAGAGTGTTTTTCCATATACAAAACAATTTGCCTCCTTACGGGGCACAAGAATAAAAAGTATTTCCTAACTAATCGAATATAATGAGAAAGGAATAAAATTATATGCGTCTAAAATTGACCTTACTAATAACTATTCTGTGGAGTTTTTCTTGACATCTATAAGCAGTGTAGACACTTCTTTGAAGTCCCAGGGATTGTATTATATTGTAACATATTTTCTTATCTTCTGTGTTTCACCAGCCCATGAGCTGTTTCAAGTAAAAAAAAAAAAACACCCCGAGAAAACAAAAAGACTAACATATTTTATAATCCAAGAGACAAGTGTTGATGAATGAGTTCATAAATGCAGAAGTATACAAATTAATACATTCTGTAGCAGAGTTCCCTGTACATGCAAATTCTTATATCAAGGGCACAGATTTTTTCTTTGTCAGATACCAGAAAGACCATTCTATAGGGTAGTAATCTGCTGTATGCAAGGATTTAACTCACACAGGGATAAATCTTAACTGATGGGACTCAGACGTGAATGAATAAGAGCTGCTATCTCATAGTGGGGCAGTTCTGGAGCTCAATCTCCATGGTTCCTCATGGAATTCCTAGTGAGGTTGAGCCCTGCTACCCAGGATGATTAAGTAGCTAATTAACAGAGTCTTTCATTGATTTTTCTTTCTTTATTCTCTCCATTCCTCAACTCCTTTATGTATGCATCTTTGATTTCCTCCCAGAGAAGTTATATTCATCCAAATCCCTTGTCTCAATGTTTGTCTTATGGGAAAAACAAACCAAAGCAATGAATGTAAAGAGAGGAAAAATAGTTCTGCATTTAATAAAATATTTTATAAAATTTATTTGGGTGTGGAAACATGGTGAATACTACAAACTACTAAAAATTGAATGTGTGTGTCCATACAGGTAAATGTAGATATAGATGATGTAGATATAAATTGTATTACCCCTTTACCTTCACCCATGGATCATTTGATTTTTTACAATTCTTCCTTTTGGTATAGGTTAATAATGAGATCATTTGGAATTCCTGATTCATTTGGTTTTTTACAATTCTTCCTTTTGGTAAAGGTTAATGATGAGATTAGAAGTCTTTATTCCTTTATCAAACACCATATAGGTTGAGTGTAATATGTGTAAAACAAAAATAAAACCATTTTGCTTTTGAGCAAAATAAGATATTGCTCAGCTACCTGGATGGAAGAAGCTCTACATGACTACTAGTAGCCTCAATACCAGTTTTTAACCAGAATTACAAAACAAAGCCCATTAATGGTAGGAATTGACTGACTGTTAACTGCCTGTGACCTATTACTGTATTTTCCCTATTCACCTATTAGAACAAAAGCATATCTACAAAACTTCTATCTTCTTAACCACTGGAGTTTTCTTTCTTCTAACTGTTCCCTATCTGCCTGCCTCTGAATACACAAATACATAGGCTCTATTTTTTTTCAGCTACAAAGAATCCATACATACTCTATTATGAATAGAACCTATACTTCAAAAAATGTTGAATGTTTGAAAATTCACAAATGATAAAATAATCAACTTTTTTTAGTTTTATAGTCTTCATATCCATAAGGAATTTAGTCTGCTAAATTAAAAGATGAGTCAAACCTACAGCTTTTCAGAAGAAAAATTCTTATAGGAATGAGTCTTCTGCACTATACTAAATTTGTGGGAGTTGGAATTTCTTGAAGCTAATTTTTTTTTATGTGCAAATGTTTCAACATTCAGGCTTCAGGCTTTGTAATTATTTCACAAGTGTTACAGAAGATCGAGTAAGCTTACTAAACAGTTTAAGTGACTAAAAGATAGTATTCTATAAATATTCATGGTTCCAGTACTGTTTAATGTCCATCACCCTCCAAGGCTATTCATAAATTGATTGAGAAAAGAGTCCTTGATTGATCTCTATGAGGTTAACAGTCACCCAAATTTTATTCTATTTTGGCAATATTAGTTTTTGTTTTGTTTTGTTTGTTTAAACAAGAATTCTACTGGCCATTCCAAGATAAAGGGAATTATGATTAAATTGTTGCCTTACTTTAGTTTTTTATAGTCATTTCTTGGGTGATTTCAAATTCAGTGTCATTTTAGAACACATACAATTTCATCTATGTCAAAATAATGAAACTCACTAGAGAATTGCATCAGATAATTTGAATTTCAAAGATATTTCCTAGTAATTTGGATACATTAGATAATAAATGAAGTGATTCTTTAGGAAGGATTATGCTATCAATAAAATGCTAAGAAAATAAGGTCTAATGTTGAAAGAAGGAAGGAGGGATAGAGGAAGAGTTAGCATTTAATTTTCTTCATCAATACTGTAATTGCATTTTTACTGTATGTGTGTGACTCTTCCTCCATATAAAATATTGTAGATTCTATATGAGAACATACTGAGGACATCATCAAGGCATCATCTAGAAAACACAGAAATTTTATGTCTACCTCCTTTCACCATGTCCCTCTATCTCCAAAATAAAGATTCACCACGTGCTATTAAAATCTCCTTTATTCTCTGATTTTTGAAGTTTTTCATACACTGATTGCTTTTTTTCTTTCAAAGTTTGTATGTTTGTTTGTTTGTTTGTTTTGAGAGAAAAAGCACAAACAGGGGAGGGACAGAGAGAGGGGAGAGATATAATCCCAAGCAGGCTTCACACTGCCAGTGCAGAGCCCCATACAGGGCTCAGCCTCATGAATTGTGAGATCATGACCTGAGCCAACGCAAAGAGTCAGATGATTAACTGATTGAGCCACCCAGGTGCCCCTGATTGCTTTTTAACATAACCATTCTTTGTTCCATGACTCATCAATGTGTTTCCTCTGTTCTTAGTATCTTCTCTGCCCTATACATAGGAAACCTTTATTTCTTCTTCCTTGGTTTTGGGCATGTTTTTGACCCTCCTTGGCATGTACTACTTCTCTTTTATATGCACTTACTACTTTCAGGCACATTCTTTATGAACTTTCTATGAAGTCTTCCCTTCTTAAGTTTTATCCTGTAGTGATCTTGGCTGCTAATGACAAAAAAAAAATTACAAATGGAAACATATAATTTATGTAATTTAGTTCTTTCTTTAAAAAAGAAAAAAAGCAAGCAGGGAAGAGGTAGAGAGAGAAGAGAGACCCAGAATCTAAGGCAGGCTCCAGGTTTCGAGCTGTCAGCACAGAGCCTGAAGCGGGTCTTAAACGCGTGAACTATGGGATCCTGACCTGAGCCAAAGTCAATGCTTAACCAGCTGAGCCACCCAGGAGACCCTATATAATTTAGTTCTTTCTTAAGCATGAATAGTAGCATGCTGCAATGGAGAGAATACTTGCTATGCAATTCTACTTTCAGGATACCTACTCCCAAAGTTTTAATAGATACACATGTAAAAGAAAAGTAATCATACCTAATATGTGTCTTATTTATTTATAGAAATCCGGGTCCTTATTTATTTATAGAAATCCTTAAACTATAACAAAAATAGAAGGTGTTTATGTCACTGTAGTATTTTTTCTAAGTATATATTTACATTTCATCATAAACTCTAGGAGAATAGATCTGCCCCTATATATTTGTTTAAAATTTATGCAGAATATTGGAAGAAACATATGATATTAATAATAATAAAATAATAGCTAACATTAATAAAGTGTTTATATATTCCAGGCACTGTGTTAAGTGTTTCGTACACAGCATCTAATTTCTCATTTATTTTGCTACTGAGAAAGCAGAATATAAGAGAGTAATAGCTTGCCCCCAGTTCACACATGTGGTGAGCAGATGTGTAGGTGGGATTATAACCCAAATTGTTAGTTGTTATTGTTTTATTACTTCAAAAGCTATTCTTGTTGCATATCTAAAGCTGGGGGATAACAAGTTCTAGGAAAAAATAGATGGTTTTGTAGATGAAACTTTAAATGCACTGAAAATATGTAGGTTTGTAACTGTAGCTCTCTGAGCTCAAGTAAGTTGCCCAAACTGGAAAAAACAACTGACTTATGGCTTATACATAAATAGATAGGTATGTAAACTTAGGAGGAAGTCCAGACACTGGATCTCTATAGCCATTATGTTTTCTCTTTTCTCCAGGTTTATTGAAAAATAATTGACATACTTTCACTATATAACTTTAAAACATATAACATGATGGTTTGAGTTACATATGTCATGAAATAATTGCCAACATTATTTTTTCTGTTTACAGAAAGCTGCCTAATTAAAGGCATTTACTTTTCATTTGTTTGGCCACTGCTGTTCAATTAACACCTGACTAGGCAGCAAATTCTGATGTTGGGGAGAATAGGAAGATAGTCATGCTCAAAGTACGTAATGAATTAGGAAAATATCCCAGCTATTGGTTAAAAATAAACTAACAAATAATGAGAACAATGGAATTAGATTCATCCAAGGATGAAATTGGACATGTCTAACACCAAATAAAATCACTAGTTTTAGAGTTGGTATAATTTTGACTATTTCTATATTTGTTTAGACTTCATTTTTAAATTAAATAAGAAAGCATGTTGACATTAAAATTTTAAGATGTCAACATTGTTTTATTCTAAAACTAAAGTTTTTTAAAAAACCTTTTCATTAGAATTCAAAAGAGGAATTTTGTAACTTTGCACATTTTTCTGAAATATAGGGATGATCAAACTCGGTGATCAATGAGAATAATCAGTTGACGCCTACATAGATGAAATAGGAATTTTGAGTTTATGGAAGGGGAAACGAGACAATGTCTTCATCAGTAAAGCTAATTATCTTCCTTTCTCTATACCATGTGAAAATATCATATATTTGAGTGAAAGAGTAGACAAAAATCTGGGCAAAACTTGTTTGGTTTTGATAGATCAATGAAAAATTAAAAACCATAATGAAATATTGGCCTAAATTTTCCAACACTTGTATGAAAATTTTAACTAAATATGCATTTAAAGGAATGTATGTAATAGTAAAGGAAATATCTTTTAAGTAGTTTAAGTTGAATTGTTTATTTAATGGGAGGAGGTACACTTTTGTATACTAAAATATTTAAGTTAATATTTTAGGGGTGCCTGGGTGGCTCAGTTCACTAAGCGTTGGACTTAAGTTCAAGTCATGATCTCGCAGTTTGTGGGTTTGAGCCCCACTTCAGGCTTTGTACTGACATCTCAGAGCCTGGAGCTTATTCCAAATTCTGTCTCCCTCTCTCTCTCTGCCCCTCTCCTGCTCGTGCTCTGTCTCTCAAAAATAAAAAAGTGTTAAAAAATACTATTTTAAATGCAAAGGATTGTTTTTGCACTTGTAGAACTTGTTTTCTGTAGAGAGCTTAGATACGATTTTCTCTTAAATTGATCTCCTCAAAGTATGTATTTTATATGTATATGACATATGTACATATAAAATTTCCTAACAGTTTTGTCATGAGTTTATATTTCTACAATAAGCCTAATATAAGCATGCTACATACATGATATGTATGATAAAGTAATGATAAATATATTTTAAGCATTTTTAAGTTTATTTATTTTGAGAGAGAGAGAGAGCAAGAAAAGTGCGTGTGTGCACATGTGCAAGTGGGGAGCGGCAGACAGAGACGAAGACAGACTCTCAATCAAGCAGGTTTTGTGCTGTCAGCTCAGAGCCCTGCTTAGGGCTTGATCTCGTGAACCCCGAGATCATGACCTGAGCCAAAATCAAGAGTCAGATGCTTAACTGATTGAGCCACCCAGGTACCCCTAAAAAGTAGTCATAAATTTGATAATTAAACTTGTAAGCTAAATATTTTACCTTTTTTATTAATGCATTTGAAAGTATGGTTTTTCCCTGAGAAGAGGCAGAAAAGGGATTTAAAAACTCTAAATGCATGCTTTTTCATAACAGTTTATTACCTATCAATGCCCTTATATTTGTTTTACTCTTTATTTCTTAAAAAAAAAAAAAAGAATATTTCTATGTGTAGAGTTGAAAGGGGCCATAAAGATCACGTAAGATTCCCCAGCTTCTATTCCATCATTCATTCTTCTATGTCATGCTTTTTGAGATTATGTATACAGAAGGAGCATAACCACAGTTAATATCCTTTCTTCTCACTGAGTGTCCCAGTATATTCAGGAGCACTGATCCCCATCCAGTGCCACATTCTTTCACCAGTTGTTTGTTGATATGTCTTTTAGGAAGAAAAATCTTCTACCTGTGATATTTAAAGCCAATTTTCATCATTTCCTTTGTTTTTCTTTATTCCAAGATAAATATGTATGAGTTCATCATCTTTAATAATTGGATTCCAAACTCCTCACCTTATTCCCTCACCTCTTGGTACTCTTATTGTTAATATTCCTTTTAAGATTAGGTACTTATAACAAATGCAGTAGAATACCTGATGTTTCATCTTTGTCCATGATGATAACACCGTATTGCAAATATTTGAAATTCTTTCCTATTAGTGATACTATGTTAGGAATCATATCACAAACTCACATTGAATTTCAAGTCAGGTAAAACCACTAGAATCTTTTTCACTCTAACTACAAATACTTCATTCTGATCTAACTTATATTATACCTCAGATATTTTTATATAAAAATGGGATTTAACATTTATTTCCATTTATTTTTATCTTGTAACTTTTATCAAGATTTTATATCATAGCAGGTATGTGATAGCAGCTAAAAATTCTACTCTGGAAACTATGACTTAGAACACAAGTTTAAGACTTATTTTCCATCTAGGTTAATTGAGGCATAATTGACAAATAAAAAATGTATATATTTAAGGTATATAATATGATTTTTTTGGTGTATGTATACATTGTGAGAAGATTACAACACTCAAGCTTATTGGTATATCTATCATGTCACGTATTTGCCATTTTCTTTTAAATGAGACCGTATTTTACTCTTTTAGAAAATTTCAAGTATACAAAACAATATTTCTTAAAATATATTCACCACATTGTACTTTAGTTCTTCAGAGTTTATTCATCCTGCATAGCTGTAACTTTGTAACTTTGTACCCTTTGACATCTCTCCATTTCCCCTATTTCTACCCTTAGCAACCACCACTCTATTCTCTACTTCTAAGAATTCCAGTTTTTTAGATTTTACGTATAACTGAGATCATGCAGTGCTTATCTTTCTGTACCTGGCTTATTGATATTAGTGTAATGTCCTCTTGGTTTATCCATGTTTGTCACAAATTATAGGATTTCCATTTTTTAAGGCTGAATAGTACTGTGTGTGTGTGTTCTTCAGCTCTAGAATTCATGTTTGGTTCTTTTCAGTGGTTTCTTTGAACTTATTTTGTTCATGAATTATTTTTCTGACATTACGTAGTTTTCAGTAGCTCACTGAACTCCTTTGTATGAAACTGCAATATGGGCAGGTTCTGCAGAGAAAGCTCACTTTTTTCTAGATGATATTAATCGGGACCATTAATTTTTAAGTTGATTTACTTACATAGGTTGCAAATTGGTACTAGTTGATGATCATGAGTCCAGCTGAGACTGAGAACCAGGAGCCTTGGTTCTGCCCACATGACTCACTGTGTGGACTTCTTCACAGGCTGCCTGCTCACTGACTTGTTGTGGCAAGTATCTCAAACAACAGAATATGGTAGCTGCCACTTTTTTAAGTCCTGGAAACTAGCATAGCATCAATTCCAGTTTATTCTGTTGCTTAGTCACAGAGCACAGATTTAATGTGATGGAGTATGGACCTCAAGTCTTGATCGGAAGAGTGTCTAAGAATATCTAGGCCATGTTTTAAAATGACTAAAACTTATTTGCATTCCTCTCATGTGCACAATGCACTCACTTATTTCCAAGACTTTCCCAAGGTCTCATTTTACTAGACAACAAGGTAAGGCTTGAGATACAGAATCTTATCATATCATACAAGCCTGTGTACAAATGAGTGTCTTTGAATTCACTTCTTTGGGTACAGTGCATCAAGGTTTATTTCTTTATCTCAAGTCTGGGAACTTGATCTGCACTCCCCACATACACACCCCACATATAATGGTGAGTCATCATAGGATAACTGCAATAGACATTTTAGTTCAAAAGGAGGAAACAAAAGGCATACAGTAGTCACTAGTCTACTGAATTCTGTAATTCAGTAATTCTGAAATTCAGCATTTCCCCTAATCCTTGATTAGTTCTAGTTGCTTTTTGAGAATGTTTCCTTGCACTTTGGCTCTATCCTCTGGAGTCTTGGTATATCCTCTGAATTATCATTCATTTTCTGTAAAATATAGTCTGTATATGAAACAGTAATTTTCTCAACCTGTTTTTGCAGATAGAAGATTGGAAGTCCATAGTTCTCTGTTCATTTTGTACTGTCTCTTTAAGTTGTTTGTGCTTCCATCAAAATAATAAACTTTAAAAACTTTAGGGAATTTCTCTGAAATGTTTTAGGGTTCTGTCTAAGGAGATCAGGCTTCTATAACAAAATACCGTAGACTTGGTTACTTAAACAAGAGATATTTATTTATCACAGTTTTAGAGGCTGGAAAGTCCAAGGTTCTAGAAAATTTGGGTTCTGATGTAAGCACCTTTCTTTTGTAGATACCCACCTTTTTTTTACTTTCTATAATTTATTTAATTTTTATAATTTATATCCAAGTTAGCACATGGTGCAAAAATGATTTCAGGAGTAGATACCTTAAGCTCCTTACTCATTTAACCCATCCCCCTTCCCAAAACCCCTCTAGCAACTTTCTGCTTGTTCTCTGTATTTAAGAGCCTCTTATGTTTTGTCCCCCTCCCTGTTTTTATATTATTTTTGCTTCCCTTCTCTTATGTTAATCTGTTTTGTATCTTAAAGTCCTCGTATGAGCGAAGTCATATGATATTTGTCTTTCTTTGACTAATTTCACTTAGCATAATACCCTCTAGTTCCATCCACATAGTTGCAATTGGCAAGATTTCATTCTTTTTTATTGTAGAGTAATACTCCATTATATATATGTATACCACATCTTCTTTATCTATTCATCCATCAATGGACATTTGGGCTCTTGCCATACTTTAGCGATTGTTGATAGCACTGCTATAAAAAATGAGGTGCATGTGCCCCTTTGAAACAGCATACCTATATCTCTTGGATAAATACCTAGTAGTACAATTGCTGGGTCGTAGGGTAGTTCTAGTTTTCATTTTTTTAGGAACCTCCATATTGTTTTCCAGAGTGGCTGCACCAGTTTGCATTCCCACCAGCAGGGCAAGAGAGATCCTTTTTCTCCACATCCTCACCAATATCTGTTTTTACCTGAATTGTTAATGTTAGCCATTCTGACAGGTGTGAGGTGGTATCTCATTGTGGTTTTGATTTATATTTCCCTGATGATAAGTGATGGTGAGCATTTTTTCATGTGTCGGTTGGCCATCTGGACGTCTTCTTTGGAGAAGTGTCTATTTATGTCTTTTGCCCATTTCTTCACTGGTTTATTTGTTTTTTGGGTGTTGAGTTTGATTAAGTTCTCTATAGATTTTGGATATTAACCCTTTATCTTATATGTCATATAAGATAAGGCAAATCCCTTCTCCCATCCCATCAGTTGTCTTTTAGATTTGCTGATTGTTCCTTTCACTGTGTAGAAGCTTTTTATTTTGATGAGATTCCAATTGTTCATTTTTGCTTCTGTTTCTCTTGCCTCTGGAGACATGTTGAGTAAGAAGTTGCTGCGGATGAGATCAAAGAGGTTTTTGCCTGCTTTCTTCTCAAGGATTTTCAAGACTTCCTGTATTACGTTTAGGTCTTTCATCCATTTTGAGTTTATTTTTGTGTATGATGTAAGAAAGTGGTCCAGATTCTTTTTTCTCCATGTTGCTGTCAGTTTTCCCAGTGTGATTTGCCGAAGAGACTGCCTTTATTCCATTAGATATTCTTTCCTTTTAGAAGCCACCTTCTTGCTGTGAGTTCACATGTCCATTCATTGGTACATGCAAAGAGTATAAAGAGCTCACTTATCGCTTTTTCTTCCTATAAAGGCATAATACTCTTCATGAGGGTACCACTTTCATGACTTCATCTAAATTTAATTACCTCCCAAAGGCTCCACCTCCAACTACCATCATTTTAGGATCAGCATTTCAACATGAGTATTTGGGAGAGACAAACATTCAGTCTGAAATGTATTCATGTCATTAGACAAAATTATAAAACCCTGAGATAAATCTGTGTCTATCTTGGGATGCATGTGCTCCTGCTATGGGACAACATCTTTAATATTCTAAGAAGCTATTTTATTTGAAGGAAAGATATATCTTCAGGATATTTAGAAATTCACTCAAACTCCATTATTTAATGAAGAGGTGTACTTAAAGCATGCTTTGTCTGACGGAAGTTTTGTGAGGCATCATTTTGGATCTTTCTAAGGTCTTAGAAAAGGATCTTATTGTCTTACCATTGATTTTACCTTTGCCTTGAGGCACTTTTTTACTTTGAGAATATTCAGCCATTTGAAGAGTCTTTGAATGAGAAGAGTATTATTTTTGAGCCTAAAGAATTATAATGCACTGAATGTTTGTATACCTTCAAAAAAACCTAACCCCCAATATAATTGTATTAAGGCTTGGGGCCTTTGGGAGGTGAGTAGGTCATGAGGATGGAACTGTCATGAATGGGATTAGTGCCTTTATCAAAGAGACTCCAGAGAGCTCTGTGAGCCATCATTCTGCAATGTGAGTTTATGTGAGAATTCAGAAGTCTTTAACCCAGAAGAAGGTTTTTACCAGAGACCAACCATGCTGACACCCTGATCTAGGACTTCCCATCTCCAGAACTATGAAAAATAAATTTCTGCTGGATATAAGTCATCCAGCCTAAACTGGAAAGGACAAGAGCACTGGATCCTTTATATTTAACAAGGGATTCTTTGGTTTCTCTCTCTACTCACACATTTTATCATAGGCAGTAAGAAGAATGAATCCAGGAAGTAATTACAATATTTTGTCTGGAGATCTTATAACTAGGCATATTTCCTATTTTATACATTACTGCAGATGCTAGTTTTGCTAAAATTTCTACCACTACATTACAAGGATCTATTTTCTAATTTTCAGTAACACTTCTTTACTTTCCTTTAAGCCCTCAATGACAACTTGTCCATTAAAATTCTGGTCATAGCCTTTCAGCTTCTTTTAGCAACTCTAAGAAGTTTCTCATATGTTCCTACTACCAAGTCCCAAATTCATTGCCACATATTTTAGATTTAAGAAAACCTCAAGTAAACCTGCCCCCTTCTGTACATAAGGATACCAAAATATCTTTTTGTTATATATTGTTACATTGAAAAATGAGACAATGTTTTAGTGGCTTAAAACAATAATATTAATACATTTTGTTCATTGATCTGCATTTGGGCAGGTCTTATCAGGGAAGGCCTATGTCTGCTCCAGAATTTGTCATCTGGACTGGCTTGATAGGAAGAATCTATATCTTAGATGGTTTACTCACATGGGTGGCATGTTGATAGTGATTGTTGGCTAGAAGCTCAGATGAGGCTGAATCCCGGGGACTCCCTGTAGACTTTTCTATGTAGGCCTCTCCATGGACTACTTGCATTTTCTAATAGTATAGTGGCTGGTTTTTAAAAATGAGTGTTTCAGGGGACTGCAAGTAGAAGCTTCCAATTTCTTTATTTTTTTAACATTTATTGAGAGACAGAGAGAAACAGAGCATGAGCCAGGGAGGGGCAGAGAGAGAGGGAGACCGGGAATCCAAATCAGGCTCCAGGCTCTGAGCTGTCAGCACAGAGCCCAATGCGGGCTCTAACTCACAAACTGTGGGATCGTTACCTGAGCTAAAGTCAGATACTTAACCCAGAGAGCTACCCGGGTGCCCCAAAGCTTCCAATTTCTTAAGATCTGGACTTGGGCTTGGAAATTGGCATAGTGTTAACTTCTGCTGAATTCTGTTGATTCACGTAGTGACAGAGGGAGGAGTTGCAAATAATTTGGGACAACATTTAAAAAATGCTATTTATAATAAGAAAAAAACTGAATATAAGTAGGTGAATAGAAAGAGAAATTTTATGAGTGCCTTGGATTACTTAGTTCTAACTACCTGAGCTGCTCTTAGGTAAATGTGGTGAAGATAGGATGACAGTAAAAAAACAAAGCAAAACAAAAAAGCTTCCACCTATATGAAACAAAGGAGCTAATTTTTTTTTTCATATTTCTGTTAATACTCTCCTATTCAGAATTCTGGTAATAAAGCTCATTATAGCTTGAAATACAATATTAATTAAAACATCAACTCATCATTAGCTACTGGTTTATATGCTGATATAGTCTAGATAATTATCATTCTTGGAATAGACCTATAAAGTTCATATTTAAATCTTTATTAATAGGTTTAGTTTCTTGATTGGTCAAAAAGGTATTATGAACATAAGAGTAGTGTCTTAGCTGTGTACTTTCTTTCAGTTTCCTTGAGCATTTATTTTTTCATCAGAAATGCAATTGTATCACTTTAAGGTATTTTTATATGTTGTTTAGAAATACTTTTTTAAGATTGATAAATGCCAGTCAGAGCATATGTATAGATACATCTTTAATTATAGAAGCTTGAGGATTTTCACAGTTTCCCAGTTCTTATTGAAATAATGGTTCAGGGTCACCTGGGTGGCTCCTCAGCTGGTTAAGTACCCGACTTTGGCTCAGGTCATGATCTCATGGTTTGTGGGTTCAAGCTCTGCGCTGGGCTCTGTTCTGACAGCTCAGAGCTTAGAGCCTGCTTCAGATTGTGTGTCTCCCTCTCCTTCTGTCCCTCCCTTACTCTCATTCTTTCTCTCTCTCTCAAAAATAAACAAACATTAAAAAAAAGAAATATTGTTTCAGAGATACATCTATTATGTTATAGAATCATATATTACTAGTCTTAACTTCATTCAAAATGAAAACAGTGCAAATTAAATTAATAACTTCTATAATTGCCATTGTGGCTAAAGTGCATATTGAAACATATAAAATAACTTGATGATGTAAGTCAACCTGCATTATGAGCTTATATAATGAGGGGTCTTGACAAATACTTATGGGGATTTTGGGCTTCAGCTTTAACACCGTTTTCAGTAGGTTCCTAGTTACTCCAATGGCTGATAATGGTTGAAGATTCCCTCCTGCCTTTCCCCTCTCTTCAATTTGCTTGTTAACTAATTAAAAGGAGGAATGACATATTTTACCCTTAGCTGAATTTTCAGGCTTTAAAGGGTAGATGGTGCTATTAGGGTCACCATTAAATGAACATTAAATATGAGAGACACTATCTTAAAAGGCCAAATTTATATGTTGTTATGTAGATAGCAATGATGTTTATTATAAGCATAAATCATAATCTTTCTCTTCAGGATAGTAGTATTTTGAAGAAATCACTGGGCCTCTTTCTAGCTATGCTTTTATATTCTTTCTATATTTGGGGCAAATTTTTGAATGCTTGAATTTATGAAACCTTTTACCGTAATACAATATAATAATGCCATGCAGAATTCAAAACAGTTATAAATAAGGCAGGAATAATTTCAAGAAAATCATTATTATTTTTTAAAATGTTGCATTGTGTGTTTTTACCCTAGAATCTTTTTTTTTTTTACAAATAGTTTATTGTCAAATTAGTTTCCACATAACACCCAGTGCTCATCCCCACAAGTGTCCTCCTCCATGGCCTTTCCCCCTCCCCCCCACATCCATCAGTCCTCAGTTTTTGTCAGCATTCAAGAGTCTCTCATGGTTTGCCTCTCTCCCTTTCCCCCACCATTTCCTCCCTTCTTCTCCCCCTTGGTCCTCTGTTAAGTTCCTCCTAATCCTCCTATACGTGCACGCATATGATATTTGTCCTTCTCTGCCTGACTTATTTCGCTCAGCATAACGCCCTCAGGGTCCATCCATGTTGCTACACATGGCCAGATTTCATTGTTTCTCATTGCCATGTAGTATTCCATGGTATAGATAAACCACATCTTCTTGATCCATTCATCTGTTGATGGACACTTAGGCTCTTTCCATGTTTTAGCTATTGTGGAGAGTGCTGCTATGAACATTGGGGTACATGTGCTCCTATGCATCAGCATTTCTGTATCCCTTGGGTAAATTCCTAGCAGTGCTATTGCTGGGTCATAGGGAGTTCTATTGTTAGTTTCCTGAGGAACCTCCACACTGTTTTCCAGAGGGGCTGTACCAGTTTACATTCCCACCAACAGTGCAGGAGGGTGCCCGTTTCTCCACATCCTCGCCAGCATCTAGAGTTCTCTGATTTGCTCATTTTAGCCACTCTGACTGGTGTGAGGTGTTTTTACCCTAGAATCTAATATGGTTACCCGTTTCCTCATTTGGTTACCCTTCAACATTATGAATTGAACTGCTATTTTCCTGACTTCATTTTTTTAAAAGATTAGTAGTCATAGTTCTTGAATATAACCACAGTAAACATGTGCTCTTTTTGGTATTGACCTGAATTTACACATTGTGTTTTTCTTTAACTCAGTGTTTTATCTGAAAGAATTCACCATAACAACTTGTGTCTTCAGTTATAGTTAAAAAAAATATTGCATACTTGTTAAAATATGCCAGTAGACCTATGATATTCATAGCAACCCAGAACAATCTGACACAATGGCTAAAGAAACCCTGCTCTAGAAAATATATCTACAGTGCCAGAATATAAAGGAAAATTTCCTTCATTCCTCTAGATCAAATATTTTTCAAGTACAAATTGAGTGGACTTATTTTCTCAAATGTAGAGGTCCCCTTTTATCCTTCATAGAAGTCTGTTGTCCATCACTTCAACCGCACTTGCCAATGTACAATATTTCATTGTTTTTATAAGCCTGTCAAAACATCAGTTCCTACAGCAGCCATACACAGACTATCCATGCCTGCTGCCATACTGGGTGAACTAATTATTCTTAAATAGTCACTTCTGCTGCTTTTAAGGTTCCAAGTCAAAGACCCCATCCCATCATTGTTCTCTAGCTATTGCTATTTGAACTAACAATTGCAGTCAAAAGTCTGGTGCACACAAATGAAGTAAATACACCACTTGTAGAACTGCCTTTTAATGAGGTATATTTGTGTATTATTCATTATATTTCTCACAATAGGATATAGTGTATACTTTAAATATTGATTAGACAGAAAACTCCACATTTAGGTTTTCCTTCACTCCATGCGTAGGAGTAATTTTCCTAAATGGTTAGATTTGTCATAGGAAATGGAAAAATGTGTAAACATTCATTTTTCAACTTGGAGTCATCTTCATGTATGAGTTCTTACATCATTTATTTATTTATTTACTTAAGGTTTTGCTGTTTGAGAGTTTGCATTATGTCCTGTGCCTATACTTTGGTAACTTGCATTTGTTCCATTATTTACTCTGCTATTTGTCATGTAAATATAATTTACTTTGAATACAATTTTCATCTTGAAGAATCCTTTATTATAAAGAATGCAAAACTAGTGTTGCTAAATATAAGATTTTCTTTGCTTTTCATTCTCATAATTCTTTAAATTCACTAAGTCATCAATTAGGTGCAAATTATTAATAACAGTAAACCCATTGAATGCACTATTTTTCTAACAAATGACATTTTTACTCTTGGATAATAGTGTTTAATTATTAGAGACACCATTAGAAATATTTTGAAATAGGGAAGAAATGGCTATTGTTCCCAACTTGTTTGTTCCCATTTGTTATTTTGTTTCATTTAATAAATATTTATTAGCTCTTATTATATGCTAGATCTTATCTCACTCCTTTAAAAATGTTAACTTATTAACCTTTGTAGAACTCAATGAAGTAGGCACTACTACTACACCAATTTTAAAGATGAAGACATTAAGGTTTAAATGATTGGGATGCCTGGGTGGCTCAGTCGGTTAAGCATCCGACTTTGGCTCAGGTCATGATTTCATGGTTCATGGATTCGAGCCCCGCATCTGGCTCTGTGCTGACAGCTCAGAGCCTGGAGCATGTTTTAGATTCTGTATCTCCCTCTCTCTCTGAACCTCTCCTGCTCACAATGTCTCTCTCACTCTCTCTCTCTCTCTCAGAAATAAATAAAACGTTAAAAAATTAAAAAATAAATAAATAACTTACCCACGTTTAACACAACTAATAAATGCTGGAATTAGTTTTATATGCTTTTACCCTGTGCTAACAATATTCTTTTCCTTTCACCTTATAAATCATTTTTATGACTAATAATCCTAATTGATTCAGTCACATACCTATAAAATATGGTTTGTAATATATATTATGAATCTGAAATATGAATATAAACTCAATCTTATGCATATAGTATGCTATTCTTTAAATTTTATCTAATAAGAGGCAGCATGTTTACTATCATGTTATATTTGAAAAAAAGTTTTAGAATTATTAAATCAAAAGCTATTTTCAACAAAATGATATCCTTTGTACATTCTTTCGATCTATATGAAGATGGTAGTGATGAGAGATATAGTTTTTTTTGACCATTTTACTTTTTTCAGAAAATGCCTTTGGGGAAAATTATAATTTTACTTTGGTAGATATGGCCATGCTGTTTTGGCTTTCATGGTAATTTTATTTCTCACCAAAATAGTTAAGAATAGAAAACACATTAGTTTAGCTGATGTTATAACTGAAAAAAAAATATTTGTGGATTTAAAATTTATGTCTCTCGATATTTTTAAGGTATTTATTTTGGAAAAGTATTTTTGAAGAGTTTCGAATTTGTGTTTGATTAATGTGACAATGAAAACTCAACCCAACCGATAGAAAGTTATGCCATAAATAAACCATGGCCACATTATCATTTTCATTAAAAGTTTGATGAAATATTGTCTTAAGGAGAGATACACTACTGACAGCAGTGAAAAACAAGATATCAGAAATTCCACTTAAGTGCAATTGGCAGTATTATTTACTACCATCCACTCATGTTACTGCCAGGCTTCTTAAATTTACACAGAGGGAATATATCCTCTCAGCGGGTGACAGCTGGAGGGGAAATCATACTGGTAGAAGCATATTCTCATAAATGGCTAAAGAAGACTTGCTTTTCTTCTGTTCAACTTATATGTAATTGGAAAGGCAGAACACAAATCATTAAAACAAATAAAACTTTTTAAATTCCAAGAAGAACTTTTCTTTGCTTTGCTTTTCAATATTTACTTTCCATATCAAATTTTACATACTTATCATCTTTTCTTTCTTAAGTTTAAAAACCGTCACTACCACAACCACCATCAGAAAACTCAAATAAAATTTTCTATTATCATTTTTCTCTCATATATTTTAAATATCTTCACCAGTTACATTTCTTAACTCAAATTTAAATTTAGTGTTCTTTCCTTTTTTATAAAATTTGGTTTCCTCGTCCTTTTTGCTTGACTAATTAGCTTTTCTCCTCTAATCATATGTTAGTAATGTTTTAGGAGGCTAGATTACTTCCAGAGAAGGTTTTTTTTTTTCTTTTTAATGACTTCAACTTTTTACCATTCCAGAAACAATTTTAAGGAAGATAAATCTTCCTTATAAAAAGAAACTTAAATTCATCAATATTATAAATATTCTAAATTTTTACTTCTGTGATTTAAACTTCTCCCCTACAATGCTACCCCCTTCATTTAACATTGTTCTTGTACCATCGTATATTGAAGAGAAAACAGTATGACAGCAAAGCTTAGATAGTTTAATTTAACAAAAGACTCTGTACAATGATTTTTAAAAGCCTTTGGTTTTGGTGGCCTTTTTTGCACACAAAGTAAGGAGGCTACAAAGAAGAATCATGAGACTTTTCCAAACCATTACTCAGATAAAAGATATAGAAAGATTTTTTGTGCTTAAGGAAACAATAGTTTGATATGCCATTTGCCTTAGAGTAGGGACAGATGCAGTATTAAGATGTACCTTGTCTATTCAAGCTATAAATACTACCAAGAGATACAGAACCAAAGCATAAGCATAAGAGACTAAATCCTTTTCCAGGAGAACAACTACACAGCCTATTGTTATGAAGTCATTACTAAAAGTGGATGTCACGATCAAGTGGCAGAATAATTTGAGACTTGGGGTGCCTAGGGTATGACAATACCCAAAGTAAAGCTTAATCTACAGGGGCAGAGGGAGCACATAAACTCTGGAGCTCAGCATGCTCATCTGTGCAGACTAGTAGAGCAGTGGTTCTTGCTTGTTAGCAAGACATCAGAATCACTAAGAGAACTTGTTTATACACAGTTAAGCCCCACCTCTAGAGTTCTGATTCAGTAGATCTGAGGTAGAGACTGAGAATTCACATTTCTAACAATACCCTGGATGCTGATGTTCTGGGCCAGGAACAACATTTGGGAAGCACTGGAATAGTCATTTTCCCATGAGGTATCCAGTGGACTCACTTTCACAGATCTTCTTGGAAAAAATGAAACAAAAGGAAAAATAGATTTTCTGTGGTTATAAAATCTATGAAGTTCTGAATAAAAATGATGTATTTTTGGGGGCGCCTGGGTGGCTTAGTCGGTTAAGCGTCCGACTTTCGCTTGGGTCATGATCTCGCAGTTCGTGGGTTCGATAAGCTCAGAGCCTCTGTTTCATGAAGTCTCCTAGAATAAAAATGATGTATTTTTGCATAACGTATCAGGTTGATTAACATGATCATACAATCATATAAATTTTTAATCTCATTATAGAGTTTATGATAAACAGTGTTTTACAAATCTTTTTGACCATGAATTTTTTTCTTCTGAGAGCCCTGTATTTATATCTCCCAGATCTAGCATTTTATAGAACATACTTGAGGGTATTCTTGAAAAGATGGTTTTAAGGATAATTTCAGCTTTTATATTCTAATGAGATTCAGAACTTCTTCGTAGTCTTAGATGATGTCTGATAAAGGACTTTATGAGGTTAAGTAGGAAATTACAAACTCTCTCAAGGGAGCACCTGATTCTGTTACATCAATGAGTACTCATTAATTGCTGACTAATGTGCATGTGTAGTCTGACCATCTCATGGAATAATTATAGTGGAACTCAAGACAAATTTTACACTGCCCCAATAGTAACAGATGAATGACACTGTTTTTGATGCTACAGCATCTTACAAATTGATTGCTCTAGAAACAGAAAATTTGAGAATCTGTTGAAACTGGCTTCACTTTATTTTCTAGTTGTAGTAAGCTGAATAATGACTCTATAAGAATGCCAACATCCAAATCCCTAGGACCTGTGAATGTGACTTTAAAAAGGACTTTGAATATATGACTAAGTTAAGTATCTTGGGATGGAGATATTACCTTGGATTATCTAGACAGGCCTAATATAATCACAAGGATCCTTATTAGAGGATGGAAGAGGGAGGTTTGACTGTGTTAGTGGCATGAAAATGTAGTGTAACATGAGAAAGATTTGACCAGCTATTGCTAGCTTTGAAGATGGAGGAAGAGGCCAAGAGCCAAGGAATGTAGGTGCTCTCTAAAAGCTGAGAAAGGTAAAGAAATGAATTCTTTCCCATTGCCTGAAAAAGGAATGTAGTCTTGCAGACATTTTCAACTTCTGAACTTAAGAATTATAAGAAAATAAATTTGTTATTTTAAAACCGACATAGTTTATGGCAGTTTGTTATAGCAGCAATAAGAAACTAATAGACTAGTGGCAAAACATTACAAGATATATGAACAGATCCTTTAAAGAATTTATAATCCCCCAAATAATGACACATTCTAAATTCCATCATATATATTTTTTAAAATTTTTAAATGTTTTTTATTTATTTCTGAGAGAGAGACAGTGTGAGGAGGGGAGGGTCAGAGAGAGGGGGAGACACAGAATCTGAGGCAGAGTCCAGGCTCTGAGCTAGCCATCAGCACAGACCACGACATGGGGCTCAAACACATGAACCGTGTGATCATGACCTGAGCTGAAGTCAAATGTTTAACCGACTGAGGCTCCCAGGCGCTCCTCCATCATAAAAATTATTATAAAATTTTAAAAAATGTTTTATTTTTTTCTGAGAGAGAGAGACAGATAGACAGACAGCATGAGCAGGGGAGGATCAGAGAGAGAGAAGGAGATACAGAATCTGAAACAGGCTCCAGGGTCTGAGCTAGCTGTCAGCACAGAGCCCAAAGCAGGGCTCGAACCCATGAATCAGGAGATCATGACCTGAGCTGAAGTCAGATGCTTAACCTACTGAGCCACCCAGTGCCCCTAAAAATTATTATAAATAATAGTACCAGAAGATATTTATTTATTCCGTATTATGTATCAAGTACTTTAGCTGCATTACTTTATTTGTATGCATTCACTTAGCAAGTTGTTATACAACTATAGATAATTTATATTTAGTATCTCTATTTACTGATGGGGAAAATGAAACAGTGATTTCAAGTAATTTTAGCTTATCACATACTACTGAGTGGTTGAGAAAGGCTGTGAATCAGGTCTATCTGTTCTAAACCCTTATGATATTATCACTGTAATATATGATTTTCATCCATGATTAAAGGAAAAGTGATGTCTAAGACTTTCATCCATGATTAAGGGCAAAAGTCTAAAGGCATATCTAAAGTCAGATTGGAGATACCATGGTTCTATGTAATGTTCAGCAGAAGTGTGAGACAGTTTTTAAGACAACTAGTTCCTTTTAATTATGGTCTAGCTAGAAAACCAACATTCTTTTAGTAACTCCTATAAAAACTTGATATGCATCCATATGTAAAATTTGCATCTACACCTTGATATAGGAATTTGTTTCAAGGATTTTACATAGTGAAATCTTGATAAGCTTAATGAATTCTACATGTCTTCAGCTCTGACTTGTTTAGAATATAATCTTGCCATTTTCCTTGAGTAGTCTGTATAAACTAATTTCAGCATTCTTAAAGGCATAGTTCTGTAATGAACCATGATCGTATTTATGGTTAGAAAACATTTAAAAAACAAATAATTTCAAATGACTAAAAAAGTACAGTTGGTAAAAGTAGTAAAATGAAATCGCCACCAGCACATTGTCTGGAACATAATAGACATTCAAATAAATTATTAACTGAATAAAATCATCCAAAATGTTAGTCATAATGAAAATGATTCCTCTTCCTTTCCCCACTTGATATACATACCTATAGCTTCCTCAAACACATGTAGTATGTTTGTGCTACTAGAAAGGATTGTTCTATGTACATTGTTTGGCAATTTTTTTGGTATATTTTCTGTTTGTTGCTTATTTGTGTTTTAGGTTGTCTTTTCTTTAATCGTATATTATGAATGTTCTTTTTCTTAGCACATCTAGGTCTACTTTATTTTTTACAGTATTGCTTCATAGTCTGTGGTATAAATATACCACTATTTAACCAGTCTCATGCTGATGAATGTTCAGATTGACTTCACTTTTATTGCTAATAAAAGTCATGTGGTTACAAAATGCTATATCTTTATTTGCTTTATTGATGATATTCATAGACTAGATTCCTTGAATGGAATTCCTGATCCAAATATATCATGCCTAAAAATTTTGGCAGGTAATGACAAAACGCCTCTATACCAAAATGTATGAGTTTCTTCTGTACTTTCACTGATTTTGAGCAGATTTGAAAAAAGTCTCTAAAGTTTTCCAATGAGATAAATTTATATAAACTAGAGATTGTTTTCTATATTTCAGCCTCATACAAAGTAGTATAAAGAATACTGAAGAATTAGACAACTTAGTATTTACTTTCATACCCCTATTCTTAGTAGGGAAATAATCCCTACAAGATTTCCTAGTTACTTATATGTAACACTGTATAAGTGTAAAATATTGAATGTACAGCATATAGGGTAAAGTTGTAGGATTCAAATATTGAGCACTTTCAGAATCCAGTAAGCAAAACAAACAATATTTTTGAATTTGTTTGGCAAAAGGTCCTATTCATCATTATAAGAAGTAAACATGGTCTAGGGTAGGTAAAGGAGAAGATATTAAAATTTCAGAAGCATGTTTGATGGTAGCAATGAATTAATTAGTGTGGCTAACATATATATAGGATTTTACTTCTGTTCCCACAGAAATACTATCATTTGCTAATGAACAGTGATGATGATAAAGGAATCACCTTTTTGATAACTTAAGTCTGGGTTTCAAAACTTCAGTATGTTTATTTTGGGAGCTGATATTTCATTAATTTTTATGAAGGCAGGAGGGATGTCGGGGGGTTTGGGATTGCCACTACCCATAAATGAGAGCTTAGGTGATAGCCTAAGCCAGCACACATCTGTCATGTTGTAGCCTCAAGACGTGGTCACTTCAGCATCTAAGAGCAACTGTAACACTTCTCCTCTGATAAGTGCCTAAAAGCAAACAACAACAACAGCAAAAAACCCTGAAGAACAGCCTATGTGTGGAGAAACATAACCACAGGCATCTACTGAATGGAAACAGCGTATTTGGAACAAGAATTTGGAAATTATACCTGGGAGTCACTAGTTCTGAGGGAAGGCTCAAACCAAAGTGCATCAAAACTCTGAGGGGAAAGCTTGGTGTGAAATGTCCAGAGAGAAACGGATTAAGACATCCTTTTCCTCAGACACCAAAACAAAGCAGCACAAGAAATATCCTTTGTTATAAAGAAGATAGGTACCCTGAACTCCAAGAAAAAAATGGATAAGAACTGTAGCTTCCAAAACTAAATTTTATATCTTAGTTTTAAACACCTGTTAAGAGAGACATGCAATATGATGGTTGCATAAAACATTTAAAATTGATCATCCGTAAGCAGTCCAGTGTGAATATATATATATGTATGTATATATATATATATATATGTTCACTGTATATAATAAAATCTTGATTAATCATATGCTCAAGGCTAGTGTATGAGTTCTTCATGGTTTATTTGAGAAATATATAACTTCAAGAGCCCTCCAACATTTCCCTATTCTTGCTGCATTTATACTCCAAACATAAAAGTAGTCCTGGAATATTCTTCAAACCCCATAGAAATACTTGGTTTAATGATGTTGCTTTATCTTTTAGAATTATACTAAAGTTGTCAAAGAGTAACATAATGCTGTTGTTTTTATTGAGGATTTTGAGGATGCATCTTAACTCAGAAGACACTAATAAGAAATGGTATCTGTCCTGAAATTCAGAGACAAACAGGATGCAATTGTAAAGGAATAAAATTTAACACAGGCTGCATTTTAGTGCTAAATTATGGTACCCTGTGATTACTTGTGGTATGTAAGGAGTGAGTATGTAAGGAAATGGGTGAAAGAAAAACCCAAAAACATGAAAGACACTTAATTTTGATAGACACTTGACTTTGATATCTTTTGATATCTACTTTGGTAGATACTTGATTTTGAACTCTAAAGGTAAGAGCCTTGTGAGTATTCAACTTTAGCTGATATTATTCTAGAATCTTAGACCGTTTAAAAAAAGAATATTACACATTTTTTAATACAGATAAGAAAACTAATGACAAAAGGGTGTGAAGAACATGTTTAAAGAGAACATTGCAATGGCATAAAGACATAACATACTCAAGTTTCTTGATTCCTAGTTCCACAGAAATATACTGAATTCTATACCCTAAACACAATTACGTTTGTTGTTATTTTTCCTGCAATATCAAAATTTTGCAGATTAAAGAAGAAATAAGCAGAAAGAGGCTAGGTGGGGTATGCCTTCTTGGTTCTTGTTCAGTTCTGCCACTTACTGTGTGTCATTGGGCAAAAGGGAACCTACCCAGTGCACCCCATCTATAAATTTGTAATAATCCTGTTCATAAGTCTTATTGGAAGGATAAAATGAATAATCATAAGTAAATAATTTAAAACAAGGCATGACATGGAGGAATTGTTCAATGAATTATTATTGTTATTATTATTATCAGCATAATCTAGCAAGTAAGCTTTTATGAATTATATGTCTGTGAATATAAATAGGAAGCCTTAATCTAAAAGAGTGATTTTCTTCCAAAATCTATGGCAAAATTTACTTCTTATTCACAGTACAATACAGAAGTCTGAAGTTTTAGAATTGCAGATAATCTTTTACTGACTGTAAATCATCTAGGATAGGATGGCTTGGCCAACCCCCAATCTTCACAAGCCTTTTTCAGTTAAAGACTCATTTTTCCATTTGTGTTTTTGCTGGGTCAGCTGTATCATTTACTTTTTCCCCCTTCTTTATATCAGAATGTAAGAGTCTATTTAATTTCGTGCTATGGAACAAGAAATGTTATGAAAAAATGAAATGTAGCTGCTTTTAGAATTCTCCTATTTTTTTAATCTTTTCCTAAAAATACATTGTCTGTTGCAAAGGGGATTTTTTCTATTCATTACTTACTGAAACTCTTGTCTGCCTTTTCTGTATCAAACTGTCTGAACCAACCAGTTCAATCTATTTCTTTCCATGATTACTTACTGGGAATAAAGTCTATCAGATGACTTGGATTTCCTTTATTATTTTCTTCCCTTTTGGTACCTTCATCCCCCAGGACTTCACTGTCTGTCCTGCCTCCTGCATGAGCCCTCTGGGAATCTACCTTTCTCAGTGTAGGCCATCCCCTCTGATCCTTTTCTTTAGGTTCTGAGACTCTCTGCTTCCTGATGCTCTAAAAAGTCATCATTCTTCATTGATGTAAATTCTTACCCTGCAAGGACTTTGTTTTCAAGATGCATCTAGGAACACTGTGGTAAGAAAGTGAAATAGCCCTTGGCAAGTGAGTCTTTAAGTTTCCTTCATGTCACATCTGTACAGTTGTACTTTTCCCATATACTCCATTCCTTCTAGTACCATCTCTGGTCTCACACAGAACTATGAAACTATCAGTAATATGTTATCTTTTTACTTTTAGTATCTTTTTAGATGGAATATATAAGGTGCCCATTTGATCTTATTAGTTAATTAGTAAGTAATCATAGGTCTTATTTCTCTCTGCTATCTCCTTTCCTTTATAAAGCAAGTTCAGTTTCACATTTGTGCTAAGCTGCATGCCTAGTATATCTTTCCCAATCCTATAAATAAGCCCTTTCTATCATTCAAGCTATAGCTTAAATGTTATATTTAGGAACATTTCCCCAATTTTTATACTCTAATCTATAGACCATGGTATTTTGTGGTTTTCTTTCTTATAGGACCTAACATGCCTACCTTAATTAAATTTTCATTTACTGGCTAAAACAGTTAGACTGTGAAGGTATTTTGTACCCATCTCTTGAATGGAACCTGTTTAGATTAAATACTTGACTAATTTCTTATATAAAATAATATCTTCAAGAGAAATATTAAGGATTTCATTTTTATATAGATAGTTACTTTAGTTTTTTCTTTCCAAGAAAGAGCAAAAGAGTTTCATTCAGGGGTCTGGGATATCATACATGAATTTGAAAGGGAGCTACAATTAGAATTGGAGATGAAAGTGATTATTTTAGATATTATGAGAAAAATTAAAAAGTCTACATGAATTGCAATCCAAATACTTGGATTTCAGTTTTTTTTTTTGCCTTCAGGGTGTTAGGTGAATTCGTTAGAACCAGAGGTTAACTAGATAATGTGTATTAAAATTCTTGATAAATTGGATACTTTCAAAGGCAAATAACAGAAAACCTAACTAAAAATCACTTAAATCATGAAGAGAAATTTTCTACTTATAGAAATTAGTGCTGAGGTGAGAGGACTATTCAGAGACTTGTAATGTCAACAGGAACTGATCTATACAGATATTGCAGTTCTAACTTTCAGTATGGTAGTTCTCACCAAAGTTTAAGATGGCTCCCAGCAGCAGTCTATGCTACCTACTTCCTTATTCTCATATTCCCCCCTTAATATCAACAGACTTTTATTCATCACTCTGATTAGTCCAGCTTGGATCATATGTTAATTGAAATAGGCTAATAACTTTAATGCTATATATAGTCATTGATTCACTGGTACCATTAAAGCTTTCACTTGATGCCGAGTATATGAGTCAGTTCCACTCAAGATCCATGATTACTACACCATGGCCAAGGGCTGGAAATAGATATGGAAGCTAATATCATGGCTACAATATTCCCATACAACTTTAAAATTCTGTAACTTACAAAATATAACAAAATAGAAAGCATTATATATTCTATGTTGGGGTGTCATAGTCTAGAAAATAGCTGCTATTTCTCTCATATTAAATACAGGGCAGTGAAAATCATTAAGCCCGCCTCCCCCAAATTAGAATATGCATTACCTCCAAAGAGGATATGCTATTGATAAAAAGGAGGATGGAGCTATACTTTAAAATGCTTTCATTTGGAGCAGTACTTTGAAATGCTTTATATTTGGCATGGTTAGATAACCTAAGCTGCAGAAGTTTCAGAAAGACTTTTGTTTATGAGTTTGTTATAGATAGTTCCAGTATATACACAGTCCTGGGGCTAGCAAATTCTGTTACAGAGGGCCAACATTATACAGTATTGTGCTCAAGGAATCAAAGCTGCAATGACTATTTTCTAGGCTAAGACAAAACTTTCATTTAATCAGTATGTAGATTGAAAAACGTGAAAAAAGATGAGACATTTCCAAAATTATTGCCATATTATTAGTAAAAATAATTTTTTATCTAGTCTACGTATGAAGTATGGATCATTCAGAAAAAAACGTACATTCAGAAACAACATATACTTTTATTCTCCCCCTAGCTCGCCTGTGATATTAATTCTGTTTCTATTGATGTGCTGAGTATCCAGGGTCAGTTACAGATCACAGAATTTCAAATCAGAAGACTTGGATTTGACTCTTTTACCTTGCAATGATTTTGTCATAATCGTGACAGTGGGATCAACTGGGAGAAGATAGATGTTGAATTATGGGATTGAGGTATATAGAATCTCTTGAAACTTTGAATCCTACACCAAGATGTAGCTCTATATTAACAGTGAATTTGGAATAAAAGCTCAGGTTCAAGTGTGCAAGGGGAAATAGAATCTTTCTGCTTATATAGTGTAAAAGCCCTAGTAAAAGAAGTCTTCTCAAGATCTAAATTCGTGAAAGGTAACCTGGTGAATATTTTCAATACTTATATTCAGGCCAGATATTAGAGAGTCTTGAAAACTCCTTCATCTTTGGAGGTGAGGCCTTGCTCAAGATAAACATGGCGATATATCATGTCATGATTTACTTTTAATGATTTTTCAAGAATTTGTTTTTACTGCTTTTATAAGTCCTGTTGGTCAAGAACCTTCAACTGCAACCCTTTTCAATTTGACACCTCAGTTTCAAAAAGTCTCCTCAGTCAATATCATGTCCTTCCAGGCATGGTGGATACTCAATGACTGAATGAGCTAGTGTATAAAGACTTTATATTTTGACTCATCTTAACTCTGATGGGCCATGTTAGCTCTAGAACTCATCTTGGGATTGACTGATGCCATAAGGCCTTCATTTCAGCTTAGCTTCTTCCTCTGCAGCATTCTCCTTTCCACGTGTGTTACCCTTGGGTTATTGCCTAATAGCGTCCTAACATTAAGCTGAATCTCTAATTACTCATCTGGCAATAAGAACATTATCATTGGTGGTAGGTAGAGCACACGTAGCTCCTTTTTTCAAGCTTGTTTGTTTATTTTTTTTGAGAGAGAGAGAGAACAAGGAGGGAGAGGCAGAGGGAGAGGGACAGAAAGAATCCCAAGCTCTGTGCTAACAGTACAGAGCCCAATGCAGGCTGGATCCCACAAACCATGAGATCATGACCTGAGCACAAAAGAGAGCCTGATTCTCTACTGACTGAGCCACCCAGTCTCCCTGACCACAGATAATTCCTAAAATAGGATGGTTGTCCAATTATTAACACTTACACTGTTATTGGTTGGAATGATATTTCTTTTCTTTTTTTTTTTTTTTACAAATAGTTAATTGTCAAATTAGTTTCCACATAACACTCAGTGCTCATCCCCATAAGTGTCCTCCTCTATGCCCATCCCCTCCTCCCCCCCGCATCCATCAGTCCTCAGTTTTTGTCAGCATTCAAGAGTCTCTCATGGTTTGCCTCTCTCCCTTTCCCCCACCATTTCCACCCTTCTTCTCCCCCTTGGTCCTCGTCAAGTTCCTCCTAATCCTCCTATACGTGCACACATATGATATTTGTCCTTCTCTGCCTGACTTATTTCGCTCAGCATAACACCCTCAAGGTCCATCCATGTTGCTACACATGGCCAGATTTCATTGTTTCTCATTGCCATGTAGTATTCCATGGTATAGATAAACCACATCTTCTTGATCCATTCATCTGTTGATGGACACTTAGGCTCCTTCCATGTTTTAGCTATTGGGGAGAGTGCTGCTATGAACATTGGGGTACATGTGCTCCTATGCATCAGCATTTCTGTATCCCTTGGGTAAATTCCTAGCAGGGCTATTGCTGGGTCATAGGGGAGTTCTATTGTTAGTTTCCTGAGGAACCTCCACACTGTTTTCCAGAGGGGCTGTACCAGTTTACATTCCCACCAACAGTGTAGGAGGGTGCCCGTTTCTCCACTTCCTCGCCAGCATCTAGAGTTCTCTGATTGGCTCATTTTAGCCACTCTGACTGGCCTGAGGTGGTATCTCAGTGTGGTTTTGATTTGTATTTCCCTGATGAGGAGCGATGCTGAGCATCGTTTCATGTGTCTGTTGGCCATCTGGATGTCCTCTTTGGAGAAGTGTCTGTTCATATCTTCTGCCCATGTCTTCACTGGGTTGTTTGTTTTTCGGGCGTGTAGTTTGGTGAGTTCCTTATAGATTCTGGATATTAAGCCTTTATCTGATATGTCATTTGCAACTATCTTTTCCTATTCCGTTGGTTGCCTATTAATTTTCTGGGTTGTTTCCTTGGCTGTGCAGAAGCTTTTAATCTTGATGAGGTCCCAACAGTTTATTTTTGCTCTTGATTCCCTTGCTTTTGGGGATGTGTCAAGTAAGAAGTTGCTGCGGTGGAGGTCAAGGAGGTTGTTTCCTGCTTTCTCCTCTAGGGTGTTGATAGTTTCCTGTCTCACGTTCAGGTCCTTTATCCATTTTGAGTTTATTTTTGTGCATGGTGTGAGAAAATGATCTAGTTTCATTCTTCTGCATGTTGCTGTCCAGTTCTCCCAACACCATCTGTTAAAAAGGCTGTCTTTTTTCCATTGGATATTCTTTCCTGCTTTGTCAAAGATCAGTTGGCTACATAATTTTGGGTCCACTTCTGAGTTCTCAGTTCTGTTCCATTGGTCTATGTGTCTGTTTTTGTGCCAATACCATACTGTCTTGATGATGACAGCTTTGTAGTAGAGGCTAAAGTCTGGGATGGTGATCCCTCCCGTTTTGGTTTTATTTTTCAGTATTACTTTGGCTATTCGGGGTCTTTTGTGGTTTCATACTAATTTTTGGATATTTTGTTCTAGTTTTGAGAAGTATGCTGGTGCAATTTTGATTGGAATTGCATTGAATGTGTAGAGTGCTTTAGGTAGTAATGACATCTTAACTATATTTATTCTTCCTATCCATGAGCATGGAATGTTTTTCCATTTCTTTGTGTCTTCTTCAATGTCCTTCATAAGTTTTCTATAGTTTTCATCATACAGATCTCTTGTATCCTTGGTTAGGTTTATTCCGAGGTATTTTATGGTTTTTTGTGCAATTGTGAATGGGATCCGTTTCTTGATTTCTCTTTCTGTTGCTTCATTGTTGGTGTATAAAAATGCAACCGATTTCTGTACGTTGATTTTGTACCCTGCAACTTGGCTGAATTCTTGGATCAGTTCTAGTAGGCTTCTGGTGGAGTCTGTCGGGTTTTCTATGTAGAGTATCATGTCATCTGCGAAGAGTGAAAGTTTGACTTCCTCTTTGCCAATTCAGATCCCTTGGATTTCCTTTTGTTGTCTGATGGCTGATGCTAGGACTTCCAGCACTATGTGAAACAACAGTGGTGAGAGTGGACATCCCTGTCTTGTTCCTGATCTCAGGGGGAAAGCTCTGAGTTTTTCCCCGTTGAGGATGATGTTAGCTGAAGGCTTCTCATAGATGGCTTTGATGATGTTTAAGTAGGTTCCTTCTATCCCAACTTTCTCGAGAGTCTTTATTAAGAAGGGATGCTGTATTTTGTCAAATGCTTTTTCTGCATCTATTGACAGGATCATATGGTTTTTATCTTTTCTTTTATTGATATGATGTATCACATTGATTGATTTGCAAATGTTGAACCAGCCCTGTAACCCAGGAATGAATCCCACTTGATCTTGGTGGATGATTCTTTTGATATGCTGCTGGATTCGATTTGCAAGGATCTTCTTGAGAATTTTTGCATCCGTATTCATCAAGGATATTGGCTTATAGTTCTCTTTTTTTGCTGGATCTCTGTCTGGCTTGGGAATCAGAGTGATGCTGGCTTCATAAAATGAGTCCGGGAGTTTTCCTTCAACTTCTATTTTTTGGAATATCTTGAGAAGAATTGGTATTAATTCTGTTTTAAATGTCTGGTAGAATTCCCCAGGGAAGCCATCAGGTCCAAGGCTCTTATTTGTTGGGAGATTTTTGATCACTGATTCAATTTCTTTACTCGTTATGGGTCTGTTTAGGTTTTCTATTTCTTCCCGTGTGAATTTTGGTAGTGAGTGTGTCTTTAGGAATTTGTCCATTTCTTCTAAGTTGTCCAATTTGTTGGCATGTAGTTTTTCATAGTATTCCCTGATAATTGCTTGTATTTCTGAGGGGTTGGTTGTAAGAAGTCCATTTTCATTCATAATTTTGTCTGTTTGGGTGCTCTCTCTTTTCTTTTTGATATGTCTGGCTAGAGGTTTGTCAGTTTTGTTTACTTTTTCAAAAAACCAACTCTTGGTTTCATTGATCTGTTCAGTTGTTTCTTTGGTCTCTATGTTGTTTATTTCTGCTCTAATTTTTACTATTTCTCTTCTTCTACTGGGTTTAGGGCGTTCTTGTTGCTCTGCCTCTAGTTCCTTTAGGTGAGCTGTTAGATTTTGGACTTGTGCTTTTTCCAATCTCTTGAAATAGGCCTGGAGAGCAATGTACTTTCCTCTTAGGACTGCCTTTGCCGCATCCCATAGATTTTGAATGGTTGTGTTTTCATTTTCATTTGTTTCCATATATTTTTTAATTTCATCTCTAATTGCCTGATTGGTCCATTCATTCTTTAGAAGGGTGTTCTGTAACCTCCATGTTTTTGGAGGTTTTCCAGACTTCCTCCTGTAATTGATTTCAAGTTTCAAAGCATTGTGATCTGACAGTGTGCATGGTATGATCTCTATTCTTTTATATTTATTGAGGGCTGCTTTATGTCCCAGTATGTGATCTATCTTGGAGAATGTGCCATGCGCACTTGAGAAGAAAGTAAATTCCCTGGCCTCAGGATGTAAAGTTCTAAATATATCCGTCAGATCCATCTTGTCCAATGTGTCTTTCAAGTCCATTATTTCTTTAGTGATTTTCTGTCTGGTTGACCTATCCATTGCTGTAAGCGGAGTATTAAAGTCCCCTGCTATTAGCACATTCTTATCTATAAGCTTGTTTCTGTTTGTGATTAATTGTTGTAAATATTTAGGTGCTCCCATATTCGGTGCGTAGACATTTATGACTGTTAGTTCTTCCTGATGGATGGACCCTGTAATTATTATGTAGTGCCCTTCTTCATCTCTTGTGATTGTCTTTAATTTAAAGTCCAGTTTGTCTGATATAAGTATCGCTACTCCGGCTTTCTTTTGATTTCCTGTAGCATGATATATATTTCTGGTTGGAATGATATTTCATTGGAAGGGATTGTGTTAGTTAGTGAGATTGTTACCAGGTTTTGAAGAGCATGGAGAAAATAGTAAAGTGGAATTTGGTGATTATTGCTGCACTTGATAGGAGTCCCAAAAAATACAATGAAAAGCTGAGAGCCATTAAATGGTAATTACAAGTTGAATGTGAAAGTCAGAGGGCCTCCTTGACAGCTTATGTAGAGGCTTTCATCTTCTATATCTAGAAAGCAAAGAAGGCTAGGGATTAGGACCAGGACTTAAGAGTAAGAAGGGGACTTCCAGGTGGAGTAAAGTGCTCTATGGATCTTCTCTTCAGTGAAGCAACCATAACTGGTGAAAATTATAAATTGACTATTTAAAATCTCTGGAAATTGTCCTAAGGGCATACAGAAAATGAAGGAAAACTTATTCAATAAAGTCTATTAAATCTTGCTAAATAAATAAATAAAGCCCCATTCTGTGCAGATACAGACAAGGACACAGGGCTCCCTCACCCGTCAACTCTGATTGAGGGTTTCAATACCTCTTAGATGGAGGTTCAGGCTGTCACCATTTCTTAGGTCCTCATTAATGTTTCAGAAACAATAAAGTTGGCATGTAACCTGTGTTCATTATTTGAAACTCAGATTCATTTATTGTAGTGAGAATGCAATTAATTTTGGACAAAACCTGACACCGTTCTATAGAAATTTATTTGTAAGTACTATAATATGAGTAGCATTTAACCACAGTTTAGTAAATGTTTCCATAATAAAATATGTTATGAGTTTGGATTCCATAAACATTTGTATCTCCTTTCTCAGTGTAGTAGAATTTTTCTAATTTTCATTTGTTTGTAAAATTTTCCATTTACTGAATAGCTCCTGAACATGTACACTATGAAGATCACAATTCTGTTGCTCTCTCATCTCTGCTCAGATCATCTTTTGATTTTCGTATTGTTCCTTCAATTAAGCCTTGCTCATAGTTAACAGAAGTAGTGCAGACAGAAGGGTATTTTCACTTTGTAGAGTGGGGCAGAGCTCTGGTTTTTCCATTAAAGGCACCTGACAGTGCAGTGATTGATAGACACTGACAAGTATAGGAAGGAGAGAAAAATGTATCCTACTTTGGAGAATAAAATTGTATTGTTATAGCAAAAAGGGGGAGGCGACCTCTGAAACCCAGCTGAGATGCTTTTTGGTTTATGAGAGAATTACATAAATGAAGGTAAATTAGGGACTTCCTTAATTTGTTTTGTAAGATATTTTAAAACTGGGTAAACTGTTTTATGAGATATTTCCATTAAGAAAGACATTTTAGAATAATGTAGGAACTCAATCTGAGTTTTGCTTTAGGTAAGAGTTAAATATGGACCAAACTTGGAAATGGTACAGCAAATTCAGGTTAATGACAGAATACTGAAAAGGTTAATCTTTCAGGAATACAAATTACTGTGTTATACCAGTTCTAGTAGTTTTTAAAAGCATTTAAAGGGAAAAGCTATGCTTTCTTCTAGATCAATTAAGTGTTTCTTCTATAGTATTATTTTCTCTTCTGCAGAGGCAATCTCACATATTAAAAGAATTGTGCTTAATTCTTAGATTGCTGTTGTTTTTAAAAGTATTTCCCCTTTAAAGGTTCTCTTTAACTTAGAAAATTTGTTATAAAGTTCTTCATATTTTAAAATTCCCTTCCTCACTATATTTCTTTGTTTTTAATATGAAGACGAATGATAAGAGGAGTTAGTGATACAGTTCTCATTCTTATGAATAATCAATAATAGCAATAGAGAATGTTCCTAACTCATAAAGATTTTAAGAAATGCATTCAAAGTAGATAGCAGCAGACCTAATAATTTACTTTTATCTTTTACTTAAAATCTGGATTTCCAAAGTTTTAGATTAATCCTTTAAGCAGTAATCGTTTATTAATTAATGTGGTTAGAGTGGTATTATCTTCTATGCTTTTTAATAGTCATGCATATTACTTTTCAACATAGGCTGTAATAACTAATCAAAGGTAATCTATCATTAATTTTTTTATATATATATATAAAAAATATATATTTTTTGTTATAGGAAATATTTAGAATATTTTTGTTATATATTAGCTACATTTTTGTTATAGGAAATATTTAGAAAAAGGACAAAAGTTATTTTCTTTTCTAATCTCTGAGGGAGAAATATATCTGATCTGTTACCCATCTTGCCAGTGATCTAATATTTTTTGGAATTTAAGACTGTCCACTTGAACTTAGGCACTTACGGAGAGGCTGGGTCATGCTATTTTTTGAAATTCTTACATTTCTGACCATTGGAAAAAAAACATCTTTTAGCCTATGTCCTTAAGTCTCTCATATACAATACATAAAATGATAGATTACACTTATATCAATTTAATTAATCCCCTAAAAATGTCTAATTCATTTGGTTACCAGTTCATATAAGGGACTTTTAGAAGGTGTTAAATCATATCAATTCAGTCACAGAGTTAGTCTTGAGTTTGAAAATTTTAGTTCACACCCTTTTTACTTAAAGTAACTGTAAGGAATCTTATCTAAACTATTTCTAGTTCAGTTAATATATATTATATATATATATATTATATATATATATTTCAAATAATATATATATATATATTTCAAATCTAGTATTCTCTGAAATAAAAGCTATAACATCCTGTGTTTTAGTTTCTTTACAAAAAATACACACACATGCATTTTAAACACATACATTTTGTAAATTATAAGGGGAGATAAACCAATTGTTAATTTTCTATTTCTGATATGTGTGTGGCCAAGGCCCTGAGGGCCCTCCAGTGCATTATTAGTTAGTTAAGGCCACTTCCATTTTATCCATGATTAGTGGCGTCCAAAGTACTGAAACCTTGAATTCCTAGGGGACTCGTGTTCTCTCTGATGTGGATGACATTGACCTAACCCTGAAACTTAGCTCTTTCCTTTACTTCTGCAAAATGTCTGCTCATATAAAGCACTTTTGTCTCTAACAGATGTTACTGAAAATACAAAGATGCTAGAGGAGGGTCATTTTGTGTGCTGCTCAACCAATGACCAAAATTTTCCTTTGATTGACCCAGCCAGCTCTCAGCTGTTGTTGATTTATTTCATCTTCTCTCTTCTTGCCCTGTTTTTTTTTTCCTAATTTCTCCACCCACCCCTGTCCCCAACAAGAATTTTTGAACCATATGAAATGGAGGGTTCATTTACCAAGATATTTCAGAAGCGATTCTAAAGAGTCAGGAACAATAATATTTGACCTTAATGGGAATAAAGATGAGAGAATTGAGCAAGTTTGCATAAAAAACTTATGTTGGGTAAAAAGAGGAAATATTTGCCCCAAAATAATCTTAGGATGGTAGAGTAAACAGGAATCAGGAAATCTTACTAAAAATATTTTGTTATGTTTGGTGAATAGTTTTGAGTCTGAGGTTCTCTAACATTCTAAATAGAAATTATCTCTTCTTTTTTTCTAAGTTTCACAATTATTTCTATAAATAGTAACTGGGAAATTAAAATTAGATGAGAACATTTAGTTGTAATTACATTATTGGAGAAGATCTAGATCTTTTCAGTCTTTTGGTTCTTCTTAGAATATTCATGGTGCCTCTTATTGCCAGCAATAGCTATTGTTTAGGCTTTTTTTTTTTTTTTTTTTGCCAAAACATAATTTCAAAGAACAATGTTCCTAAAGACACTTGTTATGAGGAGCTCAGAGTTCGGAAAATAGTCAGAGTCATCTGACAACATTGCTTATTTCCAGGCTTGATGGCAGGACAGCCCTGTGTTTCTACTGGTGTCCAACTCTATCCATTTCTGAGAGAGCCATTGTGGAATCAAAGACCAAATGTTCAAGTGAACAAGGCTTGTCATCAGATGCTGCTCTTAGAGAGTCTGTCTTCATTTTCGATCAAGACCTCCAGATAATGTCTTAGCAAACTGTATGTAAAATAAATCTATTAAACTAATCTGGCTATATTATTGGCGATAAAGACATCCAGTTTGAGAAAAAGAATGTAGAGTCAGTTAATTCAAGTAAGAAAAAATGTGTGTTAATTAAGTCTTGAATTACACATTATAACACTAACCCCCAAACTTAGTTTTGATAACAATTACTATTGAATCTACAGTCCAAGTCAATGCAGAGAAGATTTTATCAGTTAGAGATTTGTTAAGCTGCTCCTGATGAAATGAGATTTCAGTGACATATCCTTAGAGAACTTTATTTATATTATGGATGTTGATGTCTGGAGGAGCCGTCCATGGTGGGCATAGTGGTTCACCAGTGACATTCAGGGACAAGGCCCCTACTAACTTCCAGGACTACAATCCTGGATGGTGATGGCTGAACTCCAGCCTCACTGTTCCAGGCGAGAAGGAAAAGGAAACAGAATTTGCAGAAATTTCATAGTTGTGTTTAGGTTTCATTGACAAGAACTGAGCTACATGACAACTCCTACTAGTTGGAAGTACAAAGCTGAGTATTTTAATGTTTTAGCCTGTATTATAGAGGACATAAGAAAAAGGAATTGATCTTAAGTGACATAGCTTATGGCATCTGTCACAAATTTTTATGTAACATTTTGGTAAGGTATATGTGTGTGTGTGTATATACATATATATCTTATTTATTTATATATATTCTTTATGAATATCTTAAAATAAGAAACTATATTGTGCCATTTAATATTTATATTAAGTAATAATTTAATTATTAGGTAATACTTTAAGTAATATTTTTAATATATCTTATTTACATGGATACACCTAAGTGTTTCCTAAATATAGCATTAAGTAAAATTTGGAAATTTGAATAATGGGATGAAGTAGGAGCACACACTTTTTAATTCAAGTCATGGAAACTTCATTTACTAGCTGTATAATTTGAGTTATATTTTTTAACCTACTTGTGCTTAAGTTTCCTCATAACAAAAATAGGAATAATGATACCAATATGATAAAGTTGTGGTACAGAGTAAATAGAATATATGAAAACCTCTGAAATAAAGTCCGGCAAATAACTGATACTCAATTACCCACTTATTCAGTTTCTTTTTATTAAGATACTGTTTATTTCAAGGTCATTATTTTATTTTAAATGTGTTTAATATATAAATCGGGAAGATACCAAAACAAATTTTACAAAAATGACTCTGATGATTTTCAGAAAACTACCACATTTTGAAAAATCTACAGAAAACAGCATATGGCAACTGAAGTTAGTATATATTACTTGGTCTTAATCTAATTAAATAGAAGCTATCTGAAAAATTGTTACATAGTCTATAGAGAAATTTTATGAGGTCATTTATACAAATAACTAATTTTTACAAAATATGGAATGCCAAAGAAAAACACAGCAGTGAGACCCAGGATATTAGACTTAAAAACAAAAACCCTTGTTTTTCTCTTTCTCAGGAGCTATGATTCACTAGCTCTGGCTGTTTATGGAACACCAAATATGTGTTCTTTGACCTCTATAATTTATTTAAACTCAAGCTCAATAACTTTAAATGCAATTATCATCAAGCTTCAAACAATGGTCAGCGATCTGTGAAGATGGACTGCACTGTCTCATTAAACCAAAAAATCTCAACAGTCTGAAATAAGCACAATCTAACTGCCTAACAATTAGATATGGTATCTTACAAAACTATGTGCAGCACAACTGTGACCTTTGTGCTAATTAATCCTCCCTGGCAGCTGACTCTTCTTCCACACACACCTCCTTAGTCTTGAATGTCAAATAACTTATTATTTACAAAGGCAGCACTGTCAAATACCCACTAGTATGATGTTTTCTTCCCAGAAGATCTGGCTTTCTTCCCTGGCAGGCTTTGTATTCTCACAGCTTTGAATCTTTAAGGAAGATATCAAAGTAAAGCAGGAGAGAAGATATGGGAATGTCAGAGGAGCCACTGAGTCAGAGAATGGGAAAAAGGGAGCATGTCAGGGAGTGGTATTCTATGTGTGGCCACACCGGCATGTGAACCAAAATGGAGTTATATGGAATAAAGGCATGGAAGTGTGGGCTGGGAAAGAGGTAGGATTTGAAGGCTTAGCTATTATTCATAACAGTTTAAGATTATTCTCTAATTTCTATTCTTGGTAGGTATTTGTTGAACATTCATCTGTATACCAGGCACTCTGCTAGTTGCTGAGAACACTACATTAAGCAAGACAGACATAGTTGTTCTCCTAACAGGGAAGACTGCTAAAGCCTCTAAGAGTAGGAGTGAAGAATATTAGTTCAAGTCCAACAGGGTAAATAGGGACATCTGCTAAATGATAGTGACTTCCTACAATGGTGATACCAGAGATAAGCATAAATAACAGGGAACTCAGTGAACAGTGCTTAGCACATAGAAGGTGCTCAGTGAATAAATCTGTTGAATAAGTAAGTTAGGGGCCAGAGTAAGATACTGATGAGACAGCCTGAGTGATGAGTGACAAACTCCTGTAAACTTTTTGGTCTTAGATGTAAGGGGTCTTCAGGTCTTGGGGAAAATTGTCCTGCACTGAAAACTTGTCTCCCTTAGGGAGTTAACAGCAGCTATACTATTAATAAGTAAGTGTGATGGTTGTTTTCCAGAAAGAAGCAATTCTTTTGTGCAGTACAGATTTTTTTTTTCATTTTTGAACAGTAGGCCTAATCAGTTGATCTTAAGAGGCTACAAACAGTCAGATAAAGGTAAATAAATATCAAGTTTATTCAAAAGGACTTTGTGTAGTGGTATTCTGCGTGATTGCTGAAAGAGTCAATCTAGGAGGCTTGGGGGCTCTTGCAATTACAACAGGTCCGATTTAAACATAGAATTTAAAAAAAAAAGAAAGAAAGGGAAAAAAAAGAGTCCTTCTAGTTCCATGTTCCTGGCCTTTTGAGCACCTTCCTGAGAAGTATCTTCTGAGGTTCTGATATCAAAGCAGTAGTTTTAGTAAATGGCTGAGATTGTAGGTTAAATAAAGGAGTTGAATTTGTGATGAGTTTCACACCAGGGAACTATCCCTATCACCCTTAGCAGTTTCAAAAATAGCAACACACACATGTTCTTCCTATCTAAGAGGTGCCAAAGTGCAGACGGGGTGACCTAAAGTGCTCACCAACAACAGCTGGAAATGTAAGAAATCACGTGCACATCTAACTTAGATTTCAAACCATTAATTTTTTCTTCAGTTTCAAAGTTGTTTTGTTTTCATGGTGCACCATTTATCTGGTACAAAAAAGAAAATACCTTGAAATGATTCCCTTGTTTTTCTACTTACTATTTAATATATATTAGAATATCTACCACATATGAATGCCATGAAGTGCTCTAAAGAGACACTAGAGTTTAATGGAAATAATCAGGTAATGCATACAAAGAAAGCTCTTAGCACAGCAACTGGCACAAACTGGGCATTAGGTCAATGTCTGTGGTTATTAGGACAATGAATTTTACATTATGTGACCTGGTTTTAAGTTTTTATTCTGTTTCTTACTAGTTGGGGGACCTTAGATATGTAGGTATTCTTTGCACACTTGCCTTGGTTTCCTCCTGTAAAACATACAACAAAAAGTCTGAAAGTAAAAAGAAAACATAAATCAAGAAAATGCAAATCAGAATAAAGCTGTATGGCTATTATTATATTTTAGGTAAAATAGCTAAAAAAGACACAAAAAGATTAGAAAACCCTGTCAATGAGAAAGATGAACTCATTCAGAACCTATTGTAAAAATATTTGTATCTAAGAAAGTTATTCTGAGCATAAGTGATAAAACTGCAGGAATCAATTGATAAATGCACCACCATAGTGGGGGCTTGCAACAAAACTCTCTTAATTATCAGGAGATTAAATGGCCAAAAAATTAGTTAAGAATCTGAAGATTTAAATTTCATAACTGACCAGCTGGAATAAAGATTTGATTTGATAATAATGTAATGCTTACAACAGAATAAAAACTCGTGGTATGTTTTGTGAGCGAGAAGAGTACTACTAGAGATTACACTGGGACAGTGAACTTAAACCAGGATTCACCTAGGCCAACCAATCTTAGGAAAACCATCCTTATATAGAACCTGCTCTCAAACACATAACAAATGATTTTATTACGCTCACATACTGACAATTTACTTGGTTAAAAATTAAGAATCAACATATTTTTAAAAATTTTTTATTGTTTTTTTATTGATTTCTGAGAAAAAGAGAGACAGAATGAGCAGGGGAGGGTCAGAGAGAGAAGGAGACACAGAATCTGAAACAGGCTCCAGGCTCTGAGCTAGCTGTCAGTACAGAGCTTGACACGGGGCTCAAACCCATGAATGTGAGATCATGACCTGAGCCAAAGTCGGATGCTTAACTGACTGAGCCACCCAGGCGCCCCAAGAATCAATATATTTTTAAAAACATTATTATTACACTAGATCATGCTTTCTGAATACAGTACAATTGGGTTAGAAATCAATAACAAAGAATAAATTTGCCTTTTGCCACATGTTTGGGCATTAAAATGTACACCCATTTCTCAACTACTTATAGGTAAAAGAAGAAATGATGATTAAATTTAAAAATAATTATAACTAAGAAGTAAGGAAGATAAAACATCTCAAAATATGTGGACAGAACAATATTGATATTTTAAAGATAAAAATACAAGTTTAATAAAATTGAAATAAAAGGGCTAAAAATTAACAAGCTAAACATTTAAATAAGAAACTAAAAATAAAACAGCCAAATGAAACCAAATAAAGCAGAAAAAAGGAGACAATAAAGATAAGAAATGAAATTAATGAAATAGGAAATGAGCAAAAATAAAATAGCATGAAAAAAGCCAAAAGTTGATTGTTTGAAAATGTTTAAAGTAGACATACTTTGTGATATTGCTCAAGCGAAAAAGAGGACACAGATAAACAAAATATTAAGAATGAAAAAACGGGGGGGGGGGGCACCTGGGTGGCTCAGTTGGTTAAGCATCCAATTTTGACTCAGGTTAGCATCTTCTGTTTCTACATGTAGTCATGAAACTAACTTTTGAGCAATAATATGTAGGCAGAGATATTTTCTGGCACTAACTACTAAACCTCCTTAAAAGGTGTCAGGTATGCTTCCTTCACTATTTTCTCTCCTCTTCACCCTGCTGAAACTCTAGCCATCAGTTTAGAACACCCCTCCCCGCCCAAGAACAAGAGGCACACTCTAGAGATGAAGGAGTCAAAAGCTGAACAACCCTGGGTCACTGTCAATTCTCTGAACCCATCAGAATTCTCTTAAGTAGGAAAAGTGAACAGTACATTGTTCTTACCACATGGAACTAAACACAATCCCAAAAGTATGTTAATTTTACTAATTTCAGTTTATTTGGTCGAGTAAGCATTAGATAGGGGAGACCCTGTGATCCAACTTTGTTCCTCTGTTATAATCTAGTGCCTATTTTTTGAAATAACACAGTTTGTGGGTTTGAGCCTGATGTCGGGCTCTGTGCTGACAGCTCAGAGCCTAGAGCCTGCTTTGGATTCTGTCTCCCTCTCTCTCTGCCCCTCCCCAGCTCATGCTTTGTCTCTCTCTGTCTCTCAAAAATAAATAAACATTAAGCATTTTTTAAAAAAAAGAATGAAAAAAGGGACAGAGTACAGATAGAAGAGATTAGAACATAATAAGGGAATATTATGACCAACTTTATGACAAAAAGTTTGAAACTTTAACAAAAATTATATATGTACACATATATAAATTCAAATACACACACACACATATATATATGATAATACTTTTTAAATAACAAATCTCCCCACAAATATGAACTCAAAAAATAAGCACTAGATGATAACGGAGGAACAAAGCTGGATCACAGGGTCTCCCCTATCTAATACTTGCTTGACTAAATAAACTGAAATTAGTAAAATTAGCAAACTCTTGGGATTGTGTTTAGTTCCATGTGGTAAGAAACCCTAAATAGTACTAGATTTAACAATGTACTGTTTATTTTTTCCTACTTAAGAGAATTCTGATGGGTTCAGAGAATTGACAGTGACCCAGGGTTGTTCAGCTTTTGACTCCTTCATCTCTAGAGTGTGCCTCTTGTTCTTGGGCGGGGGGGAGGGGGGTATTCTAAACTGATGGCTAGAGTTTCATCCATCACCTCCCTGTGTTAATCCAACAGCAGGGTGAAGAGGAGAGAAAATAGTGAAGGGGAGCATGACTGATACCTTTTAAGGAGATTTAGTAGTTAGTGCCAGAAAATATCTCTGCCTACATTTTATTGCTCAAAAGTTAGTTTCATTGCTACACATAGATACAGTAGGTGCTAACCAACTGTGATTTCTGTCCTGAACAGACATGTATACAGTAATAGAACAAATGTTCTACTACTAGGGAAAAAAGGATGAAGATACAATGAGGGTGGACAACCGCTGTACTCTGATACAACCAGCAATGAGTTTACAACCAGCATCCAAATATGCAAAGTAATTAACCTCATAATATAAATCTTAAATTTTTTTTTGAGAGAGAGAGAGAGACAGCATGAGCAGGGGAGGGTCAGAGAGAGAGGGAGACACAGAATCTGAAGCAGGCTCCAGGCTCTGAGCTAGCTGTCAGCATAGCCTGACGCAGGGCTCGAACCCACGAACATGAGATCATGACCTGAGCCAAAGTCAGACACACAACTGACTGAGCCACCCATGTGCCCCATAATATAAATTTTAAAAAGTAACTAATTCTGGTATTCAGTTTAATCCTCATTTCTCTATTCATCCCTTAAACAGGAAAGAGGGTGAATTGAAAACATTCTAAAAGTTCTTAGAAGAGCAGATTGAGAGGGTAATTAGGCAACCTAGAGAAAATTTGAGAAGAGCTCCTTAGAAACAGAATCTTCTTTATGTGACCTGCAGCATCTCAGACTCTCAGTAGAAGGAGGGAAAACCACCAGGGGTCACTGTGTTCCAGGAGAAGGATCAAAAATTCGAGTGGATCCTTCCTTAAGAATAGTAAGCACCTGAACTCAGTGGAGTGAAGTCTATGACAGACTTAATAAAATCTCAAAAGAAAGAACAGAGACCTGGCTGTTCAAAAATGACTACAATCAAACTCTAAACTTCCCACATCTTCAAAATACCAAAAGCATATTAATCGCAAACTTTTAGTTCTCAAACTGTAGCTCAAGAGAGAGTGCCTAGGAGTTATGAGCAGTGTCAAGGAAAATTCACCCTCATTGTATAGGAGAAAGTAGAAATTCTGGACAAAATTGCCAATAGTAAGCATGAGAAAGAATAAAATATGTAGCCCAGCAATTAAACAAACTTTCTGGTGCAAAATAAAGAAAAAGAAAAGACAACAGAGATTCCAGAGGGTAAACAAACATTACACAAGGAAAGAAATTTTTTTAAAAATATATATTTTTTGCTGTAGAAGCTATAAAGCTTGTTTCGATATGATAGTCACATATTGATGTAATATTATATCACAATGTCCCAACTATGAACTAACATATGAATTATATATTTATGATATATGTTGCTTAAAATTCTCAAAATGGAATTCTGAATTCGGAGTAAAGTTATGGTGTAATGAGAGCAAATAAAGAGAAAAAGGCAAAGGGATGAAAGCAGTTAAAGATAAAACAGAGGAACCAAATACTTGTTATCAGAGTCCCTGAGGCAGAGTTCCAAAAAATTAAGAAAAACTATGAACCAAAATATAATTTAATAATTGTCCTAAAATAAAGGGAAAAGTGAGTTTGGAAATCCAAGGAACTTGGGTTAATCTAGGAAATGTTGGTATAGAATGATCAACATTAAAACCTTACATCCTTCTTAAGCTATGAGCCGCATTGGTGAAGAGTTCCTTAGGTATTCAGTTAGACTAAAGCAGGTGACTTAATAACAAAGTGAATGAGAAGCAACCTAGTCAATGTTATAAGACAATTGAACAAATTCTATACTGAGGAAAACAGTTTCTTGTTCAGTTATAAAGACTTCAGACCACTCTACATATGAAAGAATGAGAGAATAGAACATCCATGATCTCTTTTTAATAAAATAACTGGTAGTGATTGCAGTATTTCAGGTAAGAGATGATGGTATATTGGATCAAGGTGGTAATCATGAAAATGGAAGAAGGTGGAAGAAGCCAAATTCTAGATATATTATGAATGTAGAACTAATGGGACTTTTCTAATGAATGTTGGCTATAAGAAAGAAGAGTTAAAAGATCCTAAGATTTATTTTTGCCTGAGTAACTGATAGGATAATGTTATCATCAGTTGAGATGTGAAGGACAATAAATAGAGCATGTGCTTTATATATTTATTTACTTATTCATTTATTTACTATTTGGTTTGTTGTCTACTGAAAATTTAGTTTTGGGCATGTTAGATTAGAAGTGTTTATTAGACATCCACATAGAAGTTCAAGTAAACAATTGGATATAAGAGTTTGGAGTTTAAGAAAGACAACAGGATATGAGTTATAAGGCATCCAATATATACTTGGTTTCAAAGCTATGGATCTGAGTATGAATAGAAAAGAGGACGAAAAGGTTGAGTCTTGGAACTCTACAATATTAAAAGGTCAAAGTGAAGGTACAAGCACAGGAGATAGATTTGTGAAGAAGCCTGGTTTCCTTGAAGCCATGTGAAGAAAGTGTTTCCAGGAGAGAAGGATCAATTGTATTAAATGCTGCTAATGGTTCATGCAAAATAAAGACAGATAATTTACCATGAGATCTATCAATGTTGAGATCAGAGATCATTAAAGTGATCTGAGTAGAGTGGTTGGAGTGAAAGCATGATTGAAGTGGTTTTTGCAGTTGTTGTTTTGTTTCTGAGAGAGAGAGCGGGGGAGGGGCCTAGGGAGAGGAAGAGAGAGAAACTTAAGCAGGATTCTTGCCCAGCACAAAGCCAGATGGGGAGCTCAAAGTGGGGCTCAATCTCATGACCATGAGATTATGACCAGAGCCAAAATCAAGAGTCCTAGGATTAACAAGCTGAGCCACCCAGACACCCCAGGAGGGGGTTTAAGAAAAAATGTGGGTAGAGAATTTGAAGACTGAATAAACTAAAAATAATAATATATTTGGGTGACAGATGCATTTCTTCATTTTTCTTCCAAAGTAAAGGGTCAATCAATATTGTGTAAAATGGAGAAATAGTATTAAACACCAACATTCCATTTGTTAGTGTTTATTAAACTTTTTATATCTTTTAGGAAAAACTATAAATAAATTATTATTCATTCTGTTTTAACTATTTCTGAAGCTTGGCAGTTTACTTACCTTGCTTAAGATTTTTCTTCTATGAAACTCAAATCAAATTAATAACCTATATAACATGATACCATTTACAAACTTTTAGTTTATTTGATTTCTTTATATACATACAGAGATGAATAGAATGATGTTCATTTAATGTTAATGTTTTTGGTGAGTTACTCTGCTCCAAATTTAATAAACAATATATTTTACTTTTGTAAAATGTAATAGATCATTCTTTAGCAATATTTTTGAAAAGAAAGCAACACAGAAAACATTACACCAGGAAGGGAAATATAATTAAATCCTGCTATAAGGACCTTTAGAATAAGTTTGATTTGCTGTCCTTCCAAACTCTCTTCTACATCCATATCTGTTAACCCCTTGAACCCAATACAAAACACAGACAGGGCTATACTCCATTCAGCACTACTACATTTTAACTTTTTATCTAAATCTTCTTTCTGGCCAGTAAATAGATGATGGCTAGCCCCTGAAACCAGAATTCTTTGGAAAATGGAACTGATTTAAATAATTCACATTGTTTTGAATCCTTTTATATATTTAGTGATACCTAAATCTTCCATGTATATTTATCATTAAAAAAGAGTTTTTTTAATAATTAATAAGTATCTGTGAAAGTAAAATTTCAGCAGAGATATTTTTTCATCACTGTTATATAAAATCAGCCCAGCTTGGAGTGTCCCTCAATTTGTTATATCTATGAGAGTGTTACTAAACCATTGTCACATTGTCAGGTTCAAGAACCTGAGTGTCTAGAGCAAATATAAATGTTACCATATTTACAATTTTCTATACTAAATATGAATGTAGATTCAGTTGTAGGAATCATTATGTATATGTCATTGAGTAGTATTATTTTGATATAAAACTGCCATTGAGCTGAATATAATGAAGAAGTATGCTCCAACCTTGAAAATTCAACATTAATAAATTTTCAAGGAGAAAGAAAATTAAATCCAACATTTATTATTAAAATTTCTTTGAGAATCACTAATTCAAAATGTATCTATTGTTAGCTTATCAAAAGGAGCTAAATATTTATTGAAATTTTGCTTGGAACTTCTACTGAACATTTTGAGAACAGAAGGATGTATAGCATGCCATGAATGGTATAGGCAGGTTTTTCTTGAATTAAAAAGAATAACTTATAAAACAACAACCACAAAGAATTTCTGGAAAACAAGTTTCTACTTAAGAATGTTGTCTTTTTATCCTGTTCTTTGAATTAATTTGTCTCATATGCCATTAAAATACTTAAGTAATTCAAAAGATGATACTTTGAGTTATAAGTCTTTGACAAGTTATTATGGGGACTGAGATGTTCTGTGATATGACAGATATGGACTACAGATGAGCAGAGCTCTAAATTGTAAGGAAGATGCTGGAAGGCTTAATGAAATACAACTTTTTATATAATAATTTTGAAAAATCTCATACATAATATCTAAGTTCTTAATCTGTTACCTGCATTCTCTTCTATTATTAATTCAACATTGAAATGTTAATCTCAAACTTAATATTATAAACCCCATTTTTTAAAAATTAAAAAAAATTTATTTTTTAAAAATTCTGTTCATATGAGCTAAGAAAATATTATCTGGACTAAGAAAATATATTAATTGGTTTAAATGAATAAGCAGGAAAAAAAACACTTGACTAATATGACATTTAAAATTGGGATTGATCAAATATAGATGAAGAGATGAGATCATTTTCCAGAAGACCCAAAAGTCACCTTTTGAGGGAGCAATATCTAAAGAAAGAAGGTGGAAACATGCAAATGAACATGTTGGTGGCATTTCAAACACTTTAGAAACTGATAAAAATAATTTTTTTCAGTCTACTATGGAAAATACATTTTTTTAGCCACAATATCAAAGACATTGCGGTGTTCTGGAATTGAATTATAACTCTAAGCTCCACTCATGCTGAACTTTTGTGTATTCTTTATCTGTTCAGGCTGGCCATTAAACCCCTTTCCCAACAGGTTAGGCAGGCTATAAACAACAGAAGTACGCTACTGACAAGCTTCAATAAATTTTCAAATGAAGAGCACATTTCCATATGCCATATATCATCAAATAAATATGCTCTCCTTCTTATCCCCAAATCCAATGTGTCACATATTTCATGTACTTTAGTTAAAGACAACCCAAATCCCCAAAAGTAGTAATGAAACAACTCTAAAAATTACTTGTTTTTGCATGTCAGTATTATAGAAATTGTATACATTTTTGAAATAACAAAGTATCAAGGATTATCAGATACATATGCAAAATGCTCAAAACATTAGCAGACTATAGTTTGATTATACGGATTACATCTTCTCTACATACGGATTACATCTTCTCTACTTTTTTCCAGCATTATTCTCAGGTTAAAATTCTATTGTGTTCGCGGCCGCCGCCGCGCCGCCGTCGCTCGCTAACACCAGCGCCGCCTCTCGCTCGCCGAGCTCCAGCCGAAGAAGGGGGGTAAGTAAGGAGGTCCCAGCACCATGGCTCGTACCAAGCAGACTGCCCGCAAATCCACAGGGGGTAAAGCACCGAGGAAGCAACTGGCCACAAAAGCCGCTCGCAAGAGTGCGCCCTCTACCGGAGGGGTGAAGAAGCCTCACCGCTACAGGCCTGGCACCGTGGCACTCCGTGAAATCAGACGTTATCAGAAGTCCACTGAACTTCTGATCCGCAAACTCCCTTTCCAGCGTCTGGTGCGAGAAATTGCTCAGGACTTCAAAACAGACCTGCGCTTCCAGAGCGCGGCCATCGGTGCTTTGCAGGAGGCCAGCGAGGCCTACCTGGTGGGCCTTTTTGAAGACACCAACCTGTGCGCTATCCATGCCAAACGTGTAACAATTATGGCAAAAGACATCCAGCTAGCGCGCCGCATACGTGGAGAGCGCGCCTAAGAAGCCACTCGGATGGGAAACATTTCAATTTTTAAAAAAAAAAAAAAAAGAAAAAAATTTTCCTCTTCTTCCTGTTATTGGTAGTTCTGAATGTTAGATATTTTTTTTTTCCATGGGGTCAAAAGGTACCTAAGTATATGATTGCAAATGGAAAAATAGGGGACAGAAATCAGGTATTGGCAGTTTTTCCATTTTCATTTGTGTGTGGATTTTTAATATAAACGCGGGGACATAAAGCATTAATGCGAGTCAAAACGCTTCGGTGAACATGTTTCAGCAGTTCAACTTTATAACAATTATAAATAAACCTGTTAAATTTTTCTGGACAATGCCAGCATTTGGATTTTTTTAAAACAAGTAAATTTCTTATTGACGGCAATTAAATGGTGTTTGTAGCATTTTTATCATATGGTAGATTCCATCCATCCACTATACTTTTCTAACTGAGTTGTCCTACATGCAAGTACATGTTTTTAATGTTGTCTGTCTTCTGTGCTGTTCCTGTAAGTTTGCTATTAAAATACATTAAACTATAAAAAAAATTCTAAGATTCTTATTCCTTGTTGAAAATATAAATATTGTTTGTTCATAATATAATTTATTCACTAGATAGTACCTCATAACTTAAATTTGGATAGTCACATCCCAAATATATGCATTCTGGTAAATAATTAAAACCTATTGATTACAGGAAAAAAATCCAATGGCCATACTAATTCAGCACAAATTTTTACAATTATGAGGAAACTTTTGCTATAAAAAGGTTAATTGCTTTTATAATACTATTTGGTATTTTGAAAAATATAGTTCTTCATTTCTTATTTCTTATACATAAAGTTATGTGCTTGTTTGTTTTTTAATCATAGTCATAAATGCAAATTTATGATGAATTACAATGCAGTTTTTCTTTCTGATTGAAGTTTCCAAGAGGTTTTAGTTTTTCAGATGATTTTTCTAATCTATTCATTCTAGAACCTTTTTGTTTCTCATGATAATGGCCCTAATTTATTGATTTTAGAAAATTTCTTAAATTAAGAAAACTGAAAGATATTCTTATCCTGCTCTCCTCTTCTATTATATGACCATGTGGTTTTACATCACTTGGATACATACAATTTGATAGTTTCAATGACATGTCTTTTTTTTTTTTAATATTTTATTTATTTCTAGGAGAGAGAGAGATAGACAGCGTGAGCAGGGGAGGGTCAGAGAGAGAGGGAGTCACAGACTGAAACAGGCTCCAGGCTCTGAGCTGGCAGTCAGCACAGAGCCCGATGCGGGGCTCGAACCCACGAACCGCGAGATCATGACCCAAGCGAAAGTCGGACGCTTAACCGACTAAGCCACCCAGGCGCCCCTCAATGACATGTCTTTTAATCCACTTAAATCTTGGTAAGATTATTTGCTTTTTCCTCAGATAGTAAAAATTGCTGGGGTGATTTAGAAGACATACTTTTTTCTCCCAAAATGACTAACAAAGGACATATGAAGAAAATTCTTTGTTCACTAAAAATGCAAATCTTTATATAATGATTACATGAATGTGCATATTTATCAGGCTGTATTTACTAAAAGCTTAAGCACTAATTGGCTACTCAAAAGATAGTATAAATATTGCAGAAAAAAATTAAAACTTACCAGAAAAATCTATGAAATCTTTATAGGGCAAAATAAAAAGAATGAATAAGTTACCTAAATGACAACCTATTTCCACTAAAGCTTTTACTCTGTCAAGCAACCTTATTTACTTTTTCTTTCATAAGAGATTTGTGAATTAGTTACATTTTCCATTTTTCCTGATGTGAATATTTAAATTACATCACATTCTTGATGTACATTGTGATTATAGCAGAATAAAAACTTTGAACCATCCTATATATCTGATGTCATTATGAACAGATAATATTTACAAGGCATTATGAAAAGTTACATGAATAAAATTATGTGTTTACATGATTACTGCATTAAGGAGGTTTAAACTTGAGTTCCAGAGCATGAAATAAATAAAATACATAAAATAACAAGGGTCATGTCATATGGTAGCATGGTAAATGATGAATAATAAATGTTGAAAGAGTTTTAATATGTTGTTAATCTTTTGGTTGTGGAAAACTGAAGAATGAGTCAGGAGAAAGAAGAAATTATCATGATCGTTGAAAGACACCTGGCTATGAAATATAATAAGTCATTGGAGAACATTCTAGCCCTGAAACACATGTGAAAATTTTGAGATTCAGAATCATTTTGGCTGCTATGAAAGGCTTCTTTGAGTGTATACTTCCTTATTATAAAATAGATTAGTGTTGGATTAGATAATGTGTAAAGGTGCTAAATACAGAGTAAATGTTCAATACACGGATTGTTATCTATATTGTAAAATAAAATTATAGAGGTAGTTTTGGATTTCACTAGAGAGGATATTCAGTGCCAAGCTCTACAGTTTCAAGCCTATTCATTCTTCTTTATTTCTTTAGGAAATTGAAAATTATTGGGGCACCTGGGTGGCTCAGTCGGTTAAGCCTCTGAATTCAGCTCAGGTCATGATCTCATGACTCATGGACTCAAGCCCCACATCAGGCTCTGAGAGTTGAAAGCCTGCAGCCTGCTTCAGATTCTGTATCTCCCTTTCTCTCTGCCTCTTCCCTGCTCACACTCTGTCTCTGTCTCTCTCTTAAAAATAAATATTAAAAAAAAGAAAATCATTATGACTTTTTGATCAAAGAGTGGATATGTGAAAACACACACACACACACACATACACACACACACACACACACACACACACACACACACACAGATGTATCAGGAAGATTAAGTCACCCTACCTTGCTGTTGGCCAATACTCCGTTCAAGTGAAAACATGCAAAAGGGCAGTGTTTAGGGGTATTTAACAGAGACCATGTTAGTGGACAGGACAAGCAAAGATAGTCAATTTAATAAATATTTGTGGAGTGCCCCTCAGGAACCATATACTTTTTATATCCTGGAGATAAAATGATTAAAAAGACCGCTTGTTCCCCAAAATGCCCACGGAACTATAATTATTTTTTATTTCCTGGGACAAATTACTTTCTTGTACCTCAATTTCTACATCATAAAAATGGGAATAATGACATACTCTCTCTCATAGGGTTACTGTGAAGATTAAAAAATATTACACTATTAAATCCCTTTGGACATAGCCATACATATATGTGTTTGTAGCTACTATTATTATTATTATTATTCAGAAGATGAGAGTAGAGACAAGATATAGATGCCCCCAGAGAAGACAATTATTAATAGTTAGAACTGGAACATCATGGGTGGGAGAAAAAGGAAAAACTTAACGAAAGAGGTGAAAAACAACCACTGAGGATCAGCATAGTTCAGTATAACTTGAGGATGAAGCCAGAATGAAAGCTGAATCTCAAGTCTACTAATATTTAGTGAGTTACTTAGTCTGTCTGTACCAGTTTCCATATAAGATGGGAACAATGACAGTGCTTATTTCAACAAATTGTAGTAAGAATCCAATGTAGGTTAGTGAATGCACACTAGTACGCTAGTGCCAAGCCCCTAGAGAGCACTTCAGAATAAGGGAGCTATTATTACTAATAACAAGATTTTGAAGGATTGCTTTTTCTAAGCATACCAGTAGGAAAGTACATTCTTTTTTTTCTTTTTTTAATATTTTTATTTCTAGTAGAGAGAGAGAGAGAGAGAGACAGCGTGAGCAGGGGAGGGTCAGAGAGAGAGGGAGTCACAGATTGAAACAGGCTCCAGGATCTGAGCTGGCAGTCAGCACAGAGCCCGACGCGGGGCTCGAACCCACGAACCGCGAGATCATGACCTAAGCGAAAGTCGGACGCTTAACTGACTAAGCCACCCAGGCGCCCCAGGAAAGTACATTCTGAGCAGATGAACAGCCTATACAAAAGCACAGAGTTATGAAAGATATGAAGGTTGTATATGGCATTGCTTATGGACTGAAAGGAGACTAATGGTAGGGGAATCCAGATGTACGAAGTTCACTTTGGAGAAGGGATGTTCTTAAGTGCAAGCTTAATGTCTTGCTCCATCTTGGAGGCAGTGAAGAGGTAACTATGGGGTGTTTAATGGACAGAAATGTGAAGTGTGCAAGCCTCAATTTGCTGGCACAAAGTGAGTGTATTGCAAATGGTGAGGGTAGCCACCAAATGCAAGAAACGTTTGAGGTTAGGAGAATGGGTGTCAGTTAAGATGATTTTTAGGGAATTTTTTTGTTTTTGTTTATTTACTATTTCAGTGCGAGATGACAATAGCACTTGAATTAAGATGGATGGGATTGATATTAAGGAGGTAACATATAGATGCGTTCAGGAGAAGCAGAGGCAGGAGATAACAATATGATTTCTGGTTTTAGAGGTTAGGTGGATGTTGGTCTCATCGGTGAATTAAGGAATATGAAAATGTTTGCAAATTTATAGGAAGTCAGGATGATAGTCATATTTATAAAGGTCGAGTTTAAAATTCCTCTAGGTTGTCAAGTCTAGTAGCAAAATAAAATATGCAAGTTTTTTTTAACATTTATTTATTTTTGAGAGACAGAGCATGAGCAGGGGACAGGAAGAGAGAGACAGAGACACAGAATATGAAACAGGCTCCAGGCTCCAAGTTGTCAGCACAGAGCCCAATACAAGGCTCAGATCCACAAACTGTGAGATCATGACCTGAGCAGAAGTTGGACACTAACCCCTAAAACAGGCAAGTTTTAAAAATAAATATGGTTAGTTGCATAGGTGATTAGTTCATTGGAGGCATAGAATATATGCACTAAAGATTTGCACTAAGCATTTGGTGATATAAAATTTGAACTTAGGAGAGAGTACAAAGATGTAGTTACAATTGGACCATGAGAAGTTTTACATCTCTATAGGAGACATTGCATAGAGAATAACAGACATTTAAGGACTGACTCTAGGCTTTGGCCTAATATGAAAAGAAGAAGTAGACTCACTACGAATAGCATAAATGGAATGAAGTAAGCAAATAGTAGCAGAAAATACGGACAGTACAGAGTCACACAAGTGAGAAGCGAAGAATACTCATAGCGCAAGTTCTTACAAGCTCCATTTCTATTTAGTCTCTGTTTTATCTCCAAGGACTAAGACACTCAGTTACTCAGTTACTATTTGCTAAGTGACTGAGTATGTAGATAATGTTTTGGAGATGAAAATAACCATTACTACTATGTGCCGTATATGACAGAATTTACTTAGGGCGTTTATTTATGTTACCCTGTAATCCCAACCACATAATCTTATGATGTGGGCATAGCCATTCCCATTTCACACATAAGGTAAACGAAATGTAGAGACCATTTGCACTAATTGTAGCTTTGGTATAATGACCAAACCTTAGAATCAGTTCACAAAGTCATGAGGCTTATTGTAGGGGTGGAAAAAGAGAAGGAACAATGGAAATTTTCTTTAATTGGTTTCATTTGAAGATCTAGGGATTCAAATGCAAAAATGCAAATGCAAAAGCCAGAGTGGTAGTACTGGAGGCTGGCAATAGAAAATAGGCCAAAGGCAGAATTTAAACACACATAATGCCTTTGGTAAGTGAATTTTTAGGCTGTTGGCACAATCCAAATTTCAAAACATACTCAAAGAACTGTAAGTCATAATTGCCTACAATGTATTATCATTGCCGCCTTACAGGCTTTAGAACATATTTTGGAAAGCATTTGGGTTTTTTAAGATGTCTCTCTGGTCAGAAACCAATGATTCAGGGTGCCTGGGTGGCTCAGTTGGTTGAGTGCCCCACTTCAGCTCAGGTCATGGTCTCAGGGTTTGTGAGTTCAAGCCCCCCGCCCCCATCAGGCTCTGTGTTGACAGCATGGAGCCGTGGGACCTGCTGTGTCCCCTTCTCTCTCTGTCCACCGCCTGCTTGTACTCTGTCTCTGTCTCAAAAGTAAGCATTAAAAAAAAAAAAAAGAAACAAACCATATAATTATGTCCTAGATCTTTCTATTTTATAGTAGTTCTTGCTCTGGGACTTACCAAGGCAGCTTAAATGTTTTCCTCAGACTGACTAAACTTTAAACATGATTCTTCCTGACTCCAGGTTTTTACCACCCTTTATATAAGAGCATTTAGCTTAGAAAACTTGCTATTGCAAATTCTATCTCTGCTTCTATGAAATCTACATAAATCTCATGTAATGTACACAAACCTCTTACCAATTTTATTTATCTCAGTTTCTGGAGGATAGGGTAAGAACATAACTTTGGTGGGTACCTTGCTCCAAGTTGTAAAACTACCTCCTGTTATGAAGATTCAAAAAAGTTTACTTTTCCTTTGGTCAAAGCAATTGGCAAATTACATGACCTGTGTTCTTCCTCTCTTTCCACTGCTTAAAAATCCTCTCTCTGTTTGGAGTTCCTGGGTGGCTCAGTGGTTGAGCATCCTACTTTGGCTCAGGTCATGATCTCATGGGCTCTGTGCTGACAGCTTGAAACCTGGACCCTGCTTCAGATTCTGTTTTCTCTCTCTCTGCCCCACTCCCACTTGCACTCTGTCTCTCTCTCTCTCTCTCTGAAATAAAGTAAACATTAAAAAATAAAAAGAAATCCTCTCACTGTTTGCTACAGCAGAGCTGAGTTCAGACTTTAGTTCTGGTCCCTGTCCTCTATTACAATAGCCTTGAATAAAGTCTTTCTTGCATATATAACTGTTCAGTTCAGTGTTTGCTGTGACAAACCTCATGCACCCTCATCTGATACCTAATCTCTGATATCCTTGGGGTTACTCAAGCCTATTTGAGTGTAAACACTATAAATAATTTCTATTCAAAACCAATGGACGAGTAACTCTATAAAGGCAGTACTTTACCAACATAAATTAGTGAATATAAACCCTGAGTCCTAGATCACTGAGCCTTTGGGAAAGCAACTATAATTTAAAACACAAAATCATTTCCTAAGACCCAATATCCTTAAATTTATTACAATCATACTATTTTCAAACCTTTCTGTTGTCCAATTCTTTATAGCATGGCTTTATACAAGCATACAGTGAAAGCATACTTTCCCCTTTGTTTCTTTTATTTTGTTTTTATTTTTACCAATATATCAACTTATTAAGCCTAGTATTGGTCATCATGTAGACTAAAACCTTGATTGAGTGATTTTTTTTCTTTTCATCCAGAAAAGTAAAGAATGAAGTAACAGCTTTATTTTTCTGCTAGTCTATCAGAAAGTCAGTGATTAATAATTTTAGATTGTCTTGGGGCACCTGGGTGGCTCAGTCTGTTAGGAGTCCAACTTTGGCTCAGGTCATGATCTCACAGTCGGTGGGTTCGCGCCCTACATCAGGGCTTGGTGCTGACAGCTCAGAGCCTGGAGCCTGCTTCAGATTCTGTGTTTCCCTCTCTCTCTGTCCCTCCCCCGCTCACTCTCTGTCTCTCAAAATAAAATAAAGACACAAAAAAATTTAAAAAATAATTTTAGATTGTCTTAAAAATATTCTTTGCTTACAATTGGATCATTTTCTTTGATATCATAGTGGCATAAGAATTTAAATTAAAGGTCTATGTCTAGCATACTAGATCTAGTCTTCACACTGTAGTTAAGTATCTTTGGTCCTCATATAGCCTTATTAACAGATTTTTAGAGTTTGTCTTTCCTTTTAGTTTGTATGTTTTCTGCTCTTAATTTTGAGCTGTTTGCACATTCACAGTTTTTACTGTAGTTTTTCCAGTTTGAAGAGATGCATCTTTGTTTCCAAATACATGTTCCTTCTGTTTGTTATTTTTGTAGATAACAAAGATTAGGCTCTAATAAAATTGCATAAAGAAAAGACAGAGTAAACATTTCTAAACAGACTGTCATACTTTCTTTTCTTTTATTTTTTTCCCAAATGTATGTTTTTCTTTTAGAGTCTACTCTTTGACTCATTCATGAAGGTGTTCTTTTTCATGTTATTTAAAGGAAGAGAGGGCAATTGTTGGTGTTAAAAAGTTTGGAGATCAAATAGTTCTGTGTTTAATACTTGGCCTCTAATATGTGTCAATTGCATGACCCTGGATGACTTTAAACTTCTTGAATATGTTTCTACATTTGTCAAGGAGGAGTTTGATGAGGTCATTTATACTCAGCAGTTAGCAATGGGGACAGGCTCTTATAAATGTTAATATCTTCTCTTTTTAGCGTCTCTGAGAAAGTTAACTGATTTGATCATCAAATTGCCTATCCATCTCTTCCCTGGTATGAATAATGGAATGAATGAAGAGTTGTTCACCCAAATTTAAGATTATGATGAATGAGAGAGGTGTGTTTGCTTCACCTCCACACAACAAGTATATGACTTGTAACACAACTCTAGATCAGTGCTTATGTCACCATTAAATATCAGGGTTGTCACAATGAGTTCATTAGACAATATTCCAGAGAGTACCTAAAGCTGCTAAACCTTTGGCAGGTCAGGAGTAGCTCCCTCATGAGGCAACTTTTGGCTGAGGGAGAGAGGAAACACTGTCACTCCTCTGAATGGAAATGACACACAGTGAATTACTTAAACTGAGACTGCCAGGCCAGCATAATCTAATGCAGTGATGTGTCATTATCACTCCTGGAAAATTAACCACAGCTTCATACTTCTGTGACCAAGAGCAGGCTACTTACTCTCCAGAGAATATTTTGGAAAATATAATTGCCTCTCCAACTATTATGACCATTATTTTTTCCAGAAGGGAAAATAGGATAAAAGCTTTGCAAGTTTGTGGAAGAGACAGTGGATGTTTAAAATAGAGTATTACAGGGGCACCTGGGTGGCTCAGTCGGTTAAGCGTCCGACTTCGGCGAAAGTCATGATCTCACATTTCATGCGTTCAAGCCCCACATTGGGCTCTGTGCTGACAGCTAGCTCAGAGCCTGAAGCCTGCTTCAGATTCTGTATCTCCCTTTCTCTCTAACCCTCCCCTGCTCACACTGTATCTCTCTCTGTCTCTCAGAAATAAATAAAACATTATTTTTTAAAAAATTATATAGTATTATTAACCATTTTCTTTTATTTTTATTATTTTTATGTGCTTTTGTTTTCAAAAGAATGTTTTCTTTTTACATGATTAGATAATGATATAAATTCAGGAAATTAGAATTAACACACGTAAACCAAACTGCAGGGGACTTCAAGTATGAATTTGATAAATCTGTGTAATATAAACCTTTAAATTGATATTAGAATCCAGAATGCCTTAAAAACTGTTATGTTTAGGTCAGGATATGGAACTTTGGCCTTCTGGAACAGCTTGTTTTTAATAGATGAGCATTTACTGTTGAATGAAAGATTAAGTGTCCTAGCCCACCTCACTTATTATAAATAATTCAATCAGTGCTGAAAATAATCAGGATTATTATGATGTTAACAGAGTTTTTGTATAAGTCTATTTTTGTGAACGTGTATTTTCATTTGCCTTTGGTAAATATCTAGTGATGTAATTTCTCCATCTTATCGTAGATGTATGCTTAATTATTTAAAGAAATTGTAAAACCTTTTTCCAAAGTGATTATGCCTTTTCATATTCCCACTAGCAACATATGAGATCTTCAGTTGCTCTATATTCTTCCCACATTTGGAGGAGTCAGTCTTTTTCATTTTAGGAATCTTAGTGTTTATTTGATAGTGATTCACTGTGGTTTTAATATGCATTTCTCTAATGATACTGAACATCTTTCAAGTGATTATCAAGTATTTATATATCTTCCTTTGTAAGGTATATGTTTTAGTCTTGTCATTTTTAAAAACTATATATTATAATTGACCTATATTATTTTTTTTTTTACATTCCAGAAACAAGTCCTTTGCAAAATATATTTTTTGAGAATATTTTTCTCCAGTCTTCTGTTTGCTTATTCATTTTCTTAATGATAACTTTTGATGAACACATATTTTTTAGTTTTTTTTTTAATGTTTATTTTTGAGAGATAGAGACAGAGAGCAAGCAGGGGAGGAGCAGAGAGAGAGGGAGACACAGAATCTGAAGCAGGCTCCAGTCTCTGAGCTGTCAACACAGAGCCTGATGTGGGGCTCAAACCTATAAACCATGAGATAATAACCTAAGCTGAAGTCAGAGGTTTAACCAACTGAGCCACCCAGGTGCCCTGACAAGCACATATTTTTACTTTTGATTTTAGTCTATCAAATTCTTATTGTTTCCTTTTGTAGTTATTCCTATTTGTGATGTAGCAAAATAGCTTGTGGTTACATCTTTATCATAAAGATAATATTCTATGTTTTTTAGACATTTTATAATTTTAGCTTTTATATTTGGGTCAGGTTGATTTTCATACATACTGTAAGGTAAGGGTTGAGGTTCATTTTCTTTTCATATGAAAATTTACTTGTTTTGGCACTATTTAATGAAAACCCTTCCTTCTCTTTAATAAATTGCTTTGGCACCCTTGTCAATATTAAGTGAATGTGTTTCCTAATTTAATTGATCTATTTATCTATTTTTATGATAATGCCACTCTATCTTGATTACTGTCACTTTATAACAATTCTTAAAATGAGGTAATATAAGTTCTTAAAATTTGTTTTGCTTTATCAAGATTATTTTTTACTATTATTTGCTTTTTGCATTATCATATAAATTTTAGAATCAACCTGCCAATTTCTGTAAAATTCTTCAGGGATTATAATTGGAATTGCAATACATCTGTATAGCAATACATGAATATCTAAATATTTATTGTGTCAATCCATGGATGTATGCTATCTTTCAATTTATTTTTCTCTTTTTTGATTTATATCAGGGCTTATTGAATATTTTAATTTAGAAGTATTTTACAAATTTTATTAAATTTATAAGTATTTTTCTGGCTCTTGACATTATTGCAAATGGAATTTTTTGCATTTTATTTTTTATTTGTTTGATATGGCTCTACAGAAACAAGTATTGTTATGTACTAATATATATCCTGTGACATTGCCAAATTCACTTACTAATCCTAGTAGTTGCTTTATAAATACTTTGGTTATCAAAATTTTTTTTAACATTTATTTATTTTTGAGAAACAGAGAGAGACAGCACATGAATGAGGGAGGGGCAGAGAGAGAGAGACACACACACAGAATTTGAAGAGGCTTCAGGCCCTGAGCTGTCAGCACAGAGCCCAATGCAGGGCTTGAACCCATGAGCTGTGGGATCATGTCTGAGCTGAAGTTGGACACTCATCTGACTGAACCACCCAAGAGCCCCCATTTGGTTATTTTACATAGACATAATTATGTCTTCTATGAATAAAGTTTTATTATTTTAAAAAATCTTTATGCTTTTATTACTTTTTTGTCTTATTGTATTGTCTAGAAGCTCCAATAAAATGTTATAAGTAGTTTGTGCAGTTACATCCTTGCTTTTTTCTAGATATTAGGTTGCATCATGTATTTTGCTTAGATGCTGAGACCTTTCAGTTTCCTTTTATCATATTGAGGAAGTTTGCTTCAATTCCTAGAGTACAGACTCTTGTATAAAAAGCATTTTGTTAAAATGCTTTCCCTGAATCTATGAAGAATATAATGTTTTTCTTTTAGTTATTAATAGAGTGAATTACATGGATTGCATTTGAGATATTAAGTTAACCTTTCATTTTTGATATAGTCTCTATTTGGTCATGTATTATCTTTTTATGTATTCTGATTTTGTTTTGCTAATATTTTTTTAATGTTTACTTATTTATTTTGAGACAGAGAGAAAAGAGAGAGAGACAGAGACAGAGACAGAGAGAAAGAGACAGAGAGAGAGAATGTATGAGTGAGGATAGGGCAGAGAGAGGGGGAGGAAGAGAATCCCAAGCAGGCTCTGCACTATAGAGCAGAGCCCAACACAGGGCTCTATCTCATTAATCATGAGATCATGATATGAGCTGAAATCATGAGTTGGATGCTTAAGTGATTAGCCACCCAGGCACCCCATGTTTTGCCAATATTTTATAAAGGAATTTTAAGTATATGTTCTAAAGTGATATCTATCTGTAATTTTATTTTCTTCAATGACACAGATTTTGGTATTTGGGTTATACTGTCCTCTATTTTCTGAAAAATTTGTTTAATATCGGTATTACTCCATTCTTAAATTTTTAGAAGATCATTCATTAACCCACCTAGACTTAGAATTTCTTTATGAGATGATTTTTTTAATAATAAACTGAAATTTTAAAATAGAGAAAAATTCTTGTTTGTCTATTTTCTTTTTTCTCAATTTTGGAGAGAGGTGATTTTTTTTTTTGAATTTGTGCTTTTCATGTAAGTTGACAAAAGCTTTTTGTAACATTCCTTTGTCTTCTTTTAATGTCTACAGAATCCTTATTTCAGTCTCCTTTTATTCCTTATATTGATAATTTGCTTTTCCTCCCATAGTTTTTCAGCAGTTTTTCTCAGTGTTTATAAATTTACAAAGAGCCAGCTTTAGGCTTCATTAATTTTCCCTAGTTTCTTCTATTTTGAACTCATCAGAATCATTCCTTCTTCTTTACTCTCTACTTCATTTTCTTTTTGTTTTTAATTTTTTAAAGTTTATTTTTAGAGAGCACAATTGGGAAAGGAGCAGAGAAAGAAAGGGAGAAAGAGAATCCCACTAGAGAGAGAATCTAGAGAATCTGCACCACTAGTGCAGAGCCTGATATGGGGCTCAAACTCATGAAGCACAATATTATGACCTGAGCTAAAGTCAGACTCTTAACTGACGGAGTTGCCGAGGTGCCCTTCATTTTCTTTTTTTCTACCCACCTTGATGTTAGATGCACACTTTTATCTAATTATAAGATGACAATTTAGATCATTAACTTTAAACTATTTTTTCCTTTTGTAATACAAGCATTTAAAGCTACAGATTTCACCCTGAACCCTGCTTTAACTGTAGCTCACAAACTTTATTATGTAGCATTTTCACTATTATTCAGTTGGATTCTTTATTATTCACTGGTGAATTCATGTTTTGACCATAGGTTGTTCAGAAGTGAGTTGTTTAATATCCAAATATTTGAAGGAGTTGGGAAAATACAATAAAAAAAACCCATTTCTTTCTAATCCAGAAAACTGCTTCACAAAGCTAGAAGAGAGAAAACAATCTTATTGTATAAGAACTAAACCAGAATGTTATGCACATCTCAGGTAATCTGCTAAGAAATTGCAAAGATAGAAAGAAATGTCACCTTTTATATAGCCAAGCAGATACAACATATTACATAAGTTTATTTCAAGGTAAACAATAATATCTTCAAATATTTGTATATTAAACAACTCACTTCTAAACAACTCCAATTCTTATCCTGAAGAGTGTCCACCTTAATGCCTGTCACCCATTTAACCCACCCCCAACCTCCCTAAGAGTCTATTATGGCTTGCCTCCCTCTCTTTTTATTTTATTTTTACTTTCTGTTAAGTTTCAAATTCCACATATGAGTGAAATCATATATCCATTTTACTCTGACTAACTTATTTTACTTAGCATAACTTCTGAAGAAGCCCAGCATAATACCTTCCAGTTCCATCCACATTGTTGCAAATGGCAAGGTTTGATTTTTTTCATCATTGAGGCATATTCCATTCTGTAGTGGGACTGTGTGTGTGTCTATGTGTGTGTGTGTATATATATATAAAGTTAGTTATATTAAAAAGTTAGTATATTGAGGCACCTGGCTGGCACATTGGGTTGAACATGTGACTCTTGATCTCAGGGTCATGAGTTCAAGTCCCACACTGGGCATGGAGCCTACTTAAAAAAAAAAAGGTTAGTACATTATTTGCTTTGGAGGAAGAATCTTTGAATGTATCATTCTAATGGTATATGATTAATCAAATTCTTTTTGAAATTGAATTATAAGTGACATACCATATCTTGTTGGTTTAAGGTGTACATCATCGTGATTTGACATATTTATATATTACTAAATGATCTCCGTAACAAATCTAGTTAGCATCTGTCACTATACAATATTACAAAATTATTGATTATATTTCCTGTGCTGTACTTTTTTTTTTTAATTTTTATTTATTTCTAGGAGAGAGAGACAGCATGAGCAGGGGAGGGTCAGAGAGAGAGGGAATCACAGACTGAAACAGGCTCCAGGCTTTGAGCTGGCAGTCAGCACAGAGCCCGACGCGGGGCTCGAACCCACGAACCGCGAGATCATGACCTAAGCGAAAGTCGGACGCTTAACCGACTAAGCCACCCAGGCGCCCCTCTGTGACTTATTTTCTAACTGAGAGGTTGTCCCTTTTAACCCCCTTCACCTATTTAGTCCACCCTCACCCCCTCCCACAATGATAACTAACAGTTTGTTTCCTATATCTGTGGGTCTGTTTCTGTTTTGGTTTATTTTTTAGATTACACATATAAAGGAAATCATATGGTATTTGTCTTTCTCTGTCTGATTATTTCATTAGCATAATACCCTCTCTTCTGTCCATGGAAGATTTTATTCTTTTTATGGATGAGTAATACAAATACACACACATGTGCATATATACACACACCCCAGTCTTCTTTATCTATTCATCTATTGATGAACACTGAGGTTTCTTACATATCTTGGCTATTGTAAATAATGCTACAATGAACAAGGGATGAGTATATCTTTTTTAACTGATATTTTTGTTTCTTTTATATAAATAGCCACAAGTGGAATATCTGGATTATACAGGAGTTCTATTTATAATGTTTTGAGGAACTCCATACTGTTTTTCACAGTGGCTGCACCAATTTACATTCTCACAAAGGTTCTCTTTTTTCCACATTATTGTCAACACTCATTATTTTTTGTCTTCTTGGTAATAGCCCATCTGACAAGTATGAGGTGATACTCCATTGTGGTTTTAATTTTCATTTCCCTTATGATTAGTGAAAGTAAGCATCTTTCATGCGTTTGTTGACCATCTGTATGTCTTTTTGGGGAAAAAAATGTCTATTCAAGTTCTTTGCTCATTTTAGTCATGTTATTTGCTCCTATGGTATTAAGTTTTATATGTTGCTTATATATTTTGGATATTAAATCCTTATTGGATGTATGATTTGCAAATATTTTCTCCCATTCAGTAGGTCACCTTTTAGTTTTGCTGATGCAAAAATGTTTTAGTTTGATGTAATGTCATTTGTTTAAGTTTTGCTTTTATTGTCTTTGTCTGAGGAGCCTGGAACAAAAAAAATACTGCTAAGGCTGATGTCAAAGAGTTTATTGTATGTGTTCTCTTCTGGATGTTTTATGGCTTCAGGTCTTACAGTCAAATCTTTCCATTTTGAATTTATTTTGTATATGGTATAATATAAAGATCTGGTTTCATTCTTCTCCATGTAACTGTCCAGTTTTCTTAATACAATTTGTTGAAGAGACTGTCTTTTCCCTATTTTATGTCCTTACCTCCTTTGTCATAGATTAATTGACTGTGTATGCATGGGCTTATTTCTGGGCTGTATCTTACTTTTGTTCTTATTTTGTTCTTATTTTTGTTCCTTTGATCTATTTGTCTGCTTTCATTCCAGTACCATACTATTTTATTTCTATAGTTTTTTAGTATAGTTTGAAATCAGGAAGCATGGTACTTCCAGATGTGTATTTCCATCACAAGATTACTTTGTCTATTCAGGGTCTTTTGTGGTTTTATACAAATGTTAGTATGGTTTGTTCTGATTCTGTGAAAACTGCCATTGATGTTTTCCTGGGGATTGCATTAAATCTGCAGATTGCTTTTGATAGTATGGATTTTTAAACAACATTAGTTCTTACAATCCAGGCACAGAAAACAGTTTCACTTATTTCTGTCATCTGCAACTTCTTTTATCAGCGGCTTGTATTTTTTAGAGTACAGGTCTTTCACCTTCTCGGTTGAATTTATTTTTAGGTTTTTTACTCTTTTTGATGTACTTGTTTGTTTTTACAATTTCTCTGCTATCTTTATAGTCAATTTCTTTTTTTTTTTTAATTTTAACTTTTGAATATGTAAATCCAAGTTAGTTAACATATACTGTAATAGTGATTTCAGGAATAGAATTTAGTGTTTCATCACTTACATATAACACACAGTGCTTATCCCATTAAGTGTCCTTCTTAGTGCCCCTCACCCATTTAGCCCATGCCCCCACCTAACACCCCTCCAGCAATAGTTTGTTCTCTGTATTTAAGAGTTTCTTATGGTTTGTCTCCCTCTATTTTTTAATACTTTTTTGCTTCCTTTCTCTTATTTTTTCATGTTTTGTTTCTTAAATTTCACATATGAATGAAATCATCTATTTGTCTTTCTCTGACTGACTTATTTTGCTTAGCATAATTCACTCTAGTTCCATTTACATTGTTGCGAATGGCAAGATTTCATTATTTTTGACCACTGAATAGAGTAATATTCCATTGTGTATATATACAACATCTTCATTCATTCATCAGTCAATGGACATTTGGATTCTTTTCATACTTGGGCTATTGTTGATAGTGCTGCTATATACACTGGGGTGCATGTGTCTCTTCAAATTAGCACTCCTGTATTCTTTGCATAAATATCCAGTAGTGCAGTTGCTGGGTGATAGGGTTGTCCTATTTTTAATTTTTTGAGGATCTCCACACTGTTTCCCAGAGTGGCTGCCCCAGTTTGCATCCCCCCAACAGTGCAAAAGGGTTCCTCTTTCTCCACACTTGATGCACTTGTTTTCTTAATTTCTTTTTTTGATAGCTCATTATTAGTGTATAGAAATGCAATAAATTCCTGTATATTAATTTTGTATCCTATTACTTTACCAAATTCATTTGTTTATATATTATTGATTTTATATTACATATATGTATATATATTTGTATGTATATATGTGTGTGTGTATATAAGTATATATATGGGTGCCACTTATTTTCATATATATTCATATACAGGCACCTGTGTGACTTAGTCATTTTTTTTTCTTTGTTTTTTTTACAAATAGTTTATTGTCAAATTAGTTTCCACATAACACCCAGTGCTCATCCCCACAAGTGTCCTCCTCCATGCCCACCCCTCCTCCCCACATCCATCAGTCCTCAGTTTTTGTCAGCATTCAAGAGTCTCTCATGGTTTGCCTCTCTCCCTTTCCCCCACCATTTCCGCCCTTCTTCTCCCCTTGGTCCTCTGTTAAGTTCCTCCTAATCCTCCTATACGTGCACACATATGATATTTGTCCTTCTCTGCCTGACTTATTTCGCTCAGCATAACACCCTCAAGGTCCATCCATGTTGCTACACATGGCCAGATTTCATTGTTTCTCATTGCCATGTAGTATTCCATGGTATAGATAAACCACATCTTCTTGATCCATTCATCTGTTGATGGACACTTAGGCTCTTTCATGTTTTAGCTATTGTGGAGAGTGCTGCTATGAACATTGGGTTACATGTGCTCCTATGCATCAGCATTTCTGTATCCCTTGGGTAAATTCCTAGCAGTGCTATTGCTGGGTCATAGGGGAGTTCTATTGTTAGTTTCCTTAGGAACCTCCACACTGTTTTCCAGAGGGGCTGTACCAGTTTACATTCCCACCAACAGTGTAGGAGGGTGCCCGTTTCTCCACATCCTCGCCAGCATCTAGAGTTCTCTGATTGGCTCATTTTAGCCACTCTGACTGGCGTGAGGTGGTATCTCAGTGTGGTTTTGATTTGTATTTCCCTGATGAGGAGCGATGCTGAGCATCGTTTCATGTGTCTGTTGGCCATCTGGATGTCCTCTTTGGAGAAGTGTCTGTTCATATCTTCTGCCCATTTCTTCACTGGGTTGTTTGTTTTTCGGGCGTGTAGTTTGGTGAGTTCCTTGTAGATTCTGGATATCAACCCTTTATCTGATATGTCATTTGCAACTATCTTTTCCCATTCCGTTGGTGGCCTATTAATTTTCTGGGTTGTTTCCTTGGCTGTGCAGAAGCTTTTAATCTTGATGAGGTCCCAACAGTTTATTTTTGCTCTTGATTCCCTTGCTTTTGGGGATGTGTCAAGTAAGAAGTTGCTGTGGTGGAGGTCAAGGAGGTTGTTTCCTGCTTTCTCTCTAGGGTGTTGATCGTTTCCTGTCTCACGTTCAGGTCCTTTATCCATTTTGAGTTTATTTTTGTGCATGGTGTGAGAAAATGATCTAGTTTCATTCTTCTGCATGTTGCTGTCCAGTTCTCCCAACACCATCTGTTAAAAAGGCTGTCTTTTTTTCCATCGGATATTCTTTCCTGCTTTGTCAAAGATTAGTTGGCTGTATACTTTTGGGTCCACTTCTGAGTTCTCAATTCTGTTCCATTGGTCTATGTGTCTGTTTTGTGCCAATACCATACTGTCTTGATGATGACAGCTTTGTAGTAGAGGCTAAAGTCTGGGATGGTGATCCCTCCCGTTTTGGTTTTATTTTTCAGGATTACTTTGGCTATTCGGGGTCTTTTGTGGTTCCATACAAATTTTTGGATAGTTTGTTCTAGTTTTGAGAAGTATGCTGGTGCAATTTTGATTGGAATTGCATTGAATGTGTAGAGTGCTTTAGGTAGTAATGACATCTTAACTATATTTATTCTTCCTATCCATGAGCATGGAATGTTTTTCCATTTCTTTGTGTCTTCTTCAATTTCCTTCATAAGTTTTCTATAGTTTTCATCATACAGATCTCTTGTATCCTTGGTTAGGTTTATTCCGAGGTATTTTATGGTTTTTTGTGCAATTGTGAATGTGATCCGTTTCTTGATTTCTCTTTCTGTTGCTTCATCGTTGGTGTATAAAAATGCAACCGATTTCTGTACGTTGATTTTGTACCCTGCAACTTGGCTGAATTCTTGGATCAGTTCTAGTAGGCTTCTGGTGGAGTCTGTCGGGTTTTCTATGTAGAGTATCATGTCATCTGCCAAGAGTGAAAGTTTGGCTTCCTCTTTGCCAATTCTGATGCCTTTGATTTCCTTTTGGTGTCTGATGGCTGATGCTAGGACTTCCAGCACTATGTTAAACAGCAGTGGTGAGAGTGGGCATCCCTGTCGTGTTCCTGATCTCAGGGGGAAAGCTCTGAGTTTTTCCCCGTTGAGGATGATGTTAGCTGAAGGCTTCTCATAGATGGCTTTGATGATGTTTAAGTAGGTTCCTTCTATCCCGACTTTCTCGAGAGTCTTTATTAAGAAGGGATGCTGTATTTTGTCAAATGCTTTTTCTGCATCTATTGACAGGATCATATGGTTTTTATCTTTTCTTTTATTGATATGATGTATCACATTGATTGATTTGCGAATGTTGAACCAGCCCTGTAACCCAGGAATGAATCCCACTTGATCTTGGTGGATGATTCTTTTTATGTGCTGCTGGATTCGATTTGCAAGGATCTTGTTGAGGATTTTTGCATCCGTATTCATCAAGGATATTGGCCTGTAGTTCTCTTTTTTTGCTGGATCTCTGTCTGGCTTGGGAATCAGAGTGATGCTGGCTTCATAAAATGAGTCCAGGAGTTTTCCTTCGATTTGCTATTTTTTGGAATAGCTTGAGAAGAATTGGGATTAATTCTGTTTTAAATGTCTGGTAGAATTCCCCAGGGAAGCCATCAGGTCCAGGGCTCTTATTTGTTGGGAGATTTTTGATCACTGATTCAATTTCTTCACTCGTTATGGGTTGTTCAGGTTTTCTATTTCTTCCCGTGTGAATTTTGGTAGTGAGTGTGTGTTTAGGAATTTGTCCATTTCTTCTAAGTTGTCCAATTTGTTGGCATATAATTTTTCATAGTATTCCCTGATAATTGCTTGTATTTCTGAGGGGTTGGTTGTCATAAGTCCATTTTCATTCATAATTTTGTCTATTTGTGTGCTCTCTCTTTTCTTTTGGATAAGTCTGGCTAGAGGTTTGTCAATTTTGTTTACCTTTTCAAAAAACCAACTCTTGGTTTCATTGATCTGTTCAATTGTTTCTTTGGTCTCTATGTTGTTTTTTTCTGCTCTAATTTTTACTATTTCTTTTCTTCTACTGGGTTTAGGGCATTCTTGTTGCTCTGCCTCTAGTTCTTTTAGGTGAGCTGTTAGATTTTGGACTTGTGCTTTTTCTAATCTCTTGAAATAGGCCTGGAGAGCAATGTACTTTCCTCTTAGGACTGCCTTTGCCGCATCCCATAGATTTTGAATTGTTGTGTTTTCATTTTCATTTGTTTCCATATATTTTTAAATTTCATCTCTGATTGCCTGATTGGCCCATTCATTCTTTAGAAGGGTGTTCTTTAGCCTCCATGTTTTTGGAAGTTTTCCAGACTTCTTCCTGTAATTGATTTCAAGTGTCAAAGCATTGTGATCTGACAGTGTGCATGGTATGATCTCTATTCTTTTATATTTTGAAGGCTGCTTTATGTCCCAGTATGTGATCTATCTTGGAGAATGTGCCATGCGCACTTGAGAAGAAAGTAAATTCCCTGGCCTCAGGATGTAAAGTTCTAAATATATCCGTCAGGTCCATCTGGTCCAATGTATCTTTCAAGTCTATTATTTCTTTAGTGATTTTCTGTCTGGTTGACCTATCCATTGCTGTAAGTGGAGTATTAAAGTCCCTGCTATTAGCACATTCTTATCTAGAAGCTTGTTTCTGTTTGTGATTAATTGTTTTAGATATTTAGGTGCTCCCATATTCGGTGCGTAGACATTTATGATTGTTAGTTCTTCCTGATGGATGGGCCCTGTACTTATTATGTAGTGCCCTTCTTCATCTCTTGTGATTGTCTTTAATTTAAAGTCCAGTTTGTCTGATATAAGTATCGCTACTCTGGCTTTCTTTTGATTTCCTGTAGCATGATATATATTTCTCCATCCCCTTACTTTTAATCTGAAGGTATCTTCCAGTTTAAAATGAGTTTCTTGTAGGCAGCATATAGATGGATTTTGTTTTTTAATCCATTCTGCTACCCTATGTCTTTTGATTGGAGCATTCATCCCATTGACATTCAGTGTTATTATTGAAATATGTGGGTTTAAAGTCTTTGTATCTTTTGTAGGGTTCATGTTTGTGGTGGTGTTTCTGGAATCTTTGTTCTTTGCAACCTTTCCTTCAGAGCATCCCCCTCAGGATTTCTTGTAGGGCTGGCTTCGTGGTGACAAATTCTTTCGATTTCTGTTTACCTGGAAAGGTTTTATCTCTCCTTCTATTTTGAATGACAAGCTTGCTGGATAGAGGATTCTTGGCTGCATATTTTTACTGTTCATCACCTTGAAGATCTCCTGCCATTCCTTTCTGGCCTGCCACGTTTCAGTAGATAGGTCTGTCACCACTCTGATAGGTTTCCCTTTGTATGTGGGGGCCCTTTTCTCCCTAGCTGCTTTCAAAATTCTCTCTTTGTCCTTGTATTTTGCCATTTTTATGATGATATGTCGTGCAGAAGATCGATTCAAGTTATGTCTGAGGGGAGTCCTCTGAGCCTCTTGTATTTCCACATTGACTTCCTTCCCCAGATTAGGGAAGTTCTCTGCTATAATTTGTTCCAGGACTCCTTCATCACCTTTCCCTCTCTCTTCCTCTTCTGCGATTCCTATGATACGGATATTGTTGCATTTGACTGTATCGCTGAGCTCTCGAATTCTTTCCTGTTCCTGGATCAGTTTGTCTCTTTTTTTGTCAGTTTCTTGTTTTTCTAGAATGGTGTCTTCTAAATCACTTATTCTCCTTTCTGCCTCTTCAAGCCGTGCATTGGAGGCCTCTAATTTATTATGGATCTCATTTATCACATTTTTTAATTCTTCATGCCTATTTTTATTTTCCATTCTGTCTGTAGCCATAGTTTCTTTGATGTCCCCTATGTTTTTTTCAAGCCCTGCTATTAATTTCACCATTATTATTCTAAATCTTGATCACTTATGCTGCTGATATCTGTTTTGAGCAGTTCATTAGCTGTCATTTCTTCTTGGAGTTTCTTTGGAGGAGAGCTCTTTCGTTTCGTCATTTTAGTTAGCTTTCCGGCTCTTGTTGGTTTTAAAGACCTGTTATGCTCTCTGTTTCTATGAGCACTGCTATATCACAGAAACTCTTTGACTTTCCAGGGCCTATCCTTTCAGAGATTGTTTTTTGAATGGTATCCCTCGGTCACTCTTGTTGGGACCTTAGTTATTTTATTTTCTTATTCGTATTGATATTTGGGACTCTTCAGCTTGTGTACTCTAGCTTGTTTCTTGAGGTAGCCCTGGAAAAGAAAACAGACAGACAAACACACAGGGAGCAGGAGCACACAAACGCACAGGCTGATTCAACTAACATGCAAAGTGAGAGGGAAAACGAAAAAGCTAATAGAAAAGACGGAGGAGGAAGGGCGAATAGGGAGCATAAAATACATAAAAGGGTTAAAAAGGGGAAAAGAAAAGGAAAAAAGAAGAAAACCGATGGACAAAGAATGGTTTAAAGCATATACCTGGATTTCCCAGCTACAGTTAAATAGCCGTGTGTATGCAGTGCTGGTTGAAGAGTATAGAGAAAAAGAGAGAAGGCAGGCGAGACGAGGCAGATTTGGAAATAGAATGAACAGGCAGAAGGGATAAGAAGCTTTTTTCAAAGAGGTAAAGGGTAGACTATGGTTGGATAGGTGAGAGAAGGATGCTGGAATTATCCAGAGAAACTCTACAGTCTAATTACTCGTGAGAGAAAGAGCTGAAAATGTAGGTAGGTGTAGAATTTACATTTACAGAATGGACTTGTGATTATTTAAGCAAGCTGGCGACTAGAGTTAATCAGGTCAGTGTTTTTGGGGAAAAAAGTGAGAAAAGAGAAAGAAGAAGAAAAAAAGAAAGAGAAAAAAGGGAGGAGGGCACCTCTCAGGCAGGGATGGGCGTGGCGTGATCCGATGCCTCAGGCGGGGGTTCTGCCTTGGCGATTGTGGGGAGGAGAGTGATAGTGCTCCAGTCCCTTCTTGAACCCCGCGCTGCAGCTCGCTTTTTTTTTTTGGCGTGTCAACTCCCCGTTCCGGGGACACAGCCGAAGTTGGTTGCACTCTTCAACCCAGGCCAGTTCCAATCTCCAAATCCCAGTCCGCGTGCCCCGCTGAAGTTGCCTTAGACACAGCTTCCCAGACAACCCCCTCGGGCTATTTCAGGCTCCCTGCTGAGCTCTGGGGGCGGAGTCAGGATCGCTGCTTCCTTCTCTGGTCGGCTCTGGTGCGCATGCGCGGGGGCTTGCCTGCCGGGTCCGCGTAGCCTGAGCCCGCTGGAGTGAGGAAAACCGGGTCTCTCTATGGCTCGTCACCCGAAACACGAACTCACAGGCAAATTTCCAGTTTTTAGCTTTTTGCCTTCCCTCTCGAGTTCCAGCCAGCCAGGAGCGCGGACGCCCGGTGTCTGCGCGCCTCTTTCAGGGGTCCCAGCCGCCCTGGAGCTACAATGGTGGCAGGCGCACCCGCTCCGCTTTTTTTTTTTTTTTTTTTTTTGCATTTTATTTATTTTTTTATTCTTTTTTATTTTTTATTTTTTTTTACAAATAGTTTATTGTCAAATTAGTTTCCACATAACACCCAGTGCTCATCCCCACAAGTGCCCTCCTCCATGCCCACCCCTCCTCCCCCCCACATCCACCAGACCTCAGTTTTTGTCAGCATTCAAGAGTCTCTCATGGTTTGCCTCTCTCCCTTTCCCCCACCATTTCCGCCCTTCTCCCCCTTGGTCCTCTGTTAAGTTCCTCCTAATCCTCCTATACATGCACACATATGATATTTGTCTTTCTCTGCCTGACTTATTTCACTCTGCATAACACCCTCAAGGTCCATCCATGTTGCTACACATGGCCAGATTTCATTGTTTCTGTTGCCATGTAGTATTCATGGTATGATGCAGCCACATCTTCTTGATCCATTCATCTGTTGATGGACACTTGACTCTTTCAGGGTTTTGCAGCTATTGTGGAGTGCTGCTATAGAACATGAGTGCATGCTCCTATGCATCAACATTTCTGTCCTTAGGTAGAATTCTAGCAGTGCTATTGCTGGGTCATAAGGGGAGTTCTATTGTTGATTCCTTAGGAACCTCCCCCACACTGTTTTCAGAGGGGCTGGCCTGGACATTCCCACCAGCTTAGTGTAGGAGGGTGCCCGTTTCTCCACATCCTCGTCAGCATCTAGAGAGTTCTCTGATTGGCTCATTTAGCCTCTGACTGGCGTGAGTGGTATCTCGAGTATGGTTTTTGATTTGTATTTCCCTGATGAGGAGGGATGCTGGGCATCGTTTCATGTGTCTGTTGGCCATCTGGATACCCTCTTTGGAGAAGTGTCTGTTCATATCTTCTGCCCATTTCCTCACTGGGTTGTTTGCTTTTCGGGTGTGTAGTTTGGTGAGTTCCTTGTAGATTCTGGATATCAACCCTTTATCTGATATGTCATTTGCAACTATCTTTTCCCATTCCGTTGGTTGCCTATTAATTTTCTGGGTTGTTTCCTTGGCTGTGCAGAAGCTTTTAATCTTGAGGAGGTCCCAGTCGTTTATTTTTGCTCTTGATTCCCTTGCTTTTGGGGATGTGTCAAGTAAGAAGTTGCTGCGGTGGAGGTCAAGGAGGTTGTTTCCTGCTTTCTCCTCTAGGGTGTTGATAGTTTCCTGTCTCACGTTCAGGTCCTTTATCCATTTTGAGTTTATTTTTGTGCATGGTGTGAGAAAATGATCTAGTTTCATTCTTCTGCATGTTGCTGTCCAGTTCTCCCAACACCATCTGTTAAAAAGGCTGTCTTTTTTCCATTGGATATTCTTTCCTGCTTTGTCAAAGATTAGTTGGCTGTATACTTTTGGGTCCACTTCTGAGTTCTGAGTTCTGTTCCATTGGTCTATGTGTCTGTTTTTGTGCCAATACCATACTGTCTTGATGATGACAGCTTTGTAGTAGAGGCTAAAGTCTGGGATGGTGATCCCTCCCGTTTTGGTTTTATTTTTCAGGATTACTTTGGCTATTCGGGGTCTTTTGTGGTTCCATACAAATTTTAGGATAGTTTGTTCTAGTTTTGAAAGTATGCTGGTGCAATTTTGATTGGAATTGCATTGAATGTGTAGAGTGCTTTGGGTAGTAATGACATCTTAACTATATTTATTCTTCCTATCCATGAGCATGGAATGTTTTTCCATTTCTTTGTGTCTTCTTCAATTTCCTTCATAAGTTTTCTATAGTTTTCATCATACAGATCTTGTATCCTTGGTTAGGTTTATTCCAGGTATTTTATGGTTTTTGTGCAACTGTGAATGGGATCAGTTTCTTGATTTCTCTTTCTGTTGCTTCATTATTGGTGTATAAAATGCAACCGATTTCTGTACGTTGATTTTGTACCCTGCAACTTGGCTGAATTCTTGGATCAGTTCTAGTAGGCTTCTGGTGGAGTCTGTCGGGTTTCTATGTAGAGTATCATGTCTCTGAAGAGTGAAAGTTTGACTTCCTCTTTGCCAATTCTGATGCCTTTGATTTCCTTTTGGTGTCTGATGGCTGATGCTAGGACTTCCAGCACTATGTTAAACAGCAGTGGTGAGAGTGGGCATCCCTGTCGTGTTCCTGATCTCAGGGGGAAAGCTCTGAGTTTTTCCCCGTTGAGGATGATGTTAGCTGAAGGCTTCTCATAGATGGCTTTGATGATGTTTAAGTAGGTTCCTTCTATCCCGACTTTCTCGAGAGTCTTTATTAAGAAGGGATGCTGTATTTTGTCAAATGCTTTTTCTGCATCTATTGACAGGATCATATGGTTTTTATCTTTTCTTTTATTGATATGATGGATCACATTGATTGATTTGCGAATGTTGAACCAGCCCTGTAACCCAGGAATGAATCCCACTTGATCTTGGTGGGTGATTGTTTTTATATGCTGCTGGATTCGATTTGCAAGGATCTTGTTGAGAATTTTTGCATCCGTATTCATCAAGGATATTGGCCTGTAGTTCTCTTTTTTTGCTGGATCTCTGTCTGGCTTGGGAATCAGAGTGATGCTGGCTTCATAAAATGAATCCGGGAGTTTTCCTTCGATTTCTATTTTTTGGAATAGCTTGAGAAGTATTGGGATTAATTCTCTTTTAAATGTCTGGTAGAATTCCCCAGGGAAGCCATCAGGTCCAGGGCTCTTATTTGTTGGGAGATTTTTGATCACTGATTCAATTTCTTCACTCGTTATGGGTCTGTTCAGGTTTTCTATTTCTTCCCGTGTGAATTTTGGTAGTGAGTGTGTTTAGGAATTTGTCCATTTCTTCTAAGTTGTCCAATTTGTTGGCATATAATTTTTCATAGTATTCCCTGATAATTGCTTGTATTTCTGAGGGGTTGGTTGTCATAAGTCCATTTTCATTCATAATTTTGTCTATTTGTGTGCTCTCTCTTTTCTTTTGGATAAGTCTGGCTAGAGGTTTGTCAATTTTGTTTACCTTTTCAAAAAACCAACTCTTGGTTTCATTGATCTGTTCAATTGTTTCTTTAGTCTCTATGTTGTTTATTTCTGCTCTAATTTTTACTATTTCTCTTCTTCTACTGGGTTTAGGGCGTTCTTGTTGCTCTGCCTCTAGTTCCTTTAGGTGAGCTGTTAGATTTTGCACTTGCGCTTTTCTAATCTCTTGAAATAGGCCTGGAGAGCAATGTACTTTCCTCTTAGGACTGCCTTTGCCGCATCCCATAGATTTTGAATTGTTGTGTTTTCATTTCATTTGTTTCCATATATTTTTTAATTTCATCTCTAATTGCCTGATTGGCCCATTCATTCTTTAGAAGGGTGTTCTTTAACCTCCATGTTTTGGAAGTTTTCCAGACTTCTTCCTGTAATTGATTTCAAGTTTCAAAGCATTGTGATCCGACAGTGTGCATGGTATGATCTCTATTCTTTTATATTTATTGAGGGCTGCTTTATGTCCCAGTATGTGATCTATCTTGGAGAATGTGCCATGCGCACTTGAGAAGAAAGTAAATTTCCTGGCCTCAGGATGTAAAGTTCTAAATATATCCGTCAGGTCCATCTGGTCCAATGTATCTTTCAAGTCCATTGTTTCTTTAGTGATTTTCTGTCTGGTTGACCTATCCATTGCTGTAAGCGGAGTATTAAAGTCCCCTGCTATTAGCACATTCTTATCTATAAGCTTGTTTCTGTTTGTGATTAATTGTTTAAATATTTAGGTGCTCCCATATTAGGTGCGTAGACATTTATGATTGTTAGTTCTTCCTGATGGATGGACCCTGTAATTATTATGTAGTGCCCTTCTTCATCTCTTGTGATTGTCTTTAATTTAAAGTCCAGTTTGTCTGATATAAGTATCGCTACTCTGGCTTTCTTTTGATTTCCTGTAGCATGATATATATTTCTCCATCCCCTTACTTTTAATCTGAAGGTATCTTCCCGTCTAAAATGAGTTTCTTGTAGACAGCATATAGATGGATTTTGTTTTTTAATCCATTCTGCTACCCTATGTCTTTTGATTGAAGCATTCAGCCCATTTACATTCAGTGTTATTATTGAAATATGTGGGTTTAGAGTCTTTGTATCTTTTGTAGGGTTCATGTTTGTGGTGATGTCTCTGGAATCTTTGTTCCTTGCAACCTTTCCTTCAGAGCATCCCCCTCAGGATTTCTTGTAGGGCTGGCTTCGTGGTGACAAATTCTTTCAATTTCTGTTTGTTTGGAAAGGTTTTTATCTCTCCTTCTATTTTGAATGACAGGCTTGCTGGATAGAGGATTCTTGGCTGCATATTTTTACTCTTCATCACATGGAAGATCTCTTGCCATTCCTTTCTGGCCTGCCACGTTTCAGTAGATAGGTCTGTCACCACTCTGATGGGTTTCCCTTTGTATGTGAGGGCCCTTTTCTCCCTAGCTGCTTTCAAAATTCTCTCTTTGTCCTTGTATTTTGCCATTTTTACGATGATATGTCGTGCAGAAGATCGATTCAAGTTACGTCTGAGAGGAGTCCTCTGAGCCTCTTGTATTTCCACATTGACTTCCTTCCCCATGTCGGGGAAGTTCTCTGCTATAATTTGTTCCAGGACTCCTTCAGCACCTTTGCCTCTCTCTTCCTCTTCTGGGATTCCTATGATACGGATATTGTTGCGTTTGACTGTGTCGCTGAGCTCTCGAATTCTTCTTTCCTGTTCCTGGATCAGTATGTCTCTTTTTTTGTCAGCTTCTTGTTTTTCTAGAATGGTGTCTTCTAAATCACTTATTCTCCTTTCTGCCTCTTCAATCCGTGCATTGGAGGCCTCTAATTTATTATGGATCTCATTTATCGCATTTTTTAATTCTTCATGCCTATTTTTATTTTCCATTCTGTCTGTAGCCATAGTTTCTTTGATGTCGCCTATGTTTTTTTCAAGCCCAGCTATTAATTTCACCATTATTATTCTAAAATCTTGTTCAGTTATGCTGCTGATATCTGTTTGAGCAGTTCATTAGCTGTCATTTCTTCTTGGAGTTTCTTTGGAGGAGAGCTCTTTCCTTTCGTCATTTTAGTTAGCTTTCCGGCTCTTGTTGGTTTTAAAGACCTGTTATGCTCTCTGTTTCTATGAGCACTGCTATAATCAAGAAACTCTTTGACTTTCCAGGGCCTATCCTTTCAGAGATTGTTTTTTGAATGGTATCCCTCGGTCACTCTTGTTGGGACCTTAGTTATTTTATTTTCCTATTCGTAGTGATATTTGGGACTCTTCAGCTTGTGTACTCTAGCTTGTTTCTTGATGTAGCCCTGGAAAAGAAAACAGACAGACAAACACACAGGGAGCAGGAGCACACAAACGCACAGGCTAATTCAACTAACATGCAAAGTGAGAGGGAAAACGAAAAAGTTAATAGAAAAGACGGAAGAGGGAGGGCGAATAGGGAGCATAAAATACATAAAAGGGTCAAAAAGGGGAAAAGAAAAGGAAAAAAGAAGAAAACTGATGGACAAAGAACGGTTTAAAGCATATACCTGGATTTCCCAGCTACAGTTAAATAGCCGTGTGTATGCAGTGCTGGTTGAAGAGCATAGAGAAAAGAGAGAAGGCAGGGTGAGACAAGGCAGATTTGGAAATAGAATGAACAGGCAGAAGGGATAAGAAACTTTTTTCAAAGAGGTAAAGGGTAGAATATGGTTGGATAGGTGAGAGAAGGATGCTGGAATTATCCAGAGAAACTATACAGTCTAATTACTCCTGAGAGAAATAGCTGAAAAAGTCGGTAGGTGTAGAATTTACATTTACAGAATGGACTTGTGATTGTTTAAGCAAGCTGGCGACCAGAGTTAATCAGGTCAGTGTTTTGGGGGAAAAAGCGAGAAAAGAGAAAAAAGAAGAAAAAAAGAGAAAAGAAAGGGAAAAAAAAAGAAAGAAGAAAAAAAAGGAAAAAGAAAAAAAAAGGGAGGAGGGCACCTCTCAGGCAGGGATGGGCGTGGCGTGATCCGATGCCTCAGGCGGGGGTTCTGCCTTGGCGACTGTGGGGAGGAGAGTGACGGTGCTCCAGTCCCTTCTTGAACCCCGCGCTGCAGCTCGCTTTTTTTTTTTTTTTTTGGCGTGTCAACTCCCCGTTCCGGGGACGCAGCGAAGTTGGTTGCACTCTTCAACCCAGGCCAGTTCCAATCTCCAAATCCCAGTCCGCGCCCCGCTGAAGTTGCCTTAGACACAGCTTCCCAGACAACCCCCTCGGGCTATTCCAGGCTCCCTGCTGAGCTCTGGGGGCGGAGTCAGGATCGCTGCTTCCTTCTCTGGGTCAGGCTGGTGCGCATGCGCGGGGGCTTGCCTGCCGGGTCCGTGTAGCCTGAGCCCGCTGGAGTGAGGAAAGCCGGGTCTCTCTATGGCTCGTCACCCGAAACACGAACTCACAGGCAAATTTCCCAGTTTTTAGCTCTTTGCCTTCCCTCTCGAGTTCCAGCCAGCCAGGAGCGCGGACGCCTGGTGTCTGCGCGTCTCCTTCAGGGGTCCCAGCTGCCCTGGAGCTACAATGGCGGCAGGCGCGCCGCCGCTGGAGTGAGGAAAACCGGGTCTCTCTATGGCTCGTCACCCAAAACACGAACTCACAGGCAAATTTCCCTGTTTTCAGCTCTTTGCCTTCCCTCTCGAATTCCAGCCGGCCAGGAGCGCGGACGCCTGGTGTCCGGGCGTCTCTTTCAGGGATCCCAGCCGCCCTGGAGCTACAATGGCGGCAGGCGCGCCCGCGCCGCTTTAAAAACCAACCTCCAGGAGCGGCACAAAGAAGCAGTTTGTGTGCTCAGCCTCCCCCAGGACCAGTTGTCGCGAGTGGACCTGGTGTGCAGGTATTTGGCAAGTACGGTCTTTCTATGCACCGAGCGGAGATTTTTCTGTCTCGGACTCTCTCCTTTTCCCCTCTCCCCGTAGAGGGTAGAGGGGGATCGCCTCCCACCCTGGAGGCTCCGATCCCGGGCTGATTTTACCTTCCCCGGTTCGCACTCACGTTAGAAGGCTTTCTCAGTGGATTCTGTGTCCTTTTTCTCCCAGTCTCTCAGGTTTTGTATGGTTTCCAATGGCTTCAGATCTTTTCTGTGTGATGTATGGGCGCGAGTGCAAGTACGGAGCTCCTTACTTCTCCGCCATCTTGCCTCAATCCCCTGTGTGGCTTAGTCATTAAGCGTCTGACTCTTGATTTTGGCTCAGGTCATGATCTCACAGTTCATGGGTTCAAACCCCACTTTGGGCTCTGTATTGACAGTGCTGAGCTTGCTTGAGAGTCCCTCTCTTTCCTTCTTCCCCTCTCCACTCACTCTTTCTCTCAAAATAAATAAATAAAACTTAAAAAGTATTAATATATATATTTGGTGGAGTCTTTAGAATTTTCTATATATAGTATCATGTCATCTGCTGGTAGTGAAAATTTTATGCCTTTTATTTCTTTTTTTACCTAATTTTTACCTAATTTCCAATATTATGTTGAATGGAAGTAGTGAGAATAGGCAGTCTTGTCTTGTTACTCCTCTTAGAGGAAAAGCCTTCAGTTTTTCACCATTGAGTATGATGTTAGCTATGATTTTGTTATATATAACTTTTATTATGTTTATGTACATTCCTTCTATACCCACTTTATTAACAGGCCCCTACAAGATTAGATTTTCACATATTCATCCCAAATCGTTCAGGGAAGTAATACTCCTTTAAGAGATAAAACTGCAGGAAACATTCCTTGATTCCCTTATTTTCTAGTCATATGGTAGTACTAACAGGATTTTAGAGTTGATATTACCCATACTATTCAATCATAATTGTGAATTTGGAAAGGGTTTTCATCTGGTTAGTATTCCAAATAGTGGAAAGCTAGAATTTATAGAAATCTTCCTTTCTAGCTTTCTCTTCTTTGGAATACTAATATGACTGCTGAGTGGTCACAGACTTTCAGCTGGTCCAGTAAAGTCAGGAACCACCAGACATCGAAGAAGGCTTACACTGACATCTCTGTTGTTTCAGTGGGCACAATCCATTTCAGATCAAGAGATGGGATGACACAGTCCCTGTTTTCATTATACATATGGTATGCTTATCCTTCAACCCAACTCCACAGGTTGAATGTCTATTCTTCCTGTAAAGTTCTCAGTTGTGTGAGAATGGATACTAATTGTGAATCTTCTCACAGTCCAGATTCAACTAATCAGCACCCAGAGGCTGGCAAACTGCTCTTTTATCACAGATTCTAATAACACCCTATTAAAGGCTTCCACAAGAGCTGGTTTATACAGAGTATTAAACTAGCTCCATTCCAAAATGTATATTCTTTAGTTTTTGCCTTTTAAATTTAGCTAAACCATTAGTCTCTGTTGCATTTCACCCACCCTGACCTCAGCCTGGATATTGCTTTCATTACCTGCAATAAGCTTATGTGATTTTGTGGCTCACCTTCTTTGTTATCCTTTTTTCAGGAATCAGTGTCATGCTATCTGAAAACCATTGTTCTATATATATTGTTATATACATATTGTTATATATGTATATTTTGGTTTGTTTTTTTTTTCAAATATTTTTTAAAGTAATTTCTATACCCAGCATGTGGCTTGAACTCACATCTCCGAGATCAAGTCACATACTCTATTGATGTAGCCAGTCAGGCACCCCCATATTTATATTGTTTTTAAAGTTGTTTAAGGTAGAAGAAAAATTTTAATTCCTGTTACTCCATTTTTGTTGATGACGATAGATTTTGTGTTGATAGATATTGTAATCCCAGTAGGACAGAGACATTTCTTACAAAATAAAAGGCAATTCTAATCTCTTAGTGAATAAATTTCCTGAAATTACAATAGGGAACTTCACAAAGTTTTTTCTCCCACCACAAGATTTAGGATGTACTACATAGCGATTACTTAGATTAAAAGTTAATCTTGGGGGCACCTGGGTAGCTCAGTTGGTTAAGTGTCCAACTCTGCATCCTAGCTCAGGTCTTGATTGGAGGGTCGTGAGTTCAGGTCCCACTTTGAGCTTCTTGGTAGGCCTGGAGACTACTTAAAAAAAAAAGTTAATCTTGTATCCTTTTCTCCTTATAAATTATAGAATCTAATGTAATGAAATCATTTGCATGTAATTTTATCTAGATGTTCTGAGAACTGACCTATGGGGAAAAATTGAAATTTTAAATATCCTTTTAACTTTTATCATATTCATTCCCCAAAACTAAATACATTATTCTACTACTCTCAGTGGCTAAATGTCTTTCATAACTAATGTAAATTAGGTTAAAGAGATATTCATTAACTTTTACAAAGAAAAACCTTAAAAAAAAAAAAGTACCTGAAAATGGGCATAATTAACCTCCATGCCTAAATGAGTCATAGAACTGTGTGAGTCCATTCATTTTTTTATGCTTTCTTTTTGGTTAATAATAAAAATACCCATGGAAAGAATGATACTGAAGAGTAAACTAAAAGTCTAGTTCAAAAGGAAGGCACATTTCTCCTGCTGTTATAGAAGTACCTCTTAATGTGATTTTGTTTAATTCTGACTCTTAAGCTTAAGCAGAAATTCCAGTGAAACTAAGTGATTACACTTTAATTATGACCTACTTTCAAACAGAGTAGATTGGCAGAATTCTGTGCCTTAATAAGTAGCTGTATCTCTTGAAATACATTTGGGCCGGCCATGGTTATTGCACACATATTCATTGAATATTTCAAATTAAAGCAGCTGGCTCTATGTATAGGTTAAATGAAGATCAATTTACATTCTTTCGCTAGTCTTCTCCTGCAGTTCTCAAATGTGAAAGCAAAATGGCATAATTTCTCACTATAAATAGGGTAACACTGGATATTTAGAACCAAACCAATTCAGAGGTATGGTCTATTCATTTTTAGCCTTGGACTGAGCATCAGAGATGTAGCTTATGAAGGCATTTGACATTTTTGGTTGCTTGTTTATAGTAAATTGGGGGGTAAAACTTACATGTCTACTTGTTAGTACTTCTGCCAAGAAATACTTCCTATTGGAGGAGATGTATAAAAATAATACAGTTATTTTTGTTATTTGTGAGTATCAGTGGCCCATGTTATTTCTCTTCATGGTGGGTAATTAAGATCCAATTTTCTTACAGTGAAGGTAACTATTTACTTTGGTGCACAAATAAACCAAGCCAGAGAGAGATAAGATAAAGTGTTAAGTAAAAACTATTTTAGGTGAAATCAATATAAATTGTTTGCTGAGTTCAGTCAAGTGAACTTTTAAACTTCAGAATATAGCTAATCAATAAGTATACAAAGATGTTTTAATATAATAATTGAGATGAAATATTTGGTATGAAAGAAAAAGAATTTGTCAGAATAAAGTTTAACTTGATTTCAAGATAAGTATGCCTACTGGTTATCTATCTAAGCAAATTTATCAAGATTTCATCAAGAAATTAACGAAATAAAAAGTACTTTTCAGTTTTTAATTCAATTTTTAAACTAATAGGCAAAATTAAAAATGACATAAGCTGATAACTTCTTGAGAGAGCTTTCACTAGTTATGATTCTACCCCTGACTTTCTTCACAGTGCAGAGGACCTTGACTACTACTTTCCTGACAAACAGACATGAGGTTCAGCAACATCTCTTACCTTCTTTGAACATGTCTCAATCTGTTTATTTCTTTTCTCATAAATTAGTAACTGAGCTTAATTGCTATAAGGATAATAGCCTCCAAACTGATGTCTCTGCCTCCAGTATCATCATCTGATCCATATTACATATTGCTGGGACAATAGTCCCAACATACAGATAGAGTGTGAAAATGACTGATGCAACTCACTTACTGACTCTTTTTTCTCATAGTTTTTTACTTATTTTTGAGACAGAGACAGAGCATGAGTGGGGGAGGGGCAAAGAGAGAGGGAGACACAGAATCTGAAACAGGCTCCAGGCTCTGAGCTGCCGGCACAGAACCTGATGCAGGGCTCAAACCTACAAACCATGAGATCATGACCTGAGCCGAAGTTGGACATTTAACCAACTGAGCCACCCAGGTGCCCCTGACTCTTAACTATCTACAGGATGAATTCAGTTATCGTGAATGTGATATACGAGGTCTCTCAATGAAGGAAACTTACCTAGTTTATACTCAAATACTACCTCTCTACTCAAGTCATGTTGAATTGATTGCTGTTTATCAAATCACAGTGACATTGTCAAACCTCTTTGTAGAATGGTTCCTTCTTTAATGCTACCTACCCTTGATGATCTTCATCCTTCCAAGATGGTTAAGGCTCAATTATGATCTCCCTTATGATCATGCCTTCTGTGAGGGAGAGAGAGATGATATTTAAAGAGATTTGGAAATGAAATTTAAAAAATGGGGCACCTGGGTGGCTCAGTTGGTCAAGCAACTGACTCTTGATTTCAGCTTAGGTTTTGGCCCAGGGTCATGGGATCAATCTCCACATTGGGCTCTCTGCTGAGTGCTGAGCATGGATCCTGCTTAAGATTCTCTCTCTCTCTCTGTCTCTCTCTCTTCCTCTCTCTCTCTCTCTGTCTCCCTTTCTCTCTGTCTCCCTCTCTCTCTCTCTCTCTGTCTCCCGTCCCTCTCCCTCTACCTCTCCCTGGCTCATGCTCTCTCTCTCTTTCTATAATAAAAAAGTCTTAAAAAGAGACTTGGAAAATGCTAAATTAAATGTAGTTCTTAAGTATGTTTTTAGTAATAGCAAATATCCAAGTAGGGGTAGCTATTGTGCATCTTCCCTAAACTGATTTTTCCACAGAACACATTTTTGGGCAGAACATCTTGTGGATCAGATTCCATGGAATACTAGTTTGAAAGAAAAGTTTTTCAAAACCTTTTGGAAAAATACTTTTCCAGCTCAATATAAAAATGCTTGTCTGAAAAGACAAATTGAAGTGATTTATATTTATATCACCTCATATATCCCCTTTTGCTGATTCAAGAAGTCCTGGATAACATTTTCTTCATTTCATTAGTGTATTTTGTATCCTAGAAAACTGTTTTACTTTAAACAAGTTAGTGTTTTTATTTTTTAAAAATTTTTACAGTTATTTTTGAGAGAGAGAGAGAGAGCAAGCACAAGTGGTGGAAGGACATAGAGAGAGGGAGACAGAGTCTAAAACAGGTTCCAGGTTCTGAGCTCTCAGCATAGAGCTCAATGCAGGGCTCAAACTCACAAGTAGTGAGATCATGACCTGAGCTGAAGTCGGATGCTCAACCAACTAAGCCACCCAGATGCCCCAAGTTAGTGTCTTTAAACAAGAACTTTTCCTGTGAACTGTACTGGCAAAGTATTAAATTAACATATTTGATTTCAAAATAATGTTTAACATTAACATGGTTGCTGATACAAAGCTGGCAGTCTTTGTTTCCTTCTTTCTACTAAGTGCCACCATATTGTTGGTCCTGTGAGTCATTTCCTTGCTTAGACTGGTTGAGAAGGGGAGAAGGAGGTGAGAAACTTCTGATTCTTGACATAGCAAGAGATTGATTTTTCTAATGCTTTTGATGAATTCTTATCTCTTTCCTGTTTTTCAGAAATCTGACAGTTACTGTGTAATTATCAACAGTTAGCACTCTGTGAATTTATCTTTCTCCTAAAACAAAAATCAGGGATTAAACACAAAATCCTTTCACTTTGAGGAAAAAACACCTTTTTTTCTTTTTATATTGTTAACTTTAATTTTTTCTCCTCTTTGTAGTTTTTTTCTTTATTGATCTGAGGTCACTTCTGACCCTTTCATATCTTATCTCCCAGTCAAACTTTTAATCCTTATAGCCTATGGTTGTTGCCTTTATTTATGAAAATTCCTCTAGACAGAATATATACTCATATAAGAGAAGACCTAACAAAGTGGGAGCTACATTCTCACATGAAGACCAACTGAGTAAATCCAGTGGTCAAGTATCTACCATGTTTCAACACCAAGACTCAGCCAAATCCCAAGACACAGCCAACCTTGAGGATCCAAATGTTTCTCTCCAGATACCATAATTCTGACAGTCTATAGCTGTTTTATACATTTTATGATTCTTAAGGTGTCATTTATTTTCTTTCTCAATTTCAGTTTTCATTTTAATAATATATTAAACTTACAACAGTGATTCCATTTACATAGAATGCTGGCTAACAACTTGCTGCATCATTATACTTCTTCAGAATCTTTCTGTTGTTTTCAAAGCAAAAAAAAAGACCTCTTCAAATAAAAATTTGTCAATTTTTTAAGTCAGATAATTATGAGAATACTAAACTGATAGTAATTTTGCACATAGAAGGCTGCCTCTTGGAAATAAACATCTTTTTGAAGCATCTGCAATATGTCATTTGAGAAGGCCCTTTTACATTGCTTCTAGCCTTTGCATATCAATCTAATCTCAGGGTGTTACTACAGTTTTGTACCTCCAGTCAGATTTTAGCTATAGATCCAAGGTTTTAAATTAATAATAATAATAATAATAATAATAATAGTATTCAAGGGCTAATTTAATTCAATTAATTCTATTTAAATTCTATTGAAGGGAGGAGAGGTAAAAGATGAGAAAGGAATGTTGTTTAATTTCTTGCCTTGGTTTGTTAGTTAATATTTTGACAACAAGGCACTGATAAATAAAAGAAGGACAAAAACAGGTGTGGACTATAACAGAGAGAAATACACTTGAAACTAACATAACATTGTATGTTAATTAAATTTCTATAATGAATAAAGGAAGGAAGGAAGGCTTGCAGCATGCTAAATTGTCACTTACTTGGCACAGGGAATAATGTTGAGCTTTAACTAAACAAAAATTCTTTTTTAAAAACTTTTTTATGTCTTTATTTTATTTTGAGAGACAGAGACAGAGAGTGAGTGGGGGAGGGGGAGAGAAAGAGGGAGACAGAATCTGAGCAGGCTCCAGGCTCTGAGCTGTCAGCACAGAGCCTGACATGGGGCTTGAACCCACTAACTGTGAGATCATGACCCCAGCTGAAGTTGGACACTTAACCAACTGAGCCACCCAGGCGCCCCACTAAACAAAAATTCTTAATGCGTTTTTTTCCTTCAACACACATGACTCACAGTTAAAAGTATAATCTTTGTCTTTCCTTGGTCCCCAAAATCATTTTATTGTCATGGGGAGAGCAAAAATTAACAAAGATAAGTGAAAGTCCATCAGGTTCATAAGGCCCGATATTTATATCAGGACTGTATTTTTTGCTCCGGATTTACAGGGCAGTCTTTTTTTTTTTTTTTTAATGTTTTATTTATTTTTGAGAGAGAGCTAACATGAGCAGGGGAGGGTCAGAGAGAGAAGGAGACACAGAATCTGAAACAGGCTCCAGGCTCTGAGCTAGCTATCTGCACAGAGCCCCACGCAGAGCTCGAACCCACAAGCTGTGAGGTCATGACCTGAGCCAAAGTCGGACACTTAACTGACTGAGCCACCCAGGCACCCCTACAGTACAGTTTTAAATAAGCAACACCTGAGACCATCACTTAATGTTTTATTTTTCAAAAAATCTGGATAATAAATAATAAATAATCTTCATAAATATATTTTTTACAAGAATATGTTCATGAGAGGCATGCCTACTTTGAAACATATTCTACAAACTGTTATTTAGACAGTTAATTGCCACCCAACAATAGTGGGAGTCTTCTAGTACTGGAGCTCTTTCAATGAAAAAAACTACATTAAGGATCAAGATTTTTTTTATTACCAGTTACATCTTGTGTATATTCTGTTGTTTCTATAAATGTTATTTGAGCTAGACTTTTCACAGTATTAACATGGAAATCTCATTAGTTGGAAACAATATTTCCTGTTTCATTTTGCAATGCTCAGATGCCTAAATTTCAAATGGATTCCCTTAACTTTTGTTACTACATTTATTCCCTGCATTTATATTACATATTTATTGTTACTGATAATTACTATATTATTAATATTTATGTTAACACTATCACATCAATTTATTAATCAAATTGTAGGTATTTTGAATAGCTGCTGATAATTTTTATTATAATTAATAATATAACAATAATCAAAAACAATGATAATGAAAACCAGTAGCAGTAGGTAAATAGATGCCAATAGTATGGCAAGCACTGTATTGGTATATTTCATATTTAACGAATCACTGCTTTTGTTCACGGAATTAATTCTCTCCCCATTCCCAACTGGTATTTATTTCACAGCCAAGAATAGAAATGATACTTAGTCTGGAGCCTTGCTTCCTTATGTTATACTAAGATAACATCAATTATCAAGATTAGAAGCCTGCCAGGGAGTATTGATAACTTAGAGAAATTTCATTTATCTGAAGGGCCACTGTGAATCCCAAAAGGAATTTTTTTCTAAAACTCAGAAAGACAAGTGATATTAAGAAATATATTTTTGGTTACTCCTTTATAAATGTACTGATTGTCAGGATCTCTTGGAGAAATTTTGAAAATGCAGATTTCTTATTTCTATCTTGAGTGAATTTACTTAAAAATAGTCAAACATTATTTTGTGAATGCCTGCTTTATGCCAGGTGATATTTTGGAACCTGAAAATTCAGCAGTCAGTGAGAAATGTCATAGTCTATGGAGCTTAATTTTTTTAATATTTGTTTATTTTTGAGACAGAGAGAGAGAGAGAGAGAGAGAGAGACATACAAAGAGTGAGGGAAGGGCAAAGAGAGAAAGAGGGAGACACAGAATCTGAGGTAGGCTCTGGGCTCTGAGCTGTCAGCACAGAGCTTGAAATAGGGCTAGAACTCATGAGCTCTGAGATTAGCTCAGCTCAGGTCAGAGGCTGAAGTCAGAGGCTTAATTGACTCAGCCACCCAGTCACCCCCATATTCCTATGGTGCTTAAATTCTGTTATGAGTATGTATGTTGTCTTCTGCTACACTGTCATGAAATCTGAAATTGATTGAGAGGACACTGAGCAATGTTTTTAATTTTTTTTAAAATTTTTTAAATGTTTCATTTATTTTTGAGAGAGAGATAGAGACAGTGTGAGCAGGGGAGGGGCAGAGAGAGAGAGGGAGACACAGAATCTGAAGCAGGCTTCATGCTCTGAGCTGTCAGCACAAAGCCCTACGTGGGGCTCAAACCCACAAACCATGAGATCATGACCTAAGCCTAAATCCTATGCTTAACTGACTGAGCCACCCAGGCGCCTCCACTGAGCAATGTTTTATTTCAATGAAAATATTCAGTAGAATAACAGGGAGATGCGATGTATAAGCCTTAATTTGAGCATTTTCAAATTTATATTTATTAACTTACTACTGGCATCTCCTTCTTTTCAAAGTTCTTATTGCTGCCCATTAAAGAAAAAATGAGAAAGGGACTGTCTATACAAGAATCACTTTCTGTTACACACCAAAAAGTCAATCAGCTTCATGATGTTGACTAAAATTAGACTTTACAGGAGTTTCATCAAAAAGTAACTTTGCAGCTTCCCTCCATTCCATTGGAATGTACTCCGTTTCATATATTGTAGTTTATCTTATAGAAGTTAGTTTTTTAGGTTAAACACCCACTGGGTTACAATGAATAAGAGTCAGATTTATTATATGGAGCCACTATAATACAAAATGCTCAATAATCTAGGCTCTTGTGCATTAGTATAGGAGGCAAACAATACTGTGTTTAGAAAAGTTTTGGGTTAGAAAAGTGTTGCACAATTCTTTGTTCATGCCAAAGCATAGAAAAGAGAAGAAAGAATTATGTAAATAAATACTACATGTGATCCTAGTCAAGGTACAATATACAAAATAAAAAATAATTTATCCCCACCCTCATCCTAAATTAAAACAGAAACATTTTCATATGTAGATGTTAAAATAAATTTTAAAAAGAAGAAAACAAAAATTTCAGCATCATTTCTACCATCAAGGTCTCAAAGATCAAGGTCTCAGGGACACCTAGGTGGCTTAGTGTGTTGAGCTTCCGACTCTTGATTTCGGCACACGTCTTGATGTCAAGATGATGAGTTCAAGTCCTGTGTTAGGCTCTGCGCTGAGCATGAAGCCTATTAAAGAAAAAGAAAGAACAAAATATCAAGATATAAATCATAGTTATAAAATATCATAGATAAAAATACATAGATACAAAACCTTGATGTATTCAGTAATATTCAGAGAATATTTACAAAAGAATACACAAAAGCTTTTGTACGGTTAGGTAATAATAAATATGGATGTTATTGGATGCTGACAGTCATACTAATTAGTAATAAAGTCTCTCTTTGGAATATATTAAGATATACAAATGAAAAATAGATATTTTAAAAATATTTTAGCAGATGTGGCAACTTGGTTAAGCTTCTGACACCTGATCTCAGCTCAGGTCTTGATCTCAGGATCATGAGTTCAAGCCACACATTGGGCTATGCGCTGGCCATGAAGCCACGAAGAACACAAAATTATTTTATATATGTAAAATTTATATATATATATAATTTTGAGTTTTGTATATTATTTTTGGGATTCAAGACTATAACCAATATAAGGAAGTGATACCCAGGTATCTCAATCTTGCTACCCTAACAAGTTCCCCTAAAAATTCTTTCTGTGGTTTTTTTTTTGGGTGGGGGACACATCTTGTATTTCACTGGGTTTCTGCAACTCTTTTCAAGTTTTCTTATAATAGAGGATTGTCAGACTAAAAAGAACTCCTGCTTTTATTTTTCTTTGTGTTTATTTATGCCTAATTTTCTTAATTATTTAACTTTTGAAATTAAAATATGCTGATTATAACTAGGAAAAACAATCAAAAGATACACTAAGAAACAGATAATCTTCCTGATTCTTCTCTTCATAGTCTCTTGGAGTATATACCACTCTCTGTACTCAAATATTTAAAGTGCTTTGTGATTTTGACTAGAGAACATTTGTCGTTTCATCATGACATTCTTCATTGTAGATACTCATTGTTTTCTAAGAAAATAGTTTAAAACTAAAGAAAAGAGCCTCCTTCATGTTTCTTTGGGAACAAGGAGCGAGTCAGCATTGTGAGATCATAAGCCATGCCGTTGACTTAGAGGTTTTCAAGTCTCTTGTCAAGAGAGTCATTGGGTCGACAGCAGGGACCCAGTGACCAGCTGGTAGAGATCAGCCTGAGCATGAGTCAGGAGAGGCAGACATGAACTGGACTATCTTTAGCTCGTTAGCCATGAAAAATGGTTTTGAACCCAGCATCACCTATGGCAAGATAATGCTATCATGGGACAAAAAATATACTAAGCAATCATTTGTCATTGAACAGTATACTAAAAATACATTTAATCTGATGAGCCCATTGATTTTTATTTTCCTAAGAAAGAATAAAAAGGAAATGCTCTTGGATCATATCCTAAAAGTAGTTATGTAACACTAATTTTTCAGAGCCTTTTAAGTGTCAATAATGGTTGTAAATATGACTGTGTGCAGATTTATATTCTGCATGTATATCTCTATATTATATATGTAGCCAAAGTTTCTATCCAGTCTATCAGTAGGAAATACAAACTTAGACCATTGATATTTTCAAGGTTCTTAAGCTATTTACTAAAAATTTTATGCTTGCTTTCTGCTTTATGTATAATCAGTGACAGATTTCTAACTGGTATTAAAGGTGTTTACTGCCTCAATTTACATATTTACGAACAGAGTGTGGTTTATACATATTCAGTTGTTCTTATACTTGGATAGCTGTCTCCATAATGTTGATTTACAGGTGCACTGATAAAGAAATATGTGCTTGAATATAAATCAAGGTAGTACATGATTTAAATATTACATTTCAATTTTGATTGCAAGTTTGTTTTCTGGTAGCTTTACTTATTTAATAGAAACATAATTTGCAAAATGGCAGCATGTCTGTGATTTTATAAAGTTCAGTAAGGATAAGTTAAAAGAGATGCATATGGGAACAAAAATTTAAATGGAAGAAATTTAAAGAAATTTTGGGAGAATGGATACCTATATAAGTCTATAAAAAACATAAAACAGAAGTTATAGTGAATAGGCATATCAGGGTGGCTCAGTCAGTTAAGTGTCTGACTCTTGGCCTTGGCTCAGGTCATGATCTCATGGTTCATGAGTTCAAGCCCCACATCAGGCTCAGCGCTGACAGTGCAGAGCCTGCTTGGGATTCTCTCTCTCCTTCTCAATCTGCCCCTGCCCCACTCATGCTATGTCTCTCTCATAATAAATTAAAAAACTTAAAAAATAAGAAGAAATTATAGTGAATCACAAGCTAAACTTTAGTTACATAAAATTCACAGTTCAAAAAAAAAGAAAAAGTATGCATGACATTGAGAAACAGTGAAAGACAGAATACTGACAGGGCTCATCTATCAAAGGTCTGTGTAAACCTTTGTTTCCATGATTTCTGTAGGCAGAGTGATTTTTTTTTTTTTTTAGAAAATTAGGACAGTATTGTCTTATCATACCAGGCCTTCACCATCATTGACTACTGTTCTCTATTCTAAAAAAAAAAGCTAAGTTTTAAATAATGCCACATTTACCTTCTGAATCTTGAAAATGTGCTATCTGCCTTACCCATTTCTTAACAAATTCCCCCTTTTCATTTTTATTTTCTTTTTATATCTCTGCTATCTTCCCAAATACCTCATATAATTCTGAGCATTCACAACCTTCTTGCCAGTGGACCTTCAGAAGTCTGTTTCTTGCCTTTCTCCAATCACTGAAATAGGCCCTATTAATGTTGTCAGACAAAAATGCAAGATACCAGTTAAATTCGAACTTTAGATAAACATATAAATTTTTATTTAGTATAAATATGTCTCATGCCGTATCTGGGATACATTTATACTGCAATTACGTATTCCTTACTTTTCTGAAGTTCAAATTTAACATGGAGTCCTTTATTTTACGTGTTATATCAGGCAGCCCTACCACAGGGCCATTGTCACAGTTCACCAGTGAAATGCCACTCACAGCAGATACCAGTCATGACACAGGTTTGTGAATGATTCTGCCCCAGGGAAGGATGTTTCAGATGATGTTCTTCACTATTCTTTGAAAGAGGCAAGAGTGGTGGCAATAAGCAGAAAGCACCATAATTTGGGGCATCGGGGTGGCTCAGTCAATTAAGTGTCTGTTCTTGATTTCTGCTCAGGTCATGATCTCATAGTTGTGAGATTGAGCCCCATGTCAGGCTCTATGCTGGGGATGGAGCCAGTTTAAGATTCTGTCCCTGCCCCTCTCCCCAACTTGGGTGTTCTCAGGAAGGAAGGAAGGAAGGAAGGAAACAAAAGGAAGAAAGGAAGAAAGAAAAGGAAAGGAAGAAAGGAAGGAAGGAGGAAAAGAAGGAAGAAAGAAGAAAGAACCATAATTCAATTTCCCATTGATGTTTCAAACTCACCTTGAAGGAGTTAGTTAGTTTTTCAGCAACTTAGATGAAACTTAGGGTAAGTCTCATGACGTTTCTGTTTAAGTAACCAAAAGTTTTGATGATTTTTATTCAAAAAAAGCATTTTTAGTTCAGTAATTACTATGTCCAATCTAGAATAATGATCAAATGCCTATAACTGTTTATAACTTCATTCCTTCTCTAGCACAGGCCTTCTGATGACTACTCTCCTGAGGTGGAAAAGGTCAATCAGCTTTTCCTCTATTTACCCACCTCTCCTTCCCATTCGAAAGCCTGTCACTGGCTTCTTTGGTTTGAATGTAAGTGGAGAGGTGGCAGTGGAGGAGAAGTAGTGGAGGTAAGGGGCAAAACATTTGTGAATTTTCCAGGACCGAATGGTCTGGCCTTGGCCTTCTGAGATTGATATGTATTTTTGATTACATACTTTAAAGGACATTTAGGACTCATTATTTGTTACAAATTGCTAACTTTAAGCTCAGTCATTGGGGTTGCCACCTGCCTAGTTGTTTTTTTATATCTATCTTTTTAGCATTATAGAAGTGATTGGTCTACTCCCAAGCTACTTTCTTCTGAGTTCTTTCTATAATTCTAGGTGGTAATTTTGGAAAGCAATGAATATGACCATTATTTCATTATGCTGTGTGCACATTTTGTCCATGGGGAATATACCTGTCTATCCTTATCCCTGACAAAGGTGTGAAGTGAGGCATAATCTTGGTATTCTTCTCTGAGTAGTTCTAATCATTGTCTTTTAGATTCCCATGCTTGAGTCAGTATCAGTCTACTGTGACTCAGAGCTCCAAGGATCATAATACAAGCTTTTTCCATGAGCTGACTTAATCCCATTCACTTGGCATGAGATGCAGAAAAGCCACTCCAAAATGCTTTTTGCCCATTGTGGAACTCAAAATGCACCATGTTTTCTAACCCCAAATCTTTAGTCCTTTAATGTGAATGAGGGAAAATAATTGTAAAGATATTTTTTGGCACTGTCCTTTGCAAATATTGAATTAATACCTTGCATTGAATGTAAGAAGGTTGCTTTGTATTTCCTAGTGGTCTTGAGTGAAACTACGACAAATACCAAAGACTTTGGTATAACTGGTTTTATTTAATACATGACTATTAATTTAATAATAGTTTAATTTAAATATACTATTAAATGTATTTACCTGGAGTCTTTGATATTCTTACAATTAGTTGGTAAAAGTTCTGGACTGCAGGTTAAAATTATTAACTAAGGCAATGTCCTTGAACACAAACTATCAACTGAAACAATGTTTGAAAGCACATTGCCACTGATCCATGATGCAGTCAAATTAAAATGTGTATGGATATCTTCAGCTCATTTCTGAACCAGTGGCTTTGTCAAAACAGTGACGACAAAAATATTTTACAGACTAGTGCTTACATATACACAAACTATTTCCTAAAGAAAGAATACTTAGATGGGGGTCATAATATGTAGGTCAAGACTTGATCCATTTCCTTTCCTTTATTCTAGGAAAGGAAAAAATTCAGAGTGTAAAAATATCAAACAGTACATTGGCATTCATGGAAGAATGCTGGCATTAACAAAATTTACAATGTTTTGAAGAGAAGTAATGAGAACTTCTCTGCAGCTTCAGTAGCAATGTACAACACAGCACAATGAAAAATGGTGTTCTAATTTTCATGCATGACCTCCTCTAGAGGTTTTAATCCTGTGCTAGACCCTATAATTCTCTGTTTAAGGTGAAAGAAAAATGATATCCCGTATCTTTCATAGATAATATATTTTGGAGAGTCTAGAGGTTGGGAGAATCTATGCTTGTATTAAATAGGAAGGAGTATGTGGCAAAATGCAGCTGTTTTGCCATTGAACAGGATACTAAACAAGGGGTTATTCTATCACGTTCTATATTTAAGACTATATACTGCCTTTAAAAATAGGTTAAAATGTAAAATTCTTAAAATTTGATTGTATTTACTAAAGATTTGATGATTAAATTTTTGAACATATTTAAAACAGTCAAAGCATTTGACAGTAGTCAAAGTTTTTACTAAAGTGAATTTAGAGGGTTGAGAGTAGTTTCTGAGTAGAAAAGAAAGTCAGATTTTAAAGTAAGAATATTAGTACTGAGAGACTTGGAAGATAGGACTTGAAGCTGAGTGTGCTTTGTATCATTATACTGAGGACAATAAAAGGTCATTTTAGGAATTAGGGCCAAAAGTCAAAGCATCAATAGGATTATTTAGAATTACCCATATATTAAGAAGTTGAATGGGATATAGAGATCATGAAGAGTTTGCAATGTGAATGGCAGATGGGCAGGATGACCTGAGGAACAGGAAATGAAATAGGACATATATTGGAATTACTGTGGAGAAAAGAATAAGGATAATGGACAAGATACGAGATCTCAAAGGGTGCATGTAGCTATAATGACTTCTTAACCTCTCTCAGGCCCACAGATTAGAAGGCTGCCTTGTTTGGAGCTGTGGTATTTCTGGGCAGCAGTGACTTTTCTAAAAGATTGTCTCTTTATTTTTCCAAATATAGAGGGAGTCTAAATCAGTGGGTATCAACACTGTCTGCATGTTAGATAAAACTGGGAACTTTTTAAGAAGCTTTGATACATGGGCCTTACCCCCAAATATTTTGATTTAATTACTTATTAATGAACCTAGGAATCAGTATTTTTATGAAAGCTCTTCAAGTGATTCTAATGTGTATTTAGGGTTAGTAACCACTGCTCTAGATGAGAATAAAAGTGGAAGTGAAAAATGCCTTTCTCTCCAGGGACAGATAAAACATAGCTCAAGCTGTTGGCTACCAAGTCTCTGATAGTACCCAGGAAATGTCCCTTTTCGTCAGGATGAGTGTTAACATCAAGTCCACCAGGGAAATGAATGAGAGAGACTCAACCCAAAGTCACCTCAAGCTTTATTATCTTAAAGACATTGACACATGAATGCCAGATAAGGATCAGGAATCACATTCCCACAAGGAGACATTTGGAAAAATTAATAAAGCAAGCAGCCTATGAATTGGTGGAGTGACACTAACTATTGACTTTAGTGTGAGGGAAGTTCTGTAATGGTGGATTCTGGAAACCACAAAAGGAGGCACCAACTACTGAGCTCTGTTGACTGTAGCCATCTATCTAGACTGGCAGCCAGCATCACTACCTCTTTTAATTAAAAAAAAAAAAAAAAGTCAAGTCTTGGATTTTTATGTGAAAAATTTCAGTGGTTGAACATTAGAAATAAATTCAATGTTTTATGAATACCAGTGGCCAAACAACACATCTATGAGCTTGGTGTGACCTTGGAGATACAAGTTTGAGACCACTGCTCCACATTTATCTGTATGTCTCAAAGAGCCCTTGCCCACAATGCCTCAGAATTACCCTTGACTCCTGAATCTGCTGAGATGCTCCCAACCTGCTTCCATGAGCATCCTTTATTGCTCATTATATTCACACCCTTGTGTCTATGAAACTATAGCAGCCTTTTGAAAAGTCTGTAACTCAGTCAATTATACGGTTGCTTTTTTATAGTGAGAAAATATGTCCCAGCTTACACATCTTATTTTAAAATGATTATAAATAGTGCTTCCATTCACTCTCAAAAGAGAAAATTGAGGGGCGCCTGGGTGGCTCAGTCGGTTAAGCGTCCAGCTTTCGCTTAGGTCATGATCTCGCGGTTCGTGGGTTCGAGCCCCGCGTCGGGCTCTGTGCTGACTGCCAGCTCAGAGCCTGGAGCCTGTTTCAGTCTGTGACTCCCTCTCTCTCTGACCCTCCCCTGCTCACGCTGTCTCTCTCTCTCTCTCCTAAAAATAAAAATAAAAATAAAAATAAAAGAGAAAATTGATAAGATAAATTATATGGTTATCCATTTATATATGGTAAGTAAGGCAATACCGATGACAACAATAACTAATTGTGTGTTAAGTAGTTTTTTAATGGCTTGATTAAATTAGCTGGATATTGTGACTCTTTAAACACTACAGATAATGAAGGCCAACCTATCTTTTCTTTCATATTATATGGAATATATAATCAACAATTGGAAAAAAAAGAAAAAAAGATCCCTCCAGGAGTTGGAATTTAATTCAACTCTCCTTCAACATAGGTTGGACTTGATAATTCATTTCCACCAAATAGAGTACAGAAAGGAAAAACATCAGACACCACCTTAACCAGTGATCAAGGTTAAAATTATCAGTGTAAGTAATGTTGATATCATCTATTGATGAACATTTTACAAAATACTTGACCGATAACATTCAAAAGCGGGAAGGTCCTGAAAAAGGAAACATTGAAAAACTGTCACAGACCAGAAGTGACTAAGGAGACATGATGGATGATTAAATATCATGTAGTATCTTGGATTAAATTCTGGAAGAGAAAAAGTAGAAAAACTGGTGAAATGTGTATAAAATCCATAAATTATTAATATTCTACTAAAATCCTACTATTCTATTAATTTTTTAGTTTTGACAAATTAACTGTGGTTGGTTATGGAATAGGTTACCATCAGAGGAATCTGGATGAGGATAAGGGAACTGTGTACTGTCTTTGCAGCTCTTCTATTACAAGAAACTTATTCCAAAATTAAAAGTTCATTACTGAAAGATAATACTTTCACATTTTTTAAACATAGAAATATTCTTTTTTTTTTAATGTTTTATTTATTTCTAGTAGAGAGAGAGAGACAGCGTGAACAGGGGAGGGCCAGAGAGAGAGGGAGTCACAGACTGAAACAGGCTCCAGGCTCCGAGCTGGCAGTCAGCACAGAGCCCGACGCGTGGCTCGAACCCACGAACCGCGAGATCATGACCTAAGTTGGACGCTTAACCGACTAAGCCACCCAGGTGCCCCTAAACATAGAAATATTCTTAAAATGATTAAGCTGCAGATAAACACTTGAATTTTACATTATGTATAACCTAACCTTCAGGGCAGACAATAACGATGTTCACTGAAAGAAAACATGTTTAGTTAATGCTCAGCATTGTCTAGTTCAGAATAGTTGCTAACTAAACACTTATTACATAAATAAATAGGTCATGTTTGGTTTCTGTTTAAGTTGCAAATTCAGCACTTGGGGCCTTTATCTATCGTTTACCTATAATCTAGATCACTAGGCTTCATTCAAAAGGTGTGGTTAACTACCAGAAACAAATAGCACTCTTTTATGTAAATTATCCTTTACTTAAGTCTGTATGAAAATAAGCAAAGCAAAGTAATAGTAAGGAATATTATGTTTAGAAGTGAATATAAAATTCCAGAATAAGATTTAAACAAATGAACTAAATATATTGACAATTTTCTACATAATTTATGCTAATAACAGATTTATATCCAGGCATGAAGGAAGTGATTATTTCCAATGATTTATCAATCTTACTTTGGAATGAATCCCAAATGTCTGGTCTCTTTTAAAGCCAGTGTGTTAGCAAAAATACACAAATTGCAAAAAAAGTTAAACTTTTTGGGCTAGCAGAAGAAATAAACCTATTCAATGCTAATAAAGCTATTAAGGTAAGGAACTCTATAGTTTGGACAGTCTAAAGGAAACTATTATGGTACAAACATGCAGCTTCATTTTTACTGAAATATGGAACTCCCGGGTAACTTCTTGACAGCTGGAAATTAAAATTCGTGAGATTGGGATTGAGAAAGTAGATACTAAGAAGGCAGGCACTGCCAAGGGTTCTTTCCTTATGGATATGTAATGTGTCTTAAATCTAAGAAGAGCATTTTTCTTGGTCTTATTTAAGGTTAAACCTCAGAACAAACAAACAAAAAAGAAAGAAAAGAAAAAGAACAGTTTGAGCACAATCTGAACAGCTGAAGATCAGCTTTGAGGATACTGTAAAAGAAAAGATAGAAAATTAAATTCCAGGAAGAGTTTGGTTCACAGAGGTCTATGGACTCTCACTGAGAAAAGTTAACATCAATCCACACTTTCCCCAAGAAGGTGCCTTGTCTCTTTGGCTCCCAAGAGACCAGGAAGGGACTGGGTGGCTAGATGACCTCACTGTCCAAATCTGAGAGAACGAAGAGACAAAGGGACAGAGGGAATGGCTGCACATACCCCAGCAGGGGATCAGTGATCTGCTGTACCTATAGCAGCAATCCCAAGAGATGGAGAACATTTCATCTTCCAAACCTGGGAGACAGCTACCAGTAAAATAGGGCACAGGATCTGTGAATCTACAGAGAAAGAGCACAACACATTTAGGTTTCATCTGTTAGAGTGAAGAAATTTAGGTAGAACAAATTATACATCCAGTGAAATAAGATTGTGAGGGGCAGATCTAAAGGCCTGAATAAAATATGTATGTATCTATTATATCTATATCTGTATCTGTATTTATCTATACTATCTATCTATCTATCTATCTATCTATCTATCTATCATCTATCTATCTATCATCTATCTATCCTTCTATCTACAGACACATATTAGAATCACTTCAGTGAATCAAATCAAAAGTTAAAAGAGCTTTCTGGAACCTAAAATATAATTCCCTGATAAACAATTAAATGAAATAATATAAGGAAAAGGGAATTGATTTTTGAGCTCTAAAATATCTGTGCTGACAGCTCAGAACCTGGAGCCTGTTTTAATTCTGTGTCTCTTTCTCTGCCCATTACCCACTTGCACTTTGTCTCTGTCTCTCTTTCTCTCAAGAGTAAATAAACATTAAAATATCAAGTGCAAAACATATTGAAACACTAAAGTAACACCAGTGTGGAGAAGATAAATATGGATAGTGGATCCAGGAGAACAGAATTCTGGAAGAAAGAAAGAAAACTATGGGGATATCAAAACCCAGAAACTTCTAAAAAAAAAAGCAGATCAATTATAAAATATCATTTATAAAATTAATTTATAAAATTAAATATAATTGCACATAGAAAAATAAAATTAAATATAATTGCACATGAACTAGGACAGCTTATACATGTATAGGAAAGTATTAATCTTTATAATGATTAGTTATAGCATTGGGATTTTTCCAGTGACAGGATATTTGTTAAAAATGAATATCTTATGTCATTTTTGACAGGCATTTTAGGTTTTGTTTATGATTTTTAGAGCCATTTACAAGAAACAACCCAAGTTAAGCTTTCCTTATATTATAGGATATGCTAAATTAGGTTTTGCTTAACTAGTTTTATCTGCTCAGGGAATTTTCTTTCTTTTTTTAAAAATTTTTATTAAGTTAACTTATTTATTTTGAGAGAGAAAGAGAGGAGAGAGAGTGAGAGGGTGGGGCAGAAAGAGAGAATCCCAAGCAGGCCTGGACCATCAGCACAGAGCCAGATGTGAGGCTCAAATTCACAAACCACAGATCATGGCCTGAGCTGAAACAAAGACTCAGATGCTTAACTGACTGAGCCACCCAGGTGCCCCAACTCAGGAAATTTTCAAGTCTGGTTCCCATTTTATATCTTATATTAACAGAGATGATAACAAAATACATAATGAAGATAACTTTCTCTGCAGTTAAATGCACCTGGACATAGACTGTGATATTCTGAAAATTCAGTCATCTTCATCATTATCATCATCATCATTATCATCATCATCATCATCATCATCATGCCACAGGCTCTAGAAAATTTAAAACATTTCTGCAAAATCTTTGGTATTTCTCACCTTTAATAGGTGAATTGTAAATCCTCTCCTCGTGAGTTTAGGAATGTAGGCTGGCCATAGATATTTGCTTCTAATTGTGACTTTTCATGCTAGATCATAAAAGGCTGTATACCATATTTTTGGCCTCTCTCTTTATCTCTTTCTTTTGGAATGTGTGCCTTTGAAGGTAACAAGTCCAGCTTCTCTGAAGCAGCCATTCTTGAGAGACCACACAGGAAGTCTATGTAAGGATAGAGAAAGAAGCTTTCTTAAAGCTCTTATGGACTCTTGTTTGAGTTTTCAAATTATCGACTTCCATGCATCAATAGATGAGTGAGTGAGCCTTCAGATTACTTTAGCCCCCAGCCTTCCAGAAGCTCCAGGCGACACCAAGTAGAACAGAGATGCACTGTTCCTATTGAGCCTTGCCCAAAATGCAGATTCAAGAGTAGAGTAAGTGTTGTTGCTTTGGTTTTGGAGTGGTTTGTTATACAGCCATAGTGTATATGAATTAGTTCATATGTATATGAATTAGTTCACTATTAGCCATAGTGAACATGAATTTCTAGGATGATTTAATAAACAAGGTAGTCAAGAAAATTGGTCAGTGACACTACCCGAATGACAAATGAATCAGAATGGAGACTTCAACATAGGGAAAGATAAAATAGAAAGGAGACAGTTGTGAGCAGTGAAACAAATATTCTACAAATATACAATTATACTTAAAAGTACCTTTTTGAAAAATGTGCTAAACAGGACTTTAGAAACAGAAAAATGACTCTGTGTGTAGCATATTGGGATACCTAAGAGCTGGAGGGGGGAAGAAAATACAGACAAAGAAAACTTTCTAAATGGCTCATAGAATGAAAAGAAAAGAGAAAGGGGGAATAGAGAAGGATCAATGAAAATATCCTGAAGACTTAAGCTTATTTATTTGGGAAAATAATAGATATTTTATTTTAAGTTAAAATAGAGAAATATGTGTGATTTTCAAGAGCAGATAAAAGGAAGATGGCCACGAAGGAAATAAAAGAGTACAGTAGACCTTTCAAAATAACAATAAAATACAAATCAGTAAATATAAGGGGAAGAAAAATAAAATAACCAACATAAGGTAATGCCATTTTCTAAACTTGAGCCTTCCAAATATTATATAATTAGATAGCTTCCTAATTAAAACACTCTCATACACTGTTACAAAACTGCATATAAAACAAAGTTATAGGGCTGCCCGGGTGGCTCAGTCAGCTAAGCGTCCAACTTCGGTTCAGGTCATGATCTCAGGGCTCATGAGTTCAAGCCCTGTGTTGGGCTGTGTACTGACAGTTCAGACTGTAGCCTCCTTCAGACTCTGTCTCTGTTTCTCTCTCTTGCCCCTCCCCCACTCACACTCTGTCTTTTTCTCTCTCTTGCTCTCTCTCTCAAAAATAAACATTAAAAATTTTAAAACAAACTTATAATGGAATATTTTTAAATAAATTGATAGGCAAAATAGACTAGGCAAAGAGGGAGAGAGGGTGGGGTATAGAAGAAATATGAATGAGCAAGAACGGTAGTACAAGTATTAGACTGGTTGTTTTTAAAATTTGTTTTATATTTTATTTATTCTTTAGAGAGAGAGAGAGAGAGAGACAGAGCATGAATGGAGGAGGAGCAGAGTAAGAAAGGGACAAAGAATCTGAAGCAGGCTCCAGACTCTGAGCTGTCAGCACAGAGCCCAACACAGGGCTCAAACTAACAGGCGGTGAGATCATGACCTTAGCCCAAGTCAGATGCTCAACTGACTGAACCACCCAGGTACCTCTAGACTGGTTGTTTTTAAAATAAAGATTTCTAAACAGGAGAGAGTAGGACTTTTTTAAAAAGATAGAAGTATAGTTTCGTACCTCCAACTATCAAAAACCTATATATATATATAATAACAAGCCAATTAATTATACAAAGCAAAGATTATTAGTAATTCAAGAAAAAGCTGCTTAAAATATAAAGAATTACAGATAAAGAATTTGTTTTTATGTTTCCTCCTCAACTTTTAGAAAAGCTTAAACTTTTTAGTGCCTCTCAGCTTAATCTTCTCTGACTCAGAGTACCGACCTCTATCTATAGTTCTTCTCTTTAGTCCTGGAATACAGGAACTTTCTTTCTTACTAATGCTCCCTCTTCTATCATATCCCTGGTCAGTGTAGACCAAATTAGATTCTTAAGATATACAAAGCTAGTTACATTCTGGGGTGAAGCTGGAGGAAGGGACGGCTAACATCAGTTTATTTCTTTTTAATAACTTACTTTGGTGTATATGATTAGGATTGCTGAATCTAATCCATTCAGAAGGATAATTTGGGGATCCTTATGCATTACAATGTGAACTTTGGAATTTTAGGATAGTACTGTATTGGTTTTTAATTCTCTACAGAATATACTAGAGCAGAGCTTCAAATAATTGGAATTACTATAGAGCATGGTAATTAAGAAGGCATCATTTTGATTTTCACATATAGTAGAAATTTTTCTTCTTTTAAAAGTTATTGGAGGGGCACTGGGGTGGCTCAGTCAGTTGAGCGTCTGACTTCAGCTCAGGTCATGATCTCACTGTTTGTGGGTTCGAGCCCCGCGTTGGGCTCTGTGCTGACAGCCAGCTCAGAGCCTGGAGCCTGTTTCAGATTCTGTATCTCCCTCTCTCTGTGACCCTCCCTGCTCATGCTGTCCCTCCCTCTGTTTCAGAAATAAATAAAAAAACATTCGGAAAAGAAAAGCTATTGGAGTCTTATTGAGACACTTTAGTAAAAGTATATATGTGTATATTTAATATCTCTTTGATGACTGGGTATAGTATATATATCCTCAGACTTATTGCTCTTGATATTAGAGTTGAATGTGTATTGATTCCCCAGATTGACAAAAAGTTATCTATAATACATTATCATTGAGTTGGGAAATATTTTTCTATTAAAGGAAGATAAGAAACTTATAGAAGTTTCAGAGAAGACATTATATGGTTGTGAACAAAATACTGACTTTTCCAGTGAAATTTTTTAGTAGACTTTATCTTGTTTTGTAACTCCTGAGATATGTTAGAATCAGAAACCAAACAGATTGGTGGACTTATCTAAAAACAAGTTTTTGTTTTTGTTTTTCAAGAACAATAAGCAGTCCCCCCCCCCTTTTTCCCCTGAGAAACCACCATACTATTTTCACAGTGGCTATTCCATTTTTTTATTGAATAAATTAGACATGTAAAATTGTGTTAAGTTTAAGGTGTACAGCAAGTTATTTTGATGCATTTATATATTGTAATATGATTACCAATGTAGCATTAATTATCACAATACATAATTATAATATTGTTGCCTATATTCATTATATTCTGCTGTGCATGGAGCTCTATGGCTTGTTTATTCTGTGTCACAAGTTTGTACCCTTTAACTCTTCTCCCTCACTTCATTCCCTGGTAACTACCATTTTATTCTCTGTTTTTTACAGATTTAGCCCATTTTTTAAATTCCATATATAAGTGATATAATTCAGTACTTATATTCTTTTGTCTTACTTCCCTTGCTTAGCATAATGTGTTCAAGGTCTATTCATGTTGTCAAAAATGGAAGAACAGCCCCCTTTTCATGGCTGAATAATATTCTATTGCATATATGTGCCCCATCTTATTTTATCCATTCATCCATGGGCATTTAGATTATTCTATATCTTAGCTTTTAGATTCTATATCTTAGCTATTTAGCTTATATCTTATAGCTTATATATATATATATATATATATATATCTTAGCTTTTGTGCAGAATGCTACAATAAGCATGGCAGTGTGTACATATTGTCAAAGTCCTGTTTTCTTTTCCTTTGGATATATACCTAGAAGTGGAATGACTGTATAGTATAGTAGATCTATTTTTATTTTTTTAAGGAACTTCCTGTTGTTTTCCATAGTGGTTGGGCCAATTTACATTCCCACCAACAATATATATGGATCTCTTCTCATCACATCCTCATTAGTATCATTGTTTCTGGATCAATCAAATCATTTTGATTCCTTCTTTGACACAGTAGTTTAGAAGTGTGTTGTTTATTTTCCACACATTTGTAGACCTTTTCACTTTTATTTTTGATTTCTAGTTTCATACCCTTGTGGTCAAAGAAGATAGTTGGTATGATTTCAATCTTCTTAAATTTGCTAAGATATGCTTTGTGGCCTATCATTTGATCTAACCTAGAGAATGTTCCATGTGCACATGAGACAGTATGTGTTAATGCTGCTATTGGACAGAATACTCTGTATATGTTTATTAAACCCATTTGTTCTAAAGTATGGTTCAATTTCAGTATCCTCTTGTTGATTTTCTATCCAGATGATCTATCCATTGCTGATATTGGATGGAGTATTGAATTTGCCTATAATTATACTATTGTCTGTTTCTCCCTTAAGATCTCTTATTATTACTTGACATACTTTGGTGCTTGGGTGTTAGCAGCATATATATTTACAATTCTATACTGACTCTTTATCATTCTATAATGACCTTCTTTATCTCTTTTCCCCCTTGTTGGCTTGAAGTCAATTTTATCTGATATAAGATGGCTATTCCTGCCTTTTGTTGGATTTTGTTTCCTTGGAATATTATCTTCAGTCCTTTCACTTTAAGCCTACCTGTAGGGAACATATAGTTGCGTCTATCCTTTTCTTTTCTTTTCTTTTCTTTTCTTTTCTTTTCTTTTCTTTTTTAAATATTTCCAGCCACTCTGTGCCTTTTGGTTGGTGAATTTCATCCATTTACATTGAAGGTGATTTGTATTGTAAAAAGTTACAGTTTTAGAATTCTATCACTTTAATAAAAATTCTGTACTTTTATGGCTTCAGCTTGAAGATCTCCCTTCAATACTTTTTATGAGGCAGGTCTAATGGAGGTGAATTCTGTCAGCTTTTGTTTGCATGAGAAAGCCTTTATTTCTCTTCCATATCTGGAGGGTAACTTTGCCAACAGAGTATTCTTGACTGGCAGCTTTTAATCTTTCAATAATTAAATATATCATTCTACTCTTTCTTGGCCTATAGAGTTTCTGCTGAAAAATCTGCTGATAACCTACTAGGGGTTCCTTTGTTACTATCACACCCCTCCCTACACACACACACACAGCTGTCATTAAAATTCTTTCTTTATCATTGACTTTTGACAGTTTTACTATGATGTGTCTTTAAGACAGTCTTTTTACATTGAGGTAATAAGTTGCCCATTAGCATTGTGGATTTGTATGTCTAGTTCCTTTTCCAGGTTTGGGAAGTTATGCTATTATCTTTAAGTAAACTTAGCCCTGGGACACCTAGGTGGCTCAGTAGATTAAGCGTCTAACTTCAGACCAGGTCATAATCTCTTAATTCTTGAATTCAAGTCCTATATCGGGCTCTCTGCCTTCAGCACAGAGCCCATTTTGGACCCTCTGTCCCTCTTTCTTTCTGCCCCTCCCCAACTCATGCTCTCTGTCTCTCTCAAAATGTATAAGCATGTATAAACAAACAAACAAATAAATAAATAAATATGCTTTGCCCCTTTCTGCCTCTTTTCTCTTTCTGGAATCCCTGCTATTCTTATATTGGCTTTTCTAATAGAATCAGATAGTTGTAGAACTTCTTCACTTTTTAAAATTCTGAGTCCTGTCTCCAGTTTCCCCTGAATATTTCTAGGTTCTTATCTTCCAGCTTACTAATTCTCTCTTCCATCTAACCTGCTGTATTACTTGTGCATTCTAATGCATTCTTTATCTCATTTATTGAGTTCTTCAGCTCCAGAATTTCTGTGGGTGTTTTTTTTTTTTAATTTCAATGTCTTTGGTAAAGTGCTCTTTACATTTTTTAATTTCGTTTTTGAGTTCATTTTATTGCCTTTATGAGCTTTCTTATAGCTTGTTGAATTTCTTTATAAAAGCTAATTTGAACTTTTCACCAGTTAGGTAGCAATATTCCGCTTCTTTGGGTTTGGCAGCTAGAAGTTGTCACTTTCTTTTTTGTAATGCTATATTACCATGATTTCTCATGATGTTTGACAAAAAGTGCTTCTGCTACCATATTTGAAGTAGTGATTATTTTTTCTTTTGTACAGGGTTTTGTTTACTTTGATTCTTAACAGTTCAGTGATTGGTAATTAGGAGACTTCCGTTTGTTTTAAAAATTGACTCCTGCTAAGGTTGGGGAGCATGCATTAAAAAAAAAAACTGCTGGGGAGGATGCCAGTAGTGGGGGAAATGGATGTACTAAGCCTAGGTATGTACTAGGCAGATCCTTAGGTGGGTGTCCCAGAAGTCCATGGGTGGTCCTCTTACTAGAATCTCTGGACAAAGAGTAGGAAAACTTTTTTTGAATTCTCTTTGTCTGTGTATTGCCCTTTCCTTCCACCCAGTCACTGCTGTCTCTTTTCAGAAAGGTCAGTGAGCCCACCAACTATAGAATGTGGGTCAGGTAAACTTCATGCATTGCCTTTAACCTTCACCTACTCTTCCAGAAAGGTTGTACTGTCCCAATGCTGGGTCTTCTGCTGCCTTTTCTGCTATCACTGCCTCTGCTGCTGCTAGCTCTGCTGCCACTCCCCTCACTCTGAAGCCTCTTCCACAGCCCAAGCCACTCACATTTGGGTGCACAGATAGAAGGATCTCTTGAGCATTTTAGTATGCTGTGCAGAGGTGCTTTTTTCAGTTATGGATGCCCATATAAGTTGTAAATTGAAGGGGAGAGAATGAAAGAATGTGGTCATGTGGTCATGATGCTGATATCACTCCTCCTTTCTTGTTTTTGGAAGAGATAGACTATTCCTACAAAATTGGGAATGTTCAACCATCCTCTTTTTTGTTTTAACTCAAGGAGCAATGAGTAACTATCTCTCATATGGAAGTTACTGAGCTAATGTGCTGAACTTTGCCAGGATATAAAGAGAATTGGGAACATATAACAAAGGTGAGACAAGAAGTCCAAAAGAAACATGGCAAAAATACATGAATTTTTTATTCTTCTGGGAAATAATGCAATAGGCTGGCTGGGGTTAAACAATCATGGTGATACTTAAGTTTTAAAATGAAGAAGATTGAGTCTTAAAAACTGGAATGACACTTTTAATAACTGTAGGTGACAGGAAAAAAAATGTATAGGATCAGACTGAGCTGCCACTAAAGAAGACTGCCCATTCAACAGAAAAGGGTGAGGACTGAATAACAGCCAAGAGTTGGTAGAAGTTATTGGAAAAATAAAATTGTTCTGTGTTTAGATCCCTATGTGTCAAGACTATTTAAACTGACTATACTTCTTTGCACCTTGTCTCTTGTGACTTGTCTCTTTGTCCTGAAAATGAGTGTCAAAACAACTCTCTTCAGGATTTTATTGGTCACTGATGAGTGTAGATGGCACCTTCAATATATAGACTAATTGTTCCCATCACTCATGGAATAAATGGAGACCTAGCAAGGACAACATGTCACTCTTTGGATTATAGTACTGGCAAACATGTATAAAAATTACTGCAAGAGTAAATTTGGGTAAAGAGTTGAATTTGTAATCATAGAGAAGTACTAGGAAAATCCTGTAAGTCTGTATTTGTGAGTGAGTGTGTGTGTGTATCGGTGTATCTGTGTACCTAATGAGACTGTTAAGCTATCTTCAAGGTACGTGAACTAAGTAAGAAACCTACTTTGAAGAAATGTTTATCAGCTAATACAGCAACAAATGACTCATTTAAAATTTAAGGTGAAATATATAAGTGTCTAAATTGATAGTACAATACATATATATTGTGGACCATAACGTTAGTATTTTGCTATTTTTTAATCTGAATTCAATATTTTTGAATTACGATAAGGTTTTATCATATTGGCACAACTGGAAGATTCAGGACACCTGGTTCCAAACCTTCTATTTTGATGTCCCCATGAGTTTATTGATCTATTTTTCCAGGTATCCTAGTTTTTAGGTAAAACTGCTTTCTCCCAAGATTGCTAGCCATCTTGCAATCATATTATTTTAATATGACATGATCTCTATTAAAATCCCACCTTGTGGCTAATTTCACAAATCCTACTTTAGAAATGATTATTATAAGGTAATAGTCATAAAAAAGTGTAGGCGAAACTATTTTCTTTCTATTTATGAATTTCATTCTATCTGTTGATGTGCACTAATTTCCAAATTGTGAATTTATCAGTGATAATATTTTTATATAAAAATGGTTGTTTAAAGAAAGTAAAAGACATAAAGGTATGCCATTATGATTTGGTGAAGGTTAGTGACTTGTACTTCATTCTTGGTAGTAAGGATCTGTACCTTAGGAATTTATTTTTAAGTATATAATAGTAATACTGATTATTTTTAAGATGAATTTTTAGATATTGCACTTTGTAATTTAACCAACATTATCTTCAATGTAAAGACACATTCAAAAAAGGTCTCAAAATAATCCATTGTTAAATTTCCTCTGATAATTTAAGTTCAAAAGAAGTTAATGGGAAAACTGAAACAATTCTTTTAAATAATTAGAAATAATTTCCCCAAGTTCACTGAAAGAAAGCTATGCAACTTTGGGAGAACATAATAAATAAAGAAGTATTTTATGAACATTGTTTAGTTAGAAATTTATAAGGCACAAGAATTTTCTAAAAAATAATTGAAAAAAATAGAGCAATCAATTTGTATTTTTTTCATAATCATAATTAGAGTTGAGAATGAAGATTATTAGACTCAATATAATAATAGCTAACATAATGGAGCTCTCAATGTGTGCTAGGCAGTGCAGCAAGTATTTTGCATGTGTTTGCATGTTTAATACTAATAATAGTCTTCTTTCTGAGGTAAATAAATGGAGAGATATGCAAGAGCAGTGTTATACTGACTTAGGAGAGCCAGAAGCTAATTTTATAAGGAATTTTGTAAGTTGGTTGATATCAAGTTGAAGTAGTTTGAAAATGGCCATAATGTAATAATTTATACCACGGAAGTCAATAAATACGGTAACGTGTAGTTTTTCTTCCCACATCAGAGAGTCAGTTGTTAAACATTTACCAGCTGCCTCATTCCCCTAGAGCCAGTTGTTAAAATATTTAACAGCACATCACTTCATAGATCTTGTTATTATCCCTATTTTACAAATGAATTTGAGACAAAGAGAGGCAAAGTAAGTTTTCCAAAGACTGAAAACTAAAAAAATATAATAGACATGGAATCAATCCATGTGGTCTGCTATCTTGCTCAAGGAATTCCAGAAAAAGATCTAGTCAGTTTAGAGTATAGTAGACTCATTCCAGAGGAGCCTATTTCTCCATTCTCTATGAATAACAATTGTTTGAAACACATGGTGAAAGCCTTTCTGCCACTTAGACTAAGATTCAACTGGAAAGGTACTTGATTCATTCCATGGGTGAGCTATTCTACACAGGATGTCACTTCATTCTCATTGTCACCATTCAAGGCATCATGTGCTGTCTGCTGATAAATGATAACATCTTCTTCAAATCCATTCTTCTTTTCCTGACCATTCAAAGCACAAATCTGGTCATGTCATGATATTTAAATACTTTCAAAGATTTTCCATTGTTTTCAAGATCAAGTCCAAATTTTCTGATCGTTGGTATTTGGCTCCACTTACTTACCATCCCACTTTATTTCTTACAGTTCTACATATTTTGTGGCATTCTGAGCTACCTGTAATTCATTTAATGTCTACTTCTGCCTCTGCACCTCTTACTGTCTCTCATGCTTTAGTGTCGTAGCACCTTTTATTGAAGTCTAGCCGTTCTTGAGCACTTCTAGTATTTTAGGCAACATACGAATTAGGATCATGGGAACATTTTCTACATATTAAAAATATAGCTTGTAGGACACCTGGATGGCTCAGTCAGTTGAGTCTCTGACTCTTGATTTCGGTTCAGGTCAGGACTCACGGTTGTACAATCAAGCCCTGCACTGGGCTCCATGCTGAGCATGTTAAGATTTCTCTCTCCATCTCTCTCTTTCTCTCTCCCCCCTCCTACTTGCTCATGCTATTTCTCTATCTAAAATAAAAAAATAAAAAATATAGCTTGACAGGTGTTAAATAATAAATATATATATAAAATATTCATATACATATAAAGTCCTTTTCTTCCATTGTATAATAGTGTCATGATTTAATAAATAGTAGCTCACACATTTTTATTATAAATATTGATTCCTGTTTTGTTAATTTGCATTTCTATATGCTATTGGTTCTTTGACCCTCTCTCTATCAACCTTCTACCGCAATAAATTGAATTTCAGACAAATGTAGAAACATGAAATACTAGGGGAAAATTATTTCCTACCTCTATTTCCTGTGGCTACATTTCATTTTTAATATTGCAGCTACAAAAAAATGGACCTTTGAGACTGAGGTGTGTTTTAGCATTCCAATGTGACTGACACTATTGTTCAGAAAATATCTATGGAATCAAACAAAAGACTGAAACTCTCATTCAATCAGCTGGAAAATTGTGTTGGCTTCCTCAGTGCTTTCACTTTTTTGGATACTGTCTAAAAGATCCAGGTATCTTAATACTCATATCCCAGTAAATAGATGAAAATAGATGCAAAGCAGTTAGTGGAAAACTTCCATAGGAAATACTACATGGTTTAAAAACATCTAATCAAAGTAAAAACAGCATATCCATAGTTGCTCCAATTTGGTCATATTTACCAGGAAGAGAGGGGATATACTGAGAAAAAGACCTGAAAGAATAGACATGTACATGTGAATCCTCATTATACCTGGGTCATGGGAGTATCAGGGACTATAATTTGCTTGGTGCTTTTCAAGAGCAAATATATTTACCTGTTGTCATCTCTGAATAACCAAAATATAGGACAAATTTTAGTTACACATACACAAAAAAACAGTATTTGTAATTAAAAGAAAGGAAGACAACATCAAAAAATTGGAAGGCTGATTACTCAGATTAGTACCCAATACAATTTATATTAAATTTGTATTAAATCAAAATTAAGAATAACTAAAGCCTTTAACTGCAATGTAAAGAACTTCTCTTAGCTTTAAAATTGTGAAATATTAGGATGTTAAAGGATCCTCAAAGCATTTATCCCTTCTTCATTATTGGAAATAAAAATTTCAAGGAGAGAGAACTGGCCATGGAGTTTAATGGTAAGAAATTAAAAAAAAAAAAAAAACTTCCTAAGAATGGTGGCAAGATTTTTCCAGGCAATATTCAGCCTGGATGATAAGTTCTCCCCCTAAATTCAAAAAGGTCTTTAATATTCCTTCCATTTAACCAGCAGAACAAAATATATTTGAAAAAGTTATTCAAAGACTGAAAGGATTTTACAGAACACATTTGAATCTAAGGTGGATTTTGGATATCTTGAGTTTTTAACTTGCCACTGGTGAAATAGCAAAATAGGAAAAGAACAGCTAAAGCAAAAAAAAATACAGTAGATCAAAAACTGTATTCAAGGTGTAAAGTCTTTATATTATAAGGAATAGATATGATGCAGTTTCAGAGAGTCTTTACAATTAGCATATCATTTCTGTTATTACCATAGAGCCATGTGGTTCAGTATAGAGAGGAGAAATAGGCAAGAAGGATTAGAGGGAAAGCAGAACAAACACAAATAAAGAAAAGGATCTTGATTATCCCTGAACCTTCACCATTACTGAAATTAGGAAATTGGTAAATTCTATTTATTAAAGAGTCACAAACACATATTTGGATTTTTATATATGTACACATACACACGATCATGTATATGTGTGTGCATGTGTGTACATGGAGAGAGACAATCCTGTACCTATGTCTATAGACCTGTTTAGGCTTCCATTACGTCTACTACCAGAATAGCATAAAAGCTATTTTATGCTATCAGTTTTAGGACAATTTGCTTATGTCCATAGTCCATGAAAAAAGATGATTTAGGGTTGAGCCAAGACCATAATGGGGGTATAGTTTCAAGAGAATACATTTGAGGTAATTAAGCTGTGTAATCAGTAGACATCAGTAAGTCATTCAGTGTGGATGGTGAAGTCCTCCATGACTTCCATCTTCCATGTTTTAGAAGCAGATGGTGTAGTAGATATTTTTCTCATGTATTTACAATGTACCATTTTGAAATCAATCATAGTGAAACAGATCCCAGTGAATAAACAATGAATATATCCTTCTGCATAGGATCAATAGATGCCTGTCTTAAATTACAGCCTCAAGTCCTAGGATTGCTCTAAAATGACATCTTTATAAAACTATTAGTGAGAAAGAGAGTGTATACCAGAACTCTTTATACTCGTTAATTTTCTTTTGCAACTTCTGAGTAGTAAATTTACTTGTTAGAATTCCATATTTTTCTTTGGTGCCCAAAAATCAATAACAATCCTTTTATGGTTGATCAAAGGAAAACTTTTATTTTTTCAATATACTTGCAAACAGAATCTCCAAATGAATGAGAGAGTTATTGATCTCTTAAAGTTAATTCCACTGTTGTGTTAAACAAGGCAATTTAATCTTCTACGTAAATATGGACTGTGACATATATATGATAAATTATTGACTGGGTAAAGAAATTGTCATAGAATTACCTTACTTAAATAAATACTTGACTTTTTAGCTTGTATTTATAGCACTACCTGTATGAAACAAGAAGGAAATTGATTTATCAATATAAAAATAAGTTTGTATCCTAAGGGTGCCTGGGTGATTCAGTTCGTTAAGTGACCAACTGTTGATTTCATCCCAAGGCTGTAGGATGGAGACCCGCATCAGGCTCCACACTTAGTGAGGGGCCTGCTTGAGATTCCTTCTCTCCCTGTCTCTCTTTCTCCTTCTGCCCCTACCTCACTCATGCTCTCTCTCTCTTTCATTCTCTAAAAATATTAATAATAAGTTTGTATCCTATATTTGTGAAATTATTTTATTTATTTCCCTTATGGGAAAAATACTAAATGAAATAGAAAATTGTTATTTTGCATTAAGGTGGTGAACATGGGGGTGCCTGGGTGATGCAGTTCCTTAAGGATACAACTCTTGATTAGGGCTCAGGTCGTGATCTCATGGTTTGTGAGTTCAAGCCCTGCATCAGCACAGAACCTGCTTGGGATTCTCTCTTTCTCCCTCTCTTTGTCCCTCTCCTGCTCCCACTCTCTCTCTCTCTCCCAAAATAAATAAATAAACTTAAAAGAATAAATAAAATAAAATAAAATAAAATAAAATAGTGAAGATTTACTGGGATAAATTTTATTAGAAGGGTGAAAGAGAAAATTTGTGGCTTAGATTTAGTTCCCAAAATATTTCCTTCCTAATTGCCCCAAATAAAACCAATAAATTAAAGTTAGTAAAAAGTTTCTAAGACATTTTCTTAGCAGGAGAAAATTTCAGACAATCCCAATGTTGACCTAGGAAACATATGTATAAAATAGCACTCCCACTGTTAAGAAATCAAGTCCTTATTAGTAAGCTGGAAGATCACAAATAAAAGTCTATGATTTAAGTAAAATAATTTAATAAAGATTAGATTAATAAAAAAAGAAACCAAGAATGACTTGGAGTTAAATCGCAAGAATAAAAATAAGTAATACTGCCCCCAAATGATCTACTTTGTACTTTACTTGGCTGTAATGTATAATTTAAGTTCTAGTTTCCCAATGCCTATCCTTTGTTCAGGTTCCATCTCTTTTTCTGTAACACCTTTTCTCTTTTCTCAGCCCTCCTTTATTTCTTTCTGTAAAACCATACAATAAAATTTTTAATGATACACTACCTTGTAGTTTTCACTCTGTTAGGTTTTAGTGGCTCCCCCTCCCCCAGCCAGGTTATAAACGTCTTCAAAACAATAATGAAATCATATATCTTCCTCTTCCTTGAGGGCTCATCAGAGTACTGAAAAATAGGTACCCAATAAATTCTGTTGATTATCATCTTAAATATTAAAGATTCATGAGAACTAATTGTTTTTTGATGCTAATATATCACTGTCCAATAACGCAGGAGGATAATGTAAAGTTAGAAAGTAAGATATTAGAAGCAGATGAATTCCAACTAGAGGATTTCTAAAGTAAATTTTTACCGTATGTTCATGTATTTAAAAAAAGAAATACTAAACAGGAAAATAACTTTCAAAGAGCACAGCAGATTTTGCAGTAAACCCTAAGAGTTGACAGTAGCAGTTTAAGGGAAAAAAAAAAAAAGGAAACATAACTGATAAGAAAAGCAAAAGATGCCTCTTTAAAATATACCCATTTTCAGATTAACAGATTAAATTACTCAAAATAGCACTCTCAATAATCATTTTCTGTGGAAAACAAGCAGGTGTGAGCTGAGTCACATTTGCATGCCCATGTGATTTTATATATTTCACTTCTGTGTACATAGTTTGGGTGATTTATTTAATCAGTTTAAAATTTAAGATTTTATTGTAGCAACCCTGGAGATTCCTAAACTGTTATTATATTTCATTAAATAAGACTGCTTACCATCTTTCATATATTTTTTCCTGCCAGTCACTAAATACCTTGGTTATTCTTTCCTTTGAATAGTCTTTGTTACTATTTTCTCTCTTCACACAGCCTTTACCATGGCCAAGACTTCTTTCCTATTAAGTTTGAAGTAGTGCTATTTTCTCTCAGCCTCTATTATATAATTTATGCTGTTGCTTAAAATTGATCTGCTTAAAATAGCACTGTCACCCCATTAGCAATGCCCCATACTCCCTCATAAACACACACACACAGGCCTTATGTTGATACTTTCCCACCTGTTGCATTACATTCTTGTACTTTGGTTGATTTGCAAAGATCTTGATAACATAGTACTTCTTAACTGCTCCAACTTTATTTTTTTATTGTCCCAATGTAATATACTATGAACATGCCATGATTCTCTCCACCTCTGTGAATTTACTCAAATACTTTCTTTTTATATGTATAAATTGTTCTTTAGGGTCCATTTCAATTTTGTGATGCTGTTATGATTTCGTTAGCCTTCAGTGATCCTTAACTACCATATGTAATGACCATGCTTATATCCAAAGGACACAATTATATATTTATTTGTTGACTTGTGGTTTTGGACATTTCTTTGCCATTTAATCATATCTATCTTCATCTAAACTATATATTTCTCAAAAATAAGGATATTTTCTTATTCTTATTAGAACACTGGTGGTCACATATTATGTGTTTAATAATATATGATCTAAATTATACCTACTTTTGTATTGTTCAGCAATAAGACATTTGATTATGCCTCTTGTGTGAACTACTGAAGTAGTCATTACACAGTAATTTATCCTTCCAAACTCTTTAGTTTTAGAGTGAAACCTATTGCACCAACAGCGAATAAGGCAATATAAAGGTTTCCTTCTAATATTGGAAAATATAAAAAAATTGAAAATCCTAGGGTGCCATCCATAGTTGGTTGAGAATCTGACTCTTTTTCTTAAGTTTATTTATTTTGAGGGAGGGAAGCAGAAAGAGAGAATGCAAATCCCAAGCAGACTCCATGCTGTCAGCGCAGAGCCAGCAGGAGGCTTAATCCCATGAACCAGGAGATTATTTATTATCTGAGCCAAAATCAAGAGTGGGAGGCTTAACTGAGTACTCTACCCAGGTGTCCCCAACTATCTTGATTTGTGCTGAGGCTGTGATCCCAGGGTTGTGGGATTGAGGTCCACCTTGGGCTCTGTGCTGAGCATGGAGCCTGCTCTGGATTCTCTCAATCTCCCTCTGCCTCTCTCCCTTGGTTGCACTCTCAATCTCTCTTTTTAAAATTAAAAAAAAAATTAAATATTCCAATAAAATCTCCCACTATAAAAGTGCTAGAAATCCATATTAAAGCCAGTTAAATACATAGCTAAGTTTCAAAACGATAGGATTCATAAAGATATATCGGAAAAAGGACTGGTGTCCAGGATGTAAAATGAACTCCTACAACTCAACAATAAAAAGACAAACAATTTAATAAAAAATAAGCATTAGAATTGAACAGACACTTGGCATGCAAATGGCCAATAAGCACATGAAAAACTGATAAACATCATTAGTGATCATAGAAGTAAAAATTATAACCCCAATGAAATATTGCTGTACAATTATCAAAATGACTGAAAATTATCAAAACTGAAAATGTTTTTAACAAATATTGGTGAAGATATAAAGCATCTTTTCATGGTTGGAGTATAATATGTGAAACCACTTTGAATTGTCTTGCAGTATCTTATAAAATTAAATATGCTCCATTCTATTACCTTAAATGCCACTTCAGGAGCTTACCTAAAAACTGAAAGTTGTTCCCCTAAAAGATGTATATGTGAATGGTTATAGTACTTTAATCATAAAATACAAAAACTACATAAAAACAGCACTCGTATACCTCAACATGAGAGTGGATAAACAGATTGTAGTAGATTCATACAATAGAAAACTACTCAGCAATACAATAAAGCAAATTCCCAACACATGGAACAGCATGGATGAATCTCAAAAACATGCTGAATAAAAGAAACCTTATACAAAAGACCAAATACAATTTAAAAATCTAATTTTATGGCATTTCATAACAAATATAATCTATTTGAAAGAAAAGAAAGAATAGAAAGTGATGGTCTTTGGAGATAGAGATGGAGGTGAGTACCGACTGCAAAGCGGAATAAGAAAACTTTCTGTGCAGATGTTTATGTTAGGTATCATGATGATAGGATGCATTACGTAGATACATGTGTTTGTTAAAATCCAGTGAATCTACACTTAAAATTTGTGTAATTTGTTGTATTTAAAGTTTACAAGTGAAATAAAATATTATTTAATGGCATACATGCTGATATATTTAAGGTGGAAGTGTGGAAATGTCAATGATTCAGTTTTAAATTAAAAATAAGAGGGGCGCCTGAGTGGCTCAGTCGGTTAGGTGTCCGACTTCGGCTCAGGTCATGATCTTGCAGTTCGTGGGCTTGAGCCCTGCCTCGGGCTCTGTGCTGACAGCTAGCTCAGAGCCTGGAGCCTACTTGAGATTCTGTCTCCCTCTCTCTCTGAACCCTCCCCTGCTCACAGTGTTTCTCTCTCTTTCACAAATAAACAAAATATTAAAAAAATTAAAATAAAAATAAGAGGTATATGGTGGATGGTGAAATGATGAGATATATGACAAAACAAGCCTAGTAAATTGTTAATTGTAAGATATAGATGGTAAGTACATGAATAATAGCTGTGAGCTTTCAAATTTAGCGTATGTTTATATGTTAATATATCATACAGACCAAAAATGAACTAAAGCACTTCACTCAGTGAAGTAAGAATGTTAAATCTGGTGCCTGTCCTAAGAGAATCTGCTAAACCTAGGAACTTGGAGCTTTCATTTCACAAATGAGAATATTGAACAGAAGTAAAGCCTTTAAGCCTATACAGGATGTGGGGGTGGGAAAGTATCATGTGCTACAGGGCCAATGATAAAAGAGTTAGAATAAAAAGGAAAAAAAGTAAGACTGCAAAAAAGGTACTGGTGAAAAAAATTAACTGCTTTGACAATAATTTATGTGAAGGAAGAAAAATTTCTCAAAATTCAAAATAACAAACTAACTTTCTAATAGGACTGAAACTCAAATTTATACTACCTACACTATCTGAAATTCCTACAGATATTAATGAAATGCCAACAAAATTAAAGCAAGACTTTGTTTAAAGACAACCAGATGGAATTAAAACAAAACAAAACAAAATTTCAAGGTATTATATGGAAACCAACTTGACAATAAACTATTTAAAAAAAAACATTTCACGCACTGAGGCATTACTGAGGTTGGTGAACAATAAGATGCTGAAAACCATTAGATCAAGACATAGGAAATGGTAGAACTCAGAGATCTAGAAAAATGAGCCTAACATTCATGAGTGTTTTACCCTGGGTTAGGAAGACAAAGGTTTGACATCGGTACTATTTCTCCAAAATATCTTATGCCGTAAGTTTCATCTCAGTGAACTGCATAAGTAAATAATATCTTGCATAAAATGCAACTTAGCTTCATGTCATCTGAATGAGCCAGAAGGTCTCAACTCCAGAAATAGTATTGAAGTAATATGAAAAGATTATGTTTCCAGTGACCTGGAAAGTCAAATGAAAATGTCTGGATGAAAATAATATCATTTTAAGCCCCAAAATGTTTTTTATTTGTTTTTGATTAAAAAAATACGAAGTTGGTCAAAATAACCAGAAACACAAAACTTTTTGTTTGTTTTCAAATTACTGATTTCTGGTTTCCAGCTAGGATGCATAAAACCAAAAAAGCATCACTTTCACCCTAAGAAAAGCTTGATAATCTACAAGTTCATGATTTTTCCTGACTTCATCAAAGAACAAAGTTTACAAGGCAACAACTAGACTGAAATCTAAGAAGAGATAGAACATGAACATTGGCTTACCTATGACAGAGTTTGGAAAAAAGAGACATCATGACACAAGTGGATGACAAAATTCAGCTCAACTTTTTAGTGAGTGAAGACCAAATGTGGCATATCATGAGACTATAGAATTCCTTAGAGCCAAAGATACAGGATAGGTAGTTATTTATAGGTTTTTCTCTATGGCCTTTTACCAGGTGCTCACAAGGGAGGAATTAGAGAAAGCTTTCTTTGGTTGAGCAGACCTAGAGAAAGGAATCAGCTCCTGCTGTGGGAAAGGCATAAAGCAGTCAGTGTTGACACCCTTTACCTTAAGGAATAAAAGCCTTTGGTCACTAAGGAAGAGCAGTAGACCCTGTTGTCCCAGAGCACCAATGAAGATTTATTGTGGATGAAAGGAGGAAATAGAAAAATGCTTTTATGTCTGAGAGAGGGGAATCCATCTGGGCCCAGACAATTAGTAATCTTTTAATCCACAGGGCCAGGCAGGGACATAGAAAACCTCATCGTTGAGACCCAAGAATAAGTCTGGGACCTGCATAAGTCTGAAGCTGTACCCCCAAAAAAGGAATCCCCCTGCACCTCACCATTAGTCTACCAAGCAACAAGTAACAAACAACAGCAGTCTGTCTCTGGGAGAGGTGTAGGCACATGCAGAGAGACCCTTTCTAGGACCAAGAACCCATGGAGGACCTAAAGTTGAAAGTGGTGAAGGAACAATATTTTGTTGTTTACTATAACTCTTTAGAAAAATAAATACTATTTATCTCAGTCTTTAGTGTCCTACATTTGATTTCAGTGTTCAATAAAACAGTTATAAAACATAAACAAAAACAAATAAAAATATCCCATTGCCCAGACAGAGCAAGAGAATCAAAAGAACCAGACAAAAAGATTAGCCAGGTTTTGGAACTTTTCAGCCAGAGAATTAAGAATTAAATTAACTATGATTGATATGTTGAAAGTTCTAGGAAAAGAGGTGAATAACATACATGAACAGATATGAAATTTCAAGAGAGATAGTTACCACAATATAGGGACAAATGGAAATCTTAGAATTAAAATAATGCAGCCTTTGATGGTTTGATAAATAAACTTCTTATCACCAGAGAATAATCAGTCAACTTGAAGAGAAGACAATGTAATTTGCAAAGGAAAACAAAGTGAGAAAAAATAACAATAGAAACAAATAGAGCATCAAGACCTGTGAGGCATTTTCATATGTTCTAATAGATGGTTAATAGGAATTCTAGAAGGAAAAGAGAATGTAAATAAGAAAAATATTAAAAATTAAAATCTGACTACAGAACCAAAAATTTCAGAGCCCTAAGCCAAGGTAATTTCACACAATCCATCTCTCACCCAGGACAAGGAAAAGACACACACACACACACACACACACACACACACACACACACAACTTCTATAAATATTTCAAACCACATAAAAATAACTTCAAACCAAATAAAAGAAAAAAATCATGAAGACAAGCAAAGAATAAAAAGAAACATTACAGGGGTGCCTGGTTGGCTCAGTCAGTTGAGCGTCCAACTTGGGCTCAGGTCATGATCTCATGGTTTGTGGGTTTAAGCCCCGCATAGGGCTTTGTGCTGGTAGCTCAGAGCCTGGAGCCTGCTTCAGATTCTGTCTCCCCCTCTCTCTCTGCCCCTCCCATGATCATGCTTTGTCTCTCTCTGTCTCTGAATGATAAATAAGGTGCATTTCTCACCTGAAGTCAAGAGAAAAACTTTGTTAGAGGGTTAAAAAATAAAAATAAAAAAGAATATCTTGTCAATTCAGAACTCTATACCCAGAGAAAGAAAAATGAGAAAAACTTTTTAGACAAATAGAGAACTGAAGAAATTAACTACTAACCTGTAAAATATTAAAGGAAGTTCTTTAGGCACATGGAATATGATACCAGATAGAAACAAATATACACAAAGAAAAAGAGCCCAGAAATGGTGAAATTAAGGAAAATAATAAAAGTCCTTGCTTTTAACTTTAATCTTGATCACTCTAAAAGAAAATTGTCTAAGTCAGTGAATATCACAAGATATTCTACAGAGATAAAAGGTAAATGAATATTTATCATGAAGACTTTAATGGCCATAAATTCAATAATTTGGATGAAATGTCAGATTCCATAAAAGACACCAAGGTCATCAGACATTACTCAAGGCAGAGTAGCTAATCTGATCTTTCTGTAATTATTAAAGAATTTGAATATGTACACACACACACACACACACACACGTTTGAACAAAACATACCAGTCAGATAGCTTCACAGGTAAGTTCCACCAAACATTTAAGGGGGAAAAAAAGATACTGATTCTACTCAAATCCATTTAGAAAATAGAAGAGGAGTGAGCTTATTTATTTATTTGTTTATTTTTTAAAGATTTTATTTTTAACTTAGCTCTACACCCAATATGCGGCTCAACTTACAACCCCAAGATCAAGAGTCATATGCTCTACCAACTGACCAGCCAGGTGCCCCAAGGAGTGAACACTTTTAAACTCATTTTTCAAATTCAGCTTTACCCTGATATGAAAACCAAAAAGGATATTATATAAAAAAGAAAACCACAAAACAGTACTCCTTAAGAACATAGAGGCAAAATTCTTCCTAAAATATTACCAAATCTAATCTGGCAATATATAATTTTTTTAACGTTTATTTACCATTGAGAGAGAGAGACAGAGCATGATCATGGAAGGGGCAGAGAGAGGGAGAAACACAGAATCTGAAGCAGGCTCCAGGTTCTGAGCTGTCAGCACAGAGCCCACCGCGGGGCTCAAACTCACAAACCCTGAGATCATGATCTGAGCCCAAGTTGGACGCTCAACCAACTGAACCACCCAGGCACCCCTAATCTGGCAATATATAACAAGAACAGAATATCGTGATCAAGTAGGGCTTTTCCCAGAAATAAAAGGCTTCCTCAACATTTTATGATCAATATAATTTACAGTGTCAACATAATAAAGAAGAAAATATGTATTTTCAATATATGTATAAATGCATAGTATAAAATTCATTATAATTTCTTTTTCAAAAACTTCCAGAACATTAGGATTTTAAGAAAAGAATATTCTCAAGTATCATAAAATACTTAAATAGAATTCCAGCAAAATGTGTGCAAGACTTTCATGCTCAAAACTATAAAATATTAATTAAAAATAAAAGAAAGCCCACATAAATTGAGAAATATACTGTGTTCAGGGATTAGAAGATAAAATATTGCTAATATTGTCAACTCTCCCTTCATGAATCTATAGAATCAGTTTTTCCCTCAAAGTATAAGTAGAGTTTTGGCAGAAATTTCCAAGATAATTCTAAAATGTATATAAAAATTGAAAGCAACTAGAATAGTAAAAACCATTTAAAAAAAGACCAAATTTGGGGGACTCATGATTTAATTGTATAATTTAATGGTACAATATTTAAGACAGTGTGTTGTTAATGAATGTTAGAAAAAGTACATTAATGAAACAGAACAGAGTACTAGAAATATACTCTCATACTTACATGGTCAATTGATTTTGGGTATGTGCAAAAACAAATCAGTGCAGAAAGCATAGTCTTTTTAATAAATGGTGCTGTACCAATTGCACAACTATCTGCACCAAAAGAACCTCATTCAAGACTTTACTTATAAAAATAATCACCAGATCCATCACAGACTTAGCGTAAAACTTAAAACTGTAATATTTCTGGAAAATAACACAAGAGAAACAATTTGTTATTGTGTTAGTCAAAAATCTTTTCATTATATCACAAAATACATGATCCATAAAAGAAAAAAAAAGATATATTGTGGTTTATCATAATTAATGAACTTTTACTGTTTGAAAGACAATGTTAAAACAATGAAATGACAAGCTACAGACTGAGAAAAAAATTTGTAATGTGTGTATCCATAAAGTATTTGTACTCAGCATACATAAAAAATTGGTTTCAAATATATAAAGAGCTCTCAAATTCAGTAAGAGGAGGCAACAAACATAATTTAAAATGGGCAAAGGATTTAAATACTTTATTAGAGGCACCTGAGTGGCTTTGTCAGTTGACTGTTCAACTTTGGCTCAGGTAATGATCTCATGGTTCGTGAGTTTGAGCCCCACATTGGGCTCATTGCTGTCAATGCAGAGCCTTCTGCAGATCCTCTGTCCTCCTCTCTCTCTGCCCCTCCACTGCTCATGCTTTTCCTCTCTCATTTTATTTGTTTAAAAATAAACATCAAAAACACAGATAACAAATATCTTAAAGAATATATGTCATGAAGATGAAAACTCCATCACTGTAAATACAAGGTTAAAATTGCTAACATCGTGATGTTATCAGTAACTGTGGATTTAGATGTTTAAAACACCCTTATAGAGAGTAACAGAAATGTGTGCTTGAGTACTTAGTCAGGTAGGTGACAGACTCTTGACTTCGGCTTGGGTCATGATTTCAACTGTTGGTGAGTTCGAACCACATGTCGAGCTCTGTGATGACCACACAGAGCTTGCTTGGGATTCTTTCTCTCTCCCTCTTTCTCTGCCTCTCCCCCACTGGAGCTTTCTTTCCCAAAATAAATAAACTTAAAAAAATAGTAACGGAAAAATATTATAACAGAGATTGAGTGTCAATGAAAAAAATGGAGCTATTTTTTTCTCTTCATCTAAGAGACATTCCTAAAATATATTATGTTTTTATTTTTTCAAGAAATGATTCTCTACTTCAAAACCCACAGGAAAATTGATATTAAATATAACCATTAATTCAGCTAATAATTGCATAAGTTCTTATGTTCATTTTCTATATTCACTATAGTAGAGAAAACTTTCTCTTGATTATGTAGTAAAAAGGATTTTGAAAAAGAACAGATATAATATATACATACACATATACACAAATATATACAGTCATCTACGTATATACATATGTATATATCATTACATACCAATATATAAATTTTCATATATATCACTAGTTGGGTATTATTTATATATCATAAAACTAATAAGTAGTTAATTTGCAGAATTATTCAACCAACATCATGATCAATTTTTAAAACATTTTCGTTATTCCATATACTTCATAACCATTTGCAGTCAATACTTACTCCCACTCTCAAGAATCACTGACTTCATATCTGTCTCCATGGATTCATCTTTTCTGAACATTTCATCTACATGGAATCATATAATATGTGGTATTTTGTACCTGGCTTCATTCATATTTGAATGATGTTTTTCAGATTCATTCATGTTATAGCATGTAATAACAAGTGTTGGCAAGGATGTGGAGAAACAGGTACCTTGCTACATCCCTAGTGGGAATGTAAACTGGCAAATCCACTTTGCAAAAGTACATTTTAATAGTTTCTTAAAACCTTAAAAACACAAAGCTACCATGAGAACCAACACAGAACCACTTCTGTGTATCCTGGAGAAGTGTAAACATATGTCCCCACAAAGATTTGTACTTGAATATTTATAGCAGCAGTATTTATCATAAAAAATTATAGATGATCCAAATGCCTATCAATTGGTGAGTGGATAAACAAATATGATATATTCATAAAATGAAATACTACTCAACAACAGGCTGAATATATAGGTGCAAAACTGCTATCAAAATTCAGATCTTAAAAGTCAATAGACTCATGCATTACTTTTTATTTCTCTGATAGTTATTCTATAGTGACAAGCTTTTATTTCTATAAATTATACATTTTTAAAAGTTTTATAACCACATCAGGGTATTTTAAAAACTTTATCAATTAAGTAATGGGAAATTATATAAGTTTAAATTTATCATTAGTTTTACAGTGAGAAATAATGTACTAGAGACTCTTTTAGACTTCTCTGTGGAAGTACAGCCCAAAGCTTGAAACTTCTCTCATTTCAGAAGATATAATAGAAATAATGGTTAATGTAAAAGTTTACTGCCCATAGGCTGCCTGGGTAGCTCAGTCAGTAAGCATTCTTCTCTTGATTTTGGCACAGGTCGTAATCTCACAGTTTGTGGGATTGAGCCCCATGTCCTGCTCTGGGCTGACAGCACAGAGCCTGTTTGGGATCCTCTCTCTATTTCCTTCTGCCCTCCCCCCCCAAATAAATAAATTAGTTTAAAAAAAAAGTCCACTGTCCTTTATTTTGTACATGGTATTTCATTAAGCTGCCTTTCTAGAAGAGAATTTCTTACATGTGGCTACACATCAGAATCTCTTAGAGTGTTTGTACAAAGTATAATTTCCAGGGCCTCACCCCCAGAGATTCTGATGAATGGGTTGGACATGGAAGCCATCAAGCTGTGATGCTGATAATCACTCCAGGTAATTCTAACTTACCCAGTCTGTGGCATGTGGGAGTCACTGTTCTAAATTTAAAAACAAAACAAAACAAAACAAAAAAAAACCATATATCTGCTACTAGTGAGGACTAACAGAATTCCAACTACAAGACTCTGTTAAATGCTATTTAATATATTCTAGACAGAGTATAAAGGAAAGCTGATTACCTCCAAGAGTTTGTAATTATTTTAAAGCATTATATATATCATATACTGGTAGAAGGAAAAGAATTGTGTGGCAATTCAAATTTACGAATTTTCTTCACAATAAGAGCTAATTACAGGTTTCCTGTTTTTGGAAGAAGCACACTTACAGACAAAGCTTCATTTTTAAAAAGTGTTCCTTAACAGATGCAATCAGTCGTGTCAACAGATATTAACTGAATATACTTTTTTTAAAAAAGAGATGTGGAACATGATCAGAATAACATTTTCTTAGATTTTAGGAAGTTTATAATCTCTGTAGTTCATGTAGGCATATAACCAAATGAATGTAACACTAACTAAATGTAAGTTCTACTATGATTTGGAATAATGAACGTTTGTTAATAGTGTTTGACAGTGATATACTGTACTTGTGAATTACATGAATTTTAAGTATAATTTTCAAAAAATGATGACATAAGCATAATTTTATTGTAATTTTATAGATGAGAAAACAAGGAACTCCAGATAGTAAACGGTGAAGTAAGATGGGGTAACTAAGTTTCTCTAGCTTCAGTGCTTCTAAATACTCCTCTATATAAAGAAATATTTCAGAGTCCAAAAGAGATTTATAGTCAATTAATTTTCATTCAAGGGGACAAGAAATAATGGGGAAAGAAGAAAAGTTTCCTAAGTCTAGAATGTATGTACAGATTATCCCTGACTTATGATGGTTACCTTTATGATTTTTGGACTTTATAATGATGTGATGAAAATGGTATGCACTCATTAGGAAAAAACCTTACTTTAAGTATGAATTTTTTATATTTTCCCAGGTTAGTAATATGCAGTACAATACCATTATGATATGGAGCAGTGTTAGTGAACCACACCTTCTAGACTCTCATGTGGTTGTGAGGATAAACAACTTATAAACTTATAACTATTTTGTATACATATAACAATTCTATTTTTCACTTTCAGTATAGTATTTATTAAATTATATAATATTTTCATCATCTCATTGTAAAATAGGCTTTGTGTTAGATGATTTTACCCAACTGTAGTCTAATGTAAGTGCTCTGAGCAACTTTATGGACAGTCTAGGCTAAGCTATGATGTAAGTTAGGAGTATAAATGCATTTTGACTTATATTACTTTCAATTTATGATGGGTTTATCAGGACATACTCACATTGTAAGTCGAGGAATATTTGTCCTTGAAATCTGCACGATTTGGAAATGTAGAGGACATTCAAGCAAAAGGGAATGATGTGAGTAAAGTTGTCCTGGAACACTCTAGAGAGGGAGCAGGAACAGAGCTGTATCAGACATGGTTATCATTAAGATTAACTGAAAGCAACAAGTTTGAGAAATTAACTGATGTCCAGAGCTGATGTAATGCAACAAAGGACCAGATTTGTAGACATTGCATGTGATCAGGAAAAATAAATTGGTTGAGATAAGGTTGAGGGCTTAGCTCTCATGAAGAGGTTGGGAGGAGAGGGAGAATTGAGCTTACTTTTCCTGGTGCTCATTAAAAGTCTTAGGGGCAAGTTAACTGGTTGAAAAATACAGAATTCAGTTTATCTTTACTTCTTTTTATTCTTTTTTTTAATACTGCTATACACCCCCTTTTCTCGGAATTGTTCCCCCTTGTGTCTAGTTAGAGTTGGCTATATTCTCCCTAATTCTGACTTTCCCACGCAAAAAAGATAAAAAACATAATCAAAGGTTTTCATTCATTTATTTATTCAAAATATTTATTAAATGCCTGCCATATGACTAAACTGTTCTAGATTTTAGTGATATAGCAATGAGCAATAAACAAAAATCCTAACTGTAATCAAAATTACATTTGAGAAAGGAAGAAGGCAGAGAATTAACAAGATTTAATATTTAAAATATATGATGTGATAGATTAAGTGTTAAAAAATTATAGAGGGTGGAGTACATGAAGTTTGTACATGGCTAGCTGTGTCTTATATTTTAGATAGGGAGGCCTGGGACAACTTCACTGAGACTGCTGTGCCCAAAATTGAAAGAGGGCAGAGGTCAAGTGCAATACAAGCAGAATAAACAGTGGGTACAAAGATCCTCCAGAGGGAGTGTATCCGGTATAACCAGCTGATGTGATTGGGGCAAAGTGAGGGGGGAACATATTAATAAAAAGGTCAGAGTGGTGAGTGACAGGGAGTACACATTTTATAAAGCTTTGTAGGTTGCCTGTCTTAGTTTTTTCAGGCTGTTATAACAAAATACTATAGACTGGGTAGCTTATAAACAACAAATTTATTCATCACAGTTCTTGTAGCACAATATCAGCAGTTGGGTTCTTGTGAAGGCCTTCTTTCAGGTTGCAGACTACTGACTTTTTGCTATGTCTTCACATAGTGGAAAGGGCGAGCCAACCCCCGGGGTCTCTTCTGTTGGGCACCAATCCCATTCACAGAGGATCCACCCTCATGACCCTAAGCACCTCTCAAAGGCTCTGCATCCTAAGGCCATAACCTTGGTGGTTAGAGTTTAAACATGAATTTTGAGGGAACACAAATATTCAGACTACAGTAGTACCATAAGAATTTTGGCTTGTACCTAGAAGTCATTTTGAAAGTATGATTTCTGATTCCCATGGAGAAACAAACAAAACAGTAAAATAATAAATAGCTAGCAAAAATAGCAAAATTTTCAGGATCATTTCCAAATGGTTACTGTCTTTGTATGTCTTCTGATTCCTAGAAGGGCTCATCTTGTCCTCTTAATTCTTGCTGAAGATATATGAAATTGAAGCAAATAATAAAAGTGAGTTACTGTCCATTTAGGTACTTATGTCTCAGATGTGAAACTTCTTGGATTAAATGATTTTAATGCTGTCATTGAATGTCCTATGATAAGAATTTTTCTTATATTGTGTATTTTATTTTGTGGGATGGAAGCTGAAGTTTTAATTTTTCTGCTGACCCCAACCCAGCTCTCTAGCTGTGTTACATGGTCAATAGATACAGCTGATATTTTCTTCAAGATAGTGTATTTTGATTGGTATATTTCAAGTGGTGATTACATATTGATCTCCTGTCTGGAATTTTTTAATTGACATAAGCTGTTTGTCAAGGCATAATCTTTTCATAGGACCTTCATGCTAATTAAGGGCAGTTTGGGTTAAAATACATATCTCCATGAACTCTACCTTAGTGTGGATATCAAATGCAACAAAACAGCTGCTCAAAACAGCAGCATTTCCAAAGGTTTATGAGAGTCTTAATTTATGGAATTTTATTTTAAAAATTGTATTGTGTATAGAGACTGTAAAGTCTGTTTCCAATATCCCAGTGGAAACATATAGTCACTGAGATTTGAAATATCTTAATCTCAAAGAGTCATAAAATGCCTGTAGCATAGGGACTGCATGAAACAACACAAAGGAGAGAATTTCTGATATAGTGAAAGTCATAATATTGACTTCAATAGAAAGTTTGAAAAAGAACATAGTAATTTTATGTCCTAGTTCCAAGAACAGCAAACTCAATTGGAAATCTAAGATTGTACAGTTACAATTAAAACAGATAATATTTTCCAGAAGAAAATATATCTTTAAAAGAGTTTAATTTGGGGATGCGGATTATGTGGGAAAACAGAGCCGTGTTTTATACTGAATTCATTAATAGGCATTTTATATTAATATAATGCTTTTGGAAAAGATAGAATATAGTAAAAAACATTCTTCTATTCCTTTATTTTTAATCATAACTTCATCAGAATGGTATTGAACTGGCAACAAATGAATTTCTCTAACTGAAGGTAAAATTACATACATCTAACATAATGTGGGCAGAGTAGTGTAACCAAGGCACTTAGGAGAGTCTAGTAAATATATTAAAGTATAAACAGATACTAATTATTTTTGTGGGTTAATGTTCATTTTTAGTTAATGATTTTCTAATATTTATAAGCTCCAGGGAGGGAGATTATCTATAACTTTTCATTCACAGAGAGTATTTTATTATATCTAATCCAGAAGTCCATACCTGGATGAAAATTAGAACCATTTAGGGGGACTGTTAAATCACACTGATGCCTGGAAATTCCCCAGACAATTTGAAATAGAATCTTGAGGCAAAGACTAGTGTCTGCATTTTAGAGAGATTCCCAGTTGATTCTAAGGCAGTGAGAATTGAGAGTCATTGACCTAATCTACATTGTTCTTACTTTTAATTAATTCCATTTCCTCCAGTTCTGTTATCGATGAATGAGGTGAATATTAGCTTTTATAGAACACGGCTACACATATTTAAAGCCAACTATATCAGCAGTCTCTCAATTGCTCATGCATTCATAATTCATATCATAAGAAAATCTGGGACCTGCATAGAATTGTGATATGATTTTATAACTGTTTTTATTTGACAAATGAGCACAGCAGGACAAGAAACGTGAGATGACTTGACTGTGGCCTCTGGTGTACTGATGGCATTGCTATACCCTCAAGAACAGACACTCCTGCCTTCAGTGTCCACTGTTCTTTTCATTTTGCTGTATCACCTGAACTTGTTTATCATTTCCTAAATGTTCTATTTTCTAATCTTTTTCAAAACTCAAGCATCTGTGCTGAGCTTCAGATGAATAGTATAGAGAATTACCAAGGAGTTTCTTGAATCCATGCAGTACATTTCCTTTCTTATCAATTCTGCTGATTCAGACTACAATCTGGAGTGATCATTACATCTTTTCTCTCCTAGGTTAGCATTTTTCTGGATAGTCCTCATTTTGTGTATAATTTCTACTTCTTTCAACTTTAAATGATGCTATATTTTACATTTTACCTTATATTTTCCTATACATTTCTTTATACTTGTGATCTCAAACTAAATGGAATTTGCTATCATAATCAATGATTTTTACATTTTTTATGCTTAACAGTAAAAGTCAATATTTTTCTGGGGCACCTGGGTCACTCAGTCGGTTAAGCATTTGACTTCAGCTCAGGTCATGATCTCATAGTTTGTGAGTTTGAGCCCCGCTTCAGGCTCTGGGCTGACAGCTCAGAGCCTGGAGCCCACTTCGGATTCTCTGTCTCCCTCTTTCTCTGCCTGTCCTCTGCTCATTCTCTGTCTCTGTCTGTCTCTCAATAATAACTAAACATTAATTTTTTAAAAAAGTCAATATTTTTCTCATGTTTAATTTTATAAACTCAAGTCATCTAAAAATATATACATTTTCACTTATTTAAATCAATGGTATTCCTGTAAATCATCATGATTTTAATAAAAGTCTATTCCCCATGGACTCTGACATGCATGAGGTTTAACTTTTATAACTTAAATGTCCCACCATGCCTTTATCCAAAATTAAATTTATATTTTTTTCTCACTCTGTTTCTGTAATTTCAGTACTACTATAAAAGCTACCTCTAGTGATAAAAACAGTACCTAAAAAGTCTTCTTTTTTAAGTTGAAGATATCAAAAGCTACCTTATCGTAACAAGCCTAGTTCTACATCTATTTCAATGAAATTAAATACTCATGACTCTTTTATTGAAATATGGTCAAAAGAACCTAACATGTTAACATGATAAAATTGATTTTACTGTTTCTATAATTTAGAAGACACATTTCCCCCATGTTATTCAGAAAAGGGAATATCAGACTGAGGACCAAACAACTACAAATGCACAGATCAGGCTTGTATCCAAAAGTTTGGTGTCACATTTCTTCAATATATACTAAAAATAGAATATATCAATACTGAGAGACAATAAGCCTTTCTAATTAAAGGAGCAGAGAAGCCCTGCCTCAAGTACAGTTTCCTCTGAGATTTTCAAAAGAGGAAATTGGAAAAAAGAATTTCTAGGAAAATTAAGGAAGGAGAAGGCTGAAAAGAAAGTGATAGTTCTCATTAGTATCACAAGACTATAAATTCCAAGAGTGAAGTGAGAAGTATAGAGCCTATCACAATAAAGAGGGAGATAAAGAAGCTCTTTTGAGAAATGAAGAAAAAAAGAACTTTGAAGAAATCCCAGACAGTCTAGCTAGATTTATTAAAACAAAGCTCAGGTAACTGTATGAATGTATAAAAACAAAAACATCAGATTAAGAGGCATTTTGATTCTGAAAGAGGAGGAACTTAATGTATTTTATTACTTATATATATATATTTTCAAAGTATAGAATATAGTAGGAAACGTGTATACAAATCATGAGTGTGGTGCTTCATGGCTTTGCACAAAGTGAACACTTATATAACAAGTTCTTATATCAAGAACTAAAATGCTACCAGCATTCCATACAGCCCCTTTTTGTTCCTTTCTAATCACTCCCCACTCCAAGACTAACCATTCTTCAACCATCTCTTACATAATGACTTAGTTCTGTGTTTGAACTTTATGTAAGTGGAATAATACTGTTTTGCCAATGTGTTTCTTCTGCTTCTTAATGTTATGTTTATGAGATTTGCCCCTTTTATTGTTTGTAGTTATAATGTGTTTGTTCTTATTGATATATAACATTCTCTTGTGCACATATACCTCAATATATTTATCCAGTTTGTTTACTCATTTATCCAGTGGACGTGCTGATAATTACCAGGCTGGAGATACTGGAATAGTACCACTCTGAACTTCCTAGAGATTTTGTTCTGGTACAAATATGCATATCTTTTGAGCATACACTTATACTTTGGATACATGGATGTACTTACACATGGATATTTTTAACATCCATGCATGATATGTTTAAATTCAATAGATACTGAGAGTTTTAGTATCCCATTAATTTGCATTTTACTGATGAAGTTGAGTTTGGTTTTGGTAAATTTACTTATTGCTTATTCAATTCTCATTTTTAGTGTGTTTTCAACTTTTTCTTATTGATTATGAGTTCTTTGTATATTCTGGAAATGACTTCTTTTTATGATATGTGTATTGCAAATATTTATTTCCTTCTGTGGATGACTACCTGCTTAGTGATATCTTTTATTTTTTTTAATGTTTATTTATTTTTGAGTTACTATTTCTTTTAAGTTTTTTTTTTTTTTTTTTTTGAGAGAGACAGAGAGAGGTAGCAAGGAATGGGTAGAGAGAGAAGGAGAAAGAGAGAATCCTGAATAGGCTCTGCATTATTAGTGGGGAGCCTGGTACAAGACTCAAACTCACAAACCATGAGATCATGACCTGAGTTCATGACATAAGCTGAAATCAAGAGTTGGAGGCATAACCCACGGAGTCACTAAGGTGCCCCAAGTTCTTATTTTTAACATAGTCAAATGTATCCATGATAGTAGTTTTTATGTCCTTTCATAGAAATCTTTGCCTTATATGCTTCTATGATATCCTCCCTTTTCTTCTAAAAGTTTTATTGTTTTGTCTTTAATATTTATCTATCTTATCAATCTATACTTGATTTCCACAAATGGTATGAATTAGGGATTTCAGGATCCATTTTATCTACATTAATAGCCAATTGATCCAACAAATATTTTTTGAAGAAATTATCCATTCCCCACCAACAAATATTTTTTGAAGAAATTATCCATTCCCCACTGCACTACAGTGCAAACTTTGTCAAATCCAGAGGACATATATGAATGAATTATTTCTGAATTTGCTCTTCTGTTTTATTGGCCTCTTTGTCTACCCTTGTACTGATTTCACATGACTTAATTACTATGGTTTTACCATAAATCTTAATATTTAGTGGTATACGTCCTCCAGCTTTGTTTTTTCTCCCTTAAGATTACCTCATCTAGGGGCGCCTGGGTGGCTTAGTCAGTTAAGCGTCTGACTTTCGCTTAGGTCATGATCTCACGGTTGGTGGGTTCAAGCCCCGCGTCGGGCTCTGTGCTGACTGCCAGCTCAGAGCCTGGAGCCTGTTTCAGTCTGTGACTCCCTCTCTCTGACCTTCCCCTGCTCACTCTGTCTCTCTCTTTCTCTCTCTCCTAGAAATAAATAATAAAAAAAACATTAAAAAAAATTACCTCATCTATTCTTAACCCTTTGCATTTTCATATAACCTATAGTAGAAGTTCACCAAATTTCATTAAAAATACCTGCTGTTATCACAAACACGACATATCTCTCCATTTATTTATTTAGCTACCATCCCCATCATATAGGGGAGTTACCCCTTCTACGGAGGGCTGCCTTGTCTAAGGTGATGACTGGGGAGGTACACATCTAATGAATGAACAGTGAGGAAGTCTAAAAGGCTGTCTATATCAGCCAACTCTGGAGTCATATAAAGTCCCCATGGGGTCAGCTGAAGCTCTCTGTCTACTTGCATTACAGCTTGACTTCTTCCTCTGCCTAAATTCTGCTTCCTTCCCTTTCTTTGTTGGACATTATTGTAGGACATCATGTTGAATGGTGATTTGGCAGCCTTTTTGTGACCAGAAAGAAGAGAGAAGGGAGAGAGGAACAGAGGGAGGGACAGGAAAAGAGAGAGAGAATAAGATCATAGGGAAACTAACAAAGAATCCTTATACACTGAGCCACTGAAATAACCAACATCGGGGCTATCTATCTCCAGAAAGACTGGTAGGTAAGACCCTCTAATAACCCCCTACGGTTTAGGACACTTTAGTCATTCTATTAGTTGCAGCGGAAAAATGTCTAATAACTAACTTCTGTATCAGTTTTATTTCCATTTTATACTTTTGGGTGGCACAGGTGATTCATGCTATCATATTCCCTGTTCTTCCGATTGAGTGCCTTTAAATAAAATTGGAATAGTATGGGTTATTTTTTTATCGAATTAATCATTCATGTATGATTATTTAGCTCTTATTTCTGTATAATTTTAAGAAATCAATGTAACAGAGAATTTAGAAAAACAAATGTTAATAGATTGCCTCTTATTTTCAGTAGAATAAAATTGCTTAGGATCAAAATTCAGATCTGAAAATTTTTGACTACATATTCCTCTCTTTTAAGCTAGGCCAGACATTAAAACACTTGCCCAGGTTTGAGAAGTTAGAATAACAGTTTGATCTTTGCTTTTTTTGTTGTTGATTTTATTGCTCAGCAAACAATACAAAGAAGTCAAGAGGAAGTTCTCTGTTGCTTCCTTGATGCCTCATAGAAGCAAGTCCCAAAACAGGTTAAGAGACTATAACACCTGGGCTTGATGCACTTTTACAAATTTAAATTTATTAGTAGAGGTGGAATGGGTATTGAGAGGTCTGCTGCTTTACCATATCAATTTTTTTTCTGCATCCTACAGACACACTTCTACGTTTTGTTTCTTATTATATCGCTTAGCTGCTCAAGGTTTAAGGCCATTAATATTCTAGAGCATGACAAACATGATTAATATTTCTTTCTGTTAGGGATGAAGTAGGTAAGGAATATGAAACATTACTTTGTTTCCTGAATTTGAATTGGTCTCAAATGTAGATAATTCTGTAATTGTTAGCCCCTTCTGATCTTTCCTTTGCTCTTGTCCTTTGCATGTGAACAGTTCTTTAAAATTTCACAGGCCGTTGAAGGGGCAGGCTGCAAAAGTATTCTAGTTTTGCTTGTTTTTTCAGTATGTTTAGTTTTTTTCTACCAGAAATTTTATTTTATTTATAATTATTTTTTTTTATGTTTATTCATTTTTGAAAGACAGAGAGAGACAGAGCACAAGTGGAAGAGGGGTAGAGAGAGGGAGTCACAGAATATGAAACAGGCTCCAGTCTCTGAGCTGTCAGCACAGAGCCCTCAAACTCAGGAACCATGAGACCATGACCTGAACAGAAGTCAGGTGCTTAACTGACTGAGCCATCCAGGTGCCCCATCTACCAAGAATTTTAAAGAATTATATATATATATAATTCTTTTTGGTCCCAGTATCTCGGGATGATGACATTATAAACAATTCAAGAATATATCATATTTACTTATTTTAATTTGATATCCTAGGAGATCTACAAGATGTCTAGACATTGTTAGGGAATGTTCTAGTTCCAGCAATTTAAATATTAATATTAAAAAATTAAATAGCCACTTTTAATAATACTTATAATGTCTGGTACTTTGTAATACACTGTAGATAAAGTATAACAATTGGTGGGAAGAGAGATTTTAGTGGAATATACTTCCAGAGAGAAGAAGTCACAGAAATTGAAAAATTAAAACAAAATGGGAAGGAGAAATGGCAGAGTAGGGGGATTCTAAACTCACCTCATCTGATGGATACACCTAATTAACAGCCACATCGGTGTAAGTAACTCAGAAAATACTTGATGACTGGCAGAACAGACTTTCTGTAGTTCCCAGTGGTAGAGAGGAGGGTTAGAGGGGTCGGCCACAGTCAGGAAACAACCTCCAGGTGAGACTAACTGGCAACAGAAAGGACACCACAACCGCAGAGAAGGGAGAGGAGTGGACTGTACACCAGGCATCTCAGGCATTGGGGGACCTGCACTGGGAAAACAAATTTTCATAACGTTTGGCTATGAAGACCAGTGGGGCTTCACATTGAATTTTTATAATCAGCAGGGTGTAACTCTAGGCACTTTAAATATCACTAGGTTTAGCTCTGGGAGAGCCAAAGGCAATGCTCACAAAACAAACAACCCCATGGAGAACAGCATAGAACAGCAGCTTGAAAAGTACCTGGGGTATACATGAAGATTTATTTACTAATTTCAGAACATGTGCTGGAGGGCAGGGATCTTAAAGAAACTTCTCCAAGAGCAAAAGGGCCTTGGGGTCACATTTCTTTCTGTGCCCCCTTACCCCTTCCCAAGCCTAGATAGCTGGACACTTGTGAGAAACACTCTATACTTATCTTTCTAATATCATGAGCCCTGGCCCTGTGTTCCCTTCCAGATCTCCCCCACCTAACCTAGCCCCAAAGTGGCTCCTGCCACATCACATCCTGCAGGTCCCCCTGGCTAGGACTGGCACTACCCCCAAGTGACTCCTGCCCTGGGGAGAAGACACCCGGATGGTCAACAGACATGAAAAGATGCTCAACATCACTGATCATTAGGGAAATGCGAATCAAAACCACTTTACACTTGTCAGAATGGCTAGAATTTTTAAAAAGGCAGAAAATAACACATGTTGGTGAGAATAGGGAGAAAAAGGAGCCCTTGTGCACTGTTGGTAGGAATGCAAATTGGTACAGCTACTGTGGAAAATAGTACAGAAGTTTTCTCCAAAAAATAAAATGGAATTACCATATGATCTAGGCAATTATACTGGGTATTTACCTAAGCAGAACAAAACAAAACTACTTTAAAAAGATATATGCACCCCTGTGTTTATTGCAGCAGTATTTACTATAGCCAAGATATGGAAGCAACACAAGTGTCCATTGATAAATGAAAGGGCATGATGGAATATTACTCAGACATAAAAAGAATGAAATCTTGCCATTTCAAATAACAAGAGGGGACCTAGAGGGTATTATGCTAAGTGAGATAAGTCAGTCATAAAAAGACAAATATCATAGGATTTCATTCATATGTAGATTTTAAGAAATTAAAACAAACAGAAAAAAGAGACAAAACCACCAGTCTCTTAAATAGAACAAACAACTGATTGCCAGAGGAGAGGGGGGTGGGAGGATGGGTGAAATAAAGGGAATTAAGAGTACACTTAACTTGATGAGCACTAAAGAAAGAAAAAAAAAAAAAAGGAAAAATTAACAAATATTTAAGTATAGAATTCATCTCTCTCTATATATATTTAATGTTTATTTATTTTTGAGAGAGAGATAGTGCACACAAACAGGGGAGGGACAAAGAGAGAAGAGGGACACAGAGTCTGAAGCAAGGTCCAGGCTCCAGGCTGCCAGCCAAGTCCTACATGGGGCTCAAACCCATAAGCCATGAGGTCATGACCTGAGCCAAAGTCAGATGCTCAACCGACTGAGCCACCCAGATACCCCTCACCTATATTTTTATATAGACAGGAGTATATTTATGTTTAACTATTATGTAATTAGATCAATATATAAACCCAAACATGAATATTAGCACAGTGATCATTAAAGTAGTCCCCTTTGAGAGCTTTAGAAATATCATATCACTTTTTACCTATTAACTGAAGCTCTTTGAAGTCTTAATATTCTCGATAGTGTCAAATTTATGTAAAAGGTAGACTATAATTTTGAACATTAAGTGCATTTCAGTGAATAAATACTTAATATAGTTGACTAATGATGTGTTTATTTGATATCAAAGTGTGACTATGTGGTAGCAGGCTACACACAGGCTGCAGATGCACCTAGAATGCCCATGGATGCACCTGGGAGGCCTATGTGAGGAGCCAGAGCATTGAGAGGGATCAAAGACAAGATAGCTCAATAAAATAAGATAACACCATGGGATAAGTCCCTTTGAAAGGGAAAGTTGGAGCCAGGCATTCTCATAAGGTAGAATGCTAAAGTTATGCATCTGCCTTCCTAAAGAGATTTGAATGAAACTTAGTTTTTTATACAAGAAGGAACACTGCATAATATGCATTCTAGAAGCTGAGAGATGCACTTGTTAATATATGCTTTGGTTTTCTGAGGTTATAAAAGTCCATAAAAATATTGATTTCCTTCATGGCTTGGAAATCTAGCACTGAAGACAAAAAACAGACAAAAACAAAACACACACACAAAACCAAACACACACACACAAGAACACAAAACTCAATATATTTGTGTCCTTGTGCATGCAATAGAAATATCTGGATGTAAGTATTTATCATTCCTCAGGATTTTTGAAGGAGAACATTTATTTTAATGTGGCAGTTTTAAATACCTTATTTACACTGTGAAAATCAATGCCAATAATGTTCCTTCCTAGCTACTATTTTGATTGTCATCCACTCAGTTTCTTTTAAGTAATATTAGATACAAAACAAAGCCTGGCAAATAATACAGATATAAGGGGTTAATCTTATTTTGGGATATAATTCAATAACAAGTTCTAAATTATAATTATTAAAATTTTTATTTTCTTTTATCATTGAAAAATGCATAATGGCTTTATTTTCCAATGACAATTAGAAATTCCAGTTCAGAAAAGGAAACTATAAGTATTCCCATTGGAAAAATTTATTTAGAACTTACAACTATAATCATCTGTATAATTGTGATTAAAAGAAAGAGTGCTTTCTTGTATGTCTTGATATTTATGTCAAGGGCTTCAGGCAGCAGGGAATTTCAAGTGTTTTTGTTAGTCCTGTTTGTATTTTTGGTTGATTCTCCCAGATTGTGGTTTCTTAGAACCATCAATTACTATGATAAATATTCTGGCTGCAGACACATAAGTAAGAAATTTGCTCTTCTGTTTTTGCCTGTTTCATAACTCTGTATATTACCATATACCCTATACACGTTATACATCTGTCTCACCCCCAGCTGAATATCTTGAACTCCCTTACTTTTCCAGTACCAAACTAGTCAACCCAGCAATATCTGTGCATTTAGCCTTTAACTTTTCCTTTTATAAGTGGATTTTCCTGTCCCTTAAAAAGACCAGCCTATGTAGTTATGTGTTGAGTCCCATTGTCTTCCACCTTTTGGAAAATTTTGTTTCTGCACAATTCTCCTTTTTTCTATTCTGCCATGAAATTTTCCACCAATAGTACATGAGGGTTCCCTTTTCTCTGTATCCTCACCAACACTTGTTATTTCCTATATATATTTTTTATTTTTGTCATTCTGACCGGTAATTAAGTAATATCTCACTGTGGTTTTGATTTGCATTTTCCTGATGATTAGTGGTGTTGAACATCTTTTAATGAGTCGGTCAACCATCTGTACGTCTTCTTGGAAAAATACCTATTTAGGTTCTCTGTCCTTTATTTAATTGGATTGTTTGCCTTTTTAGTGTAGAGTTGTTATGTGTACTTTATATGTTGTGGATATTAATCACTTACTGGACATATCATTTGAAAATATCTTCTCCTATTCAGTAGGTTGCCTTTTTGTTTTTTTGATTATTTTCTTTGATACAAATAAACTTTTTTATTTTGCTGTAGTCCCTGATTTTGCTTTTGTTTCCCTTGATATGGAGACATATCTAGATCTAGAAAAATGTTGCTACTGCCAGCATCAAAGAAATTAATACCTATGTTCTCTTTTAGCAGATTTATGATTTCAGGTCCACATTTAGATCTTTAATCCATTTTAGTTTATTTTTGTGAATGATATGAGAGAATTGTCCAGTTTGCATGTTTTCCCAGAACCAATTTATTAAAGAGACTGTTTTGTTACCTATTTTATATTCTTATCTACTTTGTCATAGACTAATTGACTGTATAAGCACAAGTTTCTTTCTTTCTTTTAAATTTTTTTTAAAAATGTATTTCGAGAAAGTATAAAAAATGAGAGGAAGTGAGAGAAGGATAGAAAAAATCCCAAGAATACTCCATGATGTGAGTGCAGAGACTGACATAGGGCTTGAACCCACTAACCATGACATCAAGGCCTGAACTGAAGTCAAGAGCCAGTTGCTTAACTGACTGAGCCACTCAGGTGCCCCATGAATTTATTTCTGAGCTCTCTGTTATGTTCCATTGATCTATGTATCTTTTTTTGTTACAATACCATACTGTTTGGATTATTAAAGCTTTGTAATATACCTTGAAATCTGGAAATGTAATATGTCCAGCTTTGTTTATATTTCTTAAGATTGCTATTTGGGCTCTTTTGGGATTCCATACAGATTTTACCATCACTTGTTCTAGTTTTGTGAAAAATGTTGTTGGTATTTTCACAGGGTACAAATTACTATTTCAGTAACTGGTGAGCATCATGATCATTGACTTTTCACATCACTTCTTTCAAAGCCTGACAGTGACTAGTTATTTCAGTTTATTTTCCAAGTTATAACAGAGCAAAACATGTAGTTGTATTGAAATGTTTTCTCCCAGGGTAACCTATGTGACATTTTACACAAATGGGTGTTTAAAAGAGGAAATGAGCTAGCCAACATGACAGTGATGCAAAAAATTAGAACTAATAATGCTGGAAGTGAAATCTGAATAGAAGGTAGACAAATGGATCAAGAAGATGTGGTTTATCTATACAATGGAATACTACATGGCAATGAGAAAGAATGAAATCTGGCCATGTGTAGCAACATGGATGGACCTTGAGGGTGTTATGCTGAGCGAAATTAGTCAGGCAGAAAAGGACAAATATCATATGTTTGCACGTATAAGAGGAGGAAGTTAACAGAGGACCACGGGGGAGAAGAAGGGGGAAATGGTGGGCGAAAGGGGGAGAGGCAAACCATGAGAGACTCTTGAATGCTGAGAACAAACTGAGGACTCATGGGTGTTGGGGGAGAGGGGGGACATGGGCATGAAGGAGGGCACTTGTGGGGCTGAGCACTGGGTGTTACATGGAAACCAACTTGACAATAAACTATTTGTAAAAAAAAAAAAAAAAGAAGGTAAGTTATGAAAGAAATTGCTGACTGTAGGATTGTTGGCATGATCTCCATTCAACAGACTCTAGAGATGAAGCCATATCTTAGTGAAGGTGAATTTATTGATATAAATGAAATGTGATAAAAAGGATGTAGATGCTCCAGAGGAGGTGATGCTGGCAAAACTTCTTATTAAAAAATCTCGTGGAGATATTTTTTGATATTGAAAGCACAAGGGATAAAAAGTTAGAAGCTGTTTCAAACTTAGAAAGGAGTATAATTATCACCAACGACTAAAAAAGATTATCACTCTATAAGTCATACGGGCAGAGGAGGAAGGCAAGCACTGTTGAAACTATGCAATGCCTTTTTTAATAAAGAAATAAAAACAATTCTCAGTGTTTCTAATGTTTTAAATTATAGTGTGTTAATTAAATACCAGTGTTATTTCCATTGTCCTAAACATTTATAATTGAGAGTTTCTAATGCTTTGACAAAAATTTTAAAGTCACATAATAATAATACTTTTACCATTGATTATTAAGATTGCTTGCATAGCTTGCATAGTTTCAGCTTGAATGGTCCAACATTACTGTACCAACTGAGAACTGCCTGTATACATCTCTGTAACTATCTTCCCATTCAAACATTTTTTTCTCCAGAAAGATCTATGTTCTATCACATGTAACCTTGTATCATGTACTAGATGCAACCACTGTTCTGATTTCCCTCACTGTTTTCATACATCATTTAAATAGGAACATGCAACATATACACTTTTATATCTGGATTATTTTGCTTAACACAATGTTGCTTTGTTTTAATGTTTTTTAAAAAATTTATTCTTGAGAGAAAGAGACAGAGCATGAGTGGGGGAGGGGCAGAGTGAGAGAGGGACATAGAATTGGAAGCAGGCTCCAGTTTCGGAGCTGTCAGCACAGAGCCCAATGCGGGGCTTGAACTCACAAACCTCGAGATCTTGACCTGAACCGAAGTCGGATGCTTTACTGACTGAGCCACCCAGACGCCCCAACACAATGTTTTTGAGATTCACTTATGTTTAAAGTGTCATATGATTGTTCCTTTTTAGCACTTTTATATTTCTTATGCATATAACACAATTTTTATACATTCACTTCATGATGAATATTTATCCCAGTTCTTGATTAATACAAAGAAAGCTGCTGAGAAAATTTTATACAAGTATTTTTTGACATACGTTTCATTTATCTTGAATAAATATGTAGTAATGGAATTAGTAGGTGTTAGGATATGTTAAATTTAACATCATAAAAAACTGCCAAAGTGTCTTTAAAAGAGGTTGTATAATTTTATTATTTTAATTTTTAATGTTTCTTAATTTATTTTTGAAAAAGAGAGAGTATAAACAGCTGAGGGGCAGAAAGAGAGGGGAGTGAAAGGATCCAAAGTAGGCTCAATGCTGACAGCGGTAAGCCCTATGTGGGCTCCGATTCACAAACTGTGAGATCAGGACCTGAGCCAAAGTTGGGCATTCATCCAACTGAGTCACCCAGGTGCCCCAAAAGTGGTTGTATAATTTTATACAGCTAACCATCATTGTATAAAAAAATTGAGCTATTGCATATCTTCACTGGCATTTGGTATTTTCATTTTTAATTAGCTGTTCTAAAGGGTAATATTGATATATATTTGAATTTCTTTTTCTCTGAGGATTAAATAGTTGAATATATTTTGGAGCAGTTATTTGATATTTATATTCAACTAATTTTATGAGCAACAAATACAAAATTTTGTTCTTTGAAATATTAATAAAATAAACTAGTGCTTCTCAAACATTTTTGCTTCTTGACACATTGAGAAAACTATGTAATTATATAAAATTTAGGAGTTAACTGAAGATGCTACTCAAACCCCAGAGACAAATGTTTTATTGTTGCTGGCTTTTCCAGTCTCCAAGATATGAGGGGATCCACATCTTATCACACAAGTCTCTTACCCCTTCATTGTACACTCTTCTGCTCCAGCATTACATGAATGTACTTAGAGTATAAAACCCTCTGTGAAATGATGAAGAATAAAAGAGAAAATATAAATAAACAATATAAAAACTGAGATAAAAGTACATAGAAAGGTGCTATCGACATGTAAAGCAGAGATTAAAGGAAGAGCAAAATTCTATAAGAAACAGGAAAACTTAAAGGAAATTGTCATAATAAAGATTTGTAATTAAACAAAATTTTGAATGCCCTCTAATAATTCCAGAAACTTAATCAGAAGAAAACTATCATTTAATAAGAAATGACAAGGCACATATGAGGTTATGGTCATTTCCATAATAAATAACCTCATTTGCATAATAAATCAAGGTAAGATTTATTCTAGTCTTTCATATACATTTCAAAGAACAGAAGAGAAAATAGTATCCATTTTCTGAGGCCAACATAAAACTGTTATAAAATCCAAACTTGAACAGAGCAGAAATGTCGATCCCAGAACTCCCTAATGAAGTTCTGTAACAAGTTTCCAGATGCTCAAGAAGATCTGCCAATAATTTAACCAGTTGTAAAAAAGCTGAATTTTGTCCACAGGAATATAACAAAATCCAGTTTCTAAAACAGATAATCTATAATGTTTGGCATACAATCAAAAGTTTAGATATAAATGAAAAAAAAAAGGAAAATGTGACTCAGAGCCAAGAGAAAAATGCTCATAACTATTCTAAACAACATTTGAAAATTGAACTTCCAATTTGAATTCTTATGAATGTCTAAGGATTCATCTAGATTACTAGTTAATGTTTTTAAGTTTATTACTACAAAATTAGCACTGATTATGAATTCTAATTTGGATTAAACATGAGAGTTCTAATTTAGATTTAATTAGAAGATAGCAGAGACCTGTAAATCTCATTTTTTCCCTCCCAGAGCACTCAGAAAGAACCAAATATCCGAGAGAAACCTGAAAATAATCTACACTTCCAAAATTATTTCAGATAATTAATTAACCTATGAAATTATAATTAATGTGTCATTTTCTTTGCTACGTTTTATATGTCTATTTGTATGAGTGATTTTGTATTAAATGTAGACTTAGTGGACTTCAGATAAAGTCTCTTAAATTTATTCATGCTAATGGGCACCTTGGTGTCTCAGTCTCAGTTTGTGAGTTCAAGGCCCACATTGGGTTTTGCAATGACAGTGTGGAGCTTGGAATTCTCTCTCCTTCTTCCTCCCTCTCTTCCCCTCCCACTATCTCTCTCTCTCAAAATAAATAAATAAGTTAAAAAATTATTCAAGCTAATATGATTAGAGAGCTAAGGTTAAAAATATTTCATTGCTTTGCACTTTTTTGATTTATTTGCTATTCTTCATGTGACTTTTTAAGTTATAGAGAATTAGTGTATAGATTCTAGACTAATGTAGTTTTTTCCCTGATACTCTGATCTATGCCAAGTGGCAGAGTCTTCAACATAAGGCACTACTGAAATTAAATTATATTGTATTACTTTTCACAGCCTGTAATAATGGCGTAGGTGAGTCATATTTATTATTATTTGTAGTACATTTTACATGCTTTAAAAAGGATTTGAGACTTACTGATAATTACCTTACGTTTAGTAGGTCTTATTCTGATGTTTGAAGAAAATAATAAAGTTATAAAAATATAAGATGAATAGAAAACCATGCACAGGTTTTTACATTTTTACCCCTTATTTTCAAAATAAATGCAATTATTCATATTTGGTTGTTTTTACATAGTACACCAAGATATCAGAAAAAGAAAACAGCCTTAAAGGAAAAGAAAATTATGGTTACTATTTTACTAATAGGAGCCACTGCTTTCAGCTTCACTAAGCCTTCTCTCAATAATAGGCAATTAGCAGAGAATCTATGTTAGTTTTAGACAGGCTCATAAACATAAGTAAAGTGTGTGATTATTTGTGTACACTCTACAAACATGTATTTCTTTTTAGTAACATAGAAATTCAGAATGTAAGTTGAATTTTCCTCTTGAAAATATTTTAAATTGGTAGCTCCACAGTTATCCATAATTTGCCACACAAAGTTTTATAATGCAAGAATAGGATTGATATAAATGCATCTCTTGCCTATAAGTTTAAGGGTTACAAAATTTCTTAAATATGTCTCGGCTCCTCTTCTCAAATGCTTTCATAAACACTTAGTTTCAAGTTAAAAGAAATAACCCCTCTCTCGTTTTTTTTTCATTTTAGAGTCCTTTGATATAGAACTCACTGTCACTTGTTTCTAGGAAGAATATGAATCAAAGGCCGTTTTTCTTTTTTTTTTTGGTTTGTGTTTTTGTTTTTGGATTTTGATAAAAAAAAGGTGTTTTTTAATGTTTATTTATATTGGTAGAGCAGGAGAGAGAGAATATGTGTGCTTGTGCAAGCAGCGGAGGGGCAAAGAGAAAGGAAGAGAGAATCTCAACAGGCTCCACACTGTCAGCACAGAGCCAGACTGGGAGCTCTGTCTCACAAACCATGAAATCATAAGCTGAGCCAAAATCAAGAGCTGAAATCTTAACCGACTGAGCCACCCAGATCCACCCACGTCTTCTTCTTCTTCTTTTTTTTAATGTTTATTAATTTACTTTAAGAGTGAAGGAGAGAGGGAAAGAGGATCAAAAAATGTTTTCAAAACACAGCTGTTATTAGGGTGTTTGGAAGGTTCGATTTAGATCTGTTAATTTGACATCTTATAAACAGCTTCTGTTTTTCTGTAACTAGGCCACCATATTTAGCAACACAACAAATTTTCCTAGAATTATAAAGGAAAACTACAAAATATTTATATTTTTATCCCCTTTCATAACAGAGAGATATAATAGCTTAAAGAATCATTGAATACATCAGCAAAGAGTTTCAAAGATATGAAGTCAATATAATATATTCTACTTTATTTGATATTTTTAAATCTTTTTAAATTTTTTGATATTTATTTATTGTTGAGAAACAGAGAGAGACAGAGCACAAGCAATGGAGGGCCAGAGAGAGAGGGAGCCACAGAATACAAAGCAGGCTCTAGGCACTGGACTGTCAACACAGAGCCTGATGGGGGACTCAAACCCACAAACAGTGAGATCATGACCTAAGCTAATGTTGGATTCTTAACCAATTGAGCCACCCAGGCACCCCACTTTATTTTATATTTTTACCCACATGTGGTAAAGATTATATTTAGCTATAGGTAGGATTTTTTTTTTTGTAGAGTAATTAAATTACTAGAGCTACTAACAGTGACATACTGAATAGTACTACTTATAAATTAAGTAATGGTAATATTTCATAGGTCAGTGTGCCAAATATATCAGATCTATGCTATGTCAAACTTATTAAGTTTAAGCATGTTGTTAATGTATATCAATTATAGTCAATTAAAATATTCACAAATAAATATATGCATTTTATTATTTTTACAAAGGAAAATAATAGATAAGCCAGAAACCAACAAAAAACTTTATAGGATACAGGATACCTAGGAATGGGGTAGAGAACATTGAGATGACAGCAAGATTTCTTTTTATATAACTTCCCATACATATTTTTCTTTTATACTAAAACATATTTTAGGTATTAAAAATAAAATTAAATAAGGTAAAATTATTTCCAAACAACTAAGTATGAATGAATTCAAATATCTTTTCAACCTTGTAATTTGACTGCACTTAGTTTTATATTCTACAAATGAAAAACTACAAAAAAATTGAACTAAGTAACTTAGATTAGTTTTTGTTTGTCCTATAGATATAATTTCAAAACTTTTAGTATACTGTAGGATGAATCACAAAATTCTACTCCTGAAACTAATATTATACTATATGTTAACTAATTAAAATTTTTAAAAAAATTAGTATATTTTTAAAACAAGTCAATTTAATTGACTTTCAATTTTTGGGTATTTCCCAGAAGTGGAATTGCTGCATTGAGGATCCACCATACTGTTTTCAATAGTGGCTGCAATTTACATTTGCATCAACAGTGCACAAGAGTTTCTATTTATTTATTTATTTAAAATTTATTTATTTATTTTGAGAGTGAGAGAACACGAGCAGGGGAGGGGAAGAGAGAGGGGAAGAGAATCCCAAGCAGGCTCCACACTGCTAGCACAGAGCCCAGTGTGGGGCTTGAACTCCTGAGCCATGAGATAACGACATGAGAAGAAATCAAGAGTTGGATGCTTAGACTGAGCCACCCAGGGACCGTAAGAATTCCAATTTCTTCATATCATCATCAAACTTGTTAATTTTATTTTTTTATAATAGCCACCTTAATGGGTGTGTGGTGGTATCTCATGATTTTATTTACATTTCTGCAATGATTAGTAGTGTTTAGCATTTCTTTCATGTGCTTATTGGCCGTTCATATATATATATCTCTTTGAAGAAATGACTATTTAAGTCCTTTGCTCTTTTTTTAAAAGAGTTGTTTGTGTATTTAGCCATGTACATATGTATGTGTGTATGTATTACATATAAAGAAATGTAAAATATATAAGGTTCTTTATATAATACATGTATGTCTTACATATATATGACATATGTATGCAAACTTGAATCAACAGCCAAAAACACACAGCCCAATTTAAGAAATAAAAGTTCAAAGGACTCTGAATAGGCCTTTCTCTAAAAAAAGAGATATATGTTATATGTATATATACATTATTTATACATACATACTCTTTGTATATTAAATCCTATATATTCAAAATATATATCATTTATATAGTATATCCTATATATATATAAAATAATACATACATATCCTTTATATGTATGTGAGTAGTTCATATATTCTAGATATTTGTATCTTTTGAGATATATCATTTACAAATGTTTTCTCCCATGAATTACATTTTCACTGTGTTAATAGTGTCTTAAATTTAATGCACAAAGTTTTTAATTTTGATGTTTTCCATTTTATCTATCTTTGTTTTTATTGCCTGTGCTTTTTATTCATAATCAAGATATTGTTGCCCAAATCAAATGTCATGAAGTTTTTCCTGTATTTTTCTTCTAAGTATTTTACTGTATTTTTATTGTCTATATCATTATAAACTTGGAATGTGTGTGTGTGAGCATGCGTGTGTGTGTGTGTGTGTGTGTTTCCAGTGTTTCCACTGACTAAACAGAAAGAAGAAATAATACCTTAGAGCAGAGTATAGACTTAATTCTCAAATTTATTTTCCAAATAACATTCTCTACTAAAAGGATACTGAGGGGCGCCTGGGTGGCTCAGTTGGTTAAGCGTCCGACTTCGGCTCAGGTCATGATCTCATGGTTTGTGGGTTCGAGCCCCGCATCAGGCTCTGTGCTGACAGCTAGTTCAGAGCCTGGAGCCTGTTTCAGATTCTGTATCTCCCTCTCTCTCTCTGACCCTCCCCTGCTCATGCTGTCTCTATCTCTCTCTCAAAAATAAATAAAACATTAATTTTTTTTTTAAGTAAGTAAAAGGATGCTGAGACTTGGTTAAGTGGTTAATTATGGATTTGGGGAAGGAAAGCAAATGATGAGCCATGGTCATCTTGTTCCAGAAACAAGGGATTTCTGAGATTGATGGACTCATAGCAAACAGATAAGGAATTCAGCTTCAAGGGGCCGCCACAGACCAAATTTGTGATGTTTGAACATGAAACAATGTTAATGGTTATGAATTATAAAACATTAAATAAAACATGTATCAGTGTATAAAGATGGACGGAATACAAAAAAGTAGGGAAGTATCTTATTTACTGCAAAATACTAGTTAATATGTTTAGAAGGGAATTCATCATTTTTGTAACCCCTCAATGCAATAACTGCTCCCTGAAATGTTTATCAATGTTTACTTAACATCATCCTATGGGGAACAAAATAGTCACACAATATATCAACACTGAATTACAAAAGTTAACTTTACAATGGAGATATGCCTTTGTTTGCCTTATAACAAATTGATCAAATTTTACATCGCCAACAGTGATACAATCAGTATTTGTATCACAGTAGTCATATAAAGAGTGATATTTACCTCCTGATGTGATGCAATAAGAAATACATGTTAACACTTGAATTGTGTACTCCCCACTAATGTTGAAATGAGGAAAAAATTAGACAATGCAGAATATAAGATATTCTAAAAGACAACTTGCCACAATTTCAATATCATGAAAACAAATTTAAAAAACCCAAAGATTATTCAAAATTAAGAAAAATTAAATGTGCATAACAACTAACTGCAATGAAGGAAATTTTTTTGCATCCTGGATCTAAGTAAAAAGCTACCTGTAAAAGATATTTTGGGGGAGAAATGACTGAAGAAATTAAATATAGACTCTATGTTGATGATGCTATTATTTGTCCAAATAGTTGATTAAAACATACTGAATGAATGTTTTAATGACAATATGTTAGGAGACAGAATGTCCTAAATGTTATTTTTATGAGTTATATATACTGAAGAGAAATGCCATAATTTGTGCAACTTTTAGATGGTTTAGCAAAAAAAAACTTTAGGTATATAGATCAGGGAAATTTTATGAGTAAGAACAATTTCATTGTGCTATTCTTCCAATATTTAATATTTTAAAACTAATCCAAAGTTTCAGGAAAATAGAGAGTACAGATTAATTCTAGATAGCCAGAACTGTTACTCCTTGGTGTGAGATTTTAGTAAAGTTACTGAACCTCTTTGGATCACTGGAGATCTCTAAATAAAGGATGGTAATTAAACTTACCCCAAGGGATTTTGGCAGAGATATAAATGACATATTATATAAAAAACATATAGAACACTGCCTTCACATAATAAGTCCTCAATAAATGTCTGTTTATATTATTAGACTTACTAGTAATATTATGGCTAGATTGGGGTTTTGTTGGTTGAGGATTTATAGGTAATGAGGCTTGAAAGTTAGTGTTCTGAATCAGCCTTTAATGCTATAAATATGGGATGACTACCAATATTCACAGCTATAAAGAAAATATAACAGCACAGAATTGATTTTACATATAAGTCTATAAATAAGTTGCCTCATAAAAGGTTACCAATGAAAGATTAAATCATTTCCAACTAGCTATCTAAGTACTCCTCATAATCTTAAGATGAAATTTAATAATACAAGTGGTGAAACCATTGTCCTGGCCTTATCAAAATCTGTCAAGTGTAGAAGAGCACTGTCAGCAATCTAAGAAACTAACCCCACTAGAGGCCTTGGAGCCAAAGCGTAATTAAAGTTGGGCTCTGAGCCACATGTGAAGTCTGTTTTATCCTTTTAATTAATGACTGCATTACTACCTCATCCCTCTGTGACATGGGACCCCATCAGAATTAGTACTACTATAAGCCACATTAAGACAAACTTCCATCAGCAGCACAGCTAACACATAGTTAAACTTTATGAGGCAATAAATACACACCACAATATTTGTTGAGTATCAACATCGACATTTTCACTATATATCAAGGAAGCAGCTCTCATGAAAAAGATATTTATAGCATGCTTGGAGGGGCTTCAGTTCCAAAGATGTTCATAACTGAGAAAGCTTCATGCTGCACACTCTCTCTTCTCTACTGCGTAGATTCTGGGCAATTTAAATTTATGTTGCATAAAATTTGTCTACATAAAATAAGCTTTTCTCTTTTTGAAGGGTAAATGAGGGAATTTGGGGTTCTCTAAATGTTCATTTTTAGTGGTTCCATTTGGTTCAAAACTATTCACATTAGCACAAAGGGCTTTCACATTATCTCTATGAATATAAGTGAGAATTATGTTTATTAGAAGACATATTTTATTCTTTTTTTGTTGTTTGCTTGTTTAATTTTTGCTCCTTTTAAAATACATATAGATATATTTTAGAGAGAGAGAGAGCGTGCATGCACACAAGGCTGGGGGAGGGGCAAAGAGAGAGGGAGAGAGAATCTTAGGCAGTCTCCATGCCCGATGTGAGCCAGATGTGAGGTTTAATCTCACAAGCATGGAATCATGACCAGAACTGAAATCAAGAATGAGATGCTTAACTGGCTGAGCCACCCAAGTGCCCCAATGTTTGCTCCTTTAAGCATATTTTACCAACCAATTTTTGCAAATCTCTTTACCAATCTAGTTTGTATTATTTTTGAATTTCAACCTTAAATGACATTGAAGATTTGATGTTTTATTTGAAACTAAGATTTATAATGGTATTCCACAAAAGAATATTTATAATATATAGTTAATTCTGTATAAACAATTCATGCTTGTTTGATAATGTGGATTTGTTTTGATGGGATTGCTATACTAAGAAACAATTTGAACATTACTGAATTTTTACTTGTTTATGTGTCATTTCATCTAGAATAAACACCAAATGAATGCAGAAACCTTAACCCAGATGGTCCAAACTGCATAGGAGTGCACAAAATGCACACACATACCCCTCAAACATCTACCACATGCTCAGTTCATACCAGAAAAGTGTGTGTGTGTGTTTTGTTTAATATGGAAAAGAATCAGGCACATATAAATGCTTCTTTGAAGGAGTCCATAAAGATTAGAAAGAAGTTGGAGAAAGAGAAGAAATATCAAATAGGAAGAAAATTTAGAAATATGACAAGGTATGGATTCAGATCACACAGGATAAATTGACCTTTACTTGCAGAAGAGCATTCTGTTCGTTGTAATAGGAAAGGTGGATCACTAAGATTCAGGATAACTTGTCAATCCTTGGTGAGAAATGTGGTAATGTAGCTTGTTTTACATCTTTGACTGCCTTTGTGGAATAGAAGTCAAGTTTGTTGTAGACAATCAGTGACAAAGGGAAGAGTCAGAATTTTGAAGACAGTGGAACAGATATGAAGCATTAAAAATTATGATTATTGGGAATATATATGTATAGACACACATACTATATATACATATACATACATACAGAGAGGTATATAGAGAGAATTAAATATATTTATAAAATATATAACTATAATATGTAATAAATATAGTTAGCATGTATTTATAAAATATATAACATTATTAAATGATACATATATGCGTACACATATAATTTTAAATGATGATATATATTTATAAAGAATTGACCATGTCAATAAATTATCTTTTAACATTTTTAAGAGCTGCATAAAATGCATCTAAGTGGAACTTTTTAGTAATTTAAATTGCCTTCCAAATTTCCCTGTTACAGGAAGTTAAATAAATATCCTGGATTCCTACCTACCCACTAATTTACAATAATCTTAGAACAAATTCCCAGAAGTAGAAATACTGGATCAAATATAATGTTAAAATTCGTATTTTAACAGAGCAATATATGCGCATGTTTTAAAAAGTATCCTTAGGGATACCTGGCTGGCTCAGTCAGAAGAGCATGCAACTCTTGATCTTGGGGTTCAAGCCCCATGTTGGGTATAGAGATTACTTAAAAAATAAAAATAAAAAACATTTAAAAAGTATTCTAAAAATATTTTGTAGGTTGCTTAGGTGACTCAGTCAATTAAGCCTCTGGCTCTTGACTTCGACTCCATGATCTTCTGGTTCATGGGTTCAGGCCTCACGTCTGGCTCTGCATTGATAGTGCAGAGCCTGCTTCGGATTCTCTCTCTCTTCCTCTCTGTCTGTCACTCCCCTGCTCATTCTCACTCTCTCTCTTTCAAAATAATAAAATAAAAACTTAAAAATATTTAAATTTAAGATAATATTTTAGTGTTTATGTTGAAACACAGTAATTCATTGCCCCTCACCCTCTCTATCTGAACTCACACTTCCTAAACAGAAGAGCTTTCATTCTTTAATTTTCTTATTGTTTTCTTCTCCATTTATACATTATTTTATTCTGCTCTGTATTGATCTGTATTAACACTTCAATTTGGACATTATTTGTCACTTCTTAGAATATAAAATAAGCATCTGGCTCTCTCTACTACCAGTCCACACACATCTTCTCATATATACATGAACTTCTAAATCAATATTCAGTGTTTATGTTATTAATAGAATAAAATATTGCTTTCAGTAACACGTACTGTATACTATGATTATATTTTATTTTTCAACTTTTTGGTTTTTTCCCAGAGTTAATTTAATGACTATAGCACCAATTTTCTCAAAGAACCTTAAAATTTTTCAATATAGTCAAACATGTCAAGTCATTTCAGTCTGTCCTTCTCTTCCTTTTTCTTTGTTTTCTTTCCTTTTGACTCTGCTTTGTTCTTCAGTGGTTGAACTCTACCTGATTCACAATTGATGATGTGGGATGTCAGCATTCAGTAGATTTCCTTTATCTTTTTCTTCAGTTTGGGACAAAAGATACTCTGGCTGCTTGTAGAGAAAGGGGACATGAGAAGAAAATATTCTGAGACCTTGAATATCCGGAAATACAGTCAACCCTTAGACTTGATTGCTTGTTTATAGGGTATTCTTCCTTATAATTGTTAAAAGTTTTGCTTAATTAAAAAAATAGATTGTAGTGAAATTAGGTGCCATTTAGATTACCAAAACTTGGGATACAAACTTTCTCACTTTTTTTTAAATTTGAAATTTCATGTTATTACCCTGAGTTGTGAATCTTTTCGCATTTTTGAGATAAGCAGTAATATTTCTTATAATGTAGATCCTTGTTTTATTATTTCCTAGTGTTTTGTTTTAGTTTTGTTTTGTTTTTGGTATTGCATTATATTTGAACAATTTCCTCCTGTAATTTCCTGTTTCCTCACTATGGAACTCATTATACACACATATATAATGAGTATTTGTAAATATATTATATGTATATGTAAATATATATGCACATGTCTGTATCTGTATGTATATTTATGTACACACCTTCTATTTCTATAGCTTTTGCTTTCCATGAGACTTTTCAACTATTTCAAATCTTTGATTACAATTTTTATTTTATCTTAAAATTTCCTTTTTTAATTCTGAATCATTTTCTCATCTTTTGTTTTCCTTCTTACACTCTCTCAATTTCCTCCAAATTTTTTCTTCTTTTATGCTGTTGTTTTGCTTGTTTTTTTGGCTATTACCTTTAAAATTAGACTAGACTAAAATCTACTAGAAACATGACTGGGGCTTGTTGACTGGAAATATCTTGACAATGAAGAGTCTTTTGTTCAACTGATACAAATTTGTTCAACTGAGGCAGAGTTTCATTTCTAATATTCCATTATTGAGTAGATTCTATTTAGTGAGATCATTTTGCTTTGTGTTTTTCTGGTCACATATATTGTTCTTCTGCTTTTATTTTTTATTTCATTTTTGACTAATCGAGTAATTTTTAGCATTTAATCTATCAGCTTTTTAATCAGTACCTATTTGCATTACTTTTACTGGCTGTGCTAGGGATTAAAAATTTGCTTTTTTAATTTTCCATAGTTCTAATTTAAATTAGAACTTAAAATTAAATTAAATTTAAATTAATTTTTACTACTTCATGTAAAATTCAAGATTACTGTATCTAGTTTTGTATTGCCCTGAAACATCTTTTAGTCTAACTTATTACAACTATAAGCCTCACGATATAAAGTTATACATTTTTCCTTATTTCATAGTTTTTTTCAAAGAAATTAAAAAAGTAATTACTTTTCTATATTTCCACATACATATTCTATTTCCAGCAGTATCCATTCCTTCCTAAGGACCTCAGTTTTCACTTGGTCTTATTTCCTTTCAACCTGAAAAATTTCTGTTCAGATTTCTTATGATATAGTTCTGCTGGGAACACATTCTATTAGACTTTATGTATTTTTTATATATTTTATATATTTGCTTCATTTTTGAAAAATACCTTCATTGAATATATAATTCTGTATTGTCAGGTTTTTATTATTGTTTGTTTTAATTTCTCACTTTCAAGTCATTGTTCCACAACAGTCTGAGGTTCTTCATATAGGTTTTTCACTTGATGTACCATCATTTTTTTCTGGCTGCTTCTAAATCTTTCACTTTATATTTGATTTTTAGGTATTTTACTATGAAGTGTGGCTTTCTTTCTATTTATGCCTCTTTTTTATGTATGTAAGATAAAATATCTGGTATTTGGGGGGTACCTGGTTGGCTTAGTTGGTTAAGCCTCAGACTTTTGATTTCAGCTCAGGTCACAGTCTCACTTTCCATGAGTTCAAGCCCCAGATGTGGCTCTGTGCTGACATCTTGGAGCCTGCTTGGGATTCTCTTCCCCTCTCTTTCTGCCCCTCCTCCACTGTCTGAAAATAAATAAATAAACCTAAAAAAATTTAAAAATAGGTATTTTTCCACAAGCTACCAAAGTTCTGTTCATTTATTCTGTATTTTTTTCTTTTATTCACTTTCAAAATTTCTATTGATTTCTTACCTTCCTTATGTCATTTTTAATGTTTTATTAACCCCCTCCAATTTTTTTATATTATATGCATGTTTATTCATCCTAGAATTCCAATTTTGCCTTTTTTTTTTTTTTTGCAGTTTCTAATGCTCTTCTAAAATTACCTGTCTGTTCATTTGTTATAAACATTTCTTTTTGTTTGATTTTTGTGTATGCATACAACAGCATTTTTAAAACCTTTTAAAAGGTTCCTAACAATTTAAACATCTCATTTCTGTCATCTCTAAGTAAAAACCCTGTAAATTGCTCTTTTTTCTTGATTTAAGTGAGAGTTTTTCTCTTCTTTAATTGTATGTTTTGTTTCAGATTGTACTGGACTTCAGAATTATATATAGAAATTCTGTATTTTCTTATGTTTCTCCAAATACTGTGATTTTAAGATTTTATTTGGTTAGCAGTTAAGTTAATCTTCATACTCTGTCTCCCTTTTGGTGGGCAGCAGCTGAAACTTCTCTTAGCTCTTAGATGCTTTGGATTCACTCTATTAATACATAATTCAGGGATCTGCTATATATTTACTAAGAATTTATAAGCAGTTTAAATGAGGTTCTTTCTTCGTGGCTTTCCCTTTTGTAGATATTCCAGTTCCCAGCTTCTGTGATGTTCTGCAAGTCTGTCTTCTGATTCTTTAACCAATAAATTGACAGTATTCTCTCTGAGTTTTGGCTACCACCTGTAGTGCTTGGGGAGTATCCCCTTTCACAAAGCCATAAAACTAGAAGACTCATCTTCTATTTCTGCCTATTGTCAGTTTCCCTATAGTTTCTATCTCATTTTGTTCATGATCTAATATTTTCACATATTTGATTTTTCTGAATTTTGTCTAGCTGTAATTATTAGCTACGTGAAGATAAAATACTTGACTATTATCAGGAGTAAAACTTGCCCATTTCTGTATATGACAACCTATCTATCCAGTAGTTCAATTTTCAAACCTAAGGATTGTGTTTTAATTTTTTCTTTTAGTCACAATCACCGCTCATATAATCTATTAGAAAGTTATGTCATCTCTGATACTCTACATTAAAAACCCTACAGACTCCACCAGAAGCCTACTAGAACTGATCCAAGAATTCAGCCAAGTTGCAGGGTACAAAATCAACGTACAGAAATCGGTTGCATTTCTATACACCAACAATGAAGCAACAGAAAGAGAAATCAAGAAACTGGTCCCATTCACAATTGCACAAAAAACCATAAAATACCTCGGAATAAACCTAACCAAGGATACAAGAGATCTGTATGATGAAAACTATAGAAAACTTATGAAGGACATTGAAGAAGACACAAAGAAATGGAAAAACATTCCATGCTCATGGATAGGAAGAATAAATATAGTTAAGACGTCATTACTACCTAAAGCACTCTACACATTCAATGCAATTCCAATCAAAATTGCACCAGCATACTTCTCAAAACTAGAACAAAGAATGCTAAAATTTGTATGGAACCACAAAAGACCCCGAATAGCCAAAGTAATACTGAAAAATAAAACCAAAACGGGAGGGATCACCATCCCAGACTTTAGCCTCTACTACAAAGCTGTCATCATCAAGACAGTATGGTATTGGCACAAAAACAGACACATAGACCAATGGAACAGAATTGAGAACTCAGAAGTGGACCCAAAAGTATACAGCCAACTAATCTTTGACAAAGCAGGAAAGAATATCCAATGGAAAAAAGACAGCCTTTTTAACAGATGGTGTTGGGAGAACTGGACAGCAACATGCAGAAGAATGAAACTAGATCATTTTCTCACACCATGCACAAAAATAAACTCAAAATGGATAAAGGACCTGAACGTGAGGCAGGAAACTATCAACACCCTAGAGGAGAAAGCAGGAAACAACCTCCTTGACCTCCACCGCAGCAACTTCTTACTTGACACATCCCCAAAAGCAAGGGAATCAAGAGCAAAAATAAACTGTTGGGACCTCATCAAGATTAAAAGTTTCTGCACAGCCAAGGAAACAACCCAGAAAATTAGTAGGCAACCAATGGAATGGGAACAGATAGTTGCAAATGACATATCAGATAAAGGCTTAATATCCAGAATCTATAAGGAACTCACCAAAGTACACGCCCGAAAAACAAACAACCCAGTGAAGAAATGGGCAGAAGATATGAACAGACACTTCTCCAAAGAGGACATCCAGATGGCCAACAGACACATGAAACGATGCTCAGCATCGCTCCTCATCAAGGAAATACAAATCAAAACCACACTGAGATACCACCTCACGGCAGTCAGAGTGGCTAAAATGAGCCAATCAGAGAACTCTAGATGCTGGCGAGGATGTGGAGAAACGGGCACCCTCCTACACTGTTGGTGGGAATGTAAACTGGTACAGCCCCTCTGGAAAACAGTGTGGAGGTTCCTCAGGAAACTAACAATAGAACTCCCCTATGACCCAGCAATAGCACTGCTAGGGATTTACCCAAGGGATACAGAAATGCTGAGGCATAGGAGCACATGTACCCCAATGTTCATAGCAGCACTCTCCACACTAGCTAAAACATGGAAAGAGCCTAAGTGTCCATCAATAGATGAATGGATCAAGAAGATGTGGTTTATCTATACCATGGAATACTACATGGCAATGAGAAACAATGAAATCTGGCCATGTGTAGCAACATGGATGGACCTTGAGGGTGTTATGCTGAGCGAAATAAGTCAGGCAGAGAAGGACAAATATCATATATGTGCACGTATAGGAGGATTAGGAGGAACTTGACGGAGGAACAAGGGGGAGAAGAAGGGCGGAAAGGGTGGGGGAAAGGGAGAGAGGCAAACCATGAGAGACTCTTGAATGTTGACAAAAACTGAGGACTGATGGATGTGGGGCGAGGGGAGTGATGGTCATGGAGGAGGACACTTGTGGGGATGAGCACTGGGTGTTATGTGGAAACTAATTTGACAATAAACTATTTGTAAAAAAAAAAAAAGAAAGTTATGTCATCTCTCTGTCCAAAATATGTGTCAAATTTGATTATATCATTTCCTATTATCTCTATAGTTGAAACTAACATTATCTCTTGTTTTGACTAACAAAATAACTTCCTAATTGCTCTCACTGTTTCCATTATTTCCCTACTACAATGGAGAAAGAATGATTTTTAAAATCAGAAATCATATTATATTATCTTCCTGCATAAACTTTATACTAATTTGCCATTTTCATTCAAATAAACTCTTCATAGGTATGTCTATAGAATCTGTATCTGTCCATGTCTTTGATCTAAATTCCTAATTCTCTCCCTATCTTTCATTATACTCAATTGGTATACGTTTCTGTTCCTCACATATAGTCAACTTACACCTGCTTAGGACCTTTTGTTTTGTTTTGTTTTTTAATTCTACTCTGCTGGAACATTCTTCCACCAGATATTTACATATCTCTTTCTCATTACTCACATATTTGGTCTCAAAGAAGACCTGGGAACCATAGTGAAAGTAGTTACCACAGTATAGTATTTCCTGTTCCATTTCCCTGCTTTTTTTCCTTCAAGACAGGAAAAATTCTCTGGCTTTATTTATTTACTTGTTTGGGTTTTTTTTTCTATATGTACATATTTACATATTATCATATTTATTATTTTTTTCATACTGCATCACTAGCACAGAGAACACGGTTTTGACACATAGTACGTGCCTAGTAGAGATTTGTTTAATTAATAATGACTGCAAATTGATGTTATAATAATTCATAGTTCTTATTTTGGTTAAAAATTATTCATTTTTCTGATATTTTAAATTCTTAAAAAATCATACATTGGTCTAGAGATGTAACTATAAACAATATAGGATTTCCTTTATCATGTATTGTGTTATATCTTCATGGGGAAAGTATTAATACAAATTCTCCTAGATTGATAGAAGAGTTGCATAGTAAGCTGATCAAATCTAGACTTCCATTCATAGCATGTATCTGGTAGTTTTACTTCATCTGTTTTTACTATTATTTATTATTATTATTTTTAATGTTTATTTTTCAAAGAGAGAGAAGAGAGAATGGGGGAGGGGCAGAGAGAGAGGAAGACACAGAATTGGAAGCAGGCTCCTGGCTCTGAGCTGTCAGCACAGACTCCAAAGCAAGACTGGAACTCAAGAGCCTTGAGATCATGACCTGAGTTGAAGTTGGACACTTAACTGGCCAAGCCACCCAGGCACCCCTATTATTTTTTTGATTAAGAAACAAAATTTAAAGTTTTAATATTCACTTATTAATTAGAATGACAAAAGTCTATTGAGATATATCTTCATTTGGTTATTTGAAATGTCTCTAGAAATTGATATGTCAGGTTCTACTTGTTTATAGTCAACTGCCGAGTCAACAAAAAACAGTAAAATAACATGACTTCAACAACTAACCTATAAAGTCCTTCAACAATTAACACAAAGCATAAATAATTTCTTACAATTAAGCAAAAGTATTTTATATAAGTTGCAATTATCTTGGCATTTCTCTTTGAGAAAATTATAAGGGATCAATTCTATAGGATAGATAAATGAAGAAAAAAATCCAAAAACACATCAAGTCTTTTCCCAAACAGAATAAAAATAGATATAATATAACTGACTTAACTAGTTTCTAGTTTCTAAAGCAGGTTATCCATGTTTCATAAATTGATTATTTAATTTTTTTCTCTTAGAGGCTAGTGTATTCCAGGTTGATCTAATGAGACATTTATTTTAAATTCACTGCAATACTTTATAACACTGCATTCTTTGAAAAACGTTTGTTTTTGAATGTACTAAGATAAAGGTATTTAAACTTCTTCCTTGGTGATTTGGTACTAATACAGACGCATACATATATGAACGCACACACATATTTTTGCAAGACAAAAAAATACAAATTTTACATTTGGTTTGCTGCCTCATTGACTTTACCTCTTCTTGGGAGTATTTTCTTCATAACTTTTTATGTTATGAGTGGTAGAGAAACTTTTCCTGGTTTTAAAATTTTCAAGAGTTGGTTTTATACTTTAGAGTAGAGAGAAACTCATTCAAATGGCGGTTTGACTGTTTTTCTCCTGGTGATAAAATGAAATTGATCAAATGTACATTAGAGTTTTTAGATTCTGAACCATTCAGTAACCAACAGGGAATTCTGCCTGAATAGTACATGATTTATCAAAACTACTGCATGTGCAGTCAGATTGTGCACAGTAAAACTCCAAGCTACCTGGATCACATATTTCCCCTTTTTTTAATTTTTATTTTTCCAAAATGACCTGTAACATCTCTGAAGAGAGGTTCTTGTCTCGTGAGAATTTGATGTTCACACTCTGCAATGTGCAGATGCCAAAAGGACTGAAGGCGGGATCTTCAGACGTAGAAATCAGGTGATTCAGTTCCTCATGAGTAGTTCATCTCTCTATAATTTCTCAGACATTGCTAGACATATACAGTCATTATGCAGAGAGATAGAAGTAAAGAAAAACTGTCCAATTATATTTGGTGATTTACATTTGGCATTATTGCTACAGGATTATATAAACTTACTTTATAATTTACAAATAACCCACTTCATTCATATAAACCCTGTACTTCTAACATAATTATGCCATAACGCCTCAATAATAAAAAAAGAACTGAATTAGATAGGAACAACATTTTAGTCATTAGATACTCTTAAATTGCTTTGTAATACTGTAATTTCTGTATACTTTTTGTGAACAAAGTATTGATGTAAAATGATAACAGAGTGTGGAGTTTTACAGAATGTGTTTATAACTTACATTTCTAATAAACATAGTCTTTGAAAGAGGGATGGAAGGACTATTACTTGTGAAAATTTCTTCCATTTATTCTGTCGTCTTAGTATTTTCCTTTCCCATTATGCTGACAGAATCACCATATTAACACAATAGCTTGCATTATGATGACAAAATTATGGCATTATATCAGTAGACCATAAAGAAATGGTTCTATTAATAAAAATATTTCTTTACAAATTGGATTTCTTTATTACCTTCTGTAGAAAGTATCTATTACATGAAAATATAGCAAAGTACTTTTAAATCTAATGATGTTCTTTACTGGTGTTTAACTTAGTGATTATTTCCATCACAAGAGTAATGATAATGTCCCTTCATTATTTATAGCTGTATGTGTCACTTATTTGTACACAGCCTTAAGGATAATACATCAATTGTCATACCATTCAAAAGACACATGTTGTTCTGGTTTTTCCTTGCCAATCTCTCTCACTTTTCTCAAAAGAAAACACAACAATGTTGGATCCTATTGCATTGTGGTCCTCAGAGAACATAATGAAAACATTTGATTTTAAAAACTGATCCAGAGGGAGACAATTTGAGCATTTCAATTTGCATACATAAAAATGCCTCTTTTAACAAATATTATTTACATACATGTAAACTGTGGGTAGTATAGTTAGGTCACAACAGTGTTTAAAGATCTGGACACAGCACTTTAGGTGACTAAAGTGAAGACTGGTTAAGAGAGAATCTTCTTTCCTGAGTTAACGACAGCTCACTTCCTTCAGTTATCTGTGATCTGCGACTTCACTGAAAATCCCATGTGCAGATATTTTGGGTTGATAGAGTATAAGAAAAAAATACACTTAAAAACATTTTGCAGCTTCCTTAGATGATTTTGCTGGAAATTTCACTCTTGCTTTGTCTCAGCTGACATGTAGCCCATGTGCTTGTAGGTCAATCAGACTGTGATCTGGGCAAAGGTTAAACCACAGTGAGATAACTAATAATCACCCTTGTTTTCTGTTTCCTCAAATTGCTAGTAGGGTGGTATTCAATTAATAGTGCAATATAGCATTTAAAATTTTGGATTTTCAAGTAAAATTTCTATAATTGGAAAAAACTATTACTTAGGAATAAGTATGGTTTGAAGAACAAAGGTTTTATTGAAATACAGTATTCTTATAGTTAAAACTGAGTAATAAATTAATTTTTACTAAAATATTTTCTTAATTTTCTAAAGATATAATGAAAATACCAAAGACATTGTACATATTATAAATACCTTTACTAATAATGGCATTTGTGTGTTTTAGAACTTTCAAAACTGCATGCATTTGATGTGACCTAAATTGTTACTGAGTTATTCTATCCATTCCTGAGCCCTCTTAAGTAAGAGAACTTATCTTACTCTGAGAACAGTGGATGAACAGAAATAGGACACAGCTGATTTCAGCCTAGTTTTATTGACTATTACATTACTATATATATGCCTAATATTTACTAAGTATAATATTGGTAATTTGGATATTTGGAGAATGTATGGATTAAAAAGACAATATTTCTGAACTCAGAATTCACAATTTAGTGGGAGAGATTCACATTTTTAAGAGTCTAATATTAACAGTATAATAATGGCCATTATATAATGTATTGTAAATGAAAGATAGATTTATTGCAACAGAGAAAATGTGCGAAGGTTTATTTAAGAATAAGAGCAGAACCCTGAGCTGGAATCTTAGGGAACAGTAGTTTGTAGGTGTGGATAGTTTAGTTGGAAACTACAGTTTGGGTTGAGAATCTATGTAGAAGAGTGAGAGATATTCAGGGAGGTAAGGAAACTGATTTGGCATGCATCCCATAAGTGACGTGTGACAGAAAACACAATTGGAAGAATAAATACACATTTATTAAAGGCTTTAAATGTCAAGCATTCTCTTTATATTGACAACATCCTAAAATTTCAGAAGCAGGGACTAATTACATGATTACCTATCTATTTTAGAATACTAATATTATTCCAGTTGGTTAAAAAGATCGTAGTGGGGAGAAACCAGAGGGTAAGGAGATGAAGATATGGTTTAGAAGAGCTTTTCTAAAACTGTACAATTATAGTAGAAATACAGGGCAGTGTATAAATAGGAAAACAGCTCAATTGATATAAGGAGCAGAATTAGGTGACTAAGAGAATCTAGCACTGAAAATGAGAGAAGCAAATAGAATAAGGATTATTTTTGAGCTGATGCCCCTGGAAAGAAGGATACATTTACTGAGGTAAGGAATGCAAGTGGGTGTTGTTACTGACAGTGGAGCAGGGGGAAAAATACATCTTTTCCCTGACCATTTTTTAAACAAAAGTATTTTTCTTTTTGGAGGGGAAAGTACACATACACACAGACATCTCCAAATATAGGTTATTTCAGTCATGATCTGAAGATTACCTTATGAATCTTCATTTTTATTTGAATTCTTATTATTGATCTTTAAGAGTTCTTTATATATTCTAGATAAAATTTTATAACATATGATTTTAACATATTTTTCCTCAAAATTTCACTAACAAAGTCTTTTGAAGAGCATACATTTGTAGTCTTTGGGAAGTGCAATTTATAACTTTTTTGTCTGTTATGAATTGTGCTTTTTGTGCTATGAGCCCTTTCCCTAATCTAAATTTATAAACATTTTCTCTTACATTTTCTTTTATGATTTGTATAGTTTTAGATTTTACATTTGCAACTATGATCCATTTATAGTTAAATTCTTTTAAATGGCATGAGGTATGGATCTAAGTTATTTTAAAAAATTTTTAATATTTTATTTTTTTTTTTTTTACAAATAGTTTATTGTCAAATTAGTTTCCACATAACACCCAGTGCTCATCCCCACAAGTGTCCTCCTCCATGCCCACCCCTTCTCCCCCCCACATCCACCAGTCCTCAGTTTTTGTCAGCATTCAAGAGTCTCTCATGGTTTGCCTCTCTCCCTTTCCCCCAGCATTTCCGCCCTTCTTCTCCCCCTTGGTCCTCTGTTAAGTTCCTCCTAATCCTCCTATACGTGCACACATATGATATTTGTCCTTCTCTGCCTGACTTATATTTTATCTATTTCTGAGAGAGAGAGAGAGGGTGAGCAGGGGAGGTTCAGAGAGAGGGGGAGATACAGAATCTGAGACAGGCTCCAAGCTCTGAGTTAGCTGTCAGTATAGAGCCCTACCTGGGGCTCGATCCCATGAACTGTGAGATCATGACCTGAGCTGAAGTTGGACGCTTAACCAACTGAGCCACCCAGGCACCCCTCTTATTACTATAATTTGTACATGGATATACAATTCCATTCCCATGTATTAAAAAGACAATTCTTTCTCAAGCAAATTACTTCTGCATCTTTTTAGAAATTCAGTTGTCCATATATGCATAAATTTCATTCTGGAACTCTCCAACCTGTTTGATTGATCTATTTATTTTAATACTGATACTGACTTTCTTTTGAAAAAAGTCTTAAAATTGGCCGGTTGAGTCCTCCAATTTTATTTTCTGTTTCAAGATTATTTTGGCTATCCTAGGTTCTTTGAATTTCAATATGTATTTTAGAAATAGCTTAGCAATTTCTACCAAAAGCTTGCTGAGATTTGAGGGAGGAGAAGGTGTTTCTGTGGTGCTGCCACAGAGTAAACATGTTTAGCAAGAATGATATTTTGTATGTGACACTGTGATCAGTAGAAGCCATGTAAAGTCCAGTAATATGATGCCTAGTGATCCATCAAGAGTTCTCACAGCTCAGCTCTTTTCATCATTGTTTCTCCAATGCAACATTATATTTTCCTCTGTTAAGTACTAAGTGATATGTGAGATAAGACTTAAGCACTATGGAAAAATATTTTCTCATAAATATGCTTTCCTTTATCGGTTTAACCTTAGCTATTGTTTATAAGTCCAGAAAGAGAGATAAAATTAACAGGCAAGTCTCATTTTGCTTTTTGTTTATTCTCAGACTTCATATTTCCTTGTTGGGACTGGAATTTCCATATTAAAAACCTTAAAAATAAAAGATTAGAAGTTATATACATGCCGGTTACACTCTGGTTCCATCACCAACCAAGAGTGCATTCTTGAGCGAGTTACTTGATGTTTCTAAGCTTCAGTGTCTTTATCACTAAAATTAGGATAATATCATATATTTCCTTTTGTTGTTCAGAGGAATAAATTATCATTTGAAATTAATAAAATCCAATATAAAAATATTTTTCTTCTCTAGTCCGCACAAAAATCATGTGACAGCAGGATTTATAAATCTGTTTTGTAAAACAGAGATTCAGAGAAATTAAACAACTTGCTAAAGTTTACACAGCTGCTAAGAGGCAGTGTTGGAGTTGTTGATGTCATGAAGAGTGTTGTTTCCACTTTTTAATGCTGTTTATAATGACCACTTACAAGGGTGTGCTTCCTTCACCGAGTCTAGAGTTTGACTTTGAAAAAATGATCATGCGATCTATTGCCTTAGTTGTTGATGAAGGATTAGGGCTGTGAAGAGGAAAGGTCATTGTACCTGGATGTTGGAACTCTGGTTCTTTGTCATTTATTAACATTTTATTTATTATCAAATCACTTGAACACTCCCAGATCTCTTTCTAGCGAAAAGGAAGTTACATTATTTTATCCCTTCTAATTAAGGAGCATGTGAGTGCTAGGTAGGTAATATACTATAATGTGCTTAGTAGTCTGCATATTTATGAAGCTTGTAAGCATGTCATTCTAATTCATATACTTATTTTAATTTAACTCTTATGTTATTACAAGAAACCAGTAGTAACAGAGGACTGCAGCCAGACTCATGTGTTATGTTTCTTATGGCACTGGCAGTAATAGTTTCACCAAATATCATATGAACTTGGTATCATGATTTATTAGGTACTAGGAAATTGAAATTAATGTTATTCCTTTAATACAAATCATCCTGACTCCTTTACGTTTCCACATGGCTTCAAATATGTGAGATACACATGTTCAACTTGGCCATCTTTATTTTGGATATTTCCTCATAGGTACCTTTTTTTTTTGAAGAGATTTCTTTATTTGTAATTCTCAATTGTTCTTTGTGAAGTTCTCATAGGTACTAGGCACCATGAAGTAAGTAGAAAATGACTAGACATCTAAATTATAAATATTATAACCATTAATAATTTAGCTTATTGAGTAGAGAGCCACATATCCTGTTGACATACAAATGCTGCCTTTCTGACTGTTCTTCCTGACTAGTAAAGAAGAAAGAATGAAGAGAGACAAGAAGAAAGAAAGGCTGCTGGTGTGCCTAAGCTATTTAATTTATGCCTCATAAAAGGGTTCATGTTATTATATGTTTTCAAGTTTATTTATTTATTATGAGAAAGAGAGAGAGAGAACATGCTCAGGGGAGGGGCAGAGAGAGACAGAGTGAGAGAGAATCCCAAGCAGGCTTCACACTGTCAGTGCAGAGCCTGATGCTGGGCTCCAGTCCATGAACTGTTAGATCTTCACCTCAGCGGAAATCAAAAGTCAGACACTTGGGCACCTGGGTAACTCAGTGGGTTAAACGTCTGACTTCAGCTCAGGTCATGATCTCACAGTTGGTGGGTTCCAGCCCTGCAACAGGCTCTGTGTTGACAGTTCAGAACCTGGAGTCTGCTTCAGATTCTGTCTCCCTCTCTCTCTGCCCCTCCCCTGCTCATGCTGTGACTCTCTGTATCAAAAATAAATAAACATTAGGGGTGCCTAGGTGGCTCAGTTGGTTAAGCGGCAGACTTTGGCTCAGGTCATGATCTCATGGCTCATGGGTTCAAGCCCCATGTCGGTCTCTGTGCTGATGGCTAGTTCAGAGCCTGAAGCCTGTTTCAGATTCTGTGTCTCCCTCTGTCTCTGACCCTCTCCTGCTAACGCTGTCTCTCTCTCTCGGAAATAAATAAAAAACATTTTAAAAATTTAAAAAATAAATAAAATAATAAATAAACACTAATTATTTTTTTAAAGGAAAAGAGACACTTAACTGACCCACCCAGGTTTCTTGGATTCATGTTATTTTAGAATGCACTTAATGTGTTACCATAAATCTTACCACCTACCCAAATTTCCTTTTAAAAAATAGTTGCCAACTCTAAAAGAATTTGTATTTGTCATTCAGTTCTTTCTTACAATACAGAATACATGGTAGTCGACCTAGTCATAAGCACTAAGTTAAACTGGTTTAATTTTGACTTAATTGGTATTTCAAGATGGAACTATTTAGATATGCAGATGATGTGGCTTGTGAGTAGACCAACCACGAAGTAGAATGGAAATTTGAAAACAAAATAATATATAAATTTGGCAAGGTATAGATAATAAAAAACAAAACAAAAAAATCCAAATAAAATAGTAACATTTAATCTAATTCAAAAGGTTTGAGAAAATCAGTGTGAAAGTGAAAGTTAGCTTAAGGAGAGAAAAGGAAATGTTTTATAAAAAACAATGTGTTAATTCCTGGGCAGATATTTGAACTTGCTTCATTTTAAAGGCACCCATCACCTATATATATTGAAAACATTCATTTGTTATTATTGGAATTCTCCTCAATACCAATGCTATAGGGGGAAAAAAAACAGAGATGAGAAATAGATGAGAGAAAATAGTTTTTTTCAGACACAGGCATTTCTAGAGGTAGAGGTCAATAAGCCTCTGAAAGAAATTCATTTAAGACTCAGAATGAGCACCACATTTTTGTTTCAAACACTTTCCTTTTAAGTTATAAGGTTCTTCTTCTTAATGTTTATAGTCCATAGAAATAACAAATTATCTTCTTTCCTCCAGGAACATCTGATAAGACAAAGTAAAAACAAAGAATGCTATCTTGAAAAAGTCCATGAACAAACTATTCTAATAGTACATAGCTTGATTGTGTATATGAAATGACCAAGCATACTTGAGTTTCCTGTGCAGTTCTAAACTTCATTAAGTCTTGTCTATTCTCTAATTTGGTAATATGGTAACAGTGATATAACTTATCAAAGTATGATTTACTTAGATAATAAAAACAGTGAAAGAAACATACTACATATGTTCAAATCCTATGATGTAACATGTTTCCTTTCTTAATTACTTGGAGATGTAGAGGGTACTACAGAAAGGACTTGCGACAGCAAGTCCAACCACATGGGCCAAGAACCAATCAACCAGTCAACCAATCAAAGCTCTGGACACCCAAGCCTGGGTGAGCTTTCTGCATTGTTAATGACTCCATACATATTATCACACATTCCTGTGAGAGGGTAGTGTGTTGAGGACTACAGAAGTTTGGTGTTTGGAATCCTCCTTGACTCTGGCCTAAGCATCTATTCCTTTGGTTTGTTCTAATTTGTATCTTTTCCCTGTAATAAATGTAGACATGAGTTTCATTGAGTTCTATGAGTCTTTTAGAAACTTATCTAATCTAAGGGTAATTTTGGGAAACTACTGAATTTGCATCACGTCTGGTGTCAGAAATGAGAGCAGAAGAGAGATAAATTAGGGTATATCTGAATTATAGAGATAAAAGACGTTATCATTCGTTCATCCTATTCTGCTCATAAGTTTTATTTGTCGCTTATGACCTTATTCTATAATTGGGTTTATCTGTTGGTTTATAAGTCCATCTCACTAAACTGTGAGTGCTTTAAAGTAAAAGATGGTTTCATACTTATTACCATATTGAGGGTCTAACTCAAAGTAGGTATTTAATGAGTGTTTACTGAATGTGTGAATTATTGAATATATGCAATTATACAATTTTAAGATGATTTACTCAAGATTGCTACATTTAGGCTCAATTGTTAGCAATTGGTGTTGAGATTGTGTGGATTTTGCTTCCAACATATCCTCTCTTAAATAAATAAAATTATATCACATAATAATTTTAGCTCATTTACAATAAAGCTAATCATCTTTTAATTACCAGGACACTTATTTGGGAGTCAGAATAATAAGGAATATATTGAGTGTTGTTATTTAACTGTGTAGCCTTGAGGAAATCACTTCACCCATTTAAACATATTTCCCTACCTGTAGAAAAAGAGGAAGTAGGCTTTAGTTTCCTATTGTTATAACATGTAGGTTTTCAAAGGTCTGAGGAAATTTATAAAAGTCTATGTCATCTTCCCCTAGTTACTAAAATTATAAAGTAATTTGGGGCGCCTGGGTGGCTTAGTCGGTTAAGCGTCCGACTTTCGCTTAGGTCATGATCTCGCGGTTCGTGGGTTCGAGCCCCGCATCGGGCCCTGTGCTGACTGCCAGCTCAGAGCCTGGAGCCTGTTTCAGTCTGTGACTCCCTTTCTCTCTGACCCTCCCCTGCTCATGCTGCCTCTCTCTCACTCTCTCTCCTAGAAATAAAATAAAAAATAAAAAAAAAATTATAAAGTAATTACAATATATATGCATTATTGAATATGTATTTTAAAAGTATAATGTAAGTATAAAGATCTAGTACATATGTATTTATACACAAAACATATTTTTCAGTCTTTTTTTTTTAAGTTTATTTATTTATTTTGAGAGAGAGAGAGTGAGCAGAGGAGGGTCAGGGAGAGAGGGAGTGACAGAGAATCCCAAGCAGGTTCCACACTGTCAATGCAGAGTCTGATGCAGGACTTGAATCCATGAACTCTAAGATTATGACCTGACCCGAAATCAAGAGTCAGTTGCTTAACCGACTGAATTACCCAGGCACCCCTGTTTTTCATTCTTATAAATGTTGTAGTGATTCAAGAAGGGTATGAATTTGACAGGCCATTTCCCATTCAAAAAAATGTGACCAAGGCCTTTTAGTAAGAAAAAATTTAAAGTCACTTCAGCAGTAGGTAATATAAATTATTGACCATATTAAAGAGCACAGAGATTCTTTATATTCCCATGGACTATAATGCCTATTCATTTATTCATTTCCTCATTTGTACATTTATTCTTCTATTCAATAAAAATATATTGAGCAGCAGAGAAGCATCCATTGTACCTCAGGTGTTATGCTTGGCAGTGAGGTTACAGAGATAAATTAGATGGTCTTTAGCTTCATGAAGTAACCTAGTTGCAGCTTGTTTTGTTGACTTTTGTTATGTGTGGATACAGAAATGACAGCTTGTACACACGCAAATAAACCTGCTTTAGCATTTGTAGCCTTTTGTGAGTAGTCTTTGGGAAGAAAGAATGAAAAGAAATGTACTCAATAGCAAAGTTGAGCTCCCACTGGAAGATCCAGTGAGTTAAACTACTGAAATCTTGAGTTGTCACTAAATATTATGTGGACAGTTATCTCTATAAGACCAAGTTAAAATGAAAGAGTATTGTTTATATATATGTAGAATTCATGAGCATAGTTCTCCAAATGAACTTTAGTAAAATCTAATGAATTAAGCTAACTGACTTTGTAGACTCTGAATGTGTGCTGTAGGTCACCTAAATTCCCACACATGTGAGCAAACACTAGCAAAACAAGCTTAGCTGAAGTATATTTGAAATAATGGAACAGCCTGAGAGGGCATGTGGGAAGGCAACTAATACAAAAAAACAACCATCGCTCTATTTGCCCAAGGCCTGCCCTTGCAACCAATACTAATCTGTACTGGTGGAAAAGTGAATGACACATAGCAGAAACATAAGTATTGGGTTTTAACAGTATTAAATTTTTTCACCCTCTGTCTTTAAGGTGCTGAGATTCCAATTTCTAAGCCAAATAAAATGATCTGATATGCTCACCTCCATGCACATGTGTGTAATTTTAAAAAATTGAAATATGGTCAGTAGTGATGCTCAGGTTATGATTGTATAAAAATGTGCTATTTCACAAGTCAAAATTCTTTATATAATTAAATGAGATTTCTGAGAATTCTGCATTTATTATAGCACCCAAGCCAAAAGACATATACCTAAAGTGTTTAAAAATTATGTAAGGTATGTGGAAAGATTTGGCTAAGTGGCATTTGAATGGCCTTAAAGTCAAATATTAGCAAGTTAAAAATCCATTGGAGTTTTTTTAAGACGAAAAGTAAACTATAAAGGATAACTAGATATATCAGACTTCTTAAAAGCTTCATGAAAGTTTTAATACTGTTATCAAAACTTCCACAAACATAATTAGGTTAATGAGAATTACTACATTGTAAATATACTTTTATGAATGGTGACAAAAAAGATAAATCCTCTTTTATTTAATATGTAGTATTGGAGTATAAATACCATAATTTGCTTTGGATTGGAAAGTACTGAGGGGAAAGATTTTGTTTGGCTTTGCTTTTCCCCCAAGGAAGAAAGATCTTCATTTGTCTCATCAAGATTCAGTTTTCTGTAACTCCTTAGAAGTTGAAGATACATTCATCTAAAACTAGAAGTATTTATTACTTGATGAGAGAAAATAATAGTAATGTCTTGGTTGCCTTTACTGAGCCAAATATTTAGAAGCAGCTCTATCATCACATAGCATAATTCCTTCTGTTTGCCACACAGATATATATGATATACAAGGTAATATTCAAGTTTTTTATTTTTAAAACAATAAAATCTAATGTATGTTGCTTTCAGGGCACCTGGGTGGCTCAATTGGTTAAACGGCAGACTTTGGCTCAGGTCATGATCTAACGGTTCGTGGGTTCAAGCCCCGCTTCGGGCTCTGTGCTGACAGCCAGCTCAGAGCCTGGAGCCTGTTTCAGATTCTATGTCTCCCTCTCTCTCTGACCCTCTCCTGCTCACGTTGTCTCTCTCTCTCTGTCAGAAATAAATAAAAACATTTAAAAAATAAAAATAAAGTATGTTGCTTTCTAAAACCATTTTAGAAATTTGACAAAATGGGAAGTGTCAGGGCAATACTTATTTTCATCATTTAGTTCCAAGATACACATAATGTATTTTGTTAATTCTCTTTCTTTAGTTGGACTAACTAGATAGGAAACAAAATAATTTATACAGTCATTGAATTAGATTCTATTAGGGGTATAGTATGAAAACTTGAAAAAAAAATGAAAGAACTTGACCTCTTAGATATTTTTGTTGCCACATGGAATATTTTATTCTAAAAGCATTATCTTCTGTTTTTTTTTTATTTTAATACTGGTTTCATTGTTGCTATTGTTATTTGAAATCTAAATTTGGAGAAAACTAGATGTTGGAATTTTCATTATATGCTACCATTGAGCAATATGTAACGAGTCATTTAAACTCTCTGAACCTGACTTTCTTTACCTTTAAAAATACCAGTGACTAGGGGCGCCTGGATGGCTCAGTTGGTTGGGTGGCCGACTTTGGCTTAGGTCATGATTTCACGGTTCGTGGATTTGAGCCCCGCGTGGGGCTCTGTGTTGACAGCCAGCTCAGAACCTGGAGCCTGTTTCAGATTCTGTGTCTCCCTCTCTCTCTGACCCTCCCCTGCTCATGCTATCTCTCTCTCTCTCAGAAATAAGTAAAAAAAAAAACCCCAAAAAACCAAAAAACCACCTGTGACTGGTTTATTATGAGTAACACAATAAGTAAATTAATAGAATATAAACCTGAAGCTTATGGCCTTTAATTAATTAGTATTCAAAGTAACTTAAATATTTATAGCTTATATACTTTCAGTGCGATTTTATATATTGCATCAGTAAAGATAAATAGACATATAAAATAATTAAAAATTCATAAATATGCCAAACATATACAGGGGAAGTAAATGCATTCATCATTTAGGCTAATATAATTTTAAATATTTAAACATTTTTCTGTGTTTTCTGGAAGTTAAGAGTATGGAAATTCTCATTCTAATTTTTCATGAGAGACTGTGCTTCTTGATCTCTAAGCATATTTTTATAGAAAAAAACTTTCAAAATAGTCTTTTGAAAGCTTATCTCAGGGGTGCCTGGGTGGCTCACTCAGTTAAGCATCTGACTTCAGGTCATGATCTCATGGTTCATGGGTTCGAGCCCCGCATCTGGGCTCTGTACTGACAGTTCAGAGCTGGAGCCTGTTTCAGATTCTGTGTCTCCCTCTTTCTCTCTGGCCCTCCCTTGTCATACTCTGTGTCTCTCTGTCTCAAAAATAAGTAAATGTTATTTTTAAAAAACTTATCTCAAAACTAGGGGGCGTGGGTGGCTCAGTTGTTAAGTGCCCAACTTTTGATTTCAGCTCAGGTCATGACCTCACGGGTTGGAGGATTGAACCATTCACTGGGCTCTGCAGAGACAGCATAGAGCCCACTTGGAATTCTATCTCCATCTCTCTGCCCCTGCTCGCTTGTGTGCATGCGTTCTCTCTCTCAAAATAAATAAATTCCCCCCTTCCAAAGGCTTATCTGCCCACTTTCTATTTGGGCCATAGCATTAAAAATACTACCCAATGGAGAATGTCTATAGGGATTAAGCTGCTAAACTCCAACAGGCTGTGTTTGTATTCTAATTTGTTGGAAAAATATAGATATATGTCTACTCAGTGAACAAGAGTTAACTCTTTTGTCATCCAGGACTTTGACAAGATCTCTTTCTTAGATGAAGTTTAATCTCTCTAGTAAACTCACTGGCATATCCCTATAAATTACAGTGCTTTTAATGTGGCTTCCTGTCTGCCATTTTAAAAAAGATGAAATAAATAGTAATATAATAAATATCTAAAATGATATGATTAGGAAAAACAATAAAATTATTATTAGCTCAAATACAGAGTCTGAGTCAAGTCTTCTAAATTGAGGAACATGGCTGAGATTTCCTAAGACCTGGGTGGAGAGAAGCAGTGGTGGAAGTGTGCAGTCAGAGACCCCAAGGCACTGAGGCTGCCAGCTCTTACCCCCCTGCTCACAAAGAATCTTTGACTGAGACTTTTGTATATGTGTTTAATACCCACAGAGGAGTGGACTCTAAGCAGCTTAGGCATGTCATGCTGAGCCTTCCTCAGCAGCTTCAATAATCCAAGGGCACTTTAAGAAAACTAGTGCCTTTCACTTGGAATGCAACACTGCCAAGAGCACAGTAGAAAGGTATTTACTTTTATTTTTATTTATTTAGTTTTTTTGGTAGGGAAAGTTTTAAGGTAGGCTGGGATGATAACTTACTGAAATAAAAAACATAAGACTATTCATTAATTTGAGGGAAAAAAGACTTTGAGAAATCAAAGTATAGGAAAAGTACAACTATTGGTCAAAGATAAACTATAGAATATGCCTGAATCTGCCTGCAGAATGCAGAATATGCTCATCTATGTGCAGAGCAAAGGCACACAGGAGGCTGTGACCACTGTACCAGATTATCTAGATATCTGAAAGTTTTCATCAGTGTACATCCATGCATCTGTCCATAGTCCGATACTGGACTCATAGCTTGCTCCCTGGTGCTGGTCCTTGCAAACAGGAGCCAAAAAGAGCTCTTTCCTGCTGTCTGTGAGTCTGAGTGATATTCTGGGACACGACAGGTCAAAAGCTGGGCTGAGGTCCAGAGTCTCCTGGTCAGTGCCTCAATCCATCTAAGTTGAGACTGGGGTATAGAGCACACAAATTTCCCAGGCAGTCAAGATCAGTATGTCTATGATCTTTTCACTTCTCTTTTCCAGCTTAGGATTTCCAGACTGTTCTAAGTGCCTATCAAAAGTAGGTCACAGAGACAGAGGAGAAAGGGACCACAATTGTCTCTTGTTGTTGTTTTTTTTTTGTTGTTTGTATTTTTAACTAGAAACCCATTGTCTGACAATTGTGAGGACTAACTATATATAAATTCTCCAGTTTTCCAAGGCAGAAATTGTGATTGTCTCTTCATACCATCCCACCCTTATATTCAGGCATCCACTCTTGCATTCTCTGGCCTAGGGTCTCAGTTTAGCTCTAGTAACCCTCTCAAACTATTAACCAGCTTACTGAACTAAACAAAAAAATACCCTAACAAAACAAAGCAACCTCACAAAGCCCCATATGAGAAGAATAAAAATGTCTTCTGGTGTTTTGTCTTTGTGATATAGGAGTACTCTGAAGTGCAGGACATAGGAGTACCCCTTCTTGTCTGGATCTAAGGTGAATGCTATTGCAGCAAAGCATTTATCTTCAGTTTCATTTTGCTTTTTTGCCTTGTCTTATAATGCTGACTTATTTCCAAGAAACCTTGTCATGAAAATGAAGAATGTATTTGGTCCCTTGAAAAAAGTGGCTTTATTCCACGGATCCCTTACAGGGCAAGCCTACGGATTTGATGCCCTTGCTTTTTGTTATTTGCAGTCAACAGGAAATAACTATAAGAAAGTGGAGCTAAGCAAAGTCAAACTGTTGTTAAATCCCAAGTTTGAGTTTGGAAATCTCAGATAACCAATCGTAATAGAAAGGAAACTATGCTGTGCATTTACAATAGCAAGTAAAAAAATTTAAGTATAGAATTTTAATATCTTGCTTTTTTCCCTTTGTATCTGCCATTACTGAAAAAAAACTTATAAGAAAGGAAATATTGGTGGAAATCTACTTTAATTTTAGTAATACGTTACAATTAGAGCTTTTGCCATTATATTGTAACGAAATTTTTTCCAAAAAAATTATAGTGTTTAATACAAATATAAGAGGGAAAGTTAGTAGAATACTTTCTTGAGCTTCTTGTTCCTAGCCTCTATTGCTTCATGGTAAGCTTTATTTTAATCTTTACAGTTTAATTTTTTAATTAATTATTTGTTATTGTGGTAAAAATATTTAACATGAGATCTACCTCTTAGCAAAATTTTAAATGCACAATATAGTATTGCTAACTAAAGGCACAATGTGGTACAGAAAATCTTTAGAACTTATCATCTTGCATAATTCCAGCTTTATATCTGAACAGCAACTCTCTATTTCTTTTCCTCTCAGCCTCTGGAAATCACCATTCTACTCTCTGTTTCTATGAGTTTGACTATTTTAGATACGTCATATAAGTGGAGTCATGAAGTATCTGTCCTGTGACAGGCTTATTTCATTTAGGACAATGTCTTCCAGGCTCACCTATGATGTCACAAATAGCAAGATTTCCTTCGTTTTTTTTAAGGCTGTTTACTATTCCATTGTATGTATATACCATATTTTCTTCATTCAGTCATCAAAGAACATTTAAGTCATTTCCATATCTTGGCTATTGTGAATAATGCTATGGTAAATACCAAGATCCTTGATTCTTTGTTATATATACTTAGAGATGGGATTGTAGGATCATATGGTAGCTCTATTTTTAATTTTCAGAAATCTCCATACTATTTTTCTTAGTGGCCTTGCTATTTTATTCCCACCAATGTGCCAGGGTTCCCTTCTCTCCACATTTTTGTTATGTTTAGTTACTTTGATAAGAACCATCCTGACAGATATAAAGTGATATCTCAATTGTGGTTTTGATTTTCATTTCCTTGATGATTAGTGATGTTGTGTATCTGTTCATATATCTTTTGGTTATGTTTGGAGAAATGTCTCTTCAAGTCCTTTTCCCATTTTTAATCAGGTTATTTATGGGTTTTTTTTAAATTGTTTTAGGAGTTCCCTACATATTTCTATAGTAATTTCTTATCTGATATATAATTTGTAAACATTTTTTTCCATTCTATAGGTTGTCTTTTTCATTATGTTAATTATTTCCTTTGCTATGCAGAAGCTTTTTAGTTCGATGTAGTTTTGTTTGTCTATTTTGGCTTTTGTTCCCTATGCTTTGGGTGTCATATTCGAAAATCTGTTAAGATCAGTGTCATGAAGGTTTTTTTGCCCATGTTTTTTTCTAGAAGTTTTATAGCTTCAGGTCTTATATTTAAGTCTTTAATCCACTCTGAGTTAGTTTTTGTGTATGATTTATGATAAAGGTCCAATTTCATTCTTTTTCATGTTGATGCCCAGTCTTTTCAGCACCATTTTTTGAAGAGATAATTCTTTCTATATTGTGTATTCTCGACACCGCTATGGAAGATCAGTTGATCAAATATATGTGGATTTATTTCTCTATTTTGTCTTATTGGTCAACATGTCTATTTTCATGTGATTACCATACTGTTTAAATTACTGTAGCTTTGTTGGGCTCCTGGATGGCTCAGCCAGTTAAGTGTCTGACTTCAGCGCAGGTCATGATCTTGCAGTTCGTGAGTTCGAGCCCAGTGTCAGGCTCTGTGCTCACAGCTCAGAGCCTGGACCCAGCTTCAGATTCTGTTTCTTCCTCTCTTTTTGCACCTCCTCTGCTTGTACTCTGTCTCTCTCTCTCTCTCTTTCTCAAAAATAAACACTAAAATTTTAAAAAATATATATAAATTACTGTAGCCTTGTGATATATTTTGAAACTAGAAAGAACAAAGCTGGAGATAACATATTTCCTGACTTGAAAATAAACTTCATAACTTTAAGTAAGGTGATATCCCAACTCTCTGGCAATTACCAACACTGGGAAAGTCTGTATGGTTTGAACTAAATATTGGACTAAGAATGAATAGAACGGCACTTATTTTAAAAGAAGTTATCCCAAGGTCAACCTATTAATTTTTTTTAAATACCAGTTTCAGAAAGTTTCTTAAATTTATGATAAAGTAAAGTTGTGGGTCTCATAAACACATAGTTTATAAAATGAATGCTCTTTTCATAGTAAGCTATGTTCATTTTAAGACTGAGGTACATCAGGGCAATACATAAATGGGGAGGTGCTATCCATATATTCATATATTGGGCTATGTTAATAGTTGCATTAGTCTTTAAGTTGAGCTTTGAATTTAGTCATTTGGAAGTAAATGCTCTATAGAGATATCATCATCAGGAAGTAACTAAGCAATTGCTTAAAACTGAAACCTGTTTTTTAAATTAATAAGCAGCTTTCATTATGAATAATCTAAAAATTGCAGACTATTTCCCATTTACTTATTGATGCATTTTAATTAGTGGATAGTAACCTGAGAAATGGGAGGTTTTTCAACTTTAAAATTTACCAAAAATCATGATTACAATATTCAAGGTCAAAATGAGATCAGTTGGTATTTTTAGTAAATCTTTCTATAAATTAAACCTATCATTTTTCTCATGTTTCATTTGATATTATATAAACTGTATGTCTTGCTAAAATGAGGCAATTCCTTCTATTTGCTAATTGTCATTATTATAACTTTATCATTAGTTGTTTTTTTTTTAATACACTTGTTTATATGATTCTAAAACTAAGTGTACATGTGAACTCTAGAAATGGGAATTAGTTTCTCTAAATATATGCTATCTAGGAGATCCTTCCATTTACCCCAAAATATTTGCCTATATTGAAGATCTTTCCTCCTTTATGGCCTGTCCAATAACTTTTACTTTTCAAAGTGACATTATGTCCATTTTATTTTTTATAACTGGGGACACAAAAGTATCTTTAGTTTTCAGTTACAGTTTTACCTTATCATTTTACTTTCTTGACAATCTTTAATTCTTTCTTTTTTTTTTTTTTATTTATTTCTAGAGAGAGAGAGAGAGACAGCGTGAGCAGGGGAGGGTCAGAGAGGGAGTCACAGACTGAAACAGGCTCCAGGCTCTGAGCTGGCAGTCAGCACAGAGCCCGACGCGGGGCTCGAACCCACGAACCGAGAGATCATGACCTAAGCGAAAGTCGGACGCTTAACCGACTGCCACCCAGGCGCCCCTCTAATTCTTTCTTTTAAATGTTCATCTGCAGTTCTTTCATTTTGTACTGAGAAGCTGCACATCTTAAAACTCAGTTACAGGGGGTCACCTGGGTGGCTCAGTTGGTTAAGTGTCTGACTTTGGCTTGGGTCATGATCTCATAGCTCATGAGATCAAGCCCTACATAACGCTATGTGCTGAAAGCTCAGAGCCTGGAGCCTGTTTCGGATTCTGTGTCTCCCTCTCTCTCTCTCTCTGTCCCTCCTCCACTTGTGCTCACTTCTCCCCCCCTCCACCCCATCTGTCTTAAAAATAGATAAACATTTAAAAAGTTTTTAAAAGCCCAGTTAGAGGAAAATCACAAACTTCCCCCAAAATTTGAAATTTAATATAAAACTGTTTACAAGTTATTAACATATTAAACATATTTTTTCAAATTTATTGAATCATAATGATATATACTGAATCAAAATAATATATTCGGTTCATTTTACATGTTAATGACATTGTCTTGCCTTTTTAGCTACATTATTTTTTAAAAATTATTTCCATATATCTTTCCTTATTTCACTGAGATTTTCACTGAGATCTTCAGATTTCTTCACTAAAACCACATGGTAATACTCTGTGTGTTTGTTATACTTTCTCTGAAAACTTAGACCTATTATAAAGAATAAAAAATAACCAGTGACTATCATGTGCCAATATGGCTCTTTATGTCAGCCACAACTTTGTCTCATGAAGCCACTCTAGATTTCAAAACAACAAATAAATAGAAAGTACACTGGTCATAGATAATTCCTTATTTTTTCCTCATCTCTATTGCACTGAGACTTGGATCATCTATACAGAACTACCTATGGCTTTTCAGTTTCTTCCTTTATGTGATGTGTGGAATTTGTCAGAGGCATTTTGCTTAAGTCTATTTTAATTCCATCTTACTGTTGCAAACTGATCAGCAATGCATACTTCAGAATTTTCTCTTGGTTTTGATTAAACAGATAAACACATCTAGTGTGACAGAAATTGAATTGCAGGAAACGTGAGATTTCTTTTTGTCACTTTCATCATAGGAAATGTAGTAATTCATAAAGTAGAGAAAGCAAGAAAAAGTTCAGAGCTTTGAGCTTAACATAGTGATTGAAATGGAAAGCCATGTAAAATCTCCAAGGATGTGTTCTTCGAAGAAAGGCAGAGAATTGTGGAGACACTTTACATGATGGGATATATAAGTAGGGCCCTGGAGGTCCAGATGTGAAACCAGACTACTGGAGTTAAGCACTTAGCTGAAAATTGCTTTCTATCATTTGAGCTAGAAGTAATCAGAAACCAGGCATGAAGGATTAAAGCAAAACACTTTAGGTATATACTTGGCTATTGAAAGTTGAAATTTTATTTTTCTTCTTTTATGCCCAGACTAACACCTGACTCTCTTTACAATATGCAGAATTAAAGTTTTCCCATGATAATTTATTTTTTTAATTACAGAAATATATGTATTCACAATAAAAGCAACCCTCCAAAACGTGTTGAGTAGTTATAGAATTTAGTGTAATGCTGTCACATTTTCATCTGAAGAATCATACTTCTAAACGAGATTTCTGGGAGCAGTTGGGGTAAACTGTCTTGTGATTGATAAGAAAAATTAGACTTGGAAAAGGAAATTAAAACACTGATATCAAAAGGTCTTTGTCTTTAATCCTGTGTCCATTATCTTTAATCCTGTGGCTGTAACTATCCAGATAATGTTATTAGGGGGGAAAAAAGCAAAACCAGTAGATGATGTTGCCTGATGGAATGAGAGCAGATACCCTTATCAAAGGCCAAAGCAATGGTTGCAAAGTTGTTCTCTAGTCAATTCCAATGTCAAATATTTGTCCCTGTTATCATTACAGTCGTAATTTATAGTTTGAAAATAAGCACTGTACTCTTGAATAATCATGATTAGATAACATTGATTTAAATAATAGGTCCATGTTTATTGTAGCCTTCAATTTTTAAGATCCTGTTTTCCTTTGGAAAAACTAATTATTCCGCAGTATAATTGGAAAGTTGAAATTTCTCTCATGTTTCATAGTATATATTAGACTTTCCAAAGACATCTATTTTTATCTTACAGTAATAATGGGTACCATTTAATGACCATTAGGGAAAGCACTTTGTCAAAGTTTTCTAGATTGTTGCAATGATTCTATAAGGTTGGTATTATTTTTCCCAATTTATTGATGAGAAGACTAAGGCTTAGCAAGATGATATAACTTGTCCATGGTTACACAGTATTGCTAGTCTTCTCTAAATTTTGAAAGCCAGGTAGTCCTCTCTTTGAGGAACTCTCCTCTCCTGTTCCATATGTTTTTAATGAGACTATCATTGAAGTGGTCCATGCTTCTCACTATGGAGCCAGACACATCACTCTACCTAGACTATTAGAGCATTTGGGGGAGAACAGGTATGTACCAAGAGAGGAAATTCTCCCTCTTCTGAAATTGTTTTCTGTAAGAACTGTGTTAACCATGGGACTTGCTGGGGTCCATCTTTCCTATATGTGACTTGAAGAGCGAAATAGTAACATGAGAAGAAGTAGAACCAAGAAAAGGAGAAAAAGAAATAAAATCCTGATAACAGCATTTTAGTCCTTGACATGAAATCTCTTCTAGTCCTGGACCATTAGAGTCATATGCAAACAAAAGCCAAAGTCCTAAATCCCAATCAAAATATTGTATTATTTTATTTTTTTAAATTTCATTTTATTTATTGTATTGTATTTACTTTTAATGTTTATTTGTTCTGAGAAAGAACACGAGCACGGGAGGGCCAGAGAGAGGAGAGAGAGAGAATCCTAAGCAGGCTCCACACTGTCAATGCAGACCCTGACATGGGGCTCAATCTCACAAACTGAATTGAAATAAAGAGTTGGACACTCAACTGACTGAGCCACCCCTGCGCCTCCAAAAAATAATTTTATAGTCAAATGAGATGGTTTACAGTAACTCCTTACAATATATACTTTTCTTTATGCTTTCTCAACATATGAGATTTCTCAACATACCAGCTTTCTCCTCTGTCGTTCCCTCTTCACAGTTGAATATATCTGCCCTACTGCTCCCCAAACTACATATTAAACTTCTGGCCACATGCAAAATCTAACCATCTATTTTGAATCCATGTTCCAAAATAATAGACTTTATTTAATCACATGTAGCTGGGGAAAGGAATTGCAAAGAGCACAAGTAGCTAGAGTAGCCCCACTCTGAGGGGTAAGAAATCAGGAGCAAAGAAGGTCTGGATAGACCTCTCATAAGGCATCATGCCACAAGTTTTCAATTCTTTTTGAAATAAGTTTTTCAATCATCTAATTCTTTTTAATTGGTGAGCTCTACTTAACAGTCTTCTTTTACCTTACTATTTATATATTTCTTAAACTATGACTATTTAAAATACTAGTTTTGGAGTGGAAAACATTTATTTATGAAATTTATTTCGATTTAAACAATAAAAAAATCCAAATCATATAGTGAATTCAGAAAAGAATGATCAAAATTAAAAAATTTTATTTAAGCAGTTAACCTTGAATTCATGATCCTGAGATCAAAAGTCTCATGGCCTAGGGGCGCTTGGGTGGCTCAGTTGGTTAAGTATCTGTCTTCGGTTCAGGTCATGATCTCATGGTTCATGAGTTCAAGTTCCCCACTGGGTGAACTTGAGCCCCACTTAACATGAACTAGAGTCCCACTTTGGGTGAGTTTGAGCCCCGCTTTGGGTGAGCCCTGTTTCTCTTTCTCTCTCTCCTTCCCTCTCTCTCTCTCTTTCTGCCCCTCATGGGATTCTCTCTCCTCTATAAAAAACAAACAAACAAACAAACAAACAAACAAAAACCTCACATGCTCTACTGACCAGGTGCCCCATATAAAGATTTTTTGTAAACAATGGCACATGTATTAAATATGGGTGTTACCTTTATTTGATGTGTAACATTTTTTACATGTAACATACTAGCACTCAGTTAAAGTCTGTTAAACTAATCAGTTGTGCATGTATAAGTGTTTTAGTAATTATTTTAAATATTTACTAGTAATATTCTTTATTTCTAGTTTATGAAATTAAAAATGAGTGCAAATGTTCAACCCACATTTCAAAATATGAATTTTGAAAAGTATCTCTAGCGATGGAAAAAAAAAAAGATTTACCAGAAACAAAGAGGCTTTTTATACATTGTGCTAATGTAAATTGTCCATTTGTGTCATGTATTGAGATATAATTGCCTTACTCAAATACTAATTCTGATGCAGAGCTCAGTGGTCAGTTCCACTCAGGTTTTGAATAGCTAAAGACCAATGGTTCCTTATTAATTGTTTTGTTAAGATTAATTTGTTTTGTGAAGATAAATCTTAACTTTAGAACTACTATATAATTAATGAAAATATATGTGAGGAGCTCCCTGTTTTCTAAAGGAAAATTATGATTCAATTAAATATTGCATATGCTTCATTAGATCTTGAAATGATCTTATTTAAATATTGAACATCTTTTAAGAATACTGAGATGGCAATTTCCCCATGATTAAAAATGCTATCTCCATTCTTAAAAATTTAATTTCAATCATCATGCTGTTAGCTCTTCTCTCTTTAGGGAACAGCATAAAGTTTATGAACTTAAGACTCAGAATTCATCAGGTCATTGTGTGAAACAGTCCTGCCTTAGTGAATGTTCATAATTTTCAATATTTTCTCACAGGAGAGAATGCTTTGTGAGCAATAGCATGAGTATACCATTAATTCTATCATTGGCAATGAGTATAAAGAGGGAACTCATCATAGATATATGAGTTTATTTGTAAATCAAATGGATAATTTCATTCTGACCTCAGGCAATATTCTTTGATAAAACTGATGGTGACCAGTATATTCCCAGGCTAGGGAACTTTTGAGATAAGCAGGAGATACAAATAAATATGTATTTCTCATTTTTGTATTTTCTTTTCTTAAACTATTTAGAAGCTAGGCTATCTTTTTATTACTTATTTTTCTAAAAAGACAATTCTCTGCCCTCAATGTTCTTCTCAAGTACCCTCCCTGTATTTTTTCTGGGGGTTCCCATATTGTTGGCACAACTCTGTATTCTTATGCACCTGGGCAGGGTCAGGAGTGATGAAATCTCTTTTCAGACAGAGCAGGCTCTTGTGCCTTTGAAGGCTTCAAGTGCCCTTGAAGACCAAGGCTATCGGCGTGAGGGTGGCTCAGTCAGTTAAATGTCCAGCTTCGGCTTAGGTCATGATCCCCCAGTTTGTGGGTTCAAGCCCCGCATCGGGCTCTGTGCCGATAGCTAGCTCAGAGCCTGGCGCCTGTCTTTGGATTCTGTGTCTCCCTCTCTTTCTGTCCCTCTCCTGCTCACATTGTCTCTCTCTCTCTCAAAAATAAATAAAACATAAAAAATTAAAGAAAAAAAATGAAGATGAAAGCTAGAAAAACAGTTCCATTTCAACCTTCTTTTTTTTTTTTCATTTTTCAACTCTTTTATTTCATTTTTTGCCCCAAGTTTGAATATTTTTTTTTACAAATAGTTTATTGTCAAATTAGTTTCCACATAACACCCAGTGCTCATCCCCACAAGTGTCCTCCTCCATGCCCATCCCTCCCTCCCCCCACATCCATCAGTCCTCAGTTTTTGTCAGCATTCAAGAGTCTCTCATGGTTTGCCTCTCTCCCTTTCCCCCACCATTTCCGCCCTTCTTCTCCCCCTTGGTCCTCTGTTAAGTTCCTCCTAATCCTCCTATACATGCACACATATGATATTTGTCCTTCTCTGCCTGACTTATTTCGCTCAGCATAACACCCTAAAGGTCCATCCATGTTGCTACACATGGCCAGATTTCATTGTTTCTCATTGCCATGTAGTATTCCATGGTATAGATAAACCACATCTTCTTGATCCATTCATCTGTTGATGGACACTTAGGCTCTTTCCATGTTTTAGCTATTGTGGAGAGTGCTGCTATGAACATTGGGGTACATGTGCTCCTATGCCTCAGCATTTCTGTATCCCTTGGGTAAATTCCTAGCAGTGCTATTGCTGGGTCATAGGGGAGTTCTATTGTTAGTTTCCTGAGGAACCTCCACACTGTTTTCCAGAGGGGCTGTACCAGTTTACATTCCCACCAACAGTGTAGGAGGGTGCCCGTTTCTCCACATCCTCGCCAGCATCTAGAGTTCTCTGATTGGCTCATTTTAGCCACTCTGACTGCCGTGAGGTGGTATCTCAGTGTGGTTTTGATTTGTATTTCCTTGATGAGGAGCGATGCTGAGCATCGTTTCATGTGTCTGTTGGCCATCTGGATGTCCTCTTTGGAGAAGTGTCTGTTCATATCTTCTGCCCATTTCTTCACTGGGTTGTTTGTTTTTCGGGCGTGTAGTTTGGTGAGTTCCTTGTAGATTCTGGATACTAACCCTTTATGTGATATGTCATTTGCAACTATCTGTTCCCATTCCGTTGCTTGCCTATTAATTTTCTGGGTTGTTTCCTTGGCTGTGCAGAAACTTTTAATCTTGATGAGGTCCCAACAGTTTATTTTTGCTCTTGATTCCCTTGCTTTTGGGGATGTGTCAAGTAAGAAGTTGCTGCGGTGGAGGTCAAGGAGGTTGTTTCCTGCTTTCTCCTCTAGGGTGTGGATAGTTTCCTGTCTCACGTTCAGGTCCTTTATCCATTTTGAGTTTATTTTTGTGCATGGTGTGAGAAAATGATCTAGTTTCATTCTTCTGCATGTTGCTGTCCAGTTCTCCCAACACCATCTGTTAAAAAGGCTGTCTTTTTTCCATCGGATATTCTTTCCTGCTTTGTCAAAGATTAGTTGGCTGTATACTTTTGGGTCCACTTCTGAGTTCTCAATTCTGTTCCATTGGTCTATGTGTCTGTTTTTGTGCCAATACCATACTGTCTTGATGATGACAGCTTTGTAGTAGAGGCTGAAGTCTGGGATGGTGATCCCTCCCGTTTTGGTTTTATTTTTCAGGATTACTTTGGCTATTCGGGGTCTTTTGTGGTTCCATACAAATTTTTGGATAGTTTGTTCTAGTTTTGAGAAGTATGCTGGTGCAATTTTGATTGGAATTGCATTGAATGTGTAGAGTGCCTTAGGTAGTAATGACATCTTAACTATATTTATTCTTCCTATCCATGAGCATGGAATGTTTTTCCATTTCTTTGTGTCTTCTTCAATTTCCTTCATAAGTTTTCTCTAGTTTTCATCATACAGATCTCTTGTATCCTTGGTTAGGTTTATTCCGAGGTATTTTATGGTTTTTTGTGCAATTGTGAATGGGATCAGTTTCTTGATTTCTCTTTCTGTTGCTTCATTGTTGGTGTATAAAAATGCAACCAATTTCTGTACGTTGATTTTGTACCCTGCAACTTGGCTGAATTCTTGGATCAGTTCTAGTAGGCTTCTGGTGGAGTCTGTCGGGTTTTCTATGTAGAGTATCATGTCATCTGCGAAGAGGGAAAGTTTGACTTCCTCTTTGCCAATTCTGATGACTTTGATTTCCTTTTGGTGTCTGATGGCTGATGCTAGGACTTCCAGCACTATATTAAACAGCAGTGGTGAGAGTGGGCATCCCTGTCGTGTTCCTGATCTCAGGGGGAAAGCTCTGAGTTTTTCCCCGTTGAGGATGATGTTCGCTGAAGGCTTCTCATAGATGGCTTTGATGATGTTTAAGTAGGTTCCTTCTATCCCAACTTTCTCGAGAGTCTTCATTAAGAAGGGATGCTGTATTTTGTCAAATGCTTTTTCTGCATCTATTGACAGGATCATATGGTTTTTATCTTTTCTATTATTGATATGATGTATCACATTGATTAATTTGCGAATGTTGAACCAGCCCTGTAACCCAGGAATGAATCCCACTTGATCTTGGTGGATGATTCTTTTGATATGCTGCTGGATTCGATTTGCAAGGATCTTGTTGAGAATTTTTGCATCCGTATTCATCAAGGATATTGGCCTGTAGTTCTCTTTTTTTGCTGGATCTCTGTCTGGCTTGGGAATCAGAGTGATGCTGGCTTCATAAAATGAGTCCGGGAGTTTTCCTTCGATTTCTATTTTTTGGAATAGCTTGAGAAGAATTGGGATTAATTCTGTTTTAAATGTCTGGTAGAATTCCCAGGGAAGCCATCAGGTCCAGGGCTCTTATTTGTTGGGAGATTTTTGATCACTGATTCAATTTCTTCACTCGTTATGGGTCTGTTCAGGTGTTCTATTTCTTTCCGTGTGAATTTTGGTAGTGAGTGTGTGTTTAGGAATTTGTCCATTTCTTCTAAGTTGTCCAATTTGTTGGCATATAATTTTTCATAGTATTCCCTGATAATTGCTTGTATTTCTGAGGGGTTGGTTGTAATAAGTTCTTTTTCATTCATAATTTTGTCTATTTGGGTGCTCTCTCTTTTCTTTTGGATAAGTCTGGCTAGAGGTTTGTCAATTTTGTTTACTTGTTCAAAAAACCAACTCTTGGTTTCATGGATCTGTTCAATTGTTTCTTTGGTCTCTATGTTGTTTATTTCTGCTCTAATTTTTACTATTTCTCTTCTTCTACTGGGTTTAGGGCGTTCTCATTGCTCTGCCTCTAGTTCCTTTAGGTGAGCGGTTAGATTTTGCACTTGCGCTTTTTCTAATCTCTTGAAATAGGCCTGGAGAGCAATGTACTTTCCTCTTATGACTGCCTTTGCCGCATCCCATAGATTTTGAATTGTTGTGTTTTCATTTTCATTTGTTTCCATATATTTTTTAATTTCATCTCTAATTGCCTGATTGGCCCATTCATTCTTTAGAAGGGTGTTCTTTAACCTCCATGTTCTTGGAAGTTTTCCAGACTTCTTCCTGTAATTGATTTCAAGTTTCAAAGCATTGTGATCTGACAGTGTGCATGGTATGATCTCTATTCTTTTATATTTATTGAGGGCTGCTTTATTTCCCAGTATGTGATCTATCTTGGAGAATGTGCCATGCGCACTTGAGAAGAAAGTAAATTCCCTGGCCTCAGGATGTAAAGTTCTAAATATATCCGTCAGGTCCATCTGGTCCAATGTATCTTTCAAGTCCATTATTTCTTTAGTGATTTTCTGTCTGGTTGACCTATCCATTGCTGTAAGTGGAGTATTAAAGTCCCCTGCTATTAGCACATTCTTATCTATAAGCTTGTTTCTGTTTGTGATTAATTGTTTTAGATATTTAGGTGCTCCCATATTCGGTGCGTAGACATTTATGATTGTTAGTTCTTCCTGATGGATGGACCCTGTAATTATTATGTAGTGCCCTTCTTCATCTCTTGTGATTGTCTTTAATTTAAAGTCCAGTTTGTCTGATATAAGTATCGCTACTCCGGCTTTCTTTTGATTTCCTGTAGCATGATATATATTTCTCCATCCCCTTACTTTTAATCTGAAGGTATCTTCCCGTCTAAAATGAGTTTCTTGTAGACAGCATATAGATGGATTTTGTTTTTTAATCCATTCTGCTACCCTATGTCTTTTGATTGGAGCATTCAGCCCATTTACATTCAGTGTTATTATTGAAATATGTGGGTTTAGAGTCTTTGTATCTTTTGTAGGGTTCATGTTTGTGGTGGTGTCTCTGGAATCTTTGTTCCTTGCAACCTTTCCTTCAGAGCGTCCCCCTCAGGATTTCTTGTAGGGCTGGCTTCGTGGTGACAAATTCTTTCAATTTCTGTTTGTTTGGAAAGGTTTTTATCTCTCCTTCTATTTTGAATGACAGGCTTGCTGGATAGAGGATTCTCGGCTGCATGTTTTTACTGTTCATCACATTGAAGATCTCTTGCCATTCCTTTCTGGCCTGCCACGTTTCAGTAGATTGATCTGTCACCATTCTGATAGGTTTCCCTTTGTATGTGAGGGCCCTTTTCTCCCTAGCTGCTTTCAGAATTCTCTCTTTGTCCTTGTATTTTGCCATTTTTACGATGATATGTCGTGCAGAAGATCGATTCAAGTTAAGTCTGAGGGGAGTCCTCTGAGCCTCTTGTATTTCCACATTTACTTCCTTCTCCAGGTCGGGGAAATTCTCTGCTATAATTTGTTCCAGGACTCCTTCAGCACCTTTCCCTCTCTCTTCCTCTTCTGGGATTCCTATGATACGGATATTGTTGCGTTTGACTGTGTCGCTGAGCTCTCGAATTCTTCTTTCCTGTTCCTGGATCAGTTTGTCTCTTTTTTTGTCAGCTTCTTGTTTTTCTAGAATGGTGTCTTCTAAATCACTTATTCTCCTTTCTGCCTCTTCAAGCCGTGCATTGGAGGCCTCTAATTTATTATGGATCTCATTTATCGCATTTTTAAATTCTTCATGCCTATTTTTATTTTCCATTCTGTCTGTAGCCATAGTTTCTTTGATGTCCCCTATGTTTTTTTCAAGCCCTGCTATTAATTTTACCATTATTATTCTAAAATCTTGTTCACTTATGCTGCTGATATCTGTTTTGAGCAGTTCATTAGCTGTCATTTCTTCTTGGAGTTTCTTTGGAGGAGAGGTCTTTCGTTTCGTCATTTTAGTCAGCTTTCCGGCTCTTGTTGGTTTTAAAGACCTGTTATGCTCTCTGTTTCTATGAGCACTGCTATATCCAAGAAGACTCTTTGACTTTCCAGGGCCTATCCTTTCAGAGATTGTTTTTTGAATGGTATCCCTCGGTCTCTCTTGTTGGGACCTTAGTTATTTTATTTTCCTATTCGTAGTGATATTTGGGACTCTTCACCTTGTGTACTCTAGCTTGTTTCTTGAGGTAGCCCTGGAAAAGAAAACAGACAGACAAACACACAGGGAGCAGGAGTACACAAAGGCACAGGCTGATTCAACTAACATGCACAGCGAGAGGGAAAACGAAAAAGTTAATAGAAAAGACGGAGGAGGGAGGGCGAATAATAGGGAGCCTAAAATACATAAAAGGGTCAAAAAGGGGAAAAGAAAAGGAAAAAAGAAGAAAACCGATGGACAAAGAACAGTTTAAAGCATATACCTAGATATCCCAGCTACAGTTAAATAGCCGTGTGTATGCAGTGCTGGTTGAAGAGCATAGAGAAAAAGAGAGAAGGCAGGGCGAGACAAGGCAGATTTGGAAATAGAATGAACAGGCAGAAGGGATAAGAAACTTTTTTCAAAGAGGTAAAGGGTAGAATATGGTTGGATAGGTGAGAGAAGGATGCTGGAATTATCCAGAGAAACTATATAGTCTAATTACTCCTGAGAGAAATAGCTGAAAAAGTCGGTAGGTGTAGAATTTACATTTACAGAATGGACTTGTTGTGATTGTTTAAGCAAGCTGGCGACCAGAGTTAATCAGGTCAGTGTTTTGGGGAAAAAAGCGAGAAAAGAGAAAGAAGAAGAAAAAAAGAGAAAAGAAAGGGAAAAAAAAGAAAGAAGAAAAAAAAGGGAAAAAAAACAAAAAAAAAGGGGGAAAAAAAGAAAAAAAAAAGGGAGGAGGGCACCTCTCAGGCAGGGATGGGCGTGGCGTGATCCGTTGCCTCAGGCGGGGGTTCTGCCTTGGCGATTGTGGGGAGGAGAGTGACGGTGCTCCAGTCCCTTCTTGAACCCCTCTCTGCAGCTCGCTTTTTTTTTTTTTGGCGTGTCAACTCCCCGGTCCAGGGACGCAGCCGAAGTTGGTTGCACTCTTCAACCCAGGCCAGTCCCAATCTCCAAATCCCAGTCCGCGCCCCGCTGAAGTTGCCTTAGACTCAGCTTCCCAGACAACCCCCTCGGGCTATTCCAGACTCCCTGCTGAGCTCTGGGGGCGGAGTCAGAATCGCTGCTTCCTTCTCTGGGTCGGGCTGGCACGCATGCGCAGGGGCTTGCCTGCCGGGTTCGCGTAGCCTGAGCCCTCTGGAGTGAGGAAAACCGGGTCTCTCTATGGCTCGTCACCCAAACACGAACTCACAGGCAAATTTCCCAGTTTTTAGCTCTTTGCCTTCCCTCTCGAGTTCCAGCCAGCCAGGAGCGCGGATGCCCGGTGTCAGCGCGGCTCTTTCAGGGGCCCCAGCCGCCCTGGAGCTACAATGGCGGCAGGCGCGCCGCCGCCGCTTTAAAACCCAACCTCCAGGAGCGGCACAAAGAAGCAGTTTGTGTGCTCAGCCTCCCCCAGGACCAGTTGGCGCGAGGGGACCTGGTGTGCAGGTATTTGGCAAGTACGGTCTTTCTATGCACCGAGCGGAGATTTTTCTGTCTCGGACTCTCTCCTTTTCCCCTCTCACTCCCCGTAGAGGGTAGAGGGGGATCGCCTCCCACCCTGGAGTCTCCGATCCCGGCCCGATTTTACCTTCCCCGGTTCGCACTCACGTTAGAAGGCTTTCTCAGTGGATTCTGCGTCCTTTTTCTCTCAGTCTCTCAGGTTTTGTATGGTTTCCAATGGTTTCAGATCTTTTCTGTGTGATGTATGGGCGCGAGTGCAAGTACGGAGCTCCTTACTTCTCCACCATCTTGCCTCCCCCCCCCATTTCAACCTTCTTGACCACATCTTTCTAACCCTTGAAAATCCCTTAACAATTGAGGTTTCTTTTTGTGCACAATTAGATACACAATTTTAAATAGAGTATCTTAAGAGAACCAATTTTTTTTTCACCTTAAATTGATGCCAGGGCATGCATGACTGATAACAACTCTTTCCTTGGGAATAAAAACATTGTTTACTTGAGCAAGGTGTCTTAGGCCTATTATAAGGATAATACTCCTACACTATTTGAAACTATAGTTTTATTCTTTCTACACATATCCACTAATTATTTGTTTGTTTTCATTGTTTGGGTCACTCCAGAAAATTTAGAATCTTCTCATGGGACATTGACTTCTGTCAGAGACCGGCTCCGGCCAGGGTCCAGGGGTCTCCGAAGGATGGACGGTGTCAGCAAGGGAGGGGTGAGAGAGGCCCAGGAGTCTTTTTGGTCACCAGGCAGGCATCTCTGCCCTGACTGGGACTCAACTTTATTTTATAAGTGTTTGGGGGAAGGCACACAAGTGGCATTTGCCTTAGACAATGATTTCTGATAACAAACTTCTTCGATATGTAAGAATTTCCCAGAACATAGATTTGTAGAAGACTTCTGCATAACCTTTATCAGTAATGACATAGGTGATTTAGATGCTTATCTTATGGGGAAGAAGGTATCTTTAGCATATCAGACAATGTTTATAGCATAAAAGTGTGAGGTTGCTTCTCTGTGAGCAGGGGTCAAAGAGGTCTTTCAGGAGACACCTCTGCTCCCATAATCACAAAAGAAGTTCTTCAGTAGGTTCCTCCACAGGGAGCAATCAGCATATGCAAGGCCAGAATAAGTTACTCAAAATACTAGATAACAAATGTCTTGGTGTGGGGGGCAGTCAGTGCTCCAAGCAAAAACAATTGGGTGGAGGTGGATATCTGCCTTAACTCTAAATTAGGCTCTTTGTCTCAGGGCTAGACTCAAGCCCCCTTTATTATGTAAGTCTTGGATCTGCAAGGCCCTTAGGAAGAGCCTTTTAACAATCATCCATAATGTTTTCATCTGAAATCTCTTTGGAAAGGGCAGGGACATGCCTTTCCTTATGAGCAATCTGTTTGGGTAATATCTGTCTGATCTAGAATATTGTGAGGCCTGGTCAATACCAGCAGCCTCATCTCCAACATGAGCCAGTAGTAACAGAAGGAGATACCAGTTTTCCATTTCTCATGGCAGGAGCTGTGCAAATGCTACCATTTCCTCGCCGTGACTGTCATCCAGCAAGGCCAGTGCAGCTCCCAGCAGGCTTCCTTTAGACTACTGAAACGGCCAAACATGAACTACCGAGGCTTTGTTTGGAAAGCAGAGCCCATGGCTCACTAATTGAAGTAATCACCACCAAACAATGCTATTATTTTATTTTTGACTGGGATATTGGACTCTATAAAATGAGAATCCAATCACTGTTAGTTCTGACAGTTAGATATCCTAGGCTTCTCACTTTGAACCTCAGTGGTTTTATTTTAAAACAGAGCTAACACTCACTCTTCCCTTATAAATCTGATTGCAACCATTCCATAACAACCTGGGTGTAAAGTAATCTGAAATATTAAATGTGGCTTAAGGAAGGATATAACTAAAGCATCTGGATAGAAATCAATTCACTTACTTTACTATAGAGATACCTCAAGAGAAAAGAAAAGAGAGCTGGTAACCTGATCTAATTTTCTTGTCTATAGGACCTCTGGGTAAATAAATTAATGATATTTGCTAGAAGGAAGAGGCCTTGTCTCCAAAATGCCCATGGCAAAAGTCTCTGGATAGGCTTACTCATAGTAAATAGAACACAAAATATGTGAGACATGGCTCCCTAGAGAATGCCATGTAGACAATACAATTCTCTGGGGGTATAAAACAGAGATGTGACATAAATTAAATTCTCTTTTCTGTGTGAAGAAAACTGCATTGAAAAAACTTCATCAGTTTTGTGCTAGAGGTATATGACCATGCAGGAAGGAAGGACTTTTCTGTTTCTTCTAAACTATCTGATTACTAGTATCCTTAAAATTATTTAGTAAAGCTTGATGGATAAGTTTCTGATTTGCATGATTTTGATTGGATGATACTGTCCCAAGAGTTTGCTCAATACCTAACATTGCTGTGGTATTAATATATATAGGATTTTTTCTTATCTAATTATAAGAATTTAAAATTTTATATAGGGAGTATTTAAAATGAGTAGAATTTTGAGGTGCCTGGGTAGCTCAGTTGGGTAAGCATCTGACTTGGCTTGAGTCATGATCTCACAGTGTGAGTTCCAGCCCTGCACCAGGCTTTGTTCTGGCAACTTGAAGCCTGGAGCATGCTTTGGATTCTGGGTTTCCCTTTTTTTCTGTGCCTTCCCCACTCACACTCTCTCTCTCTCAAAAATAAATATAGATTAAAAAGCATTAATAAATAAATAAATAAAGTAAAATAAAGTAAATAGAACTCTGACCCAGAGCTTCAAACACAGGATTACTTGTGGGCTTCTTTTGAGAGAAGTGTTTCATACTATCTTCAAACTATCCTATCTAATATATCTTGCAGAAATTTATTGAAATTCCTGCATGTAATAGTTGCCTTCTCTGATTTGCTCTTCTAATTCAGGTCATTTCTACTTGGATAATATATTGTCATTTTAGTGGATGTTGTAGTGGGTAGTGAATCTATAAAAGATAATGTATATAGTTAAACATATAGTCTTAGTTCACTATTTTGAATATTCAGTTTTTAAAATCTGAGGGATAGATTGTTCTTTGAAGAGTAATAATAGTGTGATACTTTAAAAGGGGAAAAGATCATGTTAGCATATTTTAACTAATAAGACAAATAAAATAATAAATATGATTATTTGATATTTTCATAGAAAAGTCCAATATAATAATAACTATATCTAGCCCTTACATAGTGCTTACTGTGTGCTAAGAACTATGCTCAGGGCTTTATATATATTACTTCATTATTCCTCACAATTGCCTTATAAAGCAGTGTTACTATTATTCCTATTGTACAAATTGCAGCACTGAGAAGTTCACACAGCTAGGAAAATAACACAGAAGGGATTAAAATCCAGGAGGTCTGGTTCCAGAACTGATGCTCCTTAACCAATATGATAAATTGACCATTCATTAAAAGATTGAGATAAAAATATTTCAATGAAGTATCCCTTGAAATAAAATATTTATATGAAATACAGTTTTTAAAAACTTGGATTTCTTGAGGCATCTGGTGGCTCAGTCAGTTGTGTCCTACTTTGACTCAGGTCATGATCTTGCAGTTTGTGAGTTCGAGCCCCACATCTGGCTCTGGCTGACAGCTCAGGGCCTGGAGTCTGCATTGGATTCTGTGTCTCCGTCTTTCTCTGCTCCTCCCCTGCTCACACTCCGTCTGTCTCTCTTTCAACAATAAATAAACATTAAAAAAGTATTTAAAAAACAACTTGGATTTCTTTTAGTGATTAAGTATTATATTATCTGTAATTAGTATGTTTCTTGTAGGGTGCTGAGTATGAATTATCAACTGAGGATTTTCTAGAAACCAGAATTTAAAAATATTAACTTCCGAAATTAATCATGCAACCAAATTCCTCCTTATGCACCAGTCTGTACATGTGTGTAGGCCAAGATGCAAGGTGTAGACAGCCTTGTGATGAAGACAGGATAGTGAAATCTTTACAGTAGCAGAGCCTAACAGACTATGTGAAGCTCTGAGACCCTAAGGCTGCTCATGGCACTGCTCGTATGTTAGAGCTATAGACCATGACAGAGGTTGTGGGAGATAGTTAGAGATGACACAGATCTTGGAAATAAAATATATATCTGTCTATTCCTATATTTGTCTATATACCTGTCATATTTCTACCTCCCCCCCCACCTGCCTCTCTCTCCTGCTCTCCCTGTCTCATCTCCTCTTCCTGCCCAGTTCACTACGATTCAGTTATTTAATTACAACTTGTGAAAATGACAAGAACACTTAGGGCACAGTAAATATCACAAGGTTCTTCTCTGATCTTTTTGATATTTCTAACTACCCTCTATGTTTCTGGTTAAAAGCTGGTAAAGGGAAAAAAGAAAGTAGAAGAGCCCAGTCAGGGTTATGGGATAAGAATTCCTTTTCCAATAAAATAAAGTGAAAACATAGAGGGAGGCAAACCATAAGAGACTTTTAATTATAGGAAAACAAACTGCGGGTTGCTGGAGGGGAGGTAGGTGGGGAGATAGACTAAATGGGTGATGGGCATTAAGTAGGGCTCTAATTAGGGTGAGCACTGGGTGTTACATGTAAGTGATGAATCACTGGGTTCTACTCTTGAAACCAATACTACACTTTATCCTAACTAACTTGAATTTAAATAAAATATTGGAAGAAAAATAAGTAAATAAAATAAAATAAGAATTCATTTTCCAAGTAGCAAAGTGTCAAATATCAGACTGGCTTATCACCACTCTATATGGTGCTTTAACCTGATGCTGATCATAATGTCACTGTGTAATGCCAATCAATATTAGGTCACTTCACTTCCCTGTTTGAAAGCTCACTAGCATGTCAATTTTGAAGAAGAGGGAGCCTCTGAGAAATGACAATCCATAGAAATAATGTGTGAGAGAAAGTCTTATTTGTGTCCAAGTAAAGAGAAGAGAAAGTTGGAAAAGTAAAGATAAGCTATTTATCTTTGAGTAAATCTTTTAAAACAATCACTAGAAACAGGGAGGCACATGGATATCAGAGATTAGAATGGTGCCTCAAATAAGTGATTTTTGACTTTGAATTTACAGTAACATCACACTCATTATGTTGGCATTAGAAAATTTGATGTCATGAAGACCAAGTGAATCACAATGAGATTTAATTTATGTTTCAAACTCTGACCTTGTCACTATAGAACAGTAGGTTATATTTTTAATAAATTGATAAATTGAATACTTAATTAATTCCTATATTCAAAAGACATCTTTGACCTTTTGTCAATTACTTAGGACATTTTTAACATGTGGGGAAGTATTTTATCAGGAGAAACAGAATACTCAAGTTTAGTAGTATTCGGAGCACTATTCTCTGGTTACTATCCTTAGGCAAGTACCAATTACTCTTGGTCTATTCTGGATGACCTGAGGGGACTGTAACCTCCTCAGGTACTATGTTCCAAGATGAATTTCTAGGAGAACAGAATGTAGCTCTGTATTTTAGAGTTTGTGGCCTGATTAAGAATAGTTGATGGAAAGTTCCATATAAAACATTTGTTCCATTTACTCCTATTCTTCTTCTTTGCACTCTCTTTTACTCCCCTTTTCTTCACTCTCCCTTTTCTTTATCCTCTTCCTCTTATGGACCATTCTGTAGAAATTTATCTGTTAACAAGACCTTTCCCCACCCCAAAGTTATTTCCTCTGGATCTTTTCAAATATTGACATAAATGACCTATATTCAAAGACTTGAATTGCTCTATGCTTTCTAAGCCAGACTGTATCTCCTGTCTATTTCTCCTTACTTTTTAGCACAATGACTTACATATAGAAAGCACAAAATAATTTTCATATGCAACTTTGTTTGACTTTGCTATGACTTTTTGTGAATTAATCCACTACTTTCTATGTATTTAATGCTACTACTGTCATAAAAGTAATCTCTGAATTTTTCGTAAAATACACAGATGCCTTAAAATTCAATTTTATTCTTGGTCTTTAAAGATTAGTTACTTTAAAAAAAAATCTGAAACAGTTTCCTTTCTAATACAGCCAGAAGTGGGAAAATCATACAATGACATAAGAGGGGGAAAGATAGTTCTTTATTTCTACCCTGGAGTACATTTGGTTGTTCATTCATCAGTTGTTGGAAATTTGGGCTGTTTCCATCATTTTACCATTATGAATAATACTGCTCTACAAACAAAGGCACTTGATTGGCTTAAGTTGGTTAAGCATCTGAATCTTGATTTCTGCTCAGGTCATAATCTTGCAGTTCCTGAGATTGAGTTCCACCTCAGGCTCTGTGTTGATAGTGTGGAGCCTGCTTGGGATTCTTTCTCTCTCCCAAAGTCTCTGTCCCTCCCACACTCATGCTCTCTCTCTCAAAATAAATAAACCTTTAAAAACATACTGCTATAAACATTCATGTGCAAGTTTTTCTGTGGACATATGTTTTTAATTCTTGGAGTAAATTCATGAAGTTTTTACCCACAGAATAAGGAGTGATTAAATAATACCTGGTATTTTTTTCTACAAGTATACAAAAATATATAATCTTAATAAAATATAATTATTTGTACTGAAAAGAAGAATAACTTTATACTTCTTTTATAATTCTTGTTTTATAAGTAAATTCAAATAAATTTTAATTAAGCTATACTAATATTGAAGTTGGAAAATATAATCAAATAGAATTTCTACATACTAAGCAGATAAAATATATCTTCCTTAGTTTTATGTGGACAAAAATAGATGAAACCCCTCATATACTGAACTATATATATCAAGATAAAAAGAGAAAAAAAGCATAGCTTATTTTTCAACATAATTTGGTTCTATGCTGAAATAAAATAGCCATATATTCATTCAAGGTGTTATTGATTTTATATTATATTATAAGACATATAGATGGAAAGTAAAGGTTAACAAGACATAGTCCTTGTTCTCAAGTTTTAAATTTAATTGGAGATAAATTATTCATGCAAACAGTACTGGTACAAATATAAAGCTATAGAAACACAGAAGAGAGAGATAATACTTCACCTTACAATGACTGAAGATAGAGATTTTAATTGTATAGCCAGTGGGAAGTACCAGTTGTAAAGTCTTGGGAATGCTCAATATTTGGGATAGAGATCAGTGTGAGACTATCATATAATGGTCATTTTTGCATACAAAAATGAGAGGCATAGTGGATACAATCTTCAAGGAAGAGAACACAGAAGCAAAAGATCTTAAGACCAAAGATGAAGCTTTTTAAAATACCTACAGATAGGCCATGGAAAGAGAAGAAGGAAAGAAACAAAGGAATAGTAGAACATGGCAAAGAGCTATGTTTCAGAAAAGCCATAATAGAATTTTGAATTTAAGGCAAGAAAAAGGTCACACACACACATATACACATGCATGCACACATACATTTCTTTTTTAAAATATATTGAGCCTCCTATGAGCCAGCATTGTACAAGGCATAGGGGAAAAGCACAGGAAGGTAGAATAGGTCTTCCACATTCAAGGAGCTTACAGTTCAGTACAAGAGCAATGTAAAAACAAACGCCAAATAGTACAAGTTGCTTTATAATTTACTACTAAATTATATGTAGTGACTATAAGTGCTATAGAAGTATGGAGAAAATTAATAAGGATTGGTAACTCAGGTGAAGTATATTAGCTTAGATTGTTTTCTTCAGTATCTAGCAGAAAATTGACAAAATGAAGAGCTTACCTGACAATAAAAACATATAACATAAGAAGACATCTATTTACACAAATTAGAGTTTGTTAAAAAGCAGGGCTTTTGATCATTTTTTTCCAAATTCTCTTGTTTCTCATCTGGTAACAAGATGGCTGGGAAAATGCATTCATAGTCTCGTACTGTCCTTTCCTGAAAAAAAGAAAGGTATGAATGTTTCCTGATTAGGAAAGAGAAGTATCTTCACAGAAGATTATCATAGTACTTCTACCATATTGGCCATGCACATGACAACCCTGGGACCCAGGGAGCCCATGGCAGTGAATATCTGGCAAAGGAAGGCCAAGGTTAGCTTCTACAAGTCACAGTCATCCCCCTGAGGATGCAGAGCCAGTTTGCCCAGAGATTAAGGAGTATCTGCAGAATTCCCTAAACATAAAATGAAAAGATTGTCAGTAGGAAGAAAAGGTGGTCTTTGTGAAAGATGTTAGTGGTCTTCCTCCATTTTTCCTATTGTATTTTATTAAAAATTTAACTACATTTTAATAAGAATCTCTTAGTATATATTTAAAGCAAAAACATCTATAATTTGTATTCAATATTTATCAAACAATTTATATGATGGTTATAAACTTTATAAAAGAGAAGATAAACTATTTTAAGAGAAGATGAACATCTTCTTAGATGCAAGCCCAAAAGATTTTAGTGCAATAAAAGAGAACAATCATTTTTTAAGGTTTTAAAAAAATCTTAATTTTTATTTTTGAAAGAAAGAGAGAGAGACAGAGCACAAGCGCAGGAGGGGAAGAGAGAGAGGAAGACGCAGAATCCAAAGCAGGCTCCAGGCTCAGAGCTGTGAGCACAGAGCCTGACACAAGCTCGAACCCGTGAATTGAGAGATCATGACCTGAGCTGAAGTTGGATGCCCAACTGACTGAGCCACCCAGTCACCTCAGAACAATCATTTTAAATTTGATTTTTGTATATTAAACACAGCTGCAAAATAGTTTAATATACAAGTATTTTTGTATATTAAACAAAGTTACTTCTGAAAAAGACAGAAACTATCACTGGTATCATTTTATCAAAGGAAAAAGAATTAAGCAGGTAGGTTGCCAATCTCAGATGGCATAATTCCAGAGGAAGAAATATACTTCATGAAATATAAATCCTTGATAATTCAGAGTTAAGGTAGAATTGGTCAATATGAATAAAATTGTGAGATTTCTTATAATTTTTTAAACTTTTAACACTTTTATAATAGAAGAGTAAAACATTTTTTAACTGTTTCCTCTTGAGCCATTATGATATTTGCTGAAGGACTAGCACTACATTTATTATTAATTTGTCTCCATGGCTCAGAGTACCGGTAAGCCTGCAGAGACTGAAACTAAGTCTAGATAAAGAACAATAAATAATAAATAACAACAATAATAATTTGCATTTCTCCAACATCCTCCAGCTGTGGAAGTCAAAGTGGTTCACAAACATTAATTAAGCTTCACAAGATTCTAGTGAGGGAGGCAAATAATGTCCAGATGGGAAAAATAAAAACTAGAAATCTAGTGAAGGTCACACATAAGTTAAAAACAGATTCAGGAATATTCCCCATTGTCTCTCTCATCCAAAACTTTCTTCCTAACTTTGCTAACTTTTGATTGTATCTTTATTTTTTTTTCAAATATTGAGAATCTCACTTTGATGGAAAAAAAAATCTCTAAACCTATCTGGCTCTGGAAATCACTGAGCTACAAGTTTGGGGACTTATTCTTAATTTTTTTTTTTTTTGTTTGTAATGTTCTATGTATCACTTTTCATGGCTACTGAAATATATAATAGCATTATGTCCTGTCCTGTGGGTGGTTGATTCTGAACTCAGAAGAAAACCAACTCTAGGAAAAGATAGACCACATTTGCTGTGTTAATACTGACAATGAATTCAGCAGTTATAAATGTGCTGAGACTGACAGGACCACAGCTAAGTTAACCTTAGAAACATGGAATAATCTGAATTTTTATTTATCTGATGCTCTGCTCATGTATCAACTGACATTTATTTCATGCTTCATACATTTCATATTCAGGTACTAATATTCTGAACTGGTCACATCTAATGAAATACTCCAAGTGACTAATTCATTAATAAATTTTGGAATACCACTTATTTGGGATGAAGAGAGTTCTTAGTTTAGTTGATAATCTTTTTTTTTTTTTTATCTTGTAAATTGGATGTTGGGAATTAAACAGGAAATTTGTATGCTTGAGTGTCAGGAACTATGGTTTAGGAAGTAAGAAATGTGGATATCTCTTATTGTGTGGTTTGCCATTTCAGATACACTCAGTGTTAAATAACACAAATATAACTAGAAACTTCAGATAGGTAGGTGGTGTCTTTTATGTGTTTCATAGATAGTTTAGCTAGTGAGCTAACTTAACTAGAACATGATTGCCACATGGGCCGATTCATTTATGACAAGGAAAGATTCTATTCCTATAATGAAGGTCACCATAAACCCAGCCACTCACATGAGACATTTGGTACTGAGAGAGAGGCTAAGTGCATGAAGGGCTTTGATCAGATGTTTCCCACAATTGTGAAAGCATAATTTGACTCAACCTCAACATCTTCCTATATATATCTGCAAATATCTTTATATTCTTCAAGGTAGAAAGTTATGATCACAGATTAAAAAAATGTACATTTTTAAAGGTGTTTTTCTCCCCAAGGACAAAGAATGTGGTTGGAGAAAAAGTGATAGTCTTTGTTATCAAGGTCAAAGGGGTGAGAGAATGCAAAGTAAGGGCATCGGAATGGGTGAGAGAACTGCAGATAGTTTAAATAAGCAAAAGTAGGGGTGCCTAAGTGGCTCAATCAGTACTTTGGCTCGTGAGTTCGAGCTCTGCATCTGCTCCGTTCTGTCAGCTCAGGGCCCCCTTTGGATCCTCTGTCTCTCATTCTCACTCTGCCCCTACCCTGCCCGTGCTCTCTCTACCCCTCTCTCTCTCTCTCAAAACTAATTATAAAAAATAATAAATGATCAAAGGTAAAGAAATCGAGCAAAGAGTTAGAAATTAGACTATTCAGTCTTCAACTCTTTTGTTAATGATGGAGTCTTGAAACTTTCACAGAAAAAGCTACCTCTGTGATTGAATCAAATTTTTAGCCTATTAATAAACACTAAAAATATATAAATTAATATAAATTTAAAGAGGAAAAATACAAAATAATTGCATATGCCATTAATTGCTCAAAGATTTTGATTAGAGATAGCAGACATGAATTTTTATGTTCTACTCTTTCTTGTCAATGGTAGCAAACATATAACAGGATTCACTAGATACTTCCCTGATACTAAACCAGGAAACAGAAAAATATTTTCATAATGCCTACATACACATGCAAAGACACATTCACAGCTTTAGCAATTAATGCATATCTAATTAAGAAGAAATAACAAACACCTGTCAAATAAGATTGTACAATATTTATATTACATTTCACAATATTCTAAGATGTCATAATATTTTCTAAATGGGTTTTAGCACTAACATTTCTAATATTTCCCACCCCCAAAAATCTCTAATTTCTTTAGACATCATTGAACATACATTATCAAAGCATACTCAGTTTAAGTGGGATATTAACCACCGTGTCAGTTTGTAATGTCACTGATCTAACTTAGGCTCCAGCTGAAGGTCAGTGCTGAACTTTTGCAAACCTGTTTCAGCAAATGAAAACCTTTGGCTCAGTTAGAATGTGTTTAGTAATGTATTGTCACATGTATAACTTAAACTGGCAAACTAATCAGATTTTGTTGAAAGTCAGGAAATGCTGCATGATGAAGTACAATGTTTTTAATGTATTTACAACATGAGGATAGATAATAGACAGATAAAAACATACAAACTATAAAGAAAATAAATACACATTTATATAATAAATATGCATATTACTGAAAAGTTAAAGGGAGATGTAACCTAAAGAAGTCAGTAGCTCTAAAATTCAGGTATTGCAAGGTGTTTTTCTAATCTTTGATGCTAAGTGCAACACTTTTTATCTAAAATTTTCATGATGCTCATCAGAAGTCTCTGGTCACACACTTATTTATTAATTGAGATCATTTGGTGGAATTCATTTCCTTTTCTGTGTTAATATCTCAAGCTCTAAACATTAGAATCATTTTCCTATATGTCTAAAAGCATGTCTTTCCCCCTGGACACAGCTATCTCATATTGATGACCCAGCAGTTGCCCACTGAAGTGATCACCATTGAGCTGTTTTCTCTAGTTCACTGTGTCCAATTAGGAGCACAGCAAGCATGTCAGTTTTCATACTGAGGTAGTCCCCTCAAAACCCATTTTTTTTTAATTATACAAAATTTGGAATCTAGTTACCTTAAATGTTTTTGCATTATCTTTGGCAAAATCACTAAGTGCTTTCCTGGTATAAATAAATCAACAGGTTATCTTATTTTAAAAAATAATAATCTATACCCAGGGAAATATTGATTTACTTCTGCAGATAACATGAAAAATAATTGAATTACCATCAGAGCCACAAAAATCTGTTCATATTTAGGTTCTGCTGCTTCTCTAAGAATATTTTGTTATACTCTCATAAAACACGTTTGTGACCTATGTTTTTGAACTACATTTTAGTTCATTGTATAGTTGCTTTTTTGCTGCAAGATATAGATGAAGTTAAAAAAATGTACTGTTTGCAATGCCATTTTATTGACTAATTCAACACATACTTATTGATTTGTGTCTATTCCCACTGAAAGACTGCTTAGTGTCTGTGGCAGGCCTTATTTTGCTTATCACTGGGCTGATGGATCTGCTTAAGGAAGGATCATGCTCATTTGCATATCTCTGCCTTGACCTCAAAATTATAATGAGGAAGCCCTGAGGTATGACACGAATCTTCAGATTTAGAAAAACAGTTTCTTTCAGATGGATTAAAATAAGTAAATGCATCTATTTCTAGTATAGTCTCTGATTCTAATGTAATGAAGGAAATACATGTTGAAAACCAGTAGAAAACAATTAGACTGATAGCTAACTTCAAAATAATAATAAACATAATAGTAATGTGGTACTATAATCATTGCAACAACAACAATAATTGCTAACAGCAAGAATATTAGAGTCCAGAAGTTACTGGGTTAATATCTTAAAAGCACTGTGGGAAAATAACTATTAGTCTAGGCTAAATTATTATTCAAAAATGAGGATGGGAGTGCCTAGGTGGCTCAGTTGGTTAAGAGTCCAACTCTAGATTTCAGCTCAGGTCATATTTTTGCAGTTTGTGATATCAAGCCCTACATTGGACTCCACTCTGGCAGTGTGGAGCTGGCTTGGGATTCTCTCTCTCTCTCTCTCTCTCTCTCTCTCTCTCCCTCCTCAGTGCCCCTCACTCACTCTCTCTCTCTCTCTCAAAGTAAAAAAAGAAACAACAACAACAAAAAAAACCAAACCAGAAAACAAAACTTTAAAAAAATGAGGATGAAATTAGGGTTTTTTAAGCAAGCAAAACAGCAGGCAAAGTAAAAATCACAACCCACTATGAAAGAACTAATAGGAAATGTGATTTAAGAAAAAAAGAACTCAGGAGAAAAAGTGAGATGTAAAAGGGATTGTTGAATAAAGACATTGATGGGGCACCAGGGTGGCTCAGTTGATTAAGTGTCCAACTTCAACTCCTGTCATTATTTCATGGCTTTCGAGTTCGAGCTCGACATCCAGCTCTGTGCTGACAGCTCAGAGCCTGGAGCCTGCTTCAGATTCTGCGTCCCTCTCTCGCTCTGCCCCTCCCTAGCTCATGCTCTGTCTCTCTCTCTCTCAAGAATAAATAAACTTACAAAAAAAAAGACATTGATAAACACGTCAGTAAATCAACATAGGATGTTTTGATAATATAACAATAATAATTATGATGACTTTTGAAGATACAAAAGCAAAGTGAAATGAAGAAAATTAGTAATAACGTAAATAGGCTAGTGATTTGAATTAAAACATTCTAAGACTTTTTGCTACTCGAGAGAGAGTGGATTTCTAACGGTTTTTGTTGTCGTTGTTTTTGTTTGTTTTAGTAAAGTATGCAATTTAAAAAATGACCATGACCACTAACCCCATCCTCAGGTAGAATTTTTTTAATGTTTCTTTATTATTTTTTTAAATTATTTTTGAGATAGAGATAGAGACAGCGTGAGCAGGGGAGGGTCAGAGAGAGAGAGAGACACAGAATCTGAAACAGGCTCCAGGCTCTGAGCTACTCCTCAGCACAGAGCCCGATGTGGGGCTTGAACCCACGAACTGGGAGATCATGACCTGAAGCGAAGTTGGACACTTAACCGACTGAGCCACCCAGGTGCCCCTAATGTTTCCTTATTTTTGAGAGAGAGAAATTACACAAGCAGGGGAGGGGCATGCTAACTGTGTAAAGCCCAATGAGGGGCTCAGACACACAAACCCTGAGATCATGACCTGAGCCAAAGTCTGACACTTAATCAACTGAGCATCCAGTACCTCGGGTAGAATTTTTAACTTCTAAACGAGAAACAAGCCAAAGAGGAAAAGAAAAAGGAAGTAAATAAAATGACTTGTAAGGGTAAAACACAAGGTAAGACTGTAAAGATATATACAAATTTGGCATTTATTGTAGCAACTCACAAAGTCACCATTCGAAAAAAGAAAAAAATCTTCTTATATAAATTTAAAAATAGATATGCTTAAAGCCCAATAGATCCAAAAGGTTGATACACAGAGTAAAATCTTAAGTCTCTCTTCATTTCCTGTGACCTCATCTCTTATTGCTTCTTCCCCCACCCTAAGCTTCCACCACACAGCTACTTTGTTTTTCTCAAAGACAGCAGATATATTACATTCTCAAGATCTTTCATTTGCTGTCCTCTCTGCCTAGGAAGCTCTTTCTCCAGAACCTTCTTCACTCTAGGTACTAGTGATTTAAGTAATTTATACTTCTAATTCATAAGAAGGCATAAAGAAGATGGAATCACATGTTTTTTAAAAGGTTTCTTCTGCAAGTGGCACATCACTTCTACTCATCTGTATTTGGCTGATATACACTTAATTGACTTATCACAAGTAATAGCACAAGAGGCTAGGAATTGGAAGCTATAGCTGGGAATTTGCCCTACTAACTGGAGGGAGTTTATTATTAAAACTAAATAGGTAATAATTCATCATAGGGGTCAATAATTAGCATTTTTGTTGCAAAATAAAAATATGAAGTATATCTCTGTACTCTTCTACTCGTTTCAAATAAACTAAGAAAAATGTTCAAGAACTTTATCACATTCTTCTTTATCAGTCCTTCTCACTTATACCTCTTTCTGCCCCAATCCTCATCTCTCTACCTAACTTCTAAGTTTTATTGAGAGTTTAATACTTCTATTTTTTTTAAATAAAAGATTTTTACTGCTCCTGTGACTAGTGCCAGGACCTTATTTTTACATACATTTGTCTTCCACGTCCGTCAGTATATCCATTTGCATTTGGATATAGAAATGTCTAGGTGGACTGAAGCTATGTCTTCACATTCTGTATATCTATATCTATCTTTTTCTTTTGAGCAATTTAACTGGTTGCCAATTTCAAAGAAGCAGAATTAGCTATTTATTTTGATAACTTTTCTTTTTGTTTGTTTGTTTGTTTGTTTGTTTTATTTCTAGGAGAGAGAGAGAGAGAGAGACAGCGTGAGCAGGGGAGGGTCAGAGAGAGAGGGAGTCACAGACTGAAACAGGCTCCAGGCTCTGAGCTGGCAGTCAGCACAGAGCCCGACGCGGGGCTCGAACCCACGAACCGCGAGATCATGACCTAAGCGAAAGTCGGACGCTTAACCGACTAAGCCACCCAGGCGCCCCGTATTTTGATAACTTTTCATTGTGTGTCTGTTTCTATTTCATTTATTCCTGTTCACGATCTTCTCTTTCATACTTTTTTTGGTATTACTCCCTTCTGTCCCAGCTTTTACATTTTTAATTTTTTAAATGTTTATTTATTTTTGAAGGAGAGAGAGACAACGTGAGTAGGGAAGAGGCAACGAGAGAGGGAGACACAGAATGTGAAGCGGGCTCCAGGCTCTGAGCTGTTAGCACAGAGCCGGGTAATGGGGCTTAAACTCATGAGCCATGAGATCATGACCTGAGCTGAAGTCAGACATTTAACTGACTGAGCCACCCACACACCCCTGAATTTAGTCCTTTTAAATTTGAGACCTGTATCATGGTTCAGCTTATGGTTTATCAGGGGAAACAAACTTGAAAAAGGCTTCATTCTGTACTTGGGGAACATAAAGTTTTGCATATATCAATTATTTCATTGAAATAGTTGAAATAGCTAAAAATGATTTAAATGCTATAATTCTTAATCAATTTTTACATAGTTTTCTAACAGTTATTTATAGGGTTGTAAAAATTTTCAATATGATTGGGGAATTGATGATTTATCCTTTAAATTTTGTGATATTTTATTTCTTAGAGGAATTTTAAATTTACAGAAAAATTTTGAAGACAGTACAGAGTTTCCATAGAACCTATATTTAATTATCCTGTAATGAACATTTGGCTCTAGTATGATATATTATTGAAACTAATGCACCTAGTTAATAACACATTATTATTAACTAAAGTCATACTTTATTAAAATATTTTTACTTTTTACCAAATGTTCTTTTTGTGTTCCAGGATTCCATGCAGGATACCACATTACATTTAGCTGTCATGGACTCCTCTGGCCTATGACATGGTCTCAGACCCCTTGTTTTGAATGACACTGAGAATTTTGAAGAGTACTGGCTAGGTAGTTTGTAAAATGGTCATTAATTTGGATTTGTTTTAGATATTTTTATATTTTATATATTTTATATGTAGTATATTTATATATACATGTATATATAACACATATATGTATACACATATACATATTTATATATATACATTTATGTATGCATATATTTATATATGTATGTATGTAAAATAATGTATATATTAAATATATACATACTCCTAAGCTTAAAATCTAAAAGTATAAATGTCTTAGGATAAAAGAATACAAGGAAAAAATATTTGTGAAATTGGATAGGCAATAGTCTCTTACAATGAATACAATACAATGAACCATAAAATGCCCTGGAGACCCATGTTGAGCCCAGGCTCCCCTCTCTGGACTACCTGGCCTGGAAGGGAGAATATTTTTATACTAGAATTTTAGCACCTGATGCCTCCTCTCTGTGACTACAGCTTCCCTCGCAGTGAAGGGATGATTTATCCTTTAAATTAGGATAGAGGAGGGAATCACTCTATGCCTATTGCCTGCTTCACATTTTGTCTCACTTCCAACTCCTGCCTGCTTTGGTTCAGTCACTGGAGTCCTCCTGCGGTTGTTGTTTAGACTCCCCCCAACCCCAGAATTTGTAGTTACTTTCAGGATAATATTTAGAGGATACACAGTTTTGAATTAGATCCAGTGCTGAGATATGTCTCCTATCCCCTTCCAGAGAATAAATCAGTTTGACCTTTTGTAGTGTTGAGGAAATTTACTTACATTTCGGTGATGTCACAGGGAAGAAATTACATCATTGATACTTGGCTTTCCACTATCTTTGCCAGTAGTCCTACAGGCCTCCAAGTCACCCAGTCCTATTATATCACCATCCTTATTTCACACATGTCATGGAAGTATATTCTGGAGCCTCAGGCTCATGGCTCCTTTTAAGGAAAGAAGCTCCGAGGGCCAAACTTTTCTTAAAGTTTCACCTGTCACAGGCCACTGTATTTTCCCAGGTGCCTTGGAAATAAGAAAACAAAACAATTCCTATCTGGAAACAGATGATTCTCTAGGAATTGAAGATGCATAACAATTAGGCAATGTCTTTCTAGATTACATTTGAAAAATCGATCTCAAATGGGTATAACAAATTCAGTCTTTTTGCCTTATTTAGTGTCTCCATTTATATTATCCTCCTATACAGGGGAGCATAGTTTGCTTCTGAAGTATAATATCATTTCTTGTATCAATCAGTTCGGTAATATCTATCAATGCCTTAAATGTTCCATTATTGGGGCGCCTGGGTGGCTTAGTCGGTTAAGCGTCCAACTTTCGCTCAGGTCATGATCTCACGGTTCGTGGGTTCAAGCCCCGCGTCCAGCTCTGTGCTGACTGCCAGCTCAGAGCCTGGAGCCGTTTCAGTCTGTGACTCCCTCTCTCTCTGACTCTCCCTTGCTCACGCTGTCTCTCTCTCTCTCCTAGAAATAAATAAAACATTTAAAAATAAATAAATAAATGTTCCATTCTTCCCAGGGAAAATAATACTATATTGAACACTTTTATTTCCTTTAGAATGTGTAACATACCCAATCATATTTCCCTGACAATTATTAATAATAACTTTGTAACCCTTAGTTTAGAATATCCAGCCTGGGGATATTCATATTCATGAATTTCAGTTTCAGAATTTTTCCCTAAGTCACAACTCACTACTCCTTTCCAGCTTATCTGCTTTCGCATTCTTCTCTCGTATATCTTCTGTTTTTATTATAGATCAGCACAATCTTGTTTTTTCTCAATTTCTAGCAAATCAAAATCTGTTTTTCCCTGGTGTATTTCATTTGTAATTAACATGCTTAAGATAGCTCCTACCTAGAAATGTGGGAATTTATTACAATTGAGGAATTTTCTTTTTTCATAGAGAAAACAACCAATGGGCTCTGTGTCTACTTGGTATATGATTGTGGATTTGAATTAGTCAGGAGCAATTCATGACTTTTTCACATATTGTATTCATGTTTTAAACTCCTATATCAAAATAAATGCTAGGTCAATATTAGAGACCTTTGCATCAGGATGCTGAAGTTTGCTTTCATTGATACCTGGACTTTTTTAGACCACGCTTTGGTAAAATCATGTTTAGAGATATCTGGATCACATTATGATAATCATGCCAGCATTGCACTTTTCAATTGAATATAGAATGCCTGCTTATACTCCCATAGTAGCTACTCTTTACAGCAAAACAATACCGTATAATGAATTTCAGTTCCAATTCACTGAAACACCAAATTACAATCAACTAAAATAATATAGAAAAATATAGCATTTTGAAAATAAGAATGGTTTTTAAACAACTGAGGAAATGTTCAGACAAAATTACTGAATGAATGCTGTGACAGGAAAGTTGGCATTTATCGCAGTTTTGCTACAGATCGCCCACTGTCTTAAAAAAAAAATGTTATGGGTGCCCAGGTGGCTCAGTTGGTTAAGAGTCCGACTGTTGATTTAAGCTCAGGACATGATCTCACAGTTGGTGAGTTCAAGCCCTGTGTCAGGCTCTGCGCTCTCTGTCCTTCCCCCACTCAATTGTGTGTGCTCTCTCTCTCTCAAAATAATTAAAAATTTGAAAAAATATTAGTGGTTCCTTCTCTGGGTTAGTATCAAAGAGTGTATTCAATCATAATGAGAAAGCAATAATAATTTTTAGAACCTTAAATAATACCTAACTGAATAAAGGTTGAAACAAGTAGATGATATAAATGATGCCTACCAGGAAAACTTAACATCAGTGATAATCACTTACCTGAATTGTCTGCTCATTACCTACTAAATAATATTATGTTGAATACCCAATAAGAAAATGAGAAATAATGATCTCATAATGTTTAAATCACATTAACCAAACAGAACTTTGTCTTCTGAATTGTTAGTCTTAATATTATTGATCATTTCTCACACACTATTAGGAGCTCTTAGAGTTTTTGCCGTTCAGGTGATTTAAGTTAGGGACTCCTTCAGTGAGAATATTTAAGCTATAACAAACTATGTTTTGTACTGTTTTTATACAAATACACAGAGAAGTAAATTATGAAATGATACCAGTTTCTCATGATTCTCTTTACTCCTCTTTGAAGTCATGAGGTTTTTTTTCAAATGGTCTTACTTTTCATGCTTGCCCCTTAAGTGGTAATCTTGTCTAGACTATATTATTTCTCTTCTTTTCCCTTTTCTGTAATAACATCTCTACCAAATTCCATTCACAAAAAAAGACTTCAATTACTGCCAATGTATCTTTCTTGAACCCTCTTCTGAATAACAGACTTCAGTTTTGATCACCTCTAAGCTTTTTCACTTGCATGGCCTGTAGATACCTCAAAATAATGAAGTCTTCTGACCTCATTCTTTTTCTTTTCCTATACAACTTATATACTTAAGCAGGCATGGAGCCTCCTTGGGATTCTCCTCCCCACCCCCCTACCCCCACCCCTAGCTCACACACTCTCTCTCAAATAAATAAACATTTTAAACAAAACAAACAAAACACTTTTATAATTCTAAATGCCATGGCATTTACATTTGCAGTTCACAACTGATACAGTTATTTATAGCCATTGTGTTTTTTGTTACATTTCAGCATGTATCCTATTTACTTTGCTGCTAGATTATTAACTCCAGAAGGGAAAGGTTTGCAGCTTCAGTCTTCTAGCCAGCTGCCCTATAGTTCAACAAATACGGTAACATTGTGTCTTGTGCATCTCTTTCCAGTTGGTTCCTAATTCTACCTCTGGAATAAAGGAGTTATCAGAAGAGTTTATGAATACCACTTTAGGTTTACAACGCTTTTTTAGTTCATGAAAAGGCCACACATGACTGTTTTTAAAGTAAATATTTATAGAAACACATTTATCAGTTAATCCAGTCACCATTATGGCCAATTATATATAATTAACACTTAACATTATATCCTTTTCTCAAGTGGTTGTAAACAGGTTATGGTAATCCATCATTTTTTAAAAGTTATTTTTTTTTGAGTTATATAATTATTCAGAGTGGATACTGTTGGAGGTTAACCTCAAGTATGGTTAAATACTAACATGCTGTTTCTGCTTCTGTAAATCCGCTTGGCAAGATTGTACTTCCCTATTCTGGCTGACCACACCCACATCCTGTATGTAAGGTTACAGAACACCACGTCATCATTCTACCCTGGTAGTGTGTCACTTAGTCACTACCCCACAGCTTCTCAAATGTCTAATTACGGTTTATTTCAAGACAAAGAACTTAAAATTAATAGGTCTGCCAAAACTAACACCTGAGTGTCACAATGCAATTGGTTACCATAGTATGCTGTAGAATGTAATTGGTTAACTAATTAATGACATATTCTGCCTTACTGAGATCCATATATGCTCACTGCCACCTTCGTTCAGGGGCCATTCTCTGCATTTCTCCATGAGATCAGGAGATCAGGTTTGGCCCTGCCTTAAATAAAATCTTGCCTCGCTTCTATTCGTCGTTTGGTGGTCTCTTCGACAATCACCCTGTTTCAGATACAACTGAAAGCTACTTGGTCAGTTTCACAGAGTAGTTAGCTTCTCCAACTGATCTTTACAGGAAAACAAACCCTATTCTGGACTAGCCCCAAACAAATATCCTGTGACACAAAGTTGCCTTCTTTTTGAACAGTGTCTCACCTTGGATCCTTCTTCAGGTGCAGACGTGTAATAATTATAAATGATCATCAAGGGAAACCTCAATGGCTCATTCAGTTAAGTGTCCGACTTCAGCTCAGGTCATGATATCACGGTTTGTGAGTTTGAGCCTCACATTGAGCTCTGTGTTCACAGCTTAAATCCTGGAACCTGCTTCAGATTTTGTGTGTCTCTCTCTGCCCCTCCCCTGTTCCCACACTGTCTCTCTCTCAAAAATAAATAATCATTTAAAAAAAGAATGATTATCAACATACTTCTTCACATTTTAGATAATATTCTCTATTGATTACTACAATGCAAATTGGTCATTAATAATAGATTGTCATAGTGCTTTTTCAACTGACTTTGCTGGAACAACTAAATAGATAAGTTACCACGTGGTGATACTATTTAATTCACTGTTAGCTCTATAGATGAGATTATCTATCATCTATCTATCTATCATCTATCTATCTATCTATCTATCTATCTATCTATCATCTATCTATCTATCTATTTTAGTTCTAAAATGCTGGGTGATATAAAGGGAGGGTGACAGAGCTTCCTTGTGATAAAACAAATGCAACAGATACATCCTCTGTAATGGATGCTGTGCTGAAAGCAAAGATGAATAGCCCACATCTCTAACTCTATCTCAAATGTATATCATGGCCCAATACAGTACCATGGTTAAGAGACTTCACTCAGGAGAGAGAAATGGTAGAAGAGTTAGTGAAAGTACTGGTCTATCATTGGTGATAACTTCCCCTGGAATCAAGTAGTACTCATATGAGTACTTTCATATGAGAGCTTTCCTCTAAAACACAGCACCTTCTCTTCACAGCCAGAGCTGGAGAGTGCTGATCATGCTGAGTTGAAAAGTATTCATATTGGCTGCTTTCTTCTTATTCTTAAAAGTGCTATTTGTTTTACTCCATAAGCAATGAATTCCCTTGCTACAATTCTATGAGTACTAAAAAATAAAAATAAGACAAATGAGTAAAACTAACTTGTCTTTTCTGATTTCAAAAGATCTTTTTACTTGACATAAAAAAAGATGCCTAAGAAAACTATTTTGTTTGTCAAGGGTGAATGCAGTTTTTAAATGTTTCAAAATAGTTGTTTCCATCCTTGTTTAAAAAAAGAAAAAAGTTTAATCATGGAAGCCTGATGTAACAGGCTCTTCACTCCTCTTCTCCATCTTTACATGTACACCCACGTCCATTGGAGAAGATGTTAGAGACTTGAAATAAAAGCCTAAGTTGAAAGTAACACATGTACATGGACCTCTCTGATTTCCTGTACACCACGACTCAGTTCCTTGTGATGGATCTAGAAATTGACGTTTTGTGGAAACAGTTGTATGAACATTTAGGTAAAAGGAAATCTACAAATATGTTCTACATTTTCTGCCTTGATGACCATTCTTTGTGTGATATTGGATCAATTTTTAGAAGATATTCCATATCATAATGATCATTTTCTATCAACAATGAATATCATATTTTAACTTTATTTATTTTGAGACAGAGACAGAATGAGTGGGAGAGGGGCCAAGAGAGGGGGAAACCAAGCACAGAGCCTGATATGGGGCTAGAACTCACAAAACCATGAGATTATGACCTGAGCTGAAACCAAGAATCAGATGCTTAACTTATCCAGGTACCTCCACAATGAATATCATATTTTAAATATGTGGAAAATAGTATCACAAAAGATATGTCCTTTGCAAATATCTTCTCCCATTCTATCGGTTGCTTTTTGGTCTTGTTGATTGTTTTCTTTGCTGTGCAGATGAAATCCAAATAGTTTATTTTTGCTTCTGTTTCCCTTGTCTCAGGGGATGTGTCTAGTAAGAAGTTGCTATGGGCAAAGTCAAAGAAGTTACTGCTTGTGTTTTCCACTAGAATTTTGGTGGCTTCTTGTCTCACATTTAGATGTTTCATCCTTCTAAATTTTTGTATATATAGTAAGAAAGTGGTCCAGTTTCATTCTTTTGCATGTTGCTGCCCAGGTTTTCCAACACTATTTGTGGGAAAGACTGTCTTTTTCCCATTTGATAATCTTCCCCCCTTTGTCAAAGATTAATTGACCACATAATTGTGGGTTCATTTCTAGATTTTGTGTTCTGTTCCATTGATCTATGTGTCTGTTTTTGTGTCAGTACCATACTACCTTGATGACTATAGCTTTGTAATATAACTTGAAGTCCAGAAATGTGATGCTTCCAGCTTTGCTTCTCTTTTCTGAGATTGGTTTAGCTATTCAGGGTCTTTTGTAGTATCCAAAACATATAAAGAAGTCAACACCTAAGAAACAAATATCCCAGTTAAAAAAAAAATGGTCAAGAAACATGAGCAGACATTTTACTAAAGAAAACATACAGATGGATAACAAACACATGAAGAATTGGTCATGTAACTCATTATCAGGGAAATACAAATCAAAATTACAATGAGATATCACTTCATGCCAGTCAGAATGGCTAAAATTAACAACATAGGAAACAATAGGTGTTGATAAGGATGTTGAGAAAGCGGAATTGTTTTACACTATTAGTGGGAATGCAAACTAGAGCAGCCACCCTGGAAAACAGTATGGAGGTTCTTCAAAAAGTTAAAAATAGAACTACCCTATAATCCAGCAATTGCACTACTAGGTGTTTATCCAAAGGATACAAAAATACTAATTTGAAGGGATATATGCACCCCAGTATTTATGGCAGTATTATCAACAATAGCTAAATTAAGGAAAGAACCCAAATGTCCATGAACTTATAGATGGATAAAGAAGAGTGATTTATATACCCAATGGAATACCATTCAGTCATAAAAATAATGAAATCTTGCCATTTGCCATGACATGGAGGGAACTAGAGAGTATTATGCTTAGCAAAATAAATCAATCAGAGAAAGACAAGTAACTATGATTTCACTTATATGTATAATTTAAGAAACAAAACAAATGAACATAGGGGGAAAAGAGGCAAACCAAGAAATGAACCCTTAACTATGGAGGACAAACTGAGGGTTACTGGAGGGGAGGTGGGTGGCGAGATGGGTTGAATAGGGGATGGTAGTAAGGAGGGCACTAGTTGTGATGAGCGCTGGTGTTGTATGTATGTGGTCAATTGCTAAATTCTAAACCCGAAACTAATATACACTGTATGTTTATTAACTGGAATTTAAATTAAAACTTGAGAAAAAATAATATCATAAAAGAAAAACACAATAACAACAATGTTCTGTAAATAACATAAAGAGTGAGGTTATAAGGCAGTCCACCACAAATGTAAGCATAAGGGAATGGATTGAATGTAGAAAATTTAAAAATAATAATAGTAAAACTGACTAAAATCAGTATTTTTAAATTATTGGCACTCACCAACAGTTCTGAACAATAGCAAAGATAAAATCCTAACTCTTCTTAAGTTTTGCTGCTGTTGATGATGGTCTAAGTTTTAAACAATTGCCTGCACTCAGAATAAACTTTGCCCACTGCCATGTCCTACTCCTGAAAGAACCACTAAATAAAGGATTGAGTTATGAATGTTTTACTTTTAACTCCCAAACTTTGAGTTATCAAAGTCAGTGCTTTTCACACTTTAATGTGCATACAGATTATCTGTTATTAATTAGCAGTGTCTGATTCAGTTGGACTGAGGTGGTAACAATTCTGCATTTCTAACAAGTTTCCAGATAATGTCACTAGACCATAGTGCCAGTAGCCAAGGTCTGGAAAACATTGACTAGGAACATTAGTGGAAGAACCATGTAAAGCCTTCAGAAAACAATGAAAGAAAACAGTTCCTCACAGTTCCTTCCATTTTTAAATGAAAATGTATGTTATTACTGTTTAACCAATACGGTAATCTAATATTTTACATTAGATTGTACTAATATATATATTTTTTCAGCTTTTTGAGATATATTTGACAAATAACATCATTTAGTAAGTTTAAGGTATAAAACATGATTTGATGTGCATATATATTTTCAAATGATTACCATGACATAGTTAATATACCACCTAATATAGTTATAGCGTAGTTTTATTTATTTATTTATTTATTTATTTATTTATTTATTTATTTATTTAGAACATTTAAGATCTACTCTCTTAGCAAATTCCAGGTACACAATATAGTATTGATAACTACAGTTAACTATAATTGCCCTGCTGTACATTAGATTCCCAGAACCTCTTCATTTCATTCCTAAGAGTGTGAACCCTTTGACCAATATCTTTTCATTTCTCTTACTCCCTCCTGCCTTCATTAACCACTGATCTACTCTAAGTTTCTATGAATTCAACTTTTTTCTTGGCTATTGTGAATAATTCTGCAATGATCACTGGAGTGCAGATATCCCTGAGATCCTGTTTCATTTCCTTCAGAAATATAACCATAATTGGGACTGCTGGATCACATGATAGTTCTATTTATAGTTTTGAAATGGACCTTCATACTATATTCCCTAGTGACTATATCAATTACATTTCCATCACAGTGCACAAAGGTTTCCTTTACTCCACATGTTATCTCTTTTCTTTTTGGTAATAGCCACTCTAAGAAGTGTGAGTGATCGTTCACTCTGGTTTTGGTTTGCATTCCTCTGATGATTCATAATGTTCAGCAGTTTTTCATGAACCTCTTTACCATTTCTATGTCTTTTTTTTTTTAATGTCTACTCAGATTCTCTGCCTATTTTAAAAAATATGATAGTTTGGGGATTTTTTGATGTTGAATTTTGTATATTAATACTATATCAGATTTGCAAATATTTTCTCATATTCAGTAGGTTGCCTTTTCATTGTATTAATTTGTTATTGTTGTTTTCTGTGCAGAGGTTTTTTTAGTTTAATGCAACCCCACTTATTGTTTTTTTCTTTTGTTGCTTATGCTTTTTGATGTCATATCCAAAAAAATCTTTGCCCAGATCATTGCCAAAGGAGTTTTAAAGGTTTCCAGTTTTGCATTTAAAACCTTTAATCCATTTTGAGCTACTTTTTTGTTAGTACTGTAAGATAAGGGTTCAGTTTTGTTCTTCCACATGTAAATGTACAGTTTTTCTAGCAAATTTTATTAAAGAGACTATACGTTTCCCTATTCTTAGCTACTTTGTTAAATATTAGTTGCTTTGGGTTTACGTCTGCATTCTTAATTTGGTTTCACTGGAGTTTTTAGAGGGATTGCATTGAATCTATAGGTTGCTTTGGGTAGAATGGCCTTTTTAACAATATTGATTCTGCTGTTCTATGAACTCATATTATTTTTCTACTTACTTGTGTCTTCACTTTCTTTCATGAATGTCTTATAGTTTTCAGTGCACAGATGTTTTGCTTTTTTAGGTGAATTTATTCCTAAGTATTTTATTTTGATGTTATTATAAATGGGATTATTTATTTTATTTTCAGATAGTTCATTGTTAGTATATAGAAACACAGCTACTTTTGGATGATTTTGTATCCTTCCGCTTCCCAGAATTTATTGGTTTTCATAGTGTTTCAGTAGAGTCTTTAGGGTTCTATAAGAGATCATGTAATCTCAATAGAGATAATTTTACTTTGTACTTTCCAATTTGTATTTTTATTTATTTTTCTTACCTAGCTGTTTGGACTAGGAATTCCAGTTAATAGGAGTGGTGAGAGTGAGCATGCTTGTCTTGTTCCAGATCTTTGGGGAAAATCTTTCAGTCTTTCTCCATTAAGCTGTGAGCTAGCTGTGAGCTTGTTATATGTAGCATTTCTTAAGTTGAGGTGTGTTTCTGCTGTACCCAGTTTGTGGTGAGGTTTTGTCAAGAAATGAAAGTATGTTGAATTTCGTTAAATGTATTTTCTACATCTACTAAAATGATCACATAATTTTTATCCTTCATTGTTTTAATATGTTATGTACACATTGATTTGTGTATGTTGAACTACCCTTTAGTCCCTGGGAGAAATAAGATTTGTTCATAGTTTATGATCCTTTTAATTGAATTCAGTTGAATTTAGTCAAATTCAGTTGAATTTAGTCAAATTCAGTTTGCTATATTTTGTTCAGAAGTTTTACATCTAAAGTCATTAGAGATATTGACCTGTAATTTTATTTTCTTATAGTGTCCTAATTTGTATTTAGTATTAGTGTAATGCAGGCCTCATAAAATGAGGTGAGTCTTCCCCATTCTTCAATATTTTGGAAGAGTTTCAAAAAGATTGACACTAACTCTTCTTTAAATGTTTGGTGGAATTCACCAGTGAAGCTGTTTGGTTCTGGCCTTTTAATTGTTGGGAGGTATTTAATTGCAGATTCCATCTCCTTACTAGTAATTGGTCCATTCATATTTTCTATTTCTTCATAGTTCAGTCTTGGTAGATCATATGTTTCTAGTAACTCATTTATCTCTTCTAGGCTATCTAATTTTTGGTGAATAATTGTTCATAGTAATTTCTTATGATCCTTTGTATTTCTGTGGTATCATTTATAATGTTTCCTCTTTCATTTCTAATTTTATTTATCTGAGTCCTATCTCTGTCTCTTAGTAAGGATATCTAGAAGTTTGCCAATGAGAGGAAAAATATCATAATTAAGAACATTTCCAAAACAAAAGAAACTATATATTGGAGCTATTAAAAGAATAACACTGTATTAAATATGCAGCTCTTAACAAGTAACATTTGCAATAAATAGTTAATGTTTCTATATCACATTAATTAAGAAAGTATTTTGGGTATTTTTCTTTAGTATTTAAAAGCTATTAATATAACAGAAAATATGCAAAAGTACAATTTGTAGTGGGTTATAATCTTTTAATCTGTTAGAATATGTAAGCCATCTCTCTTTTTTGTACCATAGTCCCTGTCGGCCACACAGAAAAAAGTGACACTTGGGCTCTACATTTTTACATAAAGATGTATTACTAACAAAATAGAACAGATTCAAGTTTACTTCAGGAAGTTAATAAGAAGAACTTATATGTAGATTATTGATATAATTGATAATATATGTAACTACAGTCAATTTGAGTTACCATTTTTTTCTATTCAATCAATTTTTCAACAGTTGTTGAGAATATGCTTTATGGTAGCCAATGCATTGTATATATGGAAATAAAAATGAATTAATGATTTATCCAAATAACTACCTGGTAAAATATAGACAAGAAATATATAATACAGTAATAATGGCAATAGTAATATTAAGCCTGGGATGCTGGTAGAATATGTGGTAATGGTTCCTATCAAAGTGCAGCATCAGTTACCACCTCACGCCAATCAGAGTGGCTAAAATGAGCCAATCAGAGAACTCTAGATGCTGGTGAGGATGTGGAGAAACGGGCACCCTCCTACACTGTTGGTGGGAATGTAAACTGGTACAGCCCCTCTGGAAAACAGTGTGGAGGTTCCTCAGGAAACTAACAATAGAACTCCCCTATGACCCAGCAATAGCACTGCTAGAATTTACCCAAGGGATACAGAAATGCTGATGCATAGGAGCACATGTACCCCAATGTTCATAGCAGCACTCTCCACAATAGCTAAAACCTGGAAAGAGCCTAAGTGTCCATCAACAGATGAATGGATCAAGAAGATGTGGTTTATCTATACCATGGAATACTACATGGCAATGAGAAACAATGAAATCTGGCCATGTGTAACAACATGGATGGACCTTGAGGGTGTTATGCTGAGCGAAATAAGTCAGGCAGAGAAGGACAAATATCATATGTGTGCACGTATAGGAGGATTAGGAGGAACTTAACAGAGGACCAAGGGGGAGAAGAAGGGCGGAAATGGTGGGGGAAAGGGAGAGAGGCAAACCATGAGAGACTCTTGAATGCTGACAAAAACTGAGGACTGATGGATGTGGGGGGAGGGGGGATGGGCATGGAGGAGGACACTTGTGGGGATGAGCACTGGGTGTTATGTGGAAACTAATTTGACAATAAACTATTTGTAAAAAAAAAAAAAAAACCAAAGTGCAGCATCAGAGAAGACTTTCTGACATGAAAACTACGGGACTGAATTAGAACAGTAAGTAAGGATGAAGTGCAAGAGAATGATAACCAGGGTATTCCAGGCTAAGCAAGTAGCATGTACAAAGGCTGTAAGGTATGTGAGGCTAGAATAAGTGTACTAAAGTATAGGGTACAGGAACATTTTGATAAAAATGAAGCTGGACAGAGGCAGGGGCACTTTTAATGGTCTTAAACATCATCATAGAGTTTTTGGGTTTCTACTGAAGATAATCTAGAACATTGGTCATGTGAGTCCGGATTAAGTTAAGTGGCATATGAGACTACCTATGGGGACACCAGAAAGCTCTGTAAGAAATTAAACAAATAATAGCTATAGCCTGAACTAAAGCATTACCATGGAGATTAAGAGATTAATAACAATACTGACTTTGAAAGAGTGAAATGACAAGATTTGAGGATTGATGTGCAAGTAAGGGAGAGGACACATATAGGAATATTTTTGTCTGCAAATAACAAAAAAATACAACTAACGGTTTCCAAAAGAAGAATTTCTTTCCTTGTACAGTGTGCCCAGAGATAAGGATTGGAAAAGTTCAACCATGCCATTAGTGTTCCATTTTTCTCTACACTACTGCTTTACCTTGATGTGTTTTCTTTTTAAAAATGTTTTAAAATTTTATTTAAATCCAAGTTAGTTAGCATATAGTTTAATAATGGTTTTAGGAGTAGAATTTAGGGATTCATCATTTACTTATAACATCCAGTGCTCATCCCAACAAGTGACCTTCTTAATGTCCAAAACCCATTCAGCCCATTCCCCCACCCAAACCCTTTCAGCAACCCTCAGTTGTTCTCTGTATTTAAGAGTCTCTTATGGTTTGCCTCCCTCTTTTTTTTTTTCTTATTTTCTTTCCCTTCCTCATGTTCATCTATTTTCCTTCTTAAATTCCACATATAAATGAAATCATATGATATTCCTCTTTCTCTGACTTATTTCGCTTACCATAGTACACTCTAGTTCCACCCACATTGTTGCAAATGGCAAGGATGTGTTTCCTTTTTTTCACATGCATGTGTCCCCATAGTCATGTGTGTACTGTATTCTAGGATTCAGCATACACCTTCCAGGCAGGATAAAGGGAGAAAGGAAAATTATTTTATATCTTGTTGGTTAAAACTATATCACATAATAAACCAATATTAAAAGGAAGGCTGGGAAATCAAGCATTTTTAAAGCTCATATATCCTTTAGAGGAGAGATGGGTGAAAGAGAAGAGAATTGGATAGGTGATGGGATTTGCCAACCTATGGCCTCTGTCCCAGAGATACACAGGAAAGTGAATAATCATTGAATTGGAATCTGAACCGGTAGGAAAAGGCCATGTGAAAGACAGGAAGAATAATTCATCTTAACATAATATGGAATATGTCCTCCTCTGATATAGAAAATGATAGATTTATGTATAGAAAGTAGTAGATATGTGTGCGGGTACAATCTAAAATGATTAAAGAAACCTAACAACACACTACAGTCTTTAACTACATTTGGGCATCTGCAGCATTTTATTGACTATTAGTGCTATCAATGACTTTTTAAAAAGGCATTAATTGTAATGATTATCCCTAATTTTGTTCTTGTCTTTGTCTCTTTTCCTATATGTATGGTGAAGATGCTACTCTTAGCATAGTGCACTAATGTCATACAATTTTTCTTCACTTCATTACACATGTATACATAATCCTAATATATAGTACTCAATTTACATAAAATCAATTGCATGCAAACTGTTGCAAAAAAGTGCATAAAATGGATTTAGAGATGTGGGAAATTTTTGCATTATGCAAAGAATACAAAGTAACAAAAGACTACAAGTTGAATGCAGTATGAATCATGTCCTCTGGTGATGTGTGACATGATGGCTCTGAACACAATATATACAGTGGCTCCTCAGAGGAAAAAGACCCTTGCTCTTAATTTCAAGAATGTCTGTGTTTTCTTGGTTCAGCTCAAGCCAGTTGGTATTATTTTTGTCATTTTCTCTCTCTTTTTAAAAAGTTTATTTTTGAGAGAGAGAGAAGGGGAGAGAATGCAACCAGGAGAGGCACAGTGAGAAGAAGAGGACAGAGGGAGAAAGCGAGAATCCTAAAGAGGATCCATACGGTCACCCTGATTGACCCTGATGAGGGGATCAATCTCAGGAACTGTGAGATCATGACCTGAGTTGAAATCAAGAGTTGGTCCTTTAACCTACTAAGGCACCTAGGCCCCCTAATATATATATATATATTTTAAAGACAGTTGCGAGATCTGTAGGGAAACTGAGATAAATGCCAACTTTCTTGTCACAGCATTCATTCAGTAACTGTGTTTCATTCAGGTCATAATCTCATGGTTGGTGAGCCCTTCCTTGGACTCTGAACTGACAGCAGGAAGCCTGCTTGGGATTCTTTCTCTCTCTGTCTCTGTCTCTCTCTCTCTTCTGCCCCTCCCCTGCTCTCTCTCTCTCAAAATAAATAAACTTAAAAACAAAAAGATAAAACCTATTAAGTGATTTATGATAATCCCATGCCTTTATCTTTCCCCTCTATCTTCTAGTCTTTAATAAATTAGTAACTGTTAATAAATTTAGATTATTTTTGCATGTTATTAAGAACAGATAACTGATGTTATTTATTTATTTATTTATTTATTTATTTATTTATTTATTTATTTATTTATTATTTCTGAGAGAGAGACAGTGTGAGCAGGGGAGGGTCAGAGAGAGAGGGAGACACAGAATCTGAAGACAGGCTCCAGGCTCTGAGCTAGCTGTCAGCACAGAGCTTGATGCGGGGTTCAAACCGGCTAACTGTGAGATCATGACCTGAGCCAAAGTCTGACACTCAATCGACTGAGCCACCCGGGAGCCCCCAGATAACTGATTTTAAATAATTTTGCTTGAATTCTATTTCATAGCTATATTTACAGTTATTTAAATATTTTATATATTTCATACTTTTATGAGCACCTCCTGTGTTCCAGCCATTGTGTCCATGCTGACGATAAACCACTCAGTATAAAGGACACAATGCTTACTGTCATGGAATTTGCAGTCTAATTGATTTTATTACTTACTTCTGATATTGTTATATGTTTAGTTTTGAGGCTTAATTTATAATTTCAACTTACTCCTGGAACAGATGAATATTTCTCTGATTAATTTTCTTAAGAATTTAAATTTTAGAAATTCTTATACTTTTGGGAATCTTCTTTTGCTTTATATGTCAGTGGCAATCCAGTGTATCATAAAATTCTTGATTACCATGTTTCATCATAGTGCTTCGTAGAGTTTCTTTTAATATTTAGAGCTGCAGAAAAAAATGCCTCAAATTAGCTTGAATTTTGCTTCTTGGTTGGCAAACTATATTTCTTCCTGAGGGGACACTTGCAAGATGTTATTTTATATTTAAAATGACCCTTAAACATATTGTAGCAAAATCTTTGATTTTGAAGAATAAAAGAGTATTTGTAGCTCAAGCTTATCTTTCAGTTTAAGAAAGTTTCTTTAAATATGTTTGATTTTCATTTTGTTCCTATTACTCTATAGTTTCTTTCCTTCACTTTTATATGATGGTCATCTCCACTTATCATTTTCATCTTTTTTTTTTTTTTTGCTTTTTTTGGCATTTGGAATAGTTTCCACTAACATTTCATAGTTAATTGCATATGAAGTTAAAGCTGTTCCTTGCTATCTGAAATACAGATTTTTCTTTTTCTTTTCCATTTTGAGTTTTCTTACATTGTTTTCTTTTCCTTGGTTTATATATTTTATTTCAGCCTATACACTTAATATAACTCTTTAGTCCCATTTTGCATAATTTTATCTGAGCTTTTGATGGACTCGTATAAGTGTTTACTAAAATTTTCATCTGTTCCTTCAGAAAAGTAAATTATGTAACTGTACGCTTTTTAAAAATGTACCTGTACACAGTTTTATTTTTCTTTATGTTTCACACTCTTTTGTGAGGCTGACGATTTTTTTGGTTTGTTTGTTAAGCAGGGAGATTTATTAAAATTTGATAGTTTTCAATTTCCAGTGCCCAACAGCCATTCATTTACTGTGGCCCATTATTTTCTGACTAAACTATAGAGTTGCTAGAGATGTAGTTTATACTTCTCTATGAAGATAAATGAATGCTTTCTCTGTACCTTTCCAGGTTTCTATACATTGCCTTTAGCAAGTTGGCGACCCAAGATGTAATGTTTGGAGTTATCATGAATTGAATAGATGGATATTTAGGGAGAGGAATGACTGAGCAGAGCTCTCATCCTTGCTTACAGAAGCAGAGAAAAGGAAGAGAATACACCTATATTCTAGACTTGCATCAAGACACTGAGTTAAAATCATTTCTTTCTTGGCATACCTGGGCGGTTCAGTTGGTTGAGTGTCTGACTTCGGCTCAGGTCATGATCTCAGGGTTTGTAGTTTTGAGCCCCCTCATAAGACACTGTGCTGACAGCTCAGTCTGGGGCCTGCCCCAAATTCTGTGGTTCCCTTCCCCTCTGCCCCTCCCTTGCTCATGCTCTGTCTCTCTGTCTCTCAAAGTAAATAAACATAAAAAAAATTAAAATCATTCCTCTCTTTTTCTAGTATTACTTACCTTGTTCTGATGTAAGACTTCTCTACACAGACTTTGCCATAGGGCCTTTAATCTTTATTTAACTGAGCTTTTTTTTTTTTTTAATTCCTCCAGATTTGGGGCAGAGAAACACACATGATTGGTTAAACAAGTTCTGTAAGCAAAGGAACATTTCTTATGGCACCCATAGTTTTAACCATAGATTTACTTTCTAGCCTCTTCCCTTAATTTTAATAATACATGACATTCTTGGATTTTTCCCCTTTAAAATATTACGGGCGGGGGATAGAATGAATATCTCTGGTTAACACTAGAGGGACGGACCATAATAAATAATTTTCCTTTATATAATTTGGTTAGCCAACAATGTGTTTCTTTTATTTGTATCAAAATTAGAACATCTGTCCATGTAGAATCAAAGCTGAGCATTGAATGCTTTAATTGACATAGTTTAGATCACTTATCATATACCATATTAAATTATAATCAGTTTATAGCTTCATTTTATCCTTAATCAGATTAAGATCCTAGTAGACAGGAACCATAGGTAATAGTATTTATGTCCTTCAGTGTTGACCATTGGACCTTATATATAATAGTTTTCTTAATAAATATATACATGCAATAATCATCTCAATTATATTTTATAAATAATTATTAGAAAAAGTAGTAGTTAAATATTCAAAGAAGAAGAGAGTTTTAATAAATTGCACATTAAAGAATAGTATATTTTTTTAACAGTTTTCTAATTATTGCTTCTGGATTTGTTAGTATAATGTTAGCTACTAAAATAGACTCCCAATACAATTCTACTTCTTGGTCATATGACATTCCAGTGTAGTATTACTTATAATCTGGGGATAGAGCTGGAATGGGGAAGGGCTTTTTCAATGCAGTTTTTCAGTCCTAGAGTGATGGATATTGCCATTTTCAATACAGTGTTTCTAAATTTTCTTGGGAATTGACCTGTGGCTAGTAGAAAAGGAAAGGAAATGGAAGAACATAAGGTGGAGGAAATTTTTATGAGTCAAGCCTAGAAATGGTATCCAAAAATGCTGTTCACATTCCATTGCCCCAAGTTGGATCACATGGCTATACCGAACTGCAATGGTCTCTGGGAGATGTAGTCCCCTTCTGGAAATTCATCTCTATACCGGAGAAAGATATATACTTAAGTAACAGGGAACCTGAATTTTTGACAGATAACTCTTTTCTCTGCTATAGCACCCATCCAAAACTTGTATTAAAATAATGAATATTTACATATATAGGAATAATTATCCAAGATTAGGATTATTTTAATAATGCAAGAGATGCAAATACATTAACCTCTATTAAGATAGAACATTCTTCTGTTCCTGTTGGTGTAAAAAACAAAAACAAATGAAAAATCTTGAGAGCCCTGTTTATTTTTCAGCAGTTTCTCAAGTTACTATTTTATAATAGATCTTTAAATTATGAGAAATATTTTAAGATATTTAATATGCCAAGTATGCAATTAAGAATATCTTTAACCTGTTTCATAAATTTGAAAATGGGATGGGACAGTTTTGAGGGCTTTGCTAAAACAGTGTATTTGGTTATTAAAGAATATAAAATGCATAACTCCCCACCTGGGATGAGTCTACCTCCCTAGGAATCAGACCAAATGCTCTATAAACAGCCAAGTTCTTTCTATACTCAGTGGAGTCTTATTTTTTAGCCTCTCAGGAAGTTAGCTTTTTTGTTTCACTCTGGTTTCTTAAACCCTGCTTAAGGGTTTCTGAACAGAGTTTCTTTAGAAAAGGAGGGTGAAAGTACAAATGGAACTACCACCTAAGACATGTTTAATGTACTTATATAAGGGTGATTTGACATCCTTGGCAAATAAAGTGAGATACTTTTTTTTAGGCTTGTGGCTAATCAAAGCTCACCAAGTGCATGGCCTCATTCAATAGTAAAGGAAGCTTGCTCTTTAATATGTAACATTGTCCTCAATACACAATTAAATATAACTGATGAACTATAAATTTAGTCCTGTTATTATTACTTGACTAGTAACATAAGTGTGTCTTACTTGAATCTTCCAAATAACTGAGATACTCAAATCTTAGGTGGAAGTTTTTTGTGAAGAAGTGTAAATTAAACTGAAGAGATCAGGTGAGAAAGATTTGACTGGAGGCTGTCTAGAGTTAGACAAAAAAAGAATAATACTTATCCTTTGAGATATTGTTATATACTAATTCTTTGTATAAAAATAAACGCCAACCCTAACATGATAAAAACTCTAATGGTTAGATTTATTATTACATTCAAGGCTAAATAAGGCAATTTTACTTCTTTTCCTTCCTACCTTTACATATAAAAACACAAAAATCTGTTTATATTCATAACATCATAGTATGAGGCATATTAGTTAAATTTTGGCTCTACAAATTATAGGTTGTATGCTTGTAGGCAGTTTACCTATAGTTTCTGTGCCTCAGTTTCCTAATCTAGAAAATAGTAATAACACTTCTATTACATCATTGGTTTACTATGTGAATGAAATGAATTCAAATACATAGAATATTTAGACCTGTTTCATAAATGTTCTCTGTTAATGTTAATTGACACTGGTTCTATGATAAATTTTCTATAATGTAGAAGACATTTTATCCCAATTTGCTAGACAGAGAACTAATAGTCCTCCTTTTTTGGCTGGGATTTATGTCTCCTTCTTTCTTTAATTTACAGATTTAGATCCTCAATACTGATATGAAATTGACACCTATCCAGTTCTGTCCCTGCTTCCATCATTGTTCCCAAATCCCTTTCCTTAAAATATGTAATCAGAAATTAAACTCTGTAGTTTAAGTCTGTAATATTATTTGAAAGGAAAGATTTAAAAGAAGTTAATGAGTAACCTTTTGCCTTTATATTGATTGAGTACAGAGTCGGGTTGTTGGGTCTTTTTTAAGTTTATTTATTTATTTATTTTTTTGGGGGGGTGGAGTTAGAGAAAGAGGGAGAGAAGGAGGGAGTGGGGAAGGAGCAGAGAGAGAGAATCTGCACTGACAGTGGGGAGTCCCACATGGGGCTCAAATTCAGAATCCACTAGATCATGACCTGAGCCAAAAATCAAGAGTCCTACACTTAACTAACTGAGCCATGAGATGACTCCAGAGTCAATTTTGTTAAGGGAGGACACTGAAATAGTTATTCAGTGAGCAGAGGCAGGAAGAACAACAGCAAAAATTCTCTGAATATTTAAGTTTCAATATTGTTTCCTCATTTATCTGTGAGGTTGAGCTTCATTATTTTCTTAGGTGGTGGGGACTTCATTTTTTTTATTCAGTTCTTCCCCACAAAATATGTCTTAAAGAATTGGTTCCTGTGATTTGCAAAATAAGAGTTCAGACTAGGCTAACTGTATTCAACACAGATGGGACATGGGTTAAATAAACGTACAAATGTTCTTTGAGCATTTAGTAATCTAACATATTTTATAAAACCTCAACAAAGAGGATTAGCCTTGCTGTTTATTCCAAACATAATTGTCTATGGGATTTTATTTTCCCCTTCAAAGAATATCTCTGAAGGAATAATGGGACATTAACATGACCACAGTTAACATTACTGTATAAAGAATACATTTGTGACATTTCTCTTTGACATAACTCAGGCAGCTATGTTATCTTACTAGATATGCCAAGCCTTAGAATGTCCACCACGCCTTCTGAGGAAATCTGACTCTAATCCATGTGTTGTGCCCAAAGGCTCTGGCACAAAGACTGTCAAATCATAGGCTAGTGATGCACTGCCTAGAAGGCTGTAAGAAATAATATTTTGAAATGGCATTCAATGTCTCTGGAATTTGAATTATAAAGTACCAACTTCATTGTTGTAGCCTAAGTGATTCAAAGCTGAGGATGTCTTGGGAAAGAGTTGAAGCCATTGGCATCATTGTATGTTGATGTCTGAAGCTAATGGCATTTCTGCTCATTCCCTCTCCTCTAAAATTGCCTACCCCTCCTCAGACATGAGTTTCTACCAGTGACGTTTCCATGGGTAGCTCTGCTCTGACCATACTTGCAATTGGACACTTTTTCCCAAGATGGAATTAGAACAAAGAGAAAGGCAGATTCTTCATATTACTGGACTCTGAATGTGGATTTAGGAATTCTGGGTGAACATGTTTCATCATGAAAATTAGGGAACTATTAAAACTGAGTCTATAGAAAAAGAGGAAGAATGAAGGAAACATATGTGAGAAACAGGTGAATTTTTTAGGCAAAACATTTCTGGTTCCTTTCTTGAAAACCGCCGGTATGTCTGCTCTTGGAATCTTACCTGTGCATATCTTTAATATCCCACTTCTCTTTAATTAAGATGGTTTTAGTTGGCTCTTGTTATATGCAATCAAAAATCCCGATATAAAAAATAAATTACAATTTTGGATGGAACAGAGAATTTCAGTAAGAAAAAAAAAGTAGTCATTGACCCAGAAAAAAATGGAAAATTATCAGTATCTAGAAGAGAATGGAGAGTTTGCGCCAAGAGGCAGGAATACTATAAGACACCCCACAGAGCAGGAAAGAAAGAGAGAATAACTGGTCCTCAGAGCTATCCCATGCCTCCATTTTCTGATCACAATTCCAGCCACAGATATTCTTAAAGTGCTTGTCTCCCTCTTCTTGAGGTAATTTTAGGAGGGAACTGTTTTACCCAGTGCAGTGAGATTAACTAAGAAGTTATTGACCACAGGATGTTTAAAGAGGGAGAAAGCTTGCTCAAGTGCATTGATGCCCTTGCATTTGCCTGAGTGGGTAAATCAAATTGGATATATAAACCACAATAGCATGCATGCCTGATTAGCAATCTTGAAATAAATGCTATGCTCAGACATTCTCTAGGCAAAGCATGTCACAAAATATGGACACATTCTTATAAGAAGAAATATTTTCAGCTAAGATAAAAAGAATATATAAAATATGTTATTTCAAAAAAAAAAGAAAGTAGATAAATTATGGAATACTTTTACCATAAAATACTATGTAGGTAATAAAAAGTAATATTTTCAAATAAAAAAAATATGTTATTTCAAATCTTATTCACTACGGATTTATGTATTCATTTCCCAGTTTCTGTCTAATAAGTGGGAATAATACTGTCAACTTCCTTCAGATGTTAGAAAGGACTACAGGATAGCATTTTTCAGAAAAATCTGAATTCTTTTACAAAGAGTCTATATTAATAGATAAGTAAAAAATGAGAAATTTGAATGAGATATATCTTTTCTCCCCATAGAAGTTTAACAGCTTAAAATGAAGTTATCTGACAAAAGAATAATGTTTTGTATTTGAGGGCACAGATAATTGCACCCAATTATATTAAAACACAGAGCTACTTAGATTTCTAATTATTGCAGTACCTATTTCTCCTCCTCTCTCTAAGTTTACTTTTTTCCCTCCATTATCAGCTTAAATCTTTCCAAAGAGGAAACCTGTTTATTGGTGGAGCTGCTTGAAATAATAGATAACAGATTGGGCTGGACTACATCTAGGTTCAAGATTTTATACAAAAAATATTTAACTTGTTTTATTGACACATAAGACACACACACACACACACACACACACACACAAAATCATTGGTGTAAAACTCAATGGGTTTTTAGAAATAGAGCATACATGTAACTGCAACCTAGGTCAAAGGTAGACTATTACATCCCAAACCCTCCTACTGTCCTCTTCAGATGCAATTTTCCCCACTACCTAAGGTTAAGAACTATCCTGACAACACCATAGGCTAGTTTTGTCTGGTTTGTTGTTACATAAATATAGCCTTAGAATATGTACTTCTTTCTGTCTGGTTTCTTTCCCTTAATATTATGTTTGTCAGTTTCATCCATGTCATTGTATATAGTTGTAGCTTGTTCATTCTCATTGCAACTACTCATGATGCAATTACTGTTCATCATATGAATATGCTACAATTTATTTATCTACTGATGATGTACATCTCTTTTTTCAGGTTTTAAATCTACGTGGCTGTGCATGAATTTTGTTTATATCACATAAGCCAGAATCTCATGTTTCAGATGAAGCTAGAACTTTTCAAGTTTTCTCAGTGGATATATAATCGGGCACCATTTTGTCATATCTGGTACAGATAGATATATCAGTTATCAGTCATATCTGGTACAGATAGATATATCAATGTACATAGTTCGGGACCAACTCACAAACCATCTCCTTAAGACTGCATCTTCAAGCTGTTTCTTTCTTAAAAACAAATCAAAACAAAACTTTCTTCTGGAATTAAAGATTTGTTCTGAAAATTATTGATTTTGCATTTGAAAATTGTTGGTGTACATTTTTTTGATCCAGAAATTTGGGGTTACTTCCTCTTCCTATTTCAGAGAAGATTTTCCTCTTGATTTCTGGGCTTAAATATTGATCCATCTCTAGCCTATGTACCTTGGAGTATCCCCTTAACAATGAGGTTATCTCTTCACTCTATCTCCATACACTGCCCTCCTACTCCAAGGCTCACTACTGGCAACTGTGTACTGGGCACTCTAAGCTTTTGCCACCTTGCACTGGATGTTGTAAGAAAAAAAGTGTAGTTAAGGTCCCCATTCTGAAACTACTACGCTGTTTCTTTAGGCAATTCCACTAACAAATAAAGCTTTCCTTATGGCAACAGGTAGGGCAATTTCAGAGAGAAATTACAATGCATAAAGGAAATTTATAATTTGAAAAGGAAAGGTTGAGTACAAAGTGGTTAGGGAAGATCTAAATTCAGACTACTTGGATTTGAAACCACACTCAAACTTGAGGGAATTAATTTTGGCCTCCTGTGCCTCAGATTCATTGAGACTGTAATTCCAGTTTACAGGAGAAGGCAGCTGAAGGTTAATCCATCGGGAAACTTTCTCTCCCAGGCATCCCTATTCTTTTTGAGGCATGCCAGCTGTCAGTTTCTTATATTCTTCCTTGTGGAAACCTTTCTTCATCAGTTATTTTGCTGAAAATATTTACCCTTTCTAGCCCCATGAGAAAATGACACAGCTTTCAACTAAACACAACTTTGCCCAGAAGGAGGGGCTCACTCGCTAGATCTGTTTGTGATCTCTGATACGTTGTGATTCATGCAGTCTGAATGAGTTACTTTTAGAAATCCCCTGGAGAGCCAGTGAGGAGTACTACCAGGGAGGGAAACATCTTATCCAAGATCCAGTGACTATCTCTTGGGTCAAGGGCAGATATGATATCTTGTTGGATTTCATTATTGGTGCTACCATCACTATCTACTTCAGGCAAATTGATTCGTTAGCTGGTTGGTATTCTGTTAAATTAAGTATGTGCAGTCCCCAAACAAGCATTACTTTTGGCATAGTTGTATGATATAAATCCATTTAGAAAAGGGAAAATTTCCTCTTTTAACGAGGTGATCCATACTTTCTGCTGAGCTAAATAATCCTCAGGGATTGGAAAAAAATAGCATATTTTCTGCTTTGCTTACGGTATATGTGTCTACAAAATAATAAAAGCATCTAATTATGCCTCCTTCTCTTTCCCTAAGAAGAGCATTAGACTCTTATTTTTAAAGTTCTGCAGCCTTCTTTGGTTGCCAATTTTTTTCATTGCATTTGAAACCACATTATTATTAATCTCATATTATCTAGTATTTCAAATATTGATGACTTAAGTATCCATAAAATTTATTAGTTGTGAGTCATATGTAATTCTCTATTTACTAGTGCCAGATGCAATGTAGGTACTACTCAATACTCATTGGCTGATTGAGCTATTCAATTTATTTTTCTTACTAATGTAGTAAAAACTTGCATCAAAATAAAGTTCTTTTATTTGTATGACTTTAAAAAATATTAAAAGATCAATAATCAAAATACTTTTAGAATGTTATGAAATTATATGCATGTAAAAACAAATAAGTAATAAATTAAAAACTTAAGCAAATATTTTGTTCTAATATTAATCTCACTTGTTGGTTACTAGGTTGTACCACATATAGATGATTTCCTTTCATGTATGCAGTAGTCTCTCCTCTGGATTAGAAAATAGAAATATTTCTACCAAATATTCTAAGCAACAAACACTTCTTTTTTTTTTAAACATTTACTCTGGGCTATCCATTGTGGTGGTTGCAGAGGTATAAAAAGATTAAAAGTCTATATTTTTGACATCAACAACATGGGATATAGCTAGAGGACAGGAAATCAGTTTAATTAATTAAGTGAATCTATATGATGTCAGCCTGGTCAGTAAATACCTATATTTGTTGGAAGAAATAAAGAAATCTCACAATGTGGATGGACTTTTAACTAGGAATTGAGGGACAAAGAATCATTTGGCAGCTAAACTGGTGGGAGAGTGCATTTAAGGCAGAGGCAAAAGAATATAGGAATGCATAAAGGTGGGGCTTTTGGGTGGCTCCATAGGTTAAGCGTCTGACTTCGGCTCAGGTCATGATCTCACAGTTCATGGGTTTGAGCCCCGCATTGAGCTCTGTGCTGAAAACTAGCTCAGAGCCTGGAGCCTGCTTCAGATTCTGTATCTTCCTCTCTCTGTGACCCTCCACTGCTCACACTGTCTCTCTCTCAGAGATAAATAAAACAGTAAAAAAAAAAAAATTAAAAAAGGAATGCATAGGGGTGTGAGAGAACATGGTGTCTTCAAGAGCCCACATGAACTTCATTAGCACTAGTTATTAATATTTAAGATGTGATCCCATAATGTTTGTTATGCAGCTTCTTGAGTTTATAGGCTCAGAGTAGATTCTGGTGAGAGTATGAAGCTTCAGTTTGGATTCAGTCTACATTATTTACTGTAGTATTTGGAAAGTACACTATTTGGGGTTATGCCTACATTATTTGAATAACTGATCTAAAAATACTAGAATCTCATCTGGCTAGGCAACTTTGCACTTATTCTCCACCTATCAGAATTGTGGTGGGAAAATATTATTGGTAGTATACAGACACCTTGAAAAAACAAACAAAAATAAAACAGAAACAAAACTGAGCTTGGAACCAGACTTGAGAGATAGAGTTTGTAAAGATAATTATCAGGGCCCAATTCAATCTGCTGGTGATAACCAAATGGTTCTACCCCTAGGAGCAGTTCTTCATGGCAGAGGCTGGCTGTGAGGCCATAATAGGAAGGTGTGAGCACCTAATGCATTTACCCAGTACAATGAGCTCTATTTTGTGCAGCAAATCTAATAACCAAGCCCCATCATGATAGAGCCGTAGTATTTTTGATAGATATATTCTGATTAAATTGTACTATATTCTACTAGCCTCCAAACCATGTATGTCTTTGGAAACCTATTAGATAGTGTCTTCCTTATGCATCCTTTAAAAACCTTGTACTATTTGCAGTTGACTGTGTGACTTTTGGTTACTTGCATCTCAAAGTATCCAACATAATAAATGCAGTCAAGTTTCTTAATGAAGAGTGAGTGGCTGTTTTTGCAATTAGGGATTGTTTCAGTGCTGAGAGGCAAAAGAGGGCAAGGATAGCTACTGAACCACACTTATTTGATAAATAAAAAGTCTGGATGCCTGGGTGGTTTAGTTGGTTAAGCATCTAATGCTTAATTTTGGCTCAGGTCATGATCTGCGGTTCATGTGTTCAAGCCCTACATGCTTGGTATACTCTCTCACTACTCTCTCTGCCCCTCTGTGTGCTTTATCTCTCTCTTTCTCTTTCTTTCTCTATAAGAATAAAAAAATACACTTAAAAAAAGAAATAAAAGTCTATGTTTTGATGGAATTAAGTGAATTACCTACTGGAATATGTAATAGTGGGCAAGAGTATAAACTCATTTCCTAGGTTCCTTGATCAGTATACCATATTGGCTGTCATTTTTCAAGTTTCTGGTACTGTTGTTAATGTTGTTGTTACTCTGTTTATTTTATTGGTTGGTTAGCTGTTGTTGTTGTTGCTGCTGTTCCATTTATAGAGCACTTTTCATATTCCAAGATGAATGCTTTATACCAAATGCTTGTTGAAAGTAAATTAAAAAATTTATAATGTTAGCTTTCTATTTAGAAACAATTCCTTCTCATTTTTTCCATATCCCCTCTTCCACTTAATAGTTAAACCACATGATGTTTTAGAAAAATGTCTCAGGAATTGTGATAATTTGTTCATATATGATATGGAATATTTTGGCAAGCATGTTTCTACCTCATTAGACATTATTTCAACTCATCTAAGTCACCTCAAGTACAAAACTGCATCAGTGATATAGCTTTTATCCCTTTTCCCAACGATAATGAAAGTAGTAATCCATCACCTACTCTCATTTGTAGCCCTCAGTAACTTAATTTCCCACTCCAACTTAGAATGGTTTAATTTCTTTCTTCATTGATCCCTTATTCTTAAAGAAAATGGATTTAACTTCACTGAAAGGTAAGTTTTATATATTTCAATTGTTGTTTATTGACTATTTACAATTTTAACATTTTTTTCATTTCTAACTCAAAATAAGCTCTTACTTTGTTATGTCTTTTGTGTGATTTTTTTTATTTCTTAGAGCTCATTATTTTATTTCATTTTTCTTTACTACTTTTCTAGCTGAGTCAAAATCTACAGCAAATACACACAAGCACAATAACATACATGTGGGTTATGCTATAGTTTTGCCCAGTATCTTAACTCTTATTGAAGGAAACCACTTTTTCCTTTTAAATTGAAACACCTTTTATTCTTTTCAGTGTATATGTTCAATTTATCAACACTTGACTTTACTTGTCTCCAAGGTTGATCTTTCTAAAGTTATAAGATTTGTTTTGGTGCTAACTAGTTTGCAGTTTTGATTTCTAGATTACTGTATGTCAAATTTAATCATAACACTGTCAGCCGGTCGAATGGCTCAACTCCATTTTTCTACTTCACTGATTTTTCCTTCATTCTGGCTTAAGTCATCATTCGCTATAGGGGATTTGACAGACTAATTCTAGAAGTAAGCCTTTGTCCAAGCTATTATTTATGTGTCTATTTCAATGTACCTCAGATGGTTTTAAATCAATATTTAGATGTTTTTATTACTTATAATTTTGCTTCTATATTGTTGCTTACTGTAATGTATAAAATTATTTGAAAAAATTATTTGATAAATTTTGTTAATAAATTTTAAATCCTTATCTGACATATTAGTGTTGAGGAAAGTAATTCAGGGTGTTATTGAAGACAAATATGTAGCTTTTTCTATTAAACTGCATTTGCTTTTACATAATGAATATTAATGTAAGCATAAATCATGCATTTATTGCAATTTTTATATATTTTAAATGGTATTATTCAGTGATATTTACTATCGAATTATGAAGAAACTTTTTTCTGATAAAAGAACAGCAGGTATTATAATTTCTCATTTAATCATCATTAGATTTTTTTAACAAACAGAAGGAAAATTCTGATTTGCTGGTTCTTCAGAATATGTGAATGTTGTGTGTGTGGTGCATGTGATGAAGTGGGTATTCGGCGAAGCTTTGGTGGTTCTTCTGTTTCTGTGTTACCTGGTCTTGAGCAGGTAGGCTATTAATGCCTTGCTCAGAGGAGATCTACCTTAAAGAATGTTAGTGGAGGGGAACCTGGATGGCTCACTTGGTTAAATGTCTGACTCTTGATTTTGGCTCAGGTCATGATCTCAGGGTTCATGGGTCCAAGCCCCACATTGGGCTCTGCACTGACAGGACAAAACCAGCTTTGGATTTTCTCTCTTCCTCTCTCTTTGCCCCTCCCCACTTGTTTCTCTTTCTCTTTCTCCCTCTATCTTTCTCTCTCCCTCCCTATCTGTCTCTCCCTCTCTCTTTCTCCTTCTATCTCCCTCCCTATCTCTCTCTCCCTCTCTCAAAATAAATATATAAACTTAAAAAAGTTGTTAGTGGAATTATTGTTGAATTTTGAACCTGAGGCTTTGAACTTCAAGAAAGTTAGGACTGGCCTCCAACATCTGTAAGAAGATGTACAAGTGTGAGTCTGGCCCACTGGCAGGCATTGGAAATATCCAGAGAGAAGGCAGAATAGAACTAAATTCTACTTAATGTGGGCATGGAGTCAAGCAAGGAAGAAATTCCCAATTTCATATGTTTTGCACATGTAACACAATAAGACTTCGTAGGTAGAAGAGCCCTTAATAGCAAACATCAGAGCAACTCAGCAGTGCACTAGGAAAGTAAAATATCACACAGGAACTGGCATTCTCAATAGAAAAAAAAAAAAAAAAATATATATATATATATATATGTGAATGTCTTCCTCTCTGTGTTGTACATGTGATGAAGTACATTAAAACAAAGATGCTGAAAGAAGGCTGATAATTCTGAGTATCCTGGCATGCAAAGCATGCTCAGATGTTCAGTGTATTCAGATGTATTTAGAGGTTCAGTAAACTGTATGCTCCTCTTTAGAGGAATATAGAGAAAAATAGATTTTTGATATAGTAGTAGCAATGGAAGTGAGAGTCCGGCAGCCCAGCAGCCTATGTCTGGCGGTGAAGGTACTCATTGTGGTAGCTCTGTAACTACGCTGGCCCTGGGTAATGATCTGGTGTGTATTAAGCTGTCCAGACTGTCTGAACTCCTAGCCATTGTCTCAAGCCTTTTTGTGGTTCTGTGGACTACCCAATGCTTTATAATAACTCTCTTTTCACTTGGATAATCAGTAGATTTGTTGTTTCCTAATAAAAACAACTGACTAGTAATTCCATTATCTTGCTCCCTACATGCATAAATAACCTTCTGAATTTTCCCCTTTTTCCTTCTCATTGTCTGGCCTGGCCATCTTATTTCTATCCCTGTCGTTCTGTTTTAAATGCCTATGCCAGATGCTCTAAATATATAGCATATATGTTTTGTTTTGTGCTTTTCTGGATTGTTTTTAATTCTCTTTTTTAGTTGCAGTTATCCACAATAAAGACCAGATTTCTCAGATTCCACATACAACTAAGAGTGGTCATATGTCTAAAATGCGACCATTAAAATGTGACTAGAAGTGATGTATGCAACTTTTCGTTCCTTCCCATAAAGGGTGCCCTTCACTTAACCTCATCCTCTTTTCCCACTTGCTGGAATTCATGTATGGTAGTGAGTCATCTTGGTAATGTGTGTGAGTTCAACATACTAAGAACAGTGAAGAATAATTTCAGCAAGAATGGGCCTTTTTGACTTAGCATAACAGAATTCCCATACCTACTCAATTTTTGAAGTAATAGAATAAACTCTTTGAGTTAGAAGGACACATAATAAGTGGTATTCAACTTTATCAAAATTTACTTCATTACCACTTACCCATATGAAGATTTTTCATGTTCTTCTACTGGTTAATGCTGTCTTCTTGGAAGTAAAATACACTTTCTTTTGTGCTTTTGTTTATACTGCCTTTTAGACAATAAGGTTCTAAAGGGAAGGGCAAGTGATTTGTAAGGTATCAAGAATGACACAAGAGCTTTAAGAGCTAAGTCAAGCATACGTGTATCTGATATTATTTATTCCAGGTCGTACCAACTACATATTCTGCTATATCCTAAATATATCATCTTTTAGGATGAGCAGTAGGGTAACTATAACAAGAGATATCTAAATCTCTGTGCACAGCCTAACAGACTTCTAACAGGCTTCTTATTGGCTAAAAATCACTGAAATTGTCTTCATAGGAACTTAGTAGATTCTTTCACCAGATGACATGTATTGTTTACAGAGCTTTGGACCAGATTATTGATGCAAACCATCCCTAGACTGAAGAGGCTTTAATGCTTAAATATAAGGCCCAATTATTATTAGAATAATCCAGTACTAGTTATTTTCAATGTCATGTACATAAATGTAAGTGGTTCTAGTTACATGATGCAGATGGAGGAGATAGTATACACAATACTTATTTTCTACTGGAAATGAAAAGTCTCTTTTTAACAAGAGGCAATCTTATTCAATTCAGGTAAGATTTCCTGAATATTTAAGGATCATTATCTAATGAACATTTAAAAATGAAAAGCTCTGACAGTTTAAAAAAAGAACCTATAGTTATTTTGGTGACAGTCTCTGATGAAGTTTGAATGTGGCAGAGAGGTTTAATTTTTCAAGATAATGGTTAGCATAGATAATTCATAATAAGTCTAACAATTCAGGGCTCAAAGCTGTTAAATAATTGCAACTGGATTGCCAATTGGCTTTACTCAAATCTAAGAGGGACCTTTAATGTACTTAATATTTTGCTGAAACATAATTCAGTCTCAATGACTTTGAAAGGGACATTAATAGTTTTCTGAAAATATAACCTTGAAAATTAAATCCATTATATATTTCCAAGATTATGGATGAAAATTCTCTGTCAAATAAGTCATTACATTAGCATAATGAGGTATAAGGGGAGATATAAGTGAGAAACAGCAAGTAAAAGATACTTTGTACCACAATTTGCTTACATTTAACCAAAATGACCTTTAAAAGCAGGGCTGAAGGGTCAGGTTTATCATCATTTTTCCAGCTTTCAAGTAATATATTTCTATTTAGCAGAACAATTTGCTGAAAATTGCTGTCATAAGAATTATGCTTGGTCCAGCTCCCTACCTACAATGCACAGGTTTTGAGTGGAAGCAACCTCTGAGAACAGCAGTTAGCCAACCATCACTTCCCTGAAGCAAAACACCTGGTGTACATAGCTATCACTTCCCTCTATAAAGCAAGCAAATCAAAAAGCAGACAAATTATTAAAAACTTATTCTGAACATATATATGCCAAAAAAGAAAATAGCAAAATCCTAAAATGCTGAAGAAGTAGCATGGTATGAATATGTCTGTCATATTGAGGCTGGTAATTGTCAACTTGTCTGGTCATCACGCTTTGGATGTGATTTTTAAGTGTTTGCCCAAAGAAGAATATGTATACAAAATCGCATTAAAATTTTTGATTGAGAGTAATAGATGAAACTCTTCGGGTGCATTTCTTCATTCTTTGTATTCAAATGAAGACATTTTCCCTAACTGCCTCATTATCCTCTGACTTGAGAAATTCTTCTCAACTCAAAGACAGCTGAAGGATATAATGCCCACCAGAGTATCTGACCCTCAGCAGGCATAAGTAAATATTTTGTGAGTGAATATTGAATATATGAGTACTGATTAACTTAAAAGGAAAGCCTTTATGTTCGCATATGACATTGGTTAAACAAATGATTGACAGAATCCTCTTAGGCAATGGCGTAAAATTCTTTCAAGATTTACTCATTCTATAAAAATGATGTTAGGAGTATCTTTTCCTGTGTTTGGTAGCTCTAATGTCCTATGCTTGTCAAAACATCAGTTTCTTTGCTGTGTCAGTGACTTTTAAAAGAGGACAAAATTGAAACTGATTCAGCACACCATAATGGTGTTAATGATAGGGATAAAAAGATCCAGTAAGCTGTTCTCCTTGACCTTTACTGGCAATCTTTTCAGTTAAGAGGTAGTCACTATGGGAAGCTATGTTATCTAAGAGCTCTATATATAGTCAGGAGCAGGAGGACTTATATTATTCATAGATACATTATATTGATATGGGGTGGGGCTTCACATTCTCATTTAATGTGTCCTGGAATTTAATTCAACATTAGTCCTGAAGACATGAATTAATAGAGCTAAATGAAAATTTTAAAAATGTAATACAAACAGTGATAATACAAGTACTTCAGGATCTAATTGAATATATAATTCAAAGGAGTTATCACTAGTTGCCATTCTTTTCAGTAGATAGTATAGCTCAGCAGTCTGGCTTTAGTTAAATGGTATATTATACAATCAGAGTGATAATTCCATACATTATAAAAATGCTGCTATTTATATTCAACAATAAATAATAATTATAAAATGAAATAATACAAAAAATAGGATTTTAAAATTATGTGACACCTAATATGCCTCTGTCCTTTAAATAATGGTGCTTAACTGTGTTATCACACTCCATTGTGGATTTGATAAATAATATTCTAATAATTACAGTTAAATTATTGAATTGTACAAATGATTTTATATTTTTTAATTGGAGTGCTTCTAAATGGTCCATCTAATAGCCACACTTGCTGTCACGAACACTTCTGTGAACTTTCTCTAATAGAAGAGGAAAAGAGAGAGAAGAAGAGATTGACATATCCTGTTGTCCTTTTTTTAGTTTTTCAACATCTTGTAATCTGGTGAACTCATAGGACTACATCATTCATGCATGTACACATATGGTATATGTCTTGTAATAGGGGAAAAAGTTTAAAGACTCTCTGATGCTTTACATACTCATACTTGGTTGAACTATTATGTTTAGCCAAGAAGTAGACAATGCCAAGTTCAATTTAGAACTCACTGGCAAGTCAGGTTAAGGTTTATCAGCTTCTTTATGTCTGTGCTTCATTGCTTCTGAAATCACTTCCTTTCCTCTTGAACATTGCCAGCCTCTTTTAGGGTGAGCTGGTTGTGAGCCTGAATCCAAATTGTCATAGCACCCATTGCACTTTATTGATTATTTTGTTAATTGCTATTAAACAAAACACAAATGGTATGAATAAACCTGATGTTTTAAAAAATTGTTTGCTCCTTTTTAGATTGTTTTAGTGCTTTCAACTAATTTTATGGGCCCAGCATGCTTCCGTCAACTAATTTTAAACCAGTTCAATGACCATATGATGTAAATACTGTTGTACTAGCTTTTAGTTGAAGAAACTGAGATTTAGATTTATCAAAGTTCACAAAGAACTGAAAACTTGATATTGAAATTCAACCCTATGTGGATTATAGAAGCCAAGCTCCTTCAACAAACACAATGACAGGAATAAAATGTCCTTTGAACTTTTCACTTAGATTACATCTTTAGAGAGCTTTTCCCCACAGGTCAGAAACAAGACAAAGATGTTTACTCTTCACCACTTTTATTCAATATAATGCTGGCAATCCTAGCCACAGCAATCAGACAATAAAAGGGGTGGGGGGGAAGCATCCAAACTGGTAAGGAAAAAGTAAAATTGTCACTCTTTGCAGTTGACATTTGCTACATATGGAAAATCTGAAAGACTCCACCAAGAAACTTCTAAAATTGATAAACGAATTTATTAAGGTTGCAGCATACAAAATAAGTGTACAGATATATATTGTATATCTATACATAATAAAAAAGCAGCAGAAAGAGAAAGAAAACTATCTCATTTACAATTGCACCAAAATAATAAAATACCTAAGAGTAAACTTAACAATGGAGGTGAAAGACTTGTACTCTGAAAACTATAAAATACTGATGAAATAAATTGAAGATGACACAAGGAAATGAAAGGACATTTCATGCTCATGCACTGGAAGAACAAATATTGTTAAATATCTATACGACCCAAAGCAATCTACAGGTTTAATGCAATTTCTGTCAAAACACAACAGCATTCTTCATAGAACAAACAATCCTAAAATTTGTACGGAAACACACACACACACACACACAAAACGAATAGCCAAAGCAATCTTGAAAAAGAAAAACAAAGCTGGAGGTATCACAATTCTAGATTTCAAATTATATTCCAAGACTCTAGTAATCAAAACAGTATGGTACTGGACAAAGATAGTCACATAGATCAATGGAATAGAATAGAAAGCCCAGAAATAAACCCATAACTATATGGTCAATTAATCTTCAACAAAGGAGGCAAGAATATGCAATCATAAAAAGACAGTCGCTTCAACAAATGATTTTGGGAAAACTGGACAGCAATATGCAAAAGAATGAAAATGTATCACTTTCATACACCATACCCCCAAATAAATAGATTAAGGACCTAAATGTGAAACCTGTAAAACCAGAAAAAATCCTGGAAGAGATCAGGGGCAGTGTCTTTTCTGACATTGGCTATGGCAACATTTTTCTAGATACATCCCTTGAGGCAAGGGAAATAAAAACAAAAGTAAACTATTGAGACAACATCAAAATAAAAATCATCTTCTCAGTAAAGGAAAAAAATTCAACAAAACCAACAAAACAACCTATGGGATAGGATGGAAGAAGATACTTGCAAATGACATAGCCAGTGAAGGGTTAATATCCAAATATATAAAGAACTTATATAACACATCACACAGACACACACACACACACACACACACACACTCAAACAATACAAATAATCTAATTAAAAATGAGCAGAAGACATAAACAGACATTTGTCCAAAAAAGATATACAGATGGCCATAGACCATGAAAAGATGTTCAACATCACTTAACATCAGGGAACTTAAAATCAAAACCACAGTGGGATATCACCTCACACCTGTCAGAATGGCTAAAATAAAAGATAAATAGATAAATAGATAAAAAATAAAATAAAAGAACAGCTGTTGGTGAAAAATTGGAAGATAAAGAACCACTGTGCCCTGTTGGTGATAATGCTACTGGTGTGGCAACTGTGGAAGACAGTATGGAGGTTCCTCCTAAAATTCAAAACAGACCTACTGTATCATCCAGTAATCACACCACTGGGTATTTACCCAAAGGATATGAAAACATTAATTGGAAAGAATGTGTGCACTCTCCATATTATTGCAGCATTATTTACAATAGCCTAATTATGGAAGCAGCCTAAGTGTCTATTGATTAGGTGAATGGATAAAGAAGAGGTGATACACACACACACACACACACACACACACACACACACACACACACACAATATGGGATATTACTCAGCCATAAAAATGAATGAAATCTTGCCATTTGTAACATGGATGAATCCAGACTATAAGTGAAATAAGTCACTCAGAGAAAGATAATTACCATATAATTTCATTTATATGTGAAATTTAAGAAACAAAACAAATGAACAATGGGAAAAAAAGAAACAAACAAAAAAAGAGTTTTAACTGTAGAGAGCAAACAGATGGTTGCCAGAAGGAAGAAGGTGGGTGGGGGAATGGATAAAATAAGTGAAGGGAATTAGGAATACATTTATCTTGATGAGCACTGAGTAATATATGGAATTGTTGAATCACTATATTGTACACCTGAAACGAATACAAGACTATTTTAACTACACTGGAATAATAAAACTATTAACCTGAAGCTATGAACCTTGAGCAATTTCTATTCACTAAGAGTAAGTAAAACAGGCAGAAAGTTATGGGTTACACATGGTATCCTTATTTCTCTTCTTTTCTCCTGTACCTTTAAGATATCCTATAACATCCTGCTTTATCAGTCAGACCCAAAATATGTTATTCATAATGGAGAGGATTTTGTTTGTTTTTGTTTTTTTTTTTTAAATCGAGTAGAATGTGGGGCGCCTGGGTGGCTTAGTCAGTTAAGCGTCCGACTTTCGCTTAGGTCATGATCTAGCCATTCGTGGGTTCGAGCCCTGCGTCGGGCTCTGTGCTGACTGCCAGCTCAGAGCCTGGAGCCTGTTTCATTCTGTGACTCCCTCTCTCTCTGGCCCTCCCCTGCTCTCTCTCTCTCTCTCTTTCTCCTAGAAATAAATAAAACATAAAAAAATAAAATAAAATAAATCGAGTAGAATGTGCCAGCTTTTAGACTAGCTGTAACTGACAACTATTAACAACCTAAAATGTTTCATTATTTTTTCCTTTCTGTACATATTATAATGAACATTATTCAATCTTGTATTATAGCAGAGTTCAAAATGAAAGACTGCTAACTTATTTATTTTCACCTGAAGTCAATTATTATACCTAACACCCTAGAAAGTGCTAAGAAATAAAGTAGGTTCACACTCTTCAAAAGATCTATAAGCAGAACTAAATTATATATCTACTAACTCCTTCACAGATATTAAAGTGATCCAACATTATACTTGCAATGGTTCTAAGAGGATATTACTTGCTAGAAATCTAGAAATATTCACAAAGAGATCAATAGAAATTCTTAAAAGAATGTGTGGGTATTTTATTTTTATTACCCTCAAGATATAGATTTAGTAAGGATTTACTTCTTATTGGAAAAAAAATGGAGTAGTAAAAAAAAGGCAATTTATAAAGTCCTCAAAATAAATCTGAACTAACCATAGCTAGCCTACTTAAAAATATTTTATGTTTAGAAAACTGGAAACCATTATAATAAAATGTAGAAGTTTAAAGTTTGCTTTTGTTTTAAGAACATTTTTACATTATTTCCATATTTGTCAAATTAATTCAACAAACTTTTTAATATTTTTAAAAAATTATTTCTGAGAGAGACAGCATGAGCAGGGAAGGGTCAGAGAGAGGGAGACACAGAATCCGAAGCAGTCTCCAGGCTTTGAGCTAGCTGCCGGCACAGAGCCTGACGCAGGGTTCGAACCCACGAACTGGGGAATCATGACCTGAGCCAGAGTTGCAAGCTTAACCGACAGAGCCACCCAGGTGCCCCTACAAGTTAATCACAGTTCTAGTACACTTACTATAATATAAAGAGCAACAGTCACATTTCCATTATATAACTATGTAACAAAAAGATTGGTTGACTAAAATATATTTAGGAAATTACATAATTTTGTCTGTGAAAACAAGGAAGAAAAGAAATAATTGCTCGTCAATCTATAATTTGAATTGACTTTCCTTATATGATTTTTGAAAATCCTTGCAGAAAAAGTGTTTCAGTGTATCACAAAGCCCAATCAAACTATTTAAAATGATTTGGTTTTTTTATTGACTAGTGTTAAAGTAGGAAAGATCTATTGCATAAGATATTGTAAACTAAAAGGTGATATACAAATAATACAAATAGAAATTATTATTATCAACAGAATATAGCTGAAATATGATAAAATCCTACAAAATGACATTTTCTTGGTCTTCATTATATATTCTTAATTTCAATAGCACACACTACAATAGGAAGCGCAGAAGTGGAGTTTGGTACAGACAAAAAACATCTCTAGCAGGGCACTGTAGTTTGGGCCCAAGATGTGGAAAAAGGACCTCTTGACACTTAGAAGAATGCAGAACCCACTCTTCTACCCTGTTAATTTAATTTTTTTCTTCATTTTTCTCATGCTCCATCTTCCAACCAATTGCAAAACATGGCAGCAAAGGTGGCAGTGGGAAGCCATAGGAACCAAAACTATGAGGGAAGAGAACTTTCCTCTTTGGTTTGTGCAACTGTGTTCCAAAAAGTGTGTCTACAAACCCACGTGGCATTTTTTCTCTTTGTCTTTCGATGATGCTTCTTTCAGTTGTGGTGAATCCGTAGAACTGTGTGACAGAGCTGAGCAAACAAGCCCCACTCTCTCTCCAATGAAAGGGAATTCCCAGGGAACCTAAAATACCAAGGAGAACATTAAGAGGGTGGAGCTCAGGCAATAAACCCCATAAAGTTGTCTATAACCCCCTGGGTGGAACCCCAACATGCACATTCATGGATCTGATTCTAATCAGGAAATCTAAGATATAACAATTTTAAATATGGATGCATATATTTCCTTCAAAATATATGAAGTAAAAAACTTCCAGAACTGAGAGAAATAGACCAATCTTTAATTATAGATAAAGAAATCAACACTCCTCTCTCAGTTACCTATACAACCAAAAGACAGAAAATGAAGAAGATTATAGAAGAAATGAGCAACCCCACCAACCATCTGAAATGAACTGACATTTAAAGAAGAAGAATAACCAACAACCACAGAATATGCATTCATTTCAAGTACATAAGGGTCATTTACCAAAATACACCATATCATGCACCATAAAAAACCCTAACACTTTTAAAAGAATAGAATCAAAATATATGTCTCTCACCTTAATGGAATTAAACTAGAAAACTTAACATACTTCTACATAATTTATACAGTTAAAGAGAAAAATAAGGGAAATGAAGTATTTTAAACTGAACAAAAACATAACATACCAAAATCTGTATAATGCAATTACACCAGTGCATGGAGGGAAATTTATAGTGTTCAATGTTTATATTAGAATAGATTTCAAATCAGCAATCTAAGTTTCTACTTAGAATAAAGGAGAAAAAGAACAAAATCCAGATTACAGAAGAAGGAAAATAATAAAGAGAAGAGGTCAGTGAAATTTAAAAACAAACTTACAGCAATGAAAGGAGTGTCAGTAGATTGTTAAAATATTTAAAGGATAACAAGGGAATATGTACATAGGCATAGGCATGTGCATTTGGCAACTCAGATGAAATGACCCATCTCTTATCAAGCACAAATGAATAAAACAAGAGAATAAAAAAGAAATTCTACAGCTATCATAGAAATTTAACTCATAAAATCTTCCAAAAAAGAAATCACCAGTTCTGATTATTTCACTTACAAAATCAACCAGCTGCTTCAGGAAGACATTATTTCATTAGGGAGAATGCAAATTAAGACCATGATAAGTTCAATTACATATATGTTAAAATAGATAATATAAGAAATACTAGCCATACCAAATACTGGAATGGATGTTGAGCAAACAGATTTATCACCCATTACTGAAGAGAATGGAAAATGGTACAGACACTCTAGAAAACAGTTTGGCAGTTGCTTAAAAATACATTTACTATATGACTCAGCAACATCACTACTATTTTATCTAGCAGAATAAAAAGTTATGATCCCTAAAAACACTGTACATAAATGTGTATAGCAGCTCTATTTATAATTATATCAAACTAAACAATTAAAAACAACATAACTCAACAAATTATTGATACATGCAACAATTTGAATGAAGCTAAAAAGGATTATGCTGGTTGGAGAAATCTGTCTCAAATGTTTACATGATGCAAGAATATGATTTCATTTGATTCGATTTTTTTGACACTCATGAATAAATAAAACTATAGTGATGGAGAATATATCATTGTGGTGTGTATGGCCATAAATGGATAATACAAGGTAGTTTGAGGGGTTATGAAGCAGTTTGATGTCCTGATTTTGGAATTGTACTTAAAAAAAGTGAATTATACTGTATGAAAATTAAAAATATGAAATTAAATGAAAACTAGTGCCTGCAAAGTTCTATCTACTGGAAACATATTTTTGGAAAAAATTACTTTGGAGCACTCTAGATTAATCAAGACTTAATGTACAAATGAAAGAAGCTAGTTCTCTATTATTTTACAAAAGCAGATGCAGGGAATCATTGTAGAAATTACTGAGATAAATTTCAAATTGATATTTGAAAAGTAACACCAATATTTGGTCACTCCTACAGAAGGAAGATTCTGGATTGCTGTTTTTCTCAGTCTTCCTTCCCCATAAGCCCAAAGCCAATATTTAGATGTTTCAGTAGATTTTACAGCTACCTCTTTTGTAGTTTAGGAGTGCACCTTACCAAGGCCATGGAGTGTATTCATATGATCTTTTTTCAAAGGGATGCACGCTAAATAAGCATCACTTAAAGAACTGGTTGGAACATGTAGGAACTGCAATATGTGAGCTTTATTCTTATGATAATGTTTGTTATTTTTGGGGGGGTATTATATTGCTGACCTAATTGTATTAATGTGAAACTCTTTATTTATCTAAGTCTTCTCATCTTAATTTTAATTAATTTGGAAATAGGAATTATGTTTAAACATTCTACTTCCCACAAAACTATTATATGACCTTCAAGTAGTAATAAACTTGTTAAATGTAAGTAAAGGTGTGATGCCCTTTCTGAGATATCAGAGAAATTTAGCGTCCTATATTGATATCTCTATAATATGAGAATTTCCAAAATAGGTGTCTGTGCAGTTGTTTCCTATTTTCATTGTTGTATCACTTAAAGATAAAGGGCAAATAAAGTCTCAGTTGAATTGCTCATTTTGATGAATATCATAGCAAGGAATTATAAAGTGAATAAAAATCCCAGTCTGGTTATTTGATGTGTAGACAGCTTCTGTTCCAATATCTCTAAGAAGTAAGAATACATACTTAATATGCCAAGGGGCTAAAATCACAATGGCAGTCTCTATTGATAATTATCAGAGGACATCTTAGTATCAATAATATGAAGAGAAAATAAAATAATTTAATTATTAACATAAAGATTTCATTTAAATGGAGAGAGCAACTTCAATGTTTAATGTCTTTTTCCATAAAACTATTTTTTTCCTTCAAACTATTCTCATCTTGGCAAACCTCTTTTTCCTGACTTCTATTTAAAAAGTGTCAAAGAGGGGCGCCTGGGTGGCTTAGTCGGTTAAGCGTCCGACTTTCGCTTGGGTCATGATCTCCCGGTTCGTGGGTTTGAGCCCCGCGTCGGGCTCTGTGCTGACTGCCAGCTCAGAGCCTGGAAGCCTGTTTCGGTCTGTGACTCCCTCTCTCTCTGACCCTCCCCTGCTCAAGCTGTCTCTCTCTCTCTCCTAGAAATAAATAAAACATTTAAAAAAAATTAAAAAATAAAAAATAAAAAGTGTCAAAGATACTAAAAAAAAAAGAGTATGTTCAGTTTCAAAGAATATATGGGTACTCTTTTTGCTCTGTTTCCTCACAGATCAATTTTCTAATCATTTCTGCCCACCTTTGAGGTCAAAAATTTGAATTTTTAGTGCTGCCTTCCACTTTTGCTTCCTATTTGCTCTAGTCATTTAAAGGTACCATGAGGAGATCACAGGGAGAAAGGAAAGAACATTTAGTCCTTATTCCCCACCCCACCCCAACCTCCCCCACCCCTGTTCACCTGTTCACTGGCCATGGTTTGATAGTGGTCCTGGTTAGTGGACAAAGCTTCTAAGACTACAGCTTTTGTCTGGGTCTAGTTATATCATCCCATCCTATTACCCCTATTAACCTAAAGATATTAATGGCTTCCCACTGTTCTTAGCCCCTGTGCAATTCATAATATTGTATTGATTCTCATTCTTGGCTGAACCATAGAAATAGTGTTTTGTTTGTCTATTTGTTTTATATTCACGTCAATTAACACTTTGAGTGTGGTGCTTCCTGTCTGAATATAGACTGATACAGACTGTTATCTTCACCCTGTTTAATGATTTTTTCCTTCATGCTTCAAAACTATTTTTTATTTTAAAGGAAATATTTAAAATAGTTAATGAAATATTTAATAAAAGAATATATGTCATTTTCTTGTAAATATATCTCTGTGATATTATTTGGTATTCCAAATCTATTTGGTGGGAAAATTATTGCAACAAATCTTGAAATAAAGATACTTCTAAGCAGAAAGAAGTGACTTTACATGAATTGCCAACATTTTCTTTTACACTGGGGTAAAACTGACCTTTTCTCAAACCTTTCTCTAATGGATGACATTATGAAGAAAGGCATCATCAGCCTCAAAGGGCACTGTTTGGTCTGGTCTTCATTCAGGGTATAGAATCCAAGATGAAAGTAAACCTGGCACTTTTACCTGAGTCAACTGGGGGAAGATGTCATTTAAACTCTTGGATAATAGTGGGAAGAAGTCCCACAGTCATTTCCTAGAATTAATGAGAAAATGGCATGAGGCACAAATTCCTCCTTTTTTAATATTGCTTAATTGGCATACATATTTGTTCAGGGGACTTAAGAAAAGAAATTTGGCAATAGATATATGGCCACATCAAAAGGTTGGATTTAGGATTGTCTACTCTTCCATGAGAGTTAAAGCTGGCAAAAGTACTGGGTTTATTTTAATGCAATTAATTGGAATCCAACAACAACAAAAAATAAACCTCCTTTATATCTTTCCAGTTTTGTGTGTTCTACTGCTAAGGAAACTCAAAGACTACCACTACCCTCAGGGTAATAACATAAATGTTTAATTTGTGTTATTGATTAAATTGTTTAATTTAAATAACATTTAAATTCTGCACGAGGCATACAATAATATTTCTGAGAATATGACCTTATGTGATTTTTCAGTGTGTTTTCTTATTTAAGTGGCACCCATTTACTAAGGAAAATATATAACTAGCTATTGATGTTTAGCTCTTCAGTGGAAATCAAGAATAAAGTTGCAGAGAAAATAACATAATATGACATAATGTATAAATGTATATTCCTAATATATGTGTACACATAATCAAGATGTTTTTTAATTATTCTCTTAGCAATATATTTAATTATTTAATTATGAGCACTTTCAGGTATATTGCTAAAAAGTAGACAAGAATTTAAATAATTATCAACAAATTCTCTCTAATGGCTAAAGTTTCTCTGCTGTATATCTAACCAAGCTAATTAAATTCATAAATATGAGACTGGAATAGTAATATTACTAGTTGAGTTCTCTGCTGATGTGATTAAAAGGTTCTATCAGAGACTAACCTTCAGATATTAAGCTGGGGACAGCCTTTCAAAGAAATGATAGCGATAGGCTTTGAGAGAGAGAGACAACACTAGACCGAAAGTTCAACATGCCCCAAAGGATTTTGCAGTGCATGATGACTGGAGGCCTAAGAGCTAATAAAAGATAAACTTTTTACAAAAGTGCTGTCAAAGAGAAAAAATAAAATAAAAAGGTGACTAAGAAATAGCCTCAAGAAAGAAAACTTGGGCAAGCTCTCTTTCTATAGCAATGTAGAAAAAAAATTAGAATGAAGATACATTCAACTATCTTACAATTTTCTGCCTTTTAAAATGCATTTCCTAAAACTGACCTTTACAAAGTTTATTTCTAGTTTCTGGCAAAGTGAAAGAATGAAATATCACTGATAGAGCAATCTTAATCCTTCAGTCTTTTGTGAAAGAGGGAATAATGAAAAAGGGTTTTCTCTACCACATTTGGAAAAAAGTTTTTTTATAAAACCGTAGAGAATGATAAAAGGGTGGGTTAGCTGAGGCTTGGATTATTCTCTTTCAATACCTCCAGGACAAGCCAGGCCAGCGACTAAGAAAGAATGTGCTGCTGGCCTGTCCATCTATATACATAATAGGAATATTCAAAGTCCAGCTAGTGTGCAGGACACATAGATGTGATGGAAATTTCTCTGATTGAAAATTTTTGAAGTATTACTTCCACAGGAGAAGGATGTGGCCTGTGCTATTAGAAGAGAGGAACAGACAGGACCTCAGGAAAAGCTGCATTAGAGTTAAGTGAAGCTAACGTGCCACTCTCAGATTAGTTAAATCAACATTAAGAGATGTTGTCAGGCCAGCTGCATAGGCGTATGACCTGTAGTACGCCACACAAGGCCCCATGCTTGGCTTACTGTCTTCTCACTGTCTTATAGTTCTTAGTATTGTTTGAACAAGAGGTCCTACATTTTTTATTTGCTCTTGACTCTACCGATGATGACGCAGGTTCTGTGAATGAAGGTTTATAAGCTTTTGTTAGTTTATCCATATGCTAGGCTTATCTAACAGTTTTAAGAGGTTTTTTCTTCTTCTCAAAGGCAAGCTCTTCTGAACCCCAGAAAATTAGGAGAATGTAGCTTAAATCCCTGCTTACATCTCTTTCCTCCATGCTTCACTCAGAGCTCGAACACCTACCTAATGCTGCATTGGCCAGGGATACATTAGAAGATATCATCCTTAAACACTTAGAACTAAACCCTAGGACCTCAGCTATTTGCCTTTTCTGTATCACATTGCAGTGGGTATGTGATGAGAATCTGATAAATCACACCATCTTCAGTGGAAAGTCACATTCCTTTTAAAGCTAAATGAGAGCAGGCAGTCAATAAGAAATTATTGATCCCTGTGAGCTATTCAGTAGTGTAGTAAGTGCTAGCTCTACCGGTTTATTCTCTGTTTATTCTCTTTTGTACTATGGCTATTTTCTCATGAATTTTTATGGCTCCATAAAGATCCCAATTGGCAAAGAGGCAGTTAGCACATCGTTTAGGAGGATGACCCCTAAGCTAGATGACAAGTACAATTCCTTGAGGTAGTACTTCCTAACTGTGAGAAGGTACTCTTACAAGGTGCCTCAGTTTCCCCAAGTATCAAAGAGAGTAAATATTAGTACCTACTCTGTAAGTTTATTGTGAGAATCAAATGCATTGATACATTAACTGCATTAAGAAAATGTAGTTATGTTTTACTTGCTTTTATTATTCTGTTACAGAAATTTCAAATAGGAGCTTTGCATGTTCTTGATGCACAAGAACACGTGAAAGTCAGCCTACCCATTGAAAACCAACCTCCAATGATAAAAATCCGAGTTAGGAAACATCACAATCCTTAGCAGCTTATTACAATATTAAAGACAAGCATATATCTTGAACTTATTAGTAGCTTCAGGCCCAGAAATTCAAGAGTTATAGTTTGATTATAAAGTTAATTCATAGGCCTCTGTAAGAGAAAAAAAAGTGTCTCTTTCATTCTATGGCCTATAATTGATTGTAATTACCAGTTTGCATAGGACTGTATTGGTAGGAGGGTCAAAGATTACAAAGAACTTTCCCATTGCTCAGTAGCTAATGGGACACAGCTGCAAGGGAAATAAAACAGTATAATTAAACTCTAGTCTCTTCTGTTCTTTTCTTTAAGCAACATGGTTACAATTTTCATGTCACAAGAACTAAAGAAGAAATCTTCATATGCTGTAGGGAGAAAAGGTCTTTTGTTTTGATAAAATCTTACTGATCTTGGACACTCTGACCAGTCTCTACCATCCTCTTATTAATTAAAATCTGACCCTGGCTAACTCTTCCTTGATTGCAAGATGCTCTTTAAGTACATTAATATTTAAAAGGACTATGAGAAAGCTAAAAAAGGAAAGGAAAATCTTAATATTTCAATAGAGATTCTCTTTTCTTCACTCTTCATCATGAAAATCGTATCTAATTTCCATGTTTTTATGATTTACAAAAGGAAGGGCAAAGGCCTATATATGTGTTAGTTTCCAAGTATTGTGCTCTTCTTATTTTTCTTAACTTTTATAGCTCTTCTTTCATCAGGGAAGTTTTTTTCAGAAAATAATATATCACCTCACCTTTATTATTAATTAAGACATTTAAACTCAAGCAAATTTTTCAATTCTCCAGTAATATTTCCAGGTATATACTATCTTCAATCAAACATTTTACTATTTCATTCATGCTTTCTCTCCCCTTTGTGTATATACCCTACCCACTCTTCAAGCCTCAATTCTGCTCCTCCATATAAATATGGCTGCTTTTATGTTGGAAAGATATATAAGAAAATTTCCACATGCTGTAAGAACTACCATAAGTACCTCTCTAAACTAAATGTTTTATAAAATTTGTTTTCCCTTATTAATATGAATTAAATAAGCTAATTCATTAATTTGAATTAAATGTTTGTGGCCCTAGCCATGGCCAAACACTTCACTTATTTATAAAATCCTATGTCTTCTCTACTTTTGAAGATATTGCTCCTTTAATTCTTCCCTCGTTTTCTTGCATTATCAATTTTTACTTCCGTGATGAATCATTCTAATTTAGGATGCAAGCATATTATTTTTTTCCATCTTTAGAACGAACTAACTAAAACAAACAGTTGTCATCACAAATCCCCTCATACTCTACTTCTTTCTTTTACAGCAAAACTAAAAACTTTACCAGAACTTGTTCTATTTAGATTAAGTCTTGCAATTGTGTTTTCTACCTACTAAAATCAGGCATACTCCACCAAAACTGTTTAATAAAGTTACTGATAACATCCATGTTGCTAATCATTGTTAATCATTCCTCATCTTGTTGATCATTTAGCAACTTTTGCCTTAGATCAATGCTTTTTTTCTCTTCATATGCACACTTATTCTCATGGTGATCTCATCTAGGTTTTGAAGATCACTTATGTAGCCATATCTCCCAAATTCATATCTCTAGCCTAATTTTTTTTACACTGAATTACAGATTTGCATTTTAACTTCCTATTCTACTTTCATCTGGAGACCTATTAGATACTTCAATTGTAATATATTCAAAACTCAGTTCCAGATATCTCCCTTCACGCCTGTTATATTCACTATCTTCTCCTCTTAGTGGAAACTAACTTTTTTTTAATGGCCTAAATCCCCCTCTTTTATACTTCTCTTTACTCAAAAGTCCTATTCAATGTAACTGAAGCTCATTGGTTTTAGTTTCAACATCTCTGCAGAATCTGATCAGCTCTCAATAACTCTGCTATCTATGTCACCATTCTCTCTCACTTGGGTCACTGCAATACACTCCTAAATTCTTTGCCATCTGCCCTTGCATTTGCAGATCAATGACTATGTCAGTGGCCAGAATGAGCTTAAATCAGATTATATCATTCTGCTCAAGACTCTCCAGATTTTCTGTCTCCTTTGGAATGAAAGCACATTCTTCACAGTGTCCTTCAAGGTCCTGCCTTATCTGTTTATCTTCTCTCTGGCCTTATTTCCTAACAGTCTCCCCAGTGCTTGTTCCATCTCAAACCATAAACACAGAGGGCTGGTGCTCGCCTCAGAGCCTTTCCAATTTGCACTAATTCTTCCTGGCATGTTCTTCTCCCAAATAAACATATGGTTCACTTTCTTACAATCTCAAATTTTACTCAAATGCTATTTACTCCAAGATGTTTCCCTTATCACTATAATTAAAATTGCAACATTTTACTTTCTTTCCCCTTATCAGCACTATTTTCCTCAACAATAATTAACATCATCTAACATGCTATAGTGAATGGAAATTATATGAGCAAACTTTGATACATAAAAGAAGAACATGTGTATTTTAGAATATAAATTTAATCTAATAAAAATTTAATAATTAAGGACTAGGTCTCACTTGAATCTAGAATTAATACATATAGGAAAATTGTTGAACATGCAAGATACTGAATATAAACTAGAAAAGGGAGTTAAGCTTGGATTAAAGAAATCTAAAAGAATTTTATTTCATTTAGTAGTCACTAAGGCACAATTATATTTTGGAGGACAAAGATAAAGAGGGAATCCTTCACTAATATGCTATTTTAGAAATGTGAACACTTATCTCTACCAATATGTCAATAGTTACAAAATGATATAATATGTCTCCCTTCCAGAAGTGATTTCAAGTAAATATTAGAAATGGACTAGTGGCAATATTTGAGCTATTTTTATGAGCCAGGGCAAGAAAGACAGTTTGAGAAAGAGGCTTTCTGACATTCTTCAAGTCATATCCCAATTGAAGAAAATGACAGAATAATTTAATCCTGATGGTGACAGAGATAGGAAGTAGAGTATTCACCTGAGTGTAGAATAGCCCACTGAATCACATAGAGTTCATCTTCACACTTATGCCCTTATATGTGAATTATTACAAACGTGTTGGGTCGATCAGACATTAATCTCCAGAGGAATGGAAAGCACACTACAGATTCTGTGAGCACAGTGCCATTTTTAACACCACTCATCCTTGATGTGATTTGCTCTGTAAGATGTCAGCAGAACCAATTCTCATAGCCTGTATATTTCTTCTTGTTTGTACAGACCGGCAACTTGCTCATTCATATCAACCTGTCTAAATTATTCTGCTCAATTATAGCCATGACTTCTGCAAAGGGTAAATCACCTCTGAGTAGTTGATATAAATAATCTGTTTCACTAAAGTGAAATTGAGGGAATGAGGTAGGTAGTGAAGGGACTAGGGCTCTTAAAGTTAGCATCTTGCCATGGGACTTAGACTTTGTGTTACTCATATAGCCAAGAAGCAAGTCTTAACAAAGTCCGTAATAAAATAATCATGGAATATTTGAATTAAAGGGATTTTAGAGATCATCTACTCCAGCATTTCACTTAAGACCCAGAGATATGTAATGATGTTCAAGATCAGTGATGATTTGAGTTCTTAAAAGGCAGAACTGAAAAACTGGTTAATTTCCATTCAGATCCTATTTTCTCTGACTCCAACAGATCTTCCCTCTAGATCCATAAAACTCTTCTGAAAAGGCTTGATATATTTTTTTGTAGTATTAGAATATACTGTGGGTATAAACAAGGTAAAATATTCAGGCTTTAGGAACTGGCTTATTGTATTGGTATGCTATTGGAATAACTAAATCATTCCAAATCGGAGTGGCTTGCCAGAACAGCTATTTACTTTTATTATATATGCATTTGTGGCAATTGAGGCAAATCTGCTGCAGCATGAGGCCCGGGTGGGCTTTTAGAGATATATATTGGTCTTTTCCATGTATCTCTTCATTCTTTTTGGAACAGAAGCTATAAGGTGCATTGTCTTCCCATGGCAATACTCCTTACTTCATTTATATTTTCCCGTATTATGCAATTTAAGTTAATTTTATAACTAAAGCAAATAGATTTATTATGTAATTTTAGAAAATGCATGTATAGGGGCGCCTGGGTGGCTTAGTCGGTTAAGCGTCCGACTTTCGCTTAGGTCATGATCTCGCGGTTCGTGGGTTCGAGCCCCGCGTCGGGCTCTGTGCTGACTGCCAGCTCGGAGCCTGGAGCCTGTTTCAATCTGTGACTCCCTCTCTCTCTGACCCTCCCCTGTTCACGCTGTTTCTCTCTCCTAGAAATTAATAATAATAATAATAATAATAATAATAATAATAATAAAAGAAAAAGAAAAAAGAAAATGCATGTATATCATGGTTCTACTGAAAGACTAGTGACTGGGTATAAATTTTTGGAAAGCTACACAAATTTTCACATCATATTGAAAGAATGTTTTAGTATTCTACTAATATTTTTTTCAGCATTTAACAGGGAAGAGTGCATATTTTCTAGGACCTCATTTTTTCCAATTTGATTAGTTTCTCTACCTTTTTTTTTTCTCCTGAAGAAACCCACCCCTGGCTTTGCCTACCCTCATCCCTCATCTAGTTTTCTCAGAAAACGATTTCCTAAATGGGTTAGTGCATAGAATTAATGAGTCCAGAATTGTATTAAGTCTTCACATTAAAAAACAAAAAGCTGTCTATTCTACAGCTGCAGTTTGCATACCAAAACCCAGCTGTTTGCACTAATCACCCATATTTTTGCCTGTAAGTCACAAATGGCTTACTTTTCACACAAACCCATCAAAACAACTGTAAAAGCATACATTCAACTGAAAAGGGATTAAAACTGTCAACTATGGAACCAGTTGACAGTGTATTTATTATTCCTATGATCATCCTTGCAGCTTGTAATGGAAATTTACCTCACTCTGAATGGAGGAGTAATTTTCTTTTTTTTTTTAATTTTTAAAAAATGTTTTATTTATTTCAGAGAGACAGAGTGAGCAGGGGAGGAACAGAGAGAGAGGGAGACAGAATCTGAAGCAGGCTCCAGGTTCTGAGCTAGCTGTCAGCACAGAGCCCGATGCAGGGCTCGAACCCATGAACCATGAAATCATGACCTGATCTAAAGTCAGATGCTTAACCGACTGAGCCACCCAGGCGCCCCAGCAGGAGTAATTTTCTACACGAACTAGGAGCATAATAAAAAGGGTTACTGTCAATGTTCTGCACACATACTGTTGAATCTCTAGAAAATTTTAATGCAGAATGCACATTGGGGCTTTTATTTTTGAGGCTAACATAGTATTTGGGGAGGGGGGTGAGCCTGCTAGAAGGCACTTTACCTTTGCCCACAGAAAGCTAGATTTCTCTGGATTTTACAGATTCTTTTTTTGTTTTTTGTTTTATTGTTTTGTTTTTGTTTAAGTTTATTTTTATTTATTTTGAAATAAATAGAGATAGAGACATAGAGAGCAAGTGGGTGAGGGCTACTGAGAGGTAGAGACAGAAAACCAGTCTCTGTGCTGCCAGTGCAGAGCCTGATGCAGGGCTCAGTCCCACAAACCGTGAGAACAAGACCTGAGCCGAGGTCAGTAAGTTTGTTGCTTAACTAACTGAGCCACCCAGGTGGCCCTAGAGATTCTTTGTGATTAAAAGAGGCAGTTTTTAAAATAAAATAACCCATAATTTTTTCCTCTGAGCAGACCATTTGGAGGTCTACACTGTTTCCACAGCTCTTCTCTCAAATTGATCCAGAGTTAATTTTAGCAAAACTGTGCATGATAATACAGCCTTACTTGCCCCCTTCTTTTCCTGGTCCTACTTCCCTGTTCCTCAGTGAAAAAGACACCCTCACAATGCACTCTCACGCGTGCTCTGTTATTCTCTCTATTACATATAAACATCAGTTTGCAATGCATCTACACTGTTGAATCTTCTATGTGGTCCTCAGCCTATCCTATCCTTGCTGCTCCCTATCAGTTCATTCTAGCAGACCAACAGTGTTCTGGCACTCAGTGTTCGTTGGTGAATCTACTCAGATATCCCTGTCCCAAGTCTCAGAGTCCTACTTCTTCTTCTTAATCTGTCCTGGGGCTTTGGCATTGGAGATTTGCCAGGGCTCTCAATTTAACCCTGTTTGTAGTTCTATAACTATAACCACCAAACCTATGCTTTAGATTATTGATCTGGTTATAATAATTGACTATAATTAGGACGACTCTTGTAAACTTTGAAAATGTAATGGTTCCTGAGAGTAAAGCAGTACTGCTGGAAGTGCTCTAGCAGAGTGTTACGGAAGGGATATACATAACGGTGGCCAAAAAGAGACGGCTACTCTCAATGTATCAATTATGAAAGACCCAATAACCTTGACCTCCTCCTTCCCCTACCTTCACTACAGTTATAAGAATTACTCTAATGCAGGGGGCAGTGGCATTGTGAAGATCAGTGTGAGCTGTCCTCTACAGATTAGAGTTAATGATACAAGTTGCATTTATAAAACTGGGTTTTAGAGAAAAGGAACACTGAATTACTATAGTACAAACATAGGACATTACCTCTAGGTAGTTCTAAGAAACAGTGCCTGTACATTAAAAAAGAGTATAAATGCGGAAAGACCCTTTAACACAATGGTGAGTATATATGGTAGTAATTCGTCCAGCCTTTCCTCAAAGGATTCTATGGCCATTTGTTGACACTGCTGTCTTACATGCGGTATTTTTATTAGAACAGATCAACAGGACCTCTGGCACTTCACATGTAAATAGATCAATAAATGTGTGTTCTCTTTAATACTCATTAGGAAAGAGAACCAGAAGTAGTTTGAATTCATGTGGAATGGATACTGTACATACTTAAACACATTGCTTGGTATTAACTCTGACTTGGCCTTGTTCTTTTCCTAGTCTCAATTACCCTCTTTCCTACTTTTTTTTTTCTTGAGAACACTTTCTAATATTTCCCTTTCATATAAATATTTTTCTCAAAATCTGTTTCTGAGGAACCCAACTTAATGCATGTTCCACTCCATTTAGGTCTTTTTACAAATTCACCTAAGTCAGTTTTGAAAGAAGGTGAGCAATAATAAGTGAAAAATGACAGAGATTAAACATTTCCCCACATATTAACAACATATCTGCTCACACAAAATGTATTCATGTGGCTTCTTAATAGAAGGCTCATGTTTTGCTTCTTCTTCCACTGTGTAAAATATCTCTAAATCTAGTCCTTGAAAACAGGGATAGAAATATCTCCTGGTGTACCATACTTTAGGATTGAAGGAGATTTCTTACATGTATGCAAACAAACAAAAAATTAAATTCTCAGGGGGTTCTTTTAGGAAGCAATTAAATTCCAAAAACAGGGCCCCTTTCTTCATGAATGAACTGATAGCACATCCTTTGGCCACTTCAGAGCTCACCAATCTTTATTTGTCAATCCACATATTAGCCGTCTGAGGATTAACTCTAAGGCAAAAGCAAAAGACATAACATCAAAGGGGAAGATGAATGGCAGAGTCATCTCTGTGACCTACAACTATCATTCCTGTATCTGAGTAGGACCTCAACAGTTCCTTAAAAGTCCTCTGAGTATGTCTAGAAATATCTCAAATACCTCTGAGTCTTGACCAAAGGCTACTAGCTAGCAAGGATCAAGAATTTGGTAAATGTTTATGAGACCACCTTCCCCTCCTCATCCCTTCTCATCATTTCCTTCAGTGTAGCCTTCATACACCACCAGACATACCTTATGTGCTTTCATTTGACCTAGTAAAAGAGATTGCAAAGGAAAATAAAGGGCTATGTAAATGAGCTTGCATTTAGAGAATTTTATAAAGAGATCATTAAACAGAGCTTTTAATATAAAGCTATGACTTATTTAGTTCAGAATTTTCTCCCTCTCTTCTTGAAGATACTAATACATTGTATATGATAACTAGAATTGAAGCACCTGGGTGGCTCAGTCAGTTGAGCCACCGACTTCAGCTCAGATCATGATCTCCTGGTTTGTGAGTTCAAGCCCCACATCAGGCTCCCTGCAGTCAGCCTGTCAGCGCAGAGCCTGTTTCAGATCCTCTGTTCCTCTCTCTCTGCCCCTCCCCCACTGGCATTCTCTCAAAATAAATAAATATTAAAAAATAATAACTGGGATTAATTGACATTCAGTTGGGTTGCTGATTAGTATTAAGATAAGGTAGAAGTTACACTGCTTTCCAGAAGTGTCAGGGATTACAATAATTTTTTAAAAACTTAGACAAGTTGTAAAGATTGGGCATTATCACATTGTGCCTGAATGTACTTTTGGTATTTTTAATGACTTTGCTGGACTCCAAAGAATCTTTTTCAAAAAAGGAGGCATGCTTTTTTTGTTCTTTCCCTTTTATTTTGTTAGCTTCTTATGAACCTCCAGATCCAGTGTACACAGACTTTCATGTTCTTGTTCATAGAATTTGTGAATACATTTCTACTGAATCAGACTTCATGCTTGTATAAAAAGGCTTACTTGCTCTTTCTGTGACTTGATGGTTTATATTTTGGTTCACAAGTAAAATGGGAAGATTTACCTGGGACAGCAATGGGATTAGTAAATCCGTATTAAATCTGCTTCATCCCTTTTCTCAGAAAGAATTATTTTCTGAAAGAAAAGAAAATTCCAGTGTATTTTCAACTTTGATGCACAAATGAATTTGGATCACACTTCATATTTTCTTGTGTTTAAAAATATGAATAATTGGGTATGTGTATTTCTTTGATAGTAGTAATTCTAGCTCCATGGAACTATGTGTTACTATTTCATTTCACTATAAAACCTACAAAGGAGAGGATTCATTTTTTTCTTTAGTTTTGAGGAAAATGGTCAGCAGAGGAAAAGTAAAAACAAACAAAAAACCCTTTATTGGTTGCTGATACAACTTCAGCTACTGCTTTTGTCTGACTATGCATTCATTTTGTCAGAACACAAGAAAGAAAGCAACTTCTAATATTTAATCAAGAGATATTAAATATTTTGATTTTTTATCATTCAATATTTACATTCAGACTTAGCTTAGTTTTTGCTTATGGTAAAGGATCTCCTTTGTATGCCTTATCTTATTCTTATAACCTTGTACGGGTGGTAGTTACATCCATATAGCAAAAGTGTTTGTGAAAGGCATGCTAATCAGTCATAAAGTATAAACAAAAAAGCGCAAAGCATGTGACGCACTCAGCATCCCTCTCTCCAAAGCAAAGCCCTGCTTCACTGTGGAGTAGAGCATCTGCCTCCACCACAGAATGAGTAAAAATATCCAAGCAAAAACTCATCTTTGTTTTTCTTGCAGATTGCACAATTTATCTCCAATAACACACACATTCATCGTCACCAAGCTCCGTGGAATAATTATGAGTATTTACTGAATAGACCATGCAAAGCCATATGCTGTTGGTGGAAAGAATGTGGAAGAGAAACTGAAAACTGGCACAAATAATAAGACTGCAAAGTCAGCCACTTACAGTTGAGCAGCACTGGAAAATCACATATGCAATCAGAGTGGCCTATGCTGGAAATAGAGTCTGGATTTCCATGAGGCAGAACTAGTTTGATAGTAGCAGGTAGGAACTCCAAAATTTCCGTTATAAGTCATAGAATTTCTCAAAAGAAGTTATTAAAGGAAAGTGTTAATATAAGTTATGGCACTTTATGGGTATATCACTGTATCTCACTTAATATGCAATGCTTGGAAATTCAAAAGAAAGCAGGAGTCTAGGGATACAGTGGAGAAAAGCAAAATGAATCTTAAGAAGCCCTAGTGAGCCGCTAAAAGGTAGCATAGTGAAAAATAATCCTCTCCTACATTTGTAATCAATTTTGCAGTTTATAAAATACTTGCCTGCGTAGTTTCTCATTTGATCCTTTCAATACTTGGTATTAGGTACTATTATCCCCATTTTATAGATGATGAAATAGATTTATAGTGTTTGCATGATTTGTCCAAGTTTACAAATATGTAAGTGGAGAAAATCTCCTGACTTTTGCTAAGATTTGGCAACTGCACAGTAGCTGAGATGTAAAAAGAAATCAAGACTGTCAGAATCACAGACCTGTATTTAATGCAAATCAAAACTCTTTGAGGAACCAAGTTAAACTGTTATACCCAGATCGCAGTATCCTCAATGACCAGAGACCACCGGGGAGACCGAGTCACGCATGCAAAGGCGAAGGGTTTTATTACGGGCTCGAGCTTAGGCTCCCATACCTCACCAACGCAGTGGATGCGTGCTGAGAGCCCCGAGCAAAGGCAGAGTAGGGTTTTTATGGGGTTTGTGACGGGGGAGTTACAGAAGTTGTGACATGGGAACAGTGATCCAATCATAATTATTCAACATTATTGACAGCAGGTTTAACCATACACATTGTCTAGAGTATTCGTTACTTTTGGCGGGATCCAATTACAACATTTAGAGTACCTTTAAATTCAACCAATCACAGAGCGAGCCTAGGGTCTTGTTCGGGACTAACGGGTTAACTTTAACATTCGGTAACAGGGTCCTATCTATAGTTTCTATCTCTAGGCCTCTCCCTCAGTAATGTGGAGGGTGGTCGCTGGGCTTTCCTGATTGGGTGTTGCAAGGGTGGTTTCTCCTACCTTGGGCAATGTGTAACTGCCTGATAGTTTCAGGGAAGCTGAAACTCAGGCTTTCTAGTTTAGAAGGGAAACTTAAAGCCTGTCATGGAGTCAGTTTGGTTTAGACGTTTAGACTCCTGTCCTTACAAAAACAAAAATTATTGAGGACATTATATAACATGCTAGAGAGAAAACACTAATTTCCAAGACCTAATATTGGGATTGGTAGTCCAAAGAATCAGACATAATGGAAGGGAACACCCATAGCCTGAGGTAATACCATTGTTAGTGCACTAATTTTCCCTGTTCATTCATTAAAACATTACAACTTTTAATTGCTTTTGATCTTTCTTAATTTTAAACCAATTTCCATTTTTTTCAGATTTAAACCAAATAAATTTAAAATCTTAAATCAGAGAATTTAAGAAACTCTCTTAGTTTCTGATATTTTATGCTATTTTAATTACAATCCTGCCAACTTCATTGCACTCTTCACCATCTAATTTATTTATGAATAGCTATTATCTGTTTCTTCAACCATGATAAAAGAACTGTAAATGTAAAGAATTTGTGTCTTTATTTTTTAATCACTGCTGTAGCCTTAGCATCTAGAGGTGTGCCTCATATGAAATAGGATCTCATTAAATACTTCTTTAATTTATTAATAAGTGTATAATTGAAGTTGGTCCTTGAACAACATGGGTTTGAACTCGTACATGGATTTTTTTTAAGTAAATACAGTATTGTAAGTGTATTTTCCTTATGATTTGCTTAATAACATTTTCTTTTCTCTAACTTACTATAAGAATATAGTATATAATACATATACAATATGTGTGTTAATAGATGTTGTTATCAAGAAGGCTTCTGGTCAACAATAGGCTATTAGTAAAGTTTTGGGAGAGTCAAAAGTTACATATGGATTTTTGACCTCACTGGGGTCAGTGTCCCTAAGCCCCCCTTCCCTCCACACTATTCAGGGGTCAACTGTAGTTGAATTGTAATTTCTTTCATTTTTTTTCTAGTTCTTTCTTTTGTTTCTTCAGCTCCTTTTCTGTGGAACACTTAATTTTTGAACTTGATACTCAGGATTTTCTTTCTTATTTTTCATTGCCACAGTGTTAATTCATCATTAATTCTTCTGCATTTTATTTGAAGAATCTTTCCGTTCCTACTCTTAGTCACAATTCTTACCCCATGATAGTGTAGAGCCAAAAATTAAGTCCTCCATTAAAAGAAACCTCGGGCTGCACATAGCCCCAGGCCTAAATAAACTTAACCAGCTTTTCCGCTTCTGAGCAAATGCCTGCGCTGCGGGAAGCTAACACCTAACCAGCTCTCTCTGCTTCTGTAACAAAGCTTAAGGCTTGCTTCCCCGCCGCCGGATTGCCCAAGGGACTAGCCTCAGGGTGGCAGCCACTCCCAAAAGGCCAGCAGCCACCCCCCACCTTGCTGAGAGAAGGGCCTGGAGAGAGAGATGTTAACCTGTTAGTCGCCAAACAAGACTTAAAACTCGCTCTATGATAGACTGAATTCAAAGGTATCCCAAATGTTGTAATTAGATCCAGCCAAACCTGATGGCGGGAACCAATCAGATACGGTATATGTTCACATTTGAATGTTAACCAATGGCAAACTTGTAACCATGGAAATCTGTCCCTCCCCATGACTTGTTTACTTCTGTCTATAAAAAGGCTGCAGAGGCTTTGTTCAGGGCCTCTCAGCGTCACCGGCAACGAGTGACTGCGCGGAGGACCGGGTTCGAACCTGCAAATAAACAACCCTTGCCGCTTGGCTTTGACTCTGGTCTCTGGTGGTCTGCTTTTGGGGTTCTCTCGAATTCTGGGCGTTTCAATAGCAAGTTTATTATTTCTTTTCCTACCTAACATCAATTTCTCTGATTATTCAATGCAGCCTGCAGTTTATTTTCAGATCACTATTTCTAGAGTACCATTTTAATCAATCCACTCCATTTTTTCAGGAATGGCTATTGGCTTCTTATTTTTATCAGATGGATTGTAAGTGTAGAAAGAGAACATGCCAGGCTCTGTAACTTGCCAATGAACAATCTTTAAAACATTAGTTTAGTTTCTTGACTTATCAACATGAGGATATATCAGTTTATGAGAACGAGAGGTACCACTAGCCATGGGCAGATTCAGTGTAAAGAAATTCCATGCCCCTCCAACCTCAAGATTCAAACAGAAACCTATACAGCTTCTGGTGACATTATTCACCCAATGTACTTCTTTATTTAAAAATTTTTTTAATGTTTTTAAAAAAATTTTTTAATGTTTTTTATTTTTTTCTGAGAGAGAGACAGCATGAGCAGGGGAGGGTCAGAGATGGAAGGAGACACAGAATCTGAAACAGGCTCTAGGCTCTGAGCTGTCAGCACAGAGCCCAAAACAGGGTTTGAACCTACAAACCGTGAGGTCATGACCTGAGCCAAAGTCGGACACTTAACCGACTGAACCACCCAGGCACCCCCACCCAATGTAACTTCTTATCAGAACTGGAAATTTCAATTATTCTGCAACTGCATGAAGGCTCTTTTAGTTCTTGAATGAAAGTGCTGACAAGGTCAAATACATAGGATTCTCCCAGATTTACTAAATATCTGCCTTCAATTTTTCTGCTTTGTGGAAATTATATTTTCCTGCAGTTCTGTCCTCAATTCTAATATAATACCCTTGAATCATAATGGTTTTTATACTGAGTTTTATCCCAATAAATCCATTTCTACATCTATTTCCTTGAAATTTTGTGGGTTATATATCTAGGTATCATAGATCCTGGGGGAAATAAGGCAGCATGGCCCGTTAGTTAAGTATCCAGACTCCCAAGTGAGGCAGTTACTACTTAATAGGTGGGTGACTTCAGGCATACCTCGCCACTCTCAACTTTAATTTCTCTAAGTATAAAATGAGGATGATAGTGACATCCATATTATAATACAGTATAATAATACTATATTATAAATACAGTATTCTCTTTAATTGATATTTATTTATTGAGATCAGTAGTAATAATTTCTCTAATGCCTTTTGTATTATATATCCCTTTACATCATCATATGATTGTTTTCCTATTGAACAACAATTTAAGAGTGTACCATCGTCAAAGATCACTTTCTGACCATGAGGTAACAATTAAAAATAAAACCATTCCATAAACATCTTTGAGCACAGATAAAAACAAGATGTTTCAAACCACAAAAATAACCAGTCATGTTCTTCTCCTGGCTAATATGACTTCTCTCATAAAATACATTTTTTTTTAGCTTCACTATATTTCTTCCATTTCTGAGATTGAAAAAAGTATGTATGTACACACACACACATACACACACAACAGATTTTTCTCTATCTTTCTAATACTACCAAAACCACAGGAAAATCACATTTCACTGATCTCTCTTCCAAAACACCCAATACAAACCTAAACCCTATAACAATTCCCCTCTAAAGAACAAACAAAAAACCCATCTTGTTTCCATGCCCCAGGCTCCATATTGCACACAGTAATCCTCATTACAAGAACTCATAAACCTACTTTGTTTGACCGCAGGTATGGTTCCAATGGTCTTTGTCTGGCAGGCAGCAACTAGAGTTTGAAAAAGAAATTACTTTCTTTTCTTACCACATTATGGTCCCATAATATAGAAAAATTCATTATTCCACCTGGGTAAGGAAAATCCAGTTCTTCCCGACTGTTTCTCTCCTGTGTGTCTCCTTTATTACTCACAAAGAACACTTCAATTCTGACAGTTCTGGTCACCAAGTGTGTAATGCTTTTCCCACACCAAGCATTTCTGTGCAACACCAGCTGGGTGTCCTACAATTTAACTCAATTCTGATACTCTCTATCCAGAGAGAGTGTCACATCCGAGAGGTTAAGAACTCAGTCCCACAAGGCTGTTTTTTCCTTCTCATCAATTTCAGATGCCAATCATAATCCTAGGCTGTCACCAGTGTTATGACTGATGGGCTACAGATTGGAAGTTCCAACAACCTCTTCCATAGATTCATTTTGTTTGCTAGAGAAGCTTGCAGAACTCAGGAAAACACTTTTTTACATTTCCCAGTTTATTAAAGGATATGAAGAAGGACACAGATGAGCAGCCAGAGGAAGAAATAAACAAGACAAGGTCTGGGAGAGTCCTGAGTTCAGGAGGTTCTGTCCCAGGGCAGTTGGAGTGCTTCACCCTCCTGATGTCAATGTATTTGCCACCCTGGAGGGTGGAGGCTGAGGCTGAATATTCCAAGTTTCCAATCATAGCTTGGTCATTTTTGTGACCAGCCCTCATCCAGGTGCCATCCAAGAACCCATTCAAAGTTTAATCCAATAGAACAAAAGATGTTTCCAATGCTCTTATCACTTAGGAATTTATTTGGCTTTTAGGAGCCCTGTGTCAGGGGCAGGTCAAAGACAAATATTAGAAACAGAGATGCTCCCAGTGCTACTTTCACTCAGAAAATTATAAGTGGTTCAAGAGCTCAGTGCCAGGCTTTATGGGCAGAAACCAATGTGTATATTTTTTTCTACTATCTCATAGGTCCTGTATTAATTAAATTCTGATCCTACTGAACACTAATTTAAACCCAAGCTCTCCATACTGCACATTCTCAAGTAGACCTGTGTGAGGGGAAAATTCAACACACATATGTTAAAAACAGTGTTGTTTTAAGATAAAACAGATTAACCACAAAAACACACTTTACTTTGTAACTAGGCTCTTCCTTCATGCAGAATCACACAGGAATAGACTCAATCAGAGGGGCAGAGTTTTCTCAGCTCTGATCATCTCTTCTCATATTTAAACCTTCCAGATTAATCCAATTTTTGCTTTTTATTTGAAAGACTACCCATGTCTTTGGATTTTCGATTCTCTTTAAAGATCCTTGAAGGGCTTTCCGGCTTAGAGAGAACCAAGCAATTGGTTGATTGTCTACTAACCTTGTCAGTCAGAATGAGGTGAATGGCGCTAGATTCTAGTAAATGCAATTTCCCCACAAAATCTTCCTCAAAAACTCAGTGTCTTAAAGGCTCTGTCAGTTTGACTCTAAGAGATATTGTTATCTTGTTATTCTCTCCTATAACTTTCTGAGTCCCTTAAAAACTAATTATAGGAGCCATGGTTGACATGACAAACCCATTCCTTATATCACCTGAAGAATGTCAGGTAGATATGGATTAATAAGTAGAGGCAGTACTCACATCCCTCAATTTTAGGTGCTTCATCTGATTATCCTGAGACAAAATCTTATCAGAAGTGTGGTAGCCACATTAAACAAGAATATATACATAGTATCTTCAAATAACTTTCTTGGTCCCTAGAATCTCTGACAAGACCACACAGCTGAAAGCTAATTCTTTTATGTTACTCCTGTTATATACTCATATGTTGCATCAGTGGTCTTGAAAATATCTTATAATAACTACCTTCTTTTTGAGGAAATGTATACAAACACTAGATTCATTTTTTTCATCAGGAAGAAAAAACAGAAGATATAATGCTCAGGTGTCCTTCAAAAATACATTTTTGGGGGGGTCTGGGTGGCTCAGTTGTTAGGTATCCAACTCTTGATTTTGGCTCAGGTTATGATCTCACAGTTTGTGAGATCTAGCCATGTATCAGACTGTGCTGACCTCATGGAGCCTGCTTCAGATTCTCTCCCTCCATCTCTGTCCGCCCCTGCCAAATAAATAAACATAAAAAATATTTTGTTATCATAATTAATTCAGTTTGCCTGAAGATTCTTATTATGTTATATATAGATCCTTATTATCCACAAATTTGACACTATTCTGTCTCCCATTTAAAACCTCGATTTTATAGGGACACCTGGGTGGCTCAGTCAGTTAAGCATTACTCTTGATTCCAGCTCAGGTCATGATCTCATGGTTTGTGAGTTTGAGCCCCATGCTGGTCTCTATGCTGTAAGGGAGAAGCCTGTTTAATATTTCCTCTTATTCCCTTTCTCTCTCTGCCCCATCTCCCCTGCCTGTGCTCTTTTTCTATCTCTCTCTTAAAATAAATAAACCTTAAAAAAAGTTTTTAATTAAAAAAATAAAACCTCACTTTTATCAATTAAACAAGTGCAGCATAGCAATATAGCAATAACCTACTTAATAACTGATTGACTAATTAACCACATTCATTTTCTTATGAATTGCAAATATATTATTATTATTATTATTATTGTTATTATTTTCAGTGTTTATTTTTGAGACAGAGAGAGAGAGAGAGACCAAGTACTAGTGGGGGATAGAGAGGGAGACAAGGAATTCGAAGCAGACTCTCGGCTCTGAGCTGTCAGCACAGAGCCCGACGTGAGGTTTGAACCCACAAACCATGAGATCGTGACCTAAGCCAAAGTTGGGGCTCAACCAACTAAGCTACCCAGGTGCCCCAAATTTCAAATATGTTAGAATGGGCAATTGATCTAAGATTTTGAGAAAACTTAAATACATAATATATTTTTAAAATTTATTTGTTTATTTATTTTTGGATTTCACTAGTTTTATTTTATTTTTTTTCTTTCATAGTTTATTATCAAGTTGGTTTCTATATAACACCCAGTGTTCATCCCAGAAGTGCCTCCCTTCATGCCCATCACCCCCCTTCCCTTCTCCCCTCCCCCCTCATCAATCCTCAGTTCTCAGTATTCAAGAGTCTCTCATGATTGCCTCCCTCCCTCTCCCCAACTATTTTTCCCCTTCTCCTCCCCCATGGTTAAATAAATAATATTTAAAAAAAATTTTTTTAAATGTTTTTATTTCTGAGAGAGAGAGAGAGAGGCAGCATGAGCAGTGGAGGGTCAGAGAGAAAGAGAGACACAGAATCTGAAGCAGGCTCCAGGCTCTGAGCCAGCTGTCAGCACAGAACCTGATGCGGGGCTCCAACCCACGAACCATGAGATCATGACCTGAGTCAAAGTTGGACGCTTAACCAACTGAGCCACCCAGGCAACCCAAATAAATAATATTTTCTTTAAAAAATAAGTAAAATTATATATTTTACTTATAGAAGTAAAAACATATATTTAATTTCTTTTAAAATAACATGGAAGTATATTCTGCTTTAGGTATATTGGCATATTAACTATCTTCCTTCTTAACAACAACAACAAACAAAAAAAAACTTCCGCTTTGAAAAACATCCAAATAAAAAATTATATACTCACATATTTATTAAGTACCTTAACTAAAGGTAATACCCTGACATGGCAGGAAAGTAAGGAAAATTCTTAGAGGCCAATAGATGACAAGCAAGTACAAATGCAAACTACTAACTGAAATTTGAAGTACACCGTAACCTTTATTCATCTGATCCTCTAGACTCAGAGGTCTTCAAAATACATTATATGCTTCCAGATTAATCTAAAACTTTCTAATGGATGTGGACCCAAATTACAGCCTAAAGAAAATCAGTTTCCACATTAACTTCTGTGGAATTTTTCAATATGTTTTTAAAAAATTCATATGCCTGGGTAGCTCAGTTGGTTAAGCGTCCAACTCTTGCTTTCAGCTCAAGTCATGATCTCATGGTTTGTGAGATTGGGCCCCATGTTGGGCTCTCTGCTGACAGTGTAGAGCCTGCTTGGGAGTCTCTCTCTCCCTCTCTTTCTTTCAAAATAAATAAACTTTAAAAAATTCATGTGCCTGAAACTTTGCCTGTGATCAAGTTCCCACAGCATTATCATTTCTAGTTTTCCTCTTGCCCTTTCTTGTTATAATTCTCCCACTTTCCAAGAAAAAAAAAACACACTTTTTTTAAAAGTCAAAACCTTAACATAATTGAATTTGATTGCATTCCATTTTCCAAGTATATACACAAAACTTTTATTTATGAAAAGGAGATAGGGAAGAGAAAAGTGGAAAAAAAAAAAAAGTAAAGACCTGAAACAAAGCAAGTATTTAAAAAGGACGGTCCAAAATCTTGACTGCACAGTTCCTGTAATCAAAGAACTGCCTCAGCTGCTTCTTTCGCATGATTTTACAATTGGATTTTACATAGAAGGTGAAAAATTCTACTTTATTTATGACATACAAAGTGATATCTTTGTTTCAAAAAACACATATCAGAGATAAATTAATTTAGACATATATTGAGACTTATAAAAGGAATTTTCATTAAATTGGCACCAAAAAATTCTCATGCACTTTTTTTTTTAACTGAGGAGCAAGTTGGCTCTCTATCGTTGGTCACCTGACTGCTTGCTTATTTGTACATTATGTACTTACTTGTTTTATATTAACCTAGTTGGAATATACTGAGGATTCTACTATAAATAATGTATTTAACAACAATCATTAATTCATGTTTTGCAAGCCCTGAATTTATTGGTGACCCATCTAGTCTCTCGCTGTTTCCTGTTAATTTCCATTGACACTTTATTCTACCAATAAGTCATATTCATCTATGAGTACATGAATTAATTTTAAGAGACCTATCCATCTCATTAAGTAATACTTTTCCAGTAAAATTTTATTTTTCATGTTTTAATCAATTGTGTACTATTAATAATTGTGTAGTAATTTAATAGAAAGGAACTTGGTTAACATTTAGAGCTTTAGAAGAACTGAAAAATCAATTTCAATTTATAAATATAATTTAGTCGAAGAGAATATGATAGCCCACAAAAAAGTTTTGTAGAGGCTGCTTTCAGGAAATGAAATGCTTGAGCAATAGAATATAGAAAAGACCCATCAGGTGACTCACTTCACAGTATCCATAGCCCCTAACTGACAAATGGGCTCAAAACTAGGCACTGTTACCAAAAAAGGAGAATTCCATATATCACCATACCTCCTCATCCTCCCCCTTTAAAAACAGCCTTTACCCACTACCTATATGCAGATGGCTTCTCTCTGTTGTCCTCCCTGCTGCTCCCGTGTGATATATTCAATAAACTATCTCTTTTGTTCTGCCTCAGGTAAATTATTTCACCTCCTATGCCACTGGTTTCCATCCAGTTGTTGCCCCACATTTGGTGGCCCCCATTCAATCAAGGGACACCCCATTTAGGCACCACAAATTTGTGCATTACACATAACATAGTAAGATAAATTCCTATGTAGGAGATGTCATGCAAATATGAGCTGGTAAAGGAAGGCACAGGGTTGACTGACAATGATCCAATTTACTCTCAAATGATTGGTTGGATCATGAGATAAGTAGGATTCTTTCCTCTTTTTTCAGAAGGAGAGGTTATATCAGAAATGAGTTTCCAATGGGATCAGTGACTTTTCCACCCCTTAGAAGGGTCTACAACTCTTCCAGAAGATGTTCAGCTGGTATTCCAGATATTTTTTTGTAAAATTCTGTCATTCAAATACAGACTTGCAGGTATGCATGTTATTCATGTGACTCTTCACTCATTATCTTGCATATCCTGGCAAGGAGAGAAATGGGAGAGAATGTCCATCTACTGGAATACAATCCATATTGCATGTCCAGCACAGCACTCTGTCTTCTCAGTGGAAAAGTGGGAAAATAGGGGCTCAGATCTCTGCTGCTGATACTGACCATGGTGACTTCCTCCAGATAAAAGTCATTGTTAATCCACAGCATAGATTGTAGAATTTTTGCACAACAGGTAGGGCTACAAACGGGATCATCTTACCATAGTAAATAATGGAAAATTTATGAATGTTAAAATATAACATTATAATATACTTTTACATGAATAATGGTGGGTATTGGCTCATTTACATTCTACTGAACACATTTAGAAGGGTGAAGTAACAGTGTTATTAAAATACAACAGATTATGTATTTTGTGACCATTCAAAATTGAAATTGAAAATATTTTAGATATCATAGATTTATAACTTATCAAAATTCTTTTAAGGGATATGCAGACAGTAGTAAAATTTGATGTCCAACAATCCAGATATTTAATTTTAATTGATCATCCAAGTCAGGAGGCACAGCTATGGGACTTTTATCAACTCTGTAGAAAGCCAGAACCATGAAGGACCATTTAGTCAGGGAAATGATGAATCAGAACAAAATAGACACCAAAAAAGAAGACTCTCAGGGAACTTGCCTGACTTAGTTTTTCTTGTTAAATATAGAGAGTTTATCTTTTCTTGAATTCATAACCATAGACTACCTCTCATGTGGTTTGGGTACTATGATCATACTATCAGTGTAATCCCCAAATGTCCAAGCTGAGTATACTTTTGAATATGGTTTCAGGTTGGTGGTACTCTAGTCACCCAGCAGAAGCAAATTCTTTAAAACTAGTCTCAAGGAATTTTATCACATACATATTTAAGGAATATGAACTTTCAATATGAAGAGGCAAGATCAGATAGTACTAGACTGCTCTGTCCTGGTCCCACTTTCATGTACACCATTCAAACTATTAGTTCATGTTCATGTGTTCACAATGTCCACCATGAAAACTGTTAGTTATTTATTATCACATAGAAAAAGACTGCATGACAAATTCAGTCCTAGAAACAGTTTCTGTGCATCAGTAGTCTGGACATGAGTTAGCTAGAGACTCTACTTCTGGTTCTCTTATAGATATGGAAGGTACCTGCCAGGCTCCAGTTATTTTAAAGTTCAACTACGGAAAAAAAAACAAACAAACAAAAAAAAACATTTCCAAGCTCATGAGATTATTGGCAGTATTCAGTACAATACCTTGTAGGAAACTGTTCAATTGGTAGCCTCTGCTTCTCACTGTCTTGGCTAGAAATTGTCATAAGTTTCTCACCTTATGGGCTATTACAATATCGTAGCTTGTTTTTTCAAAGCATGAAAGCTAAGAAGACGGTAGAGAAAGTAGACCAGCAAGATAGATGTTACAGTCTCTTGTAATCAAATGAAAGAAGTGACATTCTATCACTTTTGCCTTATTCTGATAGAAGCAAGTCATTAAGCCAGCACACACTCGGTGGGGGAGGTTAATATGAGGATGTAAAAAATGGAGGCAGACATCTTTGTGGGCCATCTTAAGAGCGGCATATTACACAAACTAAATTTAACAAACTATAAAAGATCAGGGAAGTGTGAGCAAAAGGGGGAAGAGAAATCAAAACTGATCCAGAACAGACACAATAACAGAGGAGAAAGAGCAGGAGATATCAAGGAGTTCACTCATTATCCTGGCCAGAGAAGGACGTTAAAACAGCTACGTGAGGGTGTGCCTGGATGGCTCAGTCAGGTGAGCGTCCGACTTTGGCTCAGGTTATGTTTTCATGGTTCATGAGTTTGAGCCTGACGTCAGGCTCTGTGTTAGCCTGATTCAGATTCTGTGTCTCTCTCTCTCTCCGCACCTCCTCCGCTTGTGCTCTGTCCCCCTTTCTTTCAAAAGTAAATAAATATTTAAAAAATTTAAAAAATAATAAAACAGCTAAGTGAGAAACACACCAAGAAAGAAATTGTCTGCAAGCCAAGAAGAAAGTGCTCACTGGAAACCCAATCAGCCAGAACCTTGATCTTGGACTCCCCAGTACCCAACGCTGTGGGAGTACCCAGTATCCATAAGCCACCCAGTCTGTCAGGTATTGCTATGGCAGGCCACACGGGATAAGACAGATGGGAAATAAGCATATCAAGACATGCTTAACATAATTTGTCATTAGAGAAGGGAAAACAAGAACTATGAGAGATATCAGCACACAACACCAAAATGACTAAAATTAAGACACAACACCAAGCGTAGAAGGGATTGTGAAATAACTAGAACTCATGCACCTCTGGTGAGAATATTAACTAGTGCAACCACTTTGGTATACAGCTTGGAAATTGCTTAGAATATCAAACGTATGCCTAGCATCTAATCCATTCATTCCTCTTTTTACTATTTACCCAAGAGAAGTTAAAGGATGTGTCCTCATAAAGACTTAAATAAGAATCCTCACAAATTTATTTGTAATAGTGAAAACATGGGGAAAAAACATTCAAGTTCATCAACCAGAGAATTGATAAACAAATTGTGACATATGCATAGTAAAAAGGAATAAATTGTCAACACATGCAAATACATGAGTGAACTTTAAAATAATTATACTGAACAAAAAGCAGATTCAAAAAATAATACACATGACAAAAAGTATAAATGAATAATTCATTGTATACATAGTTTGATAAAATGCATATCAGCGTGGATAAGGGATGTGAAGCTAAAGTGAAGTAAGGAGCCATTATAGAATGGTAAAAGGAAATTTGGGGAGATGATATTGTATTGATTTCAGTGATGTATATACATGTTAAAATGTATCAAAATAGACAGTTTATATTTCCAGTCCAGTTTACTGTATATCAATTATAAATAAAGCTGTAAAAAATCAAACTAAAATGAAAAAAAACGTTTAAAAACGATGACAAACGCTGAATCTTACTACCCATCAATAACCTTCAACAACATTTAGAGATATCATTCCATGAAACTCTCAATGCATATTATTTTATATTTTTTAATGTTTATTTATTTTGAGAGAGAGGGAGAGACAGAGAGTGAGTGGGGGAGGGGCAGAGAGAGAGAGGGAGACACAGAATCCAAAGCAGGTTCCAGGCTCTGAGCCATCAGCTTCAACTCATGAGCTGTGAGATCATGACCTGAGCCAAAGTCAGATGCTCAACCAATTTAGCTACCCAGGTGCCCCACAACGCATATTTTTTTAAATAAATAAAATTTTAAAGATTGCATTATTTGGGGGCAGTTATTATAAGCACGGTTCTGATGTACTTGCTTAATACTTACTATCTTTCCTACCCTCACAAATCCTATGTAGAGGAGTAATATTATGCACCAGCCATATATTAATAAGGATACTAGAGCAAGGAGAGATTCATTAATTTGCCAAAGACTGTCATTTATTAGTGATAGATTTTAGTCTATGCCAGAGATATTCCACTATTCTTACTATTAAACACTTTATAATACTGTAATAATACCAGTTTGAAAACTATGGTACCTGAGCCAACAGCATTAGCTTTACTGGGGATTTGTTTTCAATAAATTATTGGACCTTGACTCTAACCTACTGAATTAGAATATCTAAAGTTGGGTCCAAAAATCTAGATTTCTAATGTAAAATCTAATTTACATGTATTTATATGTTTATATTTACATATATTTCATACTTACAGTATATATTATGGATATTATGTTTTATATAAATATGATTTATACATATATTTTGTGTAAATATATAAATTTTTAGCTTTATTGAGGTATAGTTGATAAGTTAAATTTTAACATATTCCAAGTATACAATATGATGGTTCAATATACATAGATATTATGAAAGAATTGCCCCCTTTGAATTAATTAACAAATCTATCCTCTCTTTGCTTTGGTGAGAACATTTAAGTTCTCTCTTCCCAAATTTCAATTACACAATAGAGTGTTATCATCTATAGTCATCATGTTATACATTAGGTTTTCAGATCTTATGCATCTTATAACTGGAAGTTTGTTGCCTTTTAACAACTTCTTCCTATATCCCCCAGCCCTCAGCTCTAGGCAACCACTTTTCCACTCTTATTTCCATGAATTCTAATCTTTCTTTAATTACATATGTAAGTGATATCATAAAGTATGTGTCTTTCTCTGTCTGGCATATTTCAGTTAGCATAATGTCCCCCAATTTCATCCAGGTTATTCCAAATGAAAGCATTTCCTTCTTTGTTAAGGCTGAATTATATTCCATTAAATATATTCTATTATTGTATATACATTGTGCATATATATGTTCACATTGACCCTTGAACAACATGGGGACTAGGGATGCTGACCCCTTTACAGTCAAAAATCCATTTATAACTTTTGACTCCCCCCAAATTTAACTAATAGCCTTTTGCTTACCAGAAGCCTTACTGATAACATAAACCATCAAATTAACATATATTTTATACATTTTATGAATTATATACTGTATTCTTACAATAAAGTAAGCTAGAGTAAGGAAAATGTTATTAAGATAATTATAAGAAGAGAAAATACATTTACGGTACTGTCCTGTATCAGAAAATTCTGCATAGAAGTAGATCTGCACAATTCAAACCCATTTTGTTCAAAGGTCAACTAACTGTGTATACATATCACATTTTCTTGAACCATTCATCTCTTGATGAACACTTAAGTGGTGTTCATAATTCTGCAGTCAACATGGTCGTACAAATATCTCTTCAAGATAATTGTTTTGTTTCCTTTGGATATATACCCAGAAGTAGGATTGCTAGATCATCTAATAGCTGTATTGTTAATTTCTTGGGGAGCTTCCACATTGTTCTCCCCAGTAGCTCTACAGTTTACATTCCCTCCAACAGTGTACAAAAGTTCCTTTTTCTCCACATCCTTGCCAGCATTTGTTATCCCTTGGCTTTTTAAAGACATGGAACAGTAAAAGTCCTAGAGGAAAACATAGGGGAGTAACCTCTTTGATATTGGCCATGGCAATGATATTTGGGATTTGACACCAAAGCAAAGGTAACAAAAGCTAAAATAAACAAGGGGACCACATTGAACTTAAAAGCTTCTGTTCAAAAAAGGGAAAAATAATCAAAATGAAATTTTGTTCTTTTCAACAGAATGAAAAGATAATCTACATATGGAATGGTGGAAAATATTTGCAAACATCTAATATGGAGTTAAAATAAAATATAAAAGGGACACATATAACTCAATAGCAAGAAAACCCAAATAATACAATTGAAAAATGAACAAAGAATCCAAATAGATATTTTCTAAAGAAGGAATAGAAATGGCCAACAGATATATTAAAATGTGTTCAACATCACTAATCACCAGGGAAATGTGGATCAAAACCACAATGTGATATCAGGTTACCTGTTAGAATAGCTGTTATCAAAAAGAGAAGTGATATATGATTTACATTATTATATTAAATATATATGAGTTGAATTGAAGGTAACTGCTGAAACTAACATAAATATTCCTTAGTAAATTACATTGTTTTCCAAAGCCTCTCTAAAGTTAATAAAAACATTAAATATATTAAATATTTAAAACATTGTCATTTTAATATTCAAATATATCTATTGGCTCTTGCTATAAAAATTATAAATTTAGGAGAGTTAAATTTTTTCTTAATTTTTACTAGTTATATCATTACTACATGCTATTATTTATAATATTCTGTATATTTTTAAACTTAATTTCTACAGCTGTTTGGTCTTAGTTCTATATTCATGATTTTCTTTCTCATTGAATGTCTTTATATAATAGTGTTTCCTTAACTGTATATTAATTTTTATGCCTCTCTTTTTATCCAGAAGTTTTATAAAATTATTTTTAAGGAACTTACTGGTGCTCTCTTAAATTATAAAATCATTGAGAGTGACACTCTTTTCTCTTAGTATTTGAAGTAAAAACTTCTTAAGTCACATTCTCCTGACATCATTGTTTTAGCAGAAAGTACTGCTCAATCAAAGAACTAAGTAAATTTATTTAATATTCCTCTGACATGATTTGCTTTTACTGTATAATTGTCTTTATTTTTACTGGAAATACAGTTTTGTTGGAATAAGTTTGGCAGTGTGAGTTAAAAAAATTTTTTAAATTCATTCCTAGCCTCCCTCTAACATTAGCCTCTCCTGATCTTCTAAAAGTGGAGCTGGTGTTCTTAGGTTCTTGTTATTCAAAGGGTGATTTTTGAATAAGTGATGTCAACATCACCTGGGCATTTATTAGAAATGCAGAATATCAGGCCTGACCTTAGACTTACTGAATCAGAATCTACATTTTAATAGAATCTCAGTTGATTCTTCTATACATTAATGTTTGAGAGCCATTGGCCTAAGTGCATGCTCATTTGATCCCGTCATTGCCTCCTGAAATCTAAGTTCTCAGATGCCAACCAAGAGCAAATCTTATAAGCAGCCTTTCTAAGGATAATAATCTTAGGACTGTTCTTAACTCTTTTCTGCACTTATCTCAAACCAAAGACCTTGAAAAAAAATGAGTGATTTAATTAGTGAATTTTTCCCATAAGAGCATGCATGTATTAATGTGTTTCTACTCTAAGGTAATTTTTATTCCTTGATAAAATTTTGACTATGTTAAATGTTACTATTTTAATTTACCACATTTACATTTTACTGTTTTTTATTCAAAAGCATACTTATCTTTTTATGGGATTTTGATGTTATTTTTTACACTTACAGTGGAATTGTTAAATGTCAGTTTTAGAATTTTCAGTTTCCATACAAAATCAGAAATCTTCAGGGAGTTCTGACTCAGATAAATGTTGATATTACTTAGCATTCATATCCTTTTCTTCCTCAAATTTTTCTCCACCTATATTATTCAATGAAGATTGAATAGTTTTGAAATATGAGGTAATTTATGTCCACATATGAAAGTGTACCATAGGCTTCTTGAATTATTTTTTGCATATTATTATTGTTTTTCTAGTTGGGAGTAGTTACTGAAACTTGTATTTTGGAGTGCCATCAATTTCCAGGCTTTGTGGGAAAATTGCCGAACAAATAGCAGTTGAATCCGTTACTAGCCTGGTTATTTTTGTTAATATAATTAGAAAAAAATTTTTACTGAAAAAAAAATCAGAGTGTATGTACTCTAAATAAATAATAGTTTGGAACTCCAAATGTACTCTTGCCATGATTTCTACTTCTTCAAAAAGTCAAGGATACTGGGATCAATTTTTTGTTGTTGCTGCAAAACGGTGATTTTATTAAAGCATGGGGACAGGACCCATGGTCAGAAAGAGCTGCACTGGGTTGTGAAATATGACTGGTTATGTACTGCGGGGTTGGGAGAGGTAAAGTCAAGAAAAGTTTCTTCAGGGGACTTCCATATGCTAAAGACTCAGGTTACTGGAGCCTAGCTATTGTCAAATTTAGGTTGTCTTTCTCTCTAGCAAAGCATTAACATTAAGACAATAAGGAATTCCTGGAAAGGATGACTTTTAAGAATATGCAAAGTAATTTAGGTTATGATAGTGAGAAATTTTTGTATATGTTCTTCTCAGTACTTAGTCAAGTAAAATTCAGCTCATAGATGTGAATTTAAATGGTGTGATTTTAATGTTTAGAAATTCTTTCTAGCAATTTAAAATAAGTCATGTGTCCAAATATGCCAAAGACTAGGCAAGATAATTGGGAATTGCGTACTTTTACCTTACATCAGTGGAGAAAACCATAAAAACTTGAGAAAAGACAGAGTATACATTTGCTGTGTGGAATAAAAAACATTCTAATATACAGAATTTTCCATTGATAAGCATAACAAATTATATTGCATACATTTGATCATTATAAATCCTTCAGACAATTACAAATAAAAATATATCAAATTCTGCTTTTTATGAAAAAGTATTTCAGAAATTTTGGTAAATTTCTCCTTTCCAACCTCATTAACCACCCAATTAAGAAATATTTCCCTTTTGTTTCTCAAAACTATATTCATATTAAAGCCTTAGAATGCTTAAATGTCTTCATCTGCAGTTCTGTTTACACTTCCCAGTCCAAATAATCATAATTTCACCCTTAATGAGAAAAATGGTAATATTTAAGCACTGTATATTTTAGACAATTATTCTCTGGAGAGTAACACTATTTCTCTTAAAGTGGTGGGTAACAATACAAAGTTCGGCATCTATTTGTCAGTCAATAATAATCACTGAACTTTAGAAAATGGAATAAGGAGGAGACAAGCCTATTAAAATAAATGAAAATATAGAAATTATTTAGAGGTAATTGAGGAAACTATGCAAGTGGTATTGGAATTCAATCAAATAACATTTAACAAAAATAGCTGGTAAGATTTGAATAACTAGAATTAGGTGAACGTTGGGGCAATCCCATAGAAGTGTGTAATGTTTAAGCAGCTTCATGAGATAATTTATTTTTTGAGCAGTTTTGCGTTGTCGGATCATGGAAATATCTATAATCTTTTAAATCAGGAACTGCTCACTTATTGACAGTAAGTCAACTTCAAAGGTTTTTTTTTTCTCTGTCATCAATTACTTTGGAAATGGCTAAAGGCCATTAAAATAGTCAACATTTTAAATGCCTAGTAAGCTTCCTAATTACTCTTTCAATTGTTGCACTTTTAAAACCTGTGGAAGTCCCTTTACTTTTGCAGTGCTGTCATAAAACAGCGTGTCCATGTCTAGAATACATGGATTCATTATGTTTCATTAAGCTAGAGATTTTATTTTAAATTTAGTTGAACCTATCACATAATTTCTGAATTGCTTTATACACAATTCTGACAAATGTCATGTCATGGGACCAGCTTGCATTTTTAAGTTAAAACAATGCAAATGGCAAGGTAAATGGCAAATGAGAGAAAATTGAAGTGTCCACAAACAGTTTAGACTTCCATTATAATTTATAGTCATACAATTGAGCCATTTGAAATGACTTCCATTATAATTTATAGTCATACAATTGAGCCATTTGAAATGGGTCTTTTGAACTAATTCTGAAGCTATTCTATTATATGGTTCAAAATAATGTGACAGGCTATGATTTGTCTCAGTAAATTGTTGCCAATTATGACTGACACCCAGATTAAACTAAAGCCAGAAACAGAAATATCTAATAAACAAGGACTATTGCTAATGAACATAATTGTATAGTTTTCAGTTTCCAATAACCCACGGACTAGAAGAACAGATACAGGAGCTTGGTGAATAAGAAATAAGTCATAAAACCTGTCATTTTGTTATTGCATCTGGAGACACCAGCCAGTTTTTTCAATGACAATATCTCTATGTGATATGAGCTGTTGTGTAATAAAAATAATAAATGGCTCTGTTGTCTTTGTATCACCAGGTCACTTGGCAAGAAATAAAACCAAAGAAGCCTAAGTAAAGAATAGAGACCATATTGTTCCAAAGGTCAGTATAATCTCCTTCATTCTCTTTTTAAATTGCTCATATAAAAATAAAGCTGATTTGTATTACAGTTATAAACTTCCTTTAGAGGAAAGATTAAAGCTATGCTCAGAATGCTTGTTTGAGCATATACAATGCTTTACTTAAAGATAGATTTTTTTTTTAATTAAATTCACTCTTTTCCATCATTACTTATGGTGTTTTCTTTTTCTGAAGATGGCTTTGGGAAGGCCAGTAACTTCAAAACTCAGTGCAAATTTTCATTATGACCTCCTCAAAAACATTCTGTAAAGCTGTTAATAATTTACAGAAATAATTTTAAGTCTAAATATTGTGAATTTCAAACTTCATAATAGTATATATTAAATAATATAAATATATGTCATGTACATTCATGCATGTGGCCTATAAAAGATTAAAAATTCACCACAACATTCTCATTGCATGACAATGTATGACAATATCTATTATTAATATGCCCTCGATAAGTATTTATTCAATTAATAAATAAAAAAATAATTTCTACTTATTGAAGCCTCATTATAAGTAAGCTGATTACTCAGTTCTACTTCTTGGATCTCTGACCATACATTCTACTTTTTTGTGGACAGACCATTATAATATGTTGTTAATTACAATGTACAAAAATTGTTCAGGGTCAGATGATTAATTATTGAGAATCCACAAGGTTTACTATGTAAACTTCAATAATTGTAAAGGATATGATAATGAATGAGAAAGAAAGTAAAGGCAAACATAGAAAGGTCAAAAGCTTTCAGGCACAGCTGCCTGTGTCCTTTGCATAGGATGCACTTCCTTTTGGATTATGGACTAGCAAAATACATGCAAATTATTCTGTTTCAGGAAAACCAACATATAAGTTTACTGAGGTGTGTATGTAATGAGTTAAACCAGGCATAATTCATCTTATAGTAAATTTTCAAGAAATTGAAAGGATGTAAGAAGCAAGAAAGGATGTAAACAAGCAAGTACCAGATGCCTTCAAGGAACTTTCAGACTTTAAAGGAACAATATAGATCACCAGTGCTACATTTTGTCCTTAATTTGGCCAATGGTAAGTATCATGGCTTCAGGCATCCCTGGAGGTGAGCATACATCCAGCAAGGACCAGTTTCCTTGTACCAGGTGTATACTGCATCTTGAAGCTTCCCATACTTGTGGGTGTTAGCTCCAAGATGATACTTCACAGGTTCACATGTCTGTGATATAGACTTCAGAAGTCTATATCATCACTCTAAATAGTCTGTCAGTTTCAGATTATGTGGTATTTAAGAGGACCATTGGGTCCCATGGTCATAAGTGTATAATACACCTCATTTGCTGTAAAACAAACATTTACTCCCTTGGTCCAAATGGTTTTATGTGGTATTTCATTTCAGTGAATCAAATACTCTGTACATTCCCAAATAGTGGGCCTATTTAATATATTTGAAATTATTCTCCAATAAATTTGAATTGAGTTTTTGCTGTTTTCAAAGTCTGTAGTAACGCTTAGATAATCTTTTGGTTTTGTTTCACTGAACATTAATCTTACTTAGAAAATATAGATTTTATTCATTTAGCGCCAAGAGAAAAAAATTATTTCTCTTACTTTTTTTAATGTTTTATTTATTTCTGAGAGAAAGAGAGAGACAGCATGAGCAGGGTAGGGTTAGAGAGAGAGGGACACATAGAATCTGAAACAGGCTCCAAGCTCTGACCTAGCTGTCAGCACAGAGCCCAACATGGGGCTCAAACCCATGAACCATGAGATCATAACCTGAGCCAAAGCTGGATGCCCACCCGACCGAGCCACCCAGGTGCCCCAAAGATTATTTCTCTTATTAATAAGATCTTATTTAATAAGATCCCTTACTAAGGGACATTTTCAGAATCATTTAGTGAGAAAAATTTCATGTGCCAACATATGGCCTTCCGTTCTCAACAGAAATCATTTAAATATATTCTTTCATTTCTTAATTAATTATTGAAAAGTAATGTGTTATAAATGATTCTTTGATTTGTTCTACATTAAACATGGTCTGTGCCTGGATTCTGTCTAATGTATAACATCCATCTCCCCACATCACTCACTAAGCTCTAGCCACACTGAAAATATCAAGCATGCTACTATTCCGTGGGTTTTCTGTTGCTCTTGCCTCTAACTGGACCATTTCCCCCCCAGTCATTGCCTAATATGGTCCCTCATTTCATTCAGGCCTCAACTGGAATGCCTCCCTGTTAGAGAGAGCTTCCCTGACAATCCCTGAAATAGCACACTGCTATCATTCTTCTTCTTCTTTTTTAGAGAGAGAGAACACAAGTGAACAAGGGGCTGAGAAAGAGACAGAAAGAGACAGAGAGAGAGAAAATGGGGGCTCGAACTCACAAACCATGAGACCATGACCTAAGCCAAAGTCAGATGCTTAGCCTACCAAGCCACCCAGGCACCCTGACTGCTATCATTTTTAAACCCTTACTCTGCTGTTTTGTTTTGTTTTTGTTTTTTCACTGACATTGTTTGAGGGAGAGTCCCATAACCAATCATTGGCCCAGGGATTTGCTAAAAGGACTCACAGGGTTAGTAGTCATTTTCAAGATTATGTTTATTTCATAAAATAGTTACAGAACAGGATCAATAGGGGAAATGATGAATCAAGTGGAGTCTAGAGGAGATCAGGTGCCAGCTTCTGAAGTCCTCCCTCTTAGAGGTAACACAAGACATACTTATTCCTCTAGCAACAAGCAGTGATAATGCATATACGGTGTTTCTGCCTGGGGAAGCCAGCTTCCTTGGGGTCCAGGCCTTATAAAGAGGACTGTTCATGTAGGTACATACCATCTGTGTGTTAGCCAGCCATGATTACTGAAACTTCAGACCCAGAAGAAAAGCAGGTGTTCACCATTCATCATATTGTTTCCACAAAGCAACTAGCAAAGTACAGTATGGTTCAGTGCCACAGGTGCTGAGACCAGCCTTACCAATCAGTAACATAGGCTAAGTTCCCCGGGCCAGCCAAGGGTCACCCATACAGGTGGGTCCTCCTGAAGATAGCAAACAGGTGAGCGACACAGGTGTGCTGCATTGTCTTTTCTGCCTACTTCATCATCACTTGACCTGTTTTATGTGTATTAGTTTATTGGTTTGATGTCTACTCCTCCCACTAGACTGTAAACTCCATGAGGTCGAGGACTTTGTCTCCTTTGCTGGATCTTTTATGCTTGGTGTAGTAACTGGTATAGAGACATCATTTAAAACATTTGTTAAATGCAAATGTAATGATTAATGTTCATTGACTTCTGTTTGGTAAGATTAGAATATGTAACACTGAAAGACAGAAATGGGATAAAAAGGTTGCAGAATTTATGTTGAGAGTGATTTTTTTAATTTTGTTTCATGAAAATAAAATGAAATTGAATGCCAGACAGTAACTTAAACAGAGTGGGTGACAATAATAAAATGTTAGAAAATGTAAGGTGATTATAAGAAGAAAGGGGAATAGCTGTTCACCATATTTTCTGAAATGCAAAAATGGGCTTTAATTGTGAGCTAAATTCATATATGACATAAGAAAGATGACTGAGCATGTCAGGCAGCTAAAGTACTTACTGTGAAAGGCTTTGAAATCTTTATAGAAACTATCACAAAAGAAAAGATCACTTTTTATCCTGATTCCTTTAATTCTGATTTTACAATATTTTGGAGTGGACTGATTCTTTTCAAGGCCTCTTTATATCATACGATTACTGCCAAATATTCCTATTCTGACTTTCCAACAATAGCTGCATGTGGGATAAATATTATTCAGAAATGTATGAAGCATAAAAAGCATAACGTGCATATTTTCTCCTGGTTTGAGATAAAAAAACAATTATAAAAATTTGCACAGATATTTCTCTGCTGTTTCCAACTCTGATGTTAATTTGAGCTTACTAAAACAAAATTATGATGTCTTTACTGGATCTCAAGTTTAAGGACTCATGACAGTGATAAAAGAAACTGAATGATGTAAAATAAGGATGAGATAAAAAAGAATTATATGCATCTCCCAAAGAATTGCATAACTAAAAAAATAATAAATGTTAAATTGCAAATGTTAGAAGGAAATATATAACCCTTATAATTACTATAGTTGAAAAATATGATAAGACCATATGGACAATTTACATGTGCTCAGTAAACATTTATTGATATTGCTATATATTTTTTAATCTGTAAAAATGATCTCAATGAAATTTTACCAAGAACTATTTGAAAAAACCTACACTTAAGGAAAATAACAGTAAAAAGCAACTTTTAAAGCATCTTAAGAGTGTCAAGATTTTATCCACCTTGTGTGGGTTCTTCTAAAAGTTATTAAAACAAAACAAAAACTCTGTAAACCTTGACAAAAGCATGCATTAGAGGTGATAAAAAGCAAAAATCCCTGAGTTGTTTTGAAGACACCTCTAATCTCTAGACACAAGGAAGCAAAACAAATGAACTTTCCTTGGGAAGAATGAATGATCAGTGAGTGATAAGCAACATTTCACAGAAATACCTTAGTTAGAGAGCAAAGAATGGAAGTCTCCGACAGCCCTCAAACATTCACTGTTCAGTACTTTTCATCCATTATACCTCTTGTTTCACTCTCTTTAGTCACAAAAACAATTTAAACTCTTTTCCTTAAAAAATAGTCCTGAGTCTCGGAACACACAAAGAGAATGAATATACATTTCTCAAATTAACAAAATAAAACTTCTCTTTATCCTGTCCAGAGTTGTATATTTTATAAAGACGGGGAATTAGAATCAGTGGTGTGTACCATCTGGCTACGGGCTGTCTCTTAAATGTTAATCTGAATGAAAGTTCTGATTTAGAAACGTGCAAAAAGGTGTAAAGCACATTTTATGCTACCATGCTCATTAAACCTAGCAGACCACCAGGACCAGTCCTGGTCAGTTTGGGGATAAAGTTTTGTCAAGACAAATAGCTAAATTCCTTAGACACAATGAATGCATGTATTTACATGCTCCTGGAACAGAAGACGGTATACTAGGAGAGAAGTTGTATACAGATGATATGGAAAACTCAAATGTGCTTGATTGTGATCATTAAAAACATTATCGAGCTTCTCATGAGAATAAAGGTTTGCCTCCTGGCCTGATTCTAAGGAGGATAATTAAATTCCGCATACCTAAAATCCTTCTCTGATTCCAGCCTGGAGAAGTCATTTCTTTTTTATTATGTACTGCTGTCCTAGGCTCTGAAACTCTATCTATCTTTTGGCCCAGAGATAATTGCATTTCAGTGGTGGGCAAAGTATTATGCTTCATATGCTATGTAGTAAAATGCTTTCATATGAGAAATCTTATCATAAATTTGCATTATTGGTATGGGTATTTTATTCTATTTTCTGAAATGACAAAATTGAAAATATTACGTATTTACTACATCTTAAGGAAATAAAAATCAGCTAAAGTAGCAACATGATACATATTTTATAACTATCATTATTTGACATAACTAAGTTATATTAAAAGAACCACATCAAATAGGAATCATTTGCCTAAGAATTTAACATATTGATCTATTTTTTTACATTATTTTTTCTATAGCACCTGCTTAATGTCAGATTCTTACCCTTCAAACTTCACTAGTATAGCATCCACTTCACAACAGCCTGTATCCATATTTTCTTCCTTTATTCAAACCAAGACATGAGAGAAACAACTCTATCCTCCCTGCAGGCCTCTCTCTCATTTCTATTTAAACCACAAACCTACCATTCTCGGCAATGTTAAATCAAATGAGCAGTGAGACCAAGTGTGGAAAGGCTGTTTCTTTGTTGTGTAAAGCAGTTCCTGCTATTAGTGCCTTGTCTGCCATCCACCCTTCCATTGCTATATACCATCATCTAATTATGATGCTTCCCTGCCCGAAATCCTTGGTATTATTGGGAATACAGCTTATGTCTGTGAACATTCTAGTGTTGCTCAATTAATTGACCAGCTGCATCTCATTAGGATGATTGGTAGGTATGTGACGCAGCTTTGGTGCCAATAGTGGTAACTGAGAAGGCCAGCCACCCAAACAACAGAATCAATTCTATCTTCCCCACTTTGACCTTACCATCCAAGAGGTGCAATAAACAGATACAATAGAGCAGACCACTGGCATGTCTCTCTCCTGCTGGAAGGAAATCCTGTTTTCAGATTTAGACTACCAAAAGTCTCTATGGAGTTTTGGTTATTTATATAACTGTAATTAAATGAAAACTTTGTGATTAAACTTGCTCTTGTCCCCAATAAAATTACCCCGTGCTCTTGCAAATCTGATAAAGGCACCATGGCATGAAATTAAGCTATAGTCTTAATTCCACAAATGTATGTGTTGTCTAGTTTCAATTCCATTTTACTTTGAATTTCAGCTTCATCTAAATCATAGGTTAAAAGGGGACATTCAAAAGCAGTTTTATTATAGTTCTAAGTTTCCAACAAGGTTAATGAAGTTCAACACTTCAGCTGAATTTGAAAATGAAGGAAAAAATATGATTATTATAGTTTCATTCTGAAACTGCTGCAGAGAACCAAGCAAAATCATTATAATATAAATATTCTATGAGCAAACACATGGTGATTATGTGACATTGCTTCCTTTTAAAAAAAACTTAGTCTACTTTTATTTACTGCCTACTGTCCAGCAGTCTTGAATGTAAAATGCCTTCTAAAATAAGATGCATATTCTCAAAAAATTTATTCAGAATGGCAAATAACTGTCCTTTGCTACTTTTATTTAAATCAGTTTCTAATGGGGTCTCTGGAGATAACTACTTTTTTCTACTTTATGGTAAAATATATATTTATACTTAATATAAATACGATTTTTAAAAGAATTAAAAAATTCATGTGCATATAGCGTTTCACAACATGAGTTGGAAATAAGGAAGAGTGGCTTGTACTCAAGTTTCACCTATTTTTTATGGACAACTTTATAAACAGTAGGATTCAGAAGGATGTTCATTAAAACTATCACATCCAAAAACCTAATCTCAGAAGCAAAGAAATCACAGGAGGGATAAATTATTTCACACGTTCTAGTTACCAGCTAACTGAGTTTTCTAAATATCATGATTTTGTCAGTAAGGAACTAGAATGGTATTGAATTTTCTTTTTTTTTTTTTAGAATTTTTTTTAATTTTTATTTTTTTTACAAATAGTTTATTGTCAAATTGGTTTCCATATAACACCCAGTGCTCATCCCCACAAGTGCCCTCCTCCATGCCCATCTCCCCCCTCCCTATCCCCATATCCATCAGTCCTCAGTTTTTATCAGCATTCAAGAGTCTCTCATGGTTTGCCTCTCCCCCTTTCCCCCACCATTTTCCCCCTTCTTCTCCCCCATGGTCCTCTGTTAAGTTCCTCCTAATCCTCCTATACGTGCAAACATATGATATTTGTCCTTTTCTACCTGACTTATGTCGCTCAGCATAACACCCTCAAGGTCCATCCATGTTGCTACACATGGCCAGATTTCATTGTTTCTCATTGCCATGTAGTATTCCATGGTATAGATAAACCACATCTTCTTGATCCATTCATCTCTTGATGGACACTTAGGCTCTTTCCATGTTTTAGCTATTGTGGAGAGTGCTGCTATGAACATTGGGGTACATGTGCTCCTATGCATCAGCATTTCTGGATCCCTTGGGTAAATTCCTAGCAGTGCTATTGCTGGGTCATAGGGGAGTTCTATTGTTAGTTTCCTTAGGAACCTCCACACTGTTTTCCAGAGGGGCTGTACCAGTTTACATTCCCACCAACAGTGTAGGAGGGTGCCCGTTTCTCCACATCCTCGCCAGCATCTAGAGTTCTCTGATTTGCTCATTTTAGCCACTGTGACTGCCGTGAGGTGGTATCTCAGTGTGGTTTTGATTTGTATTTCCCTGATGAGGAGGGATGCTGAGCATCGTTTCATGTGACTGTTGGCCATCTGGATGTCCTCTTTGGAGAAGTGTCTGTTCATATCTTCTGCCCATTTCTTCACTGGGTTGTTTGTTTTTCGGGTGTGGAGTTTGGTGAGTTCCTTATAGATTCTGGATATTAACCCTTTATCTGATATGTCATTTGCAACTATCTTTTTCCATTCCGTTGGTTGCCTATTAGTTTTCTGGGTTGTTTCCTTTGCAGTGCAGAAGATTTTAATCTTGATGAGGTCCCAATTGTTTATTTTTGCTCTTGATTCCCTTGCTTTTGGGGATATGTCAAGTAAGAAGTTGCTGCGGTGGAGGTCAAGGAGGTTGTTTCCTGCTTTCTCCTCTAGGGTGTTGATAGTTTCCTGTCTCACGTTCAGGTCCTTTATCCATTTTGAGTTTATTTTTGTGCATGGTGTGAGAAAATGATCTAGTTTCATTCTTCCGCATGTTGCTGTCCACTTCTCCCAACACCATCTGTTAAAAAGGCTGCCTTTTTTCCACTGGATATTCTTTCCTGCTTTGTCAAAGATTAGTTGGCTGTATACTATTGGGTCCACTTCTGAGTTCTCAGTTCTGTTCCATTGGTCTACGTGTCTGTTTTTGTGCCAATACCATACTGTCTTGATGATGACAGCTTTGTAGTAGAGGCTAAAGTCTGGGATGGTGATCCCTCCCGTTTTGGTTTTATTTTTCAGGATTACTTTGGCTATTCGGGGTCTTTTGTGGTTCCATACAAATTTTTGGATAGTTTGTTCTAGTTTTGAGAAGTATGCTGGTGCAATTTTGATTGGAATTGCATTGAATGTGTAGATAGCTTTGGGTAGTAATGACATCTTAACCATATTTATTCTTCCTATCCATGAGCATGGAATGTTTTTCCATTTCTTTGTGTCTTCTTCAATTTCCTTCATAAGTTTTCTATAGTTTTCATCATACAGATCTCTTGTATCCTTGGTTAGGTTTATTCCGAGGTATTTTATGGTTTTTTGTGCAATTGTGAATGGGATCAGTTTCTTGATTTCTCTTTCTGTTGCTTCATCATTGGTGTATAAAAATGCAACCGATTTCTGTACGTTGATTTTGTACCCTGCAACTTGGCTGAATTCTTGGATCAGTTCTAGTAGGCTTCTGGTAGAATGTGTCAGGTTTTCTCTGTAGAGTATCATGTCATCTGCGAAGAGTGAAAGTTTGACTTCCTCTTTGCCAATTCTGATGCCTTTGATTTCCTTTTGGTGTCTGATGGCTGATGCTAGGACTTCCAGCACTATGTGAAACAACAGTGGTGAGAGTGGACATCCCTGTCGTGTTCCTGATCTCATGGGGAAAGGGTATTGAATTTTCAAGTAATTTTGGATGCTCAGTACATTTTTAACTTAAGGATTTATTAGATCAACATTGATGGATCAGTTTTATTTAAGTGACCTAGTAGAAATATTTTCTTTTTTTTTTTTTTACTGAAACATATAGGCATTGTAATTTTCCTAAAAACAACTTGAATATAGCCTAAAATATTTATACATAATATGATACAATGTTTGGGATTAACTTCTAAACACTACATGATGGGAGATGCAGATGGCATGTAGATGGGAGAGATCGACTGATGTTTGTTGGGCACAGGGGAAATCTTTTACACTAGACTGTCTACTCTTACATATGTTTGAAATTCTCTAAACATAAAAAAATCATCTACCTTACGGTTGCAAACTGGTGGTCTGCCAGCTAGATCTAGTCAGCCAACATTTGACATACACCTTGTTCTAAAACTGAGAAAGTTCACATAATAATCTGACTTTCCAGATTTTCTTTGAAACGTTAGATGTGGCAACATTGAGACAGTGTTCCTTCATAATAACACTAATGCCTAGTAGCAGCTCTTTCCCTCGAGAAATGATGTGCATTTGCTATAGCTCTGGAGCACCCTAATGTGTTATTTCTGGCTGACTTCACTTATTTACTCTGCCTTCCTGACTCTTGTAACCATTGAAATGTTTAAGTTAAAGAAAGATTTTCACTCTTTTATTGAAAAATACTGCTACTGAGAACCATTCAGTTCCTTGTAATGACGAATATGAGCTCAATGTTGCCATCTTCTGATTTTTCCAAAAAGTCTGGAAAACTCAGGTTATATGAAATTTCCCAGTTTACAAATAATGTCTGCATCAAATATTAGTCACAAAAGTGACCAATAAATCAGAATATTTTCCAATGTTCTTATAGGCATATCTAAACCAATTTAATTGTGTATGAAAAAATTAAAAGTTAAATATAATGGAGAATGCCAAGAAGATATTTTACAAAATATCTTTGTAATACAAAAGAGAAAATGCCTTCCTCCTTCTCATCCAAGATTTACACTGTGAGCATGAGAGCTTTTATATCAGTTTACTCATCCAGGATTTGTGATTTTTGAAGTGTTTTTATTCCTGAGTCCAAATGTTAATCTTCCTATGCTCCAGTAAAAATCTAATCAGTTACTCTGATTACACTGATAATAACATACATATACACAAAACACACACACACACACCTTCCTGCATATTAAAATATATTTTCCATTTCATGAAATTGTAAATCAAGCATATAAAAGTGAAAGGAGAAGAAAGAAATGCACCAGTGTTGCAGTGAACAGAGGTAAAAGAAGAAAAATGAGTTATGGATGTCATTATATATCATTCATGTTTAAAAGAACTTTTTGTAACATGAATATTCAATTTACAAAGCCTTGTTATAAATCAGCCATCATCGGTGAGAGATTTATCTTGCTTGCTTGTGTGATAACATAACTCATTTCTTCATGGGAAGAAAACCATAGACAAAATTGCTAAATTCATTAAAAACTTATATATTACTTGTCTAGGAAAAGGCCAATTGATTGAAAGCTGCTAAACCACCTAATCCTTGATTCTTTTACATAGGAATACTTTAATGAGCCTTTATTAGGATTGGTATTTCATATGCAGTTACAAGAGACAAAAAATTATACCATGTCATGTTAACAGTTTGTTAATAGTTGACAGCAAAAGCTTTTTGGGGCTTTAAAATAAAAATGTTGGATTTTTAGAATTTGATGATAAAGATTTTTTTTTTAATATTTTTATTTCTTTCTAGGAGAGAGAGAGAGAGACAGCGTGAGCAGGGGAGGGTCAGAGAGAGAGGGAGATACAGACTCTGAAACAGGCTCCAGGTTCTGAGCTGGCCGTCAGCACAGAGCCCGATGCGGGGCTCGAACCCACGAACCGTGAGATCATGACCTAAGTGAAAGTCGGACGCTTAACCGACTAAGCCACCCAGGCGCCCCTGATAAAGATTTTTAATCCTATCCAAGTTGTGGGAATTTTACCACTGAGGAGATATAGGATATATAGAGAATTTCAGCACCAGCACTGAACCCCAGGTCCACAACAGTTTCACCTAATAACAATGTATTTTAAGTTTTGCCCTCTGGTCTTTTGGTCTCAGGGAAACCTATTAATATCTTGATGTAGGAAGAGAGAAAAAATGCTGCAGGGTGGGTTTCTGTGTATTCTATGTATTCATTCAGAGAAATGAATGGAATGCCAAACGTGAAAACATCCATCTCTGTTTAAATGGTGCAAATGGCATTATAGGGAGATGTGTGACTCCTCTGGAATGCCGTGTACATCCTAACAGATTTTTTAAATATAGTCATTCACTTAATAACAGGTAACCTCTTCTTCTAGAGCATTAATTAAAGCATTTAATGGTCTTTTAGAGCATTAAACAAAAAGGTAAAAATTGACTTAGACTGTAGTATAAGTGACTATTTCATGTTTTTGTGTTGGAATTATATCACTAATGCATGTGTGCTATGACTATCTTGGCCTCTGCTGAAATCTAGAAATGGGGAAGAAGCATGTGGAAGTGTACCTTCCAGGGTTAATTAATAAAATACATATTTGTAATGTAGCTGAGATTATAAGTGGGTCACTTGCTCTTTTGGGTAACAATGTCAGGTTTGCTTAGCATTTGTCTACAAATTTGTTAGGTCCATCCTGTAAGAGCAGTTGGAAAGCAGCTCAGTATTATATAGTTTCAAAGCTAGACTTTTTTCCAGAAGTTCCATCTTTCTTCCTTAACCACACCAACCCTTACACTTTGAAGATGATATTTTTATCCTCGGAATCATTAAGAAATGAGCTGCTACTTGGAACTAGGAAATTCCTTATGAATTTTCAAATAATTTACCTGCCCAAGCCAATGACAGGTACCTGAAACATTTTTAGTGTGCATTAGAATTGCAAAATGTATTCATAGTTTTCTACATTTAATTCTCTCCACTGTCTCCCCCATCCTCCAAAAAGAGCACAAATTTCAATGGTCCAAATATGAAGATCATGTTACACAGTTTATAGTCCTCATACGTTTTCTATCACTTTATTTTATGATTTTGCCCCAAAGTAATGGTTATATAATTTTTTGGCCCCATCCCTCATGGAAAATACTCTTTTGAAAATACTCTTTTGTAGGGATAATATACACAGGTATAACATCATTGACAGTAACATTTCTGAGCAACCTACAAACATTGAACTGGGAAGACTTTAACCCTGCCACTTACTACATTTAAAATGGATCACAAAGTATATGTGTCACTGACTGTCTTGGACAGGCTATGTTTGGCCATGGGCATTTGGATCACCTTGTATTCCCTTTGTCCTAAAATATCCCATCTACTCAAATGATTCATTAATCAAAACATTCTTTGATGACCCCGACATGTTTTTCTCCACATTTGGCCCCTAAACTTTCCACTTTACTGCCCTGTGCATTCAAGTTTCCAACCCCTATGCCTGACAACCCACAAGATTCATTTTTGTAAATAAAAAATTCTTCTGTATTTTTCTTCAAATTAAGAAGTATCTTCAAATTAAAGAAATAAAAACTATGAGGCCCTTTACAGCCATGTAACCTTATATCCCTAGAATCCTTCATAGACTTGAGACAACTGAAAGTCAGAGGATTTTTTTAATTAAAATTAACAAAAATGAAAAATTATTAGTTGTTGAGGGGTGCTGGACCAGTTACTAGGGAAAATGTGTGGAAATACAACTTCTCTACAGGTAAGGTACAAAACAAATTTTTCTTCTGATACTTCTTTATTAGACCATTTTTAACATCACCCTTCACTTCTCACACATTTCTGGTTAGACATCTATGGGGTAAAGTCAACATTAATAAAACAGAATAATGGTTATTTCACACTCTTCTTTTAGCTTACTAATAGATTGCAAACTACTTAAAGGCAAGATCAATGGCTTACTCCTATTTGTATCTTACCTAGCACAATGCTGAGCACCTGTCAAGCACTGATTAAATGTGAGCTAAATTGGTGGCTGTAAGACTAAATGAGTGAGTGAATTGCAATGAATGGATTGTTAGGTATTCCTTTTTATTGTTTTTATTATTTTTAATTTTTTTTAATTACAGTTAGTTAACATACAGTGTGATATTTCAGGCATCAGGTGTTCTTAAGAGTAGTGACTAGGCCCGGTCGTTTTAAAGGTTGTGTTGGCAATAAAGATATAGCTAAATAATGGTTGCCCAAGTATTGCCATGTCAGTTACTTGCTTTAAAAATAAATGTGGTATTTTATGTTTTATACCAAGGATGTGTTCCTGTTAAATTCACTTTCACTCCCATATATCTTGATTTATTCCTGAGATTAAAAAAATCAAAAACAAAAACTGGAGTTTAAGATAGTGAAGAATACCCTGCAGACTCTCAGTTATGGTCTTCTTCTGTCTTGGGCATATTACCGCAAACATTAAGAATTTCTGACAATGAGATGAGCTTTTAGAATGAAAAACTATACACTCCTATAAACAAGTGACTGAACAGTGACTCAGAAAGGGAGCTGATAAAGAAGAGCAGAGAAATAAAGGAGAGAAGTCCTCAACTGTGGGTACTAGTAATATTCTTGGATTTCCCATTTATATACATTTGCTAAAAATCTTTCCCTATAAGACTAATTAGAGCAGTTGAGGTACTATTCTAAAGAATATAAAATGATCCTGTTGATGAGCCCTTTTTACTTTCTTATTTTCAGCGTGAATTTTAAGGCAATAATGGCACACAGCTCATTTAACTCTGGAATGCTCTTGCTCCTGCTTTATTGTTTTTAGCTTCGTTAATTTTTACTCTTTGTTCTGATTTGTGTTCCCCTCCTCAAATATGTTGAAATCCTAATCCCCAGCACCTCAGAATGTGACCAGATTTGGAAGTAAGGTCTTTACAAAAGTAATCAAGTGAAAATGAAACCATTAAGGTGGACCTAATCTAATATAACCAGTATGTTTGTGGAAAGGGGAAATTTAGACACAAATACACACAGAGGTAAGAAAATGTGAAGAGACACAGAAAGTTGATGATCATGTGACTGGAGTAATGCATTCGCAAGCCAAGGAATGCCAAAGATTGCCTGCAAATACCAGAAGCTAGAAGAAGCTTCTGATTTTAGACTTCTAGCCTCCAGACTGTGAAACAATAAATTTCTATTATTTTAATCCACCCAAGTTTTGGTACCTTGTTTCAGCACCTCTAGGAAATTAATATACTCCTACTCTCACCTTAAATGCTACTTCCTCTGATTAACCTTCCCTGACAACAGTTTCCCCTGTGGGAATTGGGCCTGTATTGCATTCTTTAGTGCATGATACTTATATGTGGTATACAGTAGACACTCAATAAATATGAAATGAATGACATAAATGATTAGAAAATTAATATTGATTAATTCTTGGAGAAGCTGAGAATCCTTAGGGAGAACATTTGTATATTAAAGCTTATCCCTATCCATCTTTTCCAGGAAGTTAAGGACTGTGTAGCACATAAAGCAAAATGTACACTCCATTAAACTATCACTTTAATAGTTGCTTTTTATAATCTATATTTAAAAATAGAAGTAATTATATTGCTATCACTCATTAAGCCTAATTTTAGGTGGAGGGATTTTTCTCAAGTGGAGTATTACAAAGTTTACCTTAATATATATCAGGGCAATAAATTGCAAGATGTGGAAAAGATGTCTCTTGAAAACCAAAAATGAAGATATTATTGATGTTTCAGGTAGTCTGGAAGAGTCAGTTTTCTAAATTATAATCATGCAGCATTATAGTCCCCAAGTCCCTTTCAGGAAAAAAAAAGAAAAGAAATAGACTCATGCTATGAAATCATATAAAAACTTGCATCCACTTAACTCAGTCCCTGTTTTCTTTATGAGGAATTGAGGAACAGAGAGCTTGAAAGATTTACTCAGGAGACAATTCAATAGTGGTGTCAGGGCCAGAACATGAGTCCTTCGATTCAAAGCACTCACATTTTCCATTTCAAATTATTTCCTCTCCGAATGAAATTAGGATGCATTTTCAAAGGACTGAAAAGCAATCATTAATTCCTAATATGTCTTGACTATGTCTGCTTCTCTCTACCTCTGGGAGTAACCACAGTCTAAGATATTATTCCTCACCTGACTTTATGTTCCAAACTTCTCCCTGGTCTTTCTGGTACCACTGTTGTCTCTACCACAAACAACTTCCACCCAATCCCACTGAATTTTCACATGGCAGCCACTATTCTTTCTAAAATCTAAATTTGATGATGTGAATGTCTTGCTGAAAAACTTTAAAAACCTACCTATTATTTTTGGAATTACAATCAAAATCCTTAACCTGACTTTGAAAGTCTGAATGATTCCTCACTTTACCCCATACACAACTCTGAACTAACTTTGCACAAATCTTCATTGATCCATTCACAGGAGTCTCTTAGATTTCTCAGAGTTCAGTCTTGCTGCCTCAGAGAGTAAAGGAATTCCCTTCTACCTGAAATGCTTGTCACCTAATTGTTTTCTAATTGTTTTCTTCACTTAGTTAGCCGCCATTTATTTTTGTGTGGTCTTTTCTTAAATATCATTCTTCAAAAAAGCTTTTCTTGACCCTTGAAAACTTTGGTTAAGCTCTTTATATTTTCTTTCATAGTACTTATCACTTTCAATTATATTTTTACTGTCATCTCCCAAGGGTAAACACCAAGGCTATTTTGTTCACTGAGACACTTCCTAGCACCTTTTAAGTGTCAGACTAGATAAGTATATATTGAGATAACTGATGGTTTTCATATTAGCATGAGGATTACCAGATGCCTGGCTAGTTTACTGACTCAGATTCTCTGAGCACAGGACCCTCCATCAAATAAGTGATTCTGATGTGCTACTTAGTTTGTGGAAACAGTCAGCTGAGCAATGTTTCCAACAGTCACAACATGTGAACAAATTCAATCTCTTTAGAGAAGAGTAAGAATAAAAATTATCCAGGCAGCCTCTATAAATGTATAAAGATTTAATAGTCTATGTTTACATGATGTAAAAATGAGTAAGATAGAACTGATATTACCTAAGATAGAACTGTAAATCAGTTGATAACAAAGTAGTACTTCAGATAGATTTATAATCGGACAAACTTCAAGACACTGAAATATGTTTTTTTCATGTAATTGAGACGTGATCTTTAGTTCTGATTACGAAGTATAAAATAAAAGACTGGAATGTTAGGACCCCAATATGCATTGGGTCTTAAGAGATGAGAAGGGATAAAAGAACGAGATTTCTGGAATCATGAAAGACTATGGCTGCCTCAGGCACTAGAGTTAGAACCCACGAGAAGTTAGTTTGTAAAGGGCATTGTAAGCCAAACCGAAGAATTTAACATATGCACTGTCTTTTAGGAGTCTGATGAACAAATAGATCTTTTAGCTGATTTCAAGAACTTAATTGTTTTTTCCTGCCAACTCTGACAGAAGTTACCATCTAAATTGAAAACATCATGTTTGACAGTGAGAACATTGTTTACTACTATCTGTGTGTGTGTGTGTGTGTGTGTGTATACAATACTACATACATATATATTATATATATATGAAACTAAAAGCTTCAGTTTTCTAAATTCTCTGAAATGTCACATTGGAATTTGAATTAATATTTAAAGACATTAACACAAAAGCATGACTTGTATCTTCAAAATTATAATTTATTTTATATAGATTGCTATCTCTAGCTATAGGAAATGCTAATTTGGTATCATTGACATAAAAATATATCAAAACTTCTAACTGGAAAATATTCTATAAATAATAGAATGGGAATTGTCCAATTCAGTAGTTCTCAGCTCTAGCTATACCTTAAAACACCAGGAAGTGTTTTAATTAATTGATGCTAGGCACTCAGTCTATGTTTCTTGTGTTCCTTCAGAGTTGCCTTATTAGTTTAAGAGACTAACAATAAATAATAAAATCTGTACCAACTGTGATAATCTGCTAACATTGTGAGGAGAGAAATATCAAAAAGGAAGTTTAATATTGGCTAAAACCTTAGCTTTCTCTAAAGCACACTCCTTGTTGTACGCTCTTAGCCAGCTTCTTTCAGATGATGAAAAGAGATGCTTGAGACACTTCCATGATAATGTTTGAATTTCTTGTTCTTATTTTTTAGGGAGAAAGATTTGTAATTATTGCAAGGATTATAAAGAAAATTATTTTGTATACCATATTTTGCTCTTGACAAATTATATTCATTGTTGGATTAATCTTTAATATTTTTTTCATATTGGCTGTGCATAATTTAGTATCACAATAGAAAAAAAAGATGAGTATTGTCTGAATGAATTTGATTCTGTGAGTACCATGAAGTTCAAGCTTGACACACATTCGTGGTTCTGCCTTGATATGATATGTGAGTAGATTTCTATGTGCTGGATTAATATTCACCCCTGAAGAACAGAATGTAGCGAAGCTTTCCTACCCAACTGACCTGCATTCTAAAAGCTACTACAATTTACATTTAATCCTTTAAGTTTTATCTCCCTCTAAAATTGCAAGCAGTTTTCCTGTCTCTGACAGTGCTTGGGCATATTAATTAGAATATTTAAAAGCCACTATTGTCATGGCAGACACATATTTCTAGGTATAGAAAGAAAGCATGGAATGAGTCAGGAAGTTTCTTTAAATTCTAAGTGATAATTGAGAGCTATATATTTATATGTACATACAATAAAAATATGTAGATAATATATTGTAAACATATATATATAGTGCATATTTCTATACACTTCAGCTCTTGATTTTCCTCTTATGACTAACGAGAATAATAACATTGGTTAGACTTAATTCACAGAGTTACAGTAAGATACAGTACTCTGCACTTATATAATAATATTCAATAGTATGGTAATGTCAGCCCCAATTCACTTGGCATCCACTCATTCAAGAAATATTTCCTGAAAACATACCATGTGGGTATATTGTAATAATTAAAATCTTGGCTTGAATTCAAACCTTGCTATATCTTGTTAGTATATGAACTTTTGAAATTAATTTTGCCTTTCCAGTACTTGCTTCAACAGCACATATACTAATTTTGTTTCTTCAGTTCTCAGTTTTTTCATCAGAAAAGTGGAAAGAATAGTAATACGTGCCTCAAAGAATTACTGGGAGAGTTTCATGGGGCAACATATATTAAAGACTTAGCAGTAAATAGTGGGTGGGAATTGAGTAATGACAGTATGGAAAAATCCTCAGGACACCATTAGCATAGCAGGTCTGATCCTTTTTTTCTTTTTTTTTCCTGAGAGAGAGAGAGAGAGAGAGAGAGAGAGAGAGTATGAGCAGGGGAGGGTCAGAGAGAGACGGAGACACAGAATCTGAAGCAGGCCCCAGGCTCTGAGCTAGTTGTCAGCACAAAGCCTGATGCAGGGCTCGAATCCACTAACTGTGAGATCATGACCTGAGCTGAATTCAGACGCCCAACCAACTGAGCCACCCAGGTGCCCCCCATAGCAGGTCTTATCCTCTAAGGTCAGGCCCTTAGAGGACCTGTTTGCAGAGCTGGCCCTTGGGTGGCTGTAGGAAACTTGGCTTTGGAACATTCTGTAGACTGATTAGGTCTCTGTGCCATCCTACCTAGACTGTTTGTACCGACAATGTGATTTATGGTGAACATCCACTTTCATTCTGGGAGTCTTGAATTTTGGTAGCTGTGGTTAGGCAAAATGCCTGCATGACCACCTCTCAATAGAACTTCAAACTCTGAGTCTTAAAGTGGCTTTCCTGTGCAGAGTAGTATAAATTTCACTGTTGGAGGAAGTGTGCTAAGCGAGGGCTCTTTGAGGAGCACATAGAAAGCCCACGGTGGGATTCTTCCAGACTCTGCTAGATATGTTTTTCCCCCTTGCTCATCCTGTTGTGTTTCTTTTCTCTGTAATTACTCATAACCATGAGTACTATAGCCTCCAAGTCCCCTAATTTCTTCTAACAAATCAACAAATATGAGAGTGGACCTGGGACTCCTTAACCCAGTATAACAGTGATGAAATTTTTTAGAATTATCTCCATTCATAGAAACATGACTAAAGTGTTATTTGAAAACAAGAAAGAGGGAGAGGTGGGGATTCTGAAGCTCTGTGCCTGGATTTCTATGGTATCACCCATATATAAAATAGAAGCTGAGCTGTGATTTCTCATGAGAGGTAAAAGTTACCAATGGAGCTGAAAAATGATCAATCTAATCCCAGGAGAGCTGGCTCAGTGGATCCCTAGGTTTGTTTTTGCTATGCTAGCTAAGGCGGCAAAAGGTAAGGCAAGAAAAAGAAAAGAAAAGTCTCCCAAATCCCCAAGATCATACTTTTTAAGGTGGAAGGGAGAAAGTATATTTTCAGGATGCCTACAATGCCTCTGTATTTACCAGAATTTAGTTAGTATTAATTCGGACTAGAATTGTGAGGAATAAATGCATATTATAATCCCCACAGCAGTCAGAAGAAAATAACTCAAAAAATGTGGGAAAAATCAACAACAGAATCAAAATGATATATTAGATACCTGCTTAATAATAAAAAATAACCTATCCTCTGGGAGATATGACTGAACGTAATTATTCTTCTAAGCCTTTGAAATTATGAAAATTTTAATATAAAACTGAATTATATGAATAAAGACAATTTAAATTAAAGTTCAAGTATAATATATATGGAGAGCATAAAATAATTCAGCAGTTTTTTCAGCATTCACATCACATTCAAATAAGATATAAGTTTATATCCGTTCATGCCATATATATAAATTAGGAATACTGAAATTTCTATTTAAAAAATAAAACTGTGGTTTTATAAATACTAAAAGAGACTTTAACAGCAAGAACAGCATGTTCTTTATTTATAAATAAGGACTTTCAAATCAGATACTATTAGAACATTTATAATTGGCTAAAATAAATTTGCCCCATTCTACTACTTTTTCCAGAAAAACATGTACCTCTTCTTTCACAATAAACAAATACTTAAAATGTATATATATCTCATTCATTTTTAAATATTTGTAATAGTTGTATGAAGTTAATCTTTCAGCATTAAAATTTTTCTTGACCTTAGGCTCTATGCCAAATTATTAATCATATGCAAGTACCTTCACCACTAAAAATCCGTTTTCAAAAAATCCAAAGAAAGTTTCCATACCAAAAATAATAAAACTTTATGTACTTGCTTTATAAAGTTCATATTTTATGAAATAGACTGAAATAATACGTCTGTAATTAAAATTAAGAAAATACTATATACTGGCTGCAACTCTTTAATAAATTACATTAATGTAGAAACTCATCAAATTGCCTCCAACAACTCACAGCGTTTTTCACCTTTAAGATTTTTTGAGAACATTAATTAAAATATCAATTGCCCTTTTGAGCTATCACTACATGAACATTCATGACATGAACTCCATGAGGCAGGGTAATTTGGGACTGGTGTGAGTAGAGTGGTATGAGTGAAGATACACTCTGGTTCAGACTCATAATGAAACACCATTCGAAATGTGACAATTTCTTTCCATACAAATCATGCAATTTCCAGTGTCATCCTTCAGGAGGATGACACTGCTCACTTGGATTATCACTCATGCAGCTTTCTGCCAAAAAAGGATTGGTTCTTGAGACTTGTAAAGTTCAAGAGGCTGAACAAAATATAAAAGAGGAAAAGAAGAAAAAGGAAAAGTTTTAGAGAGTTTGTGAAGCCCCCTTTAGTCTGTTTGGAGGTAGTCAGCATGAGAACCATATGTTCCGCGATGTGACAAGATGGAAGATGACTTTTTAGTGGTCATTAGAAAATGGATGCATGCATAGAGTGAAATGCTTCCATTCATGCTGTGATTATTAATTCTTTAACTTGTCTTATTTTTTTATTTTTAACAGTGCAGAGATTGTTGAATTATATTTGTATCAAATATGTTAACTAACAGAATCCATGTTTGAAATCTTTAGAATCTAGTAAGACTTTAAAATACCAAACAAATAAGGCAGACAAAGCCAGGCACAGAAAAGAATTTGTAGTTTTTTAATACTTACATTAAAAAACAAATAATCTTAAATTAATAGCCTAAAATTCTCTATTTAGAAATAAAAACAAAAGAGAAAATTCAGCCTAGAGCATACAGAAGAATTAAACATAAAATACTAACATGGAAATGACTGAATAAGAAGAAAAGTCATTGAAAACAATATTTGATCCTCTGAATAATGATCAACAAAATTTGCAAAGTTTTATCTGTATTGTACAAGACAGAAGACATATATTATCAAAATCAGGAACAAAAGAGTTAAGTTCCTATCATTTTTAAGAGCTTTGTATTTCAAACAGTAACCTCAATCAACCCTATAAGTGGAACAAAGGGAAATTGGACAGAAATAAAACAGAGGATATGTAGATCAATGATAGGTCCTCATGAGCATTCTTTTTCCCTCATTGAAGAAACAGTGGAGTGGTTTATACCAAGAACTGATAGCCGCTCAGAAGAAACTTACTAGTACATTTTGCATATGCCACTAATTTAGTTAAGATTATATTTGAATATGCTTTAGGCATGTGTTTGGACTTAATTCTTGTCTTCAATCAGAAATTGTTGGAAAAAAAAGAGTTATACAAAAATCTAATTCAGTTTGCCTGACAATTCAATCAATATATTGTTGATATTCCTATTGAGATTGGCATTCTTCTGCTTTCTTTTACTCTCTGATGAAGGAAGCTCAACTTGAAGTTAAGTTGTAAAGAATGTTAAATCACGATTTCTTTACGTTATCCCGAAAGGGTTTTAGAGAAGAGAATGATAAACTGTCATGAGTAATTTGAAACAACTTAGACAGTCAGGAAGGGAAAAACTTCAAAAGTGTTAATACAAAGCATTTAGGAACTTCAAAGCAAGCATCCTACTTAACTTGGAAATTTTCTGTGTAATGGTTTTTTGTTTGTTTGTTTTCTTTTATTTTCCAAAGGAGGTTAAAGGAATCTATTAACTGGAAGGAAATGATTAATTTAGGTTCAGTTCTGGGTCCCCATGAAGGTCCAGACTCCTCTCCCAAATCTTTGTAGTAGCCAAATGATAGAGAAAGAATATGGGTAAAATTAAAGACTTACTGTTTTTTTCCTGGAGTTCTCTAAAGTTTTGTATTCAAATTTGTTTCATTGTGCAATATGTTATTGTATGAGTAGAATAATAGTAACATCCTCAGTTATATACTCTATAAATGGAAGGACATTGCTGAGAAAAAGAGGTGAAGCCACAGTTACACTACTTGATTTTTACACTCAGGATCATAATGGGCTTGAAATCCATAGTTCCTATCAGTCACAGAGAACATACTATCCAAATTTAAAGACACCTCTGATTTCACTAATTGAAATGACACTTGTCATCAGATAGAAAGCAAGGATAGCCCAAAGCTTGATGAAGATTGTGAGCAACTCAAGTGCAGGCTTAATATTATGTTGACCTTCTTTTTTAATGAATGTCAACTTTATTTTCTACACTTAAAGGCTGATGAAAAACCATTACTAATCCTATTAAAGAAAATCCTACATCTCAATCAGAAAGAGTAACTATATTTACTCATTACCATTTAAGTTTTCTACAACATAACTTGAAAACACCTAGCATGCATGTTTAATCCAAGTACAATAGATTCAAGATCAAGTATATGTGTTACAAGTATCAAGGCTTGATTACAAGTTATATCATAGTCATCATTGTGATCATCATCATTCTTTCATTTTCTTTTCAATGCATTTGATGATTCATTGGCAGTATTTTGTGATGACACCATGTTAGTGGTAATAAGAATGTTTTTGGACTCATTTAATGATGGATTAATCAGAACATTCTGAACTGCAGATGTTGTAGGAATTGATGCCCTAGAAGTTGAGGACTGTGAAGTGGGCATCTGTATTGTGAACCTTTGTCTTGTGAGAGACATTAGAGTCCCTACTTCAATGGACACAGACATGGTTTGTGTGGTTTGTGCATCAACTTTAGGAGTACTTGGTCTGTTAGTAACTAAACCAACACTTGGACACAGAATTGTTATTCTTCCCACAGAAGTAGATGCCTTTTTTTTTTTAATAAAGACTTAAGTCTATAGTTTGTAGCAGTCAAGCTATACCTATCAAGTGGAAACCTGGGGCCTGAATATGGCTTGATTAATGACAAAGGAATTTGATTTCTTTATTTTGTAATTTCTAATTAAAAAACTCCTGAGGGAGGAGAGGTAAAAGTCATAACATTCAAATATTGCTTGGTTGAATGAGAAAGTAGATGAATATATAAATGAATATTGGATCATTTTAGGGAACATGATTTTATTTTCTCTTGATTTATATTCAGAACATTTTTAACAGAATCTTGAAATTTATCTTACTCTATTTTTAACTCATTAGTTTTAAGTAATCATACCACTTTAAATACATATGTGCACATATAATGCATGTATGTTTCCAATAAGTATGCCTCATAATTTTATTTCTTTTTTTTCTCTTTTTTACTTTTTTAAAAAAAGGTTTATTTATTTTGAAAGAGACAGAGAGTACATGCATGAACGGGGGAGGGGCAGAGAGTGAAGGAGAGAGAGAAAATCCCAAGCAGAGCATTGGGCTGACAGCACAGAGCCCAATGTAGGGCTCGAGCTCATGAACTGTGAGATAATAACCTTGGCAGAAATCAAGAGTTGGATGCTTAACTGACTGTGCCATCTAGGTGCCCAGCTTCATAATTATTTTTCTATACATGCATTTTCCCATTTTTATTATATTAGATATCTATATAAAAATGAAAACTTTTTGAATGTTCAATAATTACCAAATTCAAACATCTGCTTGGATTGTTCAACAGTATTAAACGTTGGGACTTAATCCTTGGCTCAGATTTCTGTATTTAATATCTTTGACTCAGTCAACTGAACAAGTTCTTGCTGCACTTGTGACTAAGTTTCTTAAACCAGCTGGGAGCACATTTTTGTATTGAGATGGTTCTATACTTGGCACCTTCCAAATATCACAAAATTGGCTGCTATTGATAAGGAAAAAGAACCTAATCATTTAAAATATCCATTCATGTCATCCATTGGATGCTCAGTTGGGAATTCTGCAGGCACTTTAGTGAAGGTTAATAGATCTGGGGATTCCTTATTCCTGGTTCCTAAAATAAATCTGCAAGTCAGATCCACAGTCATTATTTTTAATTTAATCAAAATCCAAAAATCAAAAACTTCTAAGACCAAATTAAGAAAGAAAAGTCATAGCAAATGTGACCTCAACTGATGTGTGGCTATTAGTTTGAACAGTTGTATTTGAGCACATGTTATGTTTGATTATGGGAACCTGCCACAGATTCCACAGAGTATGTTTTATAATATACGCATATGTAACCTATCATCTTCATAAAGCAAACTTATAAAGCAAACTCTAAATTCTAAAATACAGCTGGTGTCAAGAATTTTATATAATTTTATGTCAAGTTATATGGCATGGATCATATAACAGCTCCTATTTTGCTTTCTGATTTCCAAGGAAAGATGCATTTTGATGAACCTGGAAGCCTGACCATAGCTTTGGATTTCTGGGATCATTATGATTGAATTGTTACATAAGGTCAGGTGTTTTAGGATTATATGTACAGGGTTTGAAATATATGAATTGAGACAAGATTGGCTGAAAATTCGTAGTTTTTATTTCTCTAAAAGCAAAAGAGAGAATCTGCACCTAAGATCAACTTTATAGGAGACTGGATAGCGTGTGGGAGATCGAGAAGCTCCCTTTCTTTATAAGCTTGATCTCAACTTCACCCAAGGTCATCATATTTAAGCTAAAATTTATCCCAGCCCCCAACATCTTCATGCATACGTGGCCTTTATGCCCAGATACCTTGATGTCTAAATCCCCCTCTGTTTAATTCATATGTGTTAGGCATTTCTAACACTTGTATTGTAGTAAGGTAGAAAAGGAGGAAGAAAGAATCCCCATCACTGGGTCTCTAAACTCTAAGCAACTACATATTCAGCAGCCTAGATCTGATCCAATCTCATTGCAGGATCTAGAAGAAGGAGCCGCTGGATTCTTTCAGCTGATTTAGAGTACACTTAGGAGCCCCAAATGAGCATCACATTGGATCAATTGATCAGAAGTATATGTATTTTTACTTCCTTGTTCTGTTTTTGTCTTATCAATCATGTCCTATTTAGAAATTTGGAGGGAACCAAGAGCTATGTGCTCATAGCTAATCCAGGTGTCTAGTCACAAAATGGACAGCAAGAACCTCTTACTCAGTTGACATAGTCGAAGATACTAACTACCAAGAAGCCATGTGCTTCTCTTTCCACTCTGTTTTTATTTTCCCCAGTAAAACCTGTCTAGTTTCAGAATATACACTATATATTATTAGACCTATGTAGGTTTATTAAATCAAACCAAGACATTTAGTCCCTTTTGTATTCTTCCATGAGCTGTAATTTAGTTATATATATACAATTAATAAATGAATCTACATAACTACATATATAAATTTTTAAATAGAACTACCATTTATCATTTACCTATATTTTCAAATAAATGCTAACTTTCCAAAAGATCAAGTTCAGAATTAATTTTGTTCTTTTATAAAACTTTTATTTCTTTGTTAAAGAAATGCCTACAGCATTATTTTATGAACCACACATACCTTTAGTACAATTACTTCATAGTTACACTTACTTTTGTAACAGTATTACCTCTTTTAATCATTCATATTGTGATTTACTCATTAATTTTGATGAAAAATTAACTTTCCTACAAGGCAAAAACTTTGTCCACATTAAGAATATACCTAAGAAGACTCGAGATTTCTAAATTAGACAAATACTAATACTTCTGTAGTAATTTTGAGAATATTCTTCTTATGAACCATCTAAATGCAATAATAGATAATCCTTCCTTGTTGCCAGTCAGAATTTCTCTTGCTTCTGCTTTGGGAATTCTTACCATGAAAGACATAACCAGGAACCTACCTACCACCTTTACAAAAAAAAAAAATAGAGTCCTCACTTCTCATTCATTGCAGTCCCTGCCAGAAACTGTGGGAACAGCCTTGCTAGTAGGCCAAAGTTTGGACTTATCCATCCAACTTCTTCTTTTCTTGCACTTATCTCTGCCAGTTTTAAGAGGTTCTTCAGACTATAATTGCCGATGTAACCTGTAAAATGCAACCTGTACAGGTCACACTCGATATTATTTACTTCAGCTCTTCATGTGAATATGTAGATACAATAAATTCAGGGAAGAGAAGGCAGTTTATCTAAATCTCTACACCAAGTATATTTGATTCTTAGATTATCGAACTATAAATCCTAAAGCATAAACATAAATCCTATCTACAATGACATTGAGATGTGATTTTAAGGCATTATTTTGAGCTCATATGCCAAAATTATAACAATTCCCATTCCAGTTACTGTTTTAAGTGTTTTACACTATTACCATATTAAACATTTTACACATATTACCATATTTAATATTCACAACAGCGCTTTATGAAAGATATCAGTATAGCCAGGTGAGAAAATTAAAGAACAAACAATTTAAGTAACTCACTCAAGTCATAGTTAATTAAGTGTAAGTGCCACAGCAAGACTTAAAATAGTGTTATAGTCCTAGCATGTGTACTTTTCATAATTGCACTATACTAACTTATAATGTATATAAATTGTTATTATAGCAAAAATATAATGAACAATGTTTTCATGCTCAAAAATGTAATTTCTGGTCTACATCTTCCAGAAAATATGGTAGGGTTGTGGGGTGTTTTTTGGTTTTTTTTTTTGTTTGTTTGTTTCTTTTCTCAGTGCTTTGTGCTTCCATGTAGCCCAGGTAAATAAGTTTTGTGTATCATTTTCAGGCCTAATATTTAATTGCCTATGTGAGACTGAAAAAGAGAGGGAAACACTAATGTAGTGGACATTCCATCTGTCCATATGCCTTTGTTACTACAATGAGTAGAGATTCCTGTCAATCTGTCAGGAAGTATAGTTATACAAAAATTAAAATTTAGTGTTTTAAGGCACACAAATTTGGGAGTTGCTTGTTAACAACAGTAAAATCTAAATATGTTACACGTTTCTAATATGAGTATAACAAAAGAAATATAAACAAAATATGATGAGCAAAAAATGTTAATCATTCTAGAACTTTTGTTTTAGAATTAAGAATTGACACATATTCTTATCATACATAATTTTATATATTTGTTTCATAATTTCATGTTCATTAGTAACTTGCTAGTAAATGTTTTCTTGCTTTGATCACTACGTTGAATAAAAATTAAATGTAAAATGGCAAAAGACTAAGAACATGGAAAGGGTAAATGATTTATTGTCAGAAGACTATCTCACTTAAAACACAATACAAGTTTTTTACTGTTATCACACAACTTAATTCATCAACAATTATGTATTAGCCACTTAATATATGTTCAGTATTCCTGAACTAAGAATTAGGCCAGATTAAAAAAATAATTTTTAGAAAAGTGACTGGTGATCCATAAAATTTCAAATTATATTTTATAAATAAATGTTAGATATGATGCATCTAAGATTAAATAACAATTTCTGGAGCAAAGAAATTTATCAATAATAACTCAGTATGCCATTGTCTTTAGAAATCTTCTATCATCTACTAGTTTTTAAAAAAGTTTTGTATGCAATATATATTGTTTAATTTTAAAATGTTAGCTTTAGAGGAAGATGGGAGTAAAATAGGAAGACTCTATCCTCACCTTTTTCCTATGAATACAACTAAATAACGAATCATCCTAAATACACCAGAACTAAATAAAATTTTCAAAAAAGAGGAATTTATTGCAAATGAAAGAACAAGAAAAGGCATAGCCAGAGGTCTAAGTGAAACAGATAGAAGTAATATGCTTGATAGGGAACTTAAAACAGTGATACAAAGGATACTCACTGGGCTCAAGAAAAGAATTGAAGACATCAGTGAGGCCCTTACCCCAGAGATAAAAAAGTTGAAAAAGAATCAATCAGAGATGAATAGTGCAATAAATGGAATTATAAACATACTTGATGCAATGAACAGCAGGCTCGAAGAAGCAGAGCAATGAATTAATAACCAAGAAAACAAAGTAATGGAAATCAATGAATTTGAAAGAAAGAAAGAAAGAAAGAAAGAAAGAAAGAAAGAAAGAAAGAAAGAAAGAAAAAGAAAGAGAGAGAGGGAGGGAGGGAGGGAGGAAGGAAAGAAGGAAGGTAGGAAGGAAGGAAGGAAGGAAGGAAGGAAGGAAGGAAGAAAGAAGAGAGAGGAAGGGAAGAAAGAAAGAAAGAAAGAAAGAAAGAAAGAAAGAAAGAAAGAAAGAATTATGCAAAATACGAATAGACTCAGAGAACTCAGTTACTCCATCAAACATAGTAACATATATATTATAGGAGTCCCAGAAAAAGAAGACAGAGAAGAGGGGAAAGAAAATTTATTTGAAGAAATCATAGGTAAACTTCCCTAATCTGGGGAAGGAGACAGACATCCAGATCCAGAAGCCACAGAGAACTCCCGTCAAAATCAACAAAGCACGCCAACACCAACACATACTGTAATTAAATTTGAAAAATACAGTGATAAAGAAAAATCTTAAAAGTAGCAAGATGAAAGAATTCATTAACTTACAAGGGGAAATTCATAAGGCTAGCAGGACATTTTTCAATATAAACTTGGCAAGCCAGAAGGGAGTAGAATGATATTTTCAAAGCACTGAATGGGAAGAATCTACATCTAAGAATACTCTATCCAGCCAGGCTATCATTCAGAATAAAAGGAGAAACTGTTTCCCAGACAAACAAAAACTAAAGGAGTTTGTGGCTATTAAACCAGCTCTACAAGAAATACTAAAGGGGAAACTTTGAGTGGAAAGAAGAGACCAAAAGTGACAGTATAAAGACAGAAGACACACAGCAATAAAAATGAGTATTTCTGTAAAAAATCAGCCAAGGAACTCACACACACACACACACACACACAAAGTTTAACATATACCTAAAGCATGGAGAGAAGAGGATAAAAAAATGGGTTCAATTTTAAACGACCAGCAACTTAATATAGACTGCTACTTGCAGAAGGGGTTATGTACAAACTTAATGGTAACCATGTATTAAAACCCACTAATAAAAAGAATATAGAGAAAGAAATCCAAGTATATCCCTAAGGAAAATCAGGAAAACATGAAAGAGACAATGATGATAAAAGATCAGAAAAGGTCTCCAGAAGCAACCACAGAACAAGTAATAAACTGGCAATGAATACATATCTATAAATAATTACTTTGAATGTAACCATTTACATTACATTCAGTCCATACTGAACATTCCAATCAAAAGACATAGAGGTCAGAATGGATTAAAAAAAATAAGAACCATCTATATGCTGAGACTCATTTTAGACCTAAAGACACCTGCAGATTGAAAGTGAGAGGATAGATAAACATTTATCATGCAAATACATGTCAAAAGAAAGCCAGAGTAGCAATACTTATATTAGACAAATTAGACTTTAAACAAAGACCAACAAGAGACAAAGAAGGGCACTATATCATAACAAAAGATACACTCCCACAAGAAGATACAACAAATGTTAAATTTTTATGCACTCAGCATGGGAGCATGCAAATATATAAAACAATTAATAACAAACAGAAAGGAACTAGTTGTTAATAATACAATAAGTGTAAGAAACTTTAACACCCCACTTACAACACTGGACATATTATCTAAAGAGAAAATCAACAAGGAAACAATAACTTTGAATGACACACTAGACCAAATGGACTTAAGAGATGTATTTTGAGCATTTAATTCTACAATCCCAGAAGGCACTTGGGAGATTCGCTACGTTAGATCATCTTTAGGCCACAACATAGGCCTCAACAAATACAATACAACTGAAGTCATCCCGTGAACTTTTTCTGACTGCAGTGCTGTGATACTAGAAGTCAACCACAATAAAAAGATCTGGAAAGATCACAAATATATGGAGGGTAAATAACATACTACTAAACAACGAATGGGTCAATGCAGATATAAAAGAAGAAATAAAAAATACATGTAAATGCATGAAAATGAAAACATAACCATACAAAACCTTTGTTTTGGATTGCTCGTAGCAATATAGACCTACCTCAAGAAGGTAGAAAAGTCTTCTTTTCTACTTATTAAGAAAAGTCTTAAATAAACAACCTAACCTTATACCCAGAAAAGGTAGAAAAAGAACAAGTGAAGCTGAAAGCCAGCAGGAGAAGGGAAATAATAAAAATTAGAGTAGAAATAAATGATTAGAAGCAAACAAACAAAATACAATAGAACAAATCAATGGAATGAGGAGCTGGTTCTTTGCTGTTGTTGTTGTTATTTTATGTTTATTTTGAGACAGAGAGATAATTCAAGCAAGAGAAGAAGGGAGATAGAGAAGATGAGAAAATTCCAAGCACGATCTGTGCATAGACCCACATGGGGCTCTATCTCAGAAAGCATGAGATCATGACCTAAGCCAAAATCAAGAGTTAGGTGCTTAACTAACTGAGCCACCCAGGCAGCCCAAGAAGCTGATTCTTTGAAAAAATTAATAAAATCGATAAGTCTCTAGACAGACTTATCAAAGAGAAAAGAGAAAGGACCCAAATAAATGTAATTACAAATGAGAGAAGAGAAACAATCAACACCACAGACATACAATTATAAGAGAATATAATGAAAAACTATATGCCAGAAATTGGACAACTAGACAACTAGAAGAAATGGATAAATTCCTTGAAACATGTAAATTACCAAAACTAAAACAGGAAGAACTAGAACACTTGAACAGGCCAGTAAGCAGCAGAGAAATTGAATCAGTAATCAAAAAATTCTCAACAAAGAAAAGTCCAGGGCTTAGACGGCTTAACAGGCAAATTCTACCAAGTATTTAAAGAAGAATAAATACCTATTCTTCTCAAACTTTTCCAAAAAACAGAAAAGAAAGAAAAAATTCCAAATTCATTCTTTCAGGCCAGCATTACCTTGACACCAAAACTAGATAAAGACACCACAAAGGAAGAAAACTATTGGCTAGTATCTCTGATGAACATAAGTGTAAAAATCCTCAACAAAATGCTAGCAAACCAAATTCAACAATGCATTTTAAAAAATCATTCACCAATATCAAGTGGGATTTATTCCTGAGTTGCAAGTGTGGTTCAATATTCACAAATCAATCAAGGTGATATTATTACATTAATAAAAGAAAAGATAAGAACCATATGATCATTTCAATAGATATAGAAAAAGCATTTGACAAAGTGCAACATTCATCCATGACAAAAACCTTCAACAAAGAAGATTTAGAGGGAACATACTTCAACATAATAAAGTCTATATATGAAAAACCTACAGCTAATATTATTCTCAATGGAGAAAAACTAAAAGCTTTTCCTCTGTAGTCAGGAACAGAACAAAGATGTCTACTCTCACCACTGTTATTTAACATAGCACTGGAAGTTCTAGCCACAGCAGTCAGACAACAAACAGAAATAAAGGCATCCAAATAGGTAAGGAAAAAGTAAAATTTTCACTATTTGCAGATGACATGATATTCTATCTAGACAATCCAGAATACTACACCAAAAAAGTACTAGAACTGATACACAAAAAGACCCTGAGTAGCCAAAGCAATCCTGAAAAAGGAAAACAAATCTGGAGGCATCACAATTCTGGACTTGAGCTATATTACAAAACTGTAGTGATCAAAATAGTATGGTACTGGCCCAAAAATAGACACATAGATCAATAGAACAGAACAGATACTCCAGAAATGAACCCACAACTCTATGGTCAATTAATTTTTGCCAAAGCAGGAAAGAATATCCAACGGGAAAAAGTAAGTATATTCAACAAATGGTGTTTGGAAAATTGGACAGCAACATGCAAAAGAATGAAACTGAACCACTTTCTTACACCATACACAAAAATAAACCCCAAATGGTAAAGACCTAAATGTGAGACCTGAGGCCATAAAACTCCTTGAAAAGAACACAGGGAGTAACTTCTTTGATATCAGCTATATCAACTTCTTACTAAATACATCTCCAGATATAAGGAAAACAAAAGCAGAAATAAACTACTGGGAATACATCAAAGCAAACTATTCTGCACAACAAAAGAAACAATCAACAAAACTAAAAGACAAATTATGGAATGGGAGAAGATATTTGCAAATGATGTGTCTGATAAAGGGTTAATATCCAAAATACAGAGAGAACTTATAAAACTCGACATCCAGGAGTGCCTGGTCAGTCAATTGAATGTCCTCTTTTTGATTTCAGCTCAGGTTGTGATCCCAGGGTGTGACTGAACCCTGCTGAGTGTGCAGTCTTCTAGAGGCTCTTTCTGTCTCCCCCCTCCTCTGATTGTGTGATCTCTCTCCAAGAAATAAAAAACAAAATCTCAACACCCAAAAAGTGATTATTCCAATTTAAAAATGGGCAAAAGACATGAAAGGACACTTATCCAAAAAATTCATACAGATAGCCAACAGACACATGGAAAGATGCTTAACATCTCTCATCATTAGGAAATGCAAATCAAAACTGCAGTGAGATATCACCTCACACCTGTCATACTGAATAAAATCAACAACACAAAAAATTACAGGAGTTGGCAAGGATGTGGAGAAAGGAGAATCCTCTTGCACTGTTGTTAGGAAGTAAAACTGGTGCAGCCACTCTGGAAAACAATATGGAGGTTCCTCAAAAAGTCAAAAATAGCATTACCCTACTATCCAGCAATTGTACTGCTAGGTATTTACCCAAAGAATACAAAAATACTGATTTGAAGGGATACATGAACCCCGATGTTTATAGCAGCATTAGCAACAATAGACAAATTATGGAAACGGCCCAATTGTCCATTGATTGATGAATGGATAAGGAAGATGTGGTATGTATATACAATAGAATATTATTCAGCCATCCAAAATAATAAAGTCTTGTCATTTGCAATGATGTGGATGGCACTAGAGAGTATTGTGCTAAGCGAAATCAGAACTTCTTTCAGTCAGAGAAGGAAAAATACTATATGATTTCACTGATACATGGAATTTAAGAAACATAACAAAGAAGCAAAGGGGGAAAGATGAGAGGCAAACCAGGAAACAGACTCAACTCCAGAGAACAAATTGATGGTTATTAGAGGAGAGGTGGGTAGGGGATAGGTTAAATAGGTGATGGGGATTAAGGAATGCAGTTGTTATGATGAGCACTGAATGTTGTATAGAATTGTTGAATCATTATATCATGTGGCAGAAACTAACATTACACTAAACATTAACAAACTGTCGAATTTAAATTAAAAACTTTTTAAAGATGTTAGCTTTCTGTAAATTATGGAAATAATTTCCATAATGAAATTAAAAATGGATTTCTACCCCTAAGAGGACTGTAATTCACAAATGTCTATGTTTTATCGTTAAGGATTAATAATTAGAAATACATCAACATTCCTTTGGTTACTTAAACATTTGTTTCATGGGAAAATATTTATGTAGAGTTTTAAAAAATATCATTGAAAGAGATAAATTTCCTCATGACGTATTTTCTGTAGTCATACTTCTCACTTTCTGAGGATATCTGTCAGTTAGTAGTTTTAAAGACAGAGATCATTCAAGTCACTGGTGAAATTCTGGCCAACATACTCATCCAAATAAGATAATAAGTTTAGTTTTCCAATAGAAAACTTTTGGCAAATAAACATATTTATCAGGCTTTCCGATCTCACAGGGAAAACAACTACTGTATTGTGCAAATAAACACCCCTCCAACTGGCCCATATCTCTTTGTCATTTAGAAATAAAAACTTTTTGTGTTGCTATCAATGCCAGTTTCTTAAATTCTTTTGTAACATTCCTACAGACAATGACATATATTCTGTGTCCTTTCTTAAAGAGAAACATATCATAACAAGAATAAAGTTGATGAAACTGTAATTAGTAGAATTAAAGAAGAGAAAAGATTGACTTGAAAGAAGTTATAGAAATGTCAATATTGAGCATCTCTTATTAGTAGGATTTAGAGTCATAGAAATGTATTTATCATTAGATACTCATACAATGGAAAGAAAAGTATTTATGACTAATTTAAAAACAAAGTTTGAGAAAGATGAAATATCTTCCCAAGATCTGTTTTTGGAAAGGTTCGTTTTTATTATTTTGTTGTTGTTGTTGTTGTCAATAGTAAATGGAAAGCCTCATTTCTTTTATGGTTTCTTTTCTTCCTCTGCCCTTATTTCTTTTTGTACATAGGCATTGTAGGTTAAAAAAAAAGAAGAAAGAAAGAAAAAAGAAAAGGAAAAAATGGGGGATAAATTTGTGTTAAAAGGTACACTGAGGCACATTGCAATTTTTCAAGAACTTATTTGGGCATATACATCAACTGAACAAGGCTGCACCAAATTAATGTGGTTAGGAGCACAGTTTTGCTTAGGAGGTAGGGGTAAAGTTTTTATTAAGATACCAAAGCAAAGCAAGGCAATTATTTAATTGGTTATAGCTTAAACACTTACCTTAATTGGGAAAATGTAATTGGTTGTCTGTGATTGGTTGCAAATTTAACTTTCTCAAATGTTAGTTCATTGACTCTGGAGTAGGTTTTAGTTTGCTTAGGTAGCCTATCAAGATTTTAGAGCCACTTCAGTCTAATGGCCTCCTTATTTAAAGACTTTAACAATTGATATTTGAATTATAAGCAGAGGTTGTTTATGGAGAAAAACAAGAGGAGGAAAAAGTCATTTCACTATAGATCCTTTTCCCCAATCCTAAAAAACTCTTATTTTGAAAATTACTACTTGTATAATGAATGTGTTCATATACTTCATCTGGATTTTCACATAACTAAGTTTAAGAAATATTGTGGGTGTACTTATGTATCAAATATAAAATAAAAATTTATAGATGAAACAACCAGAACATGTTGCCTCCCAACTGTGCTAGCCCCTTCAGGGAATAAAGAAGATGACTCCCACTTTCTACCTTAGAGGAACTTCAGTAGTTTTGGACAGATAAAGCCTCCTAGATAGTACCCCAACCACAGACTAAAATGGGTTGCTCACTGAATACAATCATACAATCATGTCCTCTTACAAGGCTTTCTTGGGTCATTTTGACACTGTTTGAAATATTCAAACAGCATATTATACTGATTAAAGAATTGGCTTTAGAATAAAATCCAGACCTAGATTTAAGGACCAATAATAATACAACTTCCAAGATATGTAAACTTGGACAAGTTACTTATTATCTTAAAATTTGAGTTGCCACATCTACAAAATGTAAATAATGACAGTACTCATTTTATGGGAGTTTTGAAGAATAAAATATAATACTTATAAGAATGTTTAGTTCAGACCACATATAATAAATATTCAAATAACTGTTCATTTTTGTTGTCATAATTAATAACAGGATGCCTCTTCTACTTACTGTTAGAATTGATTCCATTCCATATGAACCTGTACTGTTTATGAGGAGAGATAGATATATGTATATTGGATCACCAGAAATTGCATAATGGTTTAGAATCTATGCTTAGCTCAGCAATGGCTCCTCAAGGAACAGTTATTTTCAGTTTTCTTGTCCTAGAGATACGTTGTCACACTAGCCAATGGTGGTCAACCTATCAGAATATGGTAACTAGAAATCCTGTATTTCCTGCTGTTTGTGTCCCTTTTTTCTCTTGGCTTCTATGATAAGACTTATTTCTAATATGAAATGAATCAGTTTGAGATAGTCACAGTTATGTTTATTCTACTTGTGTTATAACGCTCATGTTAAATTCTCCATAGTGTTCTATCCAGTCTTTCTGTGGTGTCTAAACCATGGGCTAGTATTTTATGAAGCAATATTTAGTTAGATATTTATTTGCACTAGATTTTCTTTATATCAGTAAAATAGAATATCAGAATACAAAGATTTAATGCAATAGAAAACACAGTCTGTAGATTTTGGCTATTCTGATCATCTACAATTTACCCTTGGTCTTTCTGAAAAAATTATGTGTACCAAATAATTGACTTTTAAGTTAACAGATATGAAAAATTTTAAAGTTGTCATTAGGGGCGCCTGGGTGGCTTAGTCGGTTAAGCGTCCGACTTTCGCTTAGGTCATGATCTTGTGGTTCGTGGGTTCGAGCCCCGCGTCGGGCTGTGTGCTGACTGCCAGCTCAGAGCCTGGAGCCTGCTTCAGTCTGTGACTCCCTCTCTCTCTGACCCTCCCCTGCTCACCCTCTCTCTCTCTCTCTCTCTCTCTCCTAGAAATAAATAAAAACATTTTTTAAAAATATAAATAAATAAATAAATAAAATTGTCATTAAAATGAGCCTACAGTTAGTGAAAGTGTAACTAATTCAAGATTTGTGGATTAAATTCAAATATGTTCTTATATGCAAAATGGTAGCAGTAGTTTCTTTCAATTCCAAATATATACATCTTTAAATATTAACAGATATTTTTAGGTTCACAGAATTTTAGAGCTGGATTATAAGGAATTCATTGGCAATTTAATTTAATCAATTTATTTTGCAAAACAATAGGTAAAGCCAAGAGATTTATCAGAGATGTCCAAGACCACACTATGAGTTTCAGGCAAAGCCTGAAATGTGATCATAATCAGCTGATTCCCAAACCTGTGTTTTCCCATTATGCAGTACTCAAAATCGGAGGACAGAGATGGATGATCTGGATGTGACAGAAAGGCAAGGGATTCTAAGCATTGGTGATTCTGTCATCCATCTCACTTATTGCCAAACTTTTCAGGGGAGCTGAATACTATAGAAACAGGATTTACCCTAAAAAATGCCAAATGTAACTGCAATTACTTTCCAGAAGGAATAGAAGTAAAGGGTGCTCCTTATATTATGCAACCATCATCAAAGATTATTTAATATAATTTGAGTATTACCAGAACATGCCCTGGGTTACCAGAAAAGCCTGAGATCTAAGGAAATTAAGTTTTCTGATAATCACATTGTTTATCATCTTTTTCTCGTGAGATATTTACCTGAAAGAGTCAAAGCTGTCAATTTGAGAGAGGCATTATCTAATTAGTTTGTGATCACTTAGACAACCAGACACTATAATACTTTTCTCTATATTCACGAGTTATAAACTAAAACGGTCTGCATTTTTCTAATCCATTATCTTAGAGAGTAAAAATTCAGTTATTTGCTTTCTTTTTATTTTCCTTCTTTTTTGATGTAAAATATTTATTATTTTAAAGAGCTACTTTGCGTTCATTTATGACTTTATAAAGAATAAATTTTGGGGGAGATGGTGCCTGAGTGGCTCAGTTAAGTGACCAACTCTTGATTTTGGCTCAGCTCATGATCTCATAGTTGTAAGATAAAACTCCAAGTTGGACTGCACTGAGTGTGAAGCATACTAGGGATTCTCTCTCCCCCTTTCTCTTTGCCCTTCTTCCACTCATGCTGGTTCTCTCTCTCACTCTTCCTCTCTCTTTCTCAAAATAAATAAATTAACATTAAAAAAAGTGGGGCACCTGGATGGCTCAGTTGGTTGAGTGTCCAACTCTTGATTTCAGCTCAGGTCATGATCCCAGAGTCATGGTATCAAGCCCTATGTCGGGCTCCATTCTGAGTATGGAACTCACTCTCCCTCTTTCTCCCACTCATGTTCTCTCTCTAAAAAATAATTTGTTTTTAATTTTAAAAAAGAATATATATATAGGAAATTTGTATTTTTAATTAAGTTGATAGTTAAAATAAAATTTTTCATCACCTGAATATTGTGTCTTTCTAATCTTCATTGTGCTACACAATACTCCATTATTTTAAAAATTTATGAAAATATGATTAATTTAAAAATAAGTATTTTCCTGTCCTGTAGTTGTTTAGAGAAAGATTCTTACATCTAGAATACTCATTTCCCAAAATTCTTCACATCAATTGTCCTTCTGCATAGAATCTATACATAGATACATACATCATTTATAGGCTTGCTTTTTTCTGTAATTATTAGTCTATTGCCTCTTCAAATTATGTGTAAGAAATATTCCTCATTATCAATGCAGCAAAGAGAATAAAAGGACTAAATGAAAACTGATTTATAATGGAATGGTCAAACTTAATCTAAAATATTGATAGGGAAATGAGATATGTTCTCAGTTGAACAAAATGAACAAAACAGAGAGAGACTGCAGCTTAGAAATAAATCATAGATTATTTGTAGGTCAGAAAAAGCCTCCTTCTCCCACTAGGGTCTCAAAGCATCCAATTAGTACAATTCAGAACAGATAGCTTTCAATCCTTTTCCATATTTTTATTTATAGGAGACCTTGCTTAAAATGTTTCTTTTTTTAATTTTTTAAATCTGTATTTATTTTTGGAAGAGGGCGAGACACAGTGCAAGCAGGAAAAGAACAGAAAGAGGGAGACACAGAATCTGAAACTCCAGTCTCTGAGCTGTCAGCACAGAGCCCAACACAGAGTTCAAACTCACCAACATGACCTGATTTTTGGTTAAAAGTCAGACTCTTAACCAACCGAGACACCTTGGTGCCCCTAAAATTTTTATTTCTAATATTTATCAGGGAAAATGTTACTATTAACCTAACTCATATGAGTTTATTATTTTTCTGCTTTTTTTTATACTTTACTGAAAATCTAACCCCATTATTCATATGGCAACAGATAACTGAAAATCTTCCCTATATTTTACTTGTCTGAAGTAAAGAAAACTTTGTTAATATTTATTTATCTCAAACCCACTAAATACAAGCATATTTATGGAGGATACTTTTTCCTTTGTTAAAAGTAAATAAATTTTACTATAACTAATGAGATCCAACTATTCCACAGTATTAAAATGTTAAGCCTACCAATGAGGTAAATATTTAAATAAGACCCTATTTGATAGCTGGAAATAATTGAAGATCTTTATCTGGGTTTATTCGTTTATTGGTTTATTTAAAAAATATTTACTGAAAGTCTACTATACACAGAATACTTACTGTGGGAAAACATGGGGGCTGAAAATATAAGTAAGGCATATTTCTTTGTATAATAAAGTAACAAATTAAGAAAATCAAATATGTACACAGAGAAGAAAGTAGAGTGATTACAGCAGGAAAAGCAATCCTTCCTGAGGTAACCAGCGAGCATTTTAAATACAGTGGACATTTAGAGTTTAAAGTGAAAGTAAAGTTTCCGGGTATACTAGGGGAAAAATGCGTAAGTTTAAACATATAAACAGGGATGATTAAAGTTTGTACAGGACATGGCAGAGGACATAGGTTATAGAAGAAAAGACACTGGTCTGTTAGATTTCTATGAAGACATAAAAGGGTCTTCACTGACCATGATTTATCTAAATGTGAATTTTGTGTTGTTTGTTTAAAATAATGATCAATTTTGGGGCACCTGGGTGGCTCAGTCAGTTAAGCGTCCGACTTTCGCTTAGGTCATGATCTTGCGGTTCGTAGGTTCGAGCCCTGCGTCGGGCTCTGTGCTGACTGCCAGCCCAGAGCCTGGAGCCTGTTTCAGAGTCTGTGTCTCCCTCTCTCTCTGACCCTCCCCTGCTCACGCTGTCTCTCTCTATCTCCTAGAAATAAATAAAAACATTTAAAAAAAGAAAATGTAAAATAATGATCAATTTTGATTATTTTTTTTCAATATCAATACTGAGATATTTCAGTATTGATTTCAAGTGTTATTTCTGGCATTTCCTATAGTTTTCTGTTGCTGTTCCTCCTAAAAATCCTCTCAGACAAAATTGAAGCTTCTCATTCTGTTTTTCAGTTCTTTAAACTTTCAGAACTTGTCATGTCTTTATTTCTCTCTATGTTCTGTGCTACAACTTCATTTCCAAATTCTAGTAATTAATTTTCTCTTCAGTTTTATCTACTAACCTACTAATTTTTATATATTGACATTTTTTTTCTGATATTTTGTTTTCTTTTCTAAGATTTTCAAGAGGAAAAGATTGTGTGTGCTTTGTGTTTACTGTCTTTACTAGAATCTGTCATTGACATTTAAAATAAATTGTAACATGGTTCCAGCGTAATACTCTTCCTATTTGGTCACTTCAAATGCTATAAAAGTCACCTGGTTTATCAAGTCACCATGAATTATTGCCCTGTCCTCTGATATGTCGCCAACTATCTTCCACATCAGTTTTCCTCATACGTTGATGAGCCATGTTCTTTTTTTAATATATGAGAAACATAGCAACATATAATAAGCTGATTATATTAAGTTTTTTAGCATACCCCTATCATGTTGAGGCTGACATTTTAAAAGGCATAATATCTATATGTCTTTATTGAGTTTGTATAGAAAATTAAATTAGTAAAGAAAAAAAAATCCAGACATCCTTACAGAGATATCTTCTTCTCCAAAACGATTAAATAATTATATGATAGAAACTGAACTCAAAAGCAGGGTTTAAAGAAAATGACATTCTATAAAACTTGCTTCAGTACAATCATATTCAGTGACTCATACTGTTGTGCCTTCTAACCTCTGCTCTTAAAAACGAGCCCTTAGAAGGTCACTGCAACCTTAAATGATGTTGATTTTCTTCGGATTATGCTGTAACTTGACAGGAGCCATAAGAAGGCCACATTATAAATGATATATCTTGGTTACTAATGTCCTTTTCTGCTGGCGCTCAGACAGCTCTTGTCAAAGCTCTTAGACCAGATAATGCTTTCCTACTCCTTTAAAGAATAATCTGAAAACACTACCCAGAGTGCAATAAAAGTCCCAGAATTGTTTTTCTGTAGATAGGTCATGTCTTAGGGGAAAAAAAAAACCTCTAAAAGGTTTTATTTTTTACTCTTTTAGTATTATAGTATACACACACACATGCACACACATAGCATGTTAAGAAGTTTAAATCTCATAACAATTATTTAGGGAGTTAAAGAATTTTTATTTTTTTATTTGCTTGTTTTTACTTATGAAATTTAAACTAACATAAGTATACCAGGAGATGAGGTCCTAGTTTTCCTTCTGAAATTAAGATATAGCAAAAAAAAAAAAAAAAAAAAAGTTGGGGGGTGCAACTTAGAAGGTTAAGTCTCTAGTCCATGGAAAGCATTGAAAAACACTGACATACATATTAATATATCAGATCAATCATGTGTCCTTATTCTTGGTGTATATTGAGATTTAAAAATTTATACCTACAGACTTTAATAAGCAAAATTGTCGGAAAGAACAATATTTTTTTTTAAATTTTTTTAATGTTTAGTTTTCAGAGAGAGAGAAAGAGAGTGCTAGGGAGGGTCAGATATAAAAGGAGACACAGAATCTGAAGCAGGCTCTAGGCTCTGACACAGAGCCCTACATGGTACTTGAACTCATGGGCCACAAGATATGTATGACCTGAGCCAAAGATGGACACTTAACCAACTGAGCCACCCAGGTGCCCCAAAAACAATAGTTTTTAAATAAATGATTATTTAAAACTTCTTCACTAGAAAGCCTTTACTTTCTAAGCTGACAGGACACATTTTCAAAGAATCTTTTTATAATATCAAATGTAAGAATTTATGTTACTCAAAACTTCAAGCTTTCATAATGTCTTTAGCCTTAAGACTGTAAAATTTTCTTTTTTTTTTCCAATTTTTTTTTAATTTTTATTTATTTCTAGGAGAGAGAGAGAGACACAGTGTGAGCAGGGGAGGGTCAGAGAGAGAGGGAGATACAGACTCTGAAATAGGCTCCAGGCTCTCAGCTGGCAGTCAGCACAGAGCCCGACGCGGGGCTCGAACCTACGAACCGCGAGATCATGACCTAAGTGAAAGTCGGACGCTTAACCGACTAAGCCACCCAGGCGCCCCAAGACTGTAAAATTTTTAATGACAGTGATACTCTCATTTATTTTGTGTACCCAGCACAGGGCTAGGTAAAGTTGGTGAAATATAAATGCTATTTAATAAATTGTATGAGGGCAATGAGCTTTTAGTTTTATTGCATTATTCAAACATAGTGAAAAGGTGTTGAACATTATGTGATATTTTAAGAAAGGGGTAAAAGGACACATCTGTATCTTTTTAATAGAGAATTAAGAAAATGGAAATAAAGTTAATTGCCACTGAACTAGTACAAGCTAAATTTTTCAGAAGGAATAATTAATTTAGAGAAAGCTTATAGACATTATTTTTTTTTTAATTTTAATGTTTATTTTTGAGACAAAGAGAGAGAGAGAGAGAGGGGAGGAACAGAGAGAGGGAGGCACAGAATCTGAAGCAGGTTCCAGGCTCTGAGCTGTCAGCACAGAGCCCAAGCAGGGCTGAAACTCACAAACTGAGAGAACATGACCTCAGCTGAAGTCAGATGCTTAACTGACTGAGACACCCAGATGCCCCAGAAAGCTTACAGACATTTTAAAGGATCATGCCACAAAACTTCATGTCATAGGATTATATAAATAATAATATTTTACAGACAAATGAGCCTATAAGCTACCTTAGATAAATTCTAGTCCTGTTTCAAGCACATGGAAAATCTATCTTTAATTTGAACCAGCACATAAATTGAGCATTGCTGAGATGTCAAATTACACTTTGGTGAAGATGGAAGGAGTGGTGAATAATAATAATGATTGCAGTTTACATTTATATAGTAATATATGCCGTTTAATCTACTTTTATATCCATAGCTCTAGGGCAGACTGCAAAGATTTCATAATATCAGAATAGTGATTTAGCTTACATCTATCTACACTACACAGCTTAAATGTTTTCCATACTGAGTACCTCTATTTCCTGGAAATGCCAGCAATTTTCAGTACTCAAGCTTCAATGCATTACTCAATAACCAGATCTGTGGTTGTAGACAGTATCATCTCTGTAGCTAAATATCATTTCTCAATATACGCAGTGATCTTCGGGTTAAAGTAGTTAGATATTTTTGTATTGGTTTTTATAGTGATATGAAACCAAGGCAAGTATCATTAAAAATTTCATATCAAATATTCCCTAATGTAGCCCAAAATTCCCTAATGTAGCCCAAAAGTCTGTGTACTAATATAAAGATTTTTTTAAGTTTTTTTCCCCCCTGAAATGAGAAATACAATAGCAACTATTCTAATGCTGCTTTGCTTCTGCCCACTATCAATATTTGAGCAGTGTATGCGTTTGTGAGTGCTCTGGATGTTGAGGTACAAATTTCTGAAAGGAAAAGGATGGGAGTTGGAAAAGATGACTGTTAAACAGAACTCTCCAATTTTAAGAATTTATGATTCCATTAATTTTATGCTGCTAATAGGTAGAAAACCATTCCATATTATTCACTATGGATGACATTCATAATTACAAATAAAATACTTAACCACTTTGTTTTCATATGATTTTCATTCTGATTAATGTGAAGAACTCTGACATAAGTTGACTAGACAGATTCCAAGGCTTCATGGAGTTATTTTCAATACTATCAATATTAATAACTACATTAAATCTTATTAGTGCATAAAATATTATCCTCACCAATTACCAGGATATTCAATGATCTGAAACAATGCCATTTAAGACACTTATGGTAGAAATGGAAAGAAGCCTCTCTAAGAGAGTTTAGGGAGCATCTTCTATGACAGAAGATAAATGGCTATTACAAATGTTATTTAATTGGATGCCATGCTTTTTAGGTAACCAGGAACATGTGTCAAGTTGTATAATTTCCTCTTTTTTTTTTTTCAGTCAAACTAGACCATGAAAACTTATTCTGTGGGATGGGGAGAATGGAGGAAAGCAGAGTGTTCCAAATTGCTGAAGACAAGGGTGGCTGAGGATAATGATAACTGCCTAATGAGTCTTCATATGTCCACCAAAACCATGCATAACTACCAGCATCAATAAAATGATACCATATACATATATATATATATATATGCCATATATATACACATATATATGTATATATGCCATATATATACACTATATATTTGTATATAGTGTATACTATATACATATATACTACACATATACATATATGTAGTATATATATACATATATACATATGCTACATGCTACATATATATATATGTATATAGTGTATACTATATACATATATACTACATATATATATATGTGTGCCAAAGCACACCTAAAACTAAAAGTCAAATGTAAGCATTAAAGCAAACACTAAAGACCTGTAGGGTCACTTTCATGATCTTGCCACAAACCTTTACATTTAGCATACTAGACACTTTGATCACCAGAGAGGTTTTGGGGTCACTAGTGGGAAGAAATCTCCCCAATAAGAACTAATCAGGGAGGATTCTTTGTCCCCAGGCCTGAGACTTTCTTCTTACAATGGGAGGCATCAAGGTAGGCAGGTGGCACAGACACTGGAAGCCTCTACATTCCTCCACATCTGAGGGCTCTACTCCCTGACCAAGAGATACTCTGTGGCTCTGCCTGAAAAACCCTCCTGCCCTCTTAGGCAGTGCTAGAATTGACCAGTAGAAGCCACAGTAATAGCACCACATAAATAAACCAGCAGATCAAAGTAATACTGCAAGTGTCTGAAAATTAAATTATAATTGGAACCACAATCCACAGAAGTAGTCCAGGACTATGTGCTAAACCTAACCAGGGTGACTTCTTGCTAAAATAAAAGAAGTACTCATGACCCAAAGCCTCTTAACATAAGACAAAATGTTCAGGTTACAATTAAAAATTGCTCAGCATACCAAAATCAAGAAAACCATAACTTTAATGAGAAAAGACAATCAACTGACACCAACACCAAGATGAATCAGATGTTGGAATTATGTGAAAAGGATTTTTAAAACAACTGTCATAAAAGGTTTCAACAATCAATGAATAATTCTCTTTAAATTAATTAAAAATTAAAAACAATCTCAGCAAGGAAGTAGAAGTTACTTTAAAAAGAATCAAATGGGAATTATAGAACAGAGAAATATGTTTGTTTACAAGTTTGTAAAATACTTGTTGAATGTACTTAATAGTAGAGCGAAGATGACAAGACAGAATCAATGAACTTAGAACAGATGAAAAGAATATATCCAAATATGAACAACAAAAAGAAAATAGACTTAAAAAAAGAAAAAGAACAGACCTCAGGAACCTGTCGAACAATAACAAAAGTTCAAAATTCCTAATGATTAAGGAGAGAGAAAAAGAATGGTTTGAAAGAGTGCGTGTAAGTGAAAAATCTCTAAATTTAGAGTACATTTGTTTTCAAATTTTCATATACTCATTGACTATTATTATTTTTTCTTTTTTTTCACTTTTTTTTTTTACAAATAGTTTATTGTCAAATTAGTTTCCACATAACACTCAGTGCTCATCCCCACAAGTGTCCTCCTCCATGCCCATCCCTCCCCCCCTCTTTTTTTTTTAAGTTTTTATTTATTTTTGAGATAGAGACAGAGCATGAGTGGGGGAGGATCAGACAGAGAGGGAGACACAGAATCTGAAGCAGGCTCCAGGCTCTGAGCTGTCAGCACAGAGCCCAATACCAGACTCTAATTCACGAACTGTCAGATCATGACCTGAACAGAAGTCGGATCTCAACTGACTGAGCCATCCAGGCACCCCTATTATTTCATTTTTGGAAAAATGTCTATTCAGATTCTTTGCTCATTTTTAATTAGTTATGTATTACTATCTTTTGTATTTGGGTTGTATGTGTTCCTTATATCTTTTGGATATTAATCCCTTGTCAGAGATGATGTTTGCAGATGTTTTCTTCCTATTGCAAAATACAGATGCAACACAATCCCCTTCAAAATTGCAGTGGCATTTTTTCACTGAAATAGAAAAAACAAGTGTACAATTCATATGGAACCACTAAAGACTCTAAATAGACAAAGCAATTTGAAAAAGAAGAACAAAGTTGAAGGCAACAAACTTCCTGATTTCAAATTGTATTACAAATATAGTAATCAAATCCATATGGTGTTGGCATAACAACAGATATACAGACCAATGGCACAGAATAGAGAACCCAGAAAGAAATCCAAACATGTACAGTCAACTAATTTTTGACAAGGCCACCAACAATACACAGTAGGGAAAAGATAAATAAATGGTGCTGGGAAAATTGGATATCCACAAGTGAAAGAATGAAATTGGATCCTTACACTGTACACAAAAATCAACTCAAAGTGGATTTGACTCAAATGTAAGACTGAAACCATAAAACTCCTAGAAAAAAACAGGATAAAACCTTCCTGACAATGGCCTTATCAATTATGTTTTAGATAGGACAGTAAAACCTTAGGTAATAAAAACAAAAATGAACAATTGGGGCTACATCCAAGTAAAAGCTTCTGCACAGAAAAGAAAACAACAAAATGAAGACAACCTATAGATTGAATAGACACATCACCATAGGGGATAGAAAGATACCAAAGAAAAGGTGTTCAATATCATTGGCCATTGGGAAATGCAAATTAATACCATGATCAGGTAACTCAATATGCCTATTTGAATGGTTCAAATAAAATTTTAAAAATACTAACAATATCTAATGCTGGCAAAATTTAGAACAACTGGAACTGTCTCACATGGCAATGCAAAATGGTACAGGCTCTCTGGAAAACAATTCAGCAGTTTCTTGTAAAGTGAAGCCATATCCTTGCCACATGACTAAGCAACCAGTCCTGGGTATTTACTCTGGAGAAATAAAAATTTATATGCACAGTAAAACCTGTACACAAATGTTCACCAAAGCTTTATTTGTAAGAGACAAAACTAGAAATAACGGAAATGTCCTTCAACAGGTGAATGAGTAAATTATGACATATCCATACAATGGAATACTACCATAAGTAAAGAGGAAAGCTATTGATATAAACAATGACTTAGATGAACCTCAAAGACGTTATGCTGAATGATTACATGTCTCAAAAATTACATACTGTGTGTTTCCATTTTCTTGTCATTTTCTTTTTTGAAAACTTTTAAATTTTTATTTGTTTTTGAGACAGACAGAAACAGAGCATGAGCAGGGGAGGGGCAGAGAGAGAGGGAGACACAGAATCTGAAGCAGGCTCTGATGTGGGGCTGGAACCTGCTGATCATGAGATCATGACTCTGAGTGAAGCACAATGCTTAACTGATTGAGCAACCCAGGAGCCTTGCCTTGCATTTTCAAAACAACAAATGGAAAGCAGATCAGTCATTAGTAGGAATATGGGTGGAGGTGATGCTATCACTGTGAAGTGAAAACATGAAGGGTTTTTTGGACTTCTAGAGAATTCTGTATCTTCAATGTGGTGGTGATTACCCAAACTGATACATGTGTTAAAACTCTTAGAATTGTGTAACAAGAGAAAAACATCAATTTTAATATATGGTAACTATAAAATAGAAAATAGGAGAATAAAAAACAAAGACACAAAAGTCATTATCACAAAATAGCATAGCAATTACTTCCAGAAAAGTCTGAAAATGTGATCAGCATGGATTCCCAAGGACATCCTAAGGTCCTAATAATATTTTTTATCTTACCCTGGGCATTTCATATGTAAATGATAATTTGGAGATAAATAGTAGGATTGAAGAAGCATATATATGATGCCACAATCAGTCCATATATTCTTTTAAATAAATTTTGGTACATTTCTCCAAAGAAGCATATGTAAATGTGCTTATTACAGCACTTTATGGCGAAGAAAATATTTAGATGTGACCTATTCATAAGAAGAAAATCGATTAAGTATGCTTATTTACATGAAGAAATAGTATACATATCATTGAAAATAAAAAAGTATCTGTATCAACACTGGTATATCTCAAGAACTTAATACAAGTAATAAAGGCAGGTTGTGAGCTGTTGCATACCAGTTATTATTTTTTATTAGTAAAATAACTAAGCTAGTGTATAAAACATGTACAAAAATAATGAATATCAAACACATGATAGTGCTTATCTCTTTGGTAAGAAGAGGAATAAAAGAAGAAGGGAATAGAGGAAAGTAAATCCATCTGTAGTGTCTTATTGAAAAGAAGAAAATCATCGCATCATATACGGAGACATGTGATAAAGCTCCCTGTTGTGTGAGAAGGAATTGATGACAGTATTATTACCTGTATGTTTGAACTATCTTATAATTTAAAGGCATATTGATTATATTCCTATCAATTGATTTTTCTTAAATGTCAATTGCTTCTGTCATTTATTACTTTCCTGGCCCCTGTGTGCATTTGAATTTGTAATCCCTGTACTTCCCTGTGAGGCTAAAAACATGTCTTAGGCCTCTGACAGTTGACAACCTGTGTAAGCACTTGGCCACTTGGACTCGGAACCCTTTTGCTTCTAATTGTTTCCCTCTTAGTTTGCTACCACTATGGCTACCAACACTGCTTCTATTCTCTCACACCTGGGACCTGTTGTTTTAGGCCATGCAGACTGAACAGAACAACTATTTTCTTTGTGCTGCTTTCCTTGAGATGCTCCTTCTCCACCCTTTTCTGAGTCTCTGCAAGAAAGATTGGGAATATCGATACTAGGGCAGACTAAGAAGGTAGATAGTTCTTGTCTTTTGTTGCTTTGTTTTAGATTATAGATTAGAAAGAAAGCCCTGTCTTTGGGGAGGAGTAAGCTGGGGTTTTTTGATAGTTTGCAAGGGAGGCTGTTCCTGCCAAACCTGGAAGCCTGCAGGATTCTCCCACCCCTCATCCACCAAACTATATTTTTTTTCTTTTTCTCCTTGGGGAGTCTTGGCATGATAGGCAAAACTGGGTTTTTTCCTAAAATCATCCTTAGAAAGCAAAGCAAATTCCTGCTCTATAGAAATGAGGTTGGATCCTTACCAAACTACTAAAATTCTGTTAACATATCCATGTCTACAACATATCTCTTTTTAACATTTATGCAAAACAAAAATATACAAAATCTCTACCCTTGAAGGACTTGAGGTAAAATAATTGGTTGCTTAAACAAAGTGAAACATATTTCTTGGCTTTTGAATCTGAAATGATCAGTTTTTAAAATTATCCTTCACTTTATACAAAGTAGGTATATTTAATGAGTTCATCAATATGAAATTTACTTAACAAGTTCCTTATTACTAAAACAACTCAGTAATAGATCCTAGGATTAAGTTGACAAGAGTATCAATGTATGTTGGTAAAATGGGAATCTATTGACTTATGCCAGAAACAGTTAAGAAAATGTGTCTGAAAGATATTTCAGAGTTTGGGTGAAGTTAATTAGCATCTAAGCACCACTTAAGAAAGTATTTCCTGGGGCGCCTGGGTGGCTTAGTCGGTTAAGCGTCCGACTTTCGCTTAGGTCATGATCTCGCGGTTCGTGGGTTCGAGCCCCGCGTCGGGCTCTGTGCTGACTGCCAGCTCAGAGCCTGGAGGCTGTTTCAGTCTGTGACTCCCTCTCTCTCTGACCCTCCCCTGCTCACGCTGTCTCTCTCTCTCCTAGAAATAAATAAAACATTTAAAAAAAAAAAAAGAAAGAATTTCCTTAGAAGAGGCTACTTTTGTATGACAGCTCAAGACATTTATATTAAGGAAAGATGCAGATTGCACCTGTCATTTAGCTCATCAAGTCTAAAAAAATGGGTTTTCCTTCCTTTCCAAAAAAGGAGATGTTTTACCACTTAGAAGACACTTTATTTTTTCAACTCCTCTGATCAAGACTATTTTGTTTCTTGACTACTTTTAAATTAAGCATAAAATTTTTTTAAAAGATACTCTTTTTAAAAATTTTTTAATGTTTATTTATTTTTGAGAGACAGAGAGCAAGCAGGGGAGGGGCAGAGAGAGAGGGAGACCCAGAATCCAAAGGAGGCTCCAGGCTCTGAGCTGCCAGCTCAGTCCTGATGCGGGACTCAAACCCATGAACTGTGAGATCATGACCTGTGCTGAAGTAGGACGTTTAACCAACTGAACCACCCAGGTGCCCCAACGTGAAAACGTGAATAATTTATCTTGTAAAAGATAAACTGTGTACTCTGTAATATATAAAACCGTGGGGTGTGGGCATAATTTCTTTTGTTTCTTGCTTGTCATATACTTATGCATTTATGTGTTCATTGTATCGTCCTTCTTTGTGCTATAGATATGTGTGTGTGTGTGTATGTGTGTGTGAGTGTAAACCATTTATATTGACCATATTACTGTTTCTGACTGAAGAAAATCTGATTCTTGAGATAAAGAATTTTGTACTCCATAGTATCTAGCACAGTACAACACATAAGGGACATATTTTAAAATGTTTATTTATTTATTTTAGTGAGAGAGAGAGAAAAATCAGGGAGAGGGAGAGAGAAAGGGAGAGAGAGAATCCCAAGCAGGCTCCACACTGTCAGCACAGAGCCTGACACAGGGCTTGATCCCCTGAACAGTGAGATCATAACTGGAGCCAAAATCAAGACTAGGATGCTTAACTGAGTCATCAGGTGCCCCCACACATAATAAGATTTAGGGAAATTTTTTATTTTCTGAATGAGGCCAATTGAAGATAATGCTTTACATGCTTGGGAGTTTGTGGTCTAGAAAGTCCTTCCCATACAGATTAGCTTAAAAAAACGAACAAGAAGAAACAAAGAAAAAATCCCCAAAGAACAAAAACAAACAAACAAGCAAAATGTATTACCCTGATGCAATGCCTTATAATGTAAACTGCTTTGGAAACTTGCCTTCCAATCTCTCACTATATTGTGCAAGCTTTGTGGCCTTAAAGGACATATAACTCTTGATTCCCCTAGTCTGTGCTGAAGCTCTAGACAACCATTAATGTACTTTCTATCTATATAGATCTGCCGTTCTGCACATTTCATATAAATAGAATCATGATATTTGTGAGTTTTGTAATTAGTTTCTTCAACTTAGGATGTTTTTGAGGTTCAGTCATTTTATATATAAACATAAATATATACAACAATATACTATTATTTATATTATATTATATATTTATTATATTATATTATATTAATTATATGTATAAAATTCCTTTTTATTGCCAAATAATATTCCATTGTGTGGATGTCAGTTTTCAGTTAATGGACATTTGAATTGTTTTCACTTTTACTTTTTGGCTATTACGAATAATACTGATAAGAACATTCAGGTGCAAGTTTATTTGTGGATAGATAATTCACTTTTCTTGGGTAAATATCTAAGAGTAGAATTGCTGAGTCATATGGCAATTATTTATTAACATTTCAAAGAACTGCTAAATTGTTTTCCAAAGTATTTGCATCCTCGTACATCCCAACCAGCAAGGCATGGGGGTTCCAGTTTATATATATCCTCACCAACCGATTATTTCCACCCTTTTTATTATAGTCATCCTAATGTTTTTGTTATGGTCATCCTGTTTATTGTTATTATAAATAACAATTATTATATATTATTTAAATAATTATGTATGAATCATTCTTATTTCTGATTTGAATTTCTTTTTTGGAAAATTGACTTTTGACTATATTATTGACTATGTTTTGATTATTTGTCTTTGTATTATTGAGTTCTAAGAACTCTTTATGTATTCTAAATACAAGTCCCTTATCATATATGATTAGCAAATACTGTCAGCATTCTGTGAATAGTCATTTCACCTTCTTGATTGTATCACTTGCATCACAAAAGATTTTTAATTTTAATGAAAACAATCTACTCCTGTTTTCTTCTAAGAGTTTTGTAGCCTTTAGCTACATTCTTTATTTATTCAGTAACTGGTATAAACTTTGATCCATAGTGTAGCACATAGTCATCTAGTGAATTTTCCTGACTAAGGTGCCCACTTTTCTGAGCAATTTAATTCATACCTCCACCATCTGCCACAGTTATTCTAATATCTCAACTTCTAGGATTTATGCTAGTAGTGAATTTTCAAAAAAAAATAGACTTTTAGAATTATATTAATTCCTCTTATTATATTAGCAAACTAACTTTTCTGACATTTCTATCCTTCTTTAGATAGAGGGGATAATGAATGACAAACCTAGTATATTTAAAGACCTTTCCTTGTTTAAGTTTGTCTCTTTTCTATGAAAAAAATTATTAAATATTTTAACTTACCTTAAATTTTACTGACATATTTTTCATTGGCATATGTATCTCTCTATATCTGTGGTCACTTCTTTCCCATTATCTGAGCTTACTACCTGTCAACTTTATTCACTTAATCATCGTTTGTGATTACTTATCTTTCCTTTGAATAAAGTTGTTCAAATTCCTCATCCTTCTCTTCCATGTATTCTCTCAAACATACAAAAGAGAGTATGTACATAATAAAGTAAATTAAAAAAAAATAAAATACAAAATTTGAAAGAAATAATGATGAGTTAAGTTTTCAATAATCTTTCTTCATATTTATATTACTCTTTTTTCTCTGGTTACATAAAGGATAACATATATTTTATAAGATAAAGAAAAAGTGCAAACTACTTTCTATTATCTTATAAATTAGACTAGGAACCACTTTGGCAAACTCCAAATACATAAAGTTTTAAGGAGCATGGTAGCCTTTTATTTTCTAAGGGTGACATTTTTTCAGAAAGAACTCGATACCTATTTGTTATTTGTTTGTCCTCATTCATTATAGTATGTTATTCTAATTTGTACTCAATAACTATTTGTTGAATTGAATTTAATGAACTACATTTTTTGAAAAGTAAAACCAATTTTCTTTTCTTTCCATCCTTTATTTCACTTTCTTTACAGTTATATTTTTCAGAAAACTTCTATAATTTAATTGCCAGTCAGATTTTTAAAATTCCTTACACCACTTGAAGAAAAAATTATGTTTCAAGTTCTTTTATATGAAGGCAATTATTTATCATGGTTGTTTTTCTCTATTTGGTATCCTGGGGATATAATTCAATAGAGTTTTGGAAAATTCTCATTACTCTTCCTGGCAATATTCTGGTGATTCTTTGTATTTGTTGACTTAATTTTCTTGTGTCTTTTCACTAAGTTTATGGCTTTGGCTGCTGTGATGAGAAGCCAAAGGAACAGGAAAGGACTCAACAGATTTTATAAAAGTTAAAGAAGTCCACCATTCCTTTCAACTTCCAGTAATGTACTGTACTCCATTAGGCATACTAATTCAGAAAACCTTACCTTAGTGCCAGACAGTTAAAATGAATAAATTATCATAAATTCACGATTATAATGAAAATAGAAAATTGTGTAATGTTCAACTTGTTCTAGATACCTTCCAAAAATTGTATTTTCATAGCCTTCCTTAGGTGTCATTACTTAAAAGGCAAAATTTGAATGCTCCATCATCATTTTTTAAAGGTTTAAGCGGTGAGTTTAGCAGAATGCAGGTGATTTAATGTTTTCACTGGTTCTGTGACATACAATAAAGAGTTTCTTCTCATCTTAACCCTTTGGGATGAAGCCAAGACATACTTTATATAGTTAGACAATAAGCACTTTACAACTTTGTAGGTGAAATAAATTACCCCATTTCTGCTTCATTCTTAGTATTTGCTTTAGGGTAAAGCATGAAAGAAAAGCCCTTGTGGTAAAGTAAAAATAAGTCTCTGCAAGTCATTGCTCTTTGCTTTTTGGCACCTTGAAGAAGGTAGTTGAGATCTCATATTCTTTTTCTTCTTCATTTAAATCATTTAAGGCTGATGGTTGTCAGCTATGTAGATTCACTATAGTATCTTTGAATTATAGTGAGGCTAATACGGATTTTTTATAATTATACATTTACATGCCATTTGACTCATCTTCATTGTTTGAAAATAACTATTCACTTTCTTTGTGGAATAAAATTCATATGCCTCATGTGACAACATATATATATTGTCACATAGTGTCATATGGCCTTCTTGGATGCCATTTAACTCATTTAACTTAAGAACAAACATTACTTCCTGAGGTGCCTGTGTGGCTCAATCAGTTAGGCTTCCAATTTTGGCTTGGTTGATCACAGCCTGTGAGTTTGAGCCCCATGTCTGGCTCTGTGCTGACAGCTCAGAACTGGAGCCTGCTTCAGATTCTGTGTCTCCCACTCTCTGCCCATCCCCCACTCTCACTCTATCTCTCTCTTTCTTTCAAAAATAAATACAAAACATTTTTTTAAAAAAGAACAAACATTATTTCTTAGTATGTGAGGTTATTTTTTCAAAGAAATCTACAAAAAAGGACAAAAATAATCCATTCATCATATTTCTCTGTTAAATAGACATTAGGTAGTGATAAAGCAGCCTTTGATGGGGCATTACCAATCCTGCTTATGACATGTTCCAAAGTTTTTCAATAATAGAATATAGATAAATAATCACACTATCTGGGTATCTTACTGTTTTACCTGTTAGGTCAAAGTACTTGTGTATGAGGTAAATTATTAGTAGAATGGGCAAAGAGAAAGTCATGTATAGACTTACCAACCAGTATTTTTATAATTATTTATATTAATATCTAAATAAATTTTAGATATTCAGAACTATAATGGCAAAGAAGATCATACTAGATTCAGCTAATACACTTAAAATAAATTGAGGTAGGGGCGCCTGGGTGGCTTAGTCGGTTAAGCGTCCGACTTTCGCTTAGGTCATGATCTCGCGGTTCGTGGGTTCGAGTCCCGTGTCGGGCTCTGTGCTGACTACCAGCTCAGAACCTGGAGCCTGTTTCAGTCTGTGACTCCCTCTCTCTCTGACCCTCCCCTGCTCACGCTGTCTCTCTCTCTCTCCTAGAAATAAATAAAACATTAAAAAAAAATAAATAAAATAAATAAAATAAATTGAGGTAGCAGTTGATAATATATTGTGTCCAAGTTATTGGTTATGCAGTTTGTAATTTCCGAAATTAAAATGAAAAGGACATAATTAAATTAAATTAAATTAAATTAAATTAAATTAAATTAAATTAAATATGGATTTTTGCCTTAAAACTTGTAACACTTAGTCAACATGTCTTCTATCTTGGAACCATTATTGACTATTAAGTAAAAAAAAAATTTAAACTGGATTTCATATAAATATTTAGCACACAATTTCCTTCTAGATCTTCCTCAATCTTTTCTTCTCCATTCAGAATAAGGTACTGTTTAAATTGGTTTATCAAGTCCACTTACACAGTCACTAATTAACTAAATATAAAGCCTATAATGTATGACTGAAAGACATTTCCTTTCTATTGTCTGTCTAAGAAAAACTTTACTATCTATTGTTTTGAGATTGATTGGGTGATTAGATGACATTTGGAAGTTAACAAGAAACTATTTCTTAACAGAAACTTTTTTGACACTAAGTACCACAAAATATTACATTAAAACTTAAAAATGGGGGCGCCTGGGTGGCTTAGTCGGTTAAGCGTCGGACTTTCGCTTAGGTCATGATCTTGCGGTTCGTGGGTGCGAGTCCCGCGTCGGGCTCTGTGCTGACTGCCAGCTCAGAGCCTGGAGCCTGTTTCAGTCTGTGACTCCCTCTCTCTCTGACCCCTTCCCTGCTCACGCTGTCTCTCTCTCTCTCTCTCCTAGAAATAAATAAAACATTAAAAAAAAAAAAACTTAAAAATGATCCTAGCAAAATGAAGGACAGTTAATGTTTGAGAATACACTTTAGGTAATACCTAAAACTCTAAATCTGATTTACACAAACACCTTGTTTTCCATTGGTTGAGCATCAGCATATTTTCTTTCTTTCTTTTTTTTAATATTTTTATTTATTTCTAGGAGATTGAGAGAGACAGCGTGAGCAGGGGAGGGTCAGAGAGAGAGGGAGACACAGACTCTGAAATAGGCTCCAGGCTCTGAGCTGGCAGTCAGCACAGAGCCCGACGCGGGGCTTGAACCCACGAACAGCGAGATCATGACCTAAGCGAAAGTCGGACGCTTAACCGACTAAGCCACCTAGGCGCCCCACATCAGCATATTTTCTTAATGGGTCTACCTATAGCTTTTCTTTATTGCTAGATATGTTTATATAAAATTAGGAATCAGGTGGCTCTTCCAATTTTTGTTTTAGTTTAGTACACTATTTAAAAAGATGATTAGGGGCGCCTGGGTGGCTTAGTCGGTTAAGCATCCGACTTTCACTTAGGTTATGATCTCACGGTTCGTGGGTTCGAGCCCTGCGTCGGGCTCTGTGCTGACTGCCAGCTCAGAGCCTGGAGCCTGTTTCGGATTCTGTGTCTCCCTCTCTCTCTGACCCTCCCCTGCTCGCGCTGTCTCTCTCTCTCCTAGAAATAAATAAAAACATTTAAAAAAAAGCCATTTGGTGAAAGTGGTTTTAAATAAATAAATAAATAAATAAATAAATAAATAAATAAATAAAAAGATGATTAATTCATTCTTTTGCTGCCTTTCTTTAAACTCAAACATTTCAGTGTCTTTAGCAAGGATAACTCCAAATACTACATGAAGCTCAGAGATTAGAACGATAATATTCCTTATGTAAATAAACCTATTCCAGATTTTCCTGAGTTACACTCTACAGTTGGTAAATATTCAATAATGGGAAATCAGAAGTATGACAATGTAATAGGAAAATCCTTTGACATTATTAGGTCATCTCTAGTTACGTACGTTGCATGTGACATTAATTTTTGGTCTGGAGCAGCAGCTTCAAAACATAAAGCAATACTGCGGTGCCTGGGTGGCTCAGTGGGTTAAGCATCTGATTTCAGCTCAGGTCATGATCTCACGGTTCCTGGGTTCGAACCCCGAGTCGGGCTCTGTGCTGACAGCTAGCTCAGAGCCTGGAGCTATTTTGGATTCTGTGCCTCCCTCTCTCTCTGAGCCTCCCCTGCTCATGCTGTCTCTCTCTCTCTCTCAGAAATAAATAAAACAAACAAAAAAAACCCATAAAGTGATACTCATCACACAAAAGAAAAAAGATGCACACAATGCCTTTCTCTATATTGTTTCTTAAATAAGAGCCCTAATACTTTGATTCCTCTTGTTTTCTTTTATTCTCACTGCTGTCGTTATTTTCATCTATACCCTCTATACATTTATTTTATTTTTCTGTCCTCAACAATTCTTATCATTTCCTCACAAGTACATCTTTTTCCATATACTTTAATCCTTTTAGCTTCCTTTGAGTCACTTAATGTTTATTACCTCTCCCCAGAAAATGATTACAGTCATTAAATCAACGTAAATGAAAATAATAAAATTATCTCTGTTTTGATCACTGATTTTTAAAAATTTTTTCTTATCTATTCACTAGTCCATAGTTATAAGCCAAGGATTCAGCATGGAAACAGGTTTAAAATGTTTTCAAGGGCCTTGGTTTCTCATCTACTTTGAGATTTTACTATTTGTTTCTCTGATATGTTTGTGCCAGCTTCTTCGGTCTACTCATAAACACTAAACTCCTTGTAGGGTCCTTATTAGCTCTCACCAAGGGACAGTCCATTGTCAAGAGTAATTTCTTTTTCCCTCTAAGTTTTGTGGCTATTCCCAGTATTAAAGTATATAAGTGTGCTGGAGCAGGAGAAGGAAGATGTAAGAGATGGGTTGAAAGATGTATGTATGTGAAGTATAGAATAGCCATAGATAGGGCAGAGAATGAGAACATAGTACTCATATTTGTTGCATGATGATCAAGGTGAGTTTAGCAACAAAGATGCCAAATATATGTTAAGTGAATATATAATTTTTTCCTTACTTTCCTTCTTGTTTGTCAATACTTTGACTATAACATACCACTGAATTAGATATATCTCAGCCAAAGATATGTAATTATTTGCTATCTTCTAAATTCATGTAAATAGTGTTTGTATTAAACACTTGAAATAGGTACTGCATATGTTCACAGTACAGTTGGGGTGTCCATGATCTGCTCTATGGTGCTTCTTTGTACAACACTACTCTATCACCAGAACTCAACCCAGTACCAGGTAATGAGTGGATAAAAACATCTTGTCTGATGAAAGTGAATTTTTCTTGATAACTAAGTGAAAATATAAACTCAATTTGTGATTTTGTTTCTTTTTTCCTTTGATTATTTTTATTATGTCATTGTAACTTACACACACACATACATATATATATGTGTCAGATTTTTAAAAACCTTACTAATATGCTTAATATAGTTGAAAAATGGGTCTTTGCTTTAACGTTATCTTAAGTGAGGCTGAGTTAAGATGTTGACTTCTGATATTTTTGTCACACAAAGTCCACAACTACTAATAGGTAACAAAATAGGTAACAAAAATGTAATAATTTAGTAACTTTAATCTTAAAGTCGATACACTAACAATAATAAATAATACATATAGTTTTAAAAAACTTAGTTTCTTTGTTTACAGTTTATTAGGAAATATTTGGATATATATCAATGAGTAAGTTTAAAATTTTATATCTTAATTGCTGCCAAATAGTTTAATATTGTCTTAGAGGTTAACAAAAAATAATCTTCATTCAAGCAACACTTGGCAACAAGAATCGAAGGTGCTGCAACATATAAGAGATTCAAGTTTACTGATATCTCTGACATCTAACAGGATTTAAGAATATTTTTCTATTGATGTTTAAAAACAGTACAATGGGCAAACTCATCTTTTTCTATTTTTAAAAATGTGTTTGTTTGTTTGTTTATTTATTTTTAATTAATAGTTCATTGTCAAGTTGGTTTCCATATAACCTCCAGTGCTCATCCCCACAAGTGCCCTCCTCCATGCCCATCCCCCCCTTCCCCTCTCCCTCATCCCTATCAGCCCTCAGTTTGTTCTCAGTATTCAAGAGTCTCTCATGGTTTGCCTCCCTCTGTCTCCCCAACTATTTTTCCCCTTCTCCTCCCCCATGGTCCTCCATTAAGTTTCTCCTAATCCACTTATAAGTGAAAACATATGGTATCCATTGTCTTTCTCTGCCTGACTTATTTCACTCAGCATAACACCCTTGAGTTCCATCCATGTTGCTACAAATGGCCAGATTTCATTCTTTCTCATTGCCATGTAGTGTTCCATTGTATAGCTAAACCACATCTTCTTGATCCATTCGTCTGCTGATGGACACTTAGGCTCCTTCCATGTTTTGGCTATTGTTGACAGTGCTGCTATGAACATTGGGGCACATTTGCCCCTATGCTTCATCACTCCTGTATCCCTTAGGTAGATTCCTAGCAGTGCTATTGCTGGGTCATAGGAGAGTTCTCTTGTTAATTTTTTGAGGAAACTCCACACTGTTTTCCAGAGGGGCTGTACCAGTTTACATTCCCACCAACAGTGTAGGAGGGTGCCCGTTTCTCCACATCCTCGCCAGCATCTAGTCTCCTGATTTGTTCATTTTAGCCACTCTGAACAGCATGAGGTGGTATCTCAGTGTGGCTTGGATCTGCATTTCCCTGATGATGAGTAATGCTGAGCATCGTTTTATGTGTCTGTTGGCCATCTGGATGTCTTCTTTGGAGAAGTCTGTTCACATCTTCTGGGCAAACTCATTTTTAATCAAATGTACTGTAACTAAATATTATATATCACATGGTGTTGAGAATTTGTTTCAGAATTTTCTGAATCCTAAATTCTAAAAGATAATACTATCTTTTAAAATATTTATGTATTTATTTTTGAAATAGAGAGAGAGAGAGAGCAGAGGAGAAGCATAGAGAGAGAAATGAGAGAGAATCCCAAGCAGGCTCTGCATTATAAGCACAGACCCCAACTTGGGTTTCAATCTTACAAACTATGAGATCATGATCTGAGCTGAAATCAAGAATTATATATTTTACTGATTGAGCCACCCAGGTGCCCCTGAAGTACTAATCTGCACTAGGTTAAGATAATACGAATCCAGTCAGTATAGTAGGCAAAACAGGAAGAATAAATTGTTATTACAATAATGTAGATGTGATTTTTAAACTTTTAAATATCTTGTTTTAAACTATGCAATCCAGTAGACAAAGAAGTGAAGAATCTTCCTAAATATTATATTTCAAAATTTATCTCAACAAATAAAACATACAACTCAATTTTCTGTCTATTTAAGTTATGTACTAAGCTTTGAGGACAAAGACTAGTATAAAGTGAAGCTACCCATGTTTTGAGTCAATGTAAATCATCTACATACTGGACAAGAATTTTATTTATTTTTCCCTTACAAAATAACGATCTTTTTAATTATTGAAAACTTGTGATATATTTACATTAAACATCTGTATACTAACCCACTGCAGTATTATAGAACTTATTTATTTTTAGAACTTTAAAATTACAATCATGTCTTACAAATTTTAAATCTGCTAGTATATTTTTAGTAAAATATTTATTCTGCCTGATAATTTTATGGTTCTTAACTTTAGAGGCCATTCTTAGTTGAAGTTAGTGCTAACCGCATCCATTGCCTTATTTATATGCATTCCTCTAAAAATCAATTATATATTTTATGAGATATCTAGCTGCCTTTCCTATGAATTTAGTTCACATATCATTTCGTTTAAAAATTCGTCACATTAATTCTACCCCCAAATTTTTCTCAAATGCTTGGGTCATTAAAATAGATTTAATATCTAGTAAAACTATCAGTAATTTTTTTCTTCTTAAGAATGTTAATTGTAATTGCTCAATTGTTAGAGTAAAGAAAAGAGAGCCTAATTTATTATGATAAATAGACTATATGTGGGTAATATATTTTGATTCATACAATTAAAATGCTACCTATCAATATTGCAAAGACTTAAGGAAGTTTATATACAGAGACAAAATCAGCTTTTTAAAAGCTGGTAAAGAGGGGCGCCTGGGTGGCTTAGTCGGTTAAGCGTCCGACTTTCGCTTGGGTCATGATCTCGTGGTTCGTGGGTTCGGGCCCGCGTCGGGCTCTGTGCTGACTGCCGGCTCAGAGCCTGAAGCCTGTTTCAGTCTGTGACTCCCTCTTTCTCTGACCCTCCCCTGCTCACGCTGTCTCTCTCTCCTAGAAATAAATAAAACATTAAAAAAATTAAAAAAAAAAAAAAGCTGGTAAAGAAAGAAAACTTTAAATTGCTTACAATTTAGGTTTTGGAGTAATTATAGAATGTTAAGTTTGAATAACTAATTATGAGCCATTATACCTTTCCCCTAAATACAATAGGGTTTCACATGCTTAGATATTTTAACAATCATTGGTTCAAATTGTAAAACATTTTTCTTAACAAGAACATTAGGAAAATTCTACAATGTGCCTTCCCATTTCTAACTTATGAATTGATGATGTCTGTTTGCTATGATGTCTGATCAGGTTACTATGTAACTTTTCATTCTTTCCTTCTAAAACTTTTTTTAAAATATTTATTTATTTTTGAGAGACAGAGAGTGAGCAGGGGAGGGGCAAAGAGAGAAGGAGACACAGAATCCGAAGCAGACTCCAATCTCTGAGTTGTCAGCACAGAGCCTGACGTGGAGCTCGAACCCACAAATCACAAGATCATGACCTGAGTCGAAGTCTGCCGCTTAACTGACTGAGCCAACCAGGTGCTCCAAAATTTTTATTTTTAAAATTTATTTTATAGCTAGCCTAGATAGCACATTGTTACTGATGTAAGCAAAAGAATATGAAAGATCCTGAGATTGTGTAGTTTTAAATAAAATTACTCTAATTTACATATATATCTGATATATACAAATCTAATAGGAAATTCAGTAATAGTCATCTAAATTCAAATGTATTAAATATCCCAACAAATTTGTGAAGTTGTATTCTAACTCTGAATACTGCTAGTCACATGCCATATCCCTGGACTTTTGAGTCACTTAATAAATGCCCTGGGAGTCTTACCACCTACCATAATCCCATCCCATATAAAGTTTTTCTGGCTAACCAGATGCACAACCAAAGAGGAAATTAAGCAAGAGTATATAATTAACTGGGCTATCTTTTTTAAATGTATAAATATTAATTTATTGTTGATAAGAACAGACTGTACAATCATTACAATCAAGAGTCATTGGTAGCATTGGGTTGAATGAAATGGCAGATACAAGCACTGCTGTGGTAAATCACATAGCTTGTATGTGTTTAAATAATTCCTAATAAAGTCAGTACTGTCAGAGCATCAGCAACATTATCTCATATGAGGTAAACTAGAAAACTATACAGCTCACTATGTAAGACTATGGGACCATGGGATTTTGAGAACAATGAAAAAAATTCTCAAAAAGCAGAACCAAGGTCTATCTGATTGACTAATCACAGCAAATAGGATTTGGTGTAATATAAACCAATTTCTGCTGAGTTTTCCAGATTCTCCCTTGTTTCTGAGTGAGAGTTTTTACTCTCTATATACTATTTCTGTACTGGGGAGATTGTGGAGAAGATAAGTCCAATATTATTTTACAAATCACTTAAAGGGCCAAACTCTAGATATATAAACAGGACTGAACACCACATAGAAATCCTAGACTTGAGTGGGGTGCCGTATTTTAGAGATAACTTAAAACAAATTTTCATATGGCAGTTTCTTGAAATATTCCTTAGGAGGCAAGTAGGGCATGCCTGGTGCCCTGTGTTTTGCCATGCCTTAATCTTTATGTTTGAATTATAAAAATTAGTCTTGGAGCTCAATCTTTCATGAAGATAAAGGACATATTAGGATATTATAGAGTAGATAGATTTAAGTGGGTTGGATCCCTGAGGAATTTGTGAATGGATTTTCCATATCAGCTTGTTTCCAGTTTGTTAAATGAAAGTCAAATTGTGGTGCCTAGGTGACTCAGTCATTTAAGTGTTGAGCTCTTGGTTTCTGCTCAGGTCATGATCTCACAGTTCATGAGTGTGAGCCATCAGCACAGAGCCTGCTTCAGATCTTCTGAATCTCACTCTCTCTGCCCCTCTCAAAAATAAAAAACATTAAAAACAAGAAAGAGAAATAAACATCTATGATATTAAGTCAATGTTATTTTTATTCCCACTTCTCATATTTAAATCTAATCCTAACCGATAACATCAATCATGTAATAGAACCCAAAGAATTTTACAACTACAGCAAAATCAATACCATATAAGCAATATTCATTTAGCACATGCAATTAGATTATAAATCAAAAATTAAGTTTATTAAAAAACTCCATATGTTAATTTTAACATATACTTCCTTATAATTTGTGAGTAAAAGATGACATGAAAATAGAAAGTGAAAAAAAAATAAATGAGTGATAATGAGAGTGCTAGTATGTAAAATCTTGGATTTAGTCAAAGTGGTTTTGAGGGAGTAATTTATAGAAGTAAATTTACTTATTAAAAATAAGAAAGATGGAGAGTACATTAACTTACCCTTTAATTCAAGAAGCTGAACAAGGAATAATTAAACTCAGATAGAAGTAAGCATTTATAAAGATACAGATGAGAAAATAGTAAAATATATAAGAGTGAGAGATGATCAGAAAAACACAAAACTATTTCTCTAAACATATATTTTTAAAAAACTCTCACTAGTATAATTCTGAAACGTTAGAGAAAAAATAAATAAGCAGTCTTAAGACTGAATAATATGCCATTTAATTAAAAATAAAAAGATAGCTAAACATAGGAAATTATAAGATGTAATTTTAAGAAAATATGAAGTACCAAATTGGACCATCTTTATAAGGAAACTAAAAACAATAGCAAAGGAAAATATTAAAATTATATTAAACATCAACTCAAAAGACAATAAGAAAATGTTTTAAAGGAAATTTCAACTCTATTAATAGCCTTTTGCATGTAAATAATGCTTTTCACACTTCCATACATAAGCAAAATATTGTAATGTAGAAATAATCCAAGAGGATCAGTAAATGCAAGTTTCTTACGGTGATAGAATGTATATTATGGTATCTTTTTAAAAATTATGAGAACAAAGATGTTTTCTTTTTAGCTATACTACATGACATTGTAAAACATAGAGTATACTTCAATGAGGAAACAGATTGTAACAATTATGTCTTATTCATTTAAGAAAAAAGCTATTACTTAAAGAATGAAGAATAAAGTAATTCAATATTTAAAACTTCTAGGATTTTATAGGTATTTAAAATAATTTTGTATAGAAGTACACATTTTGCCAAATGTTGAAAAATTTCAAAATGAGTCTTTCTGCTAATTTGATGCTATAAAATCCAAAGTTGCATAATGACGTTTGTAATCGTGATTTGTAAGAGGGCTTAGTTTTTCTTAACCTAAACTCCACTAATTTGCTTTCAAGACTGAGTGCCATGTTATTTTTTATGAGATTTCTTAAGGATAAGATTGGTGGAATATCAGAGGAAGAGTGCAGACATTCTGATTATCTTTTGTATCACTCTTGAGATAATTCAGAGTTAATAAAATCAAACTTTCTTTTAGAAAAAAAACTAGCAGAACATTCTGATTATGATTTTGACCACTCTTGATGTATTCACTTAGGAAGAACACATATATATGTTCTCTTTAATCGTTCTTTTTTGTTTATTTCTTCATTGTTGCTCATGATCAAAATGATATTCTTCCACTAAACATCTTCTCTAATGAATAAGATAATGGTTCAAAGAAGAAAGACATGATGTTGATAGACAGAGCTCTTTTGAAGACAATATTGTTGGAAAGATAGTAATTGTTATATAGCTCAAAGTGGAGCCCTTGGTTATTCCTTCCATTGGACAGGCAAGTGAGAGCCTGCTGCTGTGCACAGCAAGACCTGCAGCAAATAAATAGATGCTGTATGAAAATTTAAAAATAACAAAACACTTAAGTGCACCTTTTTGAATTAATTTAATATGCCTGTCATATGGAAATATGTGACACAGTTCACATGAACTTTATATGATTACAAAACTGTCAGAATTTATTTGAAGACAATGTGTATTAGCAAATAACAGTTTTAGAAAAATTACAGCCAAGTGATAATTATGCACAATATTAAAGATTTAAAAATGTTTTGTAAAGCAGTATTACATAAACTCAGCTCTCTATAGTCATCAAATATATCTCCTCACAGGAAAGTAAAATTTGCTTACTTTCATAGAAGATAAATTTTAATGTATAAGAAATATCTTGAAAATTATATTTATTTCATAGCTATTTAACTTTCAGTATTATTCAAAATCTATTCTTATCACAATCTGTATTCCTTAGTTAATAAAAGTTGGATGCTTTCCTTGGATATCAAGTTGGATAATTTGCTAGTGAAAAGCCAGTTTATAGTAGTAAGTATCTATGTGCCTCCCACAAGAAGTTATTAAAATGTCAAAATGAAACACAATGTGTCAGAATAGGTTTTTCACATGATTCTTTTTTATGTATTAATTTTCATATATTAATTTTTAGATCACTTATTCTGAGATTTGAGTTACATGTATAATATGTCATTATCATTAATCCTTTTTGTATTATTATTATGAGAACTTCAAAGGTAAATTCTAGTGTGGATGCAGGTATAAAGTCTTTCCAAGAAAGTGAAATGAATGAAAGGAACAAAAAAATAGAGATATGTAAACCTTATTAATCTAAAAGCTAACAAACAGATGCAGCATTGTTTTATAAACAATAAAAAGTAACTCCAATATCTAGTGAAATTAAAATCAGATGAGAAAAAGAAATTGTGAATTGGCAATTTCTCAACTCAAAGAAGGATGCACTATGATATAAAGTAATCATATGCGTTTCTAAAGCACCATTAGTATCCTTTTGTTGTGAGTCATGAGCCCTGAGGACTTGCCAAAACAAGATAATTTAAAATTACCCTGTATGTACCCCATCACCAAATTATAAATCAGCACGGTCATCAAGGATACAAAAAAAAAAAAAACAAAAAAACTATACATTTATACTTAGCCATATATGTTTACCACTGCCCTCTTATAAAACAGAAGACTGAAGATGAGGGAAGATGAGAAGAGTCAAAGAACAAACTATGACCCAACTTTATAGTTGTAAAGCAACTATCAAGCATAAATGAATATGCACAGAATGTATTCTGATCCATAAAATAAGAATTCAGGCTGGGGTACTTCACCCTAATTCAATTTCTCACTCAAAACCAGAGACAAAAGCAAAAAGAAAGAAAACAAAAATGCAAATGGGGTATGAATTATTGGGACAGAGTAGAACACAGCATGCAGGAAAAGAAGTGATTTCAGGATATAGACGAATCAGTTAGAAACAAAGTATCCTGAAAGCAATGGACTTTAGACGATAATATATCTCCTTCCTCTTAGAATATTGAATGACATAAATGATCACCTAAGTCTTTTAATACTACCAAAACAAGGTTGATTTTAAAGAACAAGTTAATTGGTCTAATAGGATCTAGACATATTTTCCTTCATTCAAAGATCATTAAAAATATGTAGGGAATAAAGTGTGCAAGAAAAAATAAGCAAACATAAATTTATATAGATATTGATTTTGACCAGTCTTTTTGATGCATCTTCTTGTTGGAAAACAAAACATACTTAATTCAAAATCTTGGATAAAATATGAGGAAATGATCTTCAAAAATTAAACAAAGATCTGAAAGGCAAATTAGCAGGACAAATAGACAAATAGGAGAGGAAAATCCCGAGATATAAACAAAGCACTCAAGGTCAGGGTTTCTCTAGATTAAATCAAGATGTGATATTGAAGTGTGATTGTAATGGACTTGCAAAGAGGAAAAGAAGGTTTAACATCCTATTTTATCCACAATTGGTTCCACCTTCAAGGTAGAAATGAACCAGAAGTAAACCACAAGCATTCCTACCTTCCCCAGGGCACTATGTATCAGGAGACCTGACTTGCCACTAAATAAAATAACATGGAATAAACTTTATAAACGCTTAAGAAATACAACAATTTTAAACTTCTGTGTGCCCCAAAACATAACCTTTATATATTTAAAGCCAAAAATTATTATAGGCAAAAATTAATAGGCAAATTAAGTCATAGTGTGGGATTTTTAACAGACCTTTAGTCATTAGTGAAATAATAAAAAAGGTAAAACTATCTGGAAAGATTTCAAAAATCTGAACACGATTATCAGGGTTGACTAATCGACATGTATAGAACCCTCCAAGAATTTCAGCATTTTTCCTTTTTTGAGGACAAATAAGCTATTTAAAAAAAAATCATATTGCTCTGGTTGGCCAGTGAGCAAATTCTAACACATTTGAAATGGTTGAAGTCATATAGAGCTTGTTGTCTGACCATAATGCAGTTAAGCTAGAAGTTAACTGCAAAATAAATAATTAACTTCTGAAAATTAACTAAGGATTTTGGAAATTTGAAGTTGGGAAGCATCAGCAAGATGATGAAACAAGAAGCCCAGCCCTCCTTCTCCTCATAGACACAATTATTTAACACGAATACAGGGACCAATTCCCTTTGTGAGAAATCCAGAGATCAGTTGGGAGGCTCCTTCCTACACCCCAAAGCAAGCATGAAAACAGGCATATTCAAACCGGAAGGAAAATTTAGAGGCTACTGTCGCCACAATCCTTCTCCCAGTCACAGCTCCATGTAGTCAGGAGGAAACTGAGTTCCCAGCTTATCCCAAGGGAGGGAGAGGACTGGATAACATACCCATCATTCTGACTTTTCAGGGCACTGCCCAGGAAACTGGTTTCTGTCATGTCTGAATCTGAGCACTGACAGGAAAGGGCCCCATATTAGGAGCAGATGAGAACAAAGAAGACAATCTGGACTATGCACACACTTAATGGCTATATACCCTCCCTCCAGTTTATTGCAGGAACTGTAGGCAAATTTCCCCAATTCCTGCTTCCCCCTGAGAAGAGCAAGAGTTGGAACATCCATTCAACATTCCAGCTTTCCAAGGAGCTGCCAAAGGGCAAGCTTCTTAATCACCTATCTTAGAGCACTTACAAGACTTGGCATGTTCTAGCTGGCTGGGGGCCACTGAGAACAAAGGTGAGGTTTGATAATAGTATTCAGTCACCACCAGATCCCCTATCCCTGGCTCAGTGTGATGTGATCAGGAAAACTCCATCTCTGGCATATTTCTAGGCAGGGAAAGAGAACACTGAAACACACATCCAACATTCAGATTTTTACAGTCCAAGGGACTGATTTCTCTTTTATCTGTCTCAAATTGCTGATGGGAAATACAGAAATCTAGATGCCTTTGGGCTGCTGCAAACTCAAAATGAAAAAAAAAACAAAAAAAACAAAACGAGTTGAACAGTATGCTGCTGCTTCAGAAGATCCAGATTATAGCAGGCAAAATTGGAAACAAAGATTATGTTCTCCTTAAAAAGAAACCCAAAAATCCCTCTAATCAGGAATTTATATGTCTAAGTCGAGACAAGACATGACCACAGGAAAAATGTGAGAGGCTGTGAGAATCTCTACCAGGGCTGATAGATAAAAGGCTTTCCTTGAATGAAGCTAGTCTACAAAGATTGGGAGAAGTGGCTGTTTTTTCCACAAAGTGTTGAGGAAAATGAAGAAACAGGGAAACATAGTCCAAACAAAGGAACAACAACAACAAATCTACAGAAGCTGACTCTAAAGAAATGAAAGTATATTAATTGCCTGAGAAAGAATTCAAGATAATTCCCATAAAATACTGACTGAAATGAGGAAAATGATAGATGAAGAAAATGAGTGTTTCAACAAAGAGAAATATTTTTTTAAAAACCAAAGGGAAATCATGGAGCTGATGAATAAAATTGCCCTGAAACAAAATCACTACAGGAGTTAAACAGCAAACAAAATTAAGCACAAGAATCTGAATTCAACTATAGACCTTTTGAAATGATCTAGTCACAGAGGAGCAAAGAGAAAAAGAAAGAGAAATAATGAAGAAAACCTATAAAACTAATAGGACACCATCAAGAAGACCAGTATATACATTATAGAAGCCCAAAAAGAAGAGCTAGAGGAAGGGAAAGAAAGTTTACTTAAAGAAATAATTACTAAGTTTTCCCATTATCTGGAGAAGAAAATAGACAATCAGATTCAATAAACCCAAAAATTCCCTCAAGAGGAACCCAAAGAAATCCACATAGAGACACATTTTCTCAGTGTCAAAATTCAAAGAAAAAGAATTCTGGAAGTCTGCAAGGTAAAGTGACTCAAAAAATTAAAAATAAAACTACCATATTATTTAGCAATTCCACTTCTATGTATTTATCCAAAAGCATTTAGATCAGGATCTTGAAGAGATATTTGCATTTCTCATATTTATTGTAGCATTATTCAAATATTCAAGATGTGGAAACAAATTTAATGTCCATTAATGGATGATTGTGTAAATGTGCTATACAGATAGAATGTAAAAATAGAAAATAAGAAGGAAATCCTTTCATATGTGACCATATGGTTGAACCATTTGTTAAGGTGTGATTTATGTCCCGAAATGTTGTCTATCATGGTGAATGTTCAAAGTGAGCTTTAGAAGAACATGTAAACTGCTATTGTTGAATGATGTAGTCTATAAATGCCAATTCTATCCAGTTGACTGATATTATTATTGAGTTCAACTATGTCCTTACTGATTTTTCTGCCCATTAATGCTGATAAAGGGATGTTTGCCATTTCTGATAAAAAGATGTTGAAACTGCCAACTGTCATAGTTCATTTAGCAAATGAAAAATAGCAAAATGCTGGACCGGGTAACTTATAAACAGTAAAAATGTATTGTTTACAGTTCTGGAGGCTGGAAGTCCAAGATCAAGACACCAGCATGGTCACATTCTCCAAGAAGGGTCATCCTTCTGGTTAATAGTCAGTGTGTTTTTGCTGTGTCCTTACATAGTGTAAAGGGCTAGGGATCTCTCTAAAGACTCTTTTATAAGGCACTAATTGCATTTATCAGCCCTCCCAACCCCCATGACTTAATTAAGCACATACTAGTGGTTTCACCTACTACCAGCATCATGTGGGTGTTTCTGTTCAAAACATGAATTTGGGGGACACAAGCATTTAGATCATAGCACCAAATATGATAGTGGATTTATCTATTGCTCTGTTAGCAATTCTGTTAGTATTGCCTTACATAGCTTGATTTGTTGGGTGCACAAACATTAGAGATTATTATATCTTCTTGGAGAATTGAACATCTTTATCACTATGTAATGCCCTTTTTTTTTTTTATCCGTTATAACTTCCCCTGCTTTGACATTTGTTCTGTCTGAAATTAATATAACTACCTTGCTTTCTTTGATTAGTGTTAGCATGGTTTATTTTCCTCCATCCATTTACTTTTCATCTATATGTGTATTTACATTTAAAGTGGGTGTCTTATAGACATCACATAGTTGGGTCTTGTTTTTTGGTCCATGGTCTTTTAACTAGTACATTTAGATCAGTGACATTCAAGGTGATTATTGATAAAGTTGGATTAATATGTTTCATATTCACTACTATTTTATTGCCCTCTTCTTTGTTCTTATTTTATATTCTACTCCTTTGGTACCTTTTGTGGTTTCAATTGAGCATTTTATTTGATTTCAGCTTTTCTCAATTCTTAGCATATGGCTTGTATTTATTTATTTTTATTTTTAAGTGCATGTCAGTGCGTATTTACTTATAGTTGTTGTATCTTTCCACTGAATTGACTCTCTTATCATTATGTAAAGACTATCTTTGACTCTTGGACAATTTTTGTTTAATCTGTTTTCTCTGATATTAAGTGTAAATACCCATACTTTCTTTTGATTAGCATTTGTATGGAATATCTTCATCCCTTCACTTTCAGCCTACATATGTCCTTAAAAATAAAATGGTCATCTTGTTGGCAGCATATAGTTGGATTTTAAAAATCCATTCTATCGGTCTATATCTTCATTGGTAAATTTCATCTATTTATAGTTAAAGTGATTATTGGCTTATATTTATTGATTTATTTTTCAAAGCTCTTTTGTTTCTCTCTTCCTCTTTTTTATTATTATTTATTTTATTTTGAGAGAGACAAAAAGTGTGAAGGAGGAGGGGCAGAGAGAGAGGGAAACAGAATTCCAAACAAGAATTCTTTTTTCTTTATCCTTTTTTTTAATCTGCTAGGTTTTTTTCCTTTGTGGTTATTAATAGGAGTGCAGAAACTTTCTACTGTAACAATCTTTTTAAGGTAATAATAATTTAAGTTCAATCACATAAAATATGTCTATACTTTTACTCCCCCCACACACTTTATCTTAATGCTGTCAGAATTTACTTCATCTTAGATTGTGTACCCACAATCTTTGTGATTATAATTATTCTTAATACTTTTGTCTCTAACGGTTTATACTAGGATTAAAATTGATTTATAAGCCACCCTTATATTATTATATTATACTGTATTTGTCTATATATTTACCTTTATCAGTGAGATTTAAACTTTCATATGCTTTCATGTGGCTGCTTAGCATTCTTTCATTTCAGCTGAAAGAACTCCCTTAATACTTTTTATAAGGCAGAAGCTGTGATAATGAACTTCCTCAGTTTTTGTTTGTGAAAGTCTTTATTTCTCCTTTATTATTTTTTAAGTTTATTTCTTTTGAGAAAGAGAGAGAGAAAGTGAGAGAGAGCATTCATAAGAGGGAGAGAGGTAGAGAGGTAGAAAATCCCAAGCAGGCTCCGCACTGTCAGTGCAGAATCCAACATGGGGCTTGAACTCATGACCTGTGAGCTCAGGACCTGAGCTGAAATCAGGAGGCAGATGCTTGACCAACTGAGCCACCCAAGTGCTCCTCTCCTTTTTATTTTAAAGGACAATTTTGCTGGGTATAATATTCTTATTTTGTAATTTTTTTGTTTTAGTAATTTAAATATATCTTTACATTTTTTCTTTTTTATTTTTTCAAGTTTAAAAAATTTAACATTTATTAATTTTTGAGAGGGATAGAGTGCAAGTGGGGGAGGGGCGGAGAGAATGGGAGACACAGAATCTGAAGGAGACTCCAGGTCCTAAGCTGTCAGCACAGAGCTCAACTTGGGGCTCAAACCCATGAGCAGTGAGATCATGACCTGAGCCAAACAAATTCGGACACTTAATTGACTGAGCCACCCAGGAGCCTCTCATTACATTCTTTCTTAGCCTGCAATATATTTGCTATGAAATCAATGGATAGTTTTATAGGGGTTCTCTAGCATGTAATGAATCACTCTTTTCTCTTTTCATCTATTTTCAAAATGCTCTTTGTTTTTTACTTTTGACAGTTTAATTATAATGTGCCTTGCTGTAGACCTTTATAGATTTAATCTATTTGGGGACTGTTAGGCTTTATGAATTTGGAGGTCCATTTCCCTCTCTAATTTTCTTTGGGATGATTAGTTCTTTAAATATGTTTTATGTTCCTTTCTCTTCTCTTTTTTGTCTTGTATAATTTGTTATTGGTTCATTTGTTGATATTTTATAATACCACAGACTTTCTTCAGTCTTTTCATTCTTTTTTTTTTCTTTCTATTCCTCTGACTGGATAATTTCAAACGACCTATCTTTAGCTTGTTAATTCTTATGCTTGACTGAGTCTACTGTTGAAGCTCTCTAATTGAATTCTTTCAGTTCAGTCATTGTATTATTTAGCTCCAAAATTTCTATTTTTTTAAGTGGTTTCTATCACTTTGAAATTCTCATTTGCTTCATATGTTGTTTTCCTTATTTCATTTAGCTGTGTACGTGTTTTCTCTTGCAGATCTGAGCTACTTTAAGATGAATATAATGAATTTTTTGTCAAATAGTTCATAGATCTCCATTTCCTTCAAGTTAGTTACTGGGTATGTTTTCCCAGTTCTTCTTAATCTTCATAGAATTTTGATAGTGTCTATACATTTGAAGAAGTAACCACTTCTTCCAGTCTTAACTACCTGGCTTCAGAAGGCAAAATCCTTCACCAGTCAGTATGACCAGAGATTCTGAATGGATCATCTGGGAGAGTCTGTAGGTTTGCTTGTTTATAAGGTCCATTGGGCCAACCTAGAGCCAGAATCCACAGGGGTGGGCCTGGTGTTGTAGTCCATGGCAAAGTCATACAGTCACTTGGCACTCTTTCCCCCATGGGTGAACTTCTTGGTGGAGGTGCTTCTCTTAGCATTACACTGTATGGGCTTTAAAGTGAAACTCTCCTTCTTACTCTCTTCAGTGTATCTTTTCTCATTTCTGTCCCCTACCTGGCTGCTATAACTTCTCGCCTGGTTCTTGGGGCTTTTGTGAAGGTATTTTTGTCCACTAAAGCTTTACAAATTGGTGTTTCTGTAAGCAATGAGGCTAAAATCTTTTATTCGACAATCTCCTGAAGACACTCCTTATGCTTTTCTTGCCTTTGTCAAAATAATGGAGATGTGAGAATAAGGAATCAGTATTCCTGAAGAAAGTTTAGTAAAAATCACCCAATCCTTCCAAAAAAAGAAAGATAAAGAGAAATGAACAAAGCCTCAGAAGTTTGTCAGACAATATCAAATGGTACAGTTCTTGTGTAATTAGACACTCAGAAGGAGAAGTAAATAAATGAACAGAATATATACTTAATGAAATAATAGTTATAAACTTTTGATAAAAATATTAATTTGAAGAAACAAAAATCTTTATTTTTATAATTCCATTTATTTAAATAGTTATTTTAAATAAATTAGAATAAATAAATAAATAAATAAAATATGCTAACTAGTCAATAATATCAAAAAGAAGAATCAATGTATACTTCATAAAGAGATGGACTGCAAAGTGGTATGAGGATTCTTTGGGGAGAGTGACAGATGGTTCTTGATTATATTGCAATATTCATTGACTTATATGTTTTACATGTGCACAACCTACTGTATATAAATTATACTTCAATAAATTGCAGAAAATAAAACTGAATAATTTTCAAGAGTATGAGTAGTTTATCCACAACAAAATTATTTAAACAGGTGAATAAAATATTTATAATTTCACAAATAATTTAAGAAATTCAATTTCATTAAATAAGTACAAATATATTTTTCACTGAGTAGGCTTTAAAACTTAAAAAAAATAATATTTGGTTATGGAACATGATAAATAGATGCTGCGATATAGTATTATTTATATTGTCAATTTGCATAATACCCTTCTTCATCCTTAAGTTAAAAAGATATGCAAGGATACATACAATTATTCATTGTGTTCTTTGTAATAGAAAAAGAAAAAAGAAATGAAAAACCTAAACACATGCTAATACAACATTGATTAAATGACATTATAGTTTATAAAATATAAAAGAATGAAAGCATGGGAATGGAGTTTATGTTGCTTGTATTTGTTCTTCCTTTAGAATGTGTATAGTATAAGCAGATTATGTAAACTTTCTGTTTCAGCCTTTGTAAAATTGGAGTGAGAGTACCTACTTAAAGTGCAGCTACACAAATACTCAGTGTCATCCTATTCTTCTCTTCCTCCTCCTCCTTGTTCTTATCATCATCAACATCAACATCGTGACTATTATTTTACATGGTATGGCTTGCAGTGATGAGTTCAGAATTTATTTAGATATGTAAATAATGTGTCAAACAAGTATGGTACTATAAAGAAGTGTGAAAATAAAGAGATGTATTGACGTATATAAGGACATAAAAGTTATCTCTAATAGGAATATCAGGTTAAAATATTGGGATAAATAACTTGCAATTTTGCAAAAGTTTCACGTGTGAGCATAATATATAATGTATTATGTATAATGCACAATATATAATTTGTACAATTTTACATAATTATTAGAAAAGGAAAAGTTAGGATGTGTTCAAAACTAGTAGCAATGATTGCTGTTGAGAATTCTATTCCAGGAAGTATTTAAAATTTTGTTCATAATTTCTAATATCATATAAATGAAGATATAGTAATATTTGTAATAAAATACTTAATATTTTATTAATATATATGTGCATATTTAATTATATGAATCAGTCCCTGCATAACTGGTTGGAGTTTGATGAGTAAAGAAAATAATTAATGAATATGAAAGGGGAAAACATTTTAAAGTAATCTTAGTTCCAAGGCAGTGGTTGTAATCTGCAATAATTTGATGTTTACCCAATCTAGTCTGTTCCTTATTTACACATTGCTTAAGACAAATGATGAGCACTCACAAGGCAAGCAGATGATCTAGAAAAATAATGAAATTGGAGCTGAAACCTCAGAAGTTAATAAAACTAATCATAGTTGCTGTAGTTCCATGTATTTTCCTCTTGTTAAGACATGGGCTGCCTCGTTCAAAAGAGTGCATAAGTTGGGGCGCCTGGGTGGCTTAGTCGGTTAAGCGTCAGACTTGCGCTTAGGTCATGATCTCGCGGTTCGTGGGTTTGAGCCCCACGTCGGGCTCTGTGCTGACTGCCAGCTCAAAGCCTGGAGACTCTTTCAAGAGTCTGTGACTCCCTCTCTCTCTGACCCTTCCCTGCTCACGCTCACTCTCTCTCTCTCTCTCTCCTAGAAATAAAAAAAAATTAAAAAAATTTTTAAAAAGAGTGCATAAGCTATGATAATATTGACTCAATTTATGCCTTCACAGAAATTTTTCATCAGCCTTAAAGTGTTTGTGTATCTCTAAAAATCTCAACCTCATTATTTTCAACTAGCATTCATTAGCTGAATTGGCTTATTATATAGGAAGGTGTGTCTCCACTGGAATTTGTAACATTTACTGGGTTGCTAACACTGTGCCAGGCATCCATGCTACAATGAAGAAATGTAAGACCCAGTTTATGTCCTAAAAGAATTTATCCTCTATTTAGAGTATTAACATTTGAAAAAACAATTACTACTAGAAAACTCAAGGAGCAAATATACCTATGCCAAGAAATGATGGAACAAAAGAATTTAAAACACTTTACAAAAAGATGGTTCTTGAATTGTTTCTTGAAAAATGTAAGTCTCAACAAGCAATTTCTTAGTGGGGGAAATAAAGAGCCCATAAAAATATAGATACAAGAAAGATGATATTTTCAGGACTTGCAAAATATTAATACATGCAAATAATTTTGAAGTTGTATAAGCCAGGATTAGCAATAGATTATTTTCTAAAAGATCTTTTGTTACATATTTGCATAAATAATTATTCTGTAAACAATTTGTTTTACGTTTCTTTTCCCAGTGATTGTTGAAGTCAATATATAATGGGGAATTTTTAAATAGTCATTTGAAGCCTTGCAGATGGAAGAAATTAAACTCAATACACTAACATATTTAGTTTCTTTGTCTGAGTTTATCTTGATTTCCAGGTGCCACCATCACTTCATTGGCAAATGAAGTGACAAATAAGCTTGATTAGTGGACTAATCATTTAACCTGATATTCGTTTTGTAGTTTTTATTTAATTGCTTTTCTAAATAATCACAGGTGCATTAAGCTTTGCTTTTGTTTTGCTACTATATAAGATAAATCGAATATAGAAGAATAGCAAAGTTTTCCATTAAAATCTGATCTACAAGTATGGATTTGAGGCTCAGAGCATTGTTAAACAACTTTTCTGAGACTGTCTATCAAGAGCAGATATTTTGCCCAATCAAGAATATTAAGTAAGTTCAGCTATCAGTGAAGTAAGATAGATTCAAGTACTGCTTGAATATAGAACTCCTCATCAATAAAGTAATACATTAGTAAGTAAATGACAGCTCTTGTCTGTCTTCTTGATTCCAGGCATGCAGTCTGACAGCATTTATGCTTTACACATATGCTTTACATGACTATATCATTAAGGCAGGAGGAAGGAATGCTTTAAATAAGGCACTTTAAGTATGGAAACTATACACAACCATGAGTAAAGAGATTTAAAGAACCTCAGAGCCTATGTAGTTAAATCTTATTTTACAGATGAGAAAAATAGAGTTCAAGACTTTAAATGATTTCAATTGGGTAAATTAAAATGAACTTCCAGGCCAGTGCTGTTTTAATTATATCAATCTGGTTCTACATTTGATTGTTAAATATCGGCCATAATTTAAAATGGTGTCATATGACAATGCACATTCTTTTTTTTTTTTTTTAATTTTTTTTTAATGTTTTATTTATTTCTAGGAGAGAGAGAGACAGCGTGAGCAGGGGAGGGTCAGAGAGAGAGGGAGTCACAGACTGAAACAGGCTCCAGGCTCTGAGCTGGCAGTCAGCACAGAGCCCGACGCGGGGCTCGAACCCACGAACCGCGAGATCATGACCTAAGCGAAAGTCGGACGCTTAACCGACTAAGCCACCCAGGCGCCCCTGACAATGCACATTCTATTTTGAAATATAATGTAAACACACAGAAATACTCAACAGTATTTTAGGAGTCCATGACACTAAAGCACCTAATAAGAATAAACCAAATTTTACCTATTAGTCACTACTATCTTTGGAGGAAATCAAAGACACTTCCACCTTACAGTAAAGCTAAAATTCTTAAGTTTATCTTAGCATAAATTATTATATTGCACTTCTTTGAATTACACAATTACTATCTATATTATCCATATGATTCCTGTTTTTAGATAAGGGGAATAAAACAGAGAGGTTATGTAAGTTGTCCAACATTGCATAAACTAGAAATGATAGATCCAGGATTAGAACCAAAGTAGTGCTCATCAAAAAATCAAACGAAATTAATTGGCTCAAAGACATTTTTCTAAAAAATGTTTATTTATTTATTTTGAAAGAGAGAGAGAATTCACAAAAGGGGCAGAGAATGAGGGAGGGAGAATCCCAAGCAGGTTCTGCACTGACAGCACAGAGTCTGATGTGGGGCTCAACCTTACGAACCATGCGATCATGACCTGAGCCAATACCAAGAGTCCAATGCTTAACTGACTAATCTAGCTAGGTGCCCCCACAATGACAATTTTAAAAATCTCTAAACACATGGCAATACAACAAGATACTTCTAAATAAATCATGGTCCAATAAGGGGATCCCAATACACATATATAATATATAGTATATAGCACACAACACATAATATATAATTAATATATAATTAATGTATAATATATATGAATATGTGAAGGTGAATGAAACTAAAAGTACAACAATCAAAATGTGTGGCATGCAGATAGTGTAGATTTGAAAAGGAAATACGTTGCATTAAACATTTTAAATTCTTCATTTAAAATGAGGAAACATTCAAATCAATAATCTATGTTTCTACCTCAAAAGGCTAGAAAAAAAGAAAACAAAACAAGTAGAGGAAGAAAATCATTAAGAGCAGAAATCAACAAAATTAAAAATAAAGAAAAACAAGATAGATGATCAATGAAAAAATAGGTTGTCTTTACAAAAAACACAATTCATAAATGTCTACCAAAATTGACAAAACTAAAAGAGAACATACAAATTAGTATTATCTGGAACAAAGTAGAAGATATCTCATAAATTCTATAACCATTGGAAAGGTAATTAGGGAATATTGTGAAAAAAATCATACTTATAAGTAACATCTTAGATTTAATGGAATATTGTTTGAAAAATCATAAAGTATAAAGTGTATCCAAGATGAAATAGATAATATGAATAGCCCTATGAATGTGGAAGGAATTTGATTTATAATTAAAAGTCTCAGAAATAAATATATTGAGGGCCAGATAATTTCATTGGAAAAATCATACCAAATATATGAAGTAAAATTAAGAGCAGTTTTACAGATTTGGTCCAAGAATAGAAGAGGAAGTAACAGTTATCATTTGACGAGTGTAATTCTGATACCAAGGTAGTACAAAATTAAAAAAAAACAAGCAAACAAACAAACAAAACTACAGATATATTTCTCCACGCCGTCTCTCTCTCTCTCTCCTAGAAATAAATTTAAAAAAAAAACATAAAAAAAATAAAAATCAATCAATTTAATCCACCATATGAACACACTAAATTGGAGAAACAACAATAACAAGAAAAAAACATGAGATTACATCAATTGTTGCAGAACAAAAGCATTTTAACAAAATCCAACCCCTATTCACTTACCAAGTTAGGAATAAAGGATATTGAAAAAATGTATAGAGCATTATTGGCTCAATTTGATGGAGAACATCAATTAAAACCTACATCTAACATCATTCTTAGTCATGAAACATTGAATGATCTCCCTGAAGGTTCACAACAAAATAAGAATGTCTCCTCTCACCTCTCTTATTCATAGTCCTGGAAAATCTAGCCACTTCAATAAGGCAAGTAAAATAAATGGAGACAATATGTCATTGGTGGAGACACATAGACTAATGGAATAGAATACAGAAGCCAGAAATAGACTAGCATAAATGCATCCAATTGATTTTTGACAAGGGTGCAAAAGCAATGAAATAGAAGGGAAAAAGTATTTTTAACAAATGATGCTGGAACAGTTAGATATCGAAAGGAGGAGAAAGATAACTTTCACCTAAACCTTAGAGCTTTCATATAAAATAACTTACAATGGATTATAAAGCTAAATGTAAGAATTAAAACTATAAATCTTGGGGCGCCTGGGTGGCTTAGTCGGTTAAGCGTCCGACTTTCGCTTAGGTCATGATCTCGCGGTTCGTGGGTTCGAGCCCCGCGTCGGGCTATGTGCTGACTGCCAGCTCAGAGCCTGGAGCCTGTTTCAGTCTGTGACTCCCTCTCTCTCTGACCCTCCCCTGCTCACGCTGTCTATCTCTCTCTCTCTCCTGGAAATAAATTAAAAAAAAAAAAAACTATAAATCTTGACACTGAAAGGACAATGTTTAAAAGAAAAAAATTATAAATTAGCTATTATCAAAATTAAAGTCTTTGGTTTGTAGAAGTCCATAGGAAAAGGATGAAAAGAGAAGCTACAAACTGGGAGAAAGTATTTGCAAACCACATATTCAGCAAAGAACTGCTATGTAGAATATATAAAAATTCCTAATACTGAATAGTAAAAAATATGATCTAATTAGAAAATTGAGAAAAGACATTAGCAGACATTTCACCATGAAGGACATATATTTGGCAGATAGCATATTTAAAAAAATGTTCAACATAACTAGTTGAAATACCACTATACACCGATCTGGCTAATTTTTTTTTTAAATGATAGTATCAAATTCAGGCAAAAATGTGAAGAAACTGGATCATTCACTCATGAAAGACAGGAATGTAAAATGATACAACCACACTGGGAAAAACCACTTGGCAGTGTATATTAAAATTAATTATGCAACAATGATATGACCCACCAATTATAGCCTTGGGCATTTTCCAGAGTAATGAAATCTATGTTCACAGAAAAAACTTCTATGAAAATGTTCATAAAAGCTTTATTTGTAGTAGCCAAAACTAGAAGGAACCCATATGTCTTCCAACCAGTGAATGGTTAAACACACTGTTACATATCATGGAATACCAGTCTTCAATTGAAACTAATGAACTATTGATGCATTCAACAACTTTGAAGAATCTCCAGGGAATTACACTAAGTTAAGAGACTGTGCTAAAGGCTACATATTGTATTTTTTCATTCATATAACATTTTTTAGAAGTTGATTCATTTATTTAAGTAATATCCACACCCAACATGGGGCTCAAACTCATGGTCCTGAGATCACATGTCACATGCTCTTCCAAATGAGCAAGCCAAGTGTCCCTCATTCATATCACATTTTAAAATGGAGAACGGATTAGTGGTTACCAGTGCCAGCGTTATAGGAGGGAAGGGGGGGTGGGAGGGATGTTGCCATAATTATACAAGGACAACAGGAGGGATCCTCATAGTGATGGAACTTTTGAGATTCTTGACTGTGTTGGTGGATACAAAAACCTGTAAATGTAATGAAATTGTATAGAATTAAACAAAAATATACATAATGAAGTACAAGTAAAAGTGGGAAGATCTGAATATAATCAGTAGATTGGATTAATGCTGATATCCTATTTGTGGTGGTGTTATACCATAGTTTTACAAAATGTCTTTGGGGAGAAAGTAGATAACATGTACAAGGGACCTCTTTGTATCAATGTATCAATCTATAATTATTTCAATAAACATTTTGGTTTTAAATAGGAATGAAATATTCTGCAACATGGATGAACCTTAAATACTTTACGCTTAGTGGAAGAAGTCACTAACAAAAAGATAGTAGATATATATTTGCCTAATGCTAAGGGAGGGAAGGATGGGAAAGCAATTGCTGATGGTAGTGGCTCTTTTTTCTGGGATGATTAAAATGTTCTAAAGCTAGATTATGGGAAATATATTAAAACCCATGGAATTGTGCACTTTAAATAGGTGAATTTTGTGATATATTAATTATGTATCTGAAAACCTGTTTTTTTAAAAGAAAAAGAATCAGAAAATTATGACATTTAATTTCTATCAACATTTTTTTCTTCTCCCAAATTTTCCAAATGTAGCTGAGATTTTTTCCCCAATTTGACTGACTTTTCATACTTAAGCATGTGTTTGAACAATCTTTGACTTTCCTAAGTGAGCACACTGAACTAAATAATCCTCTTGTAGTGAATTATGAAGCTAGCTGCTTAATGTATGAGAAACTGAAACATATTAACACAATTTAATTCACACCTCTACAACTGATCCATGTTTTCACCAGTCTCTGGTAGAGGGAATGTTGAGGCTTAATTGTTTTTTCCTGTCAACTTTCATTCAGGTAGATTCTTATTGATCTGCTCTTTTGTCAATCCAACCCTATTTGTTTCATAGCTTCAGACATTTCTAAACATTTTTCTTCTGTGATGATCTTCTCCCTTGTTTTCCAAAATAAAAATGCTTTCTAATTTATTAGACATCCAAATGGAAATACTGATAGGAAGGTAGGTTTATGAAGTCTAATCTTGATTTGAGAGTTCTTATGGTGTCAGTGGTATTTAGATGTACAAAGACTCCTCTCTGGTATACTCCATCTGTTAAAAGGTATGGAAGAACGGTGGAAATATTTAAAGAAGGTCGAGCAGTCTCCAGTGAGTTAAAGGAAAAAACAAGCATAGTTGTTGTCTTTGAATCAAATTGAAGTTTTTTCTTTAGAAGGAAGGTGATAATTGTGTCAAATGCTGGTGATAGGTAGTATAAAATGAGGATTAGTATATAAATGACCTTCAATGGGGGGTTGTGGTTGAGAATGTGATCACTACTCATATGGTTTAGTGATATTGCCCTAATTCCTCATAAGGCACCTGTAATTTTTCTCACTATCAATTATTTTACACCATCAGTACAAATGTTAACACAATTAAAAAGCAAATATGAAATAATGCCTAATATTCTTTTGAAAATAATTTTGATCTCTCAACCACCTGAAAGGGTATAGACAATTCTGAGGGGTCTATAAATCACAATTTAGAAACCTCTCCATTAATAATTTTAGATAAATATAACAAATATTTTTAAAAAGCAAATAACTGTCGACTTTTGTACAGGTAGATTGCTTTTTATACCCGTAAAAATGAACTATAATACATTTCTATTCCTAACTTAAATTATAAGTACTAATTTATTTTTTCAAGATAAAATGATAATTCTTTTTCAAGAGGCCTGTTAATATAAGGAACAGTTTCTTAACATTCACTTTTTCATGTGCTCTTCAATGTATAGGAACTGAATATTTTTATATCATTCTCCCAATTTTATTAAAAATAAATGAGGGTTTATTTTATTATAAATAAACCCTCAATCACCTTAGACTCTAGTTATAGATAATCCATGCATAGATAAATCTAATAGATCTATATTCATTTAAGATAATTCTAATAAACTAAATAATAATATATTTGAAATCTTGGTAAGAATAATTTGTTTGGTTGCTGTGCTCCCAAACTGATTATTTCAAATAGAGGTAGCTTCTCTTTAGAAGCACAATGAAGCAATCTCCAGGTAGAAAAAGATCTGTCGCTTATTGGGTTCACAAAGTAGATAGAGAGCCAAAGCATGCTTTCAAGTGGAGATGAAAGTCATAAAGTGTGAGAATTAAAAAGAACAGATTCATTTATCTTTGTCTTCTACACCTGGACAGAATACTAAGAGCCATCTGTCAAAACTGCATTCAGTGCAATAAAGGGCATTTTGTTTATCTGTGAATAAATTAAATAGACCTGGATGGGATTTTAATAGAAATATGTACGGTTGAGATTTCCAAACAATCAAGCTTGGCATTTTCTTCAACAGGCTCTTGATACGCCTCTTTAGAGGGCAATTCTCAGGGAGAATTCCCCTTTCCTCTTTTCCTTCTGGAAATATGGCTAATATTTTCCCGTTAATATTTGTTACATTTTGGATCAGTAGAAAATTAGAAAAAGAGTTCCAAACAGTCTCAACCAGGAAACTTTGCTTTGGGATGGACAAATAAATGAAGTGAAAAATATGATTTTATTTAGAATGCTAAGTCAGTTTTCACCAAAGTTGATAAAATGATGTATCTTTTATGGATTGACCCATTGTTGGAGAGAAGAACTCATTCACAGAAGAATATTACTATATAAATTTTGACTCTTTTCTTTTTCTTTTTCCCTTTAAAGAACAAGGTGCCAAATTGGAGTGGGGGAAGAATCACATTTTTTCAATCTTTTTAGTCTCTCTATTTTAAAAATGTTTTTGATTAAGAATGAAATAGAGGTGTATAGAATGGCAAACATTAAAATAAATAACGGAAAAAAATCTATGTAAAACTGATACACAATTTGCAAATATTGTTTTTGGGAAATGGCAATGTAATATATTAAAAGTTAAAGTTAATAAAAATCATGTTTGAAAAGCTTATGTTAAAACGTCCAGTTTTCATGTAGGTAGTTTTCTTTCTAACTTTCCTTTCTAACTATTTTTTCTAACTTTCTAACAAAGAAGAACATATTTCACAGAAATAAAATGTTTTGGTTAAATATTTCTTTAAGATACAATAATTTTTGCAATTATATACATTTAGACTCTTCAAAAGAGCAGGTCCCATAATAATGGGCTTTGTACTAAAGAAAAACACAAAATAGAGAAGTTCAATGTTCAGAACAGTACTCACTATGGGGTGACTTTTTTTAAATCTTCAAGTGCTTATTTATTTTTGGTAGAAAGAGAGACAGAGTGCGATCAGGGGAGAGGAAGAGAGAGAGGGAGACACAGAAATTGAAGCAGGTTCCAGGCTCTGAGCTATGAGCACAGAGCCGGATGTGAGGCTTGAACTCACAGGGCACGAACTCATGACCTGAGCCAAAGTCAGATGCTTAACCAACTGAGCCACCCAGACATCCGAAGGACCTCAGTTTTAAAGTGCCAAAATAAGGGGTGCCTGGGTGGCTCAGTCAGTTGAGCATCCAGCCCTTGATTTCTGCTCAGGTCCTGGTCTCATGATTGGTGGGATAGAGCCCTGCATTGGTCTCTATGTTGACAGTGCAGAGGCTTCTTTAGATTCTTTCTCTTCCTCTTTCTCTGGCCCTCCCCCACTCTTGTGTGTATGTTCTCTCTTTCCAAATAAATAGATAAACATTAAAAAAATAAAGTGTCAAAATTAAAATCATGCCTCACCACACACAAAGCACTTTGCCCTATCATTAGCTGATTACAAATCAATCAGAGACTTCAGTGGCTATTCAGTATAGGGAATTACAGATTATGAAATTAGCCCAGAAAACTCACAGTTTTTTTTAACAAAAAAATATGAAGCATGTAAAGAAAGAGGGAAAGAAAAACAATGCAGTCAATGGATCTCTTCTTTAGGAGTCTGATTTTAGATCTAGGAGACATAGACTTTGTATCAGCAATTATAAATACAGTTTAGGGGGGAAAAAAAACTAAAGGAAATCATGTTTAGAATATTAAAAGAAAGTATGAGAATGATATCTCACCAAAAAGAGGATGGATTAAGAGGTGATGATGATAATAATACTAAATAAATGGAAATTCTGTGATTGAAAAATAGAATTATTGGAATGAAAATTTCTTTACAGGGACTCAACAGATATGAATCAATCAGTTTGGGGGCACCTGGATGGTTCAGTTCATTGAACATTCAACTCTTGGTTTTGGCTCAGGTCATATTCTCATGGTTTGTGGGTTTGAGACCCACATTGGGTTCTGCGCTGACAGTGCAGAGCCTGCTTTAGATTCTCTGTCTGTCTGTCTCTCTCTCTGCCCCTTCCCTGCTTGTGCTCTCTCTTTCTTTCTAAAATAAATAAATAAACAAACTTAAAAAAATAATCAATCAGCTTGAAGAAGTTCAATTGAAAATAACCAGTCTGAGGAACTGGAAGAAAAAATAAGGAAAAATAAAGCTTCACTGACCTGTGAGATACCATCATTTATACCAATATATGCATAATAGTAATCTCATAAGGAGAAGAGAGGGAGAAAAGACAAAAAACAAAAAAAAAACTTGAATAAATAAGTGGTAAAAAATTTTCCAGATTATATTAAAGCAAAACAAAACAAAAACCAAGTAATATTACTTTACACATCACAACAACTCAACATAAACCAAGTAGGACCAAATCCAGGAAAACCACACCTACATACATTTCATTCAAACTCTTTGAAGACACAGAGAAAATTTTGACAGCAGCAAGAGCAAAGTGTCATAGCATACAAGAGAATCTCAATAAAATAAACAGCCAACTTATTATCACAGTCCATGGAGGTCAGAGTATTTTGGCATAACATATCCAAAAAGCTGAAAGAAAACATAGTCAACTAAGAATTCTATATTTAGCAAAACTATCCTACAAAGAGGAAAAAATAAAGACATTCTAGATAAATAAAAACTGAAGGAATTTATCACTAATGCTCTGCCCTATAGGAAGCCCTAAAGGGGATCTCTAGATTGAAATGAAAGGATACTACAGAGTAATTTGAATCCACACAAGGAAACAGAAAGCACTGGTAAAGATAATTGCATAGGTAAGTACAGAAAACAAAATGTATGTATTTTGTTTGTAGCCTTTTTTTCTCTTATCTGATTTAAAAGACAACTGCATAAACAATTATTATAAAGCCCATACTGATGAAATTATAATGTATAAAAGTGTAATTTGACAACAATAGCACAAAGGTGGGGAAAAGAAATGAAACTATATAGTGAAGCAAAGTTTTTTGTATACTGTTAAAGCTAAGTTGGTATTAATCTGAACTAGGCTATTTTTAGTTAAGATGAAAATTGTATTACCTAGGGGAACTCCTATAAAAATAACTAAAATATATGGTAAAAGAAACAACAAGGAAATTAAAATTCTACACAAGAAAATATCTATTTAACAATAAAAGGTAATAGTTATAACTTAATAGAGGGAAAAAGGCATAAGATATATAGAAGACAGAAAGCAAAGGGGCAGAAGTAAATCTGATCTTTTCAAAGATTACATTAAGTATAGTGTACAATAAGTTGTACATGATAAGTTACTGCAATCATAGACAGAAATTAGAAGAATGGAAAAGAAAGCAATATGATTCAATTATATGCTGTCAACAAGAGATAATTTTAGATTCAATAACACATATATATGTAGAGTTAAAGGTTAGAATTATAGAATATAATTAGAATATAGAATATATCTAGAATCCCATATATTATGGGAACAATAACCAAAAAAGATTTAGAATGACTATACTAATGTCAGACAAAAGAATATATTAAGACAAAAAATTCTCAGTAGAGGCAAAATGGGTATTTTTTAATGCTAAAATTCAATCCATTATAAAGATAACAGTTAACAATTATCTCTAAGAACAAAGCCTAAAAATAAATGAAGCCAAAAACTGGCAGAATTGAAGAGACACATAGACAACTAAACAATAATATTTGGGAACGTTGATACCTCACTTTCAACAATTAATGAAACAACTAGGCAGAGGATCAATAAGGAAATAGAAGACATCGACACTATAAATCCAGTAGATCAAGCAGACATCCCTACTCTAGACCACCAACAGCAGAATATATCTTCTTTAGTGCACTAGGAACATGCTACATCATAGACCATTGATATGTCCTAAACTTAAAGTCATGAAAAGTATTTTTCTTATAGCCAGTGAATCAAATCAATTTAAAATCAGTTAAAAATTCCATATTTTTAGAAAACCTTTTCAAAAAATTTTATGATATAAAAATTTTAATTAGTTCTTTTCAATTTTGAACTTAATATAGACATATAATATTTTTTAAAACAATATAAATTCCATTTTTTAATATTTATTTTGAAAGAAAGAGAGAGAATGGTGAGGGGAGAGAGAAAGACAGAGAATCCCAAGCAGACTGCGCTGTCAGTGCAAGGGCTGATGTGAGGCTTAAACTTACAAACCTTGAGAACATGACCTGAGCTAAAATCAAGAGTTGAACACTTAAGTGACTGAGCCACCTGAATTCCATTTTTAAAGCTTCCCATGGTTATGTGATTATTTATATTTTAATCCAATCATAACTACATATTTTGCCAACAATAAGAATGTGGAGAAACGATAAAAAAAAGTATTAAAATTGGTGTAAATAGATTACAAAATGGAAATAGAATTCTGTGAAAATGTGAGGGAATTAAGAGCAATGAAGACAGAAGAATGATTGGAATGAAATTAACGGTGAAAATATTTTAAACTAACTAATTAGATGTACTCAAGAATAAAGGACAAATACAGGAAAGCAAAACATATACAACACATGTTAACAACTATGAGCACAGCAAAACATGAGGCATTGTTCTCAGAAGCTTTATCTCTCTCATTCCATCTTCTGCAAAAATGCCTTTCAGAATTAAAGAAAGGCAATTTTCTGAAAAGCAAAAATGCTAACACTTATTGACCATTGCTATATGCCATGTTCTGTTCTAAATATTCCATGCATATCAAATATTTAAAGCCTCATTCTTACAAGTGAAATAGCTTCATAGATTAGAATGCTGTAGTTCAGAGAGATTAATAAACTTGTCCAACATCATATGGCTAGCACTTTGTAAAACCAGGATGTCAACATAGACTGACCCAGAAATCAGGTGCTTATTTAACACTGACTCTTGGACTTGCTTATAGCTTTTGAATTCTGCATTTAGGCATAGGAAAATCAACATTTGATCATTGGACTTGCTGTTTTCCCTTGGAAAAAGTGAATTGCTTAATTATACCAACTTTAAAAGGGTAATCATATAATTAAAATGGATTAATATTTTATAAATAATATTAATATACTTTGCAACATCTTATTTTGATACAGTGGCCCTAATAACATTCTGAAAAACACTATTTCAATTACCAAGCACATGATTATATTTCCCTTACTGTTTTTTATGCCCAGTTTACTTTTTTTTTTTTTTGATTTCTGTTGCCTTTATGGTTTTGATTTCATTCAACCGCTCATATCTTTACTTAATTTTCCTCCTGTACTTATTTTGTGTTTAATTTGACTTTCCTTTTTCTCATTTTTTTTTTTTACAAATAGTTTATTGTCAAATTAGTTTCCACATAACACCCAGTGCTCATCCCCACAAGTGTCCTCCTCCATGCCCACCCCTCCTCCCCACCACATCCACCAGTCCTCAGTTTTTGTCAGCATTCAAGAGTCTCTCATGGTTTGCCTCTCTCCCTTTCCCCAACCATTTCCGCCCTTCTTCTCCCCCTTGGTCCTCTGTTAAGTTCCTCCTAATCCTCCTATACGTGCACACATATGATATTTGTCCTTCTCTGCCTGACTTATTTCGCTCAGCATAACACCCTCAAGGTCCATCCATGTTGCTACACATGGCCAGATTTCATTGTTTCTCATTGCCATGTAGCATTCCATGGTATAGATAAACCACATCTTCTTGATCCATTCATCTGTTGAAGGACACTTAGGCTCTTTCCATGTTTTAGCTATTGTGGAGAGTGCTGCTATGAACATTGGGGTACATGTGCTCCTATGCCTCAGCATTTCTGTATCCCTTGGGTAAATTCCTAGCAGTGCTATTGCTGGGTCATAGGGGAGTTCTATTGTTAGTTTCCTGAGGAACCTCCACACTGTTTTCCAGAGGGGCTGTACCAGTTTACATTCCCACCAACAGTGTAGGAGGGTGCCCGTTTCTCCACATCCTCGCCAGCATCTAGAGTTCTCTGATTGGCTCATTTTAGCCACTCTGACTGGCGTGAGGTGGTATCTCAGTGTGGTTTTGATTTGTATTTCCTTGATGAGGAGCGATGCTGAGCATCGTTTCATGTGTCTGTTGGCCATCTGGATGTCCTCTTTGGAGAAGTGTCTGTTCATATCTTCTGCCCATTTCTTCACTGGGTTGTTTGTTTTTCGGGCGTGTAGTTTGGTGAGTTCCTTGTAGATTCTGGATATCATCCCTTTATCTGATATGTCATTTGCAACTATCTTTTCCCATTCCGTTGGTTGCCTATTAATTTTCTGGGTTGTTTCCTTGGCTGTGCAGAAGCTTTTAATCTTGATGAGGTCCCAACAGTTTATTTTTGCTCTTGATTCCCTTGCTTTTGGGGATGTGTCAAGTAAGAAGTTGCTGTGGTGGAGGTCAAGGAGGTTGTTTCCTGCTTTCTCCTCTAGGGTGTTGATAGTTTCCTGTCTCACGTTCAGGTCCTTTATCCATTTTGAGTTTAATTTTGTGCATGGTGTGAGAAAATGATCTAGTTTCATTCTTCCGCATGTTGCTGTACAGTTCTCCCAACACCATCTGTTAAAAAGGCTGTCTTTTTTCCATCGGATATTCTTTCCTGCTTTGTCAAAGATTAGTTGGCTGTATACTTTTGGGTCCACTTCTGAGTTCTCAATTCTGTTCCATTGGTCTATGTGTCTGTTTTGTGCCAATACCATACTGTCTTGATGATGACAGCTTTGTAGTAGAGGCTAAAGTCTGGGATGGTGATCCCTCCCGTTTTGGTTTTATTTTTCAGGATTACTTTGGCTATTCGGGGTCTTTTGTGGTTCCATACAAATTTTTGGATAGTTTGTTCTAGTTTTGAGAAGTATGCTGGTGCAATTTTGATTGGAATTGCATTGAATGTGTAGAGTGCCTTAGGTAGTAATGACATCTTAACTATATTTATTCTTACTATATATGAGCATGGCATGTTTTTCCATTTCTTTGTGTCTTCTTCAATATCCTTCATAAGTTTTCTGTAGTTTTCATCATACAGATCTCTTGTTTCCTTGGTTAGGTTTATTCCGAGGTATTTTATGGTTTCTTGAGCCATTGTGAATGGGATCAGTTTCTTGCTTTCTCTTTCTGTTGCTTCATTGTTGGTGTATAAAAATGCAACCGATTTCTGTACGTTGATTTTGTACCCTGCAACTTGGCTGAATTCTTGGATCAGTTCTAGTAGGCTTCTGGTGGAGTCTGTCTGGTTTTCGATGTAGAGTATCATGTCATCTGCGAAGAGTGAAATTTTGACTTCTTCTTTGCCAATTCTGATGCCTTTGATTTCCTTTTGGTGTCTGATGGCTGATGCTAGGACTTCCAGCACTATGTTAAACAGCAGTGGTGAGAGTGGGCATCCCTGTCGTGTTCCTGATCTCAGGGGGAAAGCTCTGAGTTTTTCCCCGTTGAGGATGATGTTAGCTGAAGGCTTCTCATAGATGGCTTTAATGATGTTTAAGTAGGTTCCTTCTATCCCAACTTTCTCGAGAGTCTTTATTAAGAAGCGATGCTGTATTTTGTCAAATGCTTTTTCTGCATCTATTGACAGGATCATATGGTTTTTATCTTTTCTTTTATTGATATGATGTATCACATTGATTGATTTGCGAATGTTGAACCAGCCCTGTAACCCAGGAATGAATCCCACTTGATCTTGGTGGGTGATTCTTTTTATATGCTGCTGGATTCGATTTGCAAGGATCTTGTTGAGAATTTTTGCATCCGTATTCATCAAGGATATTGGCCTGTAGTTCTCTTTTTTTGCTGGATCTCTGTCTGGCTTGGGAATCAGTGTGATGCTGGCTTCATAAAATGAGTCCGGGAGTTTTCCTTCGCTTTCTATTTTTTGGAACAGCTTGAGAAGAATTGGGATTAATTCTGTTTTAAATGTCTGGTAGAATTCCCCAGGGAAGCCATCAGGTCCAGGGCTCTTATTTGTTGGGAGATTTTTGATCACTGATTCAATTTCTTCACTCGTTATGGGGCTGTTCAGGTTTTCTATTTCTTCCCGTGTGAATTTTGGTAGTGAGTGTGTGTTTAGGAATTTGTCCATTTCTTCTAAGTTGTCCAATTTGTTGGCATATAATTTTTCATAGTATTCCCTGATAATTGCTTGTATTTCTGAGGGGTTGGTTGTAATAAGTCCATTTTCATTCATAATTTTGTCTATTTGGGTGCTCTCTCTTTTCTTTTGGATAAGTCTGGCTAGAGATTTGTCAATTTTGTTTACTTTTTCAAAAAACCAACTCTTGGTTTCATTGATCTGTTCAATTGTTTCTTTGGTCTCTATGTTGTTTATTTCTGCTCTAATTTTTACTATTTCTCTTCTTCTACTGGGTTTAGGGCGTTCTTGTTGTTCTGCCTCTAGTTCCTTTAGGTGAGCGGTTAAATTTTGGACTTGCGCTTTTTCTAATCTCTTGAAATAGGCCTGGAGAGCAATGTACTTTACTCTTAGGACTGCCTTTGCCGCATCCCATAGATTTTGAATTGTTGTGTTTTCATTTTCATTTGTTTCCATATATTTTTTAATTTCTCTCTAATTGCCTGATTGGCCCATTCATTCTTTAGAAGGGTGTTCTTTAACCTCCATGTTTTTGGAAGTTTTCCAGACTTCTTCCTGTAATTGATTTCAAGTTTCAAAGCCTTGTGATCTGACAGTGTACATGGTATGATTTCAATTCTTTTATATTTATTGAGGGCTGCTTTATGTCCCAGTATGTGATCTATCTTGGAGAATGTGCCATGCGCAGTTGAGAAGAAAGTAAATTCCCTGGCCTCAGGATGTAAAGTTCTAAATATATCCGTCAGGTCCATCTGGTCCAATGTCTCTTTCAAGTCCATTATTTCTTTAGTGATTTTCTGTCTGGTTGACCTATCCATTGGTGTAAGCAGAGTATTAAAGTCCCCTGCTATTAGCACATTCTTATCTATAAGCTTGTTTCTGTTTGTGATTAATTGTTTTAGATATTTAGGTGCTCCCATATTCGGTGCGTAGACATTTATGATTGTTAGTTCTTCCTGATGGATGGACCCTGTAATTATTATGTAGTGCCCTTCTTCATCTCTTGTGATTGTCTTTATTTTAAAGTCCAGTTTGTCTGTTATAAGGATCGCTACTCCGGCTTTCTTTTGATTTCCTGTAGCATGATATATATTTCTCCATCCCCTTACTTTTAATCTGAAGGTATCTTCCCTTCTAAAATGAGTTTCTTGTAGACAGCATATAGATGGATTTTGTTTTTTAATCCATTCTGCTACCCTATGTCTTTTGATTGGAGCATTCAGCCCATTTACATTCAGTGTTATTATTGAAACATGTGGGTTTAGAGTCTTTGTATCTTTTGTAGGGTTCATGTTTGTGGTGGTGTCTCTGGAATCTGTTTCTTGCAACCTTTCCTTCAGAGCATCCCCCTCAGGATTTCTTGTAGGGCTGGCTTCGTGGTGACAAATTCTTTCAATTTCTGTTTGTTTGGAAAGGTTTTTATCTCTCCTTCTATTTTGAATGACAGGCTTGCTGGATAGAGGATTCTTGGCTGCATATGTTTACTGTTCATCACATTGAAGATCTCTTGCCATTCCTTTCTGGCCTACCACGTTTCAGTAGATAGGTCTGTCACCACTCTGATGGGTTTCCCTTTGTATGTGAGGGCCCTTTTCTCCCTAGCTGCTTTCAAAATTCTCTCTTTGTCCTTGTATTTTGCCATTTTTACAATGATATGTTGTGCAGAAGATCGATTCAATTTACGTCTGAGGGGAGTCCTCTGAGCCTCTTGTATTTCCACATTTACTTCCTTCCCCAGGTCGGAGAAGTTCTCTGCTATAATTTGTTCCAGGACTCCTTCAGCACCTTTCCCTCTCTCTTCCTCTTCTGGGATTCCTATGATACGGATATTGTTGCATTTGACTGTGTCGCTGAGCTCTCGAATTCTTCTTTCCTGTTCCTGGATCAGTTTGTCTCTTTTTTTGTCAGCCTCTTGTTTTTCTAGAATGGTGTCTTCTAAATCACTTATTCTCCTTTCTGCCTCTTCAATCCGTGCATTGGAGGCCTCTAATTTATTATGGATCTCATTTATCGCATTTTTTAATTCTTCATGCCTATTTTTATTTTCCATTCATTTGTAGCCATAGTTTCTTTGATGCCCCCTATGTTTTTTTCAAGCCCTGCTATTAATTTTACCATTGTTATTCTAAAATCTTGTTCACTTATGCTGCTGATATCTGTTTTGAGCAGTTCATTAGCTGTCATTTCTTCTTGGAGTTTCTTTGGAGGAGAGCTCTTTCATTTTGTCATTTTAGTTAGCTTTCCGGCTCTTGTTGGTTTTAAAGACCTGTTATGCTCTCTGTTTCTATGAGCACTGCTATATCCAAGAAGACTCTTTGACTTTCCAGGGCCTATCCTTTCAGAGATTGTTTTTTGAATGGTATCCCTCGGTCTCTCTTGTTGGGACCTTAGTTATTTTATTTTCCTATTCGTAGTGATATTTGGGACTCTTCACCTTGTGTACTCTAGCTTGTTTCTTGAGGTAGCCCTGGAAAAGAAAACAGACAGACAAACACACAGGGAGCAGGAGTACACAAACGCACAGGCTGATTCAACTAACATGCAAAGCGAGAGGGAAAACGAAAAAGTTAATAGAAAAGACGGAGGAGGGAGGGCGAATAATAGGGAGCATAAAATACATAAAAGGGTCAAAAAGGGGAAAAGAAAAGGAAAAAAGAAGAAAACCGATGGACAAAGAATGGTTTAAAGCATATACCTGGATTTCCCAGCTACAGTTAAATAGCCGTGTGTATGCAGTGCTGGTTGAAGAGCATAGAGAAAAAGAGAGAAGGCAGGGCGAGACGAGGCAGATTTGGAAATAGAATGAACAGGCAGAACGGATAAGAAGCTTTTTTCAAAGAGGTAAAGGGTAGAATATGGTTGGATAGGTGAGAGAAGGATGCTGGAATTATCCAGAGAAACTATATAGTCTAATTACTCCTGAGAGAAATAGCTGAAAAAGTCGGTAGGTGTAGAATTTACATTTACAGAATGGAGTTGTGATTGTTTAAGCAAGCTGGCGACCAGAGTTAATCAGGTCAGTGTTTTGGGGAAAAAAGCGAGAAAAGAGAAAGAAGAAGTAAAAAAGAGAAAAGAAAGGGAAAAAGAAAAGAAAGAAGAAAAAAAAAGGAAAAAAGAAAGAGAAAAAGAAAAAGTGAGGAGGGCACCTCTCAGGCAGGGATGGGCGTGGCGTGATCCGATGCCTCAGGCGGGGGTTCTGCCTTGGCGATTGTGGGGAGGAGAGTGACGGTGCTCCAGTCCCTTCTTGAACCCCACGCTGCAGCTCGCTTTTTTTTTTTGGCGTGTCAACTCCCCGTACCGGGGGCGCAGCCGAAGTTGGTTGCACTCTTCAACTCAGGCCAGTTCCAATCTCCAAATCCCAGTCCACGCGCCCAGCTGAAGTTGCCTTAGACACAGCTTCCCAGAGAATCCCGTCGGGCTTTTCCAGGCTCCCTGCTGAGCTCTGGGGGCGGAGTCAGAATCGCTGCTTCCTTCTCTGGGTCAGGCTGGCGCGCATGCGCGGGGGCTTGCCTGCCGGGTTCAGGTAGCCTGAGCCCGCTGGAGTGAGGAAAACCGGGTCCCTCTATGGTTCGTCACCCGAAACACGAACTCACAGGCAAATTTCCCAGTTTTAACTCTTTGCCTTCCCTCTCGAGTTCCAGCCAGCCAGGAACGCGGATGCCCAGTGTCTGTGCGTCTCTTTCAGGGGTCCCAGCCGCCCTGGAGCTACAATGGCGGCAGGCGCGCCGCCGCTGGAGTGAGGAAAACCGGGTCTCTCTATGGCTCGTCACCCAAAACACGAACTCACAGGCAAATTTCCCAGTTTTTAGCTCTTTGCCTTCCCTCTCGGGTTCCAGCCAGCCAGGAACGCGGACGCCCGGTGTCTGCGCGGGTCTTTCAGGGGTCCCAGCCGCCCTGGAGCGCGCTGCCGCTCTGAAATCGAACCTCTAGAAGCGGCACAAAGAAGCAGTTTGTGTGCTCAGCCTCCCCCAGGACCAGTTGGCGCGAGGGGACCTGGTGTGCAGGTGTTTGGCAAGTACGGTCTTTCTATGCACCGAGCGGAAGTTTTTCTGTTTCGGACTCTCTCTTTTTCCCCTCTCACTCCCCATAGAGGGTAGAGGAGGATCGCCTCCCACCCTGGAGTCTCCGATCCCGGCCCGATTTTACCTTCCCCGGTTCGCACTCACGTTAGAAGGCTTTCTCAGTGGATTCTGCGTCCTTTTTCTCCCAGTCTCTCAGGTTTTGTAAGGTTTTCAATGGCTTCAGATCTTTTCTGTTGATATATGGGCGCGAGTGCAAGTACGGAGCTCCTTACTTCTCCGCCATCTTGCCCCCTTCCCCAATTTACTTTTTGAATTGATAAAATTTTTCATCTCTCATTTGATCTTTGTAACAGTAGAATGAAATTGTTAAAAATGCCTTTGAACTCATTCTACAATAATTATTAGATCTTTTTCAACTGAGCTTGAACACTAGGAAGGACACTGTTTACTAAATTGCTATATATACTTCTGTTATCCTGTATTTCGTTGTCTATCAATGTGTCAGGTCTTAATTTTTAGTCCTTTGGAGGAATCAGCTGCTTCAAAACTAACCTGTAACTTGTTTATTAGCAAAAATCAAGATTAAATTTTAGACAGAAAACACATAGTTTTACACAAAGAAAATATCCAAACTCGTAGTTGCATAAGAATATAATAATAAATCAGATAAAAATATCGGGACGTATGATAATTTAGAAATAAATTTTAAATTGGTTAAACATATCAACCATCTCAGAAATATGTTTTTATGTTTTTATTTAAATTCAAGTTAGTTAACATGCAGTGTATTATTAGTTTCAGTGTACAATATAGTGATTCCACAGTTCCATACAATTCCTGGTGCTCATCATAACAAGTGCACTCCTAAAAGTAAATTAAAAGCAAAACAAACAAAACAAAAAGAACAAGTGTATTCCTTAATTCCCATCACCTACTTACCCCCCCACCTATGTTTGTCAATAGGTACATCCAGATAACCATAACAATATTGGTACAGATATTAATAAATTATCATTTTATTTCAGATTCTATACTCAGAAGAATAATTAATCATTCCCGCTATCAATTTTGCCTATACTACCAATGTGAAGGTATTTCAACTGAAAAAGAAGCAATTCAGCTAACTATTTTTACCCAGTTAACATTAAATTTCTGCTATGGAAAATTGAATTTTTAGTCATGCAGCTTGAAAATTAGAAAGAATTAAGGGTCTTAAAGTTAGCATTGGGAAAATACTATTAAAATACTTATAGAGTGGGGAGCGTGGGTGGCTCAGTCGTTTAAGCATCCAACTTCGGCCCAGGTCATAATCTCATGGTTTGTGGGTTAGAGCCCCGCAGCAGGCTATGTTCTGACAGCTAGCTCAGAGCCTGGAGCCCATTTCCAATTCTGTGTCTCCCTCTCTATCTGACCCTCCCCTGCTCTCACTGTCTCTCTCTCCCTATCTCTCAGAAATAAATAAAATATAAAAAAATACTTATAGAGCTATAATCAATTTGTATGTTGTGAGAAGCCTAAATTCTATACAGAAAACCAGTTTAAATGCTTCTCTAATGGCTCACCTATTTAGTAGCAAGGATATACTCTCTGTTATAAAACAAAAATGCTTTCTCTTATGCTTCTTATTTTTCCTTAGAGAATATAAGTCAGACTTCTTTAATTTTTAAAAATGTTTATTTATTTATCTTAAAAAGTTTATTGTCAAATTGGTTTCCATATAACACATAGTGGTCATCCCCTCCATGCCCAACACCCCGTTTCCCCTCTTCCCCACCCCCATCAGCCCTCATTTTGTTCTCAGAATTCAAGAGTCTCTCATGGTTTGCCTCCCTCCCTCTTCCCAACTATTTTTCCCCTTCTTCTCCCCCATGGTCCTCCGTTAAGTTCCTCTTAATCCACCTATACGTGCTAACATATGGTATTTGTCCTTCTCTGCCTGGCTTATTTCACTCAGCATAACACCCTCTAGCTCCATCCATGTTGCTACATATGGCCAGATTTCATTCTTTCTCATTGCCATGTAGCATTCCATGGTATAGATAAACCACATCTTCTTGATCCATTCGTCCATTGATGGACACTTAGGCGCTTCCATGTTTTGGCTATTGTTGAGAGTACTGCTGTGAACATTAGGGTACATGTGTTCCTATGCATCAGCACTTCTGTATCCCTTGGGTAAATTCCTAGCAGTGCTATTGCTGGGTCATAGGGGAGTCCTATTGTTAATTTTTTGAGGAACCTCCACACTGTTTTCCAGAGGGGTTACACCAGCTTACATTCCCACAAATGGTGTAGGAGGGTGCCCATTTCTCCACATCCTCACCAGCATCTAGAGTCTCCTGATTTGCTCATATTAGCCACTCTGACCCGCATGAGGTGGTATCTCAGTGTGGTTTCGATCTGCATTTCCCTGATGATGAGAGACACTGAGCATCGTTTCATGTGTCTGTTGGCCATCTGGATGTCCTCTTTGGAGAAGTGTGTGTTCTAGTCTTCTGCCCATTTCTTCACTGGATTATTTGTTTTTCAGGTGTGGAGTTTGGTGAGTTCCTTGTAGATTTTGGATAGTAGCCCTTTATCTGATATGTCATTTGCAACTATCTTATTCAATTACTTTAGTTGCCTATTAGTTTTATTATTTCCTTTGCCGTGTAGAAACTTTATCTTGATGAGGTCCCAGTAGTTGATTTTTGCTCTTGATTCCCTTGCCTTTGGGGATGTGTCAAGTAAGGAATTGCTGCGGTGGAGGTCAAGGAGGTTGTTTCCTGCTTTGTCCTCTAGGATTTTGGTGGTTTCCTGTCTCACATTCAGGTCCTTTATCCATTTTGAGCTCATTTTTGTGTATGGTGTGAGAAAATAATCTAGTTTCGTTCTTCTGCACGTTGCTGTCCAGTTCTCCCAGCTCCATCTGTTAAAGAGGCTCTCTTATTTTCAATTCGATACTCTTTCCTATTTTGTCAAAGATTAGTTGGCCATACATTTGTGGGACCAATTCTGAGTCCTGTACTCTATTCCATTGGTCTATGTGTCTGTTTTTCTGCCAAAACTATACTGTCTTGATGATAGTTTTGCAGTAGAGGCTAAAGTCTGGGATTGTGATGCCTCCCGTTTCAGTTTTCTTCTTCAATATTACTTTGTCTATTTGGGTTCTTTTGTCATTCCATACAGATTTTAGGATAGTTTGTTCTAGTTTTGAGAAGAATGCTGGTGCAATTTTGATTGGGATTGCATTGAATGTCTAGACTGCTTAGGGTAGTAATGATATTTTAACAATATTTATTCTTCCGATCCATGAGCATGGAATATTTTTCCATTTCTTTGTGTCTTCTTCAATTTACTTCATAAGTTTTCTATAGTTTTCATCATATAGATCTCCTGTATCTTTGGTTAGTTTTATTCCTAGGTATTTTATGTTTTTTGTGCAGTTGTGAATGCACAAAGGTTTGTGAAGTCTTGATTTCTCTTTCTGTTGCTTCATTATTGGTCTATAAAAATGCAACCGATTTCTGTCTGTTGATTTTGTACCCTGCAACTTGGCTGAATTCTTGGATCAGTTCTAGTAGCTTCTGGTGGAGTCTGTTCGGTTTTCCATGTAGAGTATCATGTCATCTGCGAAGAGGGAAAATTTGACTTCCTCTTTGCCAATTCTGATGCATTTGATTTTCTTTTGTTGTCTGATGGCTGATGCTAGGACTTCCAGCACTATGTTAAACAACAGTGGTGAGAGTGGACATCCCTGTCGTGTTCCTGATCTCAGGGGGAAAGCTCTCAGTTTTTCCCCATTAAGGAGAATGTTAGCTGAGGGCTTCTCATAAGTGGCCTTTATGATATTTAAGTAAGTTCCTTCTATACTGACTTTTTTGAGGGTCTGTATTAAGAAAGGATGCTGTATCTTGTCGAATGCATTTTCTGCATCTATCGACAGGATCATATGGTTTTTATCTTTTCTTTTGTTAATGAATCACATTGATTGATTTGCGAATATTGAACCAGTCCTGTAACCCAGGAATGAATCCCACTTGATCTTGGTGGATAATTCTTTTTATGTGCTGTTGGATTCGATTTGCAAGTATCTTGTTGAGGATTTTTGCATCCGTATTCATCAAGGATATTGGCCTGTAGTTCTCTTTTTTTGCTGGATCTCTGTCTGGCTTGGGAATCAGAGTGATGCTGGCTTCATAAAATGAGTCCGGAAGTTTTCCTTCGATTTCTATTTTTTGGAATAGCTTGAGAAGAATGGGTATTAACTCTGTTTTAAATATCTGATAGAATTTCCCAGGGAGAGAAGAATGGAAGAAATAGTGGGGGAGAGAGGGAGAGAGGCAAACCATGAGAGACTCTTGAATGCTGAGAACAAACTGAGGACTATTGGGTGTGGGGGGGGGCGTAGGGGGGAGATGGGCATAGAGGAGGGCACTTGTAGGGATGAGCACTGGGTGTTATATGGAAACCAACTTGACAATAAACAATTTGTAAAAAATAATAATAATAAAAATGAAAAAAGAATTCCCCAGGGAAGCCATCTGGCCCAGGGCTCTTATTTATTGGGAGATTTTTGATAACTGATTCAATTTCTTTACTAGTTATGGGTCTGCTCAGATTTTCTATCTCTTCTCATGTGAATTTTGGTAGTGTGTCTTTAGGAATTTGTCCATTTCTTCTATGTTGTCCATTTTGTTAGCATATAATTTTTCATAGTATTCCCTGATAATTGCTTGTATTTCTGAGGGGTTGGTTGTAATAAGTCCATTTTCATTCCTAATTTTGTCTATTTGGGTGCTCTCTCTTTTCTTTTTGAGAAGCCTGGTTAGAGGTTTGTCAATTTTGTTTAGTTCTTCAAAAAACCAACTCTTGGTTTCATTGATCTGTTCAATTGTTTCTTTGGTCTCTATGTTGTTTATTTCTGCTCTAATTTTTACTATTTCTCTTCTTCTACTGGGTTTGGGGTGTTCTTGTTGCTCTGCCTCTAGTTCCTTTAGGTGAGCTGTTAGATTTTGGACTTGCGCTTTTTCTAATTTCTTGAAGTAGGCCTGGAGAGCAATGTACTTTCCTCTTAGGACTGCCTTTGCCGCATCCCATAGATTTTGAATTGTTGTGTTTTCATTTTCATTTGTTTCCACATATTTTTTAATTTCATCTCTAATTGCCTGATTGGCCCATTCATTCTTTAGAAGGGTGTTCTTTAACCTCCATGTTTTTGAAAGTTTTCCAGACTTCTTCCTGTAATTGATTTCAAGTTTCAAAGCATTGTGATCTGACAGTGTGCATGGTATGATCTCTATTCTTTAATATTTATTGAGGGCTGCTTTATGTCCCAGTATGTGATCTATCTTGGAGAATGTACCATGTGCACTTGAGAAGAAAGTGAATTCCATGGTCTCAGGATGTCGGGTTCTAAATATATCTGTTAAATCCATCTGGTCCAATGTGTCATTCAAGTCCATTGTTTCTTTAGTGATTTTCTGTCTAGTTCATCTCTCCATTGCTGTAAGCGGAGTATTAAAGTCACCTGCTGTTAGCACATTCTTATCCATAAGATTGTTTCTGTTTGTGATTAATCGTTTTATGTATTTGGGTGCTTCTGTATTCGGTGTGTAGACATTTATAATTGTTAGTTCTTCCTGTTGTATAGACCCTGTAATTATTATATAATGCCCTTCTTCAGCCCTTGTTACTGCCTTTACTTTAAAGTCCAGTTTGTCTGATATAAGTGTGGCTACTCTAGCTTTCTTTTGACTTCTAGTACCATGATAGATATTTCTCCATCCCCTTCCTTTCTATCTGAAGGTGTCCTCAGATCTAAAATGAGTCTCTTGTAGACAGCACATAGATGAATTTTGATTTTTAACCATTCTGCTACCCTATGTCTTTTGATTGGAGCATTCAGCCCATTTACATTCAGTGTTATTATTGAAAAATATGGGTTTAGAGTCACTGTGTTCTTTGTAGGATTCATGCTTATGGTGGTGTCTCTAGTATGGTGCATTCATTGCAACATTTCTCTCATAGAGTCACCCTCAGGATTTCTTGTAGGGCTGGTTTAGTGGTGACAAATGCTTTCAATTTTTGTTTATTTGGGAAGACTTTTATCTGTCCTATTCTGAATGGCAGGCTTGCTGGAAAGAGGATTCTTGGCTGCATATTTTTTTCTGTTCATCACATTGAAGATTTCCTGCCATTCCTTTCTGGCCTGCCAAATTTCAGTAGATAGGTTTGTAACTACTCAAATAGGTTTCCTTTTTTATGTTAGGGTCCTTTTATCCCTAGATGCTTTCAAAATTCTCTCTTTGTCCTTATATTTTGCCAGTTTCACTACGATATGTAGTGCAGAAGATCAATTCAAGTTACGTCTGAGGGGAGTTCTCTGTGCCTCTTGGATTTTGTCTGTTTCCTTCCCTGGATTGAGGAAGTTCTCTGCTATAATTTGTTCAAGGACTCCTTCTTGCCTTTCCCTCTTTCTTCCTATTCAGGAATTCCTATGATAGGGATATTGTTCCATTTGATTGTATCACTCAGCTCTGGAACTCTCCTTTCATCTTCCTGGATCAGTTTATCTATCTTTTTCTTGGTTTCCTCTTTTTTCTATAGTTGTGTGTCTTCTAATTCACATATCCTCCACTCTGCCTCTTCAATCTGTGCATTGGACACCTCCATTTTATTATACATCTCATTTATAGCATTTTTTAATTCATCACAACTATTTTTAAGCTCCATAATCTTTGTAGCAATAGTTTTTCTGATGTCTTCCATGCCTTTTTCAAGCCCACAGATTAATTTTAAGATTAACATTGTTCTAAATTCTTGTTCAGTTATGTTGCTTTCATCTGTTTTGAGCAATTCTATAGCTGTCATTTCTTCCTGGAATTTCCTTAGAGGAGAATTCTTCTATTTCATTATTTTGGCTAGCTTTATGTCTCTTGTTAGTTTTAAAAGCTTTTTATGCACTCTGCACCTGCAAGTACTGCTGTATTAAAGAAGGCTCTTTGACCGTTCAGGGCCTGTCTGTTCATGAAGTGTTCTTTTTAATGATGTCTCCTGGTCTCTCTGTTGAGACTTTGGTTATTTTATTTCCCTACTCGTAGTGGTATTTGGGACACTCCACCATGTGTACTTTGGCTTGTTTCTTGAAGTAGCCTCTTTTGGGTCCAATCTCCAGAGATAGCCAAGGTGGGCCATGCTCTATGTCCCAAGCCATGCCTCGATTCCAGATCACAGTCTGTGTGCCCCATTGATAATACTTGAAATATAAACCCACATGCCAAGTCCCTCTGAGCAGTTTTAAGCCAGATGCCTCAAGAATGTAAGTTAGTATAATCTCTAAATATCTTTTTGTATCTCTGGCAGTTTTTTTAAATGTGGCTTTGATAGTTAGTTATGGTCTTCCTGCCCCTGATATATTTCAAGTGTTTTCAGATCACTAAAAGGAAGAAGCAGCTAGGTCTTCACCAACCTTCTATCTATAAATGTTGCAGAGGATCAGAATTTTATTTAAAATTTTTATTATTGTTTATAGTCTGTTAGAGAGGATGTGGGGAGAAAGCTATTCATTCCCTTTTACATACTGGAGGCTACATGAGACCTATTAAAGAAATGGGCTAATTTTAACAATGCAAGAATTTTGCATGACCACCCATGTCCAGGTGATTTTGCTCTACACACAGCTAGCGATATAGAAAAGCCAGGTGCTGCATAGACATGGCCTTGAATTGGTTTCCCTTATTGGCAGAGAACTAGAAGATGAGTGGGAGTGGAGGTTCAGAAGATAGCCTACAAAATAGTTGCAGATTTTAAGAGTTAGGCATATCAAGTGAGAAAACAAAAACTCTAGATATGGAGGAAGGCGCTGAGGAAAAAAAATACATTTTTAAACTTTAAAAAAAGAGGCTACAGAAAATTCTTCATGATCTTCACAAGAGCCTATTATTTCTCTTTATGAGAAAAGTGTTAAGACTTCAGCATGTAAATTACAAATATACTTTCAATACCATTTCCTGACATGTTTAAGCTAAATGAGAATAAATTAGGAAAACTTATTATAAAATGTCTTTTTTGAAAATAGTTAATAAAAATCCTCTCTCCTGGAAAAGACAATGTGTATGAATGTACGTGAAGGCAAGAGGATGAACTAAATTACTCATCAGTCTAGAAAAAAATAATAATACAGTAAAATTTTGGTTTGGGAGCATTATTCGTTCTGAAAACATGCTTGTAATCCAAAGCACTTGTGTATCAAAGCAAATTTCCCCATAAGAAATAATGGAAACACACATGATTCATTCCACAACCCAAAATATTCATATAAAAATGAGTGCAATATTGGAATATAATACAAAATAATAAGGAAAAGACAAAATATAAAGAAAAATAAACAAATTAACCTGCATTTACCTTAGGAAACATTTGTGGCTGGTGTGAGGGGGACGAGAGGAGGGTTATTGTGTAGGATGACTTTCACTGTCACTAGCGGAATCACTACTATCTGTTGACTCAGTTGGATCTCTTTCTTTTCGTCCAACTTTAACAAGGAACCTAATCAATGCCACTTGCTTTTGCCTCTTTTTGAAGATTTCTCAGAAATGTGACATTGTGTTGTCATTATATAGATTCACTGCTTGCACTGCTATAGCCTTATTCGGGTGGTGGTTTTCTACAAAATTTTGCACTGTTTCCCATATTTTACACATCTCTAATTTCATTTGAAGTGAGGAACTCCTCCACCTTTTTCTCCTCCTCTGGAGACAAGCTCTCCTCCATAAACTCTTGCTGTTGCTCATTATGCAACAGTCAGATGCCATTCGTGGGCACTTTCCAATGTTCTGAAAAATCACTGATTTCTGTCAAACACCATGGCCTGAGACTAAGCATCTGAGCATGGGAGACAACCACCTACAATTCTGCAGCAGGAGAGATTGAGAGAGAGAGAGTGAAAAGAACCATTGACTCAGTTGTAATCATGTGACACTTGGTGTCATGTACTACTTGTGTTGCAAATCATCGCTTGTTTATCAAGTTAAAATTTATTAGAGATATGTGGTTGTCTTGTGCAATACTCCCTGAACAAGTTACTTGCAATCCAAAGTTTTACTGTGATGCTATATGAGCAGAACTGTAAGAGGTTGAGACTAGTGGTTTCAAATTTCTTAAATTTGAAATATGCCAGGCACAATTACCATTCCTTATCCTCTAAGCCTTTATTCCAAGTCTCACTTGATAAAAACAAACTACCATGGGTATTTTCATGCATGCTGAGATATAATTATATATATTTTGCTTCTATTAATTTATCAAATGTCAAAAATGGGGTTCTAGAATATGGAAAATAATAAGAAATAGATTTTCCTATTGTACCCTATTGTCATCAGATGGCAAACTGATGAAAAAGCAAGATTTACTTATAACTTTTTCACTTTCTGATTTATTTTCAAGCTCACTGTATCATAAATTATCTGATTTATGTCTTTTGGGAATTAGGGAATAGAAATCCTTTTCATTGTACTACCATCTTATTTCTATACCCCTAACAAATGGACCATTTCATTTAATCTTTGGGATTTACAAAGATTAGAACTCCCCACCTACACCCAGTGGGATGGGGCTTTCCAAGGAGTTAAAAACATGTAGTGACAGCAACTTCACTCTTACCTTATGGTTGTAAAATAGAACAGAAAAGTTGAAGCATAGTATTTTTCTCCTTGTATTATAAGGAAGGGAAAATTCTTCGATGTTTCAACCTGTTCCAGCTGGACGAAGAATTAAATTTACATGAGACAGACAAATAGGAGAAAAAAGCCCACAAAACTTATTACACGCACACAGAGGCCCAAATAATGAAATGGAGATTTAAAGAAATGTCCAAGACAGACTATTTTCATACTTTTTAGACAAAGAGACAATAAATTTGTGAGGAATTGACAGGATAAAGAAAACAGATGCTTGGGAGCTTTAATTCGTGACGAATTCTAAGTGGAATTTGGGCTGAGGTAGTGATTGGACAAAAGTAAAAGTGTTTGCTTCTGTCGCTTTTTCAGCTTTAAAGTTGCTGTCTCTGGTGATAAGGATGTCTTTTTCTTAGGTTTCATGTGGCATATTTCTTTCCTGATTTCAGAGGGAGAGAGGAGGGTCTGAGTGTCCTTGCACTGGCTGTTTCTTAAAGAACTTGTATTTAACATAATCAATATGCTAAAGTAGCACATTTTGTGGCTCCTATAGAATACTTTCTCTCCTGAAGAATAATTAAGTTCAGGACTAATGTAGTTGTCCTAGAAGCCATGGACAGATCAGTTTAGGCCAATATCATTCTTTTTTTTTTTTTTTATGTTTTATTTATTTCTAGGAGAGACAGAGACAGACAGCGTGAGCAGGGGAGGGTTGGAGAGAGAGGGAGTCACAGAATCTGAAACAGGCTCCAGGCTCTGAGCTGGCAGTCAGCACAGAGCCCGACGCGGGGCTCAAACTCACGAACCGCGAGATCATGACCTGAGCGAAAGTCGGACGCTTAACCAACTAAGCCACCCGGGCGCCCCTAGGCCAATATCATTCTAAATAATAGGCCTGCACTTTCCCATTTGTCCTGTTACCTGACCTTTATTTTCCATTTGTACTAATGTTCCAGTGTGGGTTTTTATTTGTACTAAGATATTTTTTAATTTGTATATTTTTATTCTTTCTTTTGCTATATAAGTAAGAATCAGATTAATAAATAAGAATTTTCACATAGGTGAAATAGAGCTGGCCTTATTCTTAGAGATCATTTCTCAGATCTAGCTTAGGCATAATACTTGGCAAGGTTTATCACAGCTCATTTGAGTTCTGTATTATTGAGATTCAAAATTAAAACACAAGCTATAAATGAAATATGACTTTGCTTGTCATTATCTTCTGCATTTATTTCTCTTAGGAACCTTATGCTGAGGATTATTTGTTTTATTAGAGGCTGCATTTGTTGTGCATGTAGCATGGGCACCAAATTTGATAAGTAGAGGAACCTGTTGAGTGGTGGGAGAAATACAACATCTCGTCCTTTTTATTTCATAACTAAGTCCAATTTGAGAATATAAACAGACATTTTAGATAATGTTCAATCTTTCTGGAAGGTAGTTGCTCAACTGCTCTCTTATTTTCTCTCTAGCCTCTCTCAGGAAACGTTGTGAACATCTGATCGCATAACGGCAAAATAAATGAATCATCATTACCTCAGGGTGCTCTCTTCCGTTCAAGTTACAAAATGGCTGGATTGATAAGTTTGGGATGTGGCTAGACTAGTCCCTCTCCTGGGCATCGTGATGTTGCCTGCTACTGACATTTGTGGTCAGGGTTGTAGTCTTTCTCAGATGGATCAGAGCTTGGAAACAAAAATCTGCTCAGTTAGTCTCCGTAGCCTATATCTAGTTCCACAATTAGATGTTATACACACAATGCTTCTTATAAGGTCATTTCTCTCTGCCTGGACAGACTTCATAGTAAGCTCACCAGATCCTAACGCAGTGCTGTATAGGGAACTATCTGGAGTGCAACATCATCCTGCCTGACCACATTTCTCTGCCTTTTTTTCAATAAAAAAATTGTATTTTACTTAGAAGTGTTCAGAATATCAACAAAACAGCTGCAACTTTTTTTTCCCCGCAATTACAGAGTGGTATTCAGTTAACAGAGCAACAATTATTTTGTATAAGCTGCACCAGAGACAGCTGAAGATGAAAAGACTACCGTCCCCATATGTAACTAATTTGTGCTGTGAACCACCAAGAACCTGCTTTTACATTTTCATGCCAATTTACAACCCCCACACTGCACCAGGCAAGGTTAGTGGTTTTTGAAAGTACCACCAACACAGGGCTATCTAAAGACACATATAGGAGTGTATTAGCTATACAGAAAAAGACTCTGTACAGTTTAAAAACAAATCTTACACAGCCTTATATTCCTTTTTTTTTTCTTTAAAAGGAGATGTGTACAAGGAGGCTTAAATGCTTTATAGACAAGAAAGAAAACTGCTAGAACTAACTTATTCATCATTGTCTTCATCTTCCCTCTCATCCTCTTTCTTTTCTCTTCCTCCCCTTCCTTCTTTTTCTTGCTTTTTTTTTTCAGTTGGACACTCCCTTTTTTGCTGCATCAGACTTTCCTTTAGCTCAGTATGCAGCAGTATCCTTTTCATATTTTTCCTTCAGCTTAGCAGCCTTTTTTTCATGGGACTGCTTGTCATCTGTGGAAGTATTATCCCATCTCTCCCAGTTTCTTTACAACATCACCAATGGATAGGTCAGGCTGTTTTCCTTTGGTTTTGGAACAATACTTAGAACAAAACAAGAAAAAGGCCAAAGGAGGCCCTTTGGGTTAATTTGGATCCTGGAACTTCTTTTTTGTTTCCCTTTTATGAGGAATATAAGCTTTCATTTCTCTTTCATAATGGGTCTTGTCAGCCTTTGCCATGTCTCCAAGTTTTCCTTTCTCTTTAGGAGGCGTGGTCTTCCACCTCTCTGAACACTTAGGAGAAAACACTGAGAAGCCAACTGAAGCATCTGGGTACTGCTTCTTATGCTCCTCTCCACAAGCTAGCACAAAGAATGCATACGATGACATTTTGCCCCTCAGTATCTTAGGATCTCCTTTGCCCAGGTTTAACTATTTCCCTGTCTGGCTCTCACTGGTCCCCGCACTGTCTCTGTGGAGCTCTGGCTTCCTAACTATTCTACCAAGGCATCATGGGAGTCTCTCTCCCCATAAACACCAAACACAGCCTCAGAGAGGAGTAAGTGTTGAAGCAACAATAAGAGAAACACTGAACAGTTATCTCAAAGAAAAATCATTATGTAAAGGAACTGTGGGATTCAGCAGCTGGGACTAAGCAGCTCATCAGCAGCCGGTAGGATCTCTTCCTGAAGGTAACTGAATTATGTGAAGAATTCAATTTCTTCTCCATATCTGACTTGCTGAGAGAGTCAATTTGTCACTCATGACACATTTATAAATTGTTATTTATTTCTCTAAAACTTCAAAATGGCCCCATTTGTGTATGCATATATGAGAGCTATTTTTTGGTCTAGGTGTAAGACTCCAAAAAGAATTACAAACATTAGTTTTTAGCATAGAGACAAGGAGAGACAATACTGACTATTAGTTATTGGTTAATTCTATTACAACACTTATAAAAAAGTGATACCATATTAGAGCTGCTACAAAAAAAAAGAAGATTTTGATAGCATCAGAATGAATTTCTTGTTACATGACATTTAACATGGAAAATTATCCCCTGGAGTGGACCAGCTGTTTACTCTCACCGATCAGATTGAAAAGAATAATTCAACTTGTAGATACATGTCACCATGGGTAAGAATTGGTTCATAGCTCTTCCAAAGCTCATAGCAGCAATTTACAAGGTAAATTTCCTTCCAGCTCTGTAAATTCATATTTATTGAAACAAATTTTCAATCATGAATATTTCAATGAGGTATACAGATTAACTTCTTAAAAATATAATTACCCTTAGAAAAACAAACCCAAGAACAATTCCCCATGATTCACAGATTAATCTTGTTCTTTAATAGATGACCATAAAACATAGAAACCTGTCCTCATATGGGATCTCTGGGGAGATTCTTGATGTTCCAAGTGCCCAGTTGCTTAATAAATGCTAATTGGCAAAGATGATAATGATATGTTAACTCATTTCCTAAAGGCTCTTCTTATTGTCTGTTGGTTTCCACATCCATCTACACTAAATATTGAAAGGGAAAAAAATCAGTACTCATAAGAAGTTTAAAATTTTCCACAATTTGTGAAATCAAGAAATCTCTCATTATACATTTTGATGCACAAACACATACACACATGCACACACACCAGTGTTGTTAATTAGTTTATAATCATTAATTTTTGAAGCCTTTCCTTTCTTTGAATTTTAACAGACACTTCAGAGCTTACGTGGCTAAAAGTAGGAATGGGCCTGATCTTCTCTTTATTACCTTTGTCATGATTGTTTCTTCTCTCACACAAAGTAGGAGCTGGTCTTATCTGGTCCATGGGATACTATTTCTTTGGATGGCAATCATAATATAATGGAAGTCTCATGAACCTTACTGATACTGTTAGTGACTGATACTTCATCTCTAGCCGCATTCACTTTATTTTCAGAGTTACTGCCTCTCTGGTTTATGTTTACAGGATATTCTCCTTTTCTTTCCCCTTGTCCCTTCAGAGGAGCCAAAGCATGGCAAAGTGTCCCTATGTTAGGTGGCAATATGCGTATGAGGAAGGCAGGTCATGTTTATGCCATCTTCCTGCTTTTCCTCCATTTTGGGGTGGGCATCTTTTCTTTTTAATCTGATCTCTTTTATGTTTTGGTTATCTGGGATAAAAGGAAAAACAGGCATTGTGTTTGTTTAATCATGTACATAACCTTTTCTTCTCATTTCACTCAGGTTTCTCTCCCTGTACACACCACAAACATGGAAGGAAGTCAAAAGGCTTTGTTGGCTTGTTAGGATACTGGTATCCTTTTGCCTAGATAGATGATTCTGCCACATGTAGGTTATAGATTGTGGAAAGATTCCACACGGGATTCCTGAAAACAACTACATGGCAAAATGGCTCCAGATTACTCATAAATTAACACATATTCATTGAAGTGTTTAGACTAAATACTTTAAAAAGTCCTAGACACGAGAAACCTAGATTCAGGCAAAATGAAATAGATTTGTTTAGTCCTGATGCAAAACAATATTTTATAAGAAACGATTGACCAAATTCTGTATGTTGGAGCTTGATATTGCTCTCAACTTCCTCCAGATCTCAAACTCAAAAAAGTAGGAGGAGAAAAAGGGTCGCTCATCTCCTCAAGATAACAGCCCACAGTAGCTCTAGCTCAAGCGGGAAAGGCTATGTGTAGATCACCAAAACATATTCTCAGAAACTTACCATAAATTTTTAATATTTCAGGTGTCAAATGAAGGAGCTCAAGTAGCTAGTAATATTGAACACATCTTTTCTTGTGCTTATTTGTTTTTTGTGTATCTTTTCAATGCAATATCTGCTTGTGACTTTTTCCCACTTTGAATTGGATTGCTTGTTTTTCTTCCTATTGAGTTTTTAAAGTTCTGTGTACATTCTAGATACTAATTCTTTGTGATTTGCAAATGTTTCCTTCCAGTCTGTGTGTTGTCTCTGTAACTCTTAAAAGGGTCTATCATAGAGCAAAAGCAGAATCCATTCCTTGTATGGATTGTGCTTTTTGGTGTCAAATATAAGAACTTTCAGCCTAGCCCGGAAGCCCAAAACATTTTTAGTTTTATATTGAAGTTCATGATTTATCTTGAGTTACTTTTTGTATAAGGTGGGAGTTCTGGCAACTTTTATGGAAAAGGCGACATTGAATTATATTTTGCATTTTTGTCAAAATCAGTTTTGAATAGATCCTTTAACAAACTTTCTATTCTGTTCCAATAATCTATGTATATAAATCTCAGCAATTTGCATGGTCTGAATGCTGAAGCTAATATAGTAAACCTTGAAATCAGATAGGCTGATTTCCTCCCAGTTTATTCTTTTTTCTGTCAACGTTGTTTTAGTCATTCTGAGATCTATACATTTCCATATACATTTTGGAATAATCTTGTCTATATTTACCAAAAATTTTGCTGAGACTATGATTAAATCTGTGTATCAATTTCTTGAGACTTGACATCTTTACTCTGTGAAGTCTTCCAATTCATAATCTCAAAATGTTTCCTCACTTACTTATATCTTTAAAAACTTCCTTGATCATTATTTTGTAGATTCTGGCAAGCAAATATATCACATGTTCTGTTAGATTTATATCTATGTATTCCATTATTTTTGAGCTAGTATATATGGTATTATATTTTTAATTTTGGTGATCATGTAGTCATTGCTAGTACATGGAAATACAATTTACTTTTGTACGTTCATCTTGTATCTAATAAACTTGGTGAACTCACTTGTTAGTTCCATAAGTTTTTATTTTTATTTTTGTATTTTTGTTGGAATTTTTACATAGGCAACCTTGTCATATGCAAATAGTGACAATATTATTTCTTCCTTCTAATATACATGCATTTTACTTTTTTTACTTGTGTCATTGCGGTGACTAGAAATTCAGAAATTCTATGGGAAATGTCTTGCATGATTCATAATTTTTATTTTTTCTTTTAATGTTTAAGGGTAAACTCTCAAGTCTCCCTAACTTTCTAGATTTCAGTTTTTTTAAACTAAGGCATGATGTTTCATGTGATTCACTTTACATTAAATATGAAGAATTATCACCAAACAGAAAGTAGCCCAATATTCATTCGATTAAAAGAAAGTTGTTTAAGATGGAAGGGATTTAAATAACACCTTATCATTTCATTACTCAGATAATAATCAAAATAAACAAATTTGTATTTTAAAGCTAATATCTTATCTGTGATTATGTTTTCAGTAAAAATAAAAACAAAAACAAAAACTTGATTTTACTTCTTAATATGATAGAGAAGATCTCATGACTTTTATTCCCAATGTTAACTGTGAAAACAAACTAGACTATAATATTATTTCCTCATTAGTTGAATATTGTAGTAAACTTGAATTAATTAAAATATAGAGAATGCCAATAAATTCCTAGGGAAAGAAGATTCCCAAAGCTGCTTTCATCCCTGATAAAGAGGCATGAGGAAAAGGGATAATCGGTAAGAAAAAAGTCACGTTTAATAAATTTTAATGCGCATGTGTGAACTGGTATAACAGATGGGAATTACCAGGATGTCTAGTTGCAGAGAGGTTTTGCCACCATCTGCTATTTCCCAAAGGCCATCTTTGACTGCTTGGGAATGGTATGCTAAAATACTATTTCAATAGGGAAACTAAGGTTCAAAAGAGAACTAAGATTGGAGCAGGGCGATAGAACTGAAAGAAATTTCTCTTACATAATCCTGGACTTCACTGAGGGTAAGCCAATGGCTGTTGGCTGCTAGCTTTTGAAGGCTGGGGACACAAGAGACCTCAAGGAAATCACTTAGAAACTCTCTGAGTCTTCATTGAGTGCACTACAGAAGTCCTTCAAATGTTGGAGATATGGCAACACAGTAGAGACATTCAAAGCCATGACTGAAATATTAACAAATTGAGTCTTGCCTACAATAAGTAAAAAGGGTAATATTTCACACCAAACTGAATCAAAAGTCAATTGAACTTAGAATCAGTCCATATAATTCAGCATGTGAACTGAACAATGTAGAAAATGATGTGATCGTCTAGATAGTTGCAGATTAAAAAAGATTTGGGAAAAAAATCTCATAATCTCAATAAACTATGAGTAAAGAGGAAATCCTACAACTTGATAATGGACACCTATTAAAAAAACCTTACAGATAACATCATACTTAATAATGAAACATGGAGGGGTGCCTGGATGTCTCAGTTAAGTGTCTGACTTCAGCTCAGGTCATGATCTCACAGCTTGTGGGTTTAAGTTTCATGTCAGGCTCTGTGCTGACAGCTCGGAGCTTGGAGCCTGCATGGGATTCTGTGTCTCCCTTTCTCTCTGACCCTCCATCACTCAAGTTCTGTATCTTTCTGACTCTCAAAAATGAATAAAAATTTTAAACATTTTAAAAGATATTTTAAAAATAATGAAACATTGAATATTTTAACAAGAAGACTTGAAAACAGGACAGATATTCTTTTCCCAAATGCCAACTAATTCATTTGTAATTTATCAAGATTATTTGTATTTAGATACTTAATTCCTGGTGACTAAACAGATTCTCTTCTAATATCCGAGTATGTGTAAGAAGATAAATTTATTCTTCATATCATCAGTAGAGTGAGCTTAATTTTCTTACATAAAAACTTTCTGGTTAAATGTACACTTTTATTTTCTCTATAAGAGAATTGAATATGTTTTCCATGTTCTAAAGTTTAGGCAAACAAAATTAATTTACCACTTGTTGAAATAGGAGGCATAAAACTAATTTAGAACAAATTGGAGACTAACAAAAAATACTGACAAAAGGTTCATGTTTATTTTAAGGCTAAAATTCTTGGTGTATTATCCCTTTTCTAACTTCTAAGTCTCAGACCACAACACTGTTACAAGTATTTTCTTAAACAATTATATTAGCTCAGCTTATGTTCAACACGTCAGAGCAGTTTAACACCCTGGTCAAACCCTTAAACTGGTCAGCATAACACATATACATTACACATGTCTGAATAATTAATTAGAGGCTTTTGGATTTCTATAGTGTATTATTTAGGTACATTTTTCCACTGTGTGCCTGGGAGAATCATTCAGCATTATTACATAAATTATTCCTGCTTCCAACAGTAGACCATGCTAAAAAGAGCAGCCCGCATTAGAGGTGGCTGAATCATACACTAATGGTGTGCCTCAGGATATCTGTATCTTTGATGTCTGATTGAGGGTTATATTTGAAACCATTATTGGTTTTTTTTTCTAATTTTTGTTCATGTAATCTTCTTTATGTGGCACATTTCTCCTAATTATAAGGAATTTTAATGGTTACTTACTTTTAGTATTTTTAGATTATGACTGTCTATTTCTTTAAAGTAAGTTGCATACACTATGCATTGTCCATGTCCTCTTTTCATTAATTTATATATATGGAGCACCCGTTTCATTTTAGGCTGGAAATTCCATGTTAAACAAGATAAGTACAATTATTACTCCCAAGGAGCTTATATTTTAGGATGGGAAAGATAGATAATAAATAAACATGAAAATGTCATAAATATGTTCTCTAAAAATTAAAATAACATTGCACAATAGAGAATAACCAGGGGGTCATACTATAGAGCATGGTGACGTAAAGAGTAGGCTAGAGTAGAAACTTAAGAATCACCTTTTGCATGTTAAATTTAAAATGTTATTTTCCATACCAGTGAATAATATGTCAATTAAGCAATTGTATGCATATGTTTGGAATTTATGGGAAAGTTCAGAACATGGAGTTAAAAAAAAAACAACTACGAGTAAAAAGCATATGGATGGTACTTAATGTATTTTACCTACATAAAAATGTGAAGGAGAATGTGAAGGAGAAATAGATTGATATTCTACAACCAAGACTTAGCTGACAACATTTAGAGATTTAGCAGAGAAAGGGAAGCAGTCAATAAATAATAAAATGTAAAAACAGAACCAGTACAGTGGGTCAGGTCAGACCATATCGAAGAGATTTTGAAAGTTCATATAGCAAATTTGGCATACAATAACAGAAAGATAAAAAATTAATATTATTCATTTACATAAGTAGTAAATGACACTATAAGAACTTATAAAATTGAATATCTATTTGAAGCCGTAGAAATTTCTAGAAAATGTGATCCGTGATTGTTTTACATAAAGTTGGTTATCAGTTATTATTTTTCAGAATATTACTTTATTCAATAAAGTTTTTCTTAATAGAATGTTCTTACTTTTGACTTTCTTGTGACTCTAGATCTAGGGGTCAGCAAAGTCCTCTCATTATAACAGCCATGCATATTCAAAATGTTCATGCATATTCAAGTACTACAGATCATTTTTGCTTACACGAAAGAATTTCCAAAATGATAAAGATTGATCTTTCTCTTGTCACCCTTCTTTGAATGTCACTTGGTTTAGGTTATGTTTACATAAGCCCTATCAGTTATACAATAAACTTGCAAAGCATATTAATCACAGGTCAGTTATGACAGATTTTATGATTGAAAATACACAACTAAATTTTCTCTTCATAATGTTGAGAAATATCAATATCAGAGAAAATGCATTTGATGGGCCTTGGTTTTCCTTTATGATTTGTGATTGATTATAAAAACACTTTGCTTTATTCTTTCAGAACCTGTTATTGTCTGCTGTATTGTGTTTTCAACTTCAGATTGTGGAAGTAACGTTTTAAAGATAGAAATTAATGCTTCCTATGGCCTAGTATGGAATCAGAGCTTTTATATCTGTACTTTTCCGCTAATATTCATGTGAGAAAACTTTCCTTAACATAAATATACTTGCCTCTATTCCTGATACTACCTCTATCATATCTGGTTTTAGAGTACAGTATTTGGTGAGGAGATGTTACAGAATGAATGTTTACCCCACAAAATTCATAAGTTGAAACATCACCAATGTGACTGCATTTGTAAATAAGATCTTTAAAGAGGTAATTACAATTAAATGAAGTCATAAAGCTGAGAAAGCTGAGGTCCTCATCTGATAGGACCAGTGTCCTTAAGAGAAGAGGAAGAAACACCAGAGATCTCTCTCTTTCTGGTGTGTGCACAAAAAAGCCATGTAAAGACATGGTAAGAAGATAACAGTCTGCAAGTCAGAAAGAAAGACTTCACCAGAAACTAAATCTACTGGCACCTTTATCTGGGACTTCTACCTGTGAGAGCATAAATTTCTGTCGTTTAAACAACCCTGTCTGTGATATTTTGTTTTGGCTGCCCAAACAGACTAACACAGAAGAATACATGGTGACCAGATGGCTGGGGTCAAGTACAGTAAAACCTTGGATTGTGAATAACTTGTTCTGCGAGTGTTCCACAACATGAGCAAACATTTCTAAAAAACTTTAACTTGATAAATGAGTGAAATCTTGTAATGACGCCAAATGTCACATTATCACAACTGAGCCAATGGTTCTTGAAATTTATTTTAGTGTATAAGTGCTTTGGGTTATAAGCATATTTCAGGAATGAATTATGCTCCTAAACCTAGGTTTTACTGTGTGTCCCAGTTTAGGATATGCAAATACTTTGTTTCAATATTTTCCAACTAAGTTCTCCCTCATATTTTATTATTTTTATTTTTTCTCCCTCTCATTTTATTTTATTTTTAACTATTTATTTATCTTATTTCAGTTTTATTTTAAAGAGAGAGTGAGCAGGGAAGATGGGCTGAGGGGGAGAGAGAGAATGAGAGAGAGAGAGAGAAAGAGAGAGAGAATCTTAAGCAGGCTCCACACTCAGCATGAAGATCAACATGGGGGTCAGTCTCACAACCCTGGGATTATGACCCAAGCCAAAATTGAGATTGATGCTCAACCAACTAAGCCACCAAGGTGCCCCTCTCTCATATTTTAAATCAAATGAAAAGTCTGCTGAAAACATACTTTTAGTTAAAAAGTGATTGCCATTTTGTAATTCTTCTTGGGGTCTTTTTGATGCTAACCTCTCACATTTATTAATTTTTATTTTATACTTTTTCCAGATATCTACGGGTGTCATCATGAAATAAACATTGTGTACTTTGTCAAAATTATTTTATCCAATTTTATAATTCAATTTATTTAGTAGATATTATTTTGAATAATTTTCGGTGATTTCAAAGGAAATACAATTTGTGTTTTAGAAGCAATATTTGCAATCATGGAGAATATTAAAAAGGTGTTTTTTCTGTTTTTTGATTTTTTGTTTTGTTGCTCTGAAAATAAATTGAAAGAAAAATTTCAGTATACATTTGGGGAATAAGAAATGCTAGGACAATGATAAAATCCATGACTTGGAGATATTAATATTGATCAATTCAACAACACATAGGGGTCAAAGAAACTATAAAGTATATCAACTAGAGATCAATGCATCAGGATATGAGAAAGATAAAGAATTATTAACCCAATGGCAAACAACTAGCTAGGTAGTATTGCCACCTCAGCCAGGGGTCATCATTATATTAAGAGAAACAAGGATGTGATACTATTTGCCTCCACAGACTCCAATCTCATCAGCAGGGCACAATGTTGGCAGAGTCTTCCAGTCAAAAGAGTAATTTGTATTCAGAAATATATCTTGTAGTTATAGGGATCCGACTATTGGCTCATTATTTACTAAATATTCTCTTGACAACTACAGGATGCCAGACACCTGGCAGGATTCTGGAGATGCAAACCTCAAAGCATAACTAAGACAATCTTATCTTACAATCAAGCAAAAAGGCAGGTAATTTTAATACAGGATGATAGAAGCAAGCAAAGTACTTATATGGGAACAGGAAAAAAGTAAGAGAAAATTCCCAAAGGGAATGAAAACATTAAGTGAATTTGGAGACAGTTAAGTTCAGAAAGAACTGAAATAGTATTCCATACTGAAGAAACAGAGGTATCCAATGAACCATGAATATTGTGGTGCCATTAGTTACCTAATGGAAGGAGTGTCATGTGAAGTAGCTTCATACAAAGGTGACGACCACCAGATCACGATGGTTGTGTGTGCCTATATGAGAACAGTCATGAAGAATGCTTGAATGACTTTTAAAAGAACACTACTATGTTAATATTTGTGTTTTATACAGATCACTTAGCACTCTGGAAGGACGGACAGATCTACAGGCAGAGTGATGAGTTAGGGAGCTATTGCAGACATTCAGTTCCAAATTGAGAAAGGCAGAAACTTAGCTTACGATGGTTAATTAGGAACAAAAGACAGAATGAGAGATACTCAAAGTAACAGGATATAATTGTAACAGGAGGCTATTGGAAGTAGGTTAAAAAGCATAATGCAAGGTGCCTAGGTGGCTCAGTCAGTTGAGTCAGACTTACTGATTCCAGCTCAGGTCATGATCTTGTGGTCCATGAATTCCAGCCACCCAGCATCAGGCTATGAGCTGACAGCAAGAAGCCTTCTTGTGATTCTCTCTCTCTCTCTCTCTCTCTCTCAAAATAAATAAATAAATAAACTTAAAAACATAGTATAATACAAGTTAATGCTAACTTAAAGATATCTGAGCTGGCTCTTAAGAAAAAAGAAGTGTCTTTCACCAGATTGGAGAAAGAATGCATGGAGGAACAGATTTGAATTGTGAGATTAAAAATAAATTCAAATTTAGATGTGGACTTTGCTTCCTCCCTCCCTCCTTCCCTCCCTCCCTCCCTCCCTCCCTCCCTTCCTTCCTTCCTTCCTTCCTTCCTTCCTTCCTTCCTTCTCTCCTTCTGAGCAACTTGAATTACAGAGAAGTGAATATATCCAATTCACTTTTAATAAGTTATCTGGACCCAAACAAAAAATCTCTGCCTTGAGAATCAATAACAAATGAGGCCAATGGTGGATTCCATTTTATAGATGGGGCATACGGGAACTGTTTGTAGGTTCATAGTTATAAACAGAGGAACACAATAGATAGAAACAGAAATGTAAGTCCAGTCTTTTTTTTTTTTTAATGTTTTTTATTTATTTCTGAGATAGAGAAAGAGACAGACAGTGCGAGCAGGGGAGGATCAGAGAGAGAGAGAGAGACACAGAATTTGAAACAGGCTCCAGGCTCTGAGCTAGCTGTCAGCACAGAGCCCGATGCGGGGCTCGAACCCACAAACCTTGAGATCATGACCTGAGCCGAAGTCGGACCCGAAACCGACTGAGCCACCCAGGCACCCCAAGCATAAGTCCAGTCTTAAGAACATAACCAAAACAAAGCTATAAAAAAAGCATGGTAAAGGTGTAGAGCTACTACAATTTGGAATAACAGAAATACCCCAAATTCTGTCAATGGATATAACAGCTTCCAATGGTGTAAACCAGGAGGACAACAGTGGAAATACAACTATGATTCTTAAGTTGATGGAGTTAATAGAAGAGTGGGCAGTTTATTCTGTACTTATTGCTTCTGAAACACTATTCTTCTTTTTCCTTCCCTGCTTTATGAGATTAATTTGTTTTTTTTACATTATTTGGGATTCCTTTCTTCTTGGGTTCTATTTCAGTTCATTCAGATGATACAAATTACTAGCAGAAGATTGGTGGGTTGGAGGAAAAGTTCAGGAATTATTTTCTTGGTTATCTCTATCAGTCTGTGATGGTATAGTAATATATATTTTGTACCTGTAACCAGAGTTGCTTTGTGACCATCCTTTCCCAAATGTAAATTTTCCCTACATTCCTCTTCCCACCCTCCTTTCCCCTTTAAACCTATGAATAACAAGTCATTCACACTGTTGCTTGTTACTGGGTATATCAACTTCCTTTGTTAGTTTCCTTAATCCTATCCACACCTTTTTATATGACCTCTTCATTAAACTCTTTTTAATTCTCTCCCTGAGTAAGCCATCCTTCCGGGACCTAGGCAATAAAGTAATTAGTACTATGAGTGAGTCTAGGAAAAGGACACTCAAAATAGGATTGTGGAGCTTGGTTGATCATATATTTGATTAATTTGTGGACAGCCTGCTTGCTTGAGAAAAAAAAAATGGAAGAGTTATAATCCATGACAGGCGGTGATATTATGATTACTTAAATGATTAGTAATAGTGGCATCACTTAAAACAGAGTTAGAGGATTGAGCATTGGTAGAAAATGTGGTTATAGCACTTAGACATATGGCATCATTGGTGATTACAAAGTTTATTGGGTAGTGTGGAAGTTTCTGTTGCCCTAAAGAGTATATACAGTATAGTTCAAGTCTAAAGCTTTCAATTAATAAACCTGATTAAAAATCAGAAAAATTAGAAAGCTTTTCTGACAGTGTTAAAGTAATCCCTTATCTGATGTAGATAAAGGCCAAACATAGCTAAAATTAAGCCTAGAACATAAATGCAATTCTTGTAGAGTGGAAGCACCAAACGAATACACAGCTCTGCCAGGAATCTTTTGTTAAAGAAAGGGCGATGATAAGGAAGGCTTTGGAAACTAAATGGGACCAAAAATGGAATTTTGAATAGACACGGATAAATTTGATATTGAAAACCCTAATATGTTGGGGCGCCTGGGTGGCTTAGTCGGTTAAGCGTCCGACTTTCGCTTAGGTCATGATCTCGCGGTTCGTGAGTTCGAGCCCCGCCTCGGGCTCTGTGCTGACTGCCAGCTCAGAGCCTGGAGCCTGTTTCAGCCTGTGACTTCCTCTCTCTCTGACCCTCCCCTGCTCACGCTGTCTCTCTCTCTCTCTCCTAGAAATAAATAAAACATTAAAAAAATTAAAAAAAAGAAAAGAAAAGAAAAAAACACCCTAATATGTCAGAAACTTTATTCAGAAACTTTATTAAGAGTAGAAACATCTTCCTATCCCTATCCCAAGAATATGAAAGAACCTTTTTGTTTGTTTTTTTTTCCCCCAGCACAGAAAGTCTTAAGGACTCTAGGTGGGTCATTGTTTCATAGTGGATGCTTATTTTCCTTGGGATGGTTTATCATTCCTCATTGCCTCCAGACATACAAGTAGAGCTAAATCCCTGTGTACTCCTGTGTAAGAATTTATCTGGGAACAGGGTTTACAGGATTTGCCAGGTTTTTGTGGCATGAATCTGAAGAGCACACGTGTGAATAGAATCTAAGGGTGAAAGATAAAGAAGAGCTGACTGTAAGATGCTAGTTAACAATTATATTCCCCTAGGACTCAGAATTTATTATATTGGATTAGATGTGTGGTTATAAAAATCTTTAGGACTCTTCAAAAGATAGATGATGAACAAGTTGAAAACTAATACAAAGAAAAGAGTTTCTTCATGCTTAATGAGTTTATAATCACCTTCAAATAAAGCATGTGATCACAGAGCATAGTTAAATTGCTATGCTATTATGTATGGGACATGTAAACATTCATTTTTCAAAAAACTCCCCAAGGATCATCAAGCTTTCCAAATTTTATTCTAATATCTTATTATACATTGACATCAATCAGATACCTAAATTAAATGTTCTAATTGAATTAATGTGATGAATTGAAAGGGGGAAAAAAGTGATGTGTTCTTTAAATATCATGTTTCCTCAGGCATAAATGTGTCAAATATCCTCTTTAATTGTAAATATAAGTTACAAGAAATACTTGTGAAATGCAGGAATACTTCCCTTCTCAAGGCCTCAAGTAATATTTAATTAATCACAAGTGGAAAATCCAGGATACTGGAAACCTGTTGAATAGGCAAAAGTTTATTATTCTGCTGTTTCACTCTCCACTAGTTTTAAACTACTAAAACAAGGATAAAATAAATATTGAAAATACCCCAGTATTATCAGAGTTTTTTACTTTTGCTTATGGGATGAATAGGTTTTCATTTGTGTAGTTTCTGGACTTCCTACATTTTAGAGTTGGATCCAAACCTTTTGACTCTTAGAGAAAGATACTTGGGAGGCCCTTTCTACAACTTTTCAAAATAAATATTATTAGTATTGATATAATTAGTAATGATGATAATCAATAACATCTCCATTTACCTGATTTAAGATGTGATGGATACATCTTTCTTCATGCAATATAAGCAATATTATAAACTTATTTATGTACATCATGAATACTTCAGATGATAAGACTATTTTGTTGAAAATGGTAAATCTTTTCTCATGTGACAATTAGTATTATGAATTCCACCACATTTCTGAATTTCATAGTTTTATTATCATCTCTGGATTTTTTTCCTCAATAATAATTAAGATGTAGACTATATGTGTCATGCAATTTTTCCGTATGAGCTTTATAAACAATTGTCAGCAAACTAATATTGCTGAGTATAACCTTTGCCAGGCTGATTTTTCGTATGTTTTCTATCTGTGCTCTTGTAGGATTTCTTCTCTAGCCTTGAATTTGAGTCACTGATCCAGTAGAAATCTTGGTGTTGATTGTTATTTATCAATTTCCTCGGGCAAAATGAACATTTTTATTTTTTGTGAGACCTTGAAAAAAAAATGAGTCCTTCCTTTTTATCTATAATCCACTCTCTTAAATACTATTCTTTTTTTTATTTTAATGCTTATTCATTTTTGAGAAACAGAGAGTGAGGTGGGAAGAGGCAGAGAGAGAGGGAGACACAGAATCAGAAGCAAGCTCCAGGCTCTGAGCTGTCAGCACAGAGCCTGTCGCAGGGCTGAACCCACGAACCGTGAGATCATGACCTGAGCCGATATAGGACACTTAACCGACTGAGCCACTCAGGTGCCCCTCTTAAAGCACTATTCTATTGTATCTCTCTCAACTGATGAAATCATAAATTAAAAAAGGAAGTGAGGAGGTAAGAATTCATAACTGGGGCAAGAGAAACAAGAGGCTTCCAAGGTATTGGTAAAACTCTATTTGGATGAATATGTGTTATTATTTTTATTTAAGTACACATCATACATGCATTCTCATCTATGATATATTTACAGTGAAGAATGCAAAGATAAAAGAAAATATAAAAAGAAATGTGTATATATCTTTTAGTATGTTTCTTGGAAAAATTTAGACCTCGAGTTACTTTTCCCTTCTATATGTATTTGAGTGTTAGAAGAATATGATTTCTAGTGTACCAGCTCTGACCTTTACTGTGTGACTAAGATAAATCACTTTTATCTCTGAGTTCCATGTTCTCTCTATATATAATTAAAAGATTAGAGTATATGATGTTAAAAATCCCTTATAGGTGTTATAACCTTGACTTTAGATCTAAGTTGCTGACAGCCAGTATGGCTGTGTCACAACCAACATGTAGTATCTCTAATTGATTGCCCCAGTGATGAAATAGCTTTTATTCTCTAATAATAACAGTAATAGTGAGAATTACTGAGTAATATTATGAAGTGTCCTGATTTTCTACAAAAAATTACTTTCATGTAATAATATTAAATGAAAAGAGGTAAGAAATGGTGAAAAGCTTTGAAAGACAGCCTTGTATATAGAACCAATGGCAATGTACAATTCTGTATGATTGAATTCAGGTAGCATAAATGGATAGAGCCTTCCTTTTAAAACTATAATCAAATATGCAAATAATAGGTCTTTATGAACATGGTATATTTCTATTATTATGGTATTTTTTATTTTTGTAGGATACAGTGATCCTTTAGAAAACTATAATTCTAAATTTGACCTATATATCATTCAATCTTAGTATTTTGCATTGCTGGTGTTATTTATATTGATAGCTAATCCTATTCCAGGTATTCATCTAAGTATTGGAAATATAAATCTGAATCATGCAAAGGTTTTATTTAACATACTTTACTTAAATTTTAAAAAATTAAAAAGAATTAGAGGTAATATTCTGGGATTTGATGTTTAAAATTGTACTAATCATTTTGGAAGAAATCTAAATACACTCAAAGTATTATAATTTTGAATACTAATTTGCACATAGTTTCCATATTCCATGAAGCAGGAGATCACTGACTAAATGAAACAATGACACCAACAATGAAATAAAATCTTTAGGAGGAAAATATTGCTATAAGAGAAATTTAAAAAGGATAATAAGTAAATAATTAACATAGAAAATCATTAAAAGTTAGAGTAAAGACTTAAAAGAAACACATAAATAATCACGTAAGAAAAACCAAGATGACTTAATTAGAGAGAAGTTTGTGATCAGGGATAAGAGACATTAGATGTCCTACACGAATCAGCTGCTGTATCTAAAACATGTAATAGGAAAGAAATAGAACAGAGAAATCTACATATCTGTACAGTTCATCTGAGAAGAGTCCAAATTGGTAAAATTCTGTAATGTCTTTTCAGTACAGAATGGAAATGGTAGTAAAAGACACGTTAAAGCCATTCGACTCCTGATTTCAATGGAAACAACAGAATCCCAGACAGAGGTGAGTGTAAGTATTAAACCCTTGGCACAAGGTAGGGTGAATGACATAACAAGCTACAGAAGTGTGTGAAAATGGTGAACTCATCTAAGCATCCAAGGAATTAAATGGACGGACAGTTTATTAAGGACTATGTAAATCGTGTAAATAGAAGAATTCTAGGTCTACTGGACATAAAACTTGAATTGCTGTAAGAGAAATTCATATTTGCGTGCCCTGTACCCCAATGCAAGCCAGTTAACATCCAGAGCCTCTTTTTTGAAAGACCTTATGTCAGGAAAACAAAATGTAAAATATTTTGAAAAGGGCAAGAAGATAAGCAGGTATACTTTGATGCATTATCTAGACCTAAAGGCACCTCCCAAGTTTATTTGATACTATAAGCAGCTGACTCTTTCACTGTGTTTGAATATTTTGCAACTTTGTAGAGAACGAAAATACTGGTAGAGAGCAAATAATTTTGTCAAGAATAATGCAAATGTATGTTTTCCAGTGAAGATGCATTTAATGAAGAGGCTAGTTTTACATTTCATTACAAATATATTTCAGCATTTATGATTACCTGTACCTGTGTGTTTCCTTTGGATTCTCCTTTGAACTCGTGTTTACATCTTCTTATTCTCTCCGAATGAGAAAAATAAAATCTTTGAGATGTGTTCAATGTACATTCATATTAAAATTACCTTGGGACACCTGGGCGACTCAGCCTGTTAAACCTCGACTTTGGCTCAGGTCATTATCTCACGGTTTGTGGGTTTGAGTTCCCCGTAGGGCTTTGTGCTGACTGCCGGCTCAGAGCCTGAAGACTGTTTCAAATTCTGTATCTCCTTCTCTCTCTGACCCTCCCCTGCTCACGCGCTCTCTCTCTCTCTCTCAGAAATAAATAAAACATTAAAACAATAAAGTTAAAAAAATAAAGTTACCTTAAAAACTATTTGAGGGATGCCTGGGTGGCTCAGTCGGTTAAGTGTCTGACTTCAGCTCAGGTCATGATCTCATGGTTTGTGGGTTCAAGCCCCTCATTGGACTCTGTACTGACAGCTCAGAGCTGGAGCCTGCTTGGGATTCTATGTCTCCAGCTCTCTCTGCCCCACCCCCACTCATGGTCTGTTTCTGTCTGTCTCTCAAAAATAAATAAACGTTTAAAAAATTAAAAAAAAAACCCTATTTGAACAGTTTTGGAGTTTATCCATTGAGATGCCCAAAATATTCACCTGACAGAGAGAGGTAAACCATGGAGGTGTTACTTATGATTGCTTAAGCTGATAGAGCTACATATATATTTATATATTTCCAAAGAGAATACCGAGCAATAATAGAAGTTTAATCTTTATCATTTTTAGAAATTTTTCTTTACTGATTGTATGTTGCAGTGTATTTTGTTTTCTGGTTCATGTATAGGTGATAAATTAATCCCTTGAGTGGCAGCAGTGATTGTGGTTTTACAGTCTGAGTATTAGATAATATCTATAGATGGGTGATAGAGATCTACTATCTGTTAGATAATAGACAATAGAGAACTAGTTTATTAGTATTTTGTATTATTTTGCCTATTTGTCTGTTTTAAACTTGAATCAATGAGGAATTTTATGTGTAACTGAGAAGGAGAAAGGCACCTTGAAGTCCGAAATGAACACATACTTGTGTTTCTATTTGTACTCTTGACCTGTTGCTGAAACTGTAAAACTGAAGCTTCAAACAATCTGTATGTTTACATACCTGTATTTGCAATTCAGAGAGGTACTTACCTCTCCTGAGATGATGAAATATCTTCCCATCTCCAGAGAGTATTAACAAATTGGATTATAATATCTCTTAAATTGAAAGAGATCTATTCCAATTGGCTTATAAAAGTAAGTAAGCATTTATTTCCATACAATTTCCTAAAACTATTAGCAAATAAGGATATTGACTTTCTAATATTTTAAGTGCTGTGGAATAAAAAGCAATTCTTTCAGCAAGTTCAAGCTCTCAAAAACATTTTAAATAACTTAAATTTACATAGCTAAGGCAAATCTTTAGCAAATGAGACTAGTGTGTGTTGAAACCCTTAGATGGTTCGCTAAAATGCTTATATTGCAGCCAGTTCCAAATTATCCATGTCTTGGTTTTTCTCTGTGAAATAGAAATACTTTACTTTGGATAAAAGTTATAATTACTATGAGTAATTGAGACTATACCATTATAATAGTGACACAACAATGAAACCCTGTGTTTGCGTGTGTGTTTTAAGACCATTTTTTGGAGTAGTCTTAGGTTCACAGCAAAATTGAGGGGAAGGTATAGAGATTTCCCAAATACCACCATAGGTCACACATACATAGCTTCTCTCATTAACAACATCCTCCCAACCAGAGTACTACATTTGTTGCAGTTGAGGAATCTACACTAACACATTGTAACCATCTAAGGTCCATAGTTTATATTACTATTTACTCTTAGTCTATACATTCTATGGATTTGCACAAATGTATAATGGTATGTATCCATCATTATGATATCATGCAGAGTATTTTCGTTGCCCTAAAAATCCTCTGTGCTCCATCTGTTCATCCCACTGCAACTGTAACCCTGGGCAATCACTGATACTTTCACTGTTTCCAAAATTTTGCCTTTTCCAGAGTAACATATCCTTGAATCATATAGTTAGTATTTGGCCTTTTCAACTTAATAAAAAATGCAGTAATACACATTTAAGATTCTTCCATGTCTTTGCATGGCTTGAGAGGTTCTTTCTTTCTTTCTTTCTTTCTTTCTTTCTTTCTTTCTTTCTTTCTTTCTTTCTTTCTTTCTTCTTGTTTAAAATATGATTCATTTTCAAGTTGGCTAATATACAGCATGTACAGTCCGCTCTTGGTTTTGGGGTAGATTCCTGTGATTCATTTCTTACATATGACACCCAGTGCTCATCCCTACAAGAGCCCTCAATGCTCATCACCCAACCCCCCTCCCCCATTAACCCTCAGTTGTTCTCTGTATTTAAGAATCTTTGATGGTTTGCCTCCCTCCCTCTCTGTTTAAAACTATTTTTTTCCCTTCCCTTCCCCCCATGGTCTTCTATTAAGTTTCTCAAGTTCCACATATGAGTGAAAACATATGATGTCTGTCTTTCTCTGTCTGATCTATTTCACTTAGCATAATACTCTCCAGTTCCGTTCATGTTGCTACAAATTGCAGGTTTTCATTCTTTCTCATTGCCAAGTAATATTCCCTTGTATACATAAACCACATCTTCTTTATCTATTAATTAGTTGATGGACATTTTTCCATAATTTGGTTGTTTTTGAAAACACTGTTATAAACGTTGGGGTACATGTGCCCCTACGAATCAGCACTCCTGTATCCTTTAGATAAATTCCTAGTAGTACTATTGCTAGGCTGTAGGGTAGTTCTATGTTTAATTTTTGGAGGAACCTCCACACTGTTTTCTAGAATTGAATCCACAAAGGAGGTTTATTTCTTTTTAGTACTAAGTAACATTCCGTGTCTGGATATACCACAGTGTATCCATTCACCTACAGAAGGACATCTTGGTTGCTTCCAAATTTTGGCAATTATAAACCTTCTTTAATGTTTATTTATTTTTGAAAGAGAGAGACAGAGCACCGGTGGGGGAGGGGGAGAGAGGAGGACACAGAATCCGAGCCAAGCTCCAGAGTCTGAACTGTCAGCACAGAGTCCAACACAGGGCTTGGATTTAGGAACCACGAGATCATGACCTGAACCCAAGTTGGATGTTTAACTGACTGAGCCACCTAGGTGCCCCCAAGTTTTGGCAATTACGAATAAAATTGTTATCAACATCCATCTGTGGATTTTTGTGTGAAGACAAATTTTCTGCTCCTTTGGGTGAATACCAAGGAACACAATTGCTGAATTATATGGTTCAGGTTTTTAAGAAGCTGCCCAACTGTCTTCCAAAATGTCTGTCCATTCTGGATCCCCCCCAGCTATAAATGAGAGTTCCTGCTACTCCAAATCCTCACTGCCACTTGATGCTGTGAGTATTTTGGATATTGGTCATTCTTACAGGTAAGTAAATATATGTTGTCATTTTCCTTTCCATTTCCTTGATGATGTGATTTGGAACATTTTTTCACACACTTATTTTTCTATCTGCCTATCTTCTTTGGTGAAAGGTCTTTTAACATATTTGGCACAGTTTTCATTTGGGTTGTTTATTTTCTTATTGTTAAGTTTTAAGAGTTCTTTGCATATTTTAGGTTATGCATGTGCATGTTTTTAAGAAGAGCAATTTTGTACATGCTTTTAAGAACAGCAATTTTGTCTTAAAACAGATAATCTCACATTTTTTGACTTCAGAACTACTTTACATTCTTTAAATAACTAAGGATATAAAAAATTTTAAAACATTTTACTATATGAAAAGTATAAAATAAAACATATTTAAAACATGTATTGATTTATTTTAAAAAACAATGGATGCTTTTTAAAAATTACTTCCCTAAAGTAATTGATCTGTATGTTACAGAAAAAAAAATGATGAAAGATAAAATTTGGAGAGTGAATTTTATGATCTTGGATTTATGATCTGAATCTGTGAAGAAGTCATAAAAATGTTAGAAGTTTGGTAAAATTTGTTCAGTTTTGATGGACTTACTTCCTTGATTTACTGATTGGTGACTTCATCAATACTAGGAAAGATTGTAGGTAATAATCTGTGTAATCTGCTTTGCTATCAGAACTTCAGTGATGTGCTGAAATAATTTCCTGTGCCTTCTGTAAATATTATGTTTTTAATTATTTAAGGAATAGGAAAAATGTTTCACACTAAGAAGATCTAAGGATTTTTACAGTAATATGCTTTTCTTTTTATTTTGGATGATTTAGTCACACTTTTATTAAATAGTTAACCAATTAGTCTTTCTCAAGTATTCACAGTTATGTCTTTTTTTTCCAGCTTCACTGAGATATAATTGACATATAACATAATGTAAGTTTAAGGTATACAACATAATGATTTGAAATACATATATATTGTGAATTGCTTACCACAATAGGTTAGTTAACACATTTATTCACCTCACATAGATGCTTGTTTTTCTGTGCATGATGAGAACATTTCAGATCTATACTTTTACATCTTTTAAGTCTATAATACAGTATTATTAACTATAGTCATTGTACTGTGAACTACATCTCCAGAATTTATTCATTTTTTAATTGAAAGTTTTTAATCTTTGACCAACATCTCCCATTTTTCCAATCCCCTAAGATGCTAGCAATCACCAATATACTGTTTCTATGAGTTTGACATTTTTAGATCATATAGTATTTGTCTTTCTCTGTCTGACTTATTTAACTGAACATAATGTTCTCAAGGTTTATCCCCATGTTATTCCAAATGGCAGAATTTCCATCATTTTTTCTTTTTTATTAAAAAATATTTTTGTTTATTTATTTTTGAGACAGAGAGAGACAGAGCATGAGCAGGGGAAGGGCAGAGAGAGAGGGGGAGACACAGAATCTGAAACAGGCTCCAGGCTCTGAGCTGTCAGCACAGAACCCAATGCAGGGCTCAAACTCATGAATCGCAAGGTCATGACCTGAGCCGAAGTCAGATGCCTAACCGACTGAACCACCCAGGCGCCCTCAATTTCCTTCATTTTTATGGTTGATAATACTTGTGTGTGTGTGTGTGTGTGTGTGTGTGTGTAGAGGGAGGAGGAAGGGGGAGAGAACACACATAATCCCGTGTTCATACATCTGTTGATGGTCACTCAGCTTGTTTCTATATCGTGGGTATTGTGAATAAGGCTGCAAGGAACATGAGGATGCAAATAACTCAAGATAGTGATTTCACTTCCTTCATATATATGCCCAGAAGTGGAATTGCTCAATCATATGGTACTTCTATTTTTAGTTGTTGTTTTGTTTTTGTTTTTTTAGGAAACTTCCATACTGTTTTCCACAGTGGCTGCGCCAATTTACGTTCTCACCAAAAGTGGATGAGGGTTTTCTTTTCTTTATATCTTCAACAACACTTGTTATCTCTTATCTTTTCATAATAGCCATCCTAAAAGATGTAAGATGAGGAGCATCTGGGTGACTCAGTCGGGTAAGTATCCAACTCTTGCTTTTGGCTCATGTCATGTTGTGAGTTCAAGCCTTGCATTGGGCTCCATGCTGAGCATGAAACTTGCTTAAGATTTTCTCTCTCACTCTCCCTCTGCCCCACCCCTGCTCATGTGCTCTCAAAATAAATAAATAAATAAGATTACTTTTATTATTTGCAAATAATATTTCCCGTAATGTAAGTTGCCTTTTCATTTTGTTGATTGTATCTTTTGTAGTGCAAGTAATATTTTTGTTTGATCCAGTTCCACTATACAATTTTGCTTTCATTGTTTGTGCTGTTTGTTTCGTGTTGTTTGTTACTGTTGTATCCGAAAAATCGTCTGTTCAATACCTTAGCTGGGCTCCAGGATTGCTCAGAGTTCCTGTTTAGGCTTCTTGGTCAGGCAGGGCTGATGGCTAAGCTCCACAGTGAGTGTGGATGCTGGCTTGGCTTTCTCCCTCAGCAGAGTGGTAGAATGGGCTCTGCAGCTGCCCAGGGTCTCTGACGTAACTAGTTGGTCAGATGAAGCTGAAGGCTATGACATAGTATAGTGGGTGGACTGCTGGCTTGCCTGTTGCCTTGTGTGGGGTTATAAGCTAGTGTTTGAGGCTGTCCCAGGGTTGCTGATCAAATTTCCTGGTCAGTAGGACTGGAGGCTCTGCTCAGCAGTTGTGTGGAGCTGCTGACTTACTTCTCTGTGTGGGTGGAGATGTAAACTGGGCTGTGCAGCCAGTAGGGTCCTTTGGGGTCCCAAACTGTGGAGAACTGCACCCTGGGCTCCATGACCAGATGAGACCACTTACTGTGCTTTGCAAATGCACAGAACTGCTAGCTTGTATCCCTGCTTGGGCACTGGAACCAGCAGGAATGAGGTTCACCAAGATCTCTGTGCTGATTGCTGTGAGCCCCCACCCGTTTCCTCAACCCCTAGCTGATCCCTGGTGACCTAGCTCCACTTATGTTCCCAGTGGTGTCCATGAAGTGAGATATAAATGAACTCTTGGGAAATGTTCTTTGACATTGAGAAAGCTGGATGCCCACCTTGGGCTTTCTTTTTCCGACTAGAGAAACTGTGGGCCCTAAGGGGGCCATCTTATTGTGGTACTGTGCCAGTATCGGGGAAAGGTAACACAGTCAAAGTGTAATTGCTTCTCCTACACTTCAAATGCAGTAATTCTTGGTTTTTAACATCAAGAAGATGCTTCAGTCTTACCTCAGAGTTCTGGGATTTTCAGAAATGCATCTTATCTATGAATAGTTGTTAGCTGGTTTTTCTGTAATGAGAATTAAAGTTAGGAACAAAACTATCCTGCCAACTTGCTGACATCAATTCCTATAATTCTACTTAAACAAGTGCTTACTCAGGATTGATTGAACTCTAAATTTAGAAAAAATAAAATAATATATTCATACTAGTTTTTTTATCTAAAATAATCTTTGAGATTTCCTTGAGGAACGATGGAAAAATCATGAAGATTAGTTTTAATTACTCTGAGAATAATAAGAAGGCAAATTAGATTAATGGAATCTGTCTTCCTGGATTATTTACTTTAAAGCTACCTTTATACCATTTAGAATGTAAATGTATTCATTTATTCAACATCTACTTATTTAGAACCAATTATGTTCTAGGAATTTTCTAGGAGCAGGATATGTAGCATTCAAATTAATAGAAAAAAATCCTTTATGGAATTTTCACATTGGGAGAGGAATATAGAAAAAAAAAACTTTTAGAAGTGGAAGCAAGAGGAAATACGTGTGGGGTGCTAAATAAAGTGAGGGACTGAGATTTGAGCAGACTTCAAGGAAGTAAAAGAGTATCAGACAGTTTCATGAGGTAAGAAGCTTTAAGAGAGAAAAGAGCTGCTGGAAAGCCTCCGAAGTGAAAGGATGCTCAGTGAGATATAACAATTAGAAAGTCAGTGTGGTAGAAACAGAGTGGATGAAGAATGTGAAAACAGGGAGTGGAAAGTTACCATGTAGGACCTTTTAAGCCATAATAAGGTATTTTCTCTAACTGAATGAAATGAAACTCACTTGTGGGTTTGTGAAGAGGAATTGCCTGATCTGTCTTTAAAGGATCCCTTTAGCTGCTATGGGGGCTAGGAGACAATCAGGAAGTTGAGTTAGGAAGATATTACAGAAGGAGGGAGAAAGGAGAGTGTGAAACAGGGTAGTTGTGGTGCAACAGTGAGAAATGACAGGTTTGGGACATATATTCAAGAAAGCATTCATAGAATTTTTTTAAGTTTTGAGAGAGTGTATGCAGGTGCAGGTGAGAAGGGGAGAGGCAGAGAGAGAGGGTGAGAGAGAATCTCAAGCAAGCTCCACCAGTTGTCAGTGCAAACCCTGAAACGGGGCTTGAAATCACAAAACTGTGAGATCATGATCTGAGCCCAAATCAAGAGTCAGATGCTTAACTGACTGAGCCACCCAGACGCCCCCAGAAGTTTTTGATAAATTAGATGCAAAGTGTGAGAGGAAGAACCTGAGAACCTGGGAGAACAAAATAGCCATTTACTGATAAAAGTATTGTGGATGAAACAGGTGTTTGTTTTTGTAAAAGGCTGGGGTTAGAGTTAGTTCTGTTTTGTACATATTAATTTTGTGATGTCTATTCAAATGTAGAGAAAGGTAGTACAAGGGGTTGAATATATGAATCCAGTGGTCAGAGAAATTACTAGGGTTTGTGATACAAATGTTTACTTCTTCAGGTAAGAATATAGTTGTTATTTCACACAAGGCAGCCTCTTATTTTAAAAAAATGTTTATTTATTTTTGAGAGAGACAGAGACAGAGTGCTAACAGGGTAGAAGAGAGAGAGGGAGACACAGAATTGTAAGCAGCTCCAGCTCCAAACTGTCAGCACAGAGCCTGATGCGGGGCTGGAACCCACAACCGTGAGATCATGACCTGAGCCAAAGTTGGACGTTTAACTGACTGAGCCACCCAGGCACCACTGTCTCATTTTTATTTATTTTTCTACTGAAACTGCCATGAGACATTTTATAATCCATATTACTTCCATAGTTGATACCAACTACTCTAAACACCTTTATTTCAAAGTTAATTAATTGACATGCTAAATTTACATATTTTTGAGTTATTTAAGAAGTATTCAGGTTAAATTATATTTCCATATGAAAGAAAAGATATTGATGGGGGATGAGGAAAAAGTAGAAAATAGGCACAATAAGATGACAATTATACTTGAAATTACGATTCCCTTTTGTTTAAAGTGGGATTTATTTATTCAGCATTTGCTGAGCATTAAAGTTCTTAATTAAAAGAAAAACAGTATTGTGAGCTTCTGCTAAACAAAAGGAAAGCTTTTTTACATCCCTATTATATTCACAGCTGTAATTCTGGTTAGATTTATAATTTCATTTTACCTCAATAAAATTTCACTTACTTTTACAAATGCATTTAAGGTCATTATAACTGCTCATTTTTCTAGACAGAGTCCAAATCTTAACCAGAGACATATATGGGTAGGAGAGGAAATAGAAATAACTGAAAGCTTGCTATGAAAAAGAATGAAAATGACATATTAATTATTTACATATAAGTATATAATTAATAAAATATTTAAAATATTACTTAATGATTTAATTTAGCCAGTTTTTCCAATTAATCCTCAATCCAATATTTCAATAAATCTAGATAAAATTATGGTAGTAATAAATAAATGAATAATGTTTACATTCTTCCTAAGGGTTAAAATGTTGACAATAGCATTGCTATCTTAATTAAATGAACTATTTGCAATTATCACATTAAATTGCAAAATCTGAATTTTAACATTGATAAGACAAAATGAAACTACCATATCTTCAAGGTTGTTTTCTTACAAAGTTAGATGAAAAAATACAATTCCAGAAATTAAATTCTGTACTCTTTACATATGTATGTATATACTTATTAGGTATTTCCTTAAGATCTCTCATATCCAGAAAAAATAATTCAAACTGGTATGGATTAATGTCAAAAAATAAACATAATAAGATCCACAAATGTAGTAAACATACCAGTATCCTTAAATATGTTAGTAACATTGTAAATAATATTTTAAATTTTCTCATGAAAGGATACGTGGGTGGCTCAGTTGGTTAAGTGTCCTATTTCGGCTCAGTTCATGATTTCGTGGTTTGTGGATTTGAGCCCTGCATCAGGCTCTGTGCTGATGGCTTAGGGCCTGGAGCCTGTTTCAGATTCCGTGTGACACTCTCCACTTGCTTGCTCTCTTTTTCTCTCTTTCTTTTTCAAAAATAAATAAACATTAAAAAAATTTTAATGAATATTTCATTTTTTATGAATGCAAAAATATCTAACAGAATCTATCTGTTCAAGAAGAAACTTTAATTTTATCATTATTATTTCAGCTTGTAATTTTATATTTAATTGGATGGTAATTAACTTCTGTCTCTTCCACATGATAATAAGCTAGTAAATGAATGGTGAACACATGAGAGAACTATTTTTCTCTCCTAAGAATATATTCGCAACCGATACAGTCAGTTGAATATGTGATTTCTGCCATAGAATTTGCAATTTGAATGTCATTATATATGTTGATCAAGACATTTTATCAGTTTTCTCTCAAAACAGCTATTGCTACTTAGGATGATTTTTAACTTGATTTCCCCAATATTTTAAGAATATACTTTTAATTTAAATGAAAGTCAAAGGGACAATATGATTAATTATATCTGAATTACCTTTATTTAAGTCTTTTTAGATGAGATGAACATTTTATTTTGGAAAAGGCTGAAAGAAAGGTACACTCTTACTTTAAAATACACTTTTAGGTTATAAGCAATATATATGAAACTTGCTTCAGTGAGGGCAAGACAAGCAGAAATGAGGAACAGGCTACCCAGAGGGGAGGGTTGCTTATAAGGAGTGGGGTTGATGAAGAGAAAAGAACAAATAAAAATCTGTCAACTTAATGTCTCATTTGAAACCTGTAATAAAAATAACACAGCAAAGACAGCATCAAATTGATTGGATTATTACTGAACATATTGATAATAATGGAAGTATTCAGACTTCTAAAGATAGAAAAGTTGTTAGCCACAGCTAAACCGATCTAAATGGTTATCTTTAGGAACATTAATTCTTTTTCAAAAAATTTTTAATGTTTATTTATTTTTGAGAAAGAGAGAGAGAAATGGAGCACAAGTTGGGGTGGGACAGAAGAAGAGAGGGAGACACAGAATCCAAAGCAGGCTTTAGGCTCGCAGCTGTTAGCACAGAGCCTGATATGGGCCTTGAACCCACAGATCGCAAGATCATGACCTGAGTCATAGTGGGACACCTAACCGAGTGAGCCACCCAGGGGCCCCAGGAAACATTAGTTTTTAAAGTATTTTTATAAATATAAGCAATTACTTAAAATTTATAATAAAATTTTCTTCTAGGGGCTCCATGGTGTCTCGGTAGTTTGAGCATCCAACTTTGGAGCAGGTCATGATCTCACGGTTACTGAGTTCAATCCCAGTGTCTGGCTCAGAGCCTCGAGCCTGCTTTGGATTCTGTGTCTCTCTCTTTCTGCCCCTCCCTGATTCGTGCTCCATCTCTATCTCTCTCCCTCAAAAATAAATAAACATTAGAACACAAAACAAAATAAAATAAATCTTCTAGTGGCTTTGTTTTTGGTCTGTTGACCAAAAATTGCATTGAATGTTTAATAGCTGATTGATAATGCACATAGTTCTTTCATCATGTCCTAAAGTATGATTTCAGTCTCTAATTGTTGATTCCATATTAAGGTCATATTTAACTAAAACAAACAAAAAACTCCACTACTATATTATTTTTTAATGACAAATACATAAGACCAAAGTTTGATCACATGTAGTAATAAGTCCTACATGTTCAAAAAGACTTACTAATTTACATTCTAATCAAATAAATTTTTAATCACAAATATAATTATTTCTTTTGGTTCCACCTCTCTTCACTTATTACCTCCTCATCACTGAAATGGTAGTGTTTCTTTTTGAGCATACCAATTATAGCTGTAGCAATGGCATGACCATTGATAGATGACTATAAAAGTTCATGGGCACTTTATAAACAGTGTTCAGATGCTCTTTCTTTCTTTTTCTTTTAATTTTTAATTATTTTTGTCACAACCATTGATGCACTGTGCTATTTGCCAGACCACTTACCTGAATTTAAATAGCTTGGTAGAGAACTCAAAAAGCAGTCTGCGAACGCAAATCACCTAGAATATGCAAATTACAAGTTTGTTTAAAAACGTGGGTGTTTGGCTAAGGATGCTAAATCATCTTTCCATCCAAAGCTAGTTTGCTTAATTACAAACTTGAAATGCACATAGAAAACAATCTTATTCCCAAATTACTCAGATCCAACATATATTTTGTTGGCATCTTCTTAATTAAATCTGGCTTCTGAACATTACTTATGAACTCTGTGGAGATATAGACTCATTGAGAAAATTTAGAATATATGCATATATGCTGACCATTTAATGTGAAAGTTGTTTCTGCAGAAATCTCAGATATTAAGTGACTGTCGGAAGAAACTCACACAAATTTGCTATTATGTGATGCAAGGACGTAAAGTGAAAAATAAGCAGATATGATTTGATAATATATCCAGGGGACAACTAGCCTCTAGTTTTTTATTTTAAAAAAACACTCTGAAGAATCATCTCAATGTAATATATTACTAACTTAAGAAAATGCTTTTATTTTTCTATTGTATTTAATATATGTTTATATATAAGTTTACATACTTTGAGCATACTCAGGCATCACAGATGCCAGATAATTTTAATATCACTATCAGATCTGACCTAGTTTAAAAAGCCTCCATCAGATATATCAATCAACATTTCACTTCCTTGAAGAAATAAAATATAAAGAGATATGTTTGCCAACAAGGCCACTATTAGCCTCTATGGTGCTTTTACACAAATTGTGAAAAAAAGATTATTCCTCAAAATACTTCAGTCCCAGTTGCACCTGGGTGGCTCAGTTTTTTAAGCATCTGACTTCAGCTCAGGTCATGATTTCACAGTTCAGGAGTTCGAGCCCTGCGGCCAGCTCTGCTGACAGCCCAGAGCCTAGAGCCTGCTTCAGATTTTGTCTCCTTCTCTGCTCCTCCGCAGCTCACGCTTTGTCTCTCTCTGTCTCTCTGTGTCTCTCCCTGTCTCTCTCTGTCACTAAAAAAAAAGATACTTTAGTCCCATATGTCAGAAATTTGCTAGATTATACTAATGTTGTGAAAAGAAGGTATTTTGCTGCTTTCTGTTAGAGAAGGGTTGCCATATATATGCAAATCGACTGTCTATGATGCAGATGGTGCCTCACAAAGTAATGCAGTTTTGTTAGGCATTTTGGTTTGTTTCCATGAGAAATATGCTCTAAAACACTCCATTCAACGTGTATGTATGGATGGACTGTCTTGATATGTCAAGTTCAGGTTAAGGAAATGCATATACTGCCAACTGATCTCTAACAGGAGTCACAAGAATACACAATGTGGAAAGGATAGACAGTCTCTTTGATAAATGGTGGTGGGAAATCTGGATATCCACGTGCGAAAGAATGAAGTTGGACCTTTATCTTATATCACACACCAAATCAACTCAAAACAGATTAAAGACTTAAACGTTAAGACTCGAAATTATAAAACTCTTAGAAGGAAACATAGGGGAAAAGCTTCATGGCATTGGTTTTGGCAGTGATTTGTGGATATGCCACCAAAAGCATAGGCAACAAAAGCAAAAAATTAGACAAGTGGGACCATGTCAAACTAAAAATTTTGTGCGCAGTGAGGGAAACAATTGACAGAGTGAAATGGCAGCCTATGAAATGGGAGAAAATATTTGCAAACAATATATCTTATAAAGAGTTAAGCTCCACATTAAAATAAAAGCAAAAGTTAAAAAAAAAGAAATTAAGGTTCACTTCAGGGCCAAATCAGAAGGACTTATTTTTCTAACATTGATGCATTTTATCCACTCTTAAATGTTCAGCCTGAAATTTGTCCTTAATACCCTCTACTAATTACATAATTTCCTCTAGTACTTGTTGCCTATTGTCATTTTTAATATTTTTCATGTTTCATCAATTGTCCTTGATGAGACTTGTCATTTTTTTCTATTTATTTAATTTTTCTTTATAAATAACCAGGTTTTTTTGCTTTAGGTATTTCATATAGTTACATATTTTAAATGTATCATTAATTATATTTTTTAATTTTTATTTATTATCAGTTTCTAAAGTAATTTTCTTTTTTTTATTGTTTTTTTTAAATTTATTTCTAGGAGAGAGAGCGAGAGACAGCATGAGCAGGGGAGGGTCAGAGAGAGAGGGAGTCACAGACCGAAACAGGCTCCAGGCTCTGAGCTGGCAGTCAGCACAGAGCCCGACGCGGGGCTCGAACCCACGAACCGCGAGATCATGACCTAAGCGAAAGTCGGACGCTTAACCGACTAAGCCACCCAGGCGCCCCTCTAAAGGAAATTCTAACATGCTGTTAATGCTATAACATTTCCTTCTGCATGTAGTTTTTATTCCTATACATTTTGCCATGTAGTGCATAGTCTTCTGATTATCATTCTGTATAGTGACTGAAACTGGGTTTGATTTCTTCATTAACTTGAATTATTTCGATGGATTCTTATAAATTTTCATTCTGATTGATTTGCTTTATGCACATCTTTTATTATTCTACAAAAAGTCTTCTGACAACAAATGATACAGACATTATTAAATTATAAATACAAACAGAAAATCCATACTAAGAAAAACAAAACAAAACAAACCTTATAATTCTAAAGTTCAACAAAATTGCTATTGATTTAGCTTCAAATTTACCTTAAGTTTCCTGGCAGCCAAGACAAAAAGGAAAATACTGTCAATTGTACATCAAGGCATTTCAGATAGGAAGCACACCTCATGGTAAAAAGTAACAAAAATGAAACTTCCTTTGATATAATCTAAAAAAATCTTCATGTGTGTTTTATGAGAGGACTCAACTTTTTAAAAAACAATCTTAGTAATATATGTATAATAAGTGTGATCGAAAAGACCATGTAATATATAATTCTTAAATATTTGCTTTAAGGTATTAATAAATGTGGTGGCTATATATTCTACTTCCTGAATATTTCCACTTCTCATTCTTATAGACACTGGTGCACTCCTTTGCTCACTGTAGTTGTCTGGCCATGTGGACATTTAGTAAGTGGTTGTTAAGTGTAAGTTTGGTACTTAATTGTCCACGTGGGTTTTCTGCAGTGCTCTTTTCCTTCTGTCATGGTACAATGATGATGTTCAAGATGGTACCCATTCCTTAGCCTGTGTACCATAGTGAGAATAATTCAGAGTAGGACCTCTGAGACTCACAACGGACATAAAGCCTGAACAAGATATAAAAACTATGTAGTTTAAACTCTCTGAGATTGGAAGTTGTTTATTACTCAGCATAATCTTGCTTCACATAGTGGATTTCAAAACTGAATTCATTCAGGGGCACCTGGGTGGCTCAGTAAGTTAAGTGTCTGACTTTGGCTCAGGTCATGATCTCACAGTTCATGGGTTCGAGCCCCACATCGGGCTCTGTGCTGACAGCTAGATCAGAACCTGGAGCCTGCTTCACATTCTGTATCTCCCTCTCTCTCTGACCCTGTCCTGCTCATGCTCTCTCTCTCTCTCAAAAATAAATAAAACATTTAAAAAAATTTTAAAAACTGAATTCATTCATAGTTTTATGTTGTATTAAAATGGTTAGAGCAAATTATACTTCATATGGTGTCTTTTTAAAAATTTTTTAATGTTTATTTATTTTTGAGAGAGACAGAGTGTGAATGGGAGAGCGGCAGAAAGAGAGGCAGACACAGAATCCAAAGCAGGCTCTAGGCTCTGAGCTGTCAGCCTAGAGCCAAACACGGGCTCAAACTCATGAACTGCAAGATCATGACCTGAGCCAAAGTCAGATGCTTAACTGACTGAGCCACCCAGGCACCCCTGGTATCTTTTGATCCAAAGATATTACTTACATAGTCCAAAGTACATAAACAATTTTTTCCCCAGTTATCACTTCAGCTTTTTCAGGATCTGGATAGAGATAGTTGAAATCTGCTCTCTCACATAGAAGCCAGAAGTGTAGAGTTACTATAAACTAAGGAATAATTCAACTGTTCTGAAACTTAGAATGAGTTTGTCAGAATTGTAGCTCCAATATTATTATCAAAAAGTTTATCAAGTCTTCTTAAAAGAATGTACAACTTCTTAACTTGTGGACAGAAATTACTGCAAGAAAAGCTAGAAATGTTCTCCAAGGCTCCTCTCCAAAAGTAATATGATTATCAGATGACTCATATGTTAATATTTATTCTACAATATTTACTATCCAATTTAAAGAGGGAAATTTTAGATCTACAATGTTTTAACAAATATTGCTATGAAGTTTTAATAATCAGCACTCTAAAGTCAGGAACACTTCCCTCACATCTCCCATCTATATGCTTTTTCAATTCTGTTCTTAATTTCCTTCCCTTCTTATAGTCCCCTCTTGCTTTGTAAAATCTAGCCTGATGTGCCAATATAGCAGGGTCAGCCTCCTTCAGAATTTTCCTGATACTTAACTCCTTTTCAAATATTTCTACTTTTTTATTCTCATACTATAAATTGTAGATCTGAACTCTTTCTCACATTTGAAGATTTAAATAGGCTCATTTTAAGTACTAACAACTGAAAAGATCGTAGACTTCCCTTCTATGGTTGTGTGTCTCCTTGAATATAGGAACAATCATTAATAATACGGGAGTTGTATTTTTGAGAGGTGGTGCTCTCAGTACACTTCAAATTATGTTACATACATCAAAGCACACTTCATCTATTAGAAATGATGACTACCTTCAAAAAATCTATGTAAAATAGGGGTGCCTGAGTGGCTCAGTTGGTTAAGCGTCTGACTTCGGCTTAGATCGTGATCTCATGGTTCATGGGTTCAAGCTCCACGTTGGGCTCTGTGCTGACAGAGCCTGGAGCCTGTTTCAGATTCTATTGTCTCCCTCTCTCTCTGACCCTCCCCTGCTCACACTGTCTCTCTCTCTCTCTTTCCCCCTCTCTCAAAAATAAACAAAACATTAAAATTTTTAAAAATCTATATAAAATAAATTAACTCAATTTCTTTACCACAGGACATTTATTTGTTACATTAGTGTATAATAGTATTAGTGGTAGTAGGAAGAGTAATAGTAGTGTTGTATGATCTTTTTTTTTTTTTAATATTTTTTATTTATTTCTAGGAGAGAGAGAGAGAGAGAGAGACAGCGTGAGCAGGGGAGGGAGAGGGAGTCACAGACTGAAACAGGCCCCAGGCTCTGAGCTGGCAGTCAGCACAGAGCCCGACGCGGGGCTCGAACCCACGAACCACGAGATCATGACCCAAGCGAAAGTCGGACGCTTAACCGATTAAGCCACCTAGGCGCCCCAAGTAGTGTTGTATGATCTTAATACAATGTCAGAATCCCCCCAAAACCTTAAGTACTGAGGTTCTTATGAAGGTTATATAAATAAAGAAATATCTTAAAATGGCAAAAGGCACTTTTCTCAACTATAAAATCCATTAAAAGTAATAATGGTTTCTAGAATATTAGTTAATAGACATATGACTAAACTGTCAATTTAAGCCAAATGAACACATACAGACACATCCACTACATATAAACACAATCTTTAAGTGATTGATTTTGTCATATCTGTGGCTGAAACAACATCCCCATCAAATTGGAAACAGTAATTAGATCATTCAGTTTTTGACACTCACTGGCTAAGTGGCATTATGTAGTCTAATATATATGTATATATATGTGTATGTGTATATATATACACATATATATATACATATATATGTATATGTATATATACATGTATATATGTATACACATATATATATATACATACATATGTATATGTATATATATAGTTTCTGAACAAAACATTTTGTTAATATATATGCTGCCCATTTACATTCGTGCTACTCCAATGCCTATATCTGTGCTTAGATTAAAAATGAAAAAGCAAAGGAAACAGGTAAAGATGCAAGAGACATAACAATTACAGATACAAATTATAAAGACATGAGATTTAAAGGGAAGAATTATTGAGGTTTGAGGAGGTGAGGAATTGAAAGAAATGACAGTTTAAGGGTGAAATTGTGGAGAACTGAGAATCCAATGTTACTGGAGAAGTAGACATGTTGAAATGAGGTGAATTCAGATAAAGGGTAGTAAGGAACACTCATTTTTGGAAAGAAATAACCCCAGACTATCCTGCTAGCCACCTTTTCTCAACATCCTTTTCATAATCAGGTACTATTTTAGAGATGGAAAGATCTAATAGTCGTTAGTTAAAACCTCTAATTCAACCTACTGAATTGCCTCAGGCCATCAAGCCACTTAAAGGTAGAGCTAAGTGCAGAACCCAAGTAACCTAACACCACACCAATCTGCTTTTACTACTGCCTCAGATAAACATGAACAAAACAAAATAAAAATATGATATAAATGATAGGATTTATTGGTGATCAAACATCTGTTCAGAACATTTTGCAATAAGAAACACATTTCAGATCGTCAAGCACTTCTGTTCCTAAATTGCACACTACTGTTGTGTCATGAAAATTGCATACCTAACATACCTAAATTTGGATTAAACAATCAACGAAACTGTTCTTTTATAACCCACTTAGCTTTCTAGAGAATTTATTGCCACCTTACACATTCTATTGCTGCAGATGTAGTCTGAGTTAGCATTTTCAATCTAATTTTATTTTGTCAAATTTATGAGTGAATTGGGATTGCTAAAGTACATAGCTAATTAGATTCAATAACCTAATTTTAGGAACATAAAATATTATTTTATTAGGAATGTGGATTTGTATCAATGATCTATATACTTCTACTCTTAAATTAGTAATATCTCTTAAATTTTGGTTGAAATGCAGTGACTCCCTAATTTTCTTACTATTTCAAGAAATAAATTTTTATACAAACATTAAAGTTTTCAAATAATTGGAGCTAACCCACTAATCACTATTGCTTATTTCTATTTTATTCATTTTAATGGAGTATTTTTAGAATCTCTTTCACATGATGTTGTCTCTTTAAACAAATAGTAACTTAACTTAAATGTTTCCTGAAGAATCCAGCTCATAATTATTTACATTATAGATCCTAAAGAGGAAATAAATGTAGTCTAATTTCCTCCCTCATTTTATAAAGGAAGAAGCTCAGTAAGGGAATCACCTTCAGAAGGTACTGGAGGACATAGGGCTGTGACCCAGATAGAGGGACTTCTTCTACCCACTTCATTTTCCTAGTTCATTTTTGAATTCTACATTTGTGGAGATGAACAGAACCTTTTGTCTCTCTATACACACTACTGTGTTGAGTTTTTTCCTATATTTCAAACACTATGGTTGATTTTACTTTGGTGTCTATTCTTATGTTTGATTGCATTTAAAACATTATAGCTTGGGAGCCCCTTATTGAAGCTAATAATATGTTGGGAATGACAAACTAGTTAAGAAAGCATCTTTTAATGAGTATAACTTAAGTGTAAGAATATAGGGCTTGAACAAGTGACTGTACGATAAAATATGTTTTCTTCTCTGTTTACTTTGTGTCATCTACATTAGCACATTCAAATTTTAGATTATGATTAATTTCTCAATTCTAACATGGTCATTTTAGTGGCTTGTGAAGCTTTGTCATGATTTTTTTAATGTCTATTTTTATTTTGAGAGAGAGTGAGAGCATGAACAAGGGTGGGGCAGGGAAAGAGGGAAAGGGAATCCCAAGCAGACTCCATGCTATCAGTGCAGAGCCCAACACGGTGCCCCATCCCATGAACTGTGAGATCATGACTTAAGCCTAAATCAATAGCTGGACATTCAACTGAGTGAACCATCCAGGTGCCCTTGTACTGATTTTTTAAGTCAAATATTAGAATAATCTTTCTGTAATTCCTAATGCCTTGCCCAAGTTCAAATTCAAATTTTTTGGACATTATTAGTAGCTGAAAAAAATATATATATACATACATATATTCAAAATGTAATCATCTAGAAATTGTGTTGAAAGTAGAGTTTGAAAAAAATATGTATGTGTGTGTCTGTACTTACATATACAAAATGTCCAAGGGACAGAGCCACAAAGACATACAACATGCAGTCAGTGTCTTAAATTTTAAAGACTATTTTTAAAAGAAAACTGAAAGAAATACAAGTGTTTATCTTTATTTGCATTCTGAATGATTGCAGGCTAGGGATGATTGTAATTATACAAAAGCTAGAGGCATATTTCAGCTCACTAAGAGGTTAATGAACTGTCCATTTGTATGGTCTTTATATACTCTATACCATTCAAACTTGTACCATTTCTCAAAGAACCTTGGGACCAATTGGCCTGATAGTGTCCAGGAAACAAAGAACATATAAATTTTTACCTCTTGTGGATCACAGAAGGCTCACATTTTCCAGTGACTCTACTTTACAGGCTTCAGTTTTGTTCCAGGGTTCCTTTCCAGAGGACCCAATATGGAAAGACTTGTGTGGTTTCCTCTTTGGGAAGCAAATATCATTTGGTTGCTTTGTTTCAGGGTTATTTGAAAGTTGAATACCTTTCTGAGGAATTATTTCTACAGTGATTGCCAATTTTCTGCTTGAGAGGTTTATGATCAAATCATCTCTGGTAGGAATTTCTAGTTAGGATTCTTTCTGCTGCTTATCTTCGAGGACATTTGCTAGCACATGTTAAAATTTCTTTTTCTACTGTAGTTAACATTCACGATTCTAAGCACCCACTAAAATGAATTATATAAAGCATATGGCTTAGAAACTGGAAGATTTAATTTCAAGGAGGAGTAAATACATATAGGATTTTAAAATGGAAGGTGGAAAGATGGTGGGTAAAATATTAAAAAGAAGCAGTAGTCTTCAAAATAAATTTTAAGATGTAAAGATTTTGCTAAATAATAAATAATGTTTCCCTGCATCTAGCAAACATACATGGAAAGGCCTAATATAAGTTGATATAACAACTGTAATTAAACATTTCATTAAACAAAATAACTTAGATTTTTAAAACAACAAAGCTTATTTTCTTTTGGATTCCACTTTTTAAATACCACCTAGAAAAAAAAAACTTTCTTAAACTGTTCTCATTATTTGTCCATAGATATCACCTTAATTATAGTATTGGTACTGTCTTTAGTATTCGCAGGGAATCAGCATTAGTGAATAATGAGTGACATTCTTTATGAAGACTATGTAATAATAACATAAATCCTGAATGGAATTAGCAAATCAAATGTGACACACATTGCCCAACAAATACTACAAATTGAAAGCACTCCATGTACCAGGATTGTGTATAGTAACAACAACAAAAAGAATGCTTACATCATTTTTTTAGAAACTGCAATCACTAATTCCATTATATCTTATCTCACAATTGTTCTAGGTTGTAGTAAATTAGATGTGGAATATCATATTTCAAAATATCAGTGTCATTTAACTTTTGGCTCAATGTGCTCCATGCCAGAAATACCTGTTTCTATTTTATTGCACTGTGTAAAAGAAAAATATATGTGGAGAATATGCATAAATGTGAATGTAAATCCATCCTAGAGAGTTCATCTCAATCTAATCAGCCTAAATTTTAAAAGTTACTAAGAATAATAGTGAAACCATTAAGTGTTACAGTTATGGATCATTCCCAAAGGTAAGATATATATTAAAAATATAATAATAATGATGGTGAATTTAAGATAACTTGAAAAAATTTAAAATACCTCTCAATTATTTGTTACAAAAAATTATTACAATGTTTTATTTTATAATTTTTAATATATTCAATAGTTTACAGTGTTGTGCTGTGTACCCAAATAGTAGTCTTGTTGAGGCCATACCGAAAAAAAGAGATAAGAGAAACTTCAAATTTAGTAGTTCATGATTTTAAAAAAACATAAATTTCCTTCTCTAAATCTAGGCTCAACCTCTGACTCTATTGTATTTCTACCTTTGTATCAAATTTCAGAATGTGTCTACCACATGGGGAAATATTGAGATTTGAGTTTGTTAACTTTCTATTACAGCTAAAAACGCAAGTAGAAACTAAACTAAAACATTGTTATAGTCTCTTCCAGCTTTCTCAAAACAATTTCATGAAACAGTTTATTAGGTTATGTATGACTTGTAAGCAAAAAATAAGGGATATATGTGCAGAAGCATGAAAATTAACAGACAAAAATAAGTTATTTAATGAATGACTACGGCATACAAAAAAATAGAACATGACTAGTCTAGAAAAGTTTTCTAAATTCCTTTAAATTACTTTGCATCCACAGAAAGCACATTTTAAAGGAAATATCCATATGGAAAAATAGTGAATATTAAACAATAAGAACCACTGACATTAATGCACAATGTAATGTAAATACTGGGAAACTAGACTATACCCCCTGAAAAAGTATTGATGGGACTTGGGTTCAGGTTTCATTCAGTCATTTATGCAAAATCATTAATAAAGTAGTGTATGGTGTCAAGAATTGTGCTGCACAATTGACAGATCACTTATGTCAAATGGTTTCAATATAATTGGTTATTGGAAAGGGTAGAGAAAAAAGATTATAATACAGGGTAATAATTTCTATAGTAGAAATACAAGAGATGATACCAGAATATATAAATGGTTCCCCAAAGCTGCACTTTTGGAGGCAGGTCAACTTTATAGGAAATTTCATGGGCGAGGTGATGACTGAGACCTACGAGTTGACTAAATTGAGGAAGGAAGTGAATACAACCACTTGAGAGGAGACTGGTCTAGTGTACTTTGTGGGACTTGGAATGGTTCCCATGCCTGGTGCTGTGGCAAAGAAAAAAAAAATAGTGCTGAGCAAAGACTGATGATAAGGAATGCCATTAATTAGATAGGAGTCTGGGAAATTTGTTAAGTGGTTTTTCCCTTTTACTACACATGATGAGAAGAACAAAAGGATGTTATACTGGGAGTGGTATCATATATTTTTAGACGTGTTTACCTTAGCTGTTGAAGGGAGTAAGGACTAGAGGTATGGAATTGTTTGGGAAATTGTTTTTATGATCTCTGTGAGAAGTGAGAATGACAGTCTCTGAAATTGTGGAGGAAATAAAAAGAATGGGGCAAATTCAGGAGGTATAAATAGATTGAATGTACAGGATTTGGTAACTGATTATGTGAGCAAAAAGGAGCTGAATGACAGTTTCAGATTTTGTAATGTTAAAGCTGGATGAAAGGATGGGTCCTTCACTGATAAGGGCACTATAAAACGGAAACAGATTTAAAATAGAAAAGGAGGTGATTAGCAGATGAAAATTTTGGTTTTTTTCATATTGAATTTAAACTATTTCAGTTTCTCTGACTGGAGATTCGGGGAGATTTGGATATATAATTTTGGAAAACCGTATTAGGTTGAAGATTACTTGAAATTCACCAGCATGTAGATGGGTGTTGAATCTTTTGCGTACTTTGGGTGAGATTAAATGAGGAGAGGATTGAAAGTCCAACTCTGTAGACCCTGTACAAGAGAACTCTCTAGAGCTTCAGAGAAAGAGGGAAAGGAGATGGAGGATTATGGGAAATGGGAGAAAGGAAATCAAAGTAAAGAAGAGGAAATTTCAAGATAGGCATCCTTAAAACAGTTTCAAACTTGAAATAAGGTCGAGTAAATTAGAGCCTGAAAATTTTTGGCTGTTATTAGAAAAATGACCATCACGAAAATAAGGCTAAAGAAACAGAATAAATTCAGTGGCTAATTAATGAATTCCTGTTATACATAATGCCTTATATAAGATATCTAAGGTGAAATTATGAAGACAACAGACATGGTCTCTATCCCATAAGATTTTCTAGTAAGAGAGATATGCCTCAATTACATGCACGTGGATAAAACCTGTGACTGAAAATTGCAGTTTACTTCTATCACAAAGTTAGTCTTTGAGGAAAAAGTAAGGGCTAAGGCAGAATCTAGGAAGAGAATTGGTTCCTAATTAAAGCTTTCCTCATTTTTAAATGTAAATGAAAGGGTTTTAAAAATTATTTATATATTTATGTATCTATATAATTATATATTTATATACATGCATATATACCTACATATATACTTATATATAGTTATATGTACATGTATATATATGTATGTATATAATACATACACATGTTTGTAATACAAAATCTGCAGTTTTATTGTAGATGTAGGGAAGTAAAAACAGCACTAGAAATTAATACCCTGTCAGTTAGTATTAAAAGACAAGAGATAAGAAAAGCTCAGACCTTAATTTGAAGGTGTGTGGCCAAAGGCTTGTCAGGGAGAGATAAAGGAGAGAGAAGAAGAATCTTTTAACTAGTACTAACTACTAGTATTAAATGTAAACAATGCCCAAGTCTAGCATTTTTTCGCAAGTGGTATTGTCAGCAGATAAAGTCTGTACAAGCAAGAACTGTAATTTTAATTATGCATTAGTAATACTTAATCCTCTTCCTAACATGTAAGATATTTGGTACCACAATGCACTCTTTTTTCCAATCATTAATTACCAACGAAGCCAAGCATCAGAACAAAATCCAAATAATTACCCATCTTTAGAAATAACCTAAACTAAAAGTTTACTTATAAATAATGTTGTAATAGTGTTAGGATATTTTTAAATATTATCAATGACATAGTTAATTCAATATGAGATCTTATAATTGAATGTGACTTTAGAGATCATCTGGACAAGAAGAGCTCAAAACTAATTAATGCCCATTTGTCTCAATCTAAGTCAGCTTCTAGGCCTGCTGCACTATAGCCTGGAGGATGGAGTTTGCTTTGATACAATTCAATCCCCAAGATGATTAGTTAGTTTGACTCTGTTCCTATGGTTAAAACTATTCTAGTGACGATCAACAAGAATTTGGTGCAAATTCTTCACTACTCTTAGGTCATATTTTAGTCCTACTTAATGAAAATCTATTGTGTGACTTCATTTTCACATAAAATTCAGATAAAAACTAAGAATTTCCAACTCCCAGTCCAAGGATTTAAAGGATGGCTATTGAAAAATTAAAGAATCTATTAGTGGAAAATGACTTTCAGAATGAATGGAGACATTATTTCACATCCTAAGGTAATAGTCCCCATCCCATCAGACTGGCAGGATGGTCTAAAATAATTCATCCATAAATGAGTGGTCATCTCTGTAAATGCTTGCAGTGTTTGAGATTCTCAAAATAGATAAATGAGATATTATAGAGGAAATGAATGCTTTGTAAATCTATCACAGTTTTCATTAAGAAATCAATGAAAGAAGAGAAAAAATATATATATATATACACAAGCTAAAAAAATGTAAAAAAATCATTAGAAAGATAATCATGTCAACGAACCATTAAAACACACATTAAAATTAGAAACTGTCAGATATGTCAGTTCTTGAGAAACTAAACTCATCCTTTAATTACCTTTGAAACATAATCATTTTATAATTGAAAGCATCTGCATACACAAAATTTGACAAAGGTTTAGATTATTTTAGTTCAAGGAAGTTTATTTTGTATTTATTAAAATTATTGAAGCATTGCAGAACTCTATAAAAAACAAAAATTTAAGGGAAAAAGAATATACTGGAAAAATCCTAATCTTCATAACTCTTGGCAGAAAGAATAGAAGATGACCATAAAAATATAAGGTTATAAACAAGGAAAATGTTAACATTTTTTTTCCTATTAAGAAACATCTTCTGATAACCACAGGATTAACATTCCCATTATAATATAGTTTTTCCCCTAAGAAAAACTTAATTACTAAACACAATTAGAAAGTAGAGGGAAAAAAATTCCATTTGTACCCTACTGTAAAGATTTTGCAAGTGGAAAATATATATACATAAGGGCAAAGTTTTCTTTTGTTTGTTTTTTTTGTTTTTGTCTTTATTTTTATTATTTTTTATAGTTTATTGTCAAGTTGGTTTACATATAACACCCAGTGCTCCTCCATGCCCATCACTCCCCTTCTTCTCTCCCCCACCTCCCCTCAGCCCTCAGTTTGTTCTCAGCATTCAAGAGTCTCTCATGGTTTTCCTCCCTCCCTCTCCTCAACTATTTTTCACCTTCTTCTCCCACTTCATCCTCTGTTAACTTCCTCCTAACTCACCTATATGTGCAAACATATGGTATTTGTCCTTCTCTGCCTGACTTATTTCACTCAGCATAGCACCATCTAGTTCCATCCATTTTGGTACACATGGCCAGATTTCATTCTTTCTCATTGCAATGTAGTATTTCATTGTATAAATATACCACATCTTCTTGATCCATTCATCAGTTGATGGACACTTAAGCTCTTTCCATGTTTTGGCTATTATTGAGAGTGCTCCTATAAACATTGGGGCACGTGTGCCCCTATATATAGGCACTTGTATCAGCACTCCTGCATCCCTTGGGTAAATTCCTAGCAGTACTATTGCTGGGTCATAGAGGAGTTCTCTTGTTAATTTTTTGAGGGACCTCTATACTGTTTTCCAGAGGGGTTGCACCAGCTTACATTCCCACCAGCAATATAGGAGGGTGCCCGTTTCTCCACATCCTCTCCAGCATCTAGTCTCCTGATTTGTTCATTTTAGCCACTCTGACCAGCATGAGGTGGTATCTCAGGATTGTTTTGATTTGTATTTCCCTGATGTTGAGGGATACTGAGCATAATTTGATGTGTCTGTTAGCCATCTGGATGTCCTCTTTGGAGAAGTATCTGTTCATGTCTTCTGCCCATTTCTTCACTGGATTATTTGTTTTTCCGGTGTGGAGTTTGGTGTGTTCTTTGTAGATTTTGGATACTAGCCCTTTATCTGATATGTCATTTGCAACTATCTTTCCCCATTCCGTCAGTTGCCTATTACTTTTGTTTATTGTTTCCTTTGCCATGCAGAAGCTTTTTGTCTTGATAAGGTCCCAGTAGTTCATTTTTGCTCTTGATTCCCTTGCCTTTGGATATGTGTCGTAAGAAATTGCTGTGGTGGAGGTCAAGGAGGTTTTTTCCTGCTTTGTCCTCTAGGATTTTGGTGGTTTCCTGTCTCACATTCAGGTCCTTTATCCATTTTGAGTTTATATTTGTGTATGGTGTGAGAAAATGATGTAGTTTCATTCTTCTGCATGTTGCTGTCCAGTTCTCCCAGCTCCATCTGTTAAAGAGGCTGTCTTTTTTCCATTGGATGCTTTTCCCTGCTTTGTGAAAGATTAGTTGACCATACATTCGTCGTCCAATTCTGAGTTCCTGTTCTATTCCATTGATCTATGTGTCTGTAGTTGTGCCAATAGCATACTGTCTGGATGATTACAGCTTTATAGTAGAGGCTAAAGTCTGGGATAGTGATGCTTCATGTTTTTGTTTTCTTCTTCAATATTACTTGGCTATTCGGGGTCTTTTGTGGTTTCATACAAATTTTAGGTTAGTTTGTTCTAGTTTTGAGAAGAATGCTCGTGCAATTTTGATTGGGATTGCAGAGAATGTGTAGATTTCTTTGGGTAGTAATGACATTTTAACAATATTTATTCTTCCGACCCATGAGCATGGAATGTTTTTCCATTTCTTTGTGTCTTTTTCAATTTCCTTCATAAGTTTTCTATAGTGTTCATCATACATATCTCCTACATTTTTGGTTAGGTTTATTCCTAGGTATTTTATTATTTTTTGTGCAATTGTGAATGGGATCCATTTCTTGATTTCTCTTTCGTTATTGGTGTATAAAAATGCAACCGATTTCTGTACATTGATTTTTTATCCTGCAACTTTGCTGAATTCTTGGATCAGTTGTAGTAGGCTTCTGGTGGAGTCTGTCAGGTTTTCTATGTAGAGTATCATGTCATCAGCGAAAAGTAAAAGTTTTACTTCTCTACCAATTCTGATGCCTTTTATTTCCCTTTGTTTTCTGATTGCCAATGCTAGGACTTCCAGCACTATGTTAAACAACAGTGGTGAGACTGGACATCCCTGTCGTCTTCCTGATCTCAGGGTGAAAGTTCTCAGTCCTATTGAGGATGATGTTAGTTGAGGGCTTCTCATAGATGGCTTTTATGATGTTTAAGTAAGTTCCTTTTATCCGAACTTTCTTGAGGCTCTTTGTTAAGACGGGATCCTGTATTTTGTCAAATGCTTTTCCTGCATCTATGGACAGGATCATATGATTTTTATCTTTTCTTTTGTTAATGTGATGTATCACATTGATTGATTTGTGAACATTGAACCAGCCCTGTAACCCAGGAATGAATCCCACTTGATCTTGGTGGATAATTCTTTTTATGTGCTGTTGGATTCGATTTGCAAGTATTTTGTTGAGGATTTTTGCATCTGGATTCATCAAGGATATTGCCCTGTAGTTCTCTTTGTTTGCTGGGTCTCTGTCTGGTTTGGGAATAAAAGTGATGCCGGCTTTATAAATTGAGTCCTGAAGTTGTCCTTCAATTTCTATTTTTTGGAATAGCTTGAGAAGAATGGGTATTAATTCTGTTTTAAGTGTCTGGTAGAATTCGCCAGGGAAGCCATCTGGCCCAGGGCTCTTATTTGTTGGGAGATTTTTGATAACTGATACAATTTCCTCATGAGCTATGGGTCTGTTAAGGTTTTCTATCTCTTCCTGTGTGATTTTTGGTAGTGAGTGTGTGTTTAGGAATTTGTTCATTTCTTCTAAGTTGTCTAGTTAGTTGGCATATAATTTTTCATAGTATTCCCTGATAATAGCTTGTATTTCTGAGGGTCTGGATATAAGTCCTTTTTCATTCATGATCTTGTCTATGAGTACTCTCTATTTTCTTTTTGAGAAGTCTGGTTAGAGGTTTGTCAATTTTGTTTATTTTTTTAAAAAAACAACTCTTGGTTTATCTGTTCAACTGTTTTTTTTTTTTTTTGTTTCTATATTGTTTATTTCTGCTGTGATTTTTATTATTTCTCTTCTCTTACTGGGTGTGGGGGGTTCATGTTACTCTCCCCCTAGTTCCTTTAGGTGCACTGTTAAATTTTGTACTTGCACTTTTTCTAATTTCTTGAAATAGGCCTGGAGAGCAATGTATTTTCCTCTTAGGACTGCCTTTGCCGCATCCCATAGAGTTTGAATTGTTGTGTTTTCATTTTCATTTGTTTCCATATAATTTTTAATTTCTTCTCTAATTGCCTGATTGGCCCATTCATTTCTTTAGTAGGGTGTTCTTTAACCTCCATGTTTTTGGAGGTCTTCCAGACTTCTTCCTGTGATTGATTTCAAGTTTCAAAGCATTATGATCTGAGAGTGTGCATGGTATGATCTCAATTCTTTTATATTTATTGAGGGCTGCTTTATGACCCAGTATGTGATCTATCTTGGAGAATGTGCCATGTGCACTTGAGAAGAAAGTGAATTTCCTGGCCTCAGGATGTAGAGTTCTGAATATATCTGTCAGATCCATCTGGTCCAATGTGTCATTCAAGTCCATTGTTTCTTTAGTGATTTTCTGTCTAGTTGATCTATCCATTGCTGTAAGAGGAGTATTAAAGTCCCCTGCTATTAGCACTTTCTCATCCATAGGATTATTTCTGTTTGTGATTAACTGTTTTATGTATTTAGGTGCGCCCATATTCAGTGCATAGACATTTATAATTGTTAGCTCTTCCTGATGGATAGACCCTGTAATTATTATATAACGCCCTTCTTCATCCCGTGTTAGTGTCTTTACTTTCACGTCCAGTTTGTCTGCCATAAGTATAGCTACTCCAGCTTTCTTTTGACTTCTAGTAACATGATAGATATTTCTCCATCCCCTTACTTTCGATCTGAAGGTATCCTCAGGTCTAAAATGAGTTTCTTGTAGACAGCAAATAGATGGATTTTGTTTTTCTATCCATTCTGCTACCCTATGTCTTTTGATTGGAGCATTCAGCCCATTTACATTCAGTGTTATTATTGAAATATATGGGTTTAGAGTCATTGTGTCCTTTGTGGGATTCATCCTTGTGGTGGATATCATCTGTTCCTTGCAACATTTCTCTCAAGAGTGTTTCCCTCAGGGTTTCTTGTAGGGCTGGTTTAGTGGTGACAAATTCTTTCAATTTCTGTTTATTTGGGAAGACTTTTATCTCTCCTATTCTGAATGGCAGGCTTGCTGGATAGAGGATTCTTGGCTGCATATTTTTACTGTTCATCACATTGAAGATATCCTGCCATTCCTTTCTGGCCTGCCAAATTTCAATAGATAGGTCTGTCACCACTCGGATAGGTTTCCCTTTGTATGTTAGGGCCCTTTTATCCCTAGCTGCTTTCAAAATTCTCTCTTTGTCCTTATATTTTTCCAGTTTAACTATGATATATAGTGCAAAAGATCGATTCAAGTTACATATGAGGGGAGTTCTCTGTGACTCTTGAATTTCAATGTCTACTTCCTTCCCCAGGTTGCGGAAGTTCTCTGCTATAAGTTGTTCAAGGACTCCTTCAGCGCCTTTCCCTCTCTCTTCCTCTGCTGTAATTCCTATGATATGAATATTTTTCCATTTTATTGTATTGCTGAGCTCTCAAACTCTCCTTTTGTGTTCCTGGATCAGTTTTTCTCTCTTTTTCTCAGCTTCCTCTTTTTCTATAATTGTTTCTTCTAAATCACTTATTCTCCTTTCTGCCTCTTCAATCCATGCATTGGATGCCCCCATTTTATTATGTATCTCATTTATAGCATTTTTTTAATTCGTCATAACTATTTTTAAGCTCCATGGTCTTTGTAGCAATAGTTTCTCTGATGTCTTCCATGCTTTTATCAAGCCCGTCGATTAATTTTATGATTATTGTTCTAAACTCTTGTTTATTATGTTGCTTATATCTGTTTTGAGCAGTTCTTTAACTGTCATTTCTTCCTGGAATTTCTCTGGAGGAGAGTTCTTCCGTTTTGTCTCATTGGTTAGCTTTCTGTCTCTTGTTAGTTTTAAAACCTTGTTATACACTCTGCCCCTGCAAGTGCTGATGTATTAAAGAGGGCTTTTTGACTGTCCAGGGCCTGTCTGTTCAGTAAGTCTTCTTTGAGTGGTGTCTCTTGGTTTCTCTTATTGAGACTTTGATTATTTTGTTTCCCTATTCGTAGTGGTGTTTGGGACTCTCCTCCATGTGTTCTTTGGCTTGTTTCTTGAGGTAGCCTTGGAAAAAAAAAAACAGACAGAAAACCACACAGGGAACAAAGGTAAACAAATGCACAGACAAATCCAATAAACACGCAAAAGGAAAGGGAAAAAGAAAAGGAAAATAAAGAGGGGACAAAAACCAAAACAATACAAAAAAAAGAAGAAGGAGGGATGACCAATAATAAATAAAATTAATAAAAAATTGAAAAAAGAAGAAAAGGAAAAAGAAATAACCCAAAAGACAAAGGACAGTCTAAAGGATTAAAACCAGAATTCACAGCTACAAATAAAGAGCCAGGTGTATGCAGTGTTGATGGAAGAGCATATACAGAGAAATGACAGGGCAGGGAGGAAGCAAAATTAAAAATGAAATGACCAGGCAGAGAGACCAAGAGGCTTGATTCAGAGGGAGAAATTGTAGAATATGTTTAGACGCAATGAAAACGGGACAAAGATGTACCCAGAGAAACTATATAGTCTGATTATTCCAGAGAGGGAGAAAAAGGTAGTGGTGGAGGTGCTGGAGATAAGAAGGAGATAAGAAGTAAGTGACTCAGACCTGTTGTGCTCCAAGTTTCTCTTTGCTATTTTATTTGGAGATTGCTATCTCCATCTGGAGAATGGATTAAATGTGACTGTTTTAAGCCAACCAGTGACCAGAGTGCCCAGACCAGCAGACTGGAGGGTTATGAATGAGAAAAGGGAGATTATATCTGAATAGAAAAAATTAGCTAGGATTAATCATGGCAGTGCATCCATGTTGGTCTTGCCAAAGGCTCAGGAAAAACAAAAACAAAAACAAAAACAAAGCAGCTCTCTCGCGGGAATGGGCATGGTTTGGTGTAGGCAGGTCTAGCCTCCACTGTGTCCCACTGGCCACTCCCTGAGGACCTGCCTTGGTGTTTGTGGGGAGAAAAATGGCATCGCCCAGTCTCTTCTCAACCAGGTATTGCAAATCATTCCTTTGGGTCCGATCTTCCTGTGCTGAGGGCGTAGCGAAGGTGGGCTGAGTTCTATGCCCCACACCCTGCCTTGTTTCCAGGTCCCAATCCGCGCTTTGTTTATACCGCTGGAAACACAATCCGGTAGGTCGATGCCTCCCTGCTGCCCAGGGTCAAGTGGAGGGTGGGGTAAGTGTCACAACCTGAGATCCAACGGGGTCAAATGGCAGTACAACCTGGGATCTGAGACCTCCACGACGGTGGGGGCCCTTCATGGGAAGTCAGCCTCAGCCTGCTGCCTGGGCAAAGTTTTCTTTAAAGAAATATTTGCTGCAGAAAATCTTATCCTCAGAAAGGTAAAAGAGCAAAAAAAATACAAAAAAAAAAAATGAGAGCTAATCACTCTGATCATAAGATGAAAACTTCAATACTATTAATAGCTCTCATAAGTTGAACCTGGAGAGACTATTAGAAATTATTTATAACATCTTGCTTCTTAACTGTCTCCCTTATTGAAAGAGTTGGCAGAAAAACAAATCAACAACCAGCCTACTTCCTGCCAATTTGATTTCCTAAGATGTCTATTCTATGTGTCTTCATTTGTGACACATAAGATACACACATAAACACAAGATACACACAGGGAAGTCCAGGCCAATACACTTTTTTATCATAAGTGAAGGCTTTGGCTCAGTCTTCTCAGGCATTCTCTTATCTTGGATCCTCAGTTTCAACATTAAAATAAATTTTGAGTTGATTATATAAAAATTTATTTTTATTATTATTTGTTAATAGCTTAAGATATCAACATAAACCCTCTAAACTTTACCTAATGGAAATAAAATAGCAAAGAGAAACTTGGAGCACAACAGGTCTGAGTCACTTACTTCTTATCTCCTTTCTCAGACCCTATTTTATAGACCAGCAGTTCTCAAACTTTAGGTACAGTGAGATCACTTGGAGAATGCAGAGTACTCCAATCTCCAAATCTTTGATCCAGTAAGTCTGCTAAAAACGCTGTATTTCTAACAAGTTCCCACGTGATGCTGAGACCACTTGGAAAACCTCTGTGCAATGCCTTACTCTGATTGGATTTAAAGTGGGATGGAGAAGACAGCAGAAGACATAAGCCCAATCAAGAAAAAAAATCAGCCTAAAGCTTCTTCCTGAATCAGAAGAATGAAAAGGAAAAGAGAAATAAGAAGTAAAGTAAATCAATGTGAAAAGCAACAAAACTCCCTTTCTAACAAAGCCTGCATTATGGAAATGACGTATTTATCTTCACCCGATTAGCCCTAAGAACTGAGATGGACCCTCCACCCCAAATTTATCTGCATTGAGACTGATGACACCACATATATACCTAAGAGGACATGAAAAGATTTATTGGTCAATAATGAAATCATTATAATGAGGGACAAACAAGGCTGGGTTCCATGCTGATCTAATAATGGCTTGAAAAAAGATCAAGGAAGGGCAACAGGCTCGGGATTTTTGTGGAGGTAAAGATGTGGGTTGGGATGAAGGTCTTCTCATGTGCAAACTTGTATCTGTATGATTTGAACTTTCCACTGATGCCAAAAGAGAGAATATCTAGACTTTCTTTTAGCTTGCCTAGCTATGGTGCCAAAAGAAAGGTGAGTGGTGGGCTTAAAACCTATCAACAAACATCAAAAATGAAGTCAGATTTTTTGTTACAATTCACTCCTGAAGATTTACTGATAACTGAAATATACCACGTTGATTCAATCGAATTTGAGCTTGTTTACATAGTCACTATGTAAGTCATTATGGTACTCTGTGAGGCCTGTAGCATGAGGTTAATTAATTCCTTTTTCAAAAGTCCAGCACAGCACATTTTATATAGTGAAATGAGAGCCTCAGCCACTGGCAAGAATGTTCGGATCTTCCCAAAGAAGATGAAGGGTGTTCTGCTGAGGTGGTGGTGGTGGCTTTTGTATATGGTGTTGGTGTTTGTGGCTTTAGGATACACAGAGAACTTTGTGACATTGATTTATACTTTTGGTATTTATGAGGCAAGGAATTTCCAGCATTGTTGCCATTGACCAAACCAGGTGTCTTGACTATTGGCAATGGTGATAAGAATCATCAGAGGTGGCTGTTTGTTGGCCAGAGCATCCAGTGCTAAAATGACTGACTAAATTTGGCCAAATGTGTTGGCCCTTGGGCATTGTCCTTTCTCAGGGATTTTCTCATTAAAGGATAAAAACCAGGGGTTCCTGGGGTGCCTGGATGGCTCAGTCGGTTAAGTGTTCTACTTCAGCTCAAGTCATGATCCCACAGTTCATGGGTTTGAGCCCAGCGTCAGGCTCTGTGCTGACAGCTAGCTCAGAGCCTGGAGCCTGATTCAGATTCTGTGTATGTGTCTGTCTCTCTGACCCTCCCCTTCTCATGCTGTCTCTCTCTCTCTCTCTCTCTCTCTCAAATAAATAAAACATTAAAAAAATTAAAAACCAGGGGTGCCTGGGTGGCTCAGTCCATTAAGTGTCCTACTTCAGCTCAGGTCATGTTCTTGTTCGAGCCCCACGTTGCACTTTGTGCTGACAGTTCAAAGCCTGGAGTATATTTCGATTCTGTGTGTCTCCCTCTCTCTGTGCTCCTCCCCTGCTCATGTTCTGTCTCTCTCAAAAATAAACATGCAAAAAAAAAAACCTGTTAAAATAAAAAAAAGATAAAAACCAGATACTCTCCATAGAGCTCCATCCTTTGGGACAGGATCCCACCATACATAAAGTGTATGAACTCCCTTAGTAGTTTACTCAGTTGGCCCAAGGGGCTGCCCAAGTAGCCAAGGATTCTAGGAGAAAGATGAATTCCTCTGGCACCATAGCATCTGGCAAAGAACTAAAGACAGGGGGATGGGGGCAGGTCTGCAATTGTCCTGGAAGTACAATTTTTTTTATAGCAAGGAGGGCTTGGTGGTCATACTGTGCTTATAGGATGCTATACCTATGGCCAAGTCACAGTGGCCAGTGGTACACAGATTCAAGATCTCTGTATCCAAGGAAGTCCAGTATATGACCAGCAATTGCTACTCTAATGATATATAGCATTTCTCTTTCATGAGAAAACTGAGAACAACTTGCAGTAATCATGAATAGTCCAGAGACTCCAGGAGGCATGAGAGAATATAGCTAAAACATTTACAGTGTAGGAATTAGAGGTGTATGGAGGTGAGGATTGACAAATTGGGGTTGGGTGGGTAGGTGGGGTAAAGTGATTGGCAATGTCTATAGAAATTTAAATAGATTCTAGAATTGTTTGTTGAAGGTATTTACATTCAAGGTGGGCCAGTTTTTAATAGTATATATAGATAAGTAAAATTTTTAAATGATGTATGGATTATCTTCAGGTCTAAAATGGATGTCAAGCTTGTTTTAACACTGTATGATGTTAATGATGCTGATAAGATCAATAGCTGTTTCCCGATAGTATCAGGGATAGAAGAGCACCCAGTTGAGCAAATAATTTTCAGCAATTTAACTAAGACATTGGGGCCATGCGCTGTGTGAGGGAATGTGCCATCCCCTTTTTGTGTGCCTTTGTGACTATTTATATGGCCTGAATACATGTGTCAAATGATCTCCTTAGAGAAAGATGTTCTCAATGTCATATCATAACTGTACCAGTGACGCAAGTTGGATGTAGTTAAAATCTTACCTGCAAAGACTGTATGTGAGGCAAGATGGTTGAGGTACACTGTTGGTAGCCAAGTAAAAATATATGGTGTCCTTTTCAAGGTGAAAGCAAATTGCAGCTCAGAGGTGGTTGAAATATATATTTAACAGAACTTATTATCCAAATCAGTAATGGCAAAATATTTACCAATTACTGATTGTGTGGAATCAGTAATTTCAATAACAATAGGTATGAGGGCCTTAATGAGTGGAGCACATTGCATTGAGGTTGCAGTAATCCACCCTGAGATACCATTCATTCTAAGTAAATAGGCTGTTTAATGGAGCAATGAGGGTAATCACCCTTCTCTAAAAGGTTAACTATTTTAAGTGGTGGGGAAGGACAGGGGCATTGGATCTTTTTTGTCAAGGCAGTTATAAATGTCAGGAACTTAATTTTTCTTTATTACTGTTGAATTATAGCATCCATGCCTGCTATGGATATTTAGAATATAACCATGGAAAATTAGGCAAAACACTAGTGTGAACTAGTGGATAAAGATAAGGATAAGGTAAAGTATAATTTTTTTTTCTATTTTATATTTGGTAACTCATGTCAGGGTATACAAGGTAGTTATTATATATATATGTATTTAACAGATTCCTAAGCATAACTTTAATTTGAGTCCCAGTATTGATTAACGCCATGGGAAACTTTACAAATTGGTACATCTCAGTAGTCATTAAAATTGATTCAGAACCTGTGTTCTAGAAGTACAAAATCTAAGGAGCATCCTTTATCTGCTATTATAAAGAGTATTTTAGTAAATATACAGTATCCAACTAGGTCAAATTGTGAACGTATTTTTTAGTTTTTTGTTTGTTCCTTTCCCTGTCTAGTTTCCTTCTCTTTGTTTCTTTTCTCTTCTTTCTTTTTTTAAAGTTGTGTGTGTGTATGTGTGTGTGTGCGTGTGTGTGTGTGTGTGTGTGTGTATGTTTGGTTTTTATTTATTTTGAGATAGAGAGAAAACACATAGGTGGGAGAGAGGCAGAGAGAGAAGATCTCAAGCAGGCTGCACATTGAAGCGCAGATCCCAATGAAGGGGTGATCCTAACCAAATGAACCACCCAGGCATTTTCCTCCCTCCCCTCCCCCTTTCTTTCTCCTTCCTCCTTCCTTTTCTTTCTTTTTTCTTTCTTTTTCTTTCTTTCATTCATTCTTTCTTTCATTCTTTCTTTCTTTCTTTTTTTCTTTCTTTCTTTCTTTCTTTTTTTCTTTCTTTCTTTCTTTCTTTCTTTCTTTCTTTCTTTCTTTCTTTCTTTCTTTCTTTCTTTCTTTCTTTCTTTCCTTCCTTCCTTCCTTCCTTCCTTCCTTCCTTCCTTCTTTCCTTCCTTTCATTACTGAATATATTTTAGGTATAGGGTTAGCACTGCATTTCTTGTATTTATAAGTTTCTTCCTTCAGAAAGTTATAAATTGGTATCTTCACAGGAAGAAATATTTTCCCATGGCAATGATTGCTTTATTTGATTTAAGGATCTTGAGCTTAAATGCCAAATTTTAAATAAACCCTTGCCTATCTCATGTATTGAGCATAGGGCATGGGTTATTTTCCTGTAACTCTGAGGGTCTGGATCTTATTTGCAACAAAGGTATGGGTAGCAGCATCAGCAAAGGCCAATATCAGGGCACTAGTGTTGCAGGACTTTTGACCTTGATACCCGGGATTCATTTTCTTGTTGCTTCGAAGAATGAAGAGGTAAACACAGAATAAAATGAGCAGTAAGCAAAAGTTTATCAGAGTATAAGAAAGTAAGAATTGTATGAAAGTTCTCTTTACAGAGAGGGGACATTTGAAAGTGAATGCTGGTGACTACCAGCAAGGGTCTTTGTTTTATAAGGTTCTGGTCAGCTTCCACTTCCCTTTCCCCTCATTCCTTCTCAGGTTCTATCCTTAGTGGGTGGATAACTCTAGGTGCTGGGTTGTCCATTCCTGAGTGGCTCGACTCCATAGTGTGAGGTGTCAGACTATGGTCATACCGTCCCTTATGTAACATAAATTTTATGGTTTAATTTTTTTAGTTAGGTATTTTTATTGTCAAATTCCTGAGGGAAACCTAAGAGGGAGTAAGAGGAACCACATGCCTGAGGGAGTTTGCTGTGGTAAGATGCTCCCAGCATTGGTCCAAAATATGTGTTATTTCCCACTCAGCTACCTTAGGTCCTAACCTTTCCCTCTCTGCCTATTTTATCCTATCTTTTCCCTATCATACTAGTGAGCCATTTACTTTTAGAAATGTGACCTCAGCATGCAACAGGGTGACTGCTCTTCCTCTACACAAGTGACCACCTGATGGATCCACATATTGCACAGGGTACTAGTCTTTCCCCTGAGAACTCTACAGATTAAGGCCAATGCCTGGTTGATACAACCAGCAGTTATAGGGTAAAAGTTGTTCCCTGAGTCTAGTGTCAATCACAGATGATGCTGGATTGGAGATTCACAATTTAGTCTAAAATTTATAGATGAGCCGGAACTGAGATATGCAACATAATGCCATTTTAAGGTGGGCTGCAATGTCATCTTGTCCCTAAATGTTTGAAAATTTTGTCTTCAGTTGGTTAAATCTCTAACAGAAACTTCATAAGACTCAGCAAATGCAACACAAAGTAGCATATCAAAAAGCATAAGCCAGTCAGCTGGCACCATCTCAAAGTACATGCTAGACAGCAGTCAGCAGAGCCATATAGCAAACCAAAGAAAGAGAAGAAAGACCCCGTCGGGGGTGGTGATCACATCACACTCTGCTCATGGCAGCTATTCTTGTGGCTTTTCACAGAGCTGGGATGGGTCCCTCAATCCAAAATTCATTTGGACATGGGGACTGAGGAAGCCATTTACACATCAAGAGGCTATAAAAAAGTTTGTTATTCACATGAGGCTTTGAGGGTAGAGCACAGTATGTCCAAGACTGGTATAAAAGTGTCTTGAGAGAATAAGAAGGAGCAACTGGCCTAGGTTTCTACAGTGGTTAGGGAGTGAGGCTGGGGTAAGTGTTCCTGACAAGCATACAAGGGGCTTATGAGCTTCTTAATGGTGACAAAGGAGGGAACAACTTGGTTTTCTTATTAATATGTCCAGATGTGGACAGAAGGGAGGGTAAGGTGAAGATTGAAAGTTTTTAGCAATTAAATATCGAAAATAGACTCTATTACAACTCTTTTATTATCTCTTCAATCTTCTTATCATGTTTCAAATTATTTTGTTGGGTGGGGCAGGATAAGAGAACTTCAACCCACTCCTATTATTGTTTAAAAAAAGAAAAATCCCAAAATTAGAAAAGAGGAGAGAGGACTTGATATTGATTGTGAGTCTTCTTTCAGGAATTCTTTGTAGTAAATATTATCATGTTTTTCTATTTCCTTTATTTTTCTCGGAATTAAACTGAGAAAGTGGTTTGCCCATCGTCACACAGAAATAGATTGGAGAGTCACTTGGGTGCCTGTTTAACCACAAATCATTTTTTCCCCATTACTCCAGGATATCTCTCAGTTCAGGAGTTTTGTTTTTGTTTTTGTTTTTGTTTTGTTTTGTTTTGTTTTTCCCCATGAGGTTTCTCAAGTGGATATAAAAAAGCAAAAATTACAAAAATCAAATGGATAGAATAATCCAATACAGAGTGCATGTCAAAGCTATATTTTGTGTAGTCTAACTACCTATCTAGGTATCTATGTATCTGTATTTTCTAAGAATCTTAATGGTTAGCATTTTTTGGACTCAGTTTTCTGTTAGTGGTATTATATTTGTGCCTTAGGGAATGAGAAACTGACATTTCATTAAATAAACTTTTATCACTTGAAAATTATATATATAGTCTCATTAGATTTTTCTTTCCTTGGGGACTGAATAATTTACTTTGTTATATTGTATAGCTTTTTGGTATAATGACACTAAGATGGATTTTCTGTCATAGTGAAGGAGGAAATTGAAGGTAAATGTATTAGTTATTCTACTTTTCTAACTTCTTGGGTAAGAATTCTGCATGTTGAGATTTAAAATATATTATAGGTCTTTTGTAATTATTTCTGGTGTTCTAGCTTTTCAAGTAGTCAAACTAAGGCATAAATTTGCAGAAATTCTATTGGGTTTAGAATAACAAGAGTTACCAGTCCATATTTCTTCAGCATCACAATTTCTATTTTTTCTCACATAAATAAGCTTAAAGAGACAAAATCAAATGCATGCCTAAGCAAGCATAGTAAAAGCTTAGCATATGATTTAGTAAAGATGAACAGACACCACAAGTGAAAAATTGAAAAAAAAATATATCCGGTTCCCTCATGAGTCTTTGATAATATTTAAGTGGATAGGACCCTGAAAGAATAAAAGTTATGACCTTAGAAATGTCTCTTTACCTAGTCTCCCATAGTATTCATATTCAGAGAAATGGGAGAGGACAGAATCAGGAAAATGTTTTAGGGAAATATTCAAATTATTCACTTAGTCACTGAAGATTCCAAAGTGAGACAATGTTGTAAGCCATTCTATAACATGACCTAATGGAATTTGGCTACGTGCTACATGGCCAGCCTTCATAGCTTATGATCATTCCCCATATTTTGAATCGATAAATATTCTTTTACATCTTTATTTGACTATTATACATGTTCCTGTTCTGAAATTCATTTACTCTTTGACTGATGTTTTTGTTCACTAACATTTTAATTACCAAGAGCATGTTAGACATTGTCTTGGAAGCTAGGAAAAGACATTACTAAGTTGAGTAAGAGCTATTTACAGAATTACTGTCTCTAAGGACTTCATAGTCAAGTAGGAGGTCAAGTCAATAGGGAAACAGGCTAAAAAACAATATATTTAAATGACATATGTTGTGTGGTGAAGAGGCATGGATTCAGGGCTTCAGGAACATAGTGGGTAGTGACTAAGGGAAATGGGAAAAAAAAGTCTTGCTAAAGGAATGCAGCATTTATCACATCTAAAACTCATTAGAGACTTCTAAAGGTCTTACCTTTCCAAGTATATTCTAGGATCTTTTAGTATAGGGATTCCTATACCATCTTGCAGCCTTCATGGTACCTAGAACTGTGTGTGTGTGTGTGTGTATGTGTGCTTATGTGAGTGTGTGGAGTAAAATTACTGTTCAATGGAATAAGATATAAAAGAAAAAAAGATATGTGAATATCAGAATAATATTCAATTAAATTAAGTGTGGGCCTTTTTCTCTGTGGGGTAACTACCACTTAGTTCTCCTCTCAACCCACTTCACAACATGGAAATGAAGAACAGGACAAAACAAAACTGTGCATTGACCTTGTAGTCCTTAGGGTTCTTAAGCAGTTAGTAATTAATTTGTGCCTATAGCTTACTATGCTATATTTGTAAACCATGCCTTCAACTCACCTAATCAAACTTTCAAACCCTCTCATCTCCACACATTCTATATAGTCTTCATGTTATAGTCTGTATTGGAGAACTAGGAAAATCACAGCATAAGCTATTCTGTTCAGATATTCATCTCTTTGAAGATATCCTGCTTTTTGGTCACCTGTGTCTTTGTCTCATGATTATTTGGGCATTAATTTTCCCAGGTTCCAGCTGTCTCCTCTTTCATAACTCTGCATTTAAATAGTATCACCTCATTAGCTAGAGTTTGTATTTTCATGGTTCTCCAGAAGAAACATGGGATCTATATCTATATCATCTATATCATCTGTTGAAACAGTCTCTCCCTGGGAAAGGGGTCAGAATTTTAAGGAACTGGCTTAAGGTTACGGGATTGTAGAGGTTGGAAAATTAGAAATCTGTAGGGACGGGAAATCCAGCAGGCTGGAAATTCGAGCAAAATTTGTATTACAGTCTCAAGACAGAGTTGTGTCTTCTAGGAAATCCCAGTCTTTATTCTGAGACCTTCAACTGCTTGATTGAGGCCTACCAACTCATAGATAGTCATCTGCTTTACTCAACGTCTATTGATTGCAAACATTAACCAATGTTTTAAAATTTTTTTAACATTTTTTTTGAGAGCCAGAAAGAGACAGGGCAGGGGAAGAGCAGAGAGGAAGACACAGAATACAAAGCAGGCTCCAGGCTTTGAGCTGTCAGCACAGAGCCCAATGTGGGACTCAAACCTACAAATAGGTCAGATCATGACCTGAGCCAAAGTCAGAGAGACACTGAACCAACTGAGCCATCCAGGTGCCCCAATATTAATCAAATTTTTAAAAATGTTTCATAGCAACATCTAGACTGGTATTTGACCAAACAACTAGCAATGTTGAGGTAAAAATAACCATCACTGAATCATCACAAACATGAAGCTGAATGTATAATTTATTCCAGGTTTTCCTTTAATAGCCAGACCCAAACGTGTGTCTTCCCAAGCAAAGCAACATGACAGTGACAAGATAACTCTATTAAAAGTGCCACTATAATATCAAAATAAAAGTGATATCTTTAAAAAAAGGTAATATATGTTTTACCAACAGTCTATTTATAAAAGTAAATTTACTTTTATTTATTCATGTATTTATTTATTTTTAATGTTTATTCTTGAGAGAGAGAGACAGAGTATGAACAGGTGGGGAGCAGAAAGGGAGACACAGAATCCAAAGCAGGCTCCAGGCTCCAAGCTGTTAGCACAGAGCCCGATGCGGGTTTTGAACCCATGAACTGTCCTGAACAGAAGTCTGACACTTAGCTGACTGAGCCACTTGGGCACTCCAATTTACTTATCTTTAGAAAGACATCTACATTTTGCTATTGTGATTGAACCAAAAATATTAGAAACATGCTGTCAGAAACATGGATCCCAGACAAAATTTTGGAGGCTTACAAGTATGGTATCAAGTTGTTGGTAGGCCTGCAAAATTGACCATTACTATGTCAGTCTTCTTGTGGACTACCATAATGAATACAGCAAAACATTCTTTGACTTTAGAGGGGATATAATTTTATGTCATGGGCCTGTTAGTAGCAGTGGTATTAATGTCAAATTATGTTGAATATATGTGTATTAATTTGATTTTAATAGCAATGTTTTCATTTCCCCAGTTAGCCAACATAAAATGTCAAATTATAAATGAAATTGCACATTTTTTAATGTAAATGTAGATAATTATGTTTCATTTTTTTTGTGAAAGTACTCTATATTTATTTTCTATCATTTATCTTGGTTTGTGACTTTTCACCTACAGAATTAGAGGAGTTCTTTATATATTCAGAACACTAAGCTTTTGTTGCTTACTTTATTGTAATACTTTGTCAAATTTGATATTTTTAATGAATGTTTATAATATATTTTTTGATAAACAGAAATAAGTTACTAGTTTAAGTGTTGATAAAAAGTTGTTGGTACCACCATGCTTGCTTTGAAACCTATGGGGAGAATCCTTCCTTCCCTCCCTTGTTCTTGATTTTGGTGGTTTGCCAGCAATCTTTGATATTCTTTAGTTTGCAGATATAGCACTTCAACTGCTGTCTCTTTTACCACATAACATCCTGCTTTCATGTGACAGTGTCCTCTCATTTCTTATAAGAATACTAGGCATATTGTATTTAAAGGCCATCCTATTCCAATGTATTCTCATCTTAAATTAACTAATTATATATGTGATTATCTTAATTCCAAATAAAGTCATGTCCTGCGGTACTGGGGATTAAGATGTCAACATACCATTTTGGGTGACACAATTCAACCATAAGTCATCCTCATGGATATCTTTCTGGGACTCAATTTTACCATCCATAAAATGAAAGACATAAGGAAAATAACTTCTCAGATAACTTGAAGCATTTACATCTTATAATTTTAATTACATCCTATAATTGTTATTTATAACTTCTTTATTCAACAAATAGTCATGAAAATTATAATACATCTAGAGTAGTGGAAATATAGAAATAAACAGCAGTGCTCACACTTAATGTCTTCCACTTCAGTGGGTAACATGGAAAGTATAAGTAGTATGGAATTCTTTTTTTTTTTAAATGTTTTATTTATTTCTAGGAGAGAGAGAGAGACAGCGTGAGCAGGGGAGGGTCAGAGAGAGAGGGAGTCACAGACTGAAACAGCTGGCAGTCAGCACAGAGCCCGATGCGGGGCTCGAACCCACGAACCGCGAGATCCTGACCTAAGCGAAAGTCGGACGCTTAACCAACTAAGCCACCCAGGCGCCCCAAGTAGTATGGAATTCTAATGTATATCGAAAACATTGTGAATAGCTGGGTGGAGTGGAAACAATGGAAAGGCTTCTTAGAAAAGAGTTCTCTGAGTTATGAAAGATGAATGCAAATCTGTGATTTAAGAAGGCAGGAAATGTTTTTTAAGCAGAGGGAAGAACTGAATGTGTATTTGCAAAGGCAGTGAGGTATAAGAGAATATTTGGGATTCAATGAATGTCTGGTAATTTGACTTTCACAGAAGTCTCAGCTCTGGCAAGGGACTGAAGAGATAGGAATGGTAAAATTATAAGAGGCATAACTATAACTCTAAGGAATTTGAGCTGTATACTATAGCTATGGTGAACTTAATGACATATGAATAATGAGAGTGTATTCATATGTTATATTTTATTTAACTTCAATCTGGTAGCAGATTGGAATATAAGGGATATATTAGGTCTTTGTGGAAAAAAAAAAGATCAATTAAAAGGCAAAGGATACCATTTAAGGCAAAGAATCTTACGGGCTTGAAATATAGCAGTAGCTCAGAGAATGTAACCAGGAGTAGACTTTGGAGATAAAGTTGGCAACGAATTAAATTTGCAAGAGGCAGGGGCTGATGAAAAAAGAGTCTAGGATTTGTCAAGATTTCTGGTTAATTCTAAAATGGTGTATTTCACTGAAAAGGAAAATTCTGGAAAACAAAAAAGGAAGCTTAAGAACAAAACTGAGAGTATTGTATTGTAAATGATGAACTGGAAGTGACTTAGGACCTCTAAACAGAAATACTCCATGTGGTTGGGTATGTAAGGCATTTTTGACTGTGCTCAGACTGAAATGGAATTGGAACAAATTCCCCTAATGTATCCAGGAGATTTGGTGGTCATTTGCCATATGATTTAGTTGGACAAAGCTCTCCTTCCCACTATGTAGGAATTTCTACCCGTGATTTGCACATGAGAGGAGGGTTTCTGCAATGAAAAGGAATTGGAAACCCCACCCCTTCTTTGTGCTCCAAATCAGTAAACTAGTACTGAGGAGTCCAAAGAGCAGAACTGCGCAATGATTCTGGGAGAAACTTCTTTCATGTATATAGAAAGTGATGGGACCACTGGGATGGCCTGTATGCTATGAATAAAGAAAAAAATTGGTTCTAACAATCTAACTCATTGATTGATTTGAATCATGAGTCTACACATGGGACATGAATTTATACATGAAATAAATCAATGTATACACAGAATAAAATTGCATTGAACTATATATAAACACACAAACATACAGACCCCAATACAGATTTTAAACTGTTGAAAACAAGGTCTATAGCCTAGTTAGGAGAAATATACCAATGTCAGTTTGTTCATTTTGTTGTACTACATCTGTGTAAGGTGTAACCATTGGGGAAGCTGGGTGAAGGGTACATGGGACTTTTTGTACTATTTTTGTAACTTTTTTGACTTAATAATTACTTCAAGTAAAAAAAAGTTCAAAGGAAAAAAATCAGCTAGAGCTGATGCTGCTTTCTGCACTTCTGTCTTACCTATCACTAACTTGATTACTGAACAAAACAGACTATTTTTATTGCAGATCTATGGGTTTCGAGATGGTCATTATTTATGCCAGTCATTTCCAGTCACAGTTGAAGAATAGAGTTACTAGGGAGGTAATGTTCCTGAGAATAAGGCTGCTTCCATGTCTATATATAATCTAGTACATCTATTATATAAATTTGAGAAAGCTACTTACTTAATCTTTCTATTCCGTAGCTTTTCCCATATGTAATAGAGATAATGCTTGCTAATGGTTGTAAAGAAATTTAATGAGTTAGCATATGAAAACACTTGGTTTATGTTTCTAGAAGGTATTATCTTTGTGATCAAGTGTTTGCTGGTAGTTTCTAGCAAAATGCCTTGCATATATTAAAAGAATATTTGCAATTACATTTATGGCAACTATTTAAAAAATCATATCATTTGAATGTTTATTTCAATATGTAGTTTACTCAGCAAAAATGCTTAAGCATTTAAATATTTTAAAACTGAGAAAGCATTTTTGCTGACATTAGAGCTTTTAATGTTTCTGAATTAATAGGCATTCTCATAATCACAGACTTCAACTGTCAGTCACAAATAGCAATTTGATGAAGACAGTGTACTGCAACAATCCCTTAAGTATTTATTAGATAGTGATTTGTCTACATTTTGTGCAGGAAGACTAATTTGCCAAGAAGACATTGACCTTCCAAGTATGTATTAAATTTGACCAAGTCACACCGTTTTTAAATGATTCAACTTCTCTTAAAATCTGTGTATAATAAAATGAATGGTATTTTATTTATGTTATTATGACATGAACCAGTCAGTAAGTAAAAAAGATACATGAAAAATATAAAGTTAGAATTAAAGAAGAAAGAGAAATAAGAGGAGGAGGAGTTGAAGAAAGAAGTGATGAAGGACAAGAGGAGAATGGCATTCATGATCTACTTACCAGTAAGTACAGAACATTCTAAAGCAAAATTGGCCAATCTAACCAACATTCATAAAATTTAATAACAATAGTTTTGGAATTTCTTTTGAAAATATTTGTATTCAATCCAAAACTGAGCTGACACATGATTATATTACTTATCAATTTATCTATTTCTACACTGACAATTTTAGTCAAAAGAAAGGCTCTGTCCCTGCTCACACTGATTTTAAAGTTCTATACACTAAATTCTTAAATGGACTGAAAGAGTAACCCATTGTTACCTGTAATATTTTCTACCTACTATATTTTTGGTATCTCCTAAAAATATTTTAGCCATTAATTATGTGTTTACTTTCTAATAATTATTTACAATACCACATTGTCTTGATTACTATAAAATTGTAATAGATTTTGAAAATGAGTAATTTTTCTTGCCATATTGTTCTTATTTTCTTCGTATTATCTATGGTAAGTCCTATGCATTTCCGTATGAATTTTAGAATCACTTTCAAATATTTATATTAAAAAATCTGCTGTGGTTTTCATTTGGCTTACACCAAATCCATAGATCAATTTAGAGAAAATTGACAATATTGTGTCTCTCTCCATTTGTCTAGATTACTTGAAATTTTAAGCATCACTTTACTTTTTAGTGCACAGATCTTTTGTGAGATTTATCCTAATTATTTCACATTTAATAATATTGTAAATGGTATTTAAAATTTTCAATTTTCAATTGTTTGTTCTTACTATGTAGAAATACAACAGATAAACCTTGCATCCACTAGCAATTACCTTCCCTTGCCCACTAATCTACTCTCTTGTCTCTAATATTTGCCTTTTCTGGACATTTCATATAGAATATTCTGATATATGGCCTTTGTATGTGGCTTTTCTCACTTAACATGATGCTTTTCAAGGCCTCCATGTGGTACCATATATCAATACTTCATTCCTTTCTATGGCTGACTGATTTTTTATTATTGGACATAAAAATTTTATTAATCATTTCATCCATTCGTTAATATTTTGGTTGTTTCCACATTTGAACTATTACCAAAAAATGCTATTATGAACATTCATGTACACATTTTTATGTTAATATACTTTCACGTCTTTTCACTATATACCAAGAGGGGAATTGCTAGGTCATATGATAACTAAGTTTAACTTTTTGAGTAGCTGCTGAACTGGTTACACCATTTTACATTCTGGCCAGTAATATATGAGGGTTCCATTTTCTCCACAACTTCAGCAATACTTGCTTTCATCTGTTGTTGTTGTTGTACGCATCCTGTGAGTCTGAAGTAGTATATCAGTATAGTTTTTATTTACATTTGCCTAATGACTAACAATTTGGGGAAATTTTTCATGTACTTATTAGCCATTTGTATATGTTCTTTGGAGAAATGCTATTCAAATCCTTCACTCATTTATTAATTGTATAATTTCTCTTTTTATTGTTGACTTATGAGTTATTTACTGTGAATCATATTTATGCTTTAAATATCATAAGTTTATTATATTTGGATAATAAAACTTTCTCAGGTATCAATTTTGAAAATATTCCCTCCAATCCCCTGTATCATCTTTTCATTTTCTTGATAGTATCCTTTGAGACACATACATTTTTAATTTTGAAGTCCAATTTATCTATTTTTCCTTTGGTTATGTTTGCTTTTAGTGTCATATCTAAGAAACTGTTGCTTAGTCTAAGGTCACAAAGATTTACAACTATATTTTCTTCGAAGAGTTTTATGCTTTCAGATCTTACATTTAGATCTAAAGACCTAAAGGCCATTTTGAGTTAATTACTGCATATTGTGTGAGATTAAGTTTCAATTTCATTCTTTTGCATTTGGATATCCAGCTCTGTTTATTGAAAAGAATTTTATTACCTCATTGAAATGGTCATGGCATCCTTATCAAAAATCAGTTGACAGTAAACGTATTAGTTTGCTCCTGGAATATGAATCTGTTTATCTACTTATTCATCATTCAGGCCATTACCACACTGTCTTGTTTAGTGCAGCTTTGTAGTAAGTTTTGAATCTTAGAGGTAGAAGTCTACTAAATGTATTCTTTTTAAAGACTGTTTTGGCTATTGTGGGTCTCTTGTGCAAATATGTTAAATGGGATTCTGGTAGAAACTAGGTGAAATTTATAGATAAATTTGAAAGTTTGCCCCATTTACCAATAGTAAGTCTTCCCATCCATGAACATGAGATTTCTTTCCATTTATTTAGATCCTCTTTAATTACTTTCATAGATATTTGGTAGTTTTCAGTTGTACAAGTCTTTAATATGCCTTGCTAAGTGCATTGCTAAATATTTTTGATGATATCATATATGGAATTTACTTAGTTCATTTTTAGATTGTTGGTAGTGAGTGTATAGTGATAAAGTTGATTTTTTTGCTTTGATTTTATAGCCTGCAACCTTGTTGAATTTATTTGTTCAAATAGTTTAGGTATGTGTGTGTGTGTTTTCCCTAAGATGTTATGTAGACAGAAGCATGTCATCTGCGAACAGAGACAGTTTTCTTACTTCCTTTCCTCTCTAGATGCCTTTTATTTATTTTTATCGCCTAATTGCTTTGGGTAAAACATGCAGTACAAAATGTTGTATAGAATTTGTGAGAGAGGATATCTTTGACTTATTCTTGATCTCAGAGGGAAGGTTTTTATTATTTTACCATTTAGTATATACTAAAATTGTGGGGTTTTATAAATGTTCTTTATCAGATTAAGGAAATTGCCTTCTATCCGTATTGCGTTATGAAAGTCTGTAGATTTTGCCAAATGTTTGTCTGCATCTTTGAAATGATCCTATGGGTTAGCTTTATTCTATTGGTATGATTTATTCTGTTGATTTTAATATGTTGAATGTATGTTAATCTCAAATCCTGGAACATTGCTAGACATACTTGTTAATTCTAGTAACTATTTTTTCAAGATTTTCTATGAAGAAGGGCAGAGAGAGGAAGACACAGGATCTGAAGCAGCTACAGACTCTGAGTTGTCAGCACAGAGCCCGTCACGGGGCTTCCACTCACAGATCATGAGATCATGATCCAAACTGACATCGGACCCTTAACTGACTGAGCCACCCCAGGTCCCTCAGAGAGGTTTCTTTAAAAATCCAGAAAGAATGTTGGATTGTGTCAATGACATATTCTATATCTATGGAGATGATCATATGACTGATTTTTTAGTTTGTTAATATGGTGAATCATGTTGATTGACCTTTAAATATTTACATTGCTGAGACAAACCCCACTTAGTAATGATGTGTTAACCATTTTTATATAATGTTGAATTTGATTTGCTAAACTTTGTTGGGAAATTTCATGTTTACAAACATGACAGATATTCATTTATATCTGTTTCATTAATTTCCACTCTGGTCTTTTTCATTTCCATGCTTTTGTTTATGTGAGGTTCAATTAGCTCACTTTTGCTAGGTTTTCTGGTTTGTGTGTGTGTTTTTTTTATAGAACTTGACGTCATTGATTTGAGAATTTTCTTCCTTTTAGTAGGTTGTAATTTCAATTTCATTCAGTTAAAAATATCTACTAATTTTCCTTTTTATATCTTACTGGATCTATGAGTTATTTAGAAGTGTAGTAATTTCCAAAAATGTGAGAATTTTTGATATTTTTTGTTATTTTTTAACAATTTAATTATGATTAGAAAAAATAGTTTGTATTACTTAAATCTTTTCATTTTATTTTAATGTTTATTTATTTTTGAGAGAGACACAGAGTGTGAGTGAGTGAGGGGCAGAGAGAGGGAGACACAGAATCTGAAGCAGGCTGTAGGCTCTGAGCTGTATGCACAGAGCCCAATGCGGGCCTCAAATTCACAAAGCTCGAGATCATAACCCGAGCCACAGTTCGACGCTTAACCTACTGAGCCACCCAGCCGCCCCACTTAAATATTTTTAAAACTATTAAAAGGTGTTTCTTGGCTCAGAATATTATTTACCTATTAAAACATTTACACAAACTTAAAAAGAATGTGCGTTCTGCTATTGGGAGATTGTCATAAATTGTCATTTAGGTCAACTTCATTGATGGTTTTTAAGTCTTCAATATGTTAATTCTTTTAATACTTATTCTCTAAGTTTTTGAGAGTGGGCATTGAAACCTACTTTATTTATGGATTTATCTAATTTTCCTTGCTCTTCTATCAGTTTTTGCTTCCTGTATTTTGAAACTATTACTAGGTGTATAAACATTTAGGTTTGTTTTATTATTTTGAGGAATTGAGCACTTGATCATCATGAAGTGACCATCTCAAGACCAAAAATATCATTTGCTCTGAATTACACTTTCAGGTCACTTATAACCTATTATTGCCTATATATTTAAAGTATGTTTATTATAGGCAGCATATAATTGGATCTTACCTTTTTACACAACCCGGTATCTCTATCTTTATATAGATATTATTTATGTTTAACATGAATATTGATATGGTTAGATTTAAATCTTCCAAGTTGTGGTTTGTTCTGTGTGTTTCCATTTGTTTATTTTATTTTTCTTCTTTTAATTTTCTTTTTAACACATCTTGCCGTGGAGATGTGCTTCTGATGAATTCTTTATATTTTGTATGCCTGAAAGTTTTTGTTTTACCTTCAGTTTTAAAAAATATTTTCCCAGTGTATAAACATCTAGCTTGACTGATTTTTTCCAATACTTGAATGATGCTGATTTCACTGTTTTCCTGAATGTTTCCTATAAGAAATCTGATGTCATTCTTATCTTTGTTTTTCTGTGTATATTTTATCCATTTCTCCTTTTAGTGCTTTAAAAAAAAAATCACTGGCTTTGAGCAACCATATATATTGTGATCTGTGTTCATAAAGTTTCTTCATATTTCTTATTATTGAACTTCTGAGATCTGTGGCCTTGTAATATTTATTAAATTTGGATATATTGGTCATTGTTTCTTCAAATAATATTCTTCTCCTACCTCTACAGACCAATTTGTCCCACAGCTCACTAAGGCTGTGTTTAGTTTATCTTTTTTTCTGTATGTGTTTTTCACTTTGGATAATTTCTACTACTATGTGTTCAAATTCACCAATTTTTCAATTTGCTATATATTATCCCCTTTTAATCCTATCTAGGGTATTTTTTAAACTATAGTTTATTATCAAGTTAGTTTCCATATAACATTCAGTGCTCATTCCAAGTGCCCTCCTCCATGCCCATCACCCCCTTTCCCCCTCTCCCTCACCCTCTATCAACCCTCAGTTTATTCTCCGTATTTAAGAGTCTCTTATGTTTTGCCTCCCTCCCTCTCCTTAGCTATTTTTTTTCCCTTCCCCTCCCCTGTGGTCCTCTGTTAAGTTTCTCCTGTTCCACATATGAATGAAAATATATGGTATCCATCTTTCTCTGCCTGACTTATTTCACTTAGCATAATACCCTTGACTTCCATCCACACTGCTACAAATGGCCAGATTTCATTCTCTCTCACTGCCATCTAGTATTCCACTGTATATATAAACCACATTTTCTTGATTCATTCATCAGTTGATGGACATTTAGATTCTTTCTGCAATTTGGCTATTGTTGAGAGTGCTATATCAGCACTCCTGTATCCCTTGGGTAAATTTCCAGCAGTGCTGAATGATAGGGGAGTTCTATTGTTAATTTTTTGAGGAATCTCCACATTGTTTTCCAGAGCAGCTGCACCAGTTTACATTCCCACCAACAGTGCAAGAGGGTGCCTGTTTCTCCACATCCTCGCCAGCATCTATAGTCTCCTAATTTGTTCATTTTAGCCACTCTGACAGGCAAGAGGTGGTATCTCAATGTGGTTTTGATTTGTATTTCCCTGATGATGACTGATATTGAGCATTGTTTCAAGTGTCTGTTGGCCATCTGGATGTCCTCTTTGGAGAAGTGTCTGTTCATGTCTTCTGCCCATTTCTTCACTGCATTATTTGTGTTTTGGGTATGGAGTTTGATGAGTTCCTTATAGATATTGGATACTAGCCCTTTATCTGATATGTCATTTGCAACTATCTTTTCCCATTCTGTCAGTTACCTATTAGTTTTATTGATTGTTTCCTTTGCCGTGCAGAAGCTTTTTATCTTGATGAGGCCCCAATAGTTAATTTTTGCTCTTGATTGCCTTGCTTTTGGAGATGTGTCAAGTAAGAAATTGCTGTGGCTGAAGTCAAGGACGTTGTTTCTTGCTTTCTCTTCTAGGGTTTTGATGGTTTCCTGTCTCACATTCAGGTCCTTCACCCATTTTGAGTTTGTTTTTGTGTATGGTGTAAGAAAGTGGTCTATTTTCATTCTTCTGCATGTTACCATCTGATTCTCCCAGCACCATCTGTTAAAGAGGCTGTCTTTTTTCCATTGGATACTCTTTTCTGCTTTGTCAAAGATTAACTGGGCACACATTTGTGAGTCCAATTCTGGGTTGTCTATTCTATTCCATTGGTCTATATGCCTGTTTTTGTGCTAATACCATACTGTCTTGATAATTACCACTTTGTAGTAGAGGCTCAAGTCTGGGATTGTGATGCCTCCATTTTGGTTTTCTTCTTCAATATTACTGTGGCTATATGGGGTCTTTTGTGGTTGCATACAAATTTTAGGATTGTTTGTTCTAGCTTTGAGAAGAATGCTGGTACAATTTTGATTGGAATTGCATTGAATGTGTAAATTGCTTTTGGTAGTATTGACATTTTAATATTGACATATTTAAAATTGACAATTTAAAATTGACATATTTATTCTTCCAATCCATGAGCACAGAATGTTTTTTCATTTCTTTTTGTCTTCTTCAGTTTCCTTCATAAGTTTTCTATAGTTTTCAGCATACAGATCTTTTGTTACTTTTTTTACATAAAAAAATTAATGTTTTATTTTATTTCTGAGAGAGAGAGATACAGCACGAGCAGGGGAGGGTCAGAAAGAGAGGGAGACACAGAATCCGAAACAAGCTCCAGGCTCGGAGCTAGTTGTCAGCACAGAGCATGATGTGGGGCTTGAACCCATGAACCGTGAGATCATGACCTGAGCCAAAGTCAGATACTTAACCGACTGAGCCACCCAGGCACCCCAAGATCTTTTACATCTTTGGTTAGGTTTATTCCCAGGTATTTTATGGTTTTTTTGTGCAATTGTGAGTGGGATCAGTTTCTAGATTTCTCTTTCTGTTGCTTCACTGTTATATAAAAATGCAACCGATTTCTGTACATTGATATACCCTGTGACTTTGCTGAATTCATGGATCAGTTCTTGCAGACTTTTGGTGGAATCTGTCGGGTTTTCCATGTAGAGTATCATGTCATCTGCAAAAAGTGAAAGTTTGTCAATTCTGATGCCTTTTATTTCCTTTTGTTGTCTGATTGCTGATGGATGCTAGGACTTCCAGCACTATGTTAAACAATAGAGATGAGAGTGGACATCCCTCTACAGTATTTATTTTTTACCTCAGATATTGAAATTTTCATCTCCAGAGGTTCAATTTTATTATTCATTATGAACTTTAAGTTTAGAACATTTTTATATTCACAGAAAAATTCAAAGTGCACAAAGGCCTTACATAACCTTCTCCCCTCCACATAGCGTCCTTCACCATCAACATCTCATATCAGTGTGGCACGTCTGTTACAATTAATGAACTCATGTTGACATATCCATAGTTTACTTTATAGTTCACTGTTGTTATACATCCTATGGTTTTGGATAAATGTAGAATACATGTATCTATCATTGTAGTAATGTAAAGGATAGTTTCTTGTCCTAAAAACCCTTTCTGCTTCAACTCTTCATCCCTCTTTTCTCCTTCACCTCTGACAACCACTGATCTTTTAAATTTTTCCATCATTTTAACTTTCCTAGAATGTAGGTAGTTGGCATCAGCAGTATGTCGTCTTTCAGACTGGTTTCTTTCACTTAGCAACGTGCATTTAAGATTCCTCCATGTCTTTTCATGGCTTGATTGCTCATTTATTTTTACTGCTGAATGTTTTTCCATTGTTTGGATGTGCCACAGTTTATTTATCCTCTCACTTAATGAAGGAAATTTTGGTTGATTCTAAGTTTGGGCTTTTATGAATACTAATGCTATAAATATTTGTGTGCAAGTATAAGTGTGAACATATATTTTCAACTCATTTGGATAAATGCCAAAGAAAGGAAGTACTGGATTGCAAAGTAAGATTATGTTTAGTTTTATAAGAAACTGCCAAACTTTGTTTTAAAGTGACTGTACTATTGTGTATTCCTAATAGGAATCGAGAGTTCCTGTTGCTTTGTCCTCAGCATTTAGAGTTGTCATTGTTTTGGACTTTTAGCCATTATAATAGGTGCAAAGGGAGATCTTCTTAATTTGAAGTTGTCTAATGGCATATAAGGTTGACTATCTTTTATATTTATTTATTTATATGAGAGTTATATGATATATCATTAATATGATTGTCATAATTTATGTGATATATAATTTATATATCATATACAGTCTATATATCATCATGGTGAAATGTGTGGGTCTTTTGCCCATTTTTTAATTGGGTTATTCATTTTCTTATTGTTGAATTTAATAGCTTTTCATATGTTTTGGATTAACAATCGTTTATTAGATTCATCATTCGAAAATTTTTTCTTCCAACCTGTGGCTTATCTTCTCATTCTCTTGACAATGTCTTTCACAGAACCAAAGAGTTTCATTTTTTTTAAGTAAACTCTGCTCCTAACGTGAGGCTCAAATTCATGACCCTGGAATCAAGAGTCACATGCTCTACCAACTGAGCCAACCAGGCACCCCTAAGGTTTCTCATTTTAATTAAATTTAACTTATTAATCTTTTTCTTTCATGGATTGTGTCTTTGGTGTTTCATCCAAAAAGTCAGCACCAAACCCAAAGTCATCTAGGTTTCTTTCCTAGGTTATCTTCTTCTAGGAGTTTTATAGATTTTGCATTTTAAAATTCAGGACTATGATCTTGTGTGCGTGTGCATGTGTGCATGTGTGTGTGTGTGTGTGTGTGTGAAGATATAAGGCCTGTATCTAGATTTTTTTCTTCTTTCTGCACTTGGATTTTCAAGTACAATAATTCTATCATTAATATTTTATTTATATCTTCAATTTTTCTTTTAGTTTAACAAATTTTCAAAATCATATCATTGCAAGATAAATTTTTCCCTTCTTTTTTTTCTTCTCTATTTTCTTTCTGTTGTATCTATGTAAAAGGATAGATATTAGTTGAATATATTGTAGTATACATTTTACAATATATAAAAATCAAACCATTGTTCTGTATCCTTTAAATGTATACAGTGATGTATGTCAATTATTTCTCAGTAAAATTGGGGAAAAAATAATCCAAGAAGTAATTAAAAAGTTTTAAAAATCGTACTAATATATTTGTTTGCTAGTTCTAACATCTCTTTCAGTTCTACATGTGCCCCAATTAACTGAGTTTTCTCCTTAGTATAGGATATATTTCTCTTTCTTTGCACACCTGAAATATTTTTATTGAATGCTAGACATTTTGAACATTACTTAATTGGGAGTTGAATATTTGGTTTTTCTATAAATATTATTGAGTTACTAAGCTTTTGAGTTATTTGCAAATGGCTTAACTCTTTCAAGTCTTTGGTTTAAAGGATTAAGTGGAATTTGCTAGTTGAGACAGAAAATGAAAAACAGCCTTCAGACCTTTTGTTTTGTTTGGCTTTAATTACCAAGGCAAAATCCTTCAGCGTGTTCCACTTAATGTTCCACAGATTATGAGTTTTCCTGATCTGTTTTGTGTAAACAAAAAAGCATTATAACCCTTCTGATCTGTAGATATTCTTTTCTTCAATCATTACAAGTATTCTATATCTAGTCTTGGATATTTTCCTCACATGCATGCCCTAATCAACATTCTACTGAAGATACAATGGAGAGATTCTAAGTAGATCTCTGGAATTCTCTGTGCAGGTTAATCTTTCTTGAACTCTGCTCTATGAACTGACACTACCTGGTTGCCTCAGACTTTTAGTTCTGTCTCCTAAACCTAAGGAGTCTGCCAGATCTACCTGAATTCTTTCTCCCTATTTGATAGTCTGGAAACTCACTTTAGGAAATAATCTGGGGCAACTGTAGAACACATCTTTGGTTTCTAATCTCCCAAAGATCCTTGTACTTTCTTGCCTGATATTCAATGACATAAAACCCATTACTTCACATAAAACCCATTATTTCACATATTCTTCGTGTTTCTTATTGTTGTTTTTGTTTCAAATGAGCAAGTAAGCCTGGACCTTGTTAACCCACCTGGGCTAGAAGCAGAAGCTGTACATTTGATGTTTTTATTCCATATAATGTACTACATTTAGTCATAAATTGCCATGCTTAGAGATTCTGCAATCTCTGTTAATTTACCACTTGAATCATTGAAGACAGTTCTTAGGAAAAATTGAAGAAATGTATCCATCTCAAGTCATTTCATATCTAAATTTCTCCTTTAGAGATAGTATAATTTAAGGATTAATGCACTGAAAATTATTTTTAAAGAAAGCTTCCATTTATATTTCAACAGAAAAGTGCTTTAAGAACTCAAAATATAAGTTTCTGTCTTTCAGAGACAGATATTAAACAATTTAATGCCACTTTTAGTAGCAGAAAAGGCACCTCACTATAGTTCTGCTGTTTATGTCAGCAGTGCTCACTGGGAAGATGATCATTTGAAAACAGTATGACATCAAGCTGCTAGATCTTTGTTCATGGAAAACATCTGTAAAGATCTATATTTTTAAGATGTAAGAGAATGTTTAAATTCAGAATGATGAAAGGCAGAAAAACAGAATAAAGCAAAGGAGCCAAGTTGTGGACATATAAAAATGAAAGACTGAGTTGAACTTAAATATTAAAAATAGGGGTATGTGGTAAAAGTAGAATATTAAACAAGTTCTAGTACTTGCATATATATAATTTCAAAAAGGAATGAAGGTAACAACAAACTGCTATCTGGAGCCAATTTCCAAATGAGAGCAAATTGCAATTCTATAGGACAATCTCCTAGGTTCTGTAGTTACTGTACTCAATTAACAAAATGAGTGGTTAGAGAACAGAACTTTTCTGCTATTTAATATAGACAATAAGGTGCTGCTGATATCACAGTGACAAATGGCTGACAGGGACAGTTTCAAGTTATTCAAAAAGGGTAAAGAGTGCTCTAACATAATCTTTTAGGGAGATAAATGGCTCCCATACAAGTAGACGTCACACTTCGAATACTGCATCAGCTTTGTAAAAGCACACGGGGTTTAAAAAGATTTGTTCAGATCAGTCTTCTCTAATCTTTTTTCCATTCAGTGCCACATGCAAGTTAAATGAAGTGAGAAACTTGTCTTTGACATCATTGGTGACTCTTGTTTCAACATTCTTCTTTCTGTTTATGCCTAATTTCATGTTTCACTTAAAAAAAAAAAGAAAGAAAAGGAAAAATCGATGACCATAGATCTCATTCCACACTTCCCTGCTATTTTTTTTATTTTGAGGTTTGTTTTTTTTTTTTTTTTGCTTCTCTGCTATTTGAAATAAACATGAAATCTCCGTAAGACATTCTCAAGTTATTTAAAAGGAAATTTTTTTTCTAGAAAATTTCAGACTATTATATTCAGTAAAAATACTAAGATCTTATTAGTTCTCAATAGCAATTCTATACTTGTATCATTTCTTTGAAAATACAATTTGAGAAAATAGACAGATAACATGTCTTTGACAAGCTGGCATATTATAAGATCTACTTTCATATTTTGAAAGAAATGCCTTTAAAAACAGCACAGTGAGACTATTCACTGTGTCTTTTAAATATAACTAAAATTTTGAAGTATCATTATTGAAGATGAATATAAATCACATTGAAAAATATTACAATTAGTGTTATAATTAATTTGTTATAAAATACTATCAGTGTGACATTGGGACTTAAAATAAACATGTAATTGATGATATTCAGCATATACACATATTTATGTTATGTTTCCTTGACTGTTTATGCACCTCAATAGCATGCTAATATATATTTCAAAAGGGACTTTCCCATGGAGTCATATTTACAATCTACAACTTCTGGATGCTACCTTCTACAGCATTCCTATATCAACTGTATTTCAACTAAATTTCCTTTAAGTGACTGATTAACTCTGAGATGCTCTTGAGTCAATTAGCCTCTCTTATTCTCTATTCATAGCTTTTCACTATAAAATATGAAATATTTTCATTTTCACTATGCTAGTTCTCACTAAAATTTCCTTACTTCCCCTTTAGCCTGGAGAATTCAGTTAGCATTTCTCCCAGAGAATCTTGTTTGGTTTTTTTCCCAACACTCACATCAATTTATCAACAATGCCTCTCTTGTATGCCTCCACGTCTCCTTGGGCACACATTACTCATAACGCTTAATATACTATATTGTGGCCATTTGTTCATATGTCTGTTTCTCCTAGTAGACAACAAGCTTCTTGAAATCTAGCACTGTTATTGCTTTGTATACATATCTTCTGGAATATTCCCTTTTGTATAAGCAACTTGCTTATTTTTCGGTAATTGTTATCAGTCAAGATCAGTCAGACAAATAATATACTTTGAAAGCAATGTATACAGTGAATAAATACATGTGTGTAAATGTGTCTTTGTATGTGTATGCATACTGTGTGTGAGTCAGAGTATAATCTAGAATCTCAAAAATCTACCAAAGAAGTGTTTAGAGTAAAATGCCAATTTACCTGACTTATGCAAAATCATTACTAAAATTTTATAGCAAATACAAATATATAGAACATCTGACATCAACACAAGGAAGAAAAAGGAGCATGTACTCATGATTCCAGAATTGTTAAGAAACATTTTCTATTTTGTTGCAAAGCTGACAACATTAAGAAGGTTACCCAAGCCCAGCTCAAAATTTGACAAATACATGTAGCCTTGAGAGAAATAAGTAGAAGTAAACCAACATGCAGCCAATCACACTAATCCTGAGGAGTAAAAGTGGGTTCTGAATAAGCATGGATTCTGGAAAATAGGAAGAACTCTATTTAAATCCATTTTTTTCCCTCCTAGAGGTAAATAAGTGAAATCTGATGGCACTTTAGAAAAATAGTTCCAGTAAAAAAGCCATAAATAAAACCACAGGATAGGATATTAAGTAACATGGCTAGAAATAATGTTTGTTATTATGTTTAGCTGTTGTAAGGTCAACATCAAAGAGGAGGAAAATTTGATATCATAGCCCAAGCAACAGCAATGAAATACTTGTAGGTATTTTTTAATGGAAATATAGATGATTTTTTAAAGTTTTTATTTTTAAGAGAGAGTGTGAGCATGAGAGGGTTACAGAGAGAAGGAGACACAGAAACCAAAGCAAGCTGTACTCTCTGATCTATCAATGAAGAGCCAGATTCGGGGCTCAAACCCACAAACCATGAGATCATGACTTGAGCTGAAGTCAGATGCTCAACTGCCTGAGCCACTCTGATGCTCCTAGATGATTCTTTTTGACAATCATTCTGCTAAGAAAAAAATGGATAGATAGAAAAAATATATATTGAGTTATTATACATATGAAATTCTAGATCAGGTAAACAAATTGATAATGTTAGAAATTGGATCCAAGCTAACCTGGAGATCAGCTTGAAAAAAGGCCCAAAGTATCTGGAGGAAAATAGAAACATTTTATATCTTGAGTGCAATGTGGTTACATGGGTATATATTTTTTACAAGTAATTAAATTACAAACTTAAAATGTATACTTTTTGCCCCATTTAAATTCTGCTAATTTAATAATTAATAATGCTAATATTTAAAGATTGATTTTAAATCTTTTAAAATATTTTACATCAAAAATAGAATTCTTAAACACAATTTGAATAAAAAACTAAAGCCTCTACAATGAAAAATAAAAGTATCGTCAACAGAAATTAAGAAAAACTTAATGTATAGATATATCACCTTCATGGATTGGCTTCCTGAGTGGAAACTGACAGTTTAGTTTAAGAGTTTCATGGCATTTAAAAGACATAGCCATCTCTGACTGACTTATTTCACTTAGCATAATACTATCTAGCTCTACCCATGTCACTGCAAATGGCAATATTTCATTCTTCTAATGGCTAAGTAATATTCCATTGTCTAAATACACCACCTCTTCCTTATCCATTTATCAGTCAATAGACACTTGAGCTGTTTCCCTGATTTGGCTATTAAAGATATGCTGCTATAAATATTGGAGTGCATGGATCCCTTTGAATTAGAAGTTTTGTATTCTTTGGATAAATATCTAGTAGTGTAATTGCTGGATCATAGAACAGCTTCATTTTTAACTTTTTGAGGAACCTCCATATTGTTTTCCAGAGCAGCTGCACTGGTTTGCATTCTTACCAACAGCACAAGAGGACTCCCTTTTTTCTACATCCTTACCAAACCTATTCCTTGAGTGATTAATTTTAGCCATTCTGACTGATGTGAGGTGATATCTCATTGTAGTTTTGATTTGTATTTCCCTGATAATGAGAGATACTGAGAATCTCTTCATGTGTCTATTGGCCATTTGTATGTATTTTTTGGAAAAATGTCTATTCATGGTTTCTGCCCATCTTTAAAAAAAAGTTTATTTATTTTGAGAGAGAGATAAAAAGTACAAGTAGGGGAGGGAGAGAATCCAAAGCAGTCTCTGCACTATTAGCACAGACCCCAATGTGGAGCTCGAACTCATGAAATGAGTTCATGACCTGAGCCGAAACCAAGAGTTGGATGCTTAACCATCTGAGCTACCCAGATGCCTCTCTTCAGCACATTTTTAAATTGGATTATTAATTTTGAGGGTGTTGATTTCACTCATATGTGGAATTTAAGAAATTAAACAAGTAAGGGAAGGAGGGAAAAGAGAGAGGCAAACCAAGGAACAGACTCTTCACTATTGAGAACAAAATTATATGTTACAAAGGGGGGAAGTAGGTTGGAGGATGGGCTTAATAGGTCATTGGGATAAAGAAATGCACTTGTGATGAGTACCGGATGTTGTATGTAAGTGTTTAATCACTATATTGTACACCTGAGAGTAATACTACACTGTATTTTAACTAACTGGAATTTAAATAAAAACTTAAAAAAAAGAGACATAACTGGACAAAAATCTTAAAAGATAAAAACAAATTTGTAGAGTTAACACAACTTTATCTTAAAACTTACTAGTAAGATTACCCTAATCAGAGAGTGTGATATTTGTGTGAGAGTAGGTAAATAGATGAAAATAACAAAATAAGGAATTCAGAAAGAGAATAATACAAACGGACTGACTTTTGCTAAAGGTTACAAGGTAATTCAGTTAGGAAAAGAAAATATTTTTATCAAAAGATGCAGAGCAACTGTATGGACATTTAGAAACAACAAACAAATTAAATTTCTGCCTCATGCCAGACACAGTTAATAAAGATGGATCATAGACCTTTATGTAAAGAGTGAAACTTTAAAAAATCCAGAAGACATGGGGAAATATTGTCTTGTCCTGAGACTAGGCATAGTCCACTTAAAAAAATTGATGATAGGGGCGCCTGGGTGGCTTAGTCTGTTAAGCGTCCGACTTTTGCTTAGGTCATGATCTCTCAGTTCGTGGGTTCGAGCCCCGCCTCGGGTTCTGTGCTGACTGCCAGCTCAGAGCCTGGAGCCTGTTTCAGAGTCTGTGTCTCCCTCTCTCTCTGACCCTCCCCTGCTCATGCTCTCTCTCTCTCTCTCCTAGAAATAAATTAAAAAATAATAAAAAAATTGATGATAGAAGAAAATACATATGACTTCATTCAAACAAACAAAAAAAGATGTTCACTAAAGCACTCTTTACACAATGAAAAGAGAAGCCCAAAGCAAACCCATTAGAAGAAAACTACAAACCAGTATCTCTCATGAACATAGATACAAAAATCTTCAACAAAAGATTACCAAACTAAATTCAACAATGTCTGAGAATAACTATACACCATCACCAACTGGGGTTTATCCCAGGTGGGTGAAACTAGTTCAACATTAATTATTTAGAGTAATCCATCACATCAAAAGGCTAAAAAAGAGAAATCACATGACTATACCAATAGAGTAAAACATAATGCCACTAGATTAGTAATTTTTTTTTAAATATTTTATTTATTTCTAGCAGAGAGAGAGAGACAGCGTGAGCAGGGGAGGGTCAGAGAGAGAGGGAGTCACAGACTGAAACAGGCTCCAGGCTCTGAACTGGCAGTCAGCACAAAGCCCGACGCGGGGCTCGAACCCACGAACCGCGAGATCATGACCTAAGCGAAAGTCGGACGCTTAACCGACTAAGCCACCCAGGCGCCCCATAGATTAGTAATTTTTTAAAAATGACATTCTGACTAGATATTAAAAACATGCCATTCAATTCTTTGGCCAAAAAGAAATAACTAAGTATATTTCAAAATTTTTGGAACAGAATGATGCTGAAAACACATGAGTTTCTATGAATCTATGCAATATAGGTAAAGCCATTATTGTAGAATAGGTTACAACATTAAATGTTTAGATCATTAAATATTTTTTAATTGAAGGATACACAACATTTTTAAAAACTTAAGAAATACATGTGAAAAAATTAATGAATAAAAAGTAAAATAAAAAATAATGCATTGTAAAACAAAAAAACCCCAAAAAAGTGTTGGTAGGAATTAATAAAGATTAGAAAGTTAAATATAAAAATTCAATCTCTAAAAACAGAATTTTTAAAAAACAACAAAATAAACTACCATGTAATATGCTGAAAAAAAAACAGAAAAAGAAGTAACAGAAACACAAATCAGAACTAGGAAAAGGGAAAATAAATGTAAAACAAGAATATGTGTGTGTATGTATACTGTTCTTTTCCCATCAGCATATAAATACAATTTTAAATAAACTTTTTTTAACGTTTTATTTATTTTTGAGAGAGAGGTAGAGACAGCGTGAGCAAGGGAGGGTCAGAGAGAGAGGGAAGCACAGACTCTGAAGCAGGCTCCAAGCTTTGAGTTGGCTGTCAGCACATAGCCTGACAAGGGGCTCAAACCCACTGAACCGTGAGATCATGACTTGAGCTGAAGCCGGACGCTTAACCATCTGTGCCACACAGGAGCCCCTTAAATAAACTTTTAACATATATTCCGAAATGCACAAATCATTCATATTCAACTTGATGAAGTGAGCATACCATTAACCATCATCTAGGCCAAGAAGTGGACTATAGGCACCACAGCAATAGCCCTTTTCAGGGACCATTTTCAACACCGCCCCCATTTCCTAAAGGTAAGCACTAGTCTGACTTCTAACATTTTTTATTTTATATACTTTAAGTTTTTAATGTTAATTCATTTTTGAGAGAGAGAGCAGTGAAAGGGTAAGAGAGAGGGAAACACAGATTAGGAAGCAGGCTCCAGGCTCCAAACTATCAGCACAGAGCCTGATGTGAAGTTGAAGTCAGATGCTTAACCAACTGAGCCACCCAGGCACTCCAATATACATTCTTTAGGTGAACACAAAATAGTTACCAGTCCAATTTCTTCAGCTATGTGGGTTCCTCTTACAACATACCATCCCTGTACTAAGTAGTTATCAGTCCTCAGATTTTTGACTTCCCCAACTACTCTGTACTTAAATAAAACACCACACCACAGATTAGGGATCTGTCATCTTGAAGATTCATCAAGTGGATCAGAAGACAAATCATCAGACCCAAAATGAGCTTAATCCATATAGGTGAGGAGTTGGCCAATGGAAGCACAAAGAACAGGAGATTGAAGGAAGCTGCCATATAAACATGCTTTCTTAGTTCCATGGACTACCCTGAGACAAAGATTTTCTTTGAAACTTCATCACAATATTCCTACCTGCAATGTGGAAGTGTTCATCCAGGAAGTTATTTCGAAATGATTATGAAGAAGTAGCTGGCATGGTAAATCATTACCTTACCATGCTTTATATTGTCTCCATTTTATTTTCCTTTTTCTTCACTCTTGCACTTGGGTGTTTACACCTCTCAAACAAAGTAGTACATCTTTATCATTGCCTTGTGTTCTATAGCACACAGACTAAAACAATAAATATATTTTTGGTACATATAAGTTTTTGTTCCTATTGGATATATCTATGATGGAACCAGCCACTTCATAGTACACATACATGTTAAATTGTAGGAAGTAATGACAAATTGTGTCTCAAAGTAGTTGTGCTACTTTTTAAAGTGTATTTCATTACCAGCAGTAGTCATTAAAGATTATGCAAATACATTTAAATATTTAATATACATACTTTTCTAGAAAAATAAAAGTTTATCAAAATTGATCTCAATAGAGACAGAAAAATTTTTTTTTTTTGACAGAGTGAGAGAGAGAGAGCGAGAACGAGCACAATCAAGCAAAAGGGGAATGGGGCAGGGGAAAGAAAGGTAGAGAATCCCAAGCAGGCTCCATGTTTAGAGCAAAGTCCAATACAGGGCTCAGTCTCCTGACCTGGGCTGAAATGAATCGAGTTGGATGCTTAACCAAGTGAGCCACCCAGGTGCACCAAGACAGAAAATTTCAATAGACCAAATTATAAATAAGAAATTAAGAAACAATTGAGGTGATTACCAAAGGTAAAGGAAGATTTTTCCCATGAAAATAAAATGGTTTGAGGGGCACCTGGGTGGCTCAGTCGGTTAAGAGTCCAGCTTCAGCTCAGGTCATCATCTCGCGGTTCATGGGTTCAAGCCCCTCATCAGGCTCTGTGCTGATAGCTAGCTCAGAGCCTGGAGCCTGTTTCAGATTCTGTGTCTCCCTCTCTCTCTGACCTGCCCCTGCTCATGCTCTCTCTCTCTCAGAAATAAATAAAACATTAAAAACATTTAAAAAAAAGAAAATAACGTGGTTTGTGGAGGTGATTTCTAACAAACTGACAAAATGCAAGTAAGTCCAACGATAACCAAAATATTTCAGAAAATAGCAAAAACAATTTACATTATTTTGTGATATTATTTCACAATTATGCCATTTATGATAGTCATTTATGAATATCGATGTAAGATCCTGAGGTATAACTTGTAGCAATAGAATCCAACAGTATGACCAAGTGTAATTTATTCCAGAAAGGCACCAATCAGGTAATCGGTTAGTACCATTTAGCATTAAATATTTTATAGAAGGCTGTTTTAATTCCCTTGTTGTTTCTTTCACTATATTTTGTTTAAAAATGAATTTTAGTTGTTGCCCTTAGGTTTACAATTAACATCCTAATTTATAATAATCTCATTCAAATTGATAGTAATTGAATTTCAATTTTATACAACAATATAACTCCTTTTCTTCTCTCCTCCTTTGTGCTAATTAGCACACAAATTACATTTGTATACATTGTATGCTTATCCACACAGATAAATAATTATTACTTTTGCAGTTTTTTTTAAATCAAATAGAAGTTAAAAATTACAAGCAAAATATACATTTACATTAACTTTTCTATTTTCCTATTTTGTTACCTATCTTGGTGCTTTTTATTTTTTTCTGTGGGTTCCTATCACCATGTTAATGTCTTTTTTATTTCTTTTAGAGCTCCCTTTAGTATTTCTTATATGGCAAGTTTTATAGCAATTATTTTTTCAGTTTTTAGCTTAGAATGCTCAATTTCTCTTTCATTTTTGAAAGATAGTTTTGCTGGATTTAGAAATTTTGGTTGTTAGTCTTTTTCTTACTATCTCTGTCCTCTATGGTTTCTGATGAGAGATCAGCTGTTAATCTTATTGAGAATACCTTGTATGCAATGATTCACTTCTTTCAAAGATTTCAAGATTCTCTCTGACTTTATCTTTAGACAGTTTTATTATGTGTGTCTAGGAAAGGATCTCAGTGACTTTATACTACTTGGGCTTCAATGAGCTTCTGGGATGTGCAAGCTGTTTTTTTTTTAAGTTGGGAAGTTTTCAGCCATTATTTATTCTAACATTCTTTTTGTCCATTCCTCCATCTCCTTTCTGGAACTAATATTATCCATGTGTTGGTATGCTTGATGGTATCCCAGAGGTCTCTCAGGTTCTGCTAATTTTTATTCATTCTTTTTCTACTTTCTGTTCATTAAACTAGATAATATCAATGGACATATCTTCAAGTTTTATGGATTGCTTAAATTTGCTGTTGAGACTAGTGAATTTTCATTTTAAGTACTGTACTTTTCAACTACAGAATTATTATATGGTTTGTTTAAAAAATCTTTTCATTGATATTCTTTATTTGATGGGACTTTGTCCTTATAATTTTATTTAGCTTGTTAGACACAAATAACGTAGGTTCACTTAGTATATGTATGTTTAAAAATAGCTGATTTAAAATCTGTTTCTAGTAAGTCTGATGTATGGACTTCCTCGGGGACAATTTCTAGCAATTATTTTTCCTGTGTAAGGAACATACTTTATTGTTTCTTTTTTTTTTTCTTTTTAATATTTTTATTTTTTTATTTCTAGGATAGAGAGAGACAGCGTGAACAGGGGAGGGTCAGAGAGAGAGAGAGAGAGACACAGACTCTGAAACAGGCTCCAGGCTCTGAACTGACAGTCAGCACAGAGCCCGACGCGGGACTCGAAACCACGAACCGCGAGATCATGACCTAAGCGAAAGTTGGACGCTTAACCGACTAAGCCACCCAGGCGCCCCATACTTTATTGTTTCTTGAATGTTTTATGCTTTTTTGTTTTGTTGAAAACCAGACCTTTTAAATAATATGCTCTGGCAACTCTGGATATCAGATTCTTCCCCCTTCCCAGGGTTTTTTGTTCATGGTAATCTTTGTTGTTTGTTCATTGCATGACTTTTCCAAACTAATTCTATAAAGTCATGTTCTTGGTCATAAATGGTTCCTGAAGTCTCTTCTTGGTTAGTTCAGTAATTAGCTAGTGATTAGACAGAGATCTTAAATTCCTGGAAAAAAATAGGTCTCTCAGTCTTTGCTAAGGGGCTGTGATGCATATGAAATACACCTTTAACACTCAGGCAAGCAGAGTTTTGACAACTTTGCTTTAGGTTTCATTTTCGACTTAAACATAGCCTGAGGGTTAGCCAGAGGAAAGAGCTTAGGGGTTTCTCACATCATTCTAGAGCATGTGCACAGGGTTGGGTATCCACACAGTCCTACCAATGTATGTATCTTTCTAAATTTCCAGGAATATGAATTTTTCAAACCCTCTGTAGATGTATCATTCTCCAGCTTTTTCCTTGAAGCATTTGTTTACCTTTTCATTTGCCCAGCTATTATCCATCACTTCCAGCAGCCATAGAGTTAATCAATCGACTCCAATTGTTTTTTTAACAAAAGCCCCCAGGAAAAAGGCTTTCCATTCCAGGTCAGCTCCTTAAAGAAGACATACAAGTAAGGTGTTCCAGGGAACCACCAGACAGTTCAAATAATGCTATTTCTCTGGAAATGATACTTTAAAGGAGGTCCAACCCTTCTGGTCCCTCTATTGACTGCTAGACTGCTGCTTTACACCATGATTTCAGGCCACTGATTTTCAAGGCTACTGTAGAGCTGGAATGGGGGATGGGAAAGGAGCAAGTTAAATCACAAGGTTCATTGTTTTCACTGAGATTTCACCAGTTTCCTTGAATGAATGCTTGCAAGATCATTATAATCCCTTGGTTAATTCCTGGAGTTCTAAAAAAGTTGATTCTGTCAGTTTTCTCATTGTTTTTATGGACAAAAGAGGTTTTGGAAGTCCTTTCTCTTTTATTTTTGCTAATGTCCTTACCATTTGTATTAGTTTTCTAGGCGGCCACATAAAGTATTATCAGCTGGGTGACATAAACAATAAAAGTGCATTGTCTCATAGTTCTGGAAACTAGAAGTACAAAATCAAGGTACACAAGCATACTGGTTAAGGGCTCATCCTAATGACCTCATTTTAAGTTGATAATTCCTGATAACCATCTCCAAACAAGGTCATATTCTAGGGTAGTAGGGGTTAGGACTTCAATATATACATCTGGAGGGACATAATTCAACTTATAATGCTGTCTTAATAAATTTATGTAGAAAAGTCATAGGACTAACTCCCCATAGATTCAGAAAACTCATGCTGTAAAATGCAAAGCACATTTATATTAAAAGCACTCAGTGAATTAGAATATTGTAAGTAATTATTTAACATGGTATTCTTATTTATGTAAGAATGTATTTTTATGCATTCTTCACTCTCAAAATTTACACCTTACTTAATGGAAAGACATTAAGGGCTTTCCTGCTATTTTCAGGGAAAAAATAGGATGATTGTTGTCATCACTGCTATTTTATAAAGACTTTCTTCTAATAAAGACTATTTTTATAAAGACTAGGAGTTTAGACAATGCAATTAGACAACAGAAAGGGCTAGATGCATAATAGTTGGAAAAAGATGTTTGGTTATGAGTTATTGTATATTTGGATAATTCCAAAGAATCAATGTGAAAAAAAAAAAGTTTCTATGAAGAACATGAGAACATTTTTAGACTATAAAACTGACACAAGAATCCATGATCTCAAGGATTCTCCTTCCAAGTATGACCGAGTAGCCTGCAAAAATCAATACTACTGCCAAAACAAGTGAAAAATCCAGAAAAAAGTACTGAAAATACATTTGCTGCTGAGGCAATCAATAATAAGCATTCCTAATCCTCGAGATTTTGGCAAATCTTGAGGGCAGAATCAATAGGTTGATGTATTTATTTCTTTGCTACTCTCTTCACATAAATACCAATCCTAAGGTTTATAATGTTGGTCTCTCTTCCCCACAACACTGTCAAACTGTCTCTGTATCTTCATACTTGCCTCTGCCTGGCCATGAATTGAATGTTGTGTATCTTGCCTCATTATTATAATTGTCAAATTATCTGGAGAATAAAAGTGACTGTAGAAATTTGTTTCATTTCTCTGATCCTTTTCTTCTTCAAAGTGTTTAATGAAAATAATTTTCCACCTAAAATTTCATATCCAGGCAAATTTTTCATCTCTGGTTAAGATAGGATAAATGTATTTTTCAGGTATGTAAATACTTAATGGTTTAATTCTTATTTAGCTTTTATTAAAAATTTATATAAGGATGTGCCCTCATTTAGATTTGGAACCAAATAACCAGTGGATCCAACCTTGGAAGAATGTAAAAGGAAAGTCCCAGTCTAGTAGCTGTGTAAGGGAAATAAAAACCCTACACTTATTCCACTTCGGGGAACAAATTAAGAAAGATCCAGCAAGAAAGATTTTTGGAAAAGTAATGATTTTCTGTAAAATAGTGGATATAAGGAAGAGATAGTAAAAAGGATAAATTAGATAAAGAAACAATTTAAAAAATGAAAAGCTACAAATGTTTAGTAAAAACTAAAAGTTATAGGAGGGAACATGGTCCATATATGAAGCAAACATTTAAAGTTAGAATGGAAATGTGTATATTCAAGGAAAATGACAAATTAATATCTAGTTATAAAAAGATAATGTTTTAAGAATATTGTGAAGAAGCCTTACCTTTCTCAACATGAAAAAATAGTTTTTTTCCTAAAATGCACTTCTACTCTATATACTACTCTATATATTTTTTATCTAAAACACTAAGGTCTGATAATTAGTTCAACAAATATGTTGAATTAATATAGACTTCTCCAGATCCATGTTGTTTCTGTGCATAAAATTATACAGCATTTTATATTACCATATAGCAGGCTTTTGTTTTATTGTGTAAATATCTCAAGAACTTGTTTATAATTTCATTTTACCATTAATTAAGAATATGAGGTATATGTAACATATAAAGATAGGCGTTTTGGAAAGTATTGTATCATATTTTACAGCTTCTGTAACAGGATATAATAAATAATTGTCTTTTATTGTTGGAATACCAAAAAAGTTATCAATTTATTCATCTGTTTGAAAATATATAATAATGTGGCACTCAGTGGTCTCACTGGCATTGTTTCAGTGATAGTTTCTGTAATAAAGTTTTTGGAGAGCTTAAAAGTATGCATGTTTTGTAATAGAAATGCCTTATAAGAAGTTATTCTTATTAGGTATACTCTTTGTTCATAAAGTTCTTGCTTTCCTTGGAGATTCTGTTATGGCTACTGACTTAAGATGTTTCCTGAGCACTCTGATATGTTTTCTTATGGCATAAAATTCACAATAAAAATACATGTTGCAATAATAGCATGTAGCAAGACATTTTTGCGAGGCAGTGTGAACAGTGTGAACAATTTCTAAATGCCATTATGTGATTAAGCAGTGAGGCACAACAGGTTATGTTACATTGTGAAGCTCTATAATAGGTATTGAAATTGCCTCTCAACATCACACTTGGGAGTGTCTCTGAGATTTGTACATGACAATTTCACAGGGTTATTAAAAAAAGAATAAATAAAGTCATTAAAAAACATTTTTCTTAGGTAAATTTAAACACTTTCCATCACCCAGTGTGCAGTCATAAAGTCTAATGCTTTTCCCTGAGAAAATATTTCATAAAGATTTTTCAGCTTCTTTTTTTACTGGTAACTCAAAATTTGTTAAATTTGACTTATTTAAATTTGGTTCTTTTCATGAAAAATAATGGAGGCAATTACCTTCAACTCAATTTCGAAGGTGACAGTTTATCAATCATAGTAATAAGTGCTTGGGTTTCTTCATAATACATTTGACTCTCTGACTTTTCTTTCTTTCTCCGACTCTCAGACTTCCTCTGATACTTTGTGGAATCTTCTTTTCTTTCTCAGATGAGAGTCAAAATGTCCTCCCCAGCGAAAAACTGTGGAAGTTTAGGAAACAGAAAAATATTCATAAGATAAGAGAGTCTAACTGTACATAAATGGAGGATGTCACTGCTCCCACATATTATATATAAGAGCAGCAGAATCAAATATTTTAACTTACTCTTTTGCATTACAAAGTGACTTATAAGGTTATTGCTTATTTATTAAATGGCAAGAGGCCATGTCCATATTCATAAAGTGTTTTATGAATCACCTAAAAGCCAGGGCAACAAAAACTTTTGACCTCTCAGTTCGGCTAAATTTTGAGTGCCCTGGTTTAGTATTTGTCCCTGCAGAAAATGGTGCTGGGACAAGTGTATTCAAGGGCAGATAGATTATTTAAATGTGTAAGGGGCACTGGCAGGGGAGAGAGATGTAAAACTGAGAAGGAAATTGAGTTATTAAAGTATGCACTCTCAAGTCAGCTACTACAGTTGTTGAATGGAGCTTAACTTGGTGAAACTCTGGGAAGTACTTCAAACCACACAATATAGAACTATCCCTACCCAAGGGTAAGGCAGCTGGAGATTAATACAGTAACTCTAGAGAGTCATTTGGTGATGCTACTGGGGTAAGGAAGTAGATATTAATGCTACAGCACTTCTAGACTCTCAAGTGCACATAAGCAGAGTGAACTTCCATAGTTCAAGACACACGCACTGAGGCACACAGAAGCAGACAGTGGCAGTTGGAAGTTGGGTGGAGCATATGGGAAAGTCCAAAGAATGGGAATGACACTTCCAGTATGTATAGATCTGCAAAGCATCACAACATTTCTGCTAACTACATTACGTTTCCAGGTTTTCTGTTCTTTACAATTTGATAATCATATTTTCCACAGTTTCAGCTGAGAATCTGAAAAATATTTATCAGTATAAGACAGCATTTAGATCTCTGTGTAGACAGAATAGATATACTTGTTAATCTTCTTTTTTCACTGTTGATTATCACCTGTGTGTTTTCCAACAGATCTTTGGAAGACCTCATCAAATTGTGGGGTCAGCTCCCATTAAATTCAATCATATCCTGATGTCTTTCCTGAGCTTGAATCATTCATCCAACTCTCTTTTGTAGATTTCATTTTAATTCATAGTGGTTTAAGAAAATACCAGCTAACATGGGTAATGTTGTGCTAAGTACTGTATTAACTAATAGGCTTTGATTCTTCACAAGCTTATAAGTAGATACTGTTAACTATTACAACTTAGCACAGCAGGAAATAGGCTTGGAGAGTTTAATTAGTTTGTTCAAAATGAGGTAATGTGTGGTGGAGTGTGGAATGGAATCAGGCATTCTGATTCGAAAGCCCCTGTATCAGTTAAAGTTTAACAAGGGAAATATAATCAATAGATGACATATAAGAGATTTATTGCAAGTAATTGGCTTTATGCAATTGCAGGGACTAGGTAGGCAAGTAAGAAATCTGTTTGGGAGACTATCAGGAAGAGCAAGGTATAATTCTTGGGCAGGAGCTTTAGCTTCTGTCCACCATTGAGGTCTATATTTACTATCAATGGCAAGATGATGGATTTAAATGAGCACATGTTGGTAAAATTGATTCAATTTTATATTGAATATATAATTGATTCAATGATTTTTTTTTACAAATAGCTTATTGTCAAATTTCATTGAATCATTTATATATTCATAGATTTATTTATTGATTATCTATTGATTGAGTGTTGTAAAACAGGTACAAGAGATATTGAAATAAACATGAGATGAATTTTCCCATAAAAAGGTCAATGCTAGTTTTATATCATCTAACTAAGGAATCTAGTAACGTTATTGCAAGGCAGTTTATATTATTTATTTTTTTAATATATTTTTAAAGTTCGTTTATTTTGAGAGAGAGAGAAATCGAAAACCAATGGGAGAGGGGGTAGAGAGAGATGGAGACAGAGTTTAAGAAGCAGGCTCTGTGCTGACAGCAGAAAGCTGGATGCAGGGCTCGAATTCACAAACTGTGAGATCATGATCTAAGGTGAAGTCTGACACTTAACCAACTGAGCCACCCAGGTGCCCCATGCAAGGTAGTTTTTTAATCTAGTATATTTACTGAAAAATATGACAAGTTAGAAAAGAAAATTTAAGATTGATGTCTAGAAATATTTGTTTATATGGTAATATAAAAGGAAAATGACTGATCAAACTGAACAGACTTGAGATAGGAATTTTTATTTTATAAAATAATAACTAGTTAAAAACTTGAAAATGTGAATGTTATAACATGACACTATTATAATAAATTTTGCGCACAAAAAATCCTAGAATATTTTTTAAAAATTATTGCTTATTTTATTACTTATTTTTGAGAGAGAGACAACGTGTGAGTGGGGAAAGAGCAGAAAGAGAGGGAGATGCAGAATCTGAAGCAGGCTCCAGGCTCTGAGCTGTCAGTACAGAGCCTGATGTGGGACCCAAATCCACAAGCTGTGAGATCGTGACCTGAGTTTAAGTCAGACACTCAACTGACTAAGCCACCCAGGCATCCCAAATCCCAGAATATTTTAAAGTACAAAGCAATTTGCCAGTTCATATTTAAAACAAAAATCCTAACAAAGTCAGTATGTATTTAAAACATAAATCCTATCAAAATAAAGATAAGAATTGCCAAAGTGTTCCTTCTTGGATAATAAATGGTTTAATAGTTTTAATTATGAAATTCATGGTGATCAAATGGTTAATGTCTATAAATTGTGTATTTTCAGCACAACTCATCTCATTTTGTTGGCTAGAACTACAAACAGAACTAACAGGTTGACAGTGTGGCAGAATGAACCAAGGAACTGATTCTGTGCAGTGTCTTGTTCCCAGTTTGGTATATTAAATGAACAACTAAAACCTCAAAAAGATCAGGGATTCAATGGTGCTAAACATTACACTTATTAAGCATTTTGCTATTTTGAATTAACAGTAAAAGGAAAACAATTGAAGTTGTTTTATTCACTTAAATGAAAATGTGCTCTTCCCATATTTCACTTCCAGAACAAAAAGAACAAACTTCAAAAATTAGAAATAAAGAAGTTACTCGGATAAGGATTGCCTATATTCTAAATAGGGCCTATCATCTACTACCTATTTTTTTCTCTCAGGAATCTTAGTAGCATTTAAAAAAAACCCAAACATACCTTGGCACTCTGATACCAATTTTATTTTTCATTAAAAAAAAAAAGCATTCTATAGGAATTCAGAGGATACACACAAGTATAGGATACACATATGCTACACACAGAATTCTACTCTAGGTAATTGACATCTCTACCTCTTCCAACAAAGAAAGAGTATATATATATATTTTCAAAATTTGGTTGTTTTGCAGTGATAAGATACTTGAGAAAATACAATCTTCCATACAATTGGTGCAGAACATATATTTAGGTCTTGATCTCTGTGAATATTTTATCTATATAAAATTAAATTAATTAAAAATTATTGAAACAAAATAGAATAAACCTATTATAAATATTTACTATGACTGATATTGAGAAACTAGCAACTATTTTAGGAATCACAAATTAAATTGCTTCAAAGACTAGATGCATTTATTGGGCACTAGAAAACTCAAGAACAGGAACCAATATATTAAAGTTAACACTCCTGACACCATGACCACAAAGGAGAAGTAGAATAGAAATAAGCAAATGAACTTTTGGCTAATACTAATTTTGTAGAATATAAAACTTACAGGGACTTTAAAGATTTTAAATATTATAGTGTATACTTTTTTTTGTTTATTTTGAGAAAGAAGGGGAGAAAGCAAGTGGAGGAGGGGCATAGAGAGAGAGGGAGACAGAAAATCCCACACAGGCTCCATGTAATGAGTGCAGAACTGGGTGCAGGGCTCAGTATCACAAACCATGAGATCATGATCTGAGCTGAAATCAAGAGTCAGATGCTTAACTGACTGAGTCACCCAGACACCCCACATATAATATGTATTTTTATTTGACTCTTTTCTAAATGACATTGTTTTAACTACTTGAAATACGATTTTAATTGTTTTAATTGAAACTAAGTTTTTAAAAACATAAAGTAGTATTCTCATTTTATGTACGGCCTTTTCAGTTGTTCCATTGTCTCTTGTCAAAGCATTCATCATGTGATTGGTTGAATTGCCATGTATTCTTTGATAGTTCTGAAATTACTTTAGAACTAAAGCTAAAAAACTTTCAGAAGAAAACAGGTAATGCCATGATAATTCACTCAATTGCTTATATCCAGCATTGCAAATGATGGCCTTTTATAGAAAAAGATTTCAGGACCCTGGCTTAACTAATCTTTGACTTTCTCTTTCATTCATTGTTTATGTTTAGTCAATTCCATTAAAATTTACAGTTATATAACTCACACATCCTACCAGATTTGTTTTTCTTCTACCCCTACCACCACCATTGTTCCCTAATTCCTCCCCCTGATTGCTGTAAAGTTTCTTAAATGGTCTTTCGGCTTCTATCCATTCTTTCCGATTCTTGATACCAGCTACTGCACTAACATTTCTAAATGCAAACAAGATTATGACTGTTTAGAATCATTCATTGCCTTTCCTCAGCTAAATTATTTTATTTTCGATTGTTAAATTATATGGCTCTTAGTACGACACTTAAGAGCTTTCACAAACTGGCCTCTGACAGTCTCAGCTTCCCACCTCACTAATTTCCACCTAATCTCTGCATATTCTGTCCTTATAGAACTGCTTTGTTGGTCAATGTTCCATGAGACATAATTTTCTTGACTTTTCACATGATGCTTCTTTTGCCTGTAATACAGAAAATGGCAAAGACATAAACTGAGAAAGACAAAGCTAAAAATAGGAATAAAAGATGTCCAAATTTACCTAGAAGACTGGACTAGGAAAATAATAAGAAAAAATAAAATTATATTAATCACAAGACAAAAAAAATTAGAAAGATGACACTGGACGAAAGATGAACATAATAATGTTATGCTTTGTTACTAGCTCATTTTTAGAATTAGTGAGTGTTGGGAGCCATTCTGAACTCACTAGTTGAGAATACTCTTTGTGAGGTTAAAACAGGTTTGCAAGGTCTCCTGCCGTCGGATGATGATGGATATCTATCCCCACTTGTTTCTGCTTGAGCACCAACCCCAAAGTACCTTGTTGATTGGTATCAGGAGTGACTTATTCTGGCCCTGATATGACTGTACCTTGTGAAGGAACTTATTGTAGGAATTTCTTCTTTTGTGATTATGGGAGCAGACATTGTGTTTCCTGAGGAGCCTGTTTTTCTTATACTTCTCCTTAAGCAAACAGCCTATTGACCCCTGCTCACAAAGAACTAACTTTTGCTTTGGCTATGCTAAAAACATTGTCTTGTTTGTATTTGAATGCTAAAGATACCTTCCTTCCCCATATGATAAGCATCTAAATCACCTACATCATTCCCTATTGGTAAAGGTTATGCATGAGTCTTCTACAAATCTATGTTCTGGGAGATTTTTACATATCAAAGAAATTTATCATCAAAGATCATTGTCTAAGGCAAATTCCACTTTTGTGCTGTACCCCATACACTTAACCATAAATAAAGCTGAGACTCAGTCAGTGCAGAGATGCCTGCCCGGTGATCAGGAAGAATCTCAGGGCTCTCTCACTCTCTCGCCGACACCATCCATCCTTGAGGGACCCCTGGACCAGCTGGAGTGGGACTCTGGCAAGTGAGATCCAATAAGATCCTCATCTTGAGATGAGATCCACTTTCTAAAGAGAATTGAGGAGACAAAAAATAATTATTGACCATTTGTATGCTGCTTGTGTATTAACATTCAATGTTTAATGTATTTTTTTGAATTTAGGCTTTCTAATATTTTTGACAAAAAAATGGAAGATAGAAGAAAATAATGTATATTTGATAGGAAGATCTACGATGATGGAGTAGTAGGAGAATGATTGGCTTGCCTCCTTCTTCAAGCACAGCTGGATAATTATCAAATCATTTTGAATATCCAAGAAACCAATAAGAGGACTGACAGAACAAAGTGCACAACTAGAGGGAGAGAAGAGGCCACATTGTGGAAGGTAGGTACGAGGCGCAGAGACGTGATTTGGGGGAGAAATGAATTGTTGGTGCGACAGGAGAGAGCCCTGGTCAGAGAGAGAGAGAGAGAGATGAGAGGAGAGAATAAGAGATCACACAAGGAAAACACTTTCCCAAAGACATTGACTTTGAAAATAAAAGGTGCTGATGCTCATTAGATTTTACAACCAGTGGGGCTCAAAAGCTGGAGTTTTAGAGTCTGCAGCATAGCAGATAGCTGAGAGGCAGATGGCACAATCTAAAGCTCTCTTGGGATGCACTGGGAGAGACAGATTCCCCTTACTGGAGCACATCTGGGAAGATGGCCTACTGGGTACAAAATAACTGGCAGGCACCATTGACACCCACCCCCACCCCTCAGCATAGGCACAAAGAATCCTGCTGAGGGGTGGCTAGCCTAGACACTGGTTCTTTGCTCTGCTTTACTTCAAATTCCATGCCCCTGTGCTCTGGTGTGACTGCCCTTTTGGGACAAACCTGCATCAATCCCCATGTGGCTAAATGGTCCCCCAGAGGACCATTGTGGGTCTACATTATGCCAAGTCCCTAAAATTTGGAGTTTTAAAACTCAGTCTGCCTTCCTGAGATAGACCTCAAGGCACACTGTGCTGTCTGGTAGGCAGATGGCTCAGATACAGACAGGGTGAAGACAGCAATATGAAGGACACCTGGGACACATGAGGGGAAATTGTTTGCTCCTCTGTGAGTGTATCCCAGACAGCATGGGGCACAAACTCCACTCTTTGGGCATTAGGGTGCTGGCTGGCACCATTTTTCTCTCCAACCCTCAGCATAAACTAATTTCAGTAAGCAACACAATGCCAACACTTGTGGCCTAAACTGCTCACACCAAACCCACCCCCTACATTCATGCTGGTGCTGCTTTTCTCAGGCAAATGTGTGTGAGACCCAGCACAGAGTGCTCCTTTCTCTGAAGGCAAGTACAAACCTCCCACATGCACATCAACTGACCATAGTGTTCTGCAAAGCTTCAGCTCTAGTGGAAATAGGATCTTTCAATAAGTAAACCAGAGCACACCTAGTTAAAACTCACCATACTCTGGCCAAGGTCCAAACACTCCCCACTGCAGGCAAGGGGAAACTCTGCAAAAGATTGACCTGAGGTAAAGAGCCGCCAATACACAGCCACAGAGTGTACATGACATACACCAGAGACAGTTCCTGAACTCCCAGGCCCTGGACAGTATATGACTTCTTTTTCATAAAGCCATTACTCCCAGGAACAGGAAACATAACAAGTTTTCAAAACACACAGAAGAATGAGACCTAGATGAAATGCCAAGATGGGAGAATTTATCCCAAAACTAAAAACAAAAATAGATCACAGCCAGAGATATAATGAAAACAGATACAAATACTGTATCTTATTTAAAACAAGAATACTAGTGGACTTGAGAAAATTGTAGAAGACACAGGTAGTCCCTTACCATAGAGATAAAACACTTTAAAACTAGTCAGGGTTAAGTGAAAAATGCAGTAACTGAGATTTAAAACTGACTGAATGTAATGACCACAAGGATGGAAGAAACAGAAGAATAAATAAGTGATACAGAAGATAAAATTATAGAAAATAATGACACTGAAAAGAACAGAAAAAGAAAAATATTAGATCATGAAAAAAGACTTAGGTAACTCAGTTACTCTGTAAAGTGTAATAACATTAGTGTCATAGGAGTCCCAGAGAAAACAAAAAGGGAAAATAGGGCAGAAGGTTTATTTGAGAAAATTATAGCTGAAAATTTCCCTAATCTGGGGGAGAAGACAGACATCCAAATCTAGGAGGCACAGAGAACTCCCATCAAAATGGACAAAAGCAGACCAAACTCCAAGATACAGCATAGTTAAATTTGTGAAAATATAGAGATAAAAAGAAATTCTTAAAATCAGCAAGACAACAGAAGTCCTTAACTAACAAAGAAAGACAAGGTTAGCAGCAGATCTCAACACATAAAGTTGGCAAGCCAGAAGAGACTGGCATGATGTATTCAACATGCTGAATGGGAAAAATGTGCAACCAAGAATACTGTATCCAGCAAGTCTGTCATTCATAATAGAGGAGAAATAAGGAGTTTCGCAGATAAACAAAGAGTTCATGATCACTAAACCAGCCCTGCAAGAAATATTAAAAGGGACTCTGAATGGGAAAGAAAGACCAAAAGCAATAAATAGAAAGGAACAGAGAAAATTTCCAGGAATAGTGACAAAACAAGTAATAAAATGGCACTAAATTCATATCTGTCAATAATTATTCTGAATGTAAATGTGCTAATGCCCCAATAAATAGACATAGGGTGTCAGAATAGATAAAAAATAAGATCCATCTATATGTTGCCTAAAAAAGACTAATTTTAGACCTAAATATGTGTAGATTGAAAGTGAAGAGATGGAGAAATATTTACCATGCAAATATAAAAACCAGAATAGCAATCTTTATCTCAGACAATCTATATTTGAAACCAAAGAATGTAACAAAAGATGAAAAACGGTACTACCTCTTAATAAATGGGTCTCTCCATCAAGAGGATTTAACATTGTAAATATTTATGTTCCCAACTTGAAAGCACACAAATATATAAAACAATTAGTAACAAACATAATGGAACACATTGATAATAATACAGTAATAGTAAGAGACTTTTATATCCCATTTACATCAATGGAAAGATCACCTAAACAGAAAATCAACAAGAAAATATGGCTTTGAATGAAACACTCAACCAGATGGACATAACAGATATGTTCAGGAGATATCATCCTAACGAGGCAAAACACACATTCTTTTCATGTGCATGTGGGACATTCTCCAGAATAGATCACGGATTAGATCAAAAATCATACCTTGACAAGTACAAAAAGATTGAGATCATACCATGCATACTTTCTGATCACAACACTATGAAACTTAAAATCAATCACAAGAAAAATTGGAACCACAAATACATGGAGACTAAAGAACATCCTACTTAAGGATGAATGGGTAAACCATAAAATCAAAGAAGAGATAAAAAATACATGAAAACAAATAACCATGAAAACATAATGATCCAGAATTTTGGGATGCAACAAAAGTGGGCAAAAGAAGGACATATAGAGGAATACAGTCCTATGTCAAAAAGCAAGAAAAACCTCAAATACACAACATAACCTCATATCTAAAGGAGCTAGAAGAACAACAAATAAAGCCTACAGGCATCAGAACAAGGGAAATAATAAATTTTGGAGCAGAGATAAATTATACAGAAACAAAGAACCCCCCACCCCCACAATATCAATGAAACCAGGAGGTGGATCTTTGAAGAAAATTAATAAAATTCATAAACCTCTAGACAGACTTATCAAAAAGAAATAAGAATGTATCCAATAAATAAAATCATAAATAGGAATGGAGAAATAACAACCAATACAACAGAAATACAATTATAAGGATATTATGGAAAATTATATGCCAATAAATCAGGCAACCTGGAAGAAATGGATAAATTCCTGGAAACATATAAGCTACCAAAACTGACACAGGTAAAATTAGAAACTTGAATAGATTGATAGCCAGAAAAGAAAGTGAATCAATAATAAAAAATCTCCTAACAAACAAAAATCCAGGGCCAAATAGCTTCACAGGGAAATTCTACCAAACATTCAGAGAAGAGTTAATACCTATTTTTCTCAAATTATTCCATAAAATAGAAATGAAAGGACGTGTCAACTGTGCTGACAGCTCGGAGCCTGGAGCCTGCTTCATATTCTGTCCAGGCTCTCTGCTCCTTCCCTGCTCATTCGCTCACTATCTATATCTCAAATATAAGATAAAACATTAAAAAATATTTAAGAAAAAGAAATGGAAAAACATTCCATGCTCAGGGATTGGAAGAAGAAACATTGTTAAAATGTCTACACTACCCAAAGCAATTTACATATTTAATGCAGTCCTTACCAAAACAACACAAGCATTTTTCGCAGAGCTAGAACAAACTATCATAAAATTTGTATGGAGCCACAAAAGACCCTGAATAGTAAAAGCAACCTTAAAACATCAAAGCAAAGCTGGAAGCATCACAATTATGGACTTCAAGTAATATTGCAAAGCTGTAGTCATCAAGCTGGCACAAAAAAAAACAGATAGATCAATGGAACAGAATAGAAAACCCAGAAATGGACCCACAGCTATAAGGGTGATCAACTAATCTTCAACGAAGCAGAGAAGAATATCCAATGGGAAAAAGGCAGTCTCTTCAACATATGGTGTTGGGAAAACTAGATAGCAACATGCAGAAGAATGAAACTGGACCAGTTTCTTATACCATACAAAAAAAGTTTAAATGGATGAAAAACCTAAATGTGAGACAGGAAATCAAAATCATAGAGAACATAGGCAATAACCTGTTTAACATTGACCATAGCAATTTCTTACTAGATAAGTCTCCGGAGGCACAGGAAACAAAAGCAAAAATGAAATACTGGGACTTCGTCAATATAAAATACTTCCGCACAGTGAAGAAAATAATCAACAAAACTAAAAGGCAACCTTTGGAATGGGAGTAGATATTTGCAAGTGATACATCTGATTAAGGGTTAGTATCCAAAATCTATAAAAGACTATCAAACTGAACACCCTAAACTCAAATAACCCAGCTAACAAATGAGCAGAGACATTTTCTCAAAGACATCCAGATGGCCAAAAAACATATGAAAAGATGCTCATTCACCCATCAGCAAGGAAATTCAAATCAAAACTACAATGAGATATTAGTTCACACCTGTCACAATGGTTAGAATTAACAACACAGGAAGCAACAGATGTTGGAGAGGATGTAAGGGGAATCCTCTTACACTGTTGGTGGGAATGCAAACTGTTGCAGCTTCTCTGGGAAAGAATATAGAGGCTCCTCAAAAAGTTAAAAATACGACTACCCTATGATCCTGCAATTGTACTAGTTGTAATACTAATTGGAAAGGGATACATACACCCCAATGTTTATAGTAGCATTACCAATAATAGCCAAATAATGGAAAGAGCCCAAATGTCCATGGACTGAGGATGGATAAAGAAGACACGGTATGTTTACACAATGGAATATTACTCTACCATAAAAAAAAATGAAATCCTCCCATTTGCAAGAATGTGAGTAGAGTTAGAGAGTATGATGCTAAACAAAATCAGTCTGTCAGAGAAAGGCAAAGACTTTATGATTTCACTCATATGTGAAATTTAAGAAACAAAACAAATGGACATAGAGGGGAAAAGGAGAGGCAGACCAAGAAACAGATCCTTACCTATAGAGAACAAACTGAGGGTTGCTGGAGAGGACATGGGTGGAAGAATGGGTTAAATGGGTTACTACTATTAAGGAGGGCACTTGTGATGAGCATTGGGTGTTGTATCTAAGTGCTTGATCACTAGAATCTGCATCTGAAACTAATATTACACTGTATGTTAACTAACTGGAATTTAAATAAAAACATGAAACTAAAAACAAATTAGTCTATCTTTGGTTTCCCTTCATTATCTCCAATCTATTCTTAGTCATTCTCTAGAGGTCAGCAAAGAGTGAATGCTTATTAATTATTCCTGATATTAACTGGTTTTGTTACTGGGAATGCAGTATCAATAATTCTTGTCTTTCTAGAATTTAGATGTTTCCACAGAGCAACCACTTTATTTATATTGTTCCACATAAAAAGAATACTCCCAAAAATATCTACTGTGACAACTGTTTCAATATTTCTTGACAACGCTCAATGTTTCTTCCCAGCTCAATGTAAATCTTTATTAAATCATTTTCTCTTTCAGAATAATTCCACCCATTGATGGCAATTATAGCAGAAAAACATGAAGTGTTATTACTTTAAATGAGCCTTTTATTTCTTGTTAAATATAGAAAAGCTGCCTTAATATCATCACATTGTGATTTGTTTTCAGTGTAAATGAGTAGGACAGGGACAAAAGACTTTAGATAATATTCCCAGACATTTTTACTGAGCTATGTTTAGAGGAGTGGCTTTGGAATTAATGTATTATTAAGTTCTTTTATGATAAAGTCTAAAACTGTTTATTCTGATTTATGCTCTAGCTTACAGTTGTATTCCATAGGCAATACTGCATTTTCTGGAAACTGTCTATTGCAATGGGCTATAAAAACACTAATGGGAGGAACAAAATATTATTGTTCTGGGACATTTGTCACTAATATGCAATATTATGTGTTAGAAGAAAACATAGTTTCATTGTATTAATTCTTTTTATACTTTTTCCTTTTAGTGACAGTACTAAGTTAAAAAAATTAATATTTTAGGGGGCACCTGGGTGGCTCAGTCAGTGGAGCGTCCAACTTCATCTCAAGTCAGGGTCTCACGGTTTGTGGGTTCGAGCCTTGCATCAGGCTCTGTGCTGACAGCTCGGAGCCTGGAGCCTGCTTTTAATTCTGTGTCTCCCTTCCTCTGCCCCTCCCAAGCTCACACTCTATCTCTTTGTCTCTCTCAAAAATAAATAAACTTTAAATTAAAAAAAATTATTATTTTCTATTATAAATTTGGTGGCAATTTAGAAACAAACTTACAATTCCCAAATTTGTAGGTGTGGGTGAAATGATAAAAGTAGTCAAATAATATGTCGAAGTCTTTGTTTAAAAGATCAATGGATAAAACAATAAATTTGTTCTAATATTAACACTGAAATGTCTTAAAGTCTAATAAAATAACATAAGAGAATAGATTTAAAGTCTTGGAGGCAAAGAGCATTCAGACTCTAGAAGGAGTAGCTATTTTAAGTAAGCAAGAAGTCAGGATATAAAATATAAATTGCACGGCAAATGCTATGAAAATAATGAGGTAATTAGTAATAATGTAAACAGAAAAAGCAGAATTTGAACCCATCATAGATGCACAGAAATTTGAGGTTGTTTGTTGTTGAGAGGAAAAAAGACAATAACGTAGTCATATTCATATTGTTTAGTGACATTCTTCCTTTATTTATTATAATTTTATTTTTACTGCCCATATATTAAAACAAAGTACAAACCTTGGAAAAAGAATGAATATAATTAGAAACATATTTTAAAAGGCACCTGGGTGGCTCAGTTGGTTAAGCTCTGACTCTTCATTTCAGCTCATGATCTCACAGTTCATGAGCTTGAGCCCCATGTAGGGCTCTGCAGTGACAACATGGAGCCTGCGTGGAATTCTCTCTTTCCTTCTCTCACTCTGTCCTTGCCCTGCTCTCTCTCTCTCTCAAAATAAATACACTATATATATACACACACAAATATAGGAATATTTTATGTATTATGTATATACTTCTATATGTATATACTTACTATGTATATAGTAATATTTTATCTTTTTGCTATGGAAAATAAACACATTTTAAAAATAATTAGTACAAGTGTATATCCCAAAGAATTCATCACATGTAATGGTAACATCTGTAAATATAAATAAAATGATGAGTTAGGGGCACCTGGGTGCTCAGTTGGCTGAGTGTCTGACTTGGGCTCAGGAATGATCTCTCAGTGTGTGAGTTTGAGATCCACATCGGGCCCGCTGCTGCTGGTGCAGAGCCTGCTTTGGACCCTCTGTCCCCCTCTCTCTACCCCTCACCCATTTGTATTTATTCAAAAATAATAAACAAACATTAAAAAATGATGAGTTAGATGCAATCTCTAAATGTCTCGTATACTCTAAAACATTCAGGTTCCTTATATAATGTTGAAAACTCAGTGTAAGAAGCCTTGTCCCAGGGTGCCTGGGGGACTCAGTGTTTTAAACATCCAACTCATGATCTCAGTTCAAATCTTGATCTCATGTGTTGGGCTCCATGCTGGGTAAGCCTACTTAAAAAGAAAAGAAAAGAAAAGAAACTATGGGCCCCATATTGTAATTTCAGTGAACTAAAGCTTAATTTTTAATTTTGCCTAATTTTATCATTGAATCACTAAAATGGAGATATTACTGTTTTAAAAAATTCATTCTCAGGGCACCTTGGTGGCTCAGTTGGTTAAGCATCTGACTCTTGATTTTGGACCAAGTCATTATCTCATAGTTTGTGGGTTTGTGCCCTGCATTGGGCTCTGTGCTGACAGTGTGGGGCCTGCTTAGGATTCTCTCTCTCTCTCTCTCTCTCTCTCCTCCCCACTTGTGCTCTCTCTCACTCTCAAAATAATAAATAAAAATAAATGTTTAAAAAAATAAAATAAAATAAAAATTCATTCACTCCTTCTAGGCCAGCAAAATTGCACTTCTTATTGTTCTTGGAAGTTACATGTGGCCTAACTTTCTGGAGTGTTATGGAAAACAAACAGATATAGATGGAGATATATGCCATCTTTATGACTTGGAAGATTTAATATCATAAATACACCAGCTTTACAAGTTATGTACAGATTTAATGTAATTTCAACCAAAATCCCAATAATTTTGCATTAAAACTTTGTAACAGACTTCATAGTAATGAAATGTAAGCAATTTGATTTAAACCATTTTCTGGACTGGGTCTTAAGAATGAATTCTTCTAAATCCACTTTCTTCTTTCCGCTGTCTGTACCTGGTCATAAAGATACCATGTTATGCAGATGATGACAGTATTCTTAGAAAAACAAGAGAGAATCAACCTAAAACCCTAATTAACCATGGGTACAGAGCCATCCCTAATACATGGACTGCTTAACTAGGAACTTTTATGTAAGAAAGTCTTGTCTCAGTTAAGGTATTTGTTAGGATTATAATTCCATGGTCCACTGCAGTCAATGTGACTTGCTATAACCAATGCAATGTACTTGGAGATGAAACACTTTCAGGAAGGATGCTTTAAAAGTCAGTTTATTGTCCATTGTGTCACTTTTCCTGTGTCACAAGGACATCAATATTCCAGATAGAGATTTCTCTGTCAAATCAGGCTTTAGACTATAGACAACATGTCGTAATACCTATG